>OV702295.1:327381269-329781269 GCA_916181665.1 Avena sativa | reverse complement strand
ATGAGGGATCATCTTATTATGCTAATAAAACGCCAAACAAGCAATATAAGATGCAACAAACATCACATGTGAAAAAGTGAAATGATATGGTTCTTGCACTTGATCCCTATCATGTGCATCGTGGTATGATCCTCATCATTCCTTTATGTGTAAGGCAAAGGTCTATGGAACTTACACGTTACGTGTATTGTAATAGTATCGACTTATACTTTTACTTACAACATCACCATATCATGACACTAGCCCAGCAACAATCTAAACTAGACGCTTCTAATTTATCCATTGCAAGTTTTGCATGGCTTAGGGCTTTTGAAGATAGAACCGTTCTTACCTACGAACATGAACCACAATGAGGATAACCAAATTATTGAAAACTCGTTGCAAATTAGATATTGACTATAGTAGGAGAGACAGACACCCGCTAGCCACTTATGCAAAACTAGTTGCATGTCAAGCGTGGAACGGGTCTCATGTGCGAGGACATGTAAAATTTGTCTGGGCCGCTTCATCCCACTATGCCACCAATATCCAAAGTACAACTAAGAAGCAATAACATGATCATCATCGCCCACATATACATATGTGTACTGCACATGCAAAGCATCTACGCATAGATCCGGATCTGATACCACTATAGGGTTCACAACATAGAAAACAAAAAAAATCCTACTATGGGAACAACTAAGTACCAAGATCTATATACTAGATACAAGCAACGGGCGGATATACATCCGTAGAGCACATACCCTTGAAGACCTACAAAGCTTAACGAGGTTGTACTCGTGGATGATGTAGACGAACGCTTGCCGACCTCAAGATCGAGAGGAAGTCCTAGCGCCGCAAATCAGCAGCACATCCGTGCTCGCACACACGTCCGAGCCACCGAGCAACCTCTGCCTCCTTGCTCAAGCGATGCAGCGTAAGCAACAACTCTTTCTTGCCGAAAATCCACCGGGAACATGTATCTCGCTAGTCTGAGACCATGGGGAATAAAAACTAGAGGGGGAGAGAGATCCTTCATGAGGAGGTGTGAGTGAGAAGGAGTGAGAGGGGGCTTTATATAGGAGGGAGGGGGGCACCCCAAGGGGGTGGCCGGCGCATGTGGGCTGCCCCCTCCCCTCCTCTATTCATGTGGGTGGAAGATCCACTCACAAAAATGTCCCTTCACTTCTCCACTCAAAATCCCACTCAAAATTCCCATTAAATTTCCACCAAATTTAATGCAATCTCTATTTAAATAAAACTCTTTTTATTTATTCAGAATTTTGTCAATTACCATAATGGACAAACATTCACATATAAGCCCTTGCTAGTATTTCATTTCACATGCAAAAACACTTTTAGCAATTTCACCCGAAAACAGTTTTGGTGTCTAGTGAAATAAATTCATGCACTTTGTTAATCTTTTCAGTATGAAACTATTTGTTCCAAATGGTGTTGGTGTCTCTTAAGTGTGTCACCCTACTGTTCACGAATAATGTGGACATGATCGAGACCCCTCTCAGATCAATAATCAGAAGCGGGACCTGGAGATCCATACCGACTCCCATATATTCAACGATGACTTTCTTGTGATCGTGAGAACCTTTTATGCTATAATCTTAATCCCTTTGTCTCGTGATATATTACATGTTCGAGATTCAATCATCGATATCATCATACCTAGTTTGATCTCATTACTAACATGTACTCTTTTCTCGTTCTCCTGATATAACATTCTAGTGATCAAATCACTTGCTTGAAAGCTAACCAATGTGATATCACCGAGAGGGCCCAGAGTATATCTATCTGTCATCGGGATGAACAAATTCCACTCTTGATCCATGGGCCTCAACATAACACTTTAGTAGTACTGAACCCATCTTTATAATCACCTTGTTACGGTGTGACGTTTGATGTTATCAAGATACTCTTCGAATATTAGTGATTGACATGATCTCATGGTCTAAGGATTAGGATTACTTCGTATGATGTTATAGCAATATAAACTCAATGACTTTGATCGTAATGCTATACTTCGGATGAATGTTATCACACCATTCCAATAATGTTGTGACCTCGTTATTAACAACATCCAATGTCCATGATCAGGAAACATTGATCATCTTGTTAATCAACGAGCTAGTTTATAAGAGAGGCTTACTAGGAACTTTCTGTTTGTTTATTAAACACACATGTATTAATGTTTCCGTATTAATACAATTATAGCATGCAAAATAAACATCTATCATATACTTGGAATATACATAATAACCACTTTATTATTGCCTCTCGGGGCATATTCCCTTCAATTTAAGCATTAGTAACTTCAATCTCCCCCAAGCTTGGGCTGTACTCTCTCCATCACGAGGCCAAAAGTTATATATTTGATTCATATCCTTATGAATCTCACTAAGAGGATAGAATTTAGAAGAAAAGAGATGTACTATTTCCTCCCATTCCATAGATTGTCCATTCTTCAGCAGCTTATACCATTCTTTAGCTCTGATATAGAGAGTAACTTCTTGTTCACCTGTTCAGTTGTGATACCTGCACACTTAAACAACCTGCATAATTCATGGATAAAAATCAAGTGATCACCAGGATGGACAGTTCCATCCCCAAAATAATAATTATCCATGACACGATCAACAATACTTATAGGTATCTTAAAAGGATATGTCTCAACAGGTAGTGATTCATCTACTACCCTAACAGTGGTACTAGTTTTCCCAAACAGAAAACCAAGTGGGTTATCCATATTGGAAACAAAGTAACTAACAGAAATAAAAAGCAATACTCACAGTAGAAGTTTCCTTTACTAGTTCCACTCTTCAATACCGCTTCACTCCCCGACAACGGTGCCAGAAAATAGTCTTAATGACCCACAAGTATAGGGGTGTATCGTAGTACTTTCGATAAATAGGAGTGTCGATCCCAACGAGGAGCAGAAGGTGTTGACTAGTGGTATGGGGCAGGAAATCTCTGTAAATACTTAGCAAACTGATTTTTAGGGGTTTTCTGATAAAGCAAGGAAATAAAGTGCAAGTAAATAAAGACAACAAATAATTAGCAGTGGCCCAATCCTTTCTTAGCAAAGGAAAAGCCGGTGGAAATACTAATGAGGACCAAACATTCTCGAGGACACATGAAAATACCGTCAAGTGCTTTTGTTTCATATAGCTGATTAATCTTCTTTGGTTTTATAAGTGTTGTGTGGGTGAACCTGTGCTAATGTATCGACCTTACTTGGACTAATACATACTTGTGATTAAACCCCTTGCAAGCATTCACAACTACATGAAAGCAATTAAGATAAAAACCTAACCACAGCCTTAAACTCTAAGATCGTACATTCCCTTGTGCAAAGGTTTTCTAACAGGAGTTCACGTTTCTGTCACTCCGGCAACCCCATAATTAGTATCCAAATACACAATGCATTTCCTTAGGCCCATAAATGGTGAAGTATCATGTAGTCGACATTCACATGACACCACTCGAAGAATAGCACCACAACTTAAATATTAAACCATTGAATAATACCTCAACACAATTCCACTACTAACAACATGACTTCACCCATGTCCTCAAGAACTAAATGAACTACTCACGATACATCATATGGATCAAGATCAAAGATGATATGATAAAACGTAAACAATAATTCAATGGTTCCACTCACAAGCATCAACTACAATAGTAATCAACACCGGGAAAGTTTCCCCTAAGAACTATGCAAGATTCAACATAATTGTTACAGCGGGATGGAGTGGTGACGATGGTGTTGGTGGAGATGATGGTGTGGATGATGATGATCCCGATAAAGTCTAGCTTGATGATTGTGTTGATGGCGACGATCTCCCCTCTCTGGGAAGGAATTTCCCTGGCAGAAATCTGTCTGCCGGAGAGCTCTTTCTCTCTCGGTGTTTTCCGTTCCACAAAGGCGGCAAAGTCTTTCCGTGGTCGCTCTCCCCAACTTTAGGGTTTTGAGGAGAAGATATAGGCGAGAGGGCAGAGTCAGAGGTGGGACAGGGTGGCCACACCCCTGTAGGCGTGGCCTAGGGTGGCCCGCGCCTGGGGGTGTGGGCCCCCTGTGGCCCAACCCCGCCTCCCCTTCTGGCATCCTTCGTCTTTTGGGAAAATATAATTTTCTGTAGTTGTTCTAGTATTTTTCCGATCTTCACAAAATTGCATCAAAACACCGCTTTTTCCATCAGAATCCTGACTCTAGCAGTTCATCCTCCAAGCATCATCCAACATGCAAAAACAGATGAAAAGACATAAGTAACACCTCTTAATACAAAATATATCAATGAATAGAGACAAATTATGATATAGAATGGTGATGCAAATTGGACGTATCATGCACCAGTGGTTGAGAGGGATGCTCCTGTCGTTGGCTGCCAGGGATAAAATCAACCTGTGGTGCCCCTACAGATTCGGCGACTTGCGTTGGGAAGGCCAGGAATGGAGCGGGGGAGAAGTCCTTGGACGGCGGAGGTGGTGATTGGTGGCGGGGGAATGGCGGCTGCGGCGGCCAGGCGTCAAAACCCTAACCTGCCATGAATTAGGACGGGGAAGAGGAAATGAGCGGGCATAAGTCAGGCAGGGGGTTGCATATAGGGATGTAAGCGGTGCACCATTTAATCCCGCATAATATCATTTATCAATACTCTAGTTCAATGAAATTTGCTTTTTCCAAAGAAATGAACTAAAAAAAGTTGAATAAATGGGGATTTGCGGCCGCCGTTTAGCTGCCATTTACATCCCTAGTTGCATAGGAAGGTCGGGATGGCAGTTTCTTTGCAAATCATGTGAACCATAGAGGATAGTCTGGTCTCGTGTAACCTAGGAAGCTGCCAAAAGCTCGGGAAGCAGCTCTAGCGCCGCTTCACGCTGTGTTTGTTTGGGTTACGACTTTTGAAAAACAGCCGTGGAGAATCAGCTGTAGGAAGCAGCTGTTGCCGACAGAGATTTGGTGATTGGCAGAAGTGCTTTTGATGACTGTTGTTGCTCGTTCTAGGACTGAATTGTCTGTAATACATCTGAGTGTAGAAGATGTTATATAAGTATTTATTTAAAATGAATTAGGTGTTTCTGACTATTTTTTTTTACTTAAACATTATTTAGCATATAGATTCATCAATATTTTAACAAACCTGCAACATCTATTTCGAGACGGAGGGAGTATATATGATGATTCAAGTCAAATTAGATAATTATAACCCTTTTTAACATAAACATGCTTAAGAGCTAAATAACCTCAATTTTTTGCTAAATTGCCTTAAATTACTTGTTTCATATTCCACGATATGAATTGGCACAGACGAACAAAGTATTGATGGGCTTATCGCGTCTGCATCTAGAATGAAACAAATTGCCTTTGATTAGGAAGATGTTGTTTGTAACTAATCGAGCAGATTAGTTAGTTCGTGCGTACATCCAGGACCTCGAGGACAGCGTGGAGCTCCTGCAGCGGTCTTGTGCGGTTGGACGGATGAGTCGGGTGAGGGAGGTCGGGCGAGTCAGGGGAGGGCCTCTGCGACAACGGTTGAGAGGGCAGCTCCTATAGCCGCCGGCTACCAGGGACAAAATTGACCTGTGGTGCCCCTGCAGATTCGGCGACGCGAGTTGGGGAGGCCGGGAATGGAGCGGGGGAGAAGTCCTTGGACAGCGGAGGCGGTGATTGGTGGTGGGGAATGGCGGCGGCGGCCGGGCATCAAAATCCTAACCTACCATGAACTAGGATGTGGAAGAGGAAATGAGCGGGCAAAAGTCGAGTAGAGGGTTGCATAGGCGGGTCGGGATGGCAGTTTCTTTGCAAATCGTGTGAACCATAGAGGATAGTCTGGAGCTGCCAAAAGCTCGGGAAACAGCAGCGCCGCTCGGGCGCTTGCACGTCCTAGTTCATTTTTCCAGCCCGTTTTTCACAAGTGCTTTTCAACTTTTAGGTGTTTGTTTGGGCTTCTGCTTTTTGGACCCAAAAGTAGAAGCCCAAACAAATACGCCCTAAATTTACCCAACAAAATAATTTTTCATCACATCTAACAGCATATATTATTTGTTTGGTAATACACAAAATGAGAGTAATAATGTAACACACAACCAGATTGTAATGCACGGATTCAGGTGTAACCAAAAACTACATATGGATAGCAGCAAGATACTTCACGTGCTCAATCGTTGTCTGGTTGGACAACTCAACATTAAGAATTGCACTTAAACTTTAATTAAAAACAATACAAAATAAATCGAAAAGTCCGCTGCCGATAGGAGTGCTTCTTCCTCCCAGATCGTCGAGCTGAATCCCCAACCAGGACTCCTAAACAACAACTCTGCACACACAAATAAATAAAAGGACAAGGAAAACTAAAAAAACAGATATGTCAATTAGCTCAACACATATGGCAGTGAACTAAATAACCCCCACTATATAAATTAATGTAAAATGAGCATAAAAAGACTATAGGAATATATGTTCAACATCTTAGAGTCTAGAGAGCAGAGCTTGCTCTAATCACGCATCACTAGCTAACTACATCTTGACCTGATACAATGATAAACTATACCAAACAAGAACACAGATACCAGCTTGTAGATTTGCCAATTAATTTGCTAGCAGGTTGCATGCTCGGAGAGGAACGGCACGGAGAAATACGACTATGTGACCGGTTCTAGCATTAGAAGAAATCGAAGTACTCGAGTTATAGTAATGCACTATAGTTTATGGGAAACAGATAACATCAGGGAAGAGAACCATGCTTGATGGTACTCAAGGTGTAATACTTTTTAAAACTAGAAATCAAAGCTACACTGAACTTAACAAGAAAATACAATTTATTTCATGTGGGCACCAGAACTTGTTTTTAGGCCCATAGAAACCCATGGTGGAGATAACCCACTACAGACCATTTGGTTGTCAAGTAGATAGAATTAGTAAAAGGACATGAGATTAAGAAATAATAAGAGGTATATAGTTGTAGTCCCACGACTTGCAACCTAAGAGTAGTTTAGTCCCACAATTTGTAAACTGAGCAAAACTAGTCCCACAACTTGCAACTCGAAAACAGTTTAGTCCAATTTAATCAAATCTCAACAAGTTTAACCAAAATTTTCCACGTTTGTGTTGTAGTTTAAACAAGAGGTATATACATATTTAGTCTCACAACTTGCATCGTGGGTGCGTTTTAGTCCCATATGTTGCAAAGTGAGTAGAACTAGTCCCACAACTTGCATCCCAGGAGCATATTAGTCCAATTTGTTCAAATTTCACCGAGTTTGACCGAATTCATTTTCGTGTAAGTCAAAAATCATTGAGTTGACATGTTTAGTTTTCGTGTAAGTCAAAAATCATTGAGCTGACATGTGGCGTCACAATTTTTGCAAAATAACCCTTGTATATTTTTCTTTGTTGTTTACAGGCCCCACCTGTCGATGTTTGTGCAAATAATAAAATTTCAACATGCATCGGAGCGATTTGAACTCGCAACCTGTTGTGCTGCAGAGATACAAGATTGCCACTACAGATCACGCGGCGACGTGATATTTGAGCAATGAACGTTTCTTATATCCGAGAATGACAGCAAGGCTGGACACCGATGGTGTGTGTAGGGGGGGGGGGGGGGGGGGTTGCAATCAGTCTACGAGCTTGACAGAATTCGGTTAAGTTCAGAAAAAAATTTCTCGCTCTTCCAGGTTCAGAGTAGGAGTTGGCTCCACCGAAAATGTTTGCCTTTAGTCGGACTGTTCTCCACGTGTGTAAAATTTGAGCTTCGGCTGGCACAAAAATCAAAGCTATAGAAATTGAAAACGGCATGACGATTTTTGAACCGTTAACTATAATAGTAGTACTAGTTCATGATAATCAATAAGATCTCTGGAGTTCTCTTACAACTCTTGTTCTTTTCCCAAACATTAATTCCTATATAAATAACAACCTTTTCAATTATACTTAGTTTTCTCCTTCACACAAACCCACTAAAAATCAGAGGAGAAAGGTCAAAAAATCTGCTAAGTTAAATCACGCGTTCTTCAAATTATTTTGTATAATAAAAAAGCGTTCTTCAAATTAACACGTCGCAAGCGTGAGCTTTAGTGGCAAGTTTGTATGTCCTTAGCACGGCAAGTCACCAGTTCGAAATCTTTCAATGCACGTAGACATTTTATTATTTGAAGAATCACTGACAGATGCGGCCTGCCTGTCAGGCCCGCACCAAGTTCATAAACACATGGGTCATTTTGCAAAACTTGTGATGCAAGTGTCCACTCCAGAACGAGTTTTGACATACGGTTGGATGAATTCGGTCAAACTAACTGAAATTTGATTAAATTAGACTAAAATGTTTTTGAAAAACAAGTTGTGGAACTAGTATTACTTGATTCTTTACGCGTGTAAGTGACGACCAGCTAAGGGTTTTTAAAAAGTAAAATGCGCAAAGGTGGGATTCGTACCCTGCACCTCATGTGCAATCTTAGCCATGACCAGCTAAGCACTTCACAGTTCACGCCAAAATAAGTGACAAATGTTATTTGTACATTACAGTAGTATTAGATTTTTTTTCAAAATTTTAACGATCTATTAATAATTATCAATAGAAGTACAATGAGCCATAAAAGTAATAGAAAATACAAATAGGGTAGTGGACCACCTAGTGATAACTACAGATACTAGCATGAGCCGAATGCGCGTCACTCTCTTTGCCCCTTTATTATTAGAGTCGGACAAAGCTTGTTGTAGTAGACATACCGAAAGTCGTCGTGCTAAGGCCCCATAGAACCAACGCACTAGAGTAGCAACCATCGCCGAAGATGACAACTGTAGATCAAAAGAGTGACCTCAAACTACACCGACGAATATGGAAAACGATCGAATCCCAAAAGATCTGTCGGACACACGACTTCACTCGCTCTCCGCCGGCGCTAGACGCACCATCGGAGCGAGGATATGGCGGGGAGAACCTTATTCTGACTTTAGGACACAGCCGCCGCCTCAACATCCTAAAGAAGACGCTAAAAAGGCTAAACAAAAACGAAACCCTTTCGTCGGCGAGAGGCCGTGGCATGCCACACCTCCAAGATCCTGAGGCCATCGGAGGCGGGGCGAAACGGCGGCATGGCCGGCAAGAGGACGGGACCCTAGATGGACTTAGCTAATCACCGATCGTCTGGCGGCCGCCTCAGGAGATACATAACAGTATTAGAATTAAACAAATACAGAAACTAACCGGCTTGCTGGCATGCAGTTAGTACTATAGTATGTTTTAAAAGGCAAATTGCCGCTTATTATGTTAATTATTATGTCAAACGATTGTCAAAAAATTAGGTTAACCTGTATTTTTGAAATATTATGTATATCGGTAATGCAAGGATGAATACATGATCGTCTATGTCATCGTTTCATGCTTGATCTCGCTGGCAATGCACTACCACAAGAACGGTGGGGACCATGGTCCAGCACGTGTCACTGTTCTGCAGTCAACGTGCATCAAGACATATGGGGTTAGCTAAAGTGGAGGTGAAGGTTAGCAAACCGGTTCACGAGGGCCTTTTATGTAAGTTACGCGTTCAAACCATAGTTTAAAAAACAGATCGGTGATTAAACCCGTGAGGCCGTTGGGTCAGGTTTTTATTGGTCGAACCACAGGTTCATTATCTGGTTTTTAATTTATGAAGTATCATAATTTTTATTTATAAATGATGCAATAAGTAAATAATTGTATATGCAAAATATTTCAAAATCACAGTTTGGCATAAAAATCTGACGATCGTCTGATATAATAATTGAGACAATGAGCTGAAATTTGCTTTCCAAAACATAATGTAGTCCTGTCACTTGTTTTTTCTTGAACCGTGGTGTGCTTACCTGGTCATGTCGAGAACGTAGTTAGCTTGCTCGGTTCTAGGTATAGGGTACGAACCCCATCTTCACCGAATAACCTTTTAACAACATTGTAAAACGACCCCCCTCCCTTTTCCCCTTCTCTCTCCTGCCCCTCATTGAGAGTCTCTTCTCCGCCTCCGGCTCCTCTCCCCCTCTTCTCCGGTGGCCTCGCTGGCCGGAGAAGGGATGGGAAGGGAGGCCGGCCCCTAGTTGTATATTACAGTAGATTTAGTAGTAGTTGTTGCCTAGGTAGGGTGTCCCATGTGGCGAATGGCGTTATGCCGTGGAGGAGTTTGTCGCTGGCGCGGTCGAGCGGTGTCCGGCGGTGGTGTTGATGCTTGCTCTGCTCCTGTGGAAGGGGTTGATGGGCGTTGGTGCAACCTCTTGCTCCTCACAAATAAAGCTCGGGGAGCTCTATTTCGAACCAGACTTCCTAGATCTGGCCGCCATGGCGACGGGCGGTGAAGGGTGTTGGCAAGATCTGGTGCTCCGGGGGTCCTCGGTGAAGCTTCTGCTCGCGAAGGTCCTCAGCAACGACGATGGTGCGATGCTGCTTCTCCTGGCCAAAGGGGCCACTTCGCGCCCCAGTGCTTGTTGCGCCGGTGGTCTTTCTTCCTCCAGGCCTCTGAGCCACTTCGGAGGATCTACTCCCACCTCGACTTGGCGCTGCACGTCGACCTCGCCCCAAGTGACCACTTCCCCGACGGCGATTTCGGCGGTCAAGAATCGGAGGTGCAGCAACAACGGTGGTGAAGGACTCGATTGCGTTATCACTTTTAGTCTTAGGGTCCTTTTTACTAATTGTGAGGGCTTCGTTGTAATTTGCTTTTTCTTCAAGGTCCTCCTTGTAAAATATTCCCACCGCTATGAATGAAGCTTCCGGGTCCTTCTGGACCCGTCCCCTTGTTAAAAACAACGTTGTAAAACACTGCACATACAAAACCGGCGAGGTTTACGTTTTTTGGATTTTTTTAGGCTGTACCAGTTTAGTTTTTAAACTATATATGGCCTAGACAGCATAAACATAGACAAATTTGGTTAAACTAGTTGAAATTTGATTAAATTGGATTAAACTGTTTTCGAGTTGTAAGTTGTGAGACTAGTTTTGTCCAGTTTGCAAATTGTAGGACTGGTTTTGCTCAGTTTGCAAATTATGGGACTAAACTGCTCTTAAATTTTAAATTGTGGGACTAAAACTATATATACCTCAAACATAATTACAAATGGAACAACCTTGGAGAATAGATCAAGACGGTGTATGTTTTGATTTGCTTCAAGAAGCGGTCAAGATGTGAGGGCGGTCGAAGAAAGATCCTATAGGACCTCGGTGTACCCCCCGATGGCTGGACTCCTCTTCGGCTGACGCGTGGAAAAACAAATCTAAAAGAAAATCAGGCTACGGTTCTCTCACTCCCCTCAAATTCGCAGTTGCCAAATCCCAATTCCCAATTAAGCAACCCATTTCCGAACTATTCATCATCATACGATTTGTCTCCTTGTGATGGCACGGCAAGATGGTAATTGATCTGGAGGTTCATGTTGGCACCATCTAACGGAGACACGGAGTGGCACCCAACGATTAGAGAAGCTTTGCCACTGGCGGCCAATAATCAGATGGGGCGGTACGCCGGCGACTCCGCGAGCGACAGCGTCGACAAGGTTGGTTGGCAGTGATTGAAGCGGCGGTGTTCCGGCAAGCTACAAGCGACGTTGTTGGGGAAGGTTGACGTGGCCGGAGAGACGCATCAAGGAGGGAAGTTGCTCGTCCTGGTGGGGAGGTTCTTGGTCGTGGACGCTGGTGGGTGACCATGGCGCCGATGTTTTTTTTAAATCAATAACACGATATATTCATATATTCATAGTAGCATATAGTATATGGACCGTCTTCAACGATTATAAAACAAAGTCTAAAAGAAACTAGTAAAACACTTAAATTTTCAAACTCTTTCTTCTTTCGAGACGCCATATTTAATTTTTCAGAAGGCAGCCAAAAACTGACAGATACCAAACCATAATATGTAAATACCAATAAGGGTTCTCTCATAATTTTAATTTGAGTCGCAGTGCCAAGGTTGCATGCACGCGCACATCTATTAAAGTAATCAATCAACATCGGCAAGAATACCAACACCAGTATTTCAGTCAAAAGTAATCGAACAGTCTGGTCGACGTTGTTGGCGAATCGATGGTATGATTCACCATTGTCGAGGACGTAGCAGCCGTGACAAATATTGCGAGGGTAATCTTGGCGACAACTATGAAAAAACTCCAAAATCTACTTGGCGAAGTAAGATCCGGAAGACCGTACCTATAGAACTGTAATCTTATAACACTTCCATTGACGCTGGGAAGAAGATCTCGTCGTCAAACGAAAGACCGTAGATTACTTATTGTAGACGATATCATCTTTATTGACGTAGAGATAAAAAAATGACTACTAAAATTTCAATCTAATCTTTCAAAACACAATTTTACTGAAAAATCCACCCATCGATCGGGTTTCCCACCACTCCTTACGCCGACGAGGCCGACCAAAGGAGGGGGAACCGATCTATGAAGGAGGCGAAGGAGAGGCGGCGGCTAGGTCAGGAGGAGGAGGAGGCGGCTGAGAGGTTACATACGTCTGTGGCGCTCTAACACAGACCATGGCGCCGATGTTGGCGAAAGCGACGGCGTCGAGAAGAGGTAGAAACTAAGGACGGCAATAGGCAGGATAAGAAATACCATATCCATACCCGTATAGTCAATAAGTAGAAAAATTACACATACCCGTACCCGTGAGTATAAACCTTTACCCATGCTTATACCCGATGGGTACCCGTATATTGGGTACCCGATAGGTAGATCCAATAGTAAACAAGTTATTCATAATTTTACATTAAACAATATCATATTTGACAAGAAAATAAGTATCTCTACTCAATAATAGATAGACGAGTATATGACAATTATAAACTTTTAAAAATCGCAATCTCATAATTGCCCCTAGGCTACTCAGCCTATAAGTTGAAACTCTATAGATGAGTTTTATAAGTCGATCTAAATAGGCAGAGTATGAGTATACCCATGGATACAATCCTATACCCGTGCATGTACCCGTGAGTTAATGGATATGATACGGGTATTATCCATTAGTATAAATGGCCATATCCTACCTATGCGGGTATGGTACCCGCAGGTACCCTTACCCGTGGATAAAATTACCATAACGAATTTAGTAGAACATGTATCGGAGGATCAGTAGAACATGTATCGGAGGATTAGTATCTAGGTTGCTTTGAGATTTGTATCGCCAGGTGTCAATCGCAGAGAAGGGTCCAGCCATCGGGAGCGTACGACCAGGGTCGTATAGGGTTTTTCTACACGACGGTCGGCATCCCTTCCTTCCACTCGCGACAGTAAAGCTCGGGAGCTCTCCACGCGTAGAGGTGCACCCTCTGCCAAGCGCCGACGCCGCCGATGAGTTCCCCGCCCTCTTCTCCTCCTTCACCGCCTCCTCTCCCTCTCCCCTTCCCCTCCCCCTCTTGGAACGGCTGGGGACGCCCGCCCTAACCCTAACGATTGGGGGCTGCGACCTTGATCCTGTAACGCCGGCGGGAGGTCGACCATCAGAGGGAGGTGAGTGGAGGCGGCTCCCTGGCCCTCCTCCGGCCGGCCACTCTCTGTCCCTCCTCTTCCTCTTGTCCTCCATAATTTGTTGCTGCAGCTATTCCCCTTGGAAGCACACCTAATACTCCCTCCGTTTATAAATATAAGATGTTTTAGATTTGTGAAGAAGATGTATCTAGACATCTTTTAGTGTCTAGGCACTAAAAGATGTCTAGATACATCTCCTTCATAAACCTAAAACATCTTATATTTTTAATGGAGGGAGTATTTACTATTTTGATCTAATTGAACGACAAATCCTACAAGAATTAGAAGCACGTTAGTCCAATTGAAGGTATACACTTCTTATTCTCTACTCAGGCCCAATTCCACGCCCACCCGCGCGGTCGCGCCCCGTGCAAGTCCTCCTCATTCTCAAATCTGGCCATCGAGTCGTGCATGGGCGAGCCGGCCCGCGGCACGCCGAAAAAGACCCGACACCAGCCCAACACGGCACGCGACTGGCGGGCCCGTGCCGTGCCCGTGCCAGCAGGCCAGGCACGTGGGCCAGGCACGGCACAACCCGTTTAGGGCGGCACGCGGGCTGGCCCGCCAGGCACGCAACGGCCCGCCACGCGTGGAGCCAGGGGGAGCGGACTGGGCGCCTTTTTTTCTTAATTTTCGGGGGAGCGGGGGGTGGGGCGTTTGAAATTTAAATCGACGGGGGGGCCAGGGAGAGGGGAGGGGGCGAAACGGGCCAGAACAGGCCCCGCGGGCCAAACGTGCCGCGGCCAGCCCGTGTAGCGCCGGGGCCGGGCCCGGGCCGGGCCCGGGCCGCGAGGCTGGACACGCGTGGCAGCCCGGCACGACACGTGGCCTGGCGGACCACGGCAGACCGTGCCGCGTGCCGGCCCGTTTACCGTGTGCCGGGCCGGTGCCGTGCCGGGCCGGCCCGTTGGGCAGATTTACTCGTTCTTTTCCGAGCTCCCACGCTCGGAATCGCTCGGAAAGACAACCCCGCGTACCGATTCACCCGGCCTCGACGAAACACAGCTCGCAGGAAGAGCCGGCCGCGCGACAGCAGGAAGACGGCGGCGGCGCTCGGGTGAGTCTTCCCTTCCTTCTCCCCATCCCCGCCCTCCTCCTGCTCGTCTTTCTCGTTCCCCGCACCCTCAGAGCAGGCCAGCGGCGGCCATGGCCTGTGCCTCCTCCACTGCCGTTACCCCTAACCCTAGATCGAAGCTCAGCCAAATGGCAGCGGGAGGGGAAGTGGCGAGCGGGGGGACCGCGGCCAGAGGCGACCAGCAGCGGGGGGAAAGCGGCTAGAGGCGACCGGAGGCCACGCCCTAGCCTATCCCAACGGCCTCTCCCTACCTACAGTAGTGAACTTCCTTCTTATGCAGAATAATTAGGGGGAGATGGCAATGGCGTCGTCGTCGGCGTACCCTCCGCCCCCTCCGTTTTACCGGCTATACAAGGACTTTGAGCAGGACCCCTCGTCTGCCCCGGAACCCCCACTGCCGATCGATGGAGCGTACCAACTCTTTGGCGCTACCTATACAGTATGTTGCTTGTCACATTCTTCTCTGCAGTGTGTCATTTCTTGTATCAAAGCTGACTCTGGGGTTTGCCTTTCTAGACTGATGTGGTGCTTCCAAGTCTGGAGGATCAAGGTGTTCGGCAGCTCTATCCAAAGGGCCCAGATATCGGTGCGTGTCAATTGGACCTATCAACACGTATTTGGTTGTCTACTGATGTGTATATATTTCGAATGGTTACATCATGATCACTTAAATGATTATGGGTGCTGTGGTGAATCCACTTGCAATTTGGATGAATCAAAGTGATTATTCTTATATAGTTACTTCGAGCACAGAATAGTTGTTTAACTTATTTGATTTAACGGGCTGGCTATTTGCAAAACTGATTGACTTTCAGACTTCAAGAAGGAGCTAAGGACACTCAACAGAGAGCTTCAACTCCATATCTTGGAGCTAGCAGATATTCTAGTGGAGAGGCCATCTCAGTATGCTCGCAGGGTCGAAGATATTTCCCTCATTTTCAAGAATTTGCACCATCTTCTTAATTCCCTGCGACCACACCAGGTATGAGCTGCAGTTCTTATTTCATGCACTGGAATTATATTTCTACATTCACTAGCATAACTCATTTTGGAATTTCTGTTAGGCAAGAGCGACATTGATTCACCTTCTTGAGAACCAGATACAGCGCCGTAAGCAAGCAATTGAGGATATAAAACAGTGAGTAACTGATCTTTCTTCAGCTTGACTGGGCCGCTAAATCACCATTCTGATGATCTTTCATTGGACATGATTTATAGACAAGGTTGAAATCTAGCTTTTGTGTCTGTACTTCTTACAGAATACAAGAGTATTGTCATAAGCTTGATTAGATTAGCTGGTCACTGAATATGTTGTACTATATCTGTGAACTTGTAATTATTTCAATAACTGAAAGGGAAATGTATTGTGTTAAAAGTCATGCTATTCTATAATCATGTTGTTCTATCATCCATATATTACAAGCACTATATTCTTAACCAGCAACACTTCTTGTGGTTTCTATAATATTAGCATTTTGTTTTGCTCGTACCACTGACTGCAAGTCTGATTAGAGAAAGCTCAGGCTATAGCTTGCTGCTGCAGTATGGGAGAGCAAAAGTTGCTCTCAGCTATCACTTGCTGCTGCAGGCCTGCAGTTCAAAAGAGTCAGTTTTGTAGAGAGCACATGCTGTTCAGCAAAATTGTTTTCCACTGTTGTATTGTATTTGTGAACCGGCACTTTATATGGTATCATGTATGTTTGTTTGGATACTGTAATGAGTAAGGTTCTTTTAATGGGTAATTGTGTAATTGACTATCCTGATGTTATTGTAACTTTGCTATTATTGCAACAGCCTTGATAAATATTTTCTTTCTATTGATTTCAGGAGGAGAGAGGAGGCACAAAGGCTACTTGGGGAATCACTTGTTATTATAGATGGAAATCAGCAGGTTATGACTCCAATGTGAAGACCTACAATGTCCCGGGTTTCCTGGTGCCAAGTTAGCTAATTAAGATGAATTACCGGTGTTTTAGGCGGTGAATGCATTTCACAGTATTCTTGTAGAGATAACCTAGTGATATTTTTGAGATATTTCTAGCTGTGAAGATGAAATATTTATCTATGTGGGCTGTGAAATTTTTAGCACTGAATGAGATGTTGGATTACTGCAGCTCTGGCATGCTCCAAGTCTCCAAACCGGCACTGATTTTATTGTGCGCTCAGTATCCATTGGATCACAATGATATGCGTTAAAAGGACTTTATTTTGGCAGGTGCATCCTGTCCATCTCAAGTCTCTGATCTGGACGCATTTCGGTTGAGTTTATCCGTCTTTGTCATAGGTCACTGTGTTGTACACTTGTGGTTTAGACAATCTGGATTGTTTATCCAACTCACATTTAATAGTTATAAATTTTGTTGCATCTCGCAAATTCAGACTTATAGTTTCACACCAATTCTCATTGTATACCCTGCTGATTTTGCAAATTAATCACTAATTGTGCACCTCTTAGACTAGTAGATTGCTTGATGAACACTAGGGACATGATGATTGGGTTGATTTCTTGCAATGCTTCCGAGCGTTCTAAGTATTTGGGTGTTTTCCCATATAATAATCCTAATGAATTTACTTGGATCTAAGAGGCAAGTTCATAGTGTTTTCTTATGATTTTACCACTGAAACATTTATACTCTCTCTGTCCTTAGAAGGATGCGATTTTTTTTCTTCAAAATTGCACATCTAGATACATGCGAATCTAGCAAATCTGCTGATCAATAATAAGTTGGAATTAGACTACATAGCATTCTGGCAATGCATGGCATATGCGGTACACAAGCAGTGGTTTGTTCCCCCACCCTGGCTGACGCCTCCCCCCGTCGCCATCTCCTCCGCATGAACACCGGCGCCGCACTCATCAGGGAGGAAGAAGCCCTCACTCCGGCTCGATCCGATGGCTAACAGCAACCTCCCGCGACGAATCATCAAGGTGCACCGCCGATCTGATCGTCCCAGCGCAGATCTCTCGACTCCGTCGATCCATTTCTGTCTTTTGTTTCTCTGGCTAATTTGTTGGGGGCTGCTGTGCTGTTGGATCTATGCAGGAGACGCAAAGACTCCTCAGCGAGCCAGGTGCGGGTGCTATTCAATCTGCGGTTTTGGTGGATTCTGGTGAGCTGTTGCATTTTTGGGTTTGATTTCCGCTGTTTGAATGGTTTGTTTGTGCGGCACCGGGTATCAGCGCTTCACCCTCGTAGGAGAACATGCGTTACTTCAACGTAATGATCCTTGGGCCAGCGCAGTCGCCCTACGAAGGTAAGCTAAAAAAATGTATACACGAGTGGTGTTGTTTGTGGTATGGAGTGATGAACTGAGGCAACTTATAGACAGCAATTACCAAATCGAGATGATTCTGTTCATAGCCTTTTATTAGAAATGGCAATAGTTCTCAAATGGTTGTGATGGAATTATGGACGATGGACTTTGTGCTGTTCGATCAGTCTGCTTATGTATTGATGTGGCCTTTTCAGTTTTAGTTTCTTACTCTCTGCGGCAGGTGTGATGTTTGATAAGGCTTCTTTCTCCTTTTAGTATGTACTCCCTCCTTCTTGTAAGGCCCTCGAGCATGTTTAGGTCCTCAATTTACCAACAAAATATCTGTTATATGCCACAAAAATTACATCATTGAATCCAGATTCAAAAGAAGTTTCTTATAGTATAATAATTGTGGAATATAACTCATGTTTCATTGGTCAAATTGATAATCTCAAAATTTGTGCAGGGCTTATTACAAGTATTGTTTCCCAGACAGATTTCTGCTATTTGTTGTGGGCTTATTTGTCCTATTTCATCTAGTATCACTAATTTGTCATCTTCTATGGTTTAGATTCAAATTTGTTGTGTGGTGTGATTTTATCCTTTTCATGTTGTATTGATATCGATGCCGTCTTATGGTCCATAATTTGACATATTTGCTTGCTTAGGCCTGTTCAGTTTTATTTAAGTTATATGTATGCAATTGGAGGGCATGTTTATGGAAGTGGACTAGCCGACTAGTCTATTTAGCAAATCTTATCATTTTTGTATAGTGATTACTTTTATTTGTTCTGTACTATTTGTGTCATGCAATGAACATGTTCTGTTTAAGTGTTAGCATTCTACTTTATGATCATTTAGCTTTCTGATATTGTTCCTCTTGCTTATCCGTTGGCCAGGTGGAGTTTTTAAGCTGGAACTCTTTTTACCTGAGGAATACCCGATGGCTGCCCCGAAGGTAATTGTTTGTAGACTGGATTTGTTAGCGTTCTCTACAATGTTATTATGCATGTACGCAGTGGCGGAGCCAGGATTTGAACTGAGCCGGGTCGAACAAATAAGCTCTAAATGTTTTTTTGGCAAAAAATCAAATGTAATCAACAAAAAGGTCCAAACAGATTCATTTGTCACATTTCACCGAGTAGAAGTACAAACTGACTAAAAAACAAGAACTAGATACAAAAGTGCTACATTTTGAGGAGATGTTATCATACCATTAAGTTGATTCCATGCTGGGAAGTCGAAAACCACGAGGAAGATGACCTCTACGGTTACTATAGGCATGAAAACGAAGCATAATCTTCTTGTCATCAATTTGTGCAAAAATCTCTTTCTCAACATAGCAAATCATCAAATCATTGAGCCAATCATCCCCTATCTTGTTTCGAAGATCCGATTTTATAATCTTCATGGCCGAGAAAACCCTCTCAACTGATGTTGTTGCCACAGGCAATGTCAAAGCTAGTGTAATAAGGCGGTAGACCAATGGAAATGTCAGGAGATGTTAATTGACAATTGCCAGGAGCATTCTCATTGATCACATCAGCTACATCCTTGCATCTTGCACCATACCAATCCAACATCTCACGGAAATTGCCCTTGTTTAAGGAAGTGCTAGATTTGTCATGCCCATGAAAAGCTAGACCTTGGTCAAGTAGAAATCTAACAACACCCACAACAACCCTTAAACGAATCTCATATTCAATATGTGATTTTTCTTCATGACGAACAAGAGCATATGCAACACTTTGCTTTTTATTTCTGAAATCTTCACAACTATTTCTTGCATTGTTGTGAAAACTCGTTGGTCCACCTACATGACCTTTGAAATTTTCCGATGCTTTCTTCCAATTTGTAAACCCCCGACCTTGTGAAAACATCCGATCCAAAGTGGTTACCAGTGCTTGAAGACTTGAAAAGAAAACAATGAAAACAAAATGCAGCATCCTTCTCCACACTATACTCTAACCAATCATACTTGCTATACCATGCATCTAGAAATGACCGCCTATCCGGATTTTTGGGATAATTATGACCAACTAAACGATTACGACCTCTTGACAAATATGCCCATCGCATTTTATCTCTAATTTCAGGGGTACCATATGACTCAATTGGTCTTCGAATTCCGGGATCGGCAACCGCATTTGCTAGATCAAAGATTTCCGTAACATTTGCCTACAACAATGAAAAAAAAAAGATGAGGAAAGATTTCACACTAGTAATTAATTACTAGGCAAATTAGTATCAAAACTCAAGCAAATAGGGGAAATTCAACCTCTATGTGTGCCCTCTTGCGTGCTTCTTCTTCTGCTGCCTCCTCTTCTTCAATCCAGACAGCCAGATCAGCCTCGTCGCTGGAGTCCATCAAAGATGGCGCCGGGCCGAGCAGGGCAGAGGGCGAGCCGAGGGGATGGGCGGCCGAGGGCGGCGGTCGGGAACGGTCGGGGATTGGCGTCCGAGGGCGGCGGGCGGCGGGCGGCCGAGGGCGAGCCGAGGCCGAGGACGGCGGGCGGCGGGCGGTCGGGGACGGGCGGCCGCGTGCGGGAGAAGGCTTGGCTGGCGGCGCGTGCGGGAGAAGACAAGGGCGAGGCGTTGCGGAACGAGTGAGGGCAACGCGTGCGGCAAATCGGTAGGTTTTTTTTTCCCAAAATATTGAGCCGGGTCGGTTGCCCAGGCTCGACCCGGTGTTGGCTCCGCCGATGCCTGTACGCTTTAAACCTAATTATGATGTATTCATAATTATATCATGAGATTTCCTCTTTGCCAATATGACTCCTAATTATTCATAGCTCTGTGTATATGCGCATGTTTCTTGTGTCTCTCGTATCGTTTACTGTGCTTCCATATATCCTGGAGGATAGTGTTTTATCGCATCAGCCTTGTTTCCTTCTGTTTAAACAATGGGAGCTTGTGTGATTAGATTATGTTATACTCCCTCCGTCCCAAAATAGATGTCTTAGATTTGTTAAATTTGGATGAACCATTATACTAAATAGTGTCTAGATTCATCCAAATTTTAACAAATCTAAGACATCTATTTTTGGACAGAGGGAGTATTAAAAATACGGAGTTTCAAAGTTCAAACACATGTAGCATGATGTTTGCACAGGACGGTTAATTGGGTTATAACTTAGTATTTAGCTCACGAAATAGTAACACTTGCGCGAATATCCTCTGCAAATATTTGATATAAAAAAGTTATGCCTGTGTACATTTTGAGCCTGCTATTTTAAGAAAACTTCTATTGGTTTTCGTTTTACTATCTGTTGTGCTCTGCTAAACAGATCCTAATTCTCTTATTTGCTTGTCATTCATACAGTTTATTTGGATTTTGTATTTCCTTAACTTGACAATCTAATTTATTTAGGATGATTAAATAGCACCGAGGTTGTTAAGCAATTGTTACTGGAGCTGTCCCAGCCTTTCTTTGGTGTCTAAAAAACCGTAATTTACTATGTTTCTGTTAATAATGTCGGGGACATTTATATTTGCTTGTTGGTAATGCAGGTTAGGTTTCTGACCAAAATATACCATCCCAACATTGACAAGGTAAGCAGGCATATTCTTTATATTCCTTAATATCCCTTATTTTACCCACCACATAAATGTTTATGCTTTATTGGGATTTATCTATGTAGCTTGGTAGGATATGCCTTGATATTCTCAAGGACAAATGGAGTCCGGCTCTTCAGATTCGAACAGTTCTCTTGAGGTCAGTCTCTCTTTGTTTGCATGTTCGCATATTTCACATCTTATTATTCAACCTAGCACAACATAACCTTCTCTCTGAGCTGTTTACTTGGGTTTACTTTCCAAAAGAACATTATTTCTATTGAGCTTAATTAACCAAATTACCTGCTGCAGCGTTACTTACCCCTTTTGTCAGTTTCCTGCACTACATTATTATTTGAAATAGTATCCGATTCTAGAAAGTTAGTTTTATATTTACTAATGCTGTACCGGTTGCCTCTTGACATTTTTCTGGCTTTCAGTATCCAGGCACTTCTAAGTGCACCAAATCCAGATGACCCTCTCTCTGAGAACATTGCTAAGCACTGGAAATCCAATGAGGCAGAGGCTGTTGAAACAGGTAATTTTGGTTAACAGTTCTGAAAATAGTCTCTCATTTCCCATTCGGCCTATGATATCTTAACTTTAAGATATGTTGTGGCATTTGCAGCGAAGGAGTGGACTCGTCTGTACGCCAGTGGTGCATGACAACCTGACACTGGGCCTGATGTAATAACCCATCACCATACTCTAGTCGGTAATCGAGTGCCATTTGCCTGATAAGACCAAACTGGAGATACCTGCAATGGAAGGAAGTATCTAAAAATGACTAGCGCTCTATTTGGTTGTACACCGTGTTGGTTCCCTTTATCATTTGACCGATCAATGTCTGTGCTAGACCTTTCTGTGATGCTCCAAATATATTGGTTACTCTATGTAGGAGAACTTAACAAGTGTCCACATCATTGGAGTTGAAGCTGGCTTGTTTCGCTGAGGTTTTGTTCTTCCTTTGTCATCTGGGAACTGTTCTGCCAAACTTTGCAGTACCCGTCGTAATTTAATTGCCTGATGCTGCATGTGAACGCACACCATGCTAATTGTGTTCAGTGCCCTGTCGCAAGTCGTCCGTAGTTTGTCACTCAAGGCGGCCGTTTATTTACCGAGCTGTTTGTCGAATGTCTCGTGCGACCTGCTCTTTTTTCCTTCTATCTCCACCTATGTAACTATGCTCTATTCTTTTGGTAGTAACGATTCCAGTACTCCCTTCGTCCTAAAATAAGTGTGCAGACGCGTTTTAGTGACAGAGCTGCGAGTAGAATTTTGTGACCTGACTGCGAGTCTTGCTTACTTACTGCTAGACTAGAGCCTGATTTGCCTAGCTCACCGGGAGCATGCGGTTCGTGCTCGAATGTGAACGCGTTGCCAGTACGCACACCCCAGAAACGGCACGAATCGTGCGTTGATGGCATCCGACAAGTAGCAACAAGACCTACGTCTTCGGTCAGAGCTAGGATTCGTCGTGTCTGAATGGATCAGTCAGTCAGTCAGTCGAAGAAATGTTTCCACGGAAAGACGACAGATGTGCGTCTGAGAGAAATAGATCACGTACTACCCGGTCACAGACGGCTTCCTTTTCCCGTTAATTTTCATGGAAGAGGAAAACAGCCGATATTCGTTGCTAAACAGAAGAGAGCATTACGCCGGAGGCTCTGAGCTGGTATGGCCATGACAAGTCGACGGAGCCCACTCACGATTCCATCATCGAAGGAGTCCAGTGCGTGGGACATCCTCACGGTCACACCCGACCGGGGTAAAACCCTCGCACCCACAGTCAGTCCAGGTCACAGGACGCCACGCCGGTAAATGCAAACCCCTTGGCGCTGCTCACACTGCCACCTCCCCGTCCGACGGTTCGGTGAAAAACCAGCACAGATTCCCCGCTTTCCACTGCTCCGTGCTCTCTCGTCTCGTCTGTTTATTGACGACGCCAGCGCCAGACGCCTCAGCTACTTCGGGAGCTGTCGCGTGCGGCCGTCTCGTGCGCGGGGGCCCGTCGACCTGCCCGCGTGACCCCGCTCGCCGCCATGGCCGCCGACGACGAGCCCTCCATTACCCGCTGGTCCTTCGAGGTAATTCACCGGCCTATCTATGCTCTTCATACTCCCCCTTTCCTGCTCTCTCCTGCTGAGATCTCGTCGCCCCCAATCGCCCCGAACTCGGCTCAGGACTTCGAGCGCTACTACGACGCGGGCCTCGGCATCCGCCACGCGCCCAGGGGCGACGACGACGATGACGACGAGGCGCCGCTCGGACCAGGCTTCGCCGACGTCGCCCGCGCCAACGGCGGCGCTGACCTGGCAGTCTTCGAGCAGTACGGCCGGCTGGTAATTAAATTCGACCTTCTCCCCCATTGCTTCCTTCCGTTCCATGTTATTACTACTACTTTGGGGAACTTACTACAGTATCTCTATTGGTTTTCGGCTGCAGGATAGAAGTGTCGAGTTCCGTAATGGGGCAATGGACGCTGGGCCGCCGTAAGACTTGCTGCTTACTCGAGTGAAGTACAACTAGTTCGCATGGGGATTTTTTTTAATCTGAATTGCTGCGATGATGACGTCCTATTGCTGGCTAAATCTAAGATAAGCTAATTCCGGGGTGTTCTAGACTTCTAGTATGATAGCATGGAAGTTTATCTTTCAGTGCGGTTCAACTTATTTGAGGCTCTAGTATGATACTATCTGCTTCACTTCTCATCTGGATCCTGCCTAGTGTAGGATTGACATTGTGCATCTTAGTGACCAAAGCTTATGCATGACTCCTTTATGGTAGATTTGCAGCTGTGGCTTGCTCAGATGGATGCATGCCACTGTCTGCTACTAAGCAACATTTACAATTTTGGATTTTTGATAGTATAGATTGGATAACTGAATTGTGTGCAAATCAGAGATTTGGTCTTATACCTAATGTTCCATAAAAAAATGGGTGACTAAAATTCGCAAACTTATAAATACGACTCATCAGTTTCTAGTTGTTCTTCTCCTTACTCGAGAGTTAATTGTAAAGCATTGCTGCCAGATCCCATGCCTGTCATTTTTTTCTGTGATAACGGGATGTGGGACTTTTGCAGGCAGAAATCTCTACTTCCTTCTTTTGAATCTGCAGAAACACGCAACTTAGCTGAGACATTGTTGAGGTAACTGTCTTGCCAATTATGTAGCTATATCTTGCATTCTTACCGTTTTGGTACTGTCATGTATTTTGGACCTATACCTTCTTGGTGTAATGCACTAATTTCTACAGGGATATTATTCGCGGGAGTCCAGATGTTAAATGGGAAAGCATTAAAGGTTTGGAAACTGCGAAGAGCCTTCTTAAAGAAGCAGTTGTCATGCCTATAAAGTATCCCAAGTAGGTTTGTGTGCTCCCTGAAATGATATACTCCCCCTGTCCTGAATTACTTGTCGCATATTTGTCTAGATGCGCATGTACCTAAACGCTTTTAGTGTAAGATACATACGAATCTAGACAAACCTGTGACATCTAATTCAGGACAGAGGGAGTACTCAAGATGGATACTTCTTTTTCATAAAACACAATCTTGATATGCCCTATAGTACCAAGGTGCGATTTGTCACTTAGCGTGTGTAGATTGTAGACAGCCTTATATATGGCATACATGCTTCAGACGCAGAAAGCTCTCAAGCACTACGTGACATAACCTATTAAGCGACCACCATCCCATCCATGTTGGGGCATACAGTCCCTGACAAGTGGCAATCATCTCCAATCGCTGCTACATGCTACCATCCACTCCTTGTCCAACCGCTGCAACAAAGACCAAGACTACTGTTAGCCTGAATGTAATCTTGTCATGGTGTGATCTGCACACATAGGTTGTGTGCAGGGTGTAGTGTGAATAGAACACATAGGTTGTGTGCTTGCTGTGTGTGAACAGGGCATATGAGTTGTGTCCTGCGAGAGTAAACAGTACATATAGGTCGTGTACTGAGTAGATAGGCATGCTGCAGTTTGTCTGCTGCTAGAAGTATCCAGGGTATGTAGGGATAACTCTAGAATTAGGAATGTTCTAGAGTAAGTCATTTAGGAGTAGTATGAAATATCTAGAGTTTGTAGAGTACTCTAGAAGTATGGTGTAGGGTTTGGATTGTGCCACATGGCAACAATCTAAAGGATCATGCACAAGTATAAATATAGGTGCCACCCCTCCGATGTAACTAAGCTTGAATCACTTGAGATACCCAATAAAGGAAAGCTTCCTACTAGCAGTGCGTGTGCAGCACATCCCTTTAGAAAGAGAGGGATTCCTGGGTGATAGCTAGTAGATTCAACACTAACAACTACAACCAATCGATAGACAATCTTAAAAGAGCCCTAAGATCCCTAGATTGGAGAGCTGTGGTTTCTCCAATGTTTTGACCCTACTTGTAAGATATCGTACTTATGAAGATTTTAGTTGGTGGTCATCTGTTCACTCCTTTTCTAGCCTTCCTTGTCTCAATCCTGACAAGTGCTATCATACAAACCTATGAGCATAGCGGAAAGCTACCACTCTCCTCCACCACCCCAGATAAATGGAAACATCAAAGTGAATTAATTTGACATATAACTTGACCAAACTATGTTTCACACTGTTTTTTTGGTTTTGTAGCTTAGCACGGGTGCCTTAAAAGTCCTGCAAATGATTGTAGTTTTTTGTTTTGATAAAAAAAACATCATTATTCGACATAGTCAAATATACCAGCACAATGCACTAGCTCCTATCGGGAGTAGAGATCACACACCCTCCCTTAGACCTGGGAGTAAATGCCCAAACAAATAAGGCTGTACTAGGAGGTGGTAAAAGATCACGTGCTAAGTATTTGCCTTTTTTCATACAGAAAGGGTTAAAAAAAGTTTAAAGTTCTGATGTTGTAGAATTCGTATCTATCAGACAATGTTTTGCTTCTTGATCTATAGAGTATTGCTCTTTTGTTTCCTAACCAGATTCACATTATAGGTACTTCACAGGTCTGTTATCACCTTGGAAAGGCATATTGCTTTTTGGTCCACCAGGAACAGGAAAGGTTTGCACATAAGAAAACCTTTGCATTTTTGTTTTACCATGCTCCGTTCTAACAAT
The DNA here is from genome assembly GCA_916181665.1 of Avena sativa. Lineage (NCBI taxonomy): Eukaryota > Viridiplantae > Streptophyta > Magnoliopsida > Poales > Poaceae > Avena > Avena sativa. The sequence goes on along the minus strand of OV702295.1, from coordinate 329,754,791 downwards.
AATGTAGCACTTCATCTTGGGGCTTATTTGTTGAATTATTTGTCCACATGTCTTTGCTTCAGGTGATTATGATTTGTCCAAAAAATGCCTTCAATTATGATTTGAAATGCCTGACTGGGATTTAGTCAATTATTTGCCTATCAAATCTTGTGAATTAAGCTATTTTCACATAAATTAAATACCTATAGTAGTTGTGGTTGCCGGTTGATCTGTTCTGATGTTGTCTCAGTGTTGCTGTCATGGTACTGAATGATTAAGATAAAGACTAGTTCCACTAATTATTTCACAATTTTGTTCCAATATCTGTTCTTCCATTCTTCTAACTTAGTATTTTTTTCATCCATGCATTAGCTGTCATACTGTAGTCAAACTAAAATCGATGACCATCATCAAAGTGAGTTATTAACTGCCCTCATATATTTCATTTCAGACAATGCTAGCAAAAGCTGTGGCTACTGAGTGCAACACAACCTTTTTCAACATTTCAGCCTCATCAATTGTTAGCAAATGGCGTGGTATGTCTTTTCTCCCTCTTGTTCTGATGTGCAGTTGCATTGTTTTTTTGCTATTACTATTGCTATTTTTCCTTGGGACATGCTGTACTGCCATACCATATCAGTCTGACCACTCAATACATGCTGTGCGGATAGGATTTTGTTCATTGCTAGTCCCTCTGTTTAGGATTATTAGGCCGGAGGGCCGATTTGGCGATACCAAGACGCATCGGATTACTCCTTTAATTTGACACAAAAGTCTCATCCACTACGTACTATTAATGCTCTCAGCCGCTCGTATTATGTGAGGATTGAATGCATTGGCTTGCATGCTGTAAATTAAGGTTTGTGGCTGCGTGTTTTACCTTGATTTTAGGATCACAGTGCTGCATATCCTGCATTAACTGAACCGTGTGAAGTTAATACTCCGGCCCAACATACCTGAAATATCTGGAATTGCTCTCCGTCCTAATAGTCCTAAACAGAGGGACCTAAACAGAGGGAGTATGTACCTTTCCTGTTAATATTCTATATTGTTGTAATAAATTTATGTTAGATGCATACTTTCGTATTTGTTGAACTATCTTGGATAGTAGTATTTGCAGAACTCCAAATCTGTTCTCTGGAAACAACTTATTTGCAGGCGTGCACTGTAGTAAAAAAAGTCATTGCATTTAACCGTGCAAACCCCAGATAATTAATACATGTTCTTCCCACACCATGATGTTAGGGGGCTTTGGTTTGTGACCCATCTGAACCATACTGAAATCTGGTATTACCAACAAAAACTAGCTCACATTTAGTTTGGTGCGTAATTTTGGCTCTGCATGCAAAACCTGACGCTGCCAACCCCGCAAGACATGAACACGCGGGCTTCTCCTGAGGGAAGAAATCACCCCCACCCCCTGTTTCCAACAGAGCTCTTACCGGCTGGTTTTGTTGACATGTCAATTCAGGATTGGATGCATTAAATGCTGGACTGGTTTAATTACAGTGCTTCTAGTGACCAAATTTTCTAACCAGATGTCTGATTTGCTTTATGGTTGCATAGCCGTATTCACGGTTTATCATCAATAAAATAAGATCCTATACTGGCTATATATTTGATAAAGATGGCATATGCAATCTGGACCCACACAATACTCATAAAAATCAAATTCACAAGGTTACTGTCCATAAACCCTTCAGTACAGATGCGCTGCACCCTTGCATAGTGCATACCTTCTGCTACCATGGAGGATTGCTCCCCTTCACCCCTGTACTCCATCTTCTGTTACCCTTACCCATTTTGTCTGTTGGATCCCTACTTGCACCACAGACTGCTAGTTTAAACAACCCCAATAGCGATTTATGGAACACTGACCCAACAGCACCGGTCTCTGTGGAATTGTCACTTTCAGCCATCGACATGGAACACTATTTCGAACATCGCTGATCCTTTGTGTGTGGAGTTATCACTTTGATTATCAACATGGAAGAAATGATATTTGCATTTAAGTAATTCTGTTTACTCGCCTATATTACAATTGTTGGGGGTCTACCAAATGGCTTGGTCTTTATCGGCCTCTATATTGGTCTTATTATCTCCAGTGTCATGTCCTTATTGTGCATGGGATTCTCTTGTTTGTCCCATTCCTAGCGAAGTTGTATCATGTCTTGCTTACTCTAATAGTTTGTATGGTACAGGTGACTCGGAGAAACTAGTGAAAGTGTTATTTGAGCTTGCGAGGCATCATGCACCATCTACCATTTTTCTTGATGAGATTGATGCAATTATTAGCCAACGTGGTGAAGCTCGAAGCGAACATGAAGCCAGTCGGCGATTGAAGACTGAACTATTAATACAGGTAGCTGTCTTGGAGATTTTGCAGAGTCTGAATTATCCTGAGATGTTTTGATGCTTATGCGGGTTGCCGCTTGCAACCCTAATGCTTACTAAATATAAGCCCAAGCACAAAAAGAGTGAACATCACTTTATAGAAGAAAAAGAACTGGAGAACAAGCCTTTAGACAACTTCTAGCTTGAAAACAGGCGATTTAGTCAAGACTTCGAAACTTGCTGAAGTCGACGTGTTCAATAATCTTTCAGCTGTTTAATTTCGTCATGCATTTTGACACTGGCCTGTTTTGTCTCTGTTTTTTGTTGTTTCTAACATTTCATTGCTGCAGATGGATGGGCTGACTAAGACAGATGAACTTGTTTTTGTTCTTGCGGCCACAAATTTACCATGGGAACTGGACGCAGCAATGTTACGCCGATTGGAAAAACGTGTATCCTTTTCTAAATAATCTTGAAATATCAAATATGACAAACATTTAATGAGGGTCAATGTATCATTATGCCATAAAACACATCGCAGGCTCTTCTGACTACCATTTTGCACTAGAGTAGGCAATTTAATCCGCATATCTGGAAATCACTGTTCAATCTTATTAGAATGCCACCAGAGTTTGTTTGTGAGACCACATCCTTTTTCTGTACCTAAACAAAGTAATTTGTCCTTAACTTGTCCAATCAGATTCTTGTGCCCTTACCAGAATCAGAAGCTAGACAAGCTATGTTTGAAGAGTTCCTACCATCTTCTCCTAACACAATGGAGGTTCCGTATGATATTCTTGTGGAGAACACTGAAGGATATTCAGGCTCTGATATACGCCTTGTGTGCAAGGAGGCTGCAATGCAACCCCTTAGACGGATAATGTCAGCTCTAGAAGGCGCACAAGAATTAGTGCCTGAGGATGGTATGTGCTCTGTCCTTCACTTGTTATTTCCTACCCTTTCAGCAACCTGTGTGTGCACCAGAACAAATGACTTCGCGTCTGTCGTGTTGTAGATTTATTTTTCCTTATTACCTATTTCTTCCCAAGTTCTAGGAAGATTTTTCCTGTGCGGATGCATTCAGGATCCAATGCATTTAATAGTGAACTTATAGTTTAAAATAGAAAAACCAGTACGACCCAGTGAATAATCTATATTTAAATAGCACCTGTATAATACTATAATAAATCAGTTACATTCTAGCACCTTTGGGGTTAAGTTCGAAAAATGATGCAGATTTGCCTGAAGTTGGCCCAGTAACGGCAGAAGATATTGAACTTGCTTTGAGGAATACACGGCCATCTGCTCATCTCCATGCACATAGATACGAGAAATTCAATCAAGATTATGGCAGCCACGTCCTCAGCTAAAGATAGCAAAGGCGAGCATATACCTGCCTTAGATATTTCCAAGGTGCTCTTTGGACTGTTCCCTAAGCATGTCTAGAAGCCTGTTGATACGATTTCAATTGCACCGTATATGGAACCTAAGTGTTAGTTGGGTACTGTACTTACCATCCATGTATTTCCAGCTCATAAGCATTCACTGTGTACGATGTTTGCTCCATCATGTACATTACCATTTGTTTGAGAAGTAATAAGCTCTCCGGGTATTTAAATAGCACCCCAATGCCACCATGTATATATTCACTCGTACATATAGCAAACAGGAACACACTTAGGCTTTCAGCTTCATTTAGCATAAGCTTTTGGAAGGTGATAGGTACCCGAACCTCTGAATACATAGATATGCTTAACCGATCTGATAGATGGCCGGGGATTACCTGTCGATAAGTTGCTTTACTGCGGGACACTGGTAGTATTCAGTAGCAGCAACTCGCTTGTATCCTTGGGGGATTCTTCAGCGCCGAGCTGGTGGAGCTGGAAGGGCTCCAGCCTGCAGGTGGCGAGCTTGGTCTTGTACGCGGCCTTCTTGTACTCCTGCCACGTGAAGCTCTTGTACTGGCTTGCCTCCAGCGCCCCCATCAGCTCCGCCACCGGCATGATCCTTTGCTCCGGCGCCGGGCCGCCGAAGTATATCATAGACAGCCTTGACCTGACCTCCTCCCCGGCCTCTGCCACCACCCTGTGCCTCACGCTCCTGTACCTCCCGTTCGTGAGGACCTGCATGGCGTCTCCAACATTGATGAAGAAGGATTCCGTGTCGGGCGTGATGGGGAGCCAGCTGCCGTCGCGTAGCGCGATCTGCAGCCCAGGGACGGAGTTGGAGCGCAGCAGCGACATGATCTGAGGGTCCGTGTGCTCGCCGAACCCCGTGATGTTGCCGTCCACCGCCTCCAGCCGCAGCGACGGCGGGTAGTGGTTCAAACGCAGCAACTCCTCGCTGCCGGTCCTGTGCACCATGCCCCTGAACACGTCCGTGTCCTCCATCCCCAGCCCTTCCGCCATCAGCTCCATCACCCTCCCCGCCACCTTCTGCACTGTCCTCATGTACCCGTCCAGCGCGTGGCTGCACTTGACAATTAACACTTGAGAGTTGGAATTAAAAGAAACAAGAGTGCAGATGAGATTATGTACAGTATGTACCAGAGTGCCATGGGCATAGTTGAGATGGAATTAACGGTGCCGGAGCCGGTGGACAGGAGTAGGTACTCCAGGGAGCCGACGTCTCCGTTGCTCCCGATATTCCCGCAGCCGTAGCCCAGCGGCTTTTTAAGACCGGCGGCACTCTCGATCTTGTCATGCCGGGGCAGCGCAAAGAAGGCCATCGCCTCGGCCTCCAACGTCTCCCCGAGGCCGACGGCCATGCCGTGGTTGACGGCCTTGAAGAAGCCATGGCTTTTGCAGGCGTCGGCGATGGCACCTGCGGAGCCCGGTGACCACAGGTCTATCACCGGAACGAAGGCCAGGGTGGTGGCAACGGGTTGCTTCGTTTCAACATCTCTACTGGCTGGTATTGATGCGTCCATGGTTAATTAGCGTGCGTGCCTGCACTTGATGTGATTATGGGGCATGCAAACTTATAGGCATGGCTAGCGTGTGCAATGGATAGAGTAGGCCAACCTAGCAAATTTGTACTAGCAGGATTAACTGCCCGATGTAAACGTGCTTAACAGGGCGATGGTACGTCAAACATTTACTTTCTGAGAAGCATATCTCGGTACAACATGGACGCACACCCCTCACCACCACACGTACACATCATCTACTGAAAACAGTATTTATAGAGCGGGTCTTTAAGATCATCGGAGTCGCCCCCATTTAAAGTATATTCACCCTGCCAGACAAATATGAAAAGCACAGAAATCTTATGCCAGAAAAGCAGCGTTAGCCAGTGAGAGATGGGACGCATAATTTTGTGGCATTCATGTTGGATCTTCATCCAATGGTCATCCTGTGATCATCGTGGCAACGAGTGCCATGGGCCATGGGGTTTGCGCTTTGTCGCACGTTGTTCTTCCGCGATATGGCGGTAAAACCGAACCTGCATACTTCTGTGACGGATGCCTAGATTCCACACGCCACAAATGACGGTGTTGCACACACGCGCTAAGTGAGTTGCCAGCTAAAATCATGCAAGTGTTCTTACCCAATTGTGTTTTGTTGCTCCGCCACGTGTGGAACACAAGATCTTTTTTTATTTCTGGTTAAATAAATGTACCCTTTCTCCTTTCTTGTTTACTTGAATCTTTTTTATGTCTTTGAGATGCTAGTTTGATATTGTATTGCATAACCTTTTTTTTTTGTCAAGGAGTACTTGTATAATTGTATGATGGCGTGGAGATATTTTTAAGAACAAATGCAGTGATATAACAGTGACTCCGTTCCAGATTGAACAAATGTATTCGTGACATGGTTACTTTGAACATCATTTTGCACCCAGAATTCCACCTGTCTTAGTCCAAGTCTCGAACCAATGCCCTAGGTGTTCTGTCGCTCGATCTCAATGCGTACAAGACTACAACAGGCACAAATTTGGCCACGGAAGGTGGCCTGTGCGTACCACCCGAATTGTAAATGCATAGTTGCCCTGACGAGACTATGAAGAAAAAAGAAAGGTGTTGGTTAGACTTCTAACTGAACAATAGCTAGTGGCTGATGTAGAGTGGACAGCACCGAGGATTGCTCAGCGGACATGGCTAGAAAGAAAACCAGAATGGTGTAGTGTAGGTGCACATGTCGGTTATCAAGCTGACGGAATGGATCGCGCCTGAGGCATGGCTTCTTAATTTTGTATGATGAGCTGCTCTGAGCTTTGTTGTTGTTGTAGGTCAGGTGCTGCCACTTTCTGCAGTTTATGTTACTCATTGGACAGGTAGTAGGAGCAGTGGTTTAAGATGCTAGAGCTGTCAATTGTGAACGTTGCTTCATTTTTTCAGCTTCTTTTCTTTTCTTGTAAAAGAAAATGATGACCTTCAAGTGTAGTTGGGCATGGCCTGAGCTGGGTCTACTGTTCTTGGGCAGATAGCTCTATACTTTTGGCCTTCGTAAATCCCCGGGCCTCCAGCGGCTGATGCAGAGTTATGTGTCTGTGTGGGCGTACTGTTTAGCGGTTTAGAGTCCAAGATTTTTTACAGGAGTTGGCCTATTATGAAGAACTAGCTGAATGCCCGTGCGTTGCTACGGCTCCATTAGTTTTTCTGTCATTGTACATGTCTCCCGCCTAGGAACAACACCTCTGACACAGAAGATGTTAAACTGAAACTAAAATCATAGCATGTAGGTTGAAAGAAAGAATCTATACATAAAAATATCACGTTTTTTGAACAATCGCGTTTCATCCTTGCTCAGCTCTTCGTTATGCATCGAGACTTTACAGATAGTACTTGGACAAGTATCAGAAATTCAAAACAAGAGGCACACTGTAGGAGCTTTAGGGTACTTTTAGAATAAAGCACATGTTCATCTACAACGAATCAGAATAATAGACACATCCAAATGCCTTGAAAATTCAGAATTATCATGAGTCCTCTTATCTGGACACCTCTTCATCTATGCTTCTTGTGTGCATGAAAAAATAGGGAAGAAAAAATAAACAAAGTAGGGAAAAATTATCTTTGGGCAAGCAGTAAGGTGTGTGGAGGAGCAGCTTGCTACAGCCTGCAACAAACACCTTTAGGCAGCAAGCACCACTTGTGTTTTTCTTAGATAGCCTAACTACAAAAGACTAAGAATTTGTTAACCTTTTACAACATATACATCATGAAGTCGTTAGTGTGTCGTGATGTACTTGTGTAACACGACAATACGGTAGAAACATACATTCGCACCGGAAAAGCCAGACACTATCTCAAATAGCAATGGACCTACAATAAATCGACAGATATTTAATCAGAAATAAAAAAATAGTGATCCTGCTAACAAAACAGAGACCACCTACTGGAATGCATGCTAGGACACACTACATGGCATAATCTATCTTATTCGTGTGCTCTTGCTCCTGTGGAAAAATTGCATTAAATATCAAATGCATATCATATGAATATATAAATTAATTCTACAAAATCTGGAAAAAATAGCATTAGCACAAGTTTTAGGATCCTATTTCAACACCTACGAACACCAAATCAGGAAGCAAATGTCTTTACCATCATTTTATCCTGATTTGTCCTCAATGTCTACTCCAAAAATCTCTATCAGTATTTTTGTTTCCCAAGTAGATGAGAAATTTTACACTCGATTACGTGATGCGTTCGGATTAATTCAGTTTCACCACCAACATTGCTTGTTTTTTAGCTGTATCTTCAGAGTTTAGGAAACAACAAAATGATCTGATTTATGGCTAGCTATATGGGTGTACACGCTATCCATTGTAGAAGCTCTATGAAAGATTTAGGTAAAGATACATAGTGCTTTTCCACTCTGCTCTCGCCTGGTGTGCCTATGCATATCTACTACACAATCTTTTATTTAGGAATATGCTAGTACCATCGGATCATCAATCACTTATAAATGGATTTAACTAAATAAATTTGTTTTTTAGTTTTGAATGAAACTATACCACGTCTCGCATAAATGTTATGTATAGACAAGAATAGTAGCAACAATATCAAATACCTAGGTCCTTGGTCTCTTCGTACCATATTATATACAGCTTTCAAACCAAATTTGGAAGCCAAGATTAGGGAATTTTCATCGGGTCGACACATCCCGTCCGAGCGTGTCCGAACTCATCCACGCGGGACGTGCGTGGCACCCCAGCGGCCCGACCCATTCGGACAAACGCGTCCGGCTCGGCACATTCCGTGTATCAAATATGGACAACATTGCGTCGGCCTGGACGCGCGCGGACAGAGGGCGTGTCCTATCCTTCGGCCACTCGGGGCCCATATGTAAGTGAAACATTAGTACTTAACGATAGCTATTCATTAGATTAAGCCTTGCCAGTTACAAAAAGGCATTTGAACAAAATAGGAGGGATGCTACTGCTACTACTACTGCTGGAGGAGGAGGACATCGCGATGGCTACTCGACGTCGTTGCCGTGGCCGCGACCACCATTGTCGTAGCCACAGTTGCCGCTACCACCGACCCCGTCGATAGCCGTCCTAGTGGACCAGATGGCCTGCTGCTGGACGCGTTCGTGGTGACGGTCGCGCGCCAGTCCGCGAGCCACCAACTTGCTCGCCGCCTTCCTGCGGTCCTCCGCCGCCCGGTTCACCAAGGCCTTGTCCATCTCGGCGGCCCAGTGGTCCCTCGCCTCCTGGTCGGCAAACTCCCTCGCCACAGCAATGGCGAACGCCTGGCTTTGGAGTTCTGTCTTAGCCACAAGCAACTCCACTGGAGAAAGAGTCGGGGCAGGAGCACCATTGGGGCCGAAGCCTAGCGCTCGCGCGATATGCACAAGGATGGCGATCGCCTTTGTAGGGTTTTGTAGCATGGAAAACAAAAAATTTCTACCGCATACAAACAAACAGGCCAAGATCTATCTACTAGATTGTAGCAACGAGTCGATGGAATAACTCACCCTCGAAGATTCCAAAGTGTTTAACGAGAGCGGATTCTCGTGGTTGATGTAGTCGTACTCTTCCCGATCTCAAGATCGCGTAGACGATCCTTCCGGCGTTGCGTTCCGGCAGCGCTCCCGCAGTCGGTCACACGTTCGGTACTCGAGGAAGACCTTCCTCTCCCTTGTTCCAGCAGGCAGCGGAGGTTGTAGCACTCTCCTCGCGATTCCGGCAGCACAACGGTGTGGTACCGGAAGTAGAGGGGAGATCTCGCAGGGCTTCGCCTTAAGCCGGAGCGAGTATGGTGGACTATGAGAGAGATCCTCGGCGATCTAGGGTTTAGACGCACCAAGGAGGAGGGTCTAGGGCCGGCGGCTAGGGCTTGGGGCTGCCCAAGTCGGCGGCTAGGGTTTCCCTAGGCGGCGGCAGCAGGAGGTGGCGGCGCCGGCGGCTGGGAGCTAGGGTTTTGGGTGGAGGTGTTGTGTGCTAGGAGGGGCGGCCCTGCCCCTCCTTATATAGGTGGAAGGGGCGCGCCAGGGGAGGGGAGTCCCTCCCCAACTCGGTTTCCCAAGTGGGCCAGCGGTGGAGGGGAGGAACTCCTCCCCAAGTAGGTTTCCTACTTCCCCTCCACCTCACAAAATAGCCGTTTGACTTTTCAAAATTGGCGTTTGACTTTTCAAACTAGGATTTGATTAAACCCTTTATTTTGTTCAGCGATGACACCTAGTACATGATGCAATCATTCCAACTTGATATGACACATTCATGTACCCTTTCCCTCCGGAGTGCCGGACATTCCGGAACCTTCTAGAACATTCCCAATGAAAACACCGGAACCATTCTCCAACCCCGAAACATGACTTTCCTTATATGAATCTTATTCTACAGACCATTCTGGATCTCCTCGTGATATCCCGGATCCCATCCGAGACTCCGAACAACATTCGGTCTCTTTCTCATCATTCCATAACTACTCAAACAACGTCGAATCCTTAAGTGTGTCTCCCTACGGTTCGTGAATTATGCGGACATGATCGAGAAACTTCTCCGAACAATAACCAATAGAGGAATCTGGAAATTCATATGGCTCCCACATATTTCTACGATTACTTTGCGATCGAATGAACCACTTACATACGATACCAATTTCCCTTTGTCTCACGATAGTTTACTTATCCGAGGTTATGATCGTTGGTATCTCTGCATACCTAGTTCAACCTCGTTACTGATAAGTACTCTTTTCTCGTTCCCGTGATATGTGATCCCTTGTGAGCCAGTCACATGCTTGCAAGCTAATTGGATGACATTTCACCGAGAGGGCCCAGAGTATATCTATCCGTCATATGGATGGACAAATCCCACTCTTGATCCATGTGTCTCAACCAATACTTTCCAAACACTCAATGCCACCTTTATAGCCACCCAGTATGTCATCAAAGCATCTATCCGGTAAAGGTGATATGCATGATCTCATGGTCGAAGGAATTAGGTTACTATGTATCAGAAAGCATATAGCAATTGAACTATTAAAATGACTTGATCTTTATGCTACGCTTATCTATAGGAGTATGTCCACCATATCATTCTCCTAACGATATGATCTTGTTGTTAATAACATCTCAATGTTCATGATAGGGAAACCACAATCATATATTAACCAACAAGCTAGTATTATAAAGAGGCTTTACTAGGGACTCTATTTTAGTTTACAAATCACACAAGTATTAATGTTTCCTTGTTAATACTATTATAGCATGAATGTAAACATTTATCATAAACACAAAGATATAATAATAACTACATTTATTATTGCCTCTAGGGCATATCTCCAACAGCCTTCCCTCTCCTCCTCTGGCCGATCCATCTCCTCCTCCTCCTCGTCGTCCTCCGCCACCTCCATCTCGTCGCCCTCGATGAGAGCCCACGCGGCCGTCGCCTCAGCGTCCATAGCCACGCGCTCCTCCTCTGCCACCGAGTCAGCGACGTGCTCACGCTGCACCTCTTCCGCGTCACTACGCGCTTTGGCGGTGTGGCGAAGCTCGCGGACGACGACCTTGGCGGCCTCCTTGGCCACCTCCTCCAGCGTGGTCATGGCCGCCTCATGGCGGATCTCGCGGAGAGCCGCTGATGCGGCCTCCAAGGCCACATCCTCCACCGCCTCCTTGGCGGCGACATAGTGTATGTCCCGCATTGGGCGGCCACCATGGAGGACGCCTCCACCACCCGCTCCAGCGCCGCCTCGGCCACATGGCCTTCCTTATCGAAGGCCAACACCCACGCCTCGCTCATGCGCCTAGCCAGCAACGTGGCCTCGAGGTGGAACTCGTCGACCTTCACCTCCGGGAAGCGGGTGCGGCACATCTCCCGGATCTTAGTCGAGTTGGCGATCTTGCGGCGATGCATGGCTGCTGGTGGTTGGAGCTTTTTTGGCTGCTGGTTTGCTCTTGATTTCGGCTTGTTGTCTCCGCCGCTCTAGTGGCCGTCTTTTATAGACCGCGGTGAAGGCGGGAAACAACAGGGGTGGCGCGGGAAGTTTTTTGGTCACGGGAAGCGAGGTGCGCGCGGGAAACGATGGAGGGAAACGCCGGCCGCGCGGGAAGTCGTCGGCGCTGATAGCCGACGTCTCGTCGCCATTAACGTCCCCCATCGCGAGTGAATCAAGCGGTAACAGCGAGAGGGGGACGGACATATGGGTCGGGCCGTTGGACGCGGCTTGCCGGACAAGCCAGACCATGACCCCAAAGGGACCGCGGCCCGACCCAAACAGCGACCGGATGGGTCGGCCCGGTGGAGATGCCCTTAAAAAACATAGTTAAATGCCCGTGGGTTTCCACGACCCACTCAAGTTCTTTATTTGCCTCATATATAAACAAAATACACCTGAATTACACTTGAAATCGTTTTTAGGTATGTTTTTCACAAGTCTTTATGTTAAGGTTATGTTGCCAGGGCTCAACAAACTTAGACTAATCAATTTTTTTTTTGAAATGTTTAGTTATGCTTTCTTTTGCAGTAACAAGAGATTTTCTATACCACTGCTGAACTGAGAATATGACAGAATATAAAAGTTTACCCGCTAACATAAGAAGATAATTTTTGCATCGATGAAAACTCAGCTTATAAAGGATGCATAACACACGAGTTTACCAACTGACGTAACATTTTTTTAGATCTTGTTTTATAGTCCACCGGTTGGACAAGATAATCATGATTAATTGAATCCATTCAGTCATGCCCAAAGCTTTCTTTCCAAAACAAGAAACACACCATGTGGTCACATATACACCAATACAATTTAGCGTCTACATGTATTCAAAAATAAACAACACATTGGCAAAATAGTCTGCAGTATGACACAAGAAGGTCCTAAGAAACAAGGTATGCATACCTTTGTAGCTGGACAAGAATCATATTCAAGGAATGCATGGAACTTGGCTCAACTGCATATTTTCTAAAACATGACGATTGAAATGGTTGCACGCATCGTAGCAAAATCAGCAAGAGTAAGAAGAATATATTGCTGGCATGCTCCTGCTCAATATCATTTCATAGTCATCCAAGTGTCGCCTCTTCCCTATGCAAGCCTACACAAAACAGTTGTACAAGAGAACAAAAATGTAATCTCACCTAACTGTGTATGCGAGTGGTCACTTGCTTTATATGTGAAAACCCATGGAAACTGTAACATCCCAAAAATCATGATTTCAAAGTTTGCATATGATCCATGCATTTATAATCATTTTAGGATCATTTTCAATGTCATTTCAAAACAGAAACGTTTGAATGTCTATTATTTTATGTAAGCAAGGCACTGGCCCAATGCTACTCTCTAGTTTGAGATTTATTGTTTTTAAACCAAAAATACTTGATCCTAAGTTTGTTTGATAATTTCCAAAGATTGGACAAAGTTTTCAAAACAAACAATGAATTTAAAACCATTTTTATACCTTTATTAAACAATGGTAAAGGCACTGTTTTTTTAAAAAAAATTCAAAGGACCAAAGTAAGTTTGAGTGAACAACAGTGCTAAATGCTTAATTAAGAGCTGGATCCATCCTACAAAAATTCAGAATAAATTTGAATTCATTTTGGTTTGAAAATCATTTGAAAATGTTTTTAGAAAATTAAATTAGAAATAGAAAAGGATAAAAGAAAGTGGAATAGGCCAGCGCTACCATTTTGGCCCAGTACAGGAACCAGCCCACTAAGCCCACCCGGGCCAATTCCCTCTGCTCCTTCTCTCACCCGCGTCGAACCAACCCCGCAGCCACTGACGCTGGGCCCTCTCCACGTCAGTGTCATCTTTCCCGAATCCTCGCGCGCAGTCACCGCTCCGCCGTTACCACCGCGCAGTGACGCCGCGTTTAAACCTCGCTTAAATCCCATTGAATCATCTCATAATTCTCACTCCCACTCCGGCTACAAAACCCCCTCTCCTCTCCGCATCTTTCCCCTCACTTTCCTCGCTCATTCCGCCACCAGGCTGCTCGCATTCGAGCTCAAACCACCGCGGTACCGATGACCTCCGACGGGCGATTACGGTGAGCTCCGACCTCTCCTCTGTCTCTGGTTCAAACAAGCATGACCGGCATGATCTTGCGCGTCTCCTGATGCCATTTGTTTGCCCTCTCGTGACCCAGGTCGCCATCCCCGTTCACGCCCGCAAACGTCAGAACCGTCGCTCGACTCCGACGAGCAATTGAGGTAAAACCCGACCACCCCTTGTCTTCTCCTTGACCCAGTAGTGTTCGCCGTGACCTTGCACACCTCCTGATACACCTGGTTTGTGCTAGGGTGATACAGAGCGTCGCCTACGTCTTCGTCACCGTGCACCCGACGCTGTCCTCAACTCCGACGAGCTCCTACGACCACAACAGCTCGCCCCTGTCCACGCCAGCAGCACGTTGAGCTTCCTCGTGTTCTTGCGAGTCTGGTAAGCCACACCGCAACCCCCAGCCCCTCCTGTATTCGCCAGAACGCCGTCGCCAGTAGCGCCGTCGCCGCCAGCATCCATTTGCCCCGCCCATCTTTTGTCGCATGCTTGGCAACCGTTAGATCTAGATCTAGCGCATATGATTAGATCACTTATCGAATGGGTACGAATAGATCTGGCCCATACGATTTCATTTAGATCGTGCGGTCCACGTTGATCGATCCGGCCGAACCGGTACGAGCCAATCAGAACACGCCGCGTGTCTGTGTTTTAAATTTAAAATCTGGAAATAGATCTATCTGTTGTTTAAACTTGTAAAATTCATAACTTTTGATCCACAAGTTCAAATTTTGCAAATTTTATATCATTGGAATAAGGAGAAACAATTCTATCCAACCATGCAATTTGTTTAATGATTTGCTTATGTAAAATTAGTTATTTTTCAGAGACATTTATAGGATTATTTTGAGTATAGAAATTATTTGAAAAATGATTTAAAGACTAAATAAAGCTTATTTAGTGTATATTTGTCTTGTTTGTGATTCAATACTGTATACTGGTGGGTGCAACTGTGTACATGGTTGCCATGGGGATACATGGTGTAGCTGTGTACAAAGGATTTCTCGTGATGGATGAAGGAATAGAGTACTGGTGGATGCAACTCCACTTGTACAAAAAAAGAAAGACAACCACAAGGAATCAGGATTCTGCATGGTCACCAACTCAGTAATGCACACCACATTCTTTGACTCTACAAGAGATGCAGCTTGGAAGGCCATCAAGGAGCTTGGTGATAGACTCAAGTGGAAAATGCTTAACACCCAAAATAACCTTAGGGAAGAAAAGACGCATACCCAAGAGTTAGAGGCTACCAACCAACGTTTAAGAGAGGACATCATAGACTTAGCAATGGAGTCATGTGATCAGGATCGACAGATTGCCTCTAGGGATGCCCTGTTAGCCAACTTGGCAAGTGAGATGGGATTGTAATATACTTCGTTAGTTGGACCACCACACCTATCGTTTTATTTCCAAAAAAATTATCTAAGTTATGTTGAACCATTGATGCTTGTAATGGATTTGTGTATGCCATGACTTGTGTGATTGTTGCCAAAGATATGCTTGTGGTACTTGTCTTGTGATTTTTCGCTATTGATGTTGAATCTAACTTTTCTCTATCTTATAAAAATAGATGCCCGCTGTTATTCTCAACACGGCCGAAGAGTTCAAGGGAACTCGTTTTGGCACTCGTCTTATTGAGCTCACTAGCATGCTCAATCTTCCACTCCCTAGCATCATGACGCTTCCCCTCACCAAGTTTGAGAGGAAGGACCTTTGGGGCTTCAGAGTCACTCAGCCCGGACGCCAAACAGAGCCAACCACGGAGACCATCACCTTCAAGCTCATGCATGACGACAAGGAGAAGGGCTTGGATATAGTTATGCAGGAGTTACTTGGGCGTTTGGTAGGGAGACACTCCAGAGAGCGTAGAGGTCTTTACTTTCACCCCTTCGGGAGACGCGATGAGGAGGGTGAGGCTATTGAGTTCGAGGATGCTGCTAGAGATACGGTGGACCCGATTCGCCTGTACCTCCAGGACCTGGAGGTTCTTATTAGGCACCTAGATACTGATAGGACCAACGTCATGATTAGCAATGACGAGCTCCAGGTGCAGCTTCGTGAGAAGGACAAGATCTTCGCGGAGCAAGACAACATAGTCGAGGAAATGGTGGCCAAGTTTGAGAGCCAGGACGGGAAATCCAAGAGCCAAGAGAAGAGAGTCCAAGACCGGAACAAGAAGATCCGTGAGATGAAGGAAGATCTGGAGGCCAAGGACTTCGAGCTCGAGCACCAGCAGGGTGTGATTGAGAGACTTCGCTCACAGAAGAGGGCTCTTAGGGCCAAGATATAGGCCTTGACTACCAATGTCGAGGAATACAAGACTGCTATGGAGAATGCAGGTCTTACACTTGTTGTTGAGGAGGTTGATGCAGAGGAGTAGTGATGACTACTCATTTATCTTTCATTTACCATGCTTATGATTATTGGGTCGCAATGACCATCCAACATGTGGGTGGCTTGCTATGGTGTGTTTACTTGTTCAAACTTGTTGTATATGTCGTTGAACCTTATGATTATTTTGATGCTTGTTTTGGTGATTGTCTATGTAATGTATTGTGCATGTTAAGCATCTATGGGTATCTCATTCTTATTCTTATGAAAACCATAGATGCCTCCTCGACGTGCCAACCCCAACCCAAACAACAACAATGTCACCCCCGAGATGCAGCAGCTGATGACATCACAGGCACAGCTGATGCAGATGATGACCACTTTTATGCAGAATCAGAATAACAACAACAACAATTAGAACAATCCCCTAGGATTTGACATGCTCACCAGATTCCTAAGACTGAGGCCTGCAAAGTTCTCAGGAACTACTGATCCCATGGTGGCCAATGATTGGCTACGTTCGGTGAACAAGGATTTGGTAACTGTCGGCTGCACCGACGAGGAGAAGGTCAGGTTTGCAGCACATCTGTTGGAAGGACCAGCAGCTACTTGGTGGGATAACTTCCAGATCACCACTCCCATTGAGGATGTGACATGGGCTATCTTTGAAGATGGTTTCCGTACAGCTCACATCTCATCCGAGGTGATGAGTTTGAAGAAGAAGGAGTTCCATAACCTGAAGCAGCACCACCACATCGTGGCTGAATATATTGAGGAGTTCAACAATCTTGCGTGATATGCACCAGATGAAGTTGATACTGATGCCAAGAGGAAAGAGAAATTCCTCGAAGGACTAAATGATGAACTGAATCCGCAATTATCTGTGGCCTATGTCCCCACCTACCAATCACTTTGTGACAAGGCTACCATCTTGGAGAACAAGATGAAACAAGTTGAAAGCAGAAAGAGGAAGCACAGCTCTGACAAACATAGCTCGGGATCGTCTCACAAGCGTTCCTATCATGAGGATAGTGGGAGTTCTGGATCCCACAAACATGGAATGTACAACAGCCACCACAACCGCCATCATGACAAAAAGCATCACCGTAGTCATGATAATGACAAGTACAATAACCACAAGGGTGGATACAAGAGCCACCACAATGGAAGTGGAAGTGGTAGTGGAAGCCAGCCTGTCAAGAAGGATCTCAGTCAGGTTGAATGCTTCAAGTGTAAGAAGATGGGGCATTATGCAAATGAGTGCCCAGAAAAGAAAGTTGAAGGTGCCAACAAGCCCAACCCTTTCCATAAGGGACAGGTGAACCACATCAATGTGGAAGAGATCTATGAGGAACCTGATGTTGTGGCTGCTAAGTTCAAACTCAATTCTGTTCCAGCACTTGTTATTTTTGATACTGGCGCATCGCATTCATTCATATCAAGAGCATTTGTTGATATAAATGAGCTTCCAGTTGAAACTATTGGGTGTCCTGTAAAAGTAAGTTCTCCTGGTGGGGAAATGATAGTGAACTCAGGATGTCATGGCCTAGTCATAGAGTTTGGGAAGTATAAGTTTCCCGTTAATTTGATAATTCTAAATTCCCAAGGATTGGATGTCATTTTGGGAATGGACTGGATGACTAAGTACAAGGGAGTATTGGACTGTGCCAATCATACTATCACACTCACAACCCTGGATAATAAAAGGATTAGATTCAAGACTAACTTTGAATCAAAAGGGAGTAAGCTAAATTCTCTTAAGGGGGTTAGCATAGACCGTGTGCCAATTGTAAGTGAATATCCGGATGTGTTTCCGGAAGAATTGACGGGAATGCCACCATATAGAGATGTGGAATTTCTGATTGACTTGCTGCCAGGATCAGGACCAATAGCAAAGAGACCTTACAAGATGTCAGTTGATGAGTTGAAAGAACTCAAGAAACAACTTGGAGAACAGTTGCAGAAAGGATTTATTCAACCAAGTTCTTCGTCTTGGGGAGCACCAGTCTTGTTTGTGGAAAATAAAGATAGAAGTGAAAGGTTATGCATAGATTATCGTTCGCTCAATGAGGTGACTATCAAGAACAAATATCCTTTGCCCAGAATCAATGACTTGTTTGATCAGCTAGAAGGAGCCTGTGTGTTCTCAAAGATTGATCTCCGGTCAGGTTATTTTCAGCTTAAGATAAGGGAACAAGGCATACCTAAGACAACTTTCACCACTAGGTATGGATTGTATGAGTCCACCGTGATGCCATTTGGTTTGACCAATGCACCAACTTACTTCATGAATATGATGAACAAGGTGTTCATGGAGTTCCTTGACAAGTTTGTTGTCATTTTCATCGATGAAATTTTGATCTACTCCAAGAGAAAAGAAGAGCATGAAGGACATTTGCGTTTGATACTTGAGAAGCTTAGAGAGCATAAGTTGTATGCCAAATTCAGCAAGTGTGAATTCTGGTTGAATGAAGCTAGATTTCTTAGACACGTTGTGTTAGGAGATGGTGTAGCAGTTGATCCCGCAAAAGTGTCAGCTGTAACTGAATGGGAGTCTCCTAAGTCAGTAAAGGAAATTCTTAGTTTCCTTGGCTTGGTAGGATACTACAGAAGATTCATTGAGAATTTCTCCAAGGTAGCTAAGCCAATGACGGAGTTACTAAAGAAAGACAAGAAATTTGCTTGGTCTGAAGGATGTGAACTCAGTTTCCAAGAATTGAAGAAGAGACTAGTGACAGCACCAGTACTATGCCTGCCTGATTTGGAGAAGGATTTCCAAGTGTATTGTGATGCATCTCATCATGGATTAGGTGTAGTTCTAATGCAGGAAGGGAAAGTTGTGGCTTATGCCTCAAGACAACTCAAAACTCATGAGGTAAGTTACCCTACTCATGATTTGGAGTTAGCCTCTGTTGTCCATGCACTCAAAACATGGAGACATTATCTTTTGGGAAAGCGATGTGAAGTGTTCACATATCACAAAAGTTTGAAGTATATCTTCACTCAGAAAGAAATTAACAAAGACAAAGAAGATGGCTAGAACTCATCAAGGACTATGACTTGAGTTTGCAATACCACCCCGGTAAAGCAAATGTTGTAGCGGATGCACTAAGCCGTAAGGTATTTGTGAATGGTCTTACTAAGGGAGAGTTGCCAGATGATCTATGTGCCCAATTTAGAGACCCCAGATTGGAGATTGTTCCTGAAGGACATCTCATGTCATTGGATGTTCAACCCACCTTGTTGGACAAGATCAAGGAAGTCCAAAAGACAGACAAGGAAATTTAAGAGATTAAGGAAAAGATTGGCAAGGGAAAAGCCAAAGGATTCCATGAAGACGAACAAGGTACCTTATGGTATGGAAAACTTATCTGCGTTCCGCAAGATCCAGAGCTTCGGAAACTGATTTTACAGGAAGCACACAACTCACCATATTCCATTCATCCGGGTAACACCAAAATGTACATGGATATGAAGGAAAGATTTTGGTGGAATAATCTCAAGAAAGACATCACCGAACATATTTCTTTGTGTGATGTATGTAGCAAAGTGAAAGCGGAACATCAGAAACCAGCAGGATTGTTGCAACCACTACCTATTCCTGATTGGAAGTGGGACAAGATTGGCATGGATTTCATTACCGGATTGCCAAGGACCAGGTCAGGATATGAGTCTATATGGGTAGTAGTGGATCGCCTAACTAAAGTGGCTCATTTCATACCCGTGAAGACAACATACACAAGTGCTAAGTTGGCCAAGATCTATATGAATAGGATTGTGTGTCTGCATGGAGTACCCAAGAGTATTGTGTCAGATAGGGGAACTCAATTCACTTCTCATTTCTAGAGGCAACTGCATGAATCATTGGGAACGAGATTGGAATTCAGTATTGCTTTTCACCCCCAGACTGATGGACAGACAGAAAGTACCAACCAGATTTTAGAAGATATGTTGAGGGCATGTGCCCTATACTACGAAGCTAGTTGGGATAAAAGTCTACCTTACGCAGAATTCTCTTACAATAACAGCTATCAAGCCAGTATTGAGATGGCATCGTTTGAATTTCTCTATGGGAGAAAGTGAACTACCCCATTGCTATGGAATGGTGTTGGAGAAAGAAATTTGTTCGGACCAGAACTAATCAAAGAGGCTGAAGAGAAAGTCGAGCTAGTAAAGGATAGATTGAAGATAGCACAGTCCCGACAGAAGAGCTACGCAGATCCTAAGCGTAGAGAAGTCACCTATGAAGTGGGTGATAGAGCTTATCTTAGAGTGTCACCACTTCGTGGAGTGAAGAGATTTGGAGTCAAAGTAAAATTTGCCCCAAGATATGTTGGACCATTCAATATTCTGAGTCGTAAAGGAGAAGTAGCTTATGAGATTGAATTGCCGGAATCATTGTCTGCCGTTCACAATGTGTTTCATGTGAGTCAGCTAAAGAAATGCCATCCAGAGATGGAAGAGACTTCTTTAAAGGATACTATACCTTTGGAGGAGGTCCAATTGAAAAGTGATCTCACCTATGAGGAAAAGCCTATCAAGATTCTTGAGACTACAGAAAGAGTTACTTGGACAAAGACTATCAAATTCTACAAAGTTCAATGGAAACATCATTCCGAAGAAGAAGCAACATGAGAAAGAGAAGCTGACCTTCGGAAAGACCACCCTCACCTATTTGGTAGCCAATCCGAATCTCGAGGGCGAGATTCACCTTAAGGGGGTTAGATTTGTAACATCCCAAAAATCATGATTTCGAAGTTTGCATATCATCCATGCATTCATAATCATTTTAGGATCATTTTCAATGTCATTTCAAAACAGAAACATTTGAATGTCTATTATTTTATGTAAGCAAGGCACTGGCCCAATGCTACTCTCTAGTTTGAGATTTATTGTTTTTAAACCAAAGATATTTGATCCTAAGTTTGTTTGATAATTTCCAAAGATTGGACAAAGTTTTCAAAACAAAGAATGAATTTAAAACCATTTTTATACCTTTATTAAACAATGGTAAAGGCACTGTTTTCTTTTAAAATTTCAAAGGACCAGTAAGTTTGAGTGAACAACAGTGCTAAATGCTCAATTAAGAGCTGGATCCATCCTACAAAAATTCAGAACAAATTTGAATTCATTTTGGTTTGAAAATCATTTGAAAATGTTTTCAGAAAATCAAATTAGAAATAGAAAAAGATAAACGAAAGTGGAATAGGCCAGCGCTGCCATTTTGGCCCACTACAGGAACCAGCTCACTAAGCCCACCCGGGCCAGTTCCCTCTGCTCCTTCTCTCACCTGCGTCGAACCAACCCCGCAGCCACAGACGCTGGGCCCTCTCCACGTTAGCGTCGTCTTCCCCGAACCCTCGCGCGCAGTCACCGCTCCGCCGTTACCACCGCGCAGTGACACCGCGTTTAAACCTCGCTTAAATCCCATTGAATCAGCGCATAATTCTCGCACCCGCTCCGGCTACAAAACCCCCTCTCCTCTCCGCATCTTTCCCCTCACTTTCCTCGCTCATTCCGCCACCAGGCTGCTCGCATTCGAGCTCAAACCACCGCGGTACCGATGACCTCTGACGGGCGATTACGGTAAGCTCCGACCGCCCCTCTGTCTCTGGTTCAAACAAGCATGACCGGCATGATCTTGCGCGTCTCCTGATGCCATTTGTTTGCCCTCTCGTGACCCAAGTCGCCATCCCCATTCACGCCCGCAAACGTCAGAACCGTCGCTCGACTCCGACGAGCAATTGAGGTAAAACCCGACCACCCCTTGTCTTCTCCTTGACCCAGTAGTGTTCGCTGTGACCTTGCACACCTCCTGATACACCTGGTTTGTGCTAGGGTGATACAGAGCGTCGCCTGCGTCTTCGTCACCGTGCACCGACGCTGTCCTCAACTCCGACGAGCTCCTACGACCACAACACCTCGCCCCTGTCCACGCCAGCAGCACGTTGAGCTTCCTCGTGTTCTTGCGAGCCTGGTAAGCCACACCGCAACCCCCAGCCCCTCCTGTATTCGCCAGAACGCCGTCGCCAGTAGCGCCGTCGCCGCCAGCATCCATTTGCGCCGCCCATCTTTGGTTGCATGCTTGGCAACCGTTAGATCTAGATCTAGCGCATAGGATTAGATCACTTATCGAAGGGGTACGAATAGATCTGGCCCGTGCGATTTCATTTAGATCGTGCGGACCACGTTGATCGATCCGGCCGAACCGGTACGATCCAATCAGAACACGCCGCGTGTCTGTGTTTTAAATTTAAAATTTGGAAATAAATCTATGAGTTGTTCAAACTTGTAAAATTCATAATTTTTGATCCACACGTTCAAATTTTGTAAATTTTATATCATTGGAATCAGGAGAAAGAATTTTATCCAACCATGTAATTTGTTTAATGATTTGCTTCTGTAAAATTGGTTATTTTTGCAGAGACATTTATAGGCTTATTTTGAGTATAGAAATTATTTGAAAAATGATTTAAAGACTAAATAAAGTTTATTTAGTGTATATTTGTCTTGTTTGTGATTCAGTACTGTATACTTGTCTTGTTTGATTTATAAAAAAATCATCACATGGCATTTGCATGCATTCATATATTTTTGCTTGTATATTTTGATATATGATTTTGGTGCTATCATTTTATGTGTAGATTTTGGTGCTAGTAGTGATTATGGTTGTGAAGATTGTTGCTACTCCCCCAACTACCAAGGCAAGTGGTGCTTCATATTTTTGTCCCAATATTTTGACTATGCATTAGATATATTTTGTATAGGGCTTGCATGAATATTTTGCTAAGTATCTAAATGCTATGCTTGGAAAATCCTAGTAGTTGTAGAATTGTTAGAATTTTCTCTAAGTTAAGATACTTGCTATTTGCCATGCTTAGCCTAGCTAGTAGTAACCAAGGGTGGAATATATTCATGCTATGGAAAATATTGTTAAGTCTTTGACTTTGTTTTTGCTTAATAAAACAACTAAGTGAATGAAACACCTGGGTGGAATGGAAAGAATGGTTTGTGTTGAGTGGTTACATAAGGCCCATTTCTATGGTTTACCTTGTGTATCTCACTTGTGGAAAGACACCCAGGAACAAAGGTATTTGAGATGCCAAATGTTAAGAAGCTTCTAGTGCAGCCACATGGCATTATGGGCTCTGCCTGGATCATATAGGTTGCAATAACTTAGCCATTTGGACAGTTGATGGTAGTGGGATGATAGGTTGGAACGTGTCCATTTGGTCTAAGGGAAGGCTTCTGAAAGGTCCTGTATTGGTGAAAATCAAGTCTTGTGAGGAAAGTGCACAACCTCTGCAGATGGAAGAACCTAAGTACTTAGCCATGTCCCTGGTATTGGACAATTTGAGCATCAAGACATGGAAGCTATCAAGAATCTCCTCATCCCAATTTTCTAAGTTAAAACTTGTGGTGGAACAAGGGTGAAGGTTCACCAATTTCTATTGGTGGTTCCTTGGGAAAGTTTTGTCAAAGAAAAACTTAGTGTTTTCAACTAATAGGTAAAACCTATTTTGAGCAAAGCAAGCCTAAGCTACACTTAGCCAAATTCATGTAGTAACTAGATGTTAATATTGTACTAAGGTATCACTTGCAATACTATTCCAATGTATTGACCCACTGTGGCTGTAACTTATGATGTTGTAGGTTACTCTGATGATGATTAGGGGTTATGAGTCTACACTCAACATGCTTGCCTGTGGCACATGAAGATGAAGACTACTATTTTATATTGTTAAGTTAAACTCTTGTACTAGCCTATGGCTATAGAGTTGTAAAAGACTATGTTATCTCTGGAATGACGATGTAATAATGACCTTTGTTTCTGTGTACTTCATCTTAAACTGTGGATGCTAGCAATTGATCCAGGGACTAGCATTGCAACCACAAGGATCTTTACGTTTATAAAGGTGGGATCTTACAGAAACTCTTTGAAGTTTGGATCATATGCTCTAGATAACCAAAAATAGAAAGCTCTGGCAAACTTCTTGAGGCAAGTGAATCCTTCCTTAACCCTGATATTAACTTGTCTTATATGATAAATTCCAGAACAACTATGGTGACGACATTCGCTTCCAACTACCATACATGAACCTACAAAAAGAACTATTTGTAAGCATAAACTTCAAATCAGAAATATAAAAACGAAAGCATTTACATATGTTAATCACCTTGCATCTTATCTTAGTATTGCCTATATTGAGAGGATTATATATTATATAAAGTATAACCTTATACCTCCTTCAGAAATACATGTAGTATGCACAGTCATGGACAGATATACCACTCCTACAGCCCGGGTCGCTACCCAGGTTTGCCGAGGCGCTATGACTTGCATTATCTTACTTTGCATAGCAATTTTGTCTGAAAAATCATCATTTTAAGCATGTCCGCCCGGGATTTTAAAAGTTTCTTGATCCACAACTATGCGCAGCTTAGTTTTGTTTGAGACTTACACAAAAATGCCCATCTAAAAATATTTTATCTATTTTCCTAAGGTTGTTAGATTCATCTCGATACAACTTTCTCCATTCACGTTTTTACTAATAAAAAGAAACTCTGAACAGTTCTAGTATGGATCAATGAGGAAAGGAGATAAACTAAAATATATGAAAAAAGTAAAACGTACAACCATAAAAGTACAATTATGAATATTTCTTTACTAATAATCATAACTAATCTGCTTGTTTGAAATACATATTCAGAAAAATGGTCCACTGTCGATAATAATTACCTAATGTTCACTGAATAACACGTGTATCTTTTAATAATTGTTGTATAGAATTGGATACTTCTATTTTCTAGAGGTCGTATCAATTGGTTCAGCTTCACAAGTGTTCTACTACAGTCCCATGTACACATGCTAGAAAATGTGCTAGCCATTAGGCACAACATACTAAAAAATCTCAGTAGCAGAAGCACTAAATGCTTAAAAGACCTGCATCAGGTGGATTTTCTAGCTGCCGAGACATGTAAGAACACATAAGAAATGCAGAAACCGTAAATATCATGCAAACATGCAATTGAAATAGCAAAAAATAAAAAAATACATCAGTTCTGCAATAGATGGCTAGTGCTGGCGTCAAACAGAGGATATAAATAATGGAGAGATGTAGAAAGAATAAGAATAGGGGCACGCCATGTATGTGCGGCATGCCCCATAATCTATGTTAATTACCGCTGCTGATTCATGCCTCAACAGGCTGTTGGCCTGCCGAAGGAGGACTCATTCTCAACGGCAAACACCCTCAGGCACAGGTCTTCGACCTGGACCAGCTTGATGGACGCCCGCTTTCAGCATCTTGACCATAACCATCACACTTGACGAAACATCACAAGAAGAGATGCATAAGAACACGATGGAAAAAGAATGTAGATGCTTTATTCAACTGAGAAGTCTCACCGGATACTGAGGATAGACTGAGCGGGACGCTAGCCTTGACCTTCTTCGCATGTGTCGTGCCAACTGGGACGACGGGGCAAAGTCTAATGAGGGTGATACGGGAACGCGCACGCTGCATTCTCCGCAAGCATACACCGCCTGCTCGATCGGGTCTTTCTGAACAAAGTATGGCTTCTCAGACTGAAGAACGCAAATTTTTAGGGATAACTGATTTAATTTTGTGTCGGAATCCTCGGTCATGAGAGCCACCGGGGTGGTGATGAAAAAATGTAGTCTCAGCGGTGACAACGCCATCATTGTCCAGGTTGGCACGGACGACCTCCAGCCTTAAGATGGCAGTTCTTCACCATGTCGTCTGAAATCCAAAATCTCAATGCTTAGAAGCTCGAGCCTGAAAGAAAAAAGAATAACAATTAGACTGAGAAGAGATCGAGGCTCAGAACCATTCTGACGGTCGTCTTCAAGGCGTATCTCTTATCCACACTGCCTCCGGTGATATATATAAAATCTCCCTCACCAGTCGATATCAACTCTTTGTCCTGAGAGCACCAGGGTCGAGGCGGAGGCGTGAATCACTTCCCACGGCTCTGGCGAGCTCCGTCAGGACGGCGGCTTTCCCTGCAGAGCGCCGGAATCTCATCCACGGGTTCGATCCTCTATTCTGCTCGAGGGGAATTTTGACCAGGCGAAGAAGGATGGATGAGTCGTGGCCTTGTGGGAGGGGTGGTTGGGTCACTTGTGCAGGATCATTGGAGGAGGAGACCGTGCGTGGGTTAACTTCTTCGTCGTGCGCGGTCCCAGTTAAACCGGGTTTTTTTATCGATTTTGTTCAGATTTTTGTGTCAACGGGAGAGGAGCAGACAGCGCAACGCACGCAATGTGAGGGGCGGGTTTCATTTGCCGATTTTTTTTCTAGATGGGAGGTAGAAAACCGACGTACCACCATCATATCGTCTCCTGCTTTAAGAAGTAGTAGAGATGCATCGTACCGTTAAGATATCACAAATACATTTTGCTCTTATAAAATATCTCAGATGTGTTATGAACTCAGACTTAATACTATACTTTCCCACTTTTCCATGTGTTGTAATTGTGTTGAATATATGTATATGTTATAGTTGGACTTGGATTACTCGGAATACCAGGTCTTTGAGTCGGACACTTGTAACCTGGTCTAATATGTAAAAGCACCGGGAGTAGCCAAAATAGACTCAAGCAAGGTTAGACACAAGGTTGAGTTTTCGAGGACGCTCCGACGCCCATGGAAGAGACATTGGACCGCGCGGTATTGTAAATTTGATGTATTTGTATATTGTGTGGCGAGCTTGTCGTTGACGGTATTATGATGCTGTTGGAGATATGCCCAAGAGGCAATAATAAAGTGGTTATTATCATATCTTCACACTTATGATAAATGTTTACATACCATGCTATAATTGTATTAACCGGAAACATTAATACTTGTGTGATTTGTAAACTAAAATAAGAGTCCCTAGTAAAGCCTCTTGTTAAACTAGCTTGTTGGTTAATATATGATCATGGTTTCCTGATCGTGAACATAGAGATGTTATTAACAACAGGATCATATCATTAGGAGAATGATGTGATGGACATACTCCTATAGATAAGCGTAGCATAAAGATCAAGTCATTTCAATAGTTCAATTGCTATATGCTTTCTGATACATAGTAACCTAATTCCTTCGACCATGAGATCATGCATATCGCCTTTACCGGATGGATGCTTTGATGACATCAAACACCACACCGTAACAGGGTGGCTATAAAAGTGGCATTGAGTGTTCGGAAAGTATTGGTTGAAACACATGGATCAAGAGTGGGATTTGTCCATCCACATGACGGATAGATATTCTCTGGGCCCTCTCGGTGAAATGTCATCCAATTAGCTTGCAAGCATGTGACTTGGTCACAAGGGATCACATATCACGGGAACGAGAAAAGAGTACTTATCAGTAACGAGGTTGAACTAGGTATGCAGAGATACCGACGATCATAACCTTGGATAAGTAACATATCGTGAGACAAAGGGAAATTGGTATCGTATGTAAGTGGTCATTCGATCGCAAAGTAATCGTAGAAATATGTGGGAGCCATATGAATTTCCAGATTCCTCTATTGGTTATTGTTCGGAGAAGTGTCTCGATCATGTCCGCATAATTCACGAACCGTAGGGAGACACACTTAAGGATTCGACGTTGTTTGAGTAGTTATGGTATTATGAGAAAGAGACCGAATGTTGTTCGGAGTCTCGGATGGGATTCGGGATATCACGAGGTGATCCGGAATGGTCCGGAGAATAAGATTCATATAAGGAAAGTCCCGTTTCGGAGTTCGGGAATGATTCCGGTGTTTTCATCGGGGATATTCTAGAAGGTTCCGGATTGTCCGGCACTCCGGGGGGGAAGGGGTACATGAATGTGTCATTACATATTGGAATGATTGCATCATGTACTAAGTGTTCTTGCTGTCCCAAATATAGGATTAAATTGAATCCTAAAACAGAAAAGTCAAATGTCCAGTTTGAAAGTCAAACTGCCAAAACAAGAAACTGTGGGAAACAAGCAAGAGGAGTTGGAACCAACCTGGAGGAGGAGTTGGACTCCTCCAGGCCGGCGCCCAGCCCAAGGCCGAGTTGGGGAGGGACTCCCTCCCTCCCCTGGCGCGCCAAGACCCCCTCCCATAAAAGGAGGGGCAGGGCTCCTCCTAGAAACACACAAGTTTCCTATCCTCTAAACTAAACCCTAGATCTAGACCCCGGTTTAGAGCTATTCGGTTTAGAGCCTTCTAATTGGTTTAGAGCCTTCTAATTGGTGTGTCTAATTACTAGACCACTAATAGCCTCTCTCATAAGCTCCACCATACTCGCACCGGCTTAAGGCGAAGCCCTGCGGGATTTCCCCTCTACTTCCGGTACCACGCCGTTGTGCTGCCGGAATCGCGAGGAGAGTACTACAACCTCCGCTGCCTGCTGGAACAAGGGAGAGGAAGGTCTTCGTCGAGTACCGAACGTGTGACCGACTACGGGAGCGCTGCTGGAACGTGGCGCCGGAAGGATCGTCTACGCGATCTTGAGATCGGAAAGAGTACGACTACATCACCCACGAGAATCTGCTCTCGTTAACCACTTTGGAATCTTCGAGGGTGAGTTATTCCATCGACTCATTGCTACAATCTAGTAGATAGATCTTGGCTTGTTTGTTTGTATGCGATAGAAAATTTTTGTTTTCCATGCTACGAACCCCTACAGATGCGTGCCTGGTGGGGAGGTCCATAAAGCATGCCCCACAGATGCAGGCGTTTATCATTAAACTGTGTTACCCAACATCGTCCCGTCTAACTTTTGAAATGATCAAATCGCGTATTATGCTAACGAGTGGTATTAGAGTGCCATGTTACAGATTGACTTTATGTTGCGGATGATCTAGAGGAAGTCAAGGTGATGATGGTTCTGGTGGGAGGCGGGCTTCTATTAGAGCCGAGGACGGAGCGAGCGAGGTTGGCGGAATACCATCAACAAAGGACACCATTGACCGCGGTCGTGATGACGCGAGGCGGCTATGTCGCCTAAGCAGATCCGATCGGCAAGCACCGTTAGATGGATGGCTTGACGCGCAAATTAGGGAGATCGTACCGACTGATGATACACTAAGGGTATGAGTGGTCAGACTGTCTAGTTTAATCGGAGAGACCGACTCGCCGAGAAGAGACCAAGTGCAGTTCGACAAGGGCCCGATGACTTCTAATGTCGTCATGGTTGTGGTCTCTAATACACGTACAACAAGCGTGCACATGTGGCTCTAAGTTTTGAAATATCTAGTGGAGCTACACGGGTTCGATTCGACAAAGACGTGGACCGACTTATTTTTGCGTGCGCACAAGGGAACCAAGCAAGGCCAAGTTGGATGATACAACGCGTGACTTGAGCTCTCTAGAAAGTCACATGGGTTTACATTGAAGGTGGATATAGATCTGAACTATCTCGACATCAATAAAAGGAAGGCTGCGTGGTGCAATGGAAAGAGATCACGAGTTACCTAGCCCTAAATCTCGAGCGTGAAATTTTAGAAGCGAGACGGCACACGCGAATGGGCTTTGCTGAACCAAAGGTGACGAGGGGTAACCTCGGCAATGCTCATTGTTATGGACTTAGGGTTTTGTGGGAAAGAGAGTGTTGGAGATTTTGTCGGCTGATCAGACAAAAAGGGAGTCGATGTAGTCTGATTATGGAGAAAACTCGATTACAAAGTCGCCAATTCGCTAGCTTCGATCTAGCTCACGGAGGATTGCTGGAAAACTAAGGTGTCCTCTCCGTCGGGTCCTCCTAGCCTTTATATGAGAGGCTGAGTCCTAGAGCCGTATCCGGAGAGGTTACATGTTTACAAGTACAATGCAAACTCTATGTCAGTTCGTAACTATTTCTTGATTAATAAGGCAAGCCTTTATTCGTCGGGTACTTCCTGGATTTCTTTGCACCTTTATGGGCCATAAATTTTTATGCGCCTAGGGTAAATAATCATAGGACCCGATAGGTCATACCCATGTCAGTAGCCTCTGAGACTCTATCTGAATCGTAGATTCGGGTCGAGTCTCAAAACATTGTTCAGTGG
Source organism: Avena sativa (assembly GCA_916181665.1). Lineage (NCBI taxonomy): Eukaryota > Viridiplantae > Streptophyta > Magnoliopsida > Poales > Poaceae > Avena > Avena sativa. Next base: position 329,724,650 of record OV702295.1, on the reverse strand, counting down.
TAAGCCAAAGTTTTAGTATATGCAGTTATTCTTTATATTCTGTTTTATCATTGTACGGATTTGGTACAACGAGCCTGACGCATCTGACGGATTGGGAGCCAGTTAATTGCTTTTGAGCAAAAACATCGTGAACCTACATCAAATTCAAGTTCCCGGGCTTAAACTCGGTATTTGCTAGTGTAATTTAGTTCGGGCCAGGGAAGTCTTATCGAATACTGAATTCCAGTGCTTTTATTTCGGGTACACGACGTGTCCATCGATACTTGTCATCATATCATGAATACAGTAAATACTGTCAGAGAGCATTCGTGTGATATTACCAGGCCGCACATGACAGATCCTAGGGTCTTATCTTCATGTCGTGGACATGGCATTCAGACATGTCATCGTAGCGGACGCGGTCTGAGAATAGTTGATGACCCACAAGTATAGGGGGTGTATCATAGTACTTTCGATAAATAGGAGTGTATATCCCAACGAGGAGCAGAAGGTGTTGACTAGTGGTATGGAGCAGGAAATCTCTGTAAGTACTTAGCAAACGGATTTTTAGGGGTTTTCTGATAAAACAAAGAAATAAATTGCAAGTAAAAAAGACAACGAACAATTGCAGCAAGTGGCCCAATCCTTTCTTAGCAAAGGACAAGCCGGTGGAAATATTTATGAGGACCAAACTTTCTCGAGGACATATGAGAATTCTGTCAAGTGCTTTCACTTGAAATAGCTAAGTAGTCTTCTATGGTTTTGTAAGTGTTGTGTGGGTGAACCTATGCTAATGTACCGAACTTACTTGGACTAATACATACTTGTTATTAAACCCCTTGCAAGCATCCGGAACTACAAGAAAGCAATTAAGGTAAAAACCTAACCACAACCTTAAACTCTGAGATCCTACACTCCCTTGTGCAATGGTGTCCTAACGGGGGTTTAGGTTTCTGTCACTCCGGCAACCCCACAATTAGTAGCCAAATACACAATGCATTCCCCTAGGCCCATAAATGGTGAAGTATCATGTAGTCAACGTTCACATGACACGACTAGAAGAATAGCACCACAAATTAAATACTAAACCATTGAATAATATCTCAACACAAATCCACTAATAACAACATGACTTCTCTCATGTCCTCAAGAACTAAACGAACTACTCACGAGACATCATATGCATCAAGATCAAAGATGATATGGTGATGAATAACAATCTGAACATAAACAATAATCCAATGGTTCCACTCACAAGCATCAACTACAATAGTAATCAACACCGGGAAAGTTTCCCCTAAGAACTATGCAAGTATTCAACACGATTGTTTATAGCGGGATGGAGTGGAGATGATGGTGCTGGTGGAGATGATGGTGTGGATGATGATGATTCCGATGAAGTCTAGCTTGATGATGGTGTTGATGGCGATGATCTCCCCTCTCCGGGAGGAATTTCCCCGGCAGAAATATGTCTGCCGAAGAGCTCTTTCTCTCTCGGTGTTTTCTGCCCCGCAGAGGCGGCGGAATCTTTCTGTGGTCGCTCCCCGTGTTTTAGGGTTTCGAGGAGAAGATATAGGCAAGAGGGCGGAGCCAGAGGTGGGCCACACCTCCTGTAGGCGCGGCCTAGGGGTGGCCCACGCCTGGGGGTGTGGGCCCCTTGTGGCCCATCTCCGCCTCCCCTTATGGCATTCTTCGTATTCTAGGAAAATAGGATTTTTCGTTGTTTTTCTGGTATTTTTATGATCTTCGCAAAATTGCATCAAAACACCGCTTTTTCCATCAGAATCCTGACTCCGGCAGTTCATCCTCCAAGAATTATCCAACATGCAAAAACAGATGAAAAGACATAAGTAACACCTCTTAATATGAAATATATCAATGAATAGAGGCAAATTATGATATAGAATGGTGATGCAAATTGGGCGTATCAACTCCCCCCAAGGTTAGACCTTCGCTTGTCCCCAAGCGAAAACTGAGCTCAGTAAACATGTCCACAGGTTTATGGAGTGAAGTGTTGATAAAAGAATACGGACAGGAAGCATCACACTTAACATTACACAACTCACAGAAGAAAGCAACTCACCATTATATAACTTAGCTTGCAACAAGTACAGGAGTCACAATAGAGATGCATAAAGATAAATCATAATTGGAATTGGCAAACTTTGTTCTTGGTCAGAGAACAACTGGCAAACAGTTTCACAAATAAAGCCTTTTGTAGAAGTTCCACAACAAGAGTACTCTTTGCTCAATCGTAAAAGTTTTTTCATAATGAAGGCTTTCAAAGTAATACTCAATAGATAAGAGTCTTGTGCAAACAGGGAAGATAAAGAACATGATTGAATAAATCATCATATGAATGCTTGAAACACAACAACTCAAATGCTTGCTGGAGATAGGGAGGAAGTAGGTTTACTGACTCAACTTAGAAGTAGAAGAAAGGGCCCTTCATAGAGGGAAGCAGGGATTTCAAGTTCATAAAGATCTTCCAAAAGATTATGGTACTTACTAGCTTTGAGCTCTCATTGCCCCTATCATAAGCATCTTGAGGTGATTAAGGTTAAAGTGAACAAAGATGGAGTATATGCTTGACGAAATATAAGTTGGCAATCTCATGTCCCTTGAGTACGAGGGCCGCTCCTCATGCTACTCAACTTTAGTTACCGATAAGTTCTTGTCATTGTAAGTACATGTGTATCAAAGAACCGCCAACGGGGTACCCCTTGCACATGATACAGGAGCTATCCCATAATCAAAATGACAAGGCAAGCAGATAGTGAGTATCTCAGCGATCTTTTTATTTTCTATTTGCATAGGTTTTTATTGAGGATGCTTCACAGATTGCTCACTATGGTTATGATGCAAGTTTCCACCATGATTAGGCATGGCTTAGGCTAGCGGATCAGGCGTTTCTCTAACACAAAATACATAACTCCATGGACTAACAAGCTCCCCTTTTATTTCACACTGACGACATCCGCAAACAAAAGAGCATGATATCAACTGGATATGTATCCATAAGTGTTGAAAGCGTTCCCCTTGATAACACGGTTCTGCTAATCCCAACGTATAGGTGCAAACATATACAACTTCGATGACACAATGGTTCAAGTTTATTAGGGGCAGGAAAATAAGGTGTGCCATCAAGTTCGTGAGAGCTTTACTAACTAGTTTTCACATAACAAAATAATTTTTAATTCGAAAGATAGATGAAGCTTGAGAATTTGCTTGGAATAGCAATAATGCTAATAGGTAGATATGGTGGACACAAATGGCACAGGTTTTGGTTCAAAGGGGATTGGAAGCATGAGAAGTATTTCTTCTCAAAACAGGTTTTTGGCTAGCAAGGCTGGGTAGCAAACAAAAGAGTTGAAGGAAACAAGCAAACCTACAAGTCATAAAGCCAAACATGAAATCTTCCTTGAAGACACAAAAGATCTTAAATAAAGAATACTAAGCTTATGAGCCAATCAAGAAAGAAAACAAATGATACAATATACATGTAAGCTTTTTCTCTTTTCCTTTCAAACCTCAAAAAGTGTTGCTACTGACCAGAGCTCGGTTTGCCAAAACCAATTTAGATCTACTTGATGCTCCCAAAGTGATACCAATACTGATTAACAAGATCAATCATATAATAGAGATTGCAAACTAAAATAAGAAGTGCAAAAAGTAAAAGATGAGACTTCTCATTAATATTCCATAAAGGCACTCACACCAAGGGATACATAGTTAACCAACTAAAGGAGAAATACTTCCACAATGCAAACCAACCTATAAGATAACTTTTCTACCAAAGATATGAATCTACTAAAGAGGTAAAAGATAAAAGATAATGATGTGATACCACAACACTCCCCCAAGCTTAGAACAAGCCAAGGGGATGCCAAACCTGATGACGAATTACTCCTTCGGTGGTGGTGTTCTCTTGTCATCATCAGACTTCCAAGGTAAAGGTTCCCCATCCAAAAAGGATGTCTTGGTTTCCACAATCCTGAAACTAGCAGCAGAGCTTATGCAATTAAATCTAGCCTCATACTCACAGTTTTGATTTTGTATGTTGTAGAGTTGTGCTTGTAATTGGTTGGTGGCCTGATGTAGTGAGAGGATTTAGTCTCGGAGCTCAGCAACCTCCTCCTCGTGCTTGGCAATGAGTTCTGAACTTATCTTATGGATGACATCCACTTCACGTTCCGCCATCTTCTTGTACCTGAAAACTTCCTACTCCAATGCTTCCATCCTGTCTTCCAGACTGCCTTCTCCTTTAGGGACTTGAACTTCTTTCATATGCACCTTCCCATCCTTGAGAATCAACTCCTTGGGATGAATCTTCAACTCATACATGTATGGGTTGATAGCATCCGCGGAGGAGTCCTCCATGGGTGATCCAGAGGAAGACATTGTGGCTCCAAAACTGAGAATCTGCCTGACAAAAACAGATCGAAATAGAAACACAACAAGAACACGATATACGAACCTCGGGGGATCTGAGGGTTATATATTACGAAGTTTCAATGCATAAGGAAGGTACTGTGTGAAAACGAGATGGAGACGAAGTTCAGGGGGCTCACACCCCCTCCAGGCGCGACCAGCTGGGGGCCGCGCCTAGGGTGGGTGTGGCCACCCTGGCCTCCGTTTCCTCCTCTGTTTTGTCTCGCAACCTTTCGTATATAATAAAAATATCAAAAATATAAAAAGATTAGGCTTTCACGAACCTTCAGTTTTCACCACTTTTTACCTATTCAAAGACGTACTCTGCAGATTCTGGTGTTTGGTTTCTAATAAATTCTTCCGCAGACACCATTTGAATAATATCGACATCTTCATTATAAGAATCTCCAGAAATATAATGTTTGAGCCTTTGGCCATTCACCACATGTGTAGTGTTGTCCTTCAAATAAGATATTTTGATAGTCCCTGAATGATACACTTCCTCAATAACAAAAAGGTCCTTCCCATTTTGAGAGTAGTTTCCCTGCAAAAAATCTAAGACGAGACCTATACAAAAGAACTTTCTCACCAACATGGAACTCTCTTTTGAGAATTCTCCTATCATGCCATCTTTTTACTTTTTCCTTAAAGAGTCTAGAATTTTCATAAGCTTCACTTCTCCACTCATCTAAGGTACTCAAGTCAAACAATATTTTATCACCAGCAAGTTTAAAATATCGATTCAATTCTTTCACTGCCCAGTAAGCTTTGTGTTCTAATTCTAGAGGCAAGTGACAAGCTTTCCCATAAACCATTTTGTAAGGAGACATCCCCATAGGATTTTATAAGCAGTTCTATAAGCCCATAAGGCGTCATTCAACTTTTAGCCCAATTCTTCCTGGATCTATTGACAGTCTTCTGCAAGATAGATTTAATTTCTCTATTTGAAAGTTCTACTTGCCCATTGGTTTGGGGGTGATAAGCTGAAGCAATTCTATGGTTAACATCATATTTAGCAAGAGTTTTCCTAAAACCACCATGAATAAAATGAGAGCCTCCATCAGTCATGAGATATCTAGGCACACCAAACCTAGGAAAAATAACATCTTTAAGTATTTTTAAAGAGGTCTTACCATCAGCGTTGTTTGTAGGTATGGCCTCTACCCACTTTGTAACATAGTCAACAACAACAAGAATATGAGTATACCCTTTTGAAGGAGGAAAAGGACCCATAAAGTCAAATCCCCAACAATCAAAAGGTTCAATAACAAGAGAATAATTCATAGGCGTTTCATTATGTCTTGAAATGTTACCAACTCTTTGACATTCTTCACAAGATAAAACAAACTTCCTTGCATCCTTGAAAAGGGTAGGCCAATAAAATCTAGATTGTAAAACTTTTTGTGTAGTCCTATCCCCAGCATGGTGTCCTCCATAAGCACTGCCATAACATTTTCTCAATATCTCTTGTTGTTCATACTCTGGAACACATCTTCACATAATACCATCTACCCCTTCTTTATATAAATGTGGGTCATCCCAAAAGTAATGCCCTAGATCATAAAAGAATTTTCTTCTTTGCTGAGCTGTAAAGGTTGGAGGCAAATACTTGGAGACAATAAAGTTAGCGTAATCAGCATACTAAGGACTTTCATGCGGGCTTACCCTTATTGCAGCCAACTGTTAATTTGGAAAACTATCATTAACAGTCAAAGGGTCAAAAGAAATATTTTCCAAACGATATAAATTGTCAGCAACAGGATTTTCAGCACCTTTCCTATCTACATTATGCATATCACACTCTTGTAAAATCAACACCCATCTAATAAGCCTAGGCTTAGCATCTTTATTTGTAATAAGGTACTTAATAGCAGCATGATCAGTATGAATAGTAACCTCTGAATCAACAATATAGGGTCTAAACTTATCACAGGCAAAGATAACAGCTAAGAACTCCTTTTCAGTAGTAGAATAATTCTTTTGAGCAGCATCTAGAGTCTTGCTAGCATAAAGAATAACATTCAACTTCTTATCAACATGTTTCCCAAGAATAGCACCCACAACAAAATCACTAGCATCACACATAATTTCAAAAGGTAAAATCCAATCAGGTGGTTGAACAATAGGAGCAGTAGTCAAAGCTTTCTTCAAAGTTTCAAAAGCTTCCTTACAATCATCATCAAAAACAAAAGGTACATCTTTTTGAAGAAGATTAGTAAGCGGCTTTGAAATTTTGGAGAAATCTTTAATAAACCTCCTATAGAAACCAACATGACCAAGGATACTGCGAATACCTTTTATATCCCTAGGGCAAGGCATCTTCTCAATTGCTTCAATTTTGGCTCTGCCAAATTCAATACCTCTTTCAGAAATTTTGTGTCCAAGAACAATCCCTTCATTAACCATGAAATGGCATTTCTCCCAATTAAGAACAAGGTTAGTTTCTTCACATCTCTGCAAAACTTTATCAAGGTTGTGCAAACAATTATCAAAAGAAGTTCGATAGACAGAAAAATTGTCCATGAAAACCTCCACAATTTCTTCACAAAAACCATGAAAGATAGCAGACATACATCTCTGAAAGGTAGCGGGAGCATTACATAAACCAAAAGGCATACGCCTATAATCATAAGTTCCATAGGGACAAGTAAAGGTGGTTTTCTCTTGGTCTTGTGCTTTCACCGCAATTTGAGAGAACCTAGAATAACTATCAAGAAAACAAAAGTGGGTCTTTTTAGACAACCTTTCTAGCATTTGATCAATAAAGGGCAAAGGATAATGATCTTTCTTAGTAACTTCATTAGCCTTTCTAAAATCAATGCACATCCTATGCCCAACCACTACTCTTTGGGGTATAAGCTCATTATTTTCATTAGGCACAACAGTGATTCCCCCTTTCTTTGGAACACAATGAACTGGGATAACCCATTGACTATCAGCAATAGGTAAATAATACCAGCATCAAGGAGTTTTAATACCTCATTTCTTACCACATCCTTCATCTTAGGATTTAGACGGTGTTGGTGCTCAACAACTGGTTTTGCATCAAGTTCTATATTAATAGCATGCTAACATATAGTAGGAGAAATCCCTTTTAAATCATCAAGAGTATACCCCATAGCTTCCCGGTGTTTCTTCAATAATTCCAATAACCTTTCCTATTCCTTTCCTGAAAGTTTAGAACTAATAATAACAGGGTATATTTTCTTATCATCTAGATAAGCATATTTAAGATCATTAGGTAGAGGTTTTAATTCAAAAACGGGGTCCCCTTTAGGTGGTAGTGTGATATCCAAGTCTTCCACAGGTAGATTATGCTTAAGTAACTCTGGTTGACGAAGGAAAACCTCGTCAATCTCATTTCTTTCCTTCATGAAGACCTCGCTTTCATGATCTTTCATAAATTGCTGCAGGGCATTGTTAGGAGCAAGAGAAATAGTACAAAATTGTTCAACCTTAAAATCCTCATTAGGCAATTCATTTTAATAAGGAGTTTTAGCAAATTTGGAAAAATCAAACTCATAAGACTCTCCATCAAACTTAGTCAAAACTTTTTCCTTCCTACAATCTATGCTAGGTCCACAAGTATTCAAGAAAGGTCTACCAAAGATAATAGGAAAGGTTTTACTAGCTTCAGAACCAAATACTAGAAAATCAACAGGATATTTAATCTTACCACAAAGAACCTCCACATCTCTTACAATGCCAATGGGACAAACTGTCTCTCTATTAGCAAGGTGAATAACCACATCAATATCCTCAAGCTCACAAGGACCAATTTCATGCATAATTTCCCTATAAAGCTCATAAGGAATAGCACTAGAACTAGCACCAATATCACATAAACCATAATAGCAATGATCACCAATTCTAACAGAAAGCACAGGGACACTAGCTTTTCTAGCTTTCCTAGGATGAGAGATAATATTAGAAGCGTCTTCACAGAAGACAATGTGCTCATCCTCTATATTTTTAGTGACAAGATCTTTCACAATAGCTACCACAGGTTCAATGTTTATTTGCTCATCAGGTTCGACAGTTTTCTTTGCACTTTTGCTAACCACATTAGCAATGATAGAATGTTCCTTTACCTTAGCATGAAAAGGGATTTTCTCAACATAAGGTTCAGACAAAATAGGATCAACAGTACAAACTTCAATGCTAGTAGGAACATGGGTAACAATGTATTTATAAGGAGCATCGTACTTGTCCCACTCCTTTTTGGGAATCAAGACCATACTCAGTACTAATATCACGGAAGTCATCAGTTCCCATAAAGGATTTAATGCATTCATAATCATAGTTTATACCTGACTTTATTCCTTTGTCATTCTCCCATGCTTCAGTGTTCTCTTGAATACGGTCTAGGAGATCCCATTTAGCTTCTTCCTTCATACGTGTGAATGATCCAGCACAAGAAGCATCTAGTGAATCTTTATCATGAAGAGAAAGCCTCGCATAAAATTTGTTGATAATAATATTGTTAGGGAGTTCATGAATAGGACATTTAAGCATTAGTAACTTCAATCTCCCCAAAGCTTGAGCTATACTCTCTCCATCACGAGGCCAAAAGTTATATATCAGATTCCTATCCTTATGAATATCACTAAGAGGTTAGAATTTAGAATAAAAGAGAGGTACTATTTCCTCCCATTCTATGGATTGTCCATTCTTTAGTAGCTTATACCATTCTTCATCCCTTCCTTTCAATGATATAGAGAGTAACTTCTTCTTCACCTTTTCAGTTGTGATACCTGCACACTTAAACAACCCGCATAATTCATGGGTAAAAAGCAAGTGATCACCAGGGTGGACAATTCCATCCCCTAAATAATAATTATCCATAACACGATCAACAATACTTGTAGGTATCTTAAAAGGATCTATCTCAACAGGTGGTGGTTCATCTACTACCCTAGGAGTGGTAGTAGTTTTCCCAAATAGAAAATCAAGTGGGTTATCCATATTGGAAAAAAGTAACAAACATAAATAAAAAGCAATACTCATGGTAGAAGTTTCCTTTACCAGTTCCACTCTTCAATAGCGCTTCACTCCCCGGCAACGGCGCCAGAAAATAGTCCTGATGACCCACAAGTATAGGGGTTGTATCGTAGTACTTTTGATAAATAGGAGTGTCGATCCCAACAAGGAGCATAAGGTGTTGACTAGTGCTATGGAGCAGGAAATCTCTGTAAATACTTAGCAAACGGATTTTTAGGGGTTTTCTGATAAAGCAAAGAAATAAAGTGCAAGTAATAAAGACAACGAACAATTGCAGCAAGTGGCCCAATCCTTTCTTAGCAAAGGAAAAGCCGGTGGAAATACTTATGAGGACCAAACATTCTCAAGGACACATGGGAATTCAGTCAAGTGCTTTCGCTTCAAATAGCTGAGTAGTCTTCTTTGGTTTTGTAAGTGTTGTGTGGGTGAACCTGTGCTAATGTACCGACCTTACTTGGACTAATACATACTTGTGATTAAACCGCTTGCAAGCATCTGCAACTACAAGAAAGCAATTAAGGTAAAAACCTAACCACAGCCTTAAACTCTGAGATCCTACACTCCCTTGTGCAATGGTGTCCTAACGGGGGTTCAGGTTTCTGTCACTCCGGCAACCCCACAATTAGTAGCCAAATACACAATGCATTCCCCTAGGCCCATAAATGGTGAAGTATCATGTAGTCGACGTTCACATGACACCACTAGAAGAATAGCACCACAACTTAAATACTAAACCATTGAATAATATCTCAACACAAATCCACTACTAAGAACATGACTTCTCCCATGTCCTCAAGAACTAAATGAACTACACACGAGATATCATATGGATCAAGATCAAAGATGATACGGTGATGAATAACAATCTGAACATAAACAATAATCCAATGGTTCCACTCACAAGCATCAACTACAATAGTAATCAACACCGGGAAAGTTTCCCGTAAGAACTATGCAAGTATTCAACACGATTGTTACAGCGGGATGGAGTGGAGATGATGGTGCTGGTGGAGATGATGGTGTTGCGGTGACCCAGCATACCACTGCATGATGTAGTACACTATAGTTGTTGACATATCACCAATGAAACACCGTTCACTAGTATTACATCCCTCAGAGTGGTACAACAGAAACACAGCAGGTTCAAGACATGACTATAGGTTACAACTCAACTCTTTACACAAGATCCAGAGAACACTCTAGGTTAAAGAGAGTGAAATAAACTTCTTACAAAGAAGAATCAGAAATAAACAACTCAAAAACTATCATACTAATAAGACTAGTATGTAAACTATTGGTTTGGCATTGCTGCTATTGCAATACTCTACAGAAATAGGTTCTATGGCTAGAGATTATATTCCTAGCTAATCCGTAATTTCATCTTGACTTGAGTTGATGTATATGTTGACTTTCTTGACTTCATTGAAGACTTGAGCTGTTGATGAGGACTTATTCGAGTAGAAGTTGACGTATATGTCGTCTGTATTGGCTTCAGAATCTAGCAAGGGTTAAGAAGATACGCTGAGTACGAGCGTACTCAACAAGTTCACTAGAAAGGAGTGTTTGATGCAGTATATCTACAACCACATACTAGCGGTCGTAGGCAATGCAAGTTTTCGTAAACATTTCTTCAAAGGTTGCTTTTATTCTGAAAAGTTATGTCCGTCAGCCTTCACGGGTTTACCAGAACTTTCATGGAGTTCCTTTCCCACCGCGTTCGTAGCTCCTTCCCGGAACAGGGAGTAACAAGTTACAGTTCTTACACTCTGCAGAGGTGCATTACTTTACCCATGAGAGATCAAATCCTTGTTGCACAACTGGGCGATCTTTCCCATCCACACTTCCTATGGTGTGGGGCCCAGTAGATGATCCAAGCCAATCATTGCCCTCTCCGTGACCCCATATGTCTGCACGATCCTTCGGGGTCGGCTCACCTCCGTTAAGCCCCCTTTCGGGCAGGCTAAAACCCTGATGAGTTCCCGAAGACTCTATGACCTGGTGATGCCCTAGCAAGTACCATATTAAATGGACTATACCACTAAATACCATTCATAGATAATCTAGACACCAAAAGTGTGGGGCGTAAGCGTGCCCACCCATATGTTGGATCCACACAAGGAATCACAACATCACGTTAAGGTCGTCTTGCCTCCATATGAGAGGAAAAGTATACAACTGACTTCTCCATCCCATTCCAAATCTCATGGTTAACGCGTTATATACGACGCAAGAATCACTGGCGACATTGGTTGTTAAGTCCTAGATAATACGTTCCTTTACCACCGGAACTTTCATAGTAGGTTATTACCTCATGGTAAATAACCTATAATCATATTATTATGAAAATAGTGTTTTCTGACCTTTTTCAAATGCAGGTGATGATAACACTGGATTTGTAAAATTCCTCACTGAAAATAATCAAAGGACATGAGCAAGTATGAACTTGCCTTTTGTGATTGCAAGATTATGCACTCACGGTCTTCAAGACAATATAAGATCCAATATCTGAAATCAGCATCATTGGTCCGGTAAGGACTAATGTTTAAAGAAGCAACATGCTGTTATGCATAAGTAATGTAATGCAAGTTGATAAACTCGAATCCCGAGGATAACGTTGATCTAGGGTTTGGATACTGGATATGGTTTCTTTAGAATGTGTTGCCCTTTTTAGATTAAGTTTCACACGCGTGCTTCTTATTAAGGCTTGTGAGCGTGTGTGAAACAATATGTAATTACAATATCATAAAACAATGAGATACACACAGATGTGAAATGCTACTCAAGATTGTTTATACTATAATTGTTTATCTTCAAATTTTTACTTTACAAGTAATGTCACTTATAAAGAACTTAAGTGTTATCAATCCTGAGTATACAAGTAAAGTATAAAGTAATGTGATCATGATTAATTGGCATATGTTGACTAAAGTGGCAAAACGAATAACTTTTGAAGAAAATATTTCTTTATTAAGGTTTAAACAATGCTTGTGGTTAATCAGAGGTGGTCGATGTTGTTTGTGCTTGCTGGAATAGTTTGGATTTGAGATGCTTTATAACTTTTATAACAGACCAAAGTTAACTATAAAACACATAACAATATCTTTAGCATAGTATTTGAAGTATTGTAGACTAAATTTAACTTTAAAGACATAGATGGACTTAAGGTATATTGCTTATGTTATTTGTACCTTGTGTACTTTATAATGTTTCCTTAAAGTTACTTAAGAATGGTTATACTTTTATTTGCTGTAGTGGTTTCTTGATTTTATAATGGAATAGAATCATTTATCCTTTTGTGAATGAATGGTTATAATTTGTAATCAGGGTAATAACATTACTTAACTACTTATGGTGTCACTATAGTGTTTTGATTTGTTTATAAACTTGTGGTTGAGGGAAGTAAAAAGGTTTTATTTAATCCCAAATTATTCTTGAATATTTTATACTTTATATAGATCTTTTTAGAAAACAAATTACACATATAATTGAATGATAATTCAATAAAATTATATTTAAAACGTGTTAAACTATTTTGACTTTATAATATCAATATTTAGGACTAATACTATTTATTAGACTCAATTGGATATTTTTTAGAATAATTGCAATTTTTATTTACCCTTATACGAATTATTAACTAAGGAAATAGGTTTAAATTCAAGTTATTAGGGTATTAAGTTTTTATTTACTTTAAAAGTGGAATGTTATATTTTTAACATGTAGGTATTATTTTTGTGATCATTTTGGTATATTACATTTATTTTTGTGATTTATAAACAATAAGATATGATTTTTATAAGATTTATTACTTTATAATTACTTAATAAATAATCAATATTTAATTAAGTAAAATAATAATACATGATAATAGTTTTAAATTATAGTTTTTACTTTTCTAAGATTTTGGTGTTTTATTTATATTTTTAACATTTACCAATATTAAAATATGAATTATCTAAGTTTTATTACTTATAAAATCTTTATGAAATAATAATTATTTAAATTGTTAGCATAATAATGTTTGATAGTATTTTTAAGTTGTAGATTTTATTTTTCTAAACATTTTCATATATTACACACATTTTTTTGAATTATAAATCAATAGTTATTGAATTTACAATGTTTATTCATTTCTTAAATTTTTAATTGAATATCTAAATGTGTTTATGAGGTAATGTTGATGTCATCATGGTGAGGAACTTTTCTCACCCGATCTATTCCTACCCGAGTCACTGACCAGTGGGGCTTATGCCACGTCATATCCACATTTTTAATTTATTACAGAAAATAATAACACAATTTATGAAATGACAACAAAATGGATTATGACATCAGCGTGATGTCACGCTGACATGATCCAAGGATGATGCTCAGATCATGGTTTGATCTTCGGATTGAGAGCATGCGGGCATGCGGTGTTGGTCCATGTCGACTTAGCGAGATGTGGGAAGTCTAATAGTGGCGGCGCGGCTGGTTTTTGGCCACCGGAGCACCATCTCCAATGAGCTCCAACGGTGGCCAACTCTGATCTTCGTGGGCAAGAGGATAGAGAGGGCTAAGAGAAAATCTAAAGGACTATCAAGATGCGCAAGCTCACCAGGAACACGAAGAAGGTGATGGGGAGGTGAATCGTGATCGGAGTCGATGGCGAGAGCAGTGGCCAGACTTTGGGAAGATGAGACCGTGGAGCTCGATTAAGAGGATGCGCGGTCGATTCCTTCCACGAGCTAAACCAGGATAGCACGGCGGTTCCAACTGTGAGCTCGATAGGGCAAGAGAGGCTTCGGAGCAATGGCGACGAGTTTCTCTGGCGAACTAGGCTTTCGATATGAGGGGAAATTTGAGAGAGAAGAAGAAAGGAATGGGGATAAGGATATGCGAGGCAGCGTCGTGTCCTTCTTATCCCCTTCCGATGACGACAGCTTCGGCACGAATCGTGGCGACCATGATGGACGGCTGTGACACCCCCGGGACCAGGGCTAAACAAATCCCAGACCTCCGTATGACATAAGCTTAACCTTGAGCTCGAGAAGATCCAGTGAAGAATCGGTAACACAGCAGTGACCCTACGACACAAAATTTATTACAGCAAGCTCATAACTGAGTAGAGAACCAAATTATTACAAGCAGAGGTCACTAACCACAAACATCAAACAACGGAAGGCAAATTGTGCTATTAAGTATAGCAAACTTAACAAATGGCCTAAGAGACCTGAAGCATAACAATGACGTCCTAGCCCATAGATTCCAGGCTGCCGGCCGGGAACCCCAAGCTACTCGTCGATGTCGATGTAGTACCAAACTGATCTTCCGGGAACACTTACTCTGCCAAAAGTATCAACAAAGCAAGGGTGAGTATAGGGTGTACTCCGCAAGACTTATGGCTGGTGGAGTTGTTTTGTGTAAAGTCATCTTTGTTTATAAAACAAGAGAGAGAAGAAGCTCGTCTATTCAGAGTATTTTAAAAGGGGATAAGGGAGCGACATCTCCGAAAATATTGATCATCATATTTTGATATCCACCAAATCATCATCATCTACCAACTAGGATCACCCCCTCGTACCCATGAGGAAGCATCCTTAACAAACATTAGTTGCCAAGTTTTACGATTAGGTTCATGTTCTCTATGATCTCCCATCCGTTCCCAAGTCGTCCATAACCGTGGACACGGATTTCCGAAAGATCATTACCCTGTAGGGGTGTACATCTTTACCCACATGTACCAACCGACTCTTAATGCCTACTTGACACACTTACTTGGTGTGCTGGCAGAGGGTGTGGTTATACACGACCTTTACCTTGCTTTCGCCGAGACCATGAGTCACGCAATAAGTATGGTTCCGCCGTAATGGGCGGAAATGTTTTCAATGCGTATGTCGAATGGAACGCCCGAACTATGTGACTCATGGAATATACTAGGCAAGTTAGTCAATCATGGGGTCCCCATTTACCCCGTATGGTTGTACGCTCGTCTTGGTTCAAGAGGTAAGAACCGAGGGTCCTAAGGGCGGCGAGCATGGGACTAGAAAAACCACATCCCATCGTGGCCTCCCATACAAGCCTTAGCATGTTTAATCTCATATCATTGATCTCATCTTATCACGTTCTCCTGTCATACTAGATTATCTGCATCTGATACATCATCTGGATGGACCAGACTCAATAGCTAAGCATGGCTAAGCAGGACACATATATAAGCTCTAGCAGTGCACACAAGCCAAACCTAGTTATGCTAGGAGCGGTGGATCAAGTAATATAAGCTCAAAGGGAGTATGTAACAGATAGGATACTCTATCTATCGATAAAGACCACAGTAGAATCGTATGCATCATGGCAGGAATTGAAATGCTTTTGAAATCATAGGATTATATCATGGTGGGGCTATGCTTGCCTTTGCCAGTTGATAACAAAGCCTTTGCCAGTTGATAACAGATAAGCAGATCTTCAGGAGCCTTGTTCTTGACTTGTTATAGTTGGTCAAGTATTGTTCTTCGATCTTCGATCTTCGACGGTGTTGACCTCGGGCTTCGATCTCGATCTCGATATCGTATTCTACCGCGAAGAACCAAACACCTGAAAGAGAGGGAAATAATCAACACATGGCATCGATGCAATTATCAAACAAGGATGATGATATGACAAGTTAATTTGTATTGAAAAGTAACCCTAAGACATGCTCGGCAATTTAAACGGGGTTCCGAGGGGTTCAAACCCTAACTCGGGGAAACTCCGGAAACACATGAGAGGGGTTGATTTTGTTCTCAAATTAAACTTGTTATGAAATTTGTTGAACAGTGCATGATTATATCTCTAATAGATAGAGCTCATTTTTCTCAATATTTTGATATATTATTTGTATTTTTTTGATTTATAAATAATTACTTATTGAATTTACAAGTTTTATTCATTTTCTGAAATTATTTAAACCATTTCTGAAATTAAACAAGACTGAAAACCTTTTTACACCGAGGCCACCGCTAGCCATAGTGGCTGACAGAGGGGCCCTAGGCCACCTCAGCTACCACGTGGGCAGGGTGGGACCCCAGCTGGGTTGGACCAGGAGCTGACCAGCACACAAACGTCATGGTGATGCTGGCGGGATGTCACCGCCGTGGTGCTCCTCAGATCAACGGCAGGGACGGCGACAGAGGGCGTGCGGGGCTGCGTGGTCGTGTGTGTTGGATGCACAAAGCTACAAGGAGCCAAACGGTGGTGGCGCCACCCCTTTTGGGTCGCCGGAGCAGCGCCGACGAGCATGTCTGGCGGCGGAGCACGGCGGCGTTCGGCTACAGGGCGAACCAGAGAGGGAGAAGGCGTACTAAGGGCACTATAGGATGCAGGAGCTCACCATGGAGGCAGTGGAGGGGTCGGTGTGGCCGGGTGACGTCGGAAATGACGGCGATTGGCAGCGACGATACCAACAATGACCTGACCTATCCCGATGTACCCATCCGTATTTTGGAAAAAGCTTTCAGAACTACCAGAACCCGAAGCATCAAGTTTCTCAAGATTCAATGGAGCAACCACACCGAAGAAGAAGCTACCTGGGAGCGCGAGGACCACATCAGGACGGAGTTTCCCGATATTTTCAAATCCTAGGTAATCTTTTTCGTCCTTTTTCAAATCTTGGGATGAGATTTTGTTTAAGGGGGGAAGGTTTGTAACAACCCAAAAATATTAAACTTGGATCATCAAACTCTAATCATCAAAATTAGGGTTAACAAAAACTTTTCCAACTAAAAATATGAAAGCATTCATATGTGTGTGTATTCAAAATTTGGATTCTTTTGAATTGCCATGGTTCTGTGTTTCTTTACGTGTAAAAGGATTCTTAGGTGAAATAAACATCATCTAAACAATCCCCAAACTTTTTCCAATGACAAACAACTCAAAATAAACAAATGAAGTGAATGGTCATTTTTGCCAAATAAACTCTCATGCCTACTTTGGCTATCTCTAGTTTTCAAAACTCAACAGAAACATTTGTGGATCTTTGCACCCCTTGTTAGTACTCATAATAAGGTACCAAGGCCCACTTTGTGATCATCCAAAAACATTCAAATGCTAAGTTTAAATGACAGTTTAAAATTGAATCTATCTCATATGGGAAGATCCCACTATTTCAAAAACCACTCAAACAAGTTGAATTTTTAAAACCCAAGCACCCACAGAATCCTCAGCACATGCCTAGAACACCCACCAAAAATCTTTTCAAAATTCAAAAGTAAGTTTCTTGTGGCCATTTCATCAAACAGCTTGCAGATTCAAATCAAACAAATCACAAACACTATAGTGTGCAGTAAATTTGGCCTAACTTGTTCCCTCTCTGGTTGCAACTAGTCCTTAGTAGATCATCTAGCTCATTTGTAAACATCTAGCACCGCTGTGAGCTTTCCTTGCCATCAATGGTGAGCAGGCCGAGCCTCACCATGCCACCCCATTATCGCCGGCCAGCTAGCAGCCACCCTAGCCTTGATAACCTTGTCTGGGAGGTAGCCAGCACCTCACTGCCCCCTCTCGACCATCCATAGCTCAAAGATAGAGACAAGAACCGCCAGGAGACAACGCGTCGATCGCCAACCTCAGCCATGCCTCTAGCAGCCCGTAGCCATGTCGCCACCGTCGCCTGCCATACCTCTCGGTCTCGTCGTCGAGCCTAAAAAAGGAGGCGACCCCCAGCCGATTGAAGCACACCATTCCACTCCCCAAACCTCACTGATCATTCCACCCTCTAGCCAGAGCACGAGGAGCAGCAGCTCGCCGGAATTGCGCCGGAGCAGGCCGCCTCTGGAGAAGAAGGGAGCCGTTGATTTCGACCACCCCCGGAGCCGCCTCGACCATCCCTGAGCTTGCCGTCAACCAATCGTTTGTTTGCCCGCCTCGCCGTTATCACCGGAGCCCTGTTATGCCCCCTATGCACCCCCACTGAGCCGCTAGGGTTCGAGCTTGCCGGTGACATGTTCATCGTCGACGACGATCCCCAGTCGTCGATCTTCATTCTAATCCAACGAACCACACAGCCCCGTACCGGTTCGCGTGTTATGAGCCACTAACTGGTGAAACCCCCTGTCATCTGAGCCCCGTGCTGTGGAGTGACACTGGGCTGTCACATCCCAAAATTTTGAAATGTGAAAAATAAATAAACAAAATAAATAATTGTTGATTTTTAGGATGAGAAGAAACTTTTTGATTCCAATTGGAAACATCAAAACCTATTTTGATCAAATAAAATCCTAAAGGGATTTAAAAAGATTAACAATTAATAAATAAAATTATGATAGTTGGAATTACTATTTTTGGATCTTTTAATAAAAAGATTTGATTTTCAAAAGCAAAGGTAGAATTATAAATAAGGATTATTTTATAGAGCCAAATTAAATCTTGGCCAAGCTTTTGAAATAAAATATTTCTATTTGATAAAAAGAGTAAGGGTTTATTTAAATAAAATAATGAGGATTTATTAATATCCAATTTTATTAAAGTAAAGGCTTTTCCATTTTAAATAAACATTAAAACTTGTTAATTTATTTTAAATAAGTTTTCTAAATGTTTTTGTTTTTCAAATAAAACCTACTGAAATGGTTTTGATATTATTTAGGTTTCAAATAGAGTTTTTAAATAAATTAAATCCTATTTGAATTAAAGACTAAGGTCTATTTTATTTAATTATTAATGGATCTTAAAAAGAATAAAAATTATTTTGTTTTGGACTTTGATTTGTGTTGATAAACAGAATTAAAATCTACACAAAGTTTGGCAAAGTTTTAAATTCATTTGGGTGTTTGAATTGTTTGAATAAAATCAAAACAGAAATTCCAAATGGAAAAAGAAAAAGCTTCCTGTATAAAAAAAGGTGAAACAAACCAGCCCAGCAAACAGGCCCAACAAGCCCAACTCGCAGCCCATCTTTTCCCCCTCAGCGAAACGTTTCTACGCGCGAACACACCCGCAGAGACGCTAAGCAGTGGACCCAACGCCCTCTCTCCCTCACTGCCAGATGGACCCCACTGCCACGCAGTCGTCTTCAATCTCGCGACCACGTCGCCCTGCCGTTGCTGCCGAGTTATTGCCGGCGTCAATACGCGTAATTAGCTGAGTATAAGCACCCCTCTCCGCTCTATCTTTTCTCCCAAACACCGCCTCCTCTCTGCCACCGGGCTGCTCCAATCGCGAGCTCGAAACCTTCTGCTCCGACGAGGTTTCCCGAGCAATTCCGGCCACACCCCGCCGCCTCTCGCCTCCCACTACGCACGAGCTTGTTCTCCACCTCCAGGCGCACCTGCCCGTGTGCTCCATTCACTCGCGCGCGCTTCAAAACGTCGGTTTCGTCATCACCTGAGCACCGCCGCGTCTGTCCCTTCTCCGGCGACCTCCCCCTGGTAAGCCCAGACCGCCCCGAGCCCTCTCAGTGATGCTCTCATACTCCCCACACTCGTACGTGTCTAACCACACCTTTGTTTTGCCTCGGCACAATCTGCAGCCTCGCCCTCGACGACCTCCAGAGACACCCGCCGCTCGCAGCAACTCCGGCGAGCAATCGTCGCCTCTCTGGTGCGCCCCTCGCCAAGCCAACGCCACCTCGAGCTTCACCTCGACCACGCGAACACTGTAAGCCATTTTACCCTCTCCCTCGCTTCCTGCAACGTCGGCAAGCACACCGTCTGACCGCGCGCCGCCGCCAGCCGCCGCCAGTGTTTGACCACGCAACCGTGTCTGTTAGATCAGAATCCGTTGGCCGAGATTAGAACTAGACGAAGGGGTATCACTCAATCTGCGCCGTGCAATCTAAATAAGATAATGCGGTCTAGAGAGCTCGATCCACCCGAAGCGGTACCGGCCAATAGAATCACGCCGCGTGGCACAGGTTTAGTTTTAAAAACAGAAAATGTTCTATTAGAATTGTAAATTTGTAAAATTCATAACTTTAATTCTACACGTCCAAATTTTGCAAATTTTATATCAATGGAATCAGTAGAACAAGTACTTTTCAACCACGCGATTTGTTTAATGATTTGCTTCTGGAAAATTGGTTGAAATTGCAGAAACTTGTGTAGGCTTATTTTGAATATAAAAATTATTCTAGATATAATTTTAATGTGAAATCTTTGAAAAATGGTTTGTTGTAAACCTACTGACCCTAGGAACCAACTTATGGATTTAAAAATGAATTTTGTGAAGTTAAGGAATAAATATTTGAATTAGCTCATTTCTAGTCAAATAAAAATATTGATTATGATTTAGAAATGATTTTTTGAGTAAAACCTTTGGGAAATGATTTGATTCAAACCTTCTGACCCTAAACACCAAGTTTTGAGAATTAAAATATACTTGGTGAACCCTTTAAAGAATATTGCTTTGCTAAAAGTATTTTCAACCACATAAAATAATGATTTGATCTAAAAATGGTTTATAGATAAAACCTTTTGCAAATGGTTTTACCACTTTAGTAATTGACCACTTTTGAACTTTATAATGTTTAGAGCCTAGTAGAAACCACTTTTGCAAATAAAACTATCTTTTGCATGCTTGCATGCATGACCTTGTTTCTATTATTTTATGTGTGGCAAATTGTTTGAATGCTAGTTGAATATATGTTTGCTTGATTGATTTGTAGTGGAATTAGAAGTGTGATATTTGCAAGATCAAGAAGTGAACCATCATTCTCTACTAAAAAGGCAAGTGACACTATCATCCAAGTCCTAATATTTTCATTACACTTAGTGGATTTTGAAACATGCATGATAAGGACTACTATATTTTATCCTATGCTAAATCCTAATAGGATACCCTTATATATTCCTTAGTGGAAACATTGTAGTTGTAGTATGCTTAGCCCTGCTATATATTTGGGATGGGATACATGTTATGATTATATGAAGTGTTGAAAAGATATATGTTTTATATAATAAAACAAGTACTCAATGAACCACCTGGGTGGACAAGGATACTCAAGTTTTGGACAAGGTGGCAACAAAAAGGAACCATGTTTATATGGTCATCTCTTTTTGTATGTGCACTAGAAGAAAACCACCCAGGTACTTAGAGATTGAACATGTTTCTCGTACAGTGGCTTCCGTGTATAGCCACATGCTAAATGGGCTCTGGCTTAGTCATCTACATAGTGGAAGACCCATGCATTGGCATCTTCAGGTTAACTAGAATTGTGTAAGGGAACTTGAAACCCTATATTGGTGCCTGGATGACAAGCTAGCATTGTGTATTGGGAGGACTCCTATGGAAAGACTTTGTCACATTCTCAATCTGCCAGTACTCCAACTTGGTGAGTACTTATCCAGCGGCCACTGGTGTCATCAAGATGAGATTGTGTCATGTGAGTAAAGTGTACAACTTCTGCAGAAGATCAAATTCTAAGTACTTAGCCGTGTCCCCGGTTATGGACAATACTGAGCAACTAAGGCCTGAAGCTATGGAAGATCTCGACATTCCAATTTCTCAAAGTAAAACTTGATGGTGACAACAAGGGATTTTGAAGCACTTGGAGTTTTCCAAGAAGTTCAGAAAGATTTGACAAAAGATAAAAAAACTATTTTGAAAAGATAGGATAAAACTATATTGCTTTCTGCAAAAGAGCCTAAGCCCTACTTAGCCAAATATGCATGTAAATGATAGGATCCACTTATTCTACATAGTAGTGAAACTTGCCAATACAACTCAAATGTATTGACCCTTGTGGCTGCAACTTATTATGTTGCAGGTTTGTTTGATGTTAGTGAAGTTTATTGATTAGGATTACAAGACTACAACCAACATGACTGCCTATGGCAATTTGAATATGAAGGACTCCATGCTATATAGATATTCTGCTGCAATGTAATGTGATAGCCAAATGAGCTATGTAAGATGTAATGAGATATTTTATTCCTGGTTATAAAGTTGTATTATGACCTTTGTTTCTTGATATTACATCTTAACTGTGGATGCTAGCTATTGATCCAGGGACTAGCATTGTAAACATAGGGATCTCTACCTTATTAAAGGTTGGGAACCTTACAGGGCTGGCCCATTAACCTTTCCCGCGCAGTCCAACCGTTTGAAGTTAGATTTTTCTATTTTAATTCAAACATAGTTCTGTACCTATATTAAAAAATCAACCCAGCTCGACTCAGTGAACCAAATTGCATGAAACCAATTTTGTTAGAAAGGTACTGAAGTGCTTAATCCAAGCCCGTTGGATTCAAATCATTTGGATATGTAGATTAATCGTGGTAAAAATATCAAGTCAGAAGCTTTTCAGCATTCAAACATTTTTCAAAATTCAACCATAATAGCTTTTGAGTTGATTCCAACTCTCAAAAATCACATTTGATCATACCTTTCAGAATATGTAAAAACATATGGGTTTACTTGCAGAAATAATGTTCAAGTAATAAAAGAATGCCACATAGGCATTTCTAGTCACTTTAATTATTTAAAATAAAAAGGTTAAACCTTATTAAATTGTGACACCACTTTAAATCACATTCCGATGTACTGAAATATGTGGTGATGACATGTGTCAACATGATCCCATGTTTGAGTTGGAGAATATTAAATCTTAAGTAGTTTTTCAATTTGTAGAAATTACTTTTCTAAAAATAAAATAAATAAGACAAAAGCTTTAATCTTGTAATGTTAGTGATGATGCTAGATCATCTATAGTGCACCTTTGTGTGATGATTGAAAATAGTTAAGTTTTGTTTGATGATTGTGTACCTCGTATTTATTTATAGACGCTAGTACCGACCAAGGATACGAGGAGGAAGGAGGATACTACGAGGAAGAAGCCGAGGAGAACTTCAACCACTGCTCTGCACAAGGCAAGCTAACACTTGCAATTATGAAAGTTAGGTAACCTATGCACTAAGCATGCTTGGTTGGACACATTTGATGATACCCAATCCTAGTTTTACTTGCAAGCTTTCTACTTTATTTCTTTATCAAAGCTTTCTCTTAGAGTTAACTTAGGTGACTTGTAGATTCTAGGAAGATAACTGAAGGTTGCATAAAGAGCATTAAATTTGGCCTAAGCTAGATAATCCTGATGTCATCCTAAGGCATGAGATTGAACTTAATTAATCTCCACTTGTTTACCACCCCTCATTAGTACTTACCCCACTTGTAGATGCTAGTGCTAAGCATAAAACTTGATCAACTTTAGATGGGAATACTTGGAGAAAATGGTTATGAAAACCTTGGAATGATGAGTCATTCTACTTAAATGTTTTGACATGTGTTTCCGAACACCAGATGATTTTGATGATGAAAATGTTGAGGGATTAGCCTTAGCCTTCTATAAAACTAATGGTTGTCTGGATGTGATACCATTCCAATTTTACCGTACAACCACAATACCCGAAAATTGGGTAGGGCTTGACTGGAAATTTATATACCTTAGTATGGGTTCCCTCATGGCCAAGGTCTGAGCTGAGGCTACCTTGTGAAGATTGTCCACTTGTGCAGTACCCAAGATGACAGTTGGTCATGGTTGGGAGGCCAAACTCCCAGGAGAGGTGCCTATACTAGGGCGTATAATTGAAAGGTTAGGATTGATTATCCGCATACTGAGTATGGTGAATCCAGGATTTGTTCCTGACGGATGTATCGAATGTTGTGGTGAAAGTGTACAATCTCTGCAGAGTGTCAAACTATTCGAATAGCCGCGTCCGCGGTTATGGACAGTTGGAGTGGCCATACTATTCCCCCGTCAGATGTTTTCAAAATGACTTGTGAAATGAATTGAGACTTTGACTAGACCACAACAGAGTTGTGACATGAAATTCAAGTTCCCACTTAGGTGTTATAAAATTTCAACTAGCTTTCTTTGCTTCTGAACTTAGTAGAGGTAAATCTGCCTTTTTGCAAAACAACCCTAGAGCTTAGTGTCCTACTATAAAAACCCCCCTTAACTTGTTAGTATTAGTTTGCGAGTACTTAAAGAGTACTCATGGCTTTGTCCCTGGCTATTCCCGTGGCCAGACTATGAAGAGGAGTACCAGGATGATGGACCGCAGGAAGGTTACGACAACTAGGATCATCTCCCATCGTCAGCATTGCCTGTGACCCCGAAGATGGAGCTTTGCCTACGCTACCTTTATTATTACGTTATTCCGCTGCTTGAGTTGTATTAAGAACTGGATCATGAGATCCGTATTTGTGTAAAACCTTATGTATGGTTTGTAATGGATGATGTACTATGATATCCAAATCTGTTATGTCTCGCAAAAATGATAATCCTGGGATTGCGATGTATGGCATAACAGGCATCTGGGATTAAAAATCCGGGTGTTGACAAGTTGGTATCAGAGCCATCCTGACCATAGGAGACCCTAGATAGACTGGACGTTTGAATCAAAAACTTAGTTTCAAATCCAAAGGAAGCAAATATTTACAAAAACTTATTCCCATTCTTATCACTTTGTTTCTTTCATAAAAATTCATGTTCCTCAAAAACTCTTGCAAAATACATAAAATTTGACACACTTGATCACTCTACGAACTTACTCATTCTATATTCTTATAGATGGACGTGAAGTACAACAAGTTTTATCAGTTGGGGAATGGAGGAGACCTCATCTTTTAGCAGGATTTGGACCAGCTTTCGGAACTTCTGGAGCGTCCGCACCCCGAGTTCTTCGGAGCTCAGCTCAATGATCAGGAAGGAGAAGATCGGCAGTGGCTAGTTGTTGCAAGTCTCCGAGGAAAGATTGAACCTCCCATTGCCGAAGGAATTCAGTTCACCTTAAGAGAGAACAACTGGCTCAATGGACTTGCCAGGGCCATGCAGGAAGCTCTTGCCCCTTCTGTGTGGGTAGACTATCAACCAGATCAAGGGTACCCGCTTTGAGTTTTGTCCAAGGCGTGATGCTATGGGACAACCACTGGAAGCCCCATACCACCACGAGCCGAAGACTCAGTTGGACTACCTTAGCTTCATGATGTATGATTGTCAGCAGGAACTGGACAATGCCCGTGGCTACTCCAACCACAAGTCCGCCATCATCAGGACGAAGGATTAGACCATCGCCATGCTAGCGAAGGACCGCAAGTCTCGCCTCCGTCAGCTTGACAAGAAGGAGCGCATCATTGCCCGTCTTTGTCACCGTATATCGGATTTGGAGGAGACCATCCACGAGAGAGACATGCAGTTGGAGGAAAGGTAGAATGCCGGAGAAGACCTTCGTGGAGACCCCTACTCCTATCTCAGCGATGATGATGATTTTCTGGAGGATCAGGCCATGGACTTATTCACCGATGAGGAGGATTTCGCCTTCATCGATGGTGATGAGGATGATCAGGATGACAATTACACCGACTCCAAGGAGTAGTAGCACTTGAGCACTAGCGTAGTGAGTTGTATTCGGTCCCACTGTATCGTAGTTTCCAGAATGGTTCTTCAAACCATCTGTTTTTTCTTTGTTGTGGTGTGTGTTGTATCGTGTGCTATGAATGAAGGAATGAAAAGCAAGTTGCAAAAAAATCAGAGTCAAACTTTAAAAACTTTCAAAATCCCTGAACCTTAGAAATTTCCCTCTTTTCTCATGATCTATCTCAAATCTTCAGATGCCTCGCGGAGGAAGTGGTTCATTCCCGGACCCGATGTTGCAGATCCTGCAAATGTTGGTTTCTGACCACGAAGCTGAAAGAGCCGAACGTCAAGCCAACTTATCCACCCTTCATCAGATAGCTCAGCTGGCCCACAACAATCAAGGCCAAGGAAATCAGGACAACCATGGATCTAAGCTCAAGAATTTCCAGAACACCAACCCACCTGTTTTCACTAAGTCGGAAGAGCCCTTAGACGCAGACGATTGGCTGCAAACCATGGAGAACAACCTAGAAGTCGCCGGAGTGGAAGCTAACGAGAAAGTTCTGTTCACCACCCACTATCTAGACGGAGATGCAAGAGCATGGTGGAACAGCGTTCGTGCAATGACCGGAGGACAGATGATGAACTAGGAGGAATTCAAGGTCAAGTTCAGCAGAACCCATGTGCCACCGGGTTCGATCAAGAGAATGAGAGATGAATTCAGAAAACTGAAGCAAGGAAGGATGACCGTAGTGGAATACCGTGACAAATTCTTGTCATTAGCTAGGTATGCCCCGGATGAGATCGACACTGAAGCCAAGAAGAAAGAAAGATTCTTGAATGGTCTGCACGATGAGATGCATACGGTGTTAGTCAATATCCCCTTTGCTGATATTGAAGCCCTAGTCGACTCTGCCATTCAGATGGAAGGAAAGATCAACCAAGCCAATGAGAACCGCAAGCGCCGCATTTGCCCCGAGAACCAACAGACCCCCGATGAACCGTCCGACCTATCCCAACCGTGGAAACCCAAGGCCCGGAGGAAATCAAAACAACCCCGACAACTCTAACAATTTCAACCGTGCACCACCCAAGTTCAACAACAACAATGCTGCCACCAACACCAACACTGCCCCGAGGACTGGAAGCAATGTTGTGCCTGTTGCAGCAAAGGACAAGTCGCAAGTGACTTGTTATGACTGTGGAAATAAGGGTCACTACTCCAATGAGTGCCCCAAGAAGAATGCCGCAGCCCCCAATGCAAATGCCCTAGCTCAGCAGCAGCGTCGTGTTCAGCCCGGAAGAACGTTTGCCTCACGGAATTCGCTCAACCGCAATGGTCGTCCTTTTCTCATGCATGCTGAAGAAGCCCAGGAAGCGCCAGATGTCGTGCTGGGTATGTTTTCTGTTAATTCAGTACTTGTTAGAGTGTTGTTCGATTCTGGTGCGTCGCACGCATTTGTCACCGAAGAATTTGCATGCACTAGTAAGATTCAACCAACCAAACTGAAGCATGTTATGATTGTTCAAATCCCCGGTTCAACCACCAAATCTAGGCAAATTTGCAAAGCCGTCCCTATCCGAATCCATGGAATAGATTTTTATGCTAATGTGATAGTACTCGAAACTAAAGGTTTGGAAGTAGTACTAGGAATGGATTGGATGTCCAAACATAAAGGATTAATTGACTGTGCCAAGAAAGTCATAACCATGACCAGTACAGCCGGAATATCAGTCGAGCATGTATCTGAAACCTTACCTCATCAATTCAAGTGCAACAAGAGTATAGCCCAACCTACCATTGACCAAGTTTGAATAGTCTGTGAATACCCCCGATGTATTTCTAGATGTTTTGCCCGGTATGCCCCTAGATCGGGATATCGAGTTTATAATTGAACTAATCCTCGGAACAGGACCCATAGCCCAGAGACCATATAGTATGAACCCGTCTGAACTAACCGAACTGAAGAAGCAACTGGATGCCATGTTGGAAATTGGATTGATTCAACCAAGTGCGTCACCATGGAGATCACTTGTTCTGTTCGTGGACAAGAAATATGGAGGTAACCGTTTGTGTACGGATTATCGGAAATTGAATGATGTCACTATCAAGAACAAATACCTGTTTCCCAAGATAGAAGATTTGTTTGATCAGTTGACCGGTGCCAAAGTGTTTTCTAAGATTGATCTTAGAACTGGCTATCATCAACTCAAGATTCACGTAGAGGATATTCCCAAGACTACCTTTACCACCAGATATGGATTATACGAGTATACTGTCATGTCTTTTGGATTAATCAATGCCCCCGCTTATCTCATGAATAAGATTTTTATGGACTTCCTGGATAAGTTTGTCGTTGTTTTCATCGATGACATTCTGATTTATTCCAAATCAGAAGAAGAGCATGAGCTACACCTAATGTCACATCCCAAGATTTTCCAAATCTTGTAATGTGAAAAATAAAATAAACAAAATAAATTTTTGTTGAAAATCAGGGTGAAAAGAAACTTTTGTTCTAAAAGGAAACTTAAAATCCCATCTTGAACAAACTTTGGTTAAAGTTTGAATTCAACAAATCCAAATCAAGTGAAATGCATTCCTCAATGAATGTATCTAGAAATTTAAACATTTGGAAAATAAATCCAAAATCCCTAAACCCTAATGGAATAAAAATCATTTCCAAGTTATATCCAAGCCTATGGATTTGATCCATATCAATATTGATCAACAAACATTCACAAAGGATCAAGAAAGACCATAGAAGTTGGTTTCACTCAAATTGGAACCATAAATAAAATCTTATGAATATAATAAGATACGGAAATTGAATTTCCAAAGCTAATAAAGCCCTTACCAAAAACCCATACCAATTGGTGAACAAATAATCCTAAAGGGATTAAAAAGATAAAAATTTAATAAAGGGAAAATAAAAGTATTTTATTACTACTTTGAAATCTTTTTATAAAATGTTTTGATAAAAGGTTTTGGTTCTCAAAATGAAAAGAAATATTTTAAATAAAGATTATTTTATTAAGCCAAATGAAATCTTGGCCAAGACTTTGAAACAAAAGGTTTTGCTTTGATTAAACTAGTAGAGGTTTATTTAAAATAAAATAAAAAGGATTTAAGTATCCAAGTTTTATTAATAAAGGTTTTACTATTTCCAAAACATCAAAACTTATTTATTTATTTAAAATAAGTTTTCCAAGTATTTTATATTCTCAATTAAAACCTACTGAAGTATTTTGATTTTATTTATATTTCAAATAAAGATTCTATTAAAACAAATCCTATTTAATTTAATAACTAAGGTCCATTATATTTAAATTATTAATGGAACCTAAAATAAAAATGTTATTTTGTTTTAAAACAAGTTTCCAAGTAATCCTTATTTCCAAATAAAACCTACTGATTTGAATTTGAAAATATTTGGATTTCAAATGGAAATTTTATTAAATAAATCAAACCCTATTTGATTAAATAACTAAAGGGCTATTTTATTTAAATATTAAATAGATCCTAAAAATGAATAAAAATATTGTTTTATTTTGAGATTTGGTTTATGTTGATAAACAGAACCAAAAAACTCATTACAAGTTTGAATGGTTTAAATGGGTGAATTCTTGAATAATTGTTTGAATTTCAAAACAGAAAAAAAAATTTGGAAAAAGAAAAAGTTTCAGAAACAGAAAAAAATAAGAAAGAGGGCAATCCAACCCAGCAGCCCAATAGGCCCAAAAACAGCCCAGTTTCCCCTCCCCGTAAGAAAACGATTCGCACCTCGTTCCTAACCCGCACTGAGTATGACCGGTGGACCTCCCTCTCCTTTCTTTTCCCACTGACCGGTAGGCCCACTTCCCCATGTTCATCGTCCACACCCGCGCGACCTCTTCTTCCCCCTCGTCGCTGTTCCTGCCGATGAATTCGCGGCCTTAATTCGCTTTAACTCGACCACCGTTACCAGCTTTGATCACGCAGGTTGAAACGCCCATGTCTCCCCTATATTTCCCCTCTGACACCCCGCGCTGGCACGCCTTATACCTCCCCAATTTCCTCCCCGAGCACCCTCTGTTCCGACGAAGTCCGGTGCCGATTCCGGCGACTCGACACCGCCCCGAGCCTCCCTGAGCACGCTGGCAGCTTCCCCACTCCCAGACGCATCTCCCAGCACCTTCCTCTCAACCGCGAGCGCCCCAGAGCGTCGGCTACGACAAGCTCTGAACGACGCCGCCGTCTGCAACCTCTCCGACGACCTTCCCCGGTAAGCACTGACAGCCCCGCGTTGTCTCGATCACGCGAACATCCTTGCTTTGGCCTTGCGCAGCTAACCCAGTCCTTCGTTTTCCTTCTCGTGGACCACAGCAACGTCCCCGACCACGTCCAGAGCCGTCTGTCGCTGTAGCAAGCTCCGGTGAGGAATTGCCGCAAACCTCGTGCGCCCCTTGCCACGTCGAGCACACGACGAGCACCACCTCGTCCTCATGAACTCGGTGAGCACTTCCTTTTCCCCTCTCGCTTCCTATTTCACCAGCGCCGCCGCCGTTTGCCCGTCGCCTCCGCGCACAGCTGCGCAACGCCGCCAGTTAATGGCCATTTGTTTTGGTCCGTTAGATCTAGATCGGGCGAACATGATTAGGTCACTTAAACGCCGAAGAGGTATGCTTCCAGAACCGTGCGATCGATTAGATCCAACGCACCGCAACGCTGATCCGCGCGAAGCGGTACCGTCCAGTAAGATACTGCCGCGTGGCACTAGAATCAGTTTAAAAGAATTTGTGAATCAGATTTATTTACAAACTTCAAACCCTTGTAACTTTGAATCCACACGTCCAAAAATTACAAATTTTATGTCGTTGGATTCAGGAGAGCAAGACCTAACCAACCATGCCCTTGGTTTAGCAAATAGTAACTGTTAGTTTGTTTGTTTTTGCAGATTCTTTTATGAGCTTGTTTAGAGTAGAAAAATTGTTTAAAAATGATTTTTGGGTTAAAACCTTTGCAAAATGGTTTGTTGTGACCTTACTGACCCTAGGAACCAACCCATGTTTTGGAAAATGGATTTGGTAAAGTTTAGGATGGAAAACTTGATTTAGTCATTTCTAGCCAAAAGAAAATAATGATATTTGTTATGAAAATGATTTTGAGTAAAAACTTTGGGAAAATGGTTTAGACCAAACCTACTGACCCAAAACACCAAGTTTTGCAATAGCAACTCATTTGGTGAAAAACATAAAGTTTTTCCTTGATAGAAATATCTTCCACCACATAAAATGATGATTAAGTCTAAAAATGGTTATGGACAAAACCCTTTTTACAAATGACTTTGCCATTTTGGTAAATGACCACTTTGGACTTTACAAAGTTTAGAAACCTAGTGGAGACCATCATTGCAATAGAACCATCCTTTGCATACTTATGCATGACTTAGATTCCATTGCTTTGTGAGTGTGAAATTGTTTGTTTGACTTTGGTTTGGAATGTTAGTTGATTTTGTGTTTGCTTGATTGACTTGTAGTGAATTTAACAAAGTGTGAGACTAGCAAGATCAAGGAGTGAACCACCATTCCCTACCAAAAAGGCAAGTTACACTATCATACAAAAGTCCTACTATTTTCATTATACTTAGTGGATTTTGAAAACATGCATGAAAACAATTTTATACTTATGCTATGCTAAATCCTAATAGGATTCCCTATACACTCCTTAGAGAAAATATTGTAGTTGTTACATGCTTAGCCATGCTATATTTTGAAAAGAGATACATGTTGAGATTTTACAAAGGTTGAGAAAAGGGACTTGTGTTTTACATAATAAAACAAGGACTCAATGAACCACCTAGGTGGTGGATACTTTAAGTTTTGGAGAAGGTGGCAACAAAAGGAACCATGTTTATGGAAATCACTTTGTGTTGTGCTCCAAAAGAAAACAACCTAGGAAACTTAGAGATTGAACATGTTTCTCCAATTGTGGCTTTCGTGTGCAACCACATGCTATTATGGCTCTGGCTTAGTCAACTACATTGGGAAGACCCATACATTGTCTTCAGTTTACTGGACATGGGGATCTGGAATGCTTCATGGGTGCTGAAGACAAGCTAGCAATGGTGTATGGGAGGACCTTTTGGAAAGACTTCGTCACATTCTCAATCTGCCAGTTCTCCATCTTGGTGAGTGCTAATCCAGTAGGCCACTGGTGGCAAAAGGATGAGATTGTGACATGTGGGTAAAGTGTACTCCTTCTGCAGAAGATAATAAAATCTAAGTACTTAGCCGTGTCCCCGGTTATGGACAATACTGAGCAACTAAAGTTTGAACTATGGGAGATCTCGACACTCTAACTTCTATAATAAAAACTTGATGCCCTTGAGTGTCTACCAGGGAATTCAAAGAGATTTTATAAAACTTGTTGCACTTGGGGGTACCAAGGTGCTCAAGAGATTTTGAGGAAAGCATGAACACTTGGGGTTACCAAGGAACTCATGAGATATTATAAAACTTGAGACACTTGGGATACCAAGGAGTTCAAGAGATTTTTGACAAGGACTTGAACGCTTGAGTGTCTACCAAGGAGTTCAAGGAACTTGGAAAAAGAGATTTGACAAAGGACCAAAACCATTTTGAAAAGTTAGGATAAATTATTGCTTTATGCAAATGATCCTAAAACTCTACTTAGCCAAACTTGCATGTAATGATAGGAGCCACTTATATTATACTTATAGTGAAACTTGCCAATACAATTCAAATGTATTGACCCTTGTGGCTATAACTTGTAATGTTGCAGGTTTGATTGTTTTTAGTGAAGATTGATTGATTAGGATTACAAAGTATACAACCAACATCTGCCTGTGGCACTTTGAAGATGAAGGACTCCATGCTTATAGTTATTCCGCTACAATGTAATCTAATAGCCAAATGAGCTATGTAAGATGTAATGAATTATTTTATTCCTGGTTATAAAGTTGTATTATGACCTTTGTTTCTTGATATTACATCTTAACTGTGGATGCTAGCTATTGATCTAGGGACTAGCATTGTAAACACAGGGGACACCACCTTATGTTAATAAAGGTTGGGACACTCCCTCTTACAGATGGTATCAGAGCATTGTGTTGCCTGTAGGATTTGTAAACCTAGGATTGGACAAAAACCCTTAGAAAAATAGGAGTTGTATTTGTTCCAAAACTTATTTATAAAACAATCTTGTAAACTCTTTCCTCAACCATTTTGGTCTCAACTCTACATCTCTTCTATTTCAACTTGATGGAAAAACCTACCCCATGGCCAAAGACTTCACCATGTGCAAAGGACTTCATCAACTCTAATGACTTCAACATTTTCACCAAGGACTTCAAACTTGGATATCACTAAAGACTACAAGTGAGACAAGAAATGTTACTCAAGACTTGAAGACTAAGGAAAAACAACTTAGAAGGAACCATGACCACCTTTGAAGTTTTGTGACCAAGACACAAGAATTCTCCAAGGATACAAAGATCTCATTCAAGAAGAATCAACCAAGGATGGAAAGATTTCAAGTGAGCCATATAGATGGACCACCATATTATAGATAAGTCAAACACACCAACTTATGTGGTGTAACAAAAATAGTTTGTTGCCTAAAAATGTGCTTGAACCTTGTTGTTTGAGTGGAATGTTTGTTTGTGATTGCTTGCACATTGCTTGTGTGAATTGTGATGTGTGTGATTATAATTGATTCCTTAGAAAAATCTTTTGCCTATTCTAATCCCAATCCAACCCAAACAGATGACTACTCCAAAGGACTCCAACATCAAGGATGGTGACAACAACAACAACCAAGAGGTCAACATGAGAGAACAACTACTAGCAAACCAAACCCAATTAAGCCAAGTGACAACTCAGTTTTTAGCCAACAATAATGGATTATACCCAACCATGCAAAAGTTTTTAAAAACTGAATCCCAATTGTTGCAAAGGATGGCCACTCAAATGATCAACATGGGAGACAACTCTGCCCAAGGAGTTTGTGACAACAAGGATGACAAAGATGATATTCTAGAAGGAACTCAAGCTTGCAATATTTGTGGAGACAAGGATCACACTTACAAAGAGCATGAAGATCAATGCCCCAATTGTGAAGAGGAACATCCAATTGACCAATGCCCCACATCCCAAGTTACTTGCTTCCTATGTGAAGGAAATAATCATGTCCCTATTCAATGCCCCATCTATCCTATAGTTCAACAAATGAAGCAAGATGGAATGCATCAAATGTTTGGAAACGTCCATAAGGGAACAACTTCTACCAAGAAGGATGAAGGCAAAGTCAAAACCATGCATCATAAGGCCAAATCCAAAGTAACCACAAAGTGCTGCTACTCTTGTGAAGAAGAAGGTCATATCTCTAGTAACTGCCCCAAGAAGAGAGAAAGATTTCCCACCTTCGTGGTGAAGTATGAAGAGCATGAACTAGAAGAACTCCTAGCTTTGGAGAGACCCAAGAAGAAGAAGGAAATGCCCCAACCCTAGCAAGAAGGATATTACCCAAGAGCAATGTTACACTTGCAAAGAGATGGGACACTATTCCAATGAATGCCCAGAAAAGAAGAAGAACCAAGGAAACAAACAAGAGGAAATGATATCAAAGGAAAAGAAAGATATCAGCCAAGTGATATGTTTCAATTGCA
The DNA here is from genome assembly GCA_916181665.1 of Avena sativa. NCBI lineage: Eukaryota > Viridiplantae > Streptophyta > Magnoliopsida > Poales > Poaceae > Avena > Avena sativa. The sequence goes on along the minus strand of OV702295.1, from coordinate 329,690,267 downwards.
AAGAACCAGGACACTATGCAAGAAATTGTCCAGAAAAGATGAAGCACAAGATAAACAAGCCTATGAAGGATCTCAGCCTTGTCACATGTTTCAAGTGTGGAAACAAAGGACACTATGCAGATGTTTGCCCAGAGAGATTTCAACAAGATCCCAAGGAAACCAAGATGTAGTTTAGTTGGAAATTTTTTAAGGGTGGTAGTACCCTAGATTGCCTTGAGCCAACTTGTAACCCCTAGCCTTCCCAAATCTCGGGACGAGATTTATTTTAAGGGTGGTAGCCTGTCACATCCCAAGATTTTCCAAATCTTGTAATGTGAAAAATAAAATAAACAAAATAAATTTTTGTTGAAAATCAGGGTGAAAAGAAACTTTTTTTCTAAAAGGAAACTTAAAATCCCATCTTGAACAAACTTTGGTTAAAGTTTGAATTCAACAAATCCAAATCAAGTGAAATGCATTCCTCAATGAATGTATCTGGAAATTTAAACATTTGGAAAATAAATCCAAAATCCCTAAACCCTAATGGAATAAAAATCATTTCCAAGTTATATCCAAGCCTATGGATTTGATCCATATCAATATTGATCAACAAACATTCACAAAGGATCAAGAAAGACCATAGAAGTTGGTTTCACTCAAATTGGAACCATAAATAAAATCTTATGAATATAATAAGATAAGGAAATTGAATTTCCAAAGCTAATAAAGCCCTTACCAAAAACCCATACCAATTGGTGAACAAATAATCCTAAAGGGATTAAAAAGATAAAAATTTAATAAAGGGAAAATAAAAGTATTTTATTACTACTTTGAAATCTTTTTATAAAAGGTTTTGGTTCTCAAAATGAAAAGAAATATTTTAAATAAAGATTATTTTATTAAGCCAAATTAAATCTTGGCCAAGACTTTGAAACAAAAGGTTTTGCTTTGATTAAACTAGTAGAGGTTTATTTAAAATAAAAAAAAAGGATTTAAGTATCCAAGTTTTTGAAGGGTTTCGCAACATAGTAAATCAAAAATTTCTACGGAAGCGAACAGAGGGAAAGCCAAGATCTAATCTAGGAGATGCAAACAACAAGAGAGATTGGATTAGATCTTCATACCCTTGAAGATTCGCACAGCAGAACGTTCGTCGGAACGTGGGTGATGTAGTCGTACTCGCTTCTCCTCCTCGCGATCCGATCCGATCTAGCACCACAAGTGGCGGTGCCTCCGTGAGATGCACACATGCAGCACCTCGATGTCTCCTCCTTCCTCGGACCAGCAAGTATGGTGGAGAGATGGATTAGATCTACAGCACGACGGCGTGGTGTATATGGTGGAGAATTTCTGCTGCAGGGCTTCGCCTACAAACAGTCGGGAGGGAGAGAGGAAGGGCAGCAGGGCAACTAGGTTTGGAGGAAGGTGTAAGGGTGTGTGAGAGGGGGCGCACCAGCCCTCTATATATAGAGGGGGGGTGCGGCCAGCCCTAGCCTCTCCTCCAAGCCTATCTCTAGTTTAAACAATTTAAACTCTCCCTTATCTAGAAATCCTATCTTATCTTATCTCTAGTTTAAACGATTTAAACTTATCTAGGATCGGCTGGGCCCTATGGGGCCTTGTTCCCCTGGCCCAATGCGGCCAGGACACTCCCTCATAGGCCCATGCCCCCTCCCGGAAGGTGGGACCACGTTGGCCCCCTTCCGGAAGGTTCTAGAAGCTTCCGGTACAATACCGATTAACCCGGAACAATTCCGAACTCCAAAAACTGCACTGCCTTATATGAATCTTATTCTCCGGACCATTCCGGAACCTCTCGTGATGTCCCGGATCCCATCCGAGACTCCGAACAAAAATTCATAAACCAAGTATCCAATCTATCCTAGCGTCGAGACACGTTAAGTGTGTGACCCTGCGGGTTCGAGAATATGCAGACATGATCTTCTATCAATAATCAACAGCGGGGTCTGGGCACCCATATTGACTCCCACACATTCATCGATGATCATATCGGATGAACCACGATGCCAGGATTCAATCAATCCCATATATATATTCCCTTCGTCTCGCGATATTTTACTTGCCCGAGATTCGATCGTCGGTATCGTCATACCTAGTTCAATCTCGTTCACAGCAAGTACTTTACTCGTTCCATAATCCGATATCACTTTGTGATTAACTCCTTAACCACATGCTTGCAAGCGGTGTTGATATCGATTACCGAGTGGGCCCGAAGTATATCTCTCCGACTTGGGAGGGACAAATCCCATCTCGATACATACAACCCAACAGATACTTTCCGATTACCTGAGAGACACCTTTATGATCACCCTCTCATAGGATGACGTTTGATGACCTCAAAGCTTTCTTCCGATACCAGGGAGTTGCATTATCTCATGGTCTAAGGAATACAATATTTGACATAGGAAAAGCTTCGCAAAGATGAACACAATGACACGATCTAATTGCTTCGCTTAGTTTGGGTCTGTCCACCATATCATTCTCCCAATGATATGATCTCATTATCAATTGACAACTCATGTCTATGGCTAGGAAACCTTAACCATCATTGATCAATGAGCTAGTCCATAGAGGCGTACTAGGGACACGGTGTTGTTCACAAACCACACAAGTATTAATGTTTCCGCTTAATACAATTCTAGCATGGAATATAAACTTTATCATGAACAAGAATTATAATAATAACATCTTTATTATTGCCTCTAGGGCATAATTCCAACAGTCTCCCACTTGCACTAGAGTCAATAATCTAGTTTACATCTGGCAACAATCTCACACCCATGGCACTGAGGTGCTGATCATGTTTTACACGTAGAAGAGGTTTAGTCAATGGATCTGCGACATTCAGATCTGTATGTACTTTGCTGATCTTCAGATCTCCATCTGCTATATAATCTCGGATTATATGAAACTTGCGGTTGATATGCTTGGTCTTTGGATGATATCTTGGTTCCTTAGCGAGTGCTATGGCGCCAGTGTTGTCACACAATATCTCCAGTGGGTCCAATGCACTTGGAACCACGCCAAGCTCAGTGATGAAGTTTCTGATCCAAACTCCTTCACTTGACGCTTCTGCAGCAGCCATGTATTCCGCTTCTACTGTAGATCCCACGACCACGCTTTGCTTGCAGCTTCTCCATCTCACAGCTCCTCCATTCAAAATATACACGTATCCTGTCTGAGATTTAGCATCATCCTTGTCGGTGTCAAAACTAGCATCGACGTAACCTTTTACGACGAGCTGTTCATCACCCCCATAGACTAAGAACATTTCTTTAGTCCTATTTAGGTACCTTAGGATGTTCTTCATGGTTGTCCAGTGTTCCACTCCTGGATCACTTTGATATCTGCTCGTCAAACTAAGAGCATTGGACACATCCGGTCTAGTACACAGCATGGCATACATGATGGAACCTATGGCCGAGGCATAAGGCACTTTGCTCATAGCTTCCCTATCATTTACCGTAGCTGGACACTGAGCCTTGCTCAATATCTTACCTGACAACATAGGCACTGAACCTTTCAATGCCTTATCCATTCTGAACCTTTTCAGAACTTTGTCTAGGTATGTACTCTGGCTTAAAGCTATCAGGCGTCTTTGTCTATCTCTATAGATTTTGATGCCCAATATATAAGCAGCTTCACCTAGGTCTTTCATTGAAAAACACTTGTTCAAATAACTCTTCACATCGTTAAGCATGTTGATGTCATTTCCAATAATCAATATGTCATCCACATATAGTACCAGAAACGTCACCGAGCTCCCACTCACTTTCTTGTAGATGCAAGCTTCGTAGCAATTTGGAACAAATCCAAAGCTCTTGATCACTTGATCAAAACGAAGGTTCCAACTCCGAGATGCTTGCTTCAGTCCATAAATGGAACGCTGAAGTTTGCATACTTCATCAGCATCCTTAGGATCGACAAAACCTTTGGGTTGCATCATATACAACTCTTCATCAATGTTGCCATTGAGGAACGCAGTCTTGACATCCATCTGCCATATTTCATAATCATGAAACGCAGCAATTGCTAATAAAATCCGAATGGACTTAAACATCGCTACGGGAGAGAAAGTCTCATCGTAGTCAACACCTTGAACTTGTCGAAAACCTTTCGCAACAAGCCGTGCTTTATAGACGGTAACATTACCATCCGCGTCCGTTTTCTTCTTGAAGATCCATTTGCACTCAACGGCCTTTCGGTCGCTAGGAGGGTCCACCAAAGTCCATACTTGGTTTTCGCTCATGGATCCCAATTCGGATTTCATGGCTTCTAGCCATTTCTCAGAGTCTGGGCTCATCATCGCTTCCTCATAGTTCGTAGGTTCACTGTCTTCTACTAACAAGACAGTCAAGACAGGGTTGCCGTACCACTCAGGAGGGGCACGCGACCTTGTCGACCTGCGACGTTCAGTAGCAGCATCGTCCGAAGCTCCATGATCCTTGTCATTAGCTTCCTCTATTGTTGGTGCAGGCGGCACTGGAACAATTTCAGGTGCTGCGCTACTCTCCAATTCAAGAGAAGGTTCAATAACCTCGTCTAGCTCTACTTTCCTCCCACTCACTTCTTTCGAGAGAAACTCCTTCTCAAGAAAGGAACCGTTCTTTGCGACAAACACTTTGCCTTCGGTTCTGTGATAGAAGGTATACCCAATAGTTTCCTTAGGGTATCCTATGAAGACGCATTTCTCCGCTTTGGGTTCGAGCTTGTCCGGCATCAACTTCTTGACCTAAGCTTCGCATCCCCAAACTTTAAGAAACGACAACTTAGGTTTAGCACCAAACCACAGTTCATACGGTGTCGTCTCAACGGATTTAGATGGAGCCCTATTTAAAGTGAATGCAGCGGTTTCTAATGCATAACCCCAAAATGATAACGGCAAATCAGTAAGAGACATCATCGATCGGACCATATCTAATAGGGTTCGATTCCGGCGTTCAGACACACCATTGCGCTGTGGTGTTCCGGGTGGCGTGAGTTGTGAAACGATTCCACTTGCTTTGAGATGCGTGAGAAAATCATAACTCAAATATTCGCCCCCACGATCGGATCGTAGAAACTTAATCTTTCTGTTACGATGGTTCTCCACTTCATTCTGAAATTCTTTGAACTTTTCAAACGTTTCAGATTTATGTTTCATTAAATAGATATACCCATATCTACTTAAGTCATCGGTAAAAGTGAGAAAATAGCGATATCCACCGCGCGTCGAAACACTCATCGGTCCGCATACATCGGTATGTATGATTTCCAACAAGTCCGTTGCTCGCTCCATCATACCGGAGAACGGGGTTTTGATCATCTTGCCCATGAGGCATGGTTCGCATGTGTCAAATGATTCAAAATCAAGAGACTCCAAAAGTCCATCAGAATGGAGTTTCTTCATGCGCTTTACACCAATATGACCTAGACGATAGTGCCACAAATATGTAGTATTATCACTATCTACTTTGCATCTCTTAGCCTCAATGTTATGGATGTGCGTTTCATCCCTTTCGAGATTTAGAAGAAATAAACCATTCACAAGGGGTGCATGACCATAAAAGATGTTACTCATATAAATAGAACAACCATTATTCTCCGATTTAAATGAATAACCGTCTTGCAATAAACACGATCCAGAAATAATGTTCATGCTCAACGCAGGCACATAATAACATTTATTAAGGTTTAAAACTAATCCCGAAGGTAAAACTAAGGAGAGCGTGCTGACGGCCATCACATCAACTCTTGATCCGTTGCCAACGCGCATCGTCACCTCATCCCTCGCAAGCCGTTGTCTATTCCGTAGCTCCTGTTTCGAGTTACAAATATTAGCAACTGAACCGGTATCAAATACCCAGGCACTACAACGAGGGCTAGTAAGGAAAACATCAATAACATGTATATCAAATATACCTTTGATGGTGCCAGCCTTCTTGTCCTCTAAGTACTTCGGACAGTTGCGCTTCCAGTGACCCTTGTCCTTGCAATAGAAGCACTCAGTGTCCGGCTTAGGACCAGACTTGAGCTTCTTCTCAGCAGGGGCAATGCGCTTGCCACCGCCTTTCTTGAAGGGCTTCCTTGCACCCTTACCTTTCTTAAAGGTGGGGGGCTTGTTGACCATCAACACATGATTATTCTTTTTGATGTTCACCTCCGCTACTTTCATTTTAGCAAAGAGCTCAGTGATCATATCAGTGGAACCAATCTGATTGTGATCAACTACAAAACTTTTGTAGCTAGGAGTGTCAATCTTGAGCTCCTCTGGAATCTTGCAGTCCAGTTGCTCAAGGCGTTGAGTGTAGCCCATCATCTTAATGGCGTGCTCACTAACAGAACTCCCTTCCTCCATCTTGTAGTTAAGGAATTTCTTAGAGATCTCATATCTCTCAGAACGGGCTTGAGTCTAAAACATGTTTTTCAGCTCCTCGAGAATCTCAAAGGGCCCGGCGAACTCCTCAAAACGATTTTGAAGATCCGATACCATAGCATACAACATGACGATCTTAATCAAATCATAATCATCCTTGCGCGACTGATAAACAGCTTTTTCATCAGCCGGCGCATCTATATCAGGGGCGTCACCTAGCGCTTTCTTAAGGACATAGTCCTTTTGTCCGCCAGACAGAATGATTCTTAGATTGCGGAACCAGTTGGTGAAGTTAGACCCATTGTTTCTAAGCTTTTCTTTCTCAGCAAAAATGTTGAAGTTGAAGTTGGACTTGGCCATTGGATCTACAGTATTTGCAAGTACAATTTAGACTATGTTCATGATAAATAGTTCAACTTAATCAAATTACTAGATGAACTCCCACTAAATTCAACATCCCTCAAGTTGTTTAGTGAACACGATCCAAATTCACCACACCTAATCCGATCATCACGAGAAGAGATGTGGTTTCAATGGTGGACAACGAAGCGTCGATCATATCATTCATATGACTCATGCTTAACCTTTCGGTTCTTGTGTTCCGAGGCCATGTCTGTACATGCTAGGCTCGTCAAGTTAGACCCAAGTATTTCCGCGTGTGCAAAACTGGCTTGCACCCGTTGTATGTGAGCGTAGAGTCTATAGCACCCGATCATCACGTGATGCTTGGACACGACGAACTTTCGCAACGGTGCATACTTGGGGAGAACACAGTTTTATCTTGATCTTTAAGTGAGGAATCATCTTATAATGCTACCGTCGCGATCTAAGCATAATAAGATACATAAAAGGATAAACATCACATGCATATAACTTTATGTGACATGGTATAGCCAATCTTCGCGCAATGATGTCCATCTTGTGCGTTCCGGCATGATCTCCATCACTCCACCATGATTGCCTCCATCACGAATAGCAACTACAACTATTGCTAACTACTTAGCGATAAAGTAAAGCTATTACATGGCGTATAAGAAGTTGACTCGCAGGTCATACACAATTATAAAGACAACCATATGGCTCCTGCCGGTTGTGTACTCATCGACATGCAAGTCGTGAAACATTACAAAACATGATCATCGCATACAATATACACATCACATCTTGGGCCATACCATATCACAGAAAACACTCCCTGCAAAAACAAGTTAGACGCCTCTACTTTGTTGTTGCATGTTTTACGTGGCTTATGGGAGTAGATGCTAAGAACGATTCTTACCTACGGAAAGCCACAACGGTGATATTATGGTTGCCAAACTCCGGTGTTAATCCCATGACAACTATAGTGAGAGAAACTGACATCCACCAGCCGCATGTGTGGTACAAGCCACACGTCAAGTGCGGAGCCGGTCTCGCGAACGACGTCGCGTAAGGTTGGCCTGGACCGCTTCAATCTCACTATCCCGCGTCATAAGAAGAACACAAACAAGAGGCTTGCAACAGAAAACATCAACGCCCGCAACAACCATGTTGCGTTCTACTCGTGAAACACATCTACGCATAGATCTAGCTCTGATACCACTGAAGGGTTTCGCAACATAGTAAATCAAAAATTTCTACGGAAGCGAACAGAGGGAAAGCCAAGATCTAATCTAGGAGATGCAAACAACGAGAGAGATTGGATTAGATCTTCATACCCTTGAAGATTCGCACAGCGGAACGTTCGTCGGAACGTGGGTGATGTAGTCGTACTCGCTTCTCCTCCTCGCGATCCGATCCGATCTAGCACCACAAGTGGCGGTGCCTCCGTGAGATGCACACGTGCAGCACCTCGACGTCTCCTCCTTCCTCGGACCAGCAAGTATGGTGGAGAGATGGATTGGATCTACAGCACGACGGCGTGGTGTATATGGTGGAGAATTTCTGCTGCAGGGCTTCGCCTACAAACAGTCGGGAGGGAGAGAGGAAGGGCAGCAGGGCAACTAGGTTTGGAGGAAGGTGTAAGGGTGTGTGAGAGGGGGCGCACCAGCCCTCTATATATAGAGGGGGGGTGCGGCCAGCCCTAGCCTCTCCTCCAAGCCTATCTCTAGTTTAAACAATTTAAACTCTCCCTTATCTAGAAATCCTATCTTATCTTATCTCTAGTTTAAACGATTTAAACTTATCTAGGATCGGCTGGGCCCTATGGGGCCTTGTGCCCCTGGCCCAATGCGGCCAGGACACTCCCTCATAGGCCCATGCCCCCTCCCGGAAGGTGGGACCACGTTGGCCCCCTTCCGGAAGGTTCTAGAAGCTTCCGGTACAATACCGATTAACCCGGAACAATTCCGAACTCCAAAAACTGCACTGCCTTATATGAATCTTATTCTCCGGACCATTCCGGAACCTCTCGTGATGTCCCGGATCCCATCCGAGACTCCGAACAAAAATTCATAAACCAAGTATCCAATCTATCCTAGCGTCGAGACACGTTAAGTGTGTGACCCTGCGGGTTCGAGAATATGCAGACATGATCTTCTATCAATAATCAACAGCGGGGTCTGGGCACCCATATTGACTCCCACACATTCATCGATGATCATATCGGATGAACCACGATGCCAGGATTCAATCAATCCCATATATATATTCCCTTCGTCTCGCGATATTTTACTTGCCCGAGATTCGATCGTCGGTATCGTCATACCTAGTTCAATCTCGTTCACAGCAAGTACTTTACTCGTTCCGTAATCCGATATCACTTTGTGATTAACTCCTTAACCACATGCTTGCAAGCGGTGTTGATATCGATTACCGAGTGGGCCCGAAGTATATCTCTCCAACTTGGGAGGGACAAATCCCATCTCGATACATACAACCCAACAGATACTTTCCGATTACCTGAGAGACACCTTTATGATCACCCTCTCATAGGATGACGTTTGATGACCTCAAAGCTTTCTTCCGATACCAGGGAGTTGCATTATCTCATGGTCTAAGGAATACAATATTTGACATAGGAAAAGCTTCGCAAAGATGAACACAATGACACGATCTAATTGCTTCGCTTAGTTTGGGTCTGTCCACCATATCATTCTCCCAATGATATGATCTCATTATCAATTGACAACTCATGTCTATGGCTAGGAAACCTTAACCATCATTGATCAATGAGCTAGTCCATAGAGGCGTACTAGGGACACGGTGTTGTTCACAAACCACACAAGTATTAATGTTTCCGCTTAATACAATTCTAGCATGGAATATAAACTTTATCATGAACAAGAATTATAATAATAACATCTTTATTATTGCCTCTAGGGCATAATTCCAACAGTTTTATTAATAAAGGTTTTACTATTTCCAAAACATCAAAACTTATTTATTTATTTAAAATAAGTTTTCCAAGTATTTTATATTCTCAATTAAAACCTACTGAAGTATTTTGATTTTATTTATATTTCAAATAAAGATTCTATTAAAACAAATCCTATTTAATTTAATAACTAAGGTCCATTATATTTAAATTATTAATGGAACCTAAAATAAAAATGTTATTTTGTTTTAAAACAAGTTTCCAAGTAATCCTTATTTCCAAATAAAACCTACTGATTTGAATTTGAAAATATTTGGATTTCAAATGGAAATTTTATTAAATAAATCAAACCCTATTTGATTAAATAACTAAAGGGCTATTTTATTTAAATATTAAATAGATCCTAAAAATGAATAAAAATATTGTTTTGTTTTGAGATTTGGTTTATGTTGATAAACAGAACCAAAAAACTCATTACAAGTTTGAATGGTTTAAATGGGTGAATGTTTGAATAATTGTTTGAATTTCAAAACAGAAAAAAAAATTTGGAAAAAGAAAAAGTTTCAGAAACAGAAAAAAATAAGAAAGAGGGCAATCCAACCCAGCAGTCCAATAGGCCCAGAAACAGCCCAGTTTCCCCTCCCCGTAAGAAAACGATTCGCACCTCGTTCCTAACCCGCACTGAGTATGACCGGTGGACCTCCCTCTCCTTTCTTTTCCCACTGACCGGTAGGCCCACTTCCCCCTGTTCATCGTCCACACCCGCGCGACCTCTTCTTCCCCCTCGTCGCTGTTCCTGCCGATGAATTCGCGGCCTTAATTCGCTTTAACTCGACCACCGTTACCAGCTTTGATCACGCAGGTTGAAACGCCCATGTCTCCCCTATATTTCCCCTCTAACACCCTGCGCTGGCACGCCTTAGACCTCCCCAATTTCCTCCCCGAGCACCCTCTGTTCCGACGAAGTCCGGTGCCGATTCCGGCGACTCGACACCGCCCCGAGCCTCCCTGAGCACGCTGGCAGCTTCCCCACTCCCAGACGCATCTCCCAGCACCCTCCTTTCAACTGCGGGCGCCCCAGAGCGTCGGCTACGACAAGCTCTGAACGACGCCGCCGTCTGCAACCTCTCCGACGACCTTCCCCGGTAAGCACTGACCGCCCCGTGTTGTCTCGATCACGCGAACATCCTTGCTTTGGCCTTGCGCAGCTAACCCAGTCCTTCGTTTGCCTTCTCGTTGACCACAGCAACGTCCCCGACCACGTCCAGAGCCCTCTGTCGCTGTAGCAAGCTCCGGTGAGGAATTGCCGCAAACCTCGTGCGCCCCTTGCCACGTCGAGCACACGACGAGCACCACCTCGTCCTCACGAACTCGGTGAGCACTTCCTTTTCCCCTCTCGCTTCCTATTTCACTAGCGCCGCCGCCGTCTGCCCGTCGCCGCCGCGCACAGCCGCGCAACGCCGCCAGTTAATGGCCATTTGTTTTGGTCCGTTAGATCTAGATCGGGCGAACAGGATTAGGTCACTTAAACGCCGAAGAGGTATGCTTCCAGAACCGTGCGATCGATTAGATCCAACGCACCGCAACGCTGATCCGCGCGAAGCGGTACCGTCCAGTAAGATACTGCCGCGTGGCACTAGAATCAGTTTAAAAGAATTTGTGAATCAGATTTATTTACAAACTTCAAACCCTTCTAACTTTGAATCCACACGTCCAAAAATTACAAATTTTATGTTGTTGGATTCAGGAGCGCAAGACCTAACCAACCATGCCCTTGGTTTAGCAAATAGTAACTGTTAGTTTGTTTGTTTTTGCAGATTCTTTTATGAGCTTGTTTAGAGTAGAAAAATTGTTTAAAAATGATTTTTGGGTTAAAACCTTTGCAAAATGGTTTGTTGTGACCTTACTGACCGTAGGAACCAACCCATGTTTTGGAAAATGGATTTGGTAAAGTTTAGGATGGAAAACTTGATTTAGTCATTTCTAGCCAAAAGAAAATAATGATATTTGTTATGAAAATGATTTTGAGTAAAAACTTTGGGAAAATGGTTTAGACCAAACCTACTGACCCAAAACACCAAGTTTTGCAATAGCAACTCATTTGGTGAAAAACATAAAGTTTTGCCTTGATAGAAATATCTTCCACCACATAAAATGATGATTAAGTCTAAAAATGGTTATGGACAAAACCCTTTTTACAAATGACTTTGCCATTTTGGTAAATGACCACTTTGGACTTTACAAAGTTTAGAAACCTAGTGGAGACCATCATTGCAATAGAACCATCCTTTGCATACTTATGCATGACTTAGATTCCATTGCTTTGTGAGTGTGAAATTGTTTGTTTGACTTTGGTTTGGAATGTTAGTTGATTTTGTGTTTGCTTGATTGACTTGTAGTGAATTTAACAAAGTGTGAGACTAGCAAGATCAAGGAGTGAACCACCATTCCCTACCAAAAAGGCAAGTTACACTATCATACAAAAGTCCTACTATTTTCATTATACTTAGTGGATTTTGAAAACATGCATGAAAACAATTTTATACTTATGCTATGCTAAATCCTAATAGGATTCCCTATACACTCCTTAGTGAAAATATTGTAGTTGTTACATGCTTAGCCATGCTATATTTTGAAAAGAGATACATGTTGAGATTTTACAAAGGTTGAGAAAAGGGACTTGTGTTTTACATAATAAAACAAGGACTCAATGAACCACCTAGGTGGTGGATACTTTAAGTTTTGGAGAAGGTGGCAACAAAAGGAACCATGTTTATGGAAATCACTTTGTGTTGTGCTCCAAAAGAGAACCACCTAGGAAACTTAGAGATTGAACATGTTTCTCCAATTGTGGCTTTCGTGTGCAACCACATGCTATTATGGCACTGGCTTAGTCAACTACATTGGGAAGACCCATACATTGTCTTCAGTTTACTGGACATGGGGATCTGGAATGCTTCATGGGTGCTGAAGACAAGCTAGCAATGGTGTATGGGAGGACCTTTTGGAAAGACTTCGTCACATTCTCAATCTGCCAGTTCTCCATCTTGGTGAGTGCTAATCCAGTAGGCCACTGGTGGCAAAAGGATGAGATTGTGACATGTGGGTAAAGTGTACTCCTTCTGCAGAAGATAATAAAATCTAAGTACTTAGCCGTGTCCCCGGTTATGGACAATACTGAGCAACTAAAGTTTGAACTATGGGAGATCTCGACACTCTAACTTCTATAATAAAAACTTGATGCCCTTGAGTGTCTACCAGGGAATTCAAAGAGATTTTATAAAACTTGTTGCACTTGGGGGTACCAAGGTTCTCAAGAGATTTTGAGGAAAGCATGAACACTTGGGGTTACCAAGGAACTCATGAGATATTATAAAACTTGAGACACTTGGGATACCAAGGAGTTCAAGAGATTTTTGACAAGGACTTGAACGCTTGAGTGTCTACCAAGGAGTTCAAGGAACTTGGAAAAAGAGATTTGACAAAGGACCAAAACCATTTTGAAAAGTTAGGATAAATTATTGCTTTATGCAAATGAGCCTAAAACTCTACTTAGCCAAACTTGCATGTAATGATAGGAGCCACTTATATTATACTTATAGTGAAACTTGCCAATACAATTCAAATGTATTGACCCTTGTGGCTGTAACTTGTAATGTTGCAGGTTTGATTGTTTTTAGTGAAGATTGATTGATTAGGATTACAAAGTCTACAACCAACATCTGCCTGTGGCACTTTGAAGATGAAGGACTCCATGCTTATAGTTTTCCGCTGCAATGTAATGTAATAGCCAAATGAGCTATGTAAGATGTAATGAATTATTTTATTCCTGGTTATAAAGTTGTATTATGACCTTTGTTTCTTGATATTACATCTTAACTGTGGATGCTAGCTATTGATCCAGGGACTAGCATTATAAACACAGGGGACACCACCTTATGTTAATAAAGGTTGGGACACTCCCTCTTACACCTAAGGACCATTCTTGGAACCCTTAGAGAGCATTAGTTGTATGCCAAGTTTAGCAAATGTGAATTCTGGTTACAGGAGGTAGGATTCCTCGGTCACATTGTATCAGCTGGAGGAATTGCTGTTGACCCTTCAAAGGTGAAAGATGTCGAAGATTGGAAGCCCCAACCAATCAAACCCAAGTTCGTGCATTTCCCGGATTGGCGGGATACTACCGCAAGTTCGTAGAAGGATTCTCGAGTATCGCCAGACCCATGACCCAATTGCTAAAGAAGGACAAGAAGTTTGAATGGACGGACAAATGCGAAGTGAGTTTTCAAGAACTCAAGAGAAGATTGATTTCATCCCCAATCTTAATCATGCCGGATATCACGAAGCCCCTTGACGTGTATTGTGATGCATCCAAGATCGGTCTCGGATGTGTGCTAATGCAAGAAGGAAAAGTTATATCCTACCTATCCCGACAACTGAAAAAGCATGAGCAAAACTACCCAACCCATGACCTCGAGCTCGCAGCCGTAGTTCTAGCCCTGAAGACATAGAGGCATTACCTGATGGGAAACCGTTGTGAGATCTATTCGGATCACAAGAGCCTGGAGTATATATTCACTCAAAAGGAGCTGATTATGAGACAGAGAAGATGGATTGAGCTAATCAAGGATTACGACCTAGACATTCACTATCAACCCGGTAAAGCCAACGTGGTAGCAGATGCCCTTAGCAGATTGCCGTGCCGCTTGAACTCCATGATTTTCAAGGAGCAACCAAGTCTGCACAAAGAGATGGAAGAGTTCAGAATGGAATTAGTGAGTGAAGGATTTTTGGCTAGCATAGAACTTCAACCCACTTTGATCAGTCAGATCAAAGAGGCGCAAAAAGGAAATGCTAGCATCGATGTAATCAAGCGTCGTATCGGTACAGGCAAAGTACCCGGATTTACCGAAGACGAAGAAGGAGTTCTGTGGTACAAAGGACGCCTTTGTGTACCAGCAGATTCTGAGATGAAGGAAGTTATTCTGAAGGAATCTCATGATACTCTTTATTCTATCCACCCCGGAGGAACGAAGATGTATCAAGATTTGAAAGAGCAATTTTGGTGGCATAAGATGAAGAGAGAAATTATAAGCTATATCGCCAAGTGTGATATATGTCAGAGAGTCAAGGCGGGACATCAAAGACCCGCTGGATTGATGCAACCATTGCAGATTCCGGAATGGAAATGGGATTCCATTGGAATGGACTTTATCACTGGATTGCCTACTTCTAGTAGGGGAAATGACTCTATCTGGGTCATAGTGGACAGATTGTCCAAAGTCACCCATTTCTTACCAGTCAAGACCACGTATCAGAGTTCGAAGCTAGCGGAGTTATACATCGCTAGAATCGTCAGTTTGCACGGAGTCCCCAAGAACATCGTATCTGATCGAGGAACTCAGTTTACCTCGAGATTCTGGAAGAAAGTCCAAGAAGGTTTAGGAACCCGACTAGATTTCAGCATAGCTTATCACCCTCAGACCGACGGACAAACGGAGCGAGTAAATCAAATACTCGAAGATATGTTGAGAGCATTGTGTTACAGTATGGATCTAAATGGGAAGACTGTATACCACTCGCAGAATTTTCATACAACAGCAGTTATCAAGCTAGTTTGCAAATGGCCCCATTTGAGTTCATGTATGGAATGAAGTGTCGCACCCCTTTGAACTGGTCGGAAGTAGGAGAGAGTCAGATTTTCGAACCCGACATCCAACGAGAAGCAGAAGAGAAGGTTCACAAGATTCGTGAGCACCTCAAGACAGCCTAGTCAAGATAGAAGAGTTACGCCGACAAGAGACGTCGAGACCTTGACTTCAACATTGGAGAGTTTGTGTATCTCAAAGTGTCGCCTTTGAAAGGAATGCAGCGTTTCCAACTCAAATGAAAGTTAGCCCCCGGGACCCTTCAAGATTCTGAACCGTCAAGGAGAAGTGTCGTATCAATTGGAACTGCCAGTAGAGATGTCAGCAGTGCATAATGTGTTCCATATCTCATTACTTCGCAAGTGCCTCGAAGTTCCGGAGAAGACTGAAGTGTTCAAGAATATTGATCACCGGACCATAGAAATCAACGATGACCTGACCTATCCCGATGTACCCATCCGTATTTTGGAAGAAGCTTTCAGAACTACCAGAACCCAAAGCATCAAGTTTCTCAAGATTCAATGGAGCAACCACACCGAAGAAGAAGCTACCTGGGAGCGCGAGGATCACATCAAGATGGAGTTTCCCGATATTTTCAAATCCTAGGTAATCTTTTTCGTCCTTTTTCAAATCTCGGTACGAGATTTTGTTTAAGGGGGGAAGGTTTGTAGCATCCCAAAAATATTAAACTTGGATCATCAAACTCTAATCATCAAAATTAGGGTTAACAAAAAAATTTCCAACTAAAAATATGAAAGCATTCATATGTGTGTGTATTCAAAATTTGGATTCTTTTGAATTGCCATGGTTCTTTGTTTCTTTACTTGTAAAAGGATTCTTAGGTGAAATAAACATCATCTAAACAATCCCCAAACTTTTTCCAAATACAAACAACTCAAAATAAACAAATGAAGTGAATGGTCATTTTTGCCAAATAAACTCTCATGCCTACTTTGGCTATCTCTAGTTTTCAAAACTCAACAGAAACATTTGTGGATCTTTGCACCCCTTGTTAGTACTCATAATAAAGTACCAAGGCCCACTTTGTGATCATCCAAAAACATTCAAATGCTAAGTTTAAATGACAGTTTAAAATTGAATCTATCTCATATGGGAAGATCCCACTATTTTAAAAAACACTCAAACAAGTTCAATTTTTAAAACCCAAGCACCCACAGAATCCTCAGCACATGCCTAGCACACCCACCAAAAATCTTTTCAAAATTCAAAAGTAAGTTTCTTGCGGCCATTTCATCAAACAGCTTGCAGATTCAAATCAAACAAATCACAAACACTATAGTGTGCAGTAAATTTGGCCTAACTTGTTCCCTCTCTAGTTGCAACTAGTCCTTAGTAGATCATCTAGCTCATTTGTAAACATCTAGCACCACTGTGAGCTTGCCTTGCCATCAATGGTGAGCAGGCCGAGCCTCACCATGCCACCCCATTGTCGTCGGCCAGCTAGCAGCCACCCTAGCCTTGATAACCTTGTCTGGGAGGTAGCCAGCACCTCACTGCCCCCTCTCGACCATCCATAGCTCAAAGATAGAGACAAGAACCGCCAGGAACGCCGTGCCCGCGCCGCTGACGACCATGCCGACGCGCACCACTGTGCATGCACCGTTCCCACTCAACCCGACCACCTCGAGCCCTTGACGCCCGCCAGCATGAACCCCACCGTCCCAGGAGACCACTAGACATGATCGTTTCCTCGCTCGTACCCCGTAGCCACCGCATGCCGCGGAGTTTGCCGTCGGTACCGCTCAGAGCACCACGCGTTCCCGACCATTTGCCACCGCCCCTAAGCGCGCATTCAAGTCCTAGAGCATCGCCAGGAGACAGCGCGTCGATCGCCAACCTCAGCCATGCCTCTAGCCGCCCGTAGCCATGTCGCCACCGTCGCATGCCCATCCCTCTCGGTCTCACCGTCGAGTCTATAAAAGGAGGCGACCCCCAGCTGATTGAAGCACACCATACCACTCCCCCTCACCTCACTGATCATTCCACCCTCTAGCTGGAGCACGAGGAGCAGCAGCTCGCTGGGATTGCACCGGAGCAGGCCACCTCTGGAGAAGAAGGGAGTCGTTGATTTCGACCACCCCCGGAGCCGCCTCAACCATTCCTGAGCTCGCCATCGACCACTCGTTTGTTTGCCCGCCTCGCCGTCGTCACTAGAGCACTGGTATGCCCCCTATGCACCCCCACTGAGCGGCTAGGGTTCGAGCTCGCCGGTGACATGTTCATCGTCGACGACGATCCCCAGCCGTCGATCTTCATTCTAATCCAACGAACCACACAACCCCGTACCGCTTCGCGTGTTATGAGCCACTGACTGGTGGAACCCCCTGTCAGCTGAGCCCCGTGCTGTGGAGTGACACTGGGCCGGCCCATTAACCTTTCCCGCGCAGCCCAACCGTTTGAATTTAGAATTTTCTATTTTAATTCAAACACAGTTCTGTACCTATATTCAAAAATCAACCCAGCTCGATTCAGTGAACCAAATTGCATGAAACCAATTTTGTTAGAAAGGTACTGAAATGCTTAATCCAAGCCTGTTGGATTCAAATCATTTGGATCTGTAGATCAACCTTGGTAAAAATATCAAGTCAGAAGCTTTTCAGCATTCAAATTTTTTTCAAAATTCAACCATAATAGCTTTTGAGTTGATTCCAACTCTCAAAAATCACATTTGATCATACCTTTCAGAATATATAAAAACATATGGGTTTACTTAAAGAAATAATGTTCAAGTAATAAAAGAATGCCACATAGGCATTTCTAGTCACTTTAATTATTTAAAATAAAAAGGTTAAACCTTATTAAATTGTGACACCACTTTAAATCACATTCCGATGTACTGAAATATGTGGTGATGACATGTGTCAACATGATCCCATGTTTGAGTTGGAGAATATTAAATCTTAAGTAGTTTTTCAATGAGTAGAAATTACTTTTCTAAAAATAAAATAAATAAGACAAAAGCTTTAATCTTGTAATGTTAGTGATGATGCTAGATCATCTATAGTGCACCTTTGTGTGATGATTGAAAATAGTTAAGTATTGTTTGGTGATTGTGTACCTCATATTTATTTATAGACGCTAGTACCGACCAAGGATACGAGGAGGAAGGAGGATACTATGAGGAAGAAGCCGAGGAGAACTTCAACCACTGCATCTGGGATGATGTACTATGATATCCAAATCTATTATGTCTCACAAAAATGATAATCCTGGGATTGCGATGTATGGCATAACAGGCATCTGGGATTAAAAATCCGGGTGTTGACAAGTTGGTATCAGAGCCATCCTGACCATAGGAGACCCTAGTTAGACTGGACGTTTGAATCAAAAACTTAGTTTCAAAACCAAAGGAAGCAAATATTTACAAAAACTTATTCCCATTCTTATCACTTTGTTTCTTTCATAAAAATTCATGTTCCTCAAAAACTCTTGCAAAATACATAAAATTTGACACACTTGATCACTCTACGAACTTACTCATCCTATATTCTTATAGATGGACGTGAAGTACAGCAAGTTTTATCAGTTGGGGAATGGAGGAGACCTCATCTTTGAGCGGGATTTTGGACCAGCTTTCGGAACTTCTAGAGCGTCCGCACCCCGAGTTCTTCGGAGCTCAGCTCAATGATTAGGAAGGAGAAGATCGGCAGTGGCTAGTTGTTGCAAGTATCCGAGGAAAGATTGAACCTCCCATTGCCGAAGGAATTCAGTTCACCTTAAGAGAGAACAACTGGCTCAATGGACTTGCCAGGGCCATGCAGGAAGCTCTTGCCCGTCTGTGTGGGCAGAGTATCAACCAGATCAAGGGTACCCGCTTTGATTTTTGTCCAAGGCGTGATGCTATGGGACAGCCACTGAAGCCCCATACCACCACGAGCTGAAGACTCAGTTGGACCACCTTAGCTTCATGATGTATGATCGTCAGCAGGAACTGGACAATGCCCGTGACTACTCCAACCACAAGTCCGCCATCATCAGGACGAAGGATCAGACCGTCGCCATGCTAGCGAAGGACCGCAATTCTCGCCGCCGTCAGCTTGACAAGAAGGAGCGCATCATTGCCTGTCTTCGTCATCGTATCTCAGATTTGGAGGAGACCATCCACGAGAGAGACATGCAGTTGGAGGAAAGGGAGAATGCCGGAGAAGACCTTGGAATGATGAGTCATTCTACTGAAATGTTTTGACATGTGTTTCCGAACACCAGATGATTTTGATGATGAAAATGTTGAGGGATAAGCCTTAGCCTTCTATAAAACTGATGGTTGTCTGGATGCGATACCATTCCAATTTTACCGTACAACCATAATACCCGAAAATTGGGTAGGGCTTGACTGGAAATTTATATACCTTAGTATGGGTTCCCTCACGGCCAAGGTCTGAGCTGAGGCTACCTTGTGAAGATTGTCCACCCGTGCAGTACCCAAGATGACAGTTGGTCATGGTTGGGAGGCCAAACTCCCAGGAGAGGTGCCTATACTAGGGCGTATAATTGAAAGGTTAGGATTGATTATCCGCATACTGAGTATGGTGAATTCAGGATTTGTTCCTGACGGATGTATCAAATGTTGTGGTGAAAGTGTACAATCTCTGTAGAGTGTCAAACTATTCGAATAACCGTGTCCGCGTTTATGGACAGTTGGAGTGGCCATACTGTTCCCCCGTCAGATGTTTTCAAAATGACTTGTGAAATGAATTGAGACTTTGACTTGACCACAACAGAGTTGTGACATGAAATTCAAGTTCCCACTTAGGTGTTATAAAATTTCAACTAGCTTTCTTTGTTTCTGAACTTAGTAGAGGTAAATCTGGCTTTTTGCAAAACAACCCTAGAGCTTAGTGTCCTACTATAAAAAACCCCTTAACTTGTTAGTATTAGTTTGTGAGTACTTAAAGAGTACTCATGGCTTTGTACCTGGCTATTCCCGTGGCTAGACTATGAAGAGGAGTACCAGGATGATGGACCGCAGGAAGGTTACGACAACTAGGATCATCTCCCATCGTCAGCATTGCCTGTGACCCCGAAGATGGAGCTTTGCCTATGCTACCTTTATTATTACGTTATTCCGCTGCTTGAGTTGTATTAAGAGCTGGATCATGAGATCCGTATTTGTGTAAAACCTTATGTATGGTTTGTAATGGATGATGTACTGTGATATCCAAATCTGTTATGTCTCGCAAAAATGATAATCCTGGGATTGCGATGCATGGCATAACAGGCATCTGGGATTAAAAATCTGGGTGTTGACAAATGCTAGGATATTACAGACTCTCCCCCTTAAAATAAACTTCGTCCCCGAAGTTCGCAAACTCTCACGTTTCGAAGTAAGGAATTGACTTGTGTTGGTTACGGCATTTCTCAACTCCATGGTAACCTTAAATGGAAATAATTTTAGTATTCCATATCGAGATAGTTTTCTTTTATTCTCATCATACTTGGAATCTCCAATTTGTTGTCTCAATCCTTCAAAGTTCCTTTTACAATCCTCCTTTAGAGATATGTACTTATTATAACTCCTTAATTTGGGGTATCTTCTTTAGTTCCTCATCCTGATTAGATATCCTAATACAATTACTTTACTTAATCATCAAACTTCCTTATTCTATATAAGGTCTAGGAAGTCCCACTAAAACAGGTTCAAATTTCTATTAGTCAATAATTGTGGCCAAAAGACTAGATTTGGCTTGTCTTTGAATGGTTTATACTGATAATCCTTCCAAACATTTGGTTTTGGACACATTTAGTCCATACCATCGGAATTTCTTGTTTCACTACACATGTCCAATTGGATGTGCTTTATTCCCTCTTAAGGATCACTTAAGAGTTGTTTCTTTTAGAATTAGTTTGTTAGGACTATTCTATTTTATCACCTTTAAGCTAATACCTTATCACGCCTTAGATAATATTTTATTATTACCTTAAGTACTTTTTCAACTTTATTTATTAATTACCTTAAGGTTTGAGTACTACTACCATGAAGTACACTTCGATCTTTCGTCCAGGCATACTTCTGAAAGTACTTTTATAATGATGACTTCTTTTTTAACCTTATGAAAATAATGCTTAATGTTGTTATAGGTTAGTATTTCTTCTTCAACCTTTACTCTGGAAAGTCAAATAACAATACTTCCATTTACTATTTACTCTCCCCCTTAGGGTTTACTAATGGTCTCTAGACTGTGTATATAGCAACCATTGGCTCTGCAACTACGACATTGGTCTCTGTTCAGCTTATACTTAACCAATTTAAGGTTTCACGAAAGAACTTTCGGTATTCCCACACAATTGTGGATCTCCAAAATGAACCTCCCAACATTACTTGTATCTATTTGGGCATTCTAGCTTTGGTAGGCCTGCTTTCGCGAAACGCCTTGAAAAGACGGTCGCTTTAATTTGTGTACTCCTTTATGTCTTACTAAACTTAGGCCAAGTTTTATGCTCTTTATGCAATTCTAAGAAGATATGGTTAACTAAGTCAACCAAATACCAGCTACGAACCATCCTAGGGTGTATGTATTACCCTACGGTTTGTCGTATTTCTGGCATTCTCTCTGAATTGTCAGAGTTTGACTACCATTTTGGTTCCAAAGCTTCTTCTTTGTATTAATTCATGATGCTTCCATGAACTAAGTACTACTACATCATTAACTTCTTAGCCACATCACCTATTTTGGGTGAACTTTAAGTTTATTACTTCTTATTGCTCCATATATTTCCTACACTAACCTTCCTTCTTATTGCTGACTAACAATGATCTGAACTTGATCCATCCTTCAAATTGGATTGACACTCCTCATACTTGGCTTTACCCTTCATGTAGGTCTTCATCTTGGTCTTTGGAACTCGTCACTCCCTTACATGAATTCTCATTCCTATCTAGGTCTATAACATCAGGTAGTAACTGGATGTTGCAACATGCATTTGCACATCAAGTCAAACTTCATGTACAGATCTAGTCAATCAAGAAGATCCAAGAAAAACCAATAAGTCCAAATGTGGTACATATAACACACAATATTCTAAGCCCGGAATATAGTAGTTGAGTATAGTATCTCTAGAATTCAGGCTTAGTTGTGTAGTATATGACACCTCCTCGTATAGGTTTACATCGTGATACTTAGCACGTAGGGTCAAACTATTCTTTATCTCAATATTTACCCAAATTGCTCAAGTGCAACAGGATAATCTTAAGCAAAGTGGTCTCAATTTGGTTTTGACTAAACTTCTGTCTCACTTTTAGAATGATTAATTATAACCAATCTTACTTATTTAGTAACTATCCTCACATGATCACTCCAAAAAACTAATAAGCTTCAATTGAATACCTAAAATTGAATTTTATCAGGAATTATGACACATATGACTTCTATCATAGTTCTACCATGCTATTTTATTACTCTACTTCACGATAATTTACTAATTACTTGTCATATTTATACTCTCATCATGGTTTTGGAGCTAATCTCACCATGATCTCATTATGTTTTACCTATTCATCATGATTTAAGAGCTAATCTCACCCTGATGACTTTACTTCTCATAGTACTATCATTGATCTTTAACATAATTTCACTCCTTCACGTAAAATTCTCAAGTGCATCCCACATGAGTTACAACCCATTACAACTATACATACTCTAATGGTCTTCACTATTTTGTCTATTGTTATAATTGAACAACAATATTTAACTGTATTACTTGAATTTTATAGTTAGGATACACCATTAGTATTACTTCAATTGACATACTAAACTTGATCCAACTCTACTACGACCAATTGGCTTCCTAAAGCATCTTGGTGAGACATATCTCCTTAGGAAGACACTAAATAGCACTTACTAAGAAAATATGGATAACGACTTTTAAGAAAGATGACCAAAGCATCAAACTTAAGTGTGACAGGGTTATCCTCAAGTGGATACTCATCACAAGTCATAAGAATATTTGGTTTAGATAAGATGGGTCCTATAGTCACTATCCAACCTACAGATCTTCCTAAAGGTTTTTAATCCTAAGGTCAAAGCATATGCTCTGATACCAGTTGCGGTGACCCAACATACCACTGCATGATGTAGTACACTATAGTCATTGACATAACACCAATGAAACACCGTTCACTAGTATTACATCCCTCGGAGTTGTACAACAGAAACATAGTAGGTCCAAGACATGACTATAGGTTACAACTCAACTCTTTACACAAGATCTAGAGAACACTCTAGGTTAAAGAGAGAGAAAGAAAATCTTACAAAGAAGAATCAGAAATAAACAACTCAAAAACTATCATACTAATAAGAATAGGATCTAAACTATTGGTTTGGCATTGCTGCTATTGCAATACACTACAGAAATAGGTTCTATGGCTAGAGATTATATTCCTAGCTAATCCGTAATTTCGTCTTCACTTGATGTATATGTTGACTTTCTTGACTTTAGTGAAGACTTGAGCTGTTGATGAGGACTTCTTCGAGTAGAAGTTGATGTATAAGTCGTCTGTATTGGCTTCAGAATCTAGAAAGGGTTAAGAAGATACGTTGAGTACGAGCGTACTCAGCAAGTTCACTAGAAAGGAGTGCTTAATGCACTATATATACAGCCACAAACCAGCGGTCGTGGGCAATGCAAGTTTCCGTAAACATTTCTTCAAAGGTTGCTTTTATTCTGAAAAGCTATGTCCGTCAGCCTTCACGGGTTTACCAGAACTTTCATGGAGTTCCTTTCCCGCCGCATTCGTAACTCCTTCCCGGAACAGGGAGTAACAAGTTACAGTTCTTACACTCTGCAGAGGTGCGTTACTTTACCCATGAGAGATCAAATCCTTGTTGCACAACCTGGCGATCTTTCCCGTCCACACTTCCTATGGTGTGGGGCCCAGTAGATGATCAAGCCAATCACTTCCCTCTCCGCGACCCCATATGTCTGCACGATCCTTCGGGGTCGGCTCACCTCCGTTAAGCCCCCTTTCGGGCACGCTAAAATCCTGATGAGTTCCCGAAGACTCTATGGCCTGGTGATGCCCTGGCAAGTACCATATTAAATGGAGTATACCACTAAACACCATTCATAGATAATCTAGACACCAAAAGTGTGGGGCGTAAGGGTGCCCACCCATATGTTGGATCCGCACAAGGAATCACAACGTCACGTTAAGGTCGTCTTGCCTCCATATGAGAGGAAAAGGATACAGCTAACTTCTCCGTCCCATTCCAAATCTCATGGTTAACGCATTATATACGGCGCAAGATTCACTGGTGACATTGGTTGTTAAGTCCTAGATAATACGTTCCTTTACCACCGGAACTTTCATAGTAGGTTATTACCTCATGGTAAATAACCTATAATCATATTATTATGAAAATAGTGTTTTCTGACCTTTTTCAAATGCAGGTGATGACAACACTAGATTTGTAAAATACTTTACTGAAAATAATCAAAGGACATGAGCAAGTGTGAACTTGCCTTTTGTGAT
Source organism: Avena sativa (assembly GCA_916181665.1). Taxonomy (NCBI): domain Eukaryota; kingdom Viridiplantae; phylum Streptophyta; class Magnoliopsida; order Poales; family Poaceae; genus Avena; species Avena sativa. The sequence goes on along the minus strand of OV702295.1, from coordinate 329,665,479 downwards.
TCCAAGATTATGCACTCTCGGTCTTCAAGACAATATAAGATCCAATATCTGAAATCAGCATCATTGGTCCGGTAAGGACTAACGTTTAAAGAAGCAAGATGATTTTATGCATAGTAATGTAATGCAAGTTTATAAACTCGAACCCGGGGGATAACGTTGATCTAGGGTTTGGATACTGGAAATGGTTTCTTTGGAATGTGTTGCCCTTTTTAGATTAAGTTTCACACTTGTGCTTATTATTAAGGCTTGTGAGTGTGTGTGAAACAATATGTAATTACAATATCATAAAACAATGAGATACACACAAATGTGAAATGCTACTCAAGATTTCTTATACTATAATTGTTTATCTTCAAATTTTTACTTTACAAGTAATGTCACTTATAAAGAACTTAAGTGTTATCAATCCTAAGTATACAAGTAAAGTATAAAGTAATGTGATTATGATTAATTGTCATATGTTGACTGATGTGGCAAAATGAATAACTTTTGAAGAAAAGATTTCTTTATTAAGGTTTAAACAATCCTTGTGGTTAATCAGAGGTTCTCGATGTTGTTTGTGCTTGCTGGAATAGTTTGGATTTGAGATGCTTTATAACTTAATTATAATAGACCAAAGTTAACTATAAAACACATAACAATATCTTTAGCATAGTATGTGAAGTATTGTAGACTAAGGTTAACTTTAAAGACATAGATGGACTTAAGGTATATTGCTTATGTTATTTGTACCTTATGTACTTTATAATGTTTCCTTAAAGTTATTTAAGAATGGTTATACTTTTATTTGGTGTAGTGGTTTCTTGATTTTATAATGGAATAGAATCATTTATCTTTTTATGAATGAATGGTTATAATTTGTAATCAGGGTAATAACATTACTTAACTACTTATGGTGTCACTATAGTGTTTTGATTTGTTTATAAACTTGTGGTTGAGGGAAGTAAAAAGGTTTTATTTAATACCAAATTATTCTTGAAGATTTTATACTTTATATAGATCTTTTTAGAAAACAAATTACACATATAATTGAATGATAATTCAATAAAATTGTATTTAAAATGTGTTAAACTATTTTGACTTTATAATATCAATATTTAGGACTAATACTATTTATTAGACTCAATTGGATAATTTTTAGAAATATTAGCAATTTTAATTTACCCTTATATGAATTATTAACTAAGGAAATAGGTTTAAATTCAAGTTATTAGGGTATTAAGTTTTTATTTACTTTAAAAGTGGAATGTTATATTTTTTAACATGTAGGTATTATTTTTGTGATCATTTTGGTATATTACAATTATTTTTGTGATTTATAAATAATAAGATATGATTTTTATAAGATTTATTATTTTATAATTACTTAATAAATAATCAATATTTAATTAAGTAAAATAATAATGTGGATAATAGTTTTTACTTTTCTAATATTTTTGGTGTTTTATTTATATTTTTAACATTTACCAATATTAAAATATGAATTACCTAAGTTTTATTACTTATAAAATCTTTATTAAATAATAATTATTTAAATTGTTAACATAATAATGTTTGATAATAGTTTTAAGTTGTAGATTTAATTTTTCTAAACATTTTCATATATTACACATAATTTTTTGAATTATAAATCAACAGTTATTGAATTTACAATGTTTATTCATTTCTTAAATTTTTAATTGAATATCTAAAAGTGTTTATGAGGTAATGCTGATGTCAGCATGGGTGAGGAACTTTTCTCACCCGATCCATTCCTACCCCAGTCACTGACCAGTGGGGCTTATGCCACGTCATATCAAAAAAAAAATTATTACAGAAAATAATAACACAATTTATGAAATGATAACAGAATGGATTATGACATCAGCGTGATGTCACGCAGACATCATCCAAGGATGATCCTCAGATCGTGGTTTGATCTTCGGATTGAGAGCATGCGGGCACGCGGGGTTGGTCCAGGTCGACTCAGCGAGATGCGGGAAGTCTAATAGTGGCGATTCGACTGGATTTTGGTCGCCGGGGCACCAGCTCCGACAAGCTCCGACGGTGGCATGCTCTGATCTTCATGGGCAAGACGATGGAGAGGGCTAAGATCGAATCTACAGGACTATCAAGATGCGCAAGCTCACCAGGAACACGAAGAAGGTGATGGGGAGGCGAATCATGACCGGAGTCGATGGCGAGAGCAGTGGCCGGACTTCGTGGAGATGAGACCGTGGAGCTCGATTAAGAGGATCCGCGGTCGATTCCTTCCATGATCTGAACTAGGATAGCATGGCGGTTCCAACGCTGAGCTCGATAGGGCAAGAGAGGCTTCAGAGCGATGGCGACGACCTTCTCCAGCGAACTAGGGTTTCGGTATAAGGGGAAATTTGAGAGAGAGAGAGAGAAGAAGAAAGGAATGGGGATAAGGATATGCGAGGCGACGTCGTGTCCTTCTTATCCCCTTCTGATGGCGATAGCTTCGGCATGAATCGTGGCGACCACGGCGGATGGCGGAGCTCGAGCCAGGCAGTTACTTCGTCGGCGAGTCCTTGTGGCGAGAGGAAGAAGAAATTAATTGAATCGAAAGGGTACGCGGGCTGCTGTTGGGCCAGGTGGGCCTTAGCAAAGGGGAAGAGGAAGCTGGCTGCTGCTGCTTGTGGACGACGAATAAGAGAGAGGGAAATGGGCCACGGGCCAGAAACCGTTTCCTCTATTTTTTTCTTTCTATTTGTTTTCCATTTTCTGTTTCATTTTTCATATTTGTATTTTTCATTTGTTCTGGAATCTTTCTTTACAGAATTTATTTGCTAAATAATTTTAGCAATATTGGAATGTGTTTAGTATCATTTAGTAAACTTTTATTATATATTGTTATGTTTCTTTATTTTCTTTATATGAACCCCTTTTTGATATTTTGGAAAGGCCTTTGTTATTAATTTTCTTTCTATAATAAACCATGGATTTATTATATGATATTTCCGTATTTATTTATAAAACTTAGTTCTAGTTAATTTAGAGTTTGGAGGGAATTTTTATATTATGATCCTATATTATTATTTGATGCATGATATACTAAAGAATTAATATGGTTAATATTATTCCCATGAATCTAGGAAATAGCAATGTATATATTTTATTATAACTAACATAGTAATTAGGGTTTTAATTTATAAATGCTTACCCTAGGGTTTAGGATACTTAACACACTTATATTATTTTGTTGATGTGAATAAATATTAATGGCTAAACATATTGTATATTTGTTTGTGATCTTTAATGATATCACCCTTTAAAATAGAAAGTTATTTTCTGGAATGACTTATGGAAAAGAATTGATAAATATAACTCCTAAACACATATGATTATAATATTTGAAAATGACAGAGATGTGCTTAAGTGATTTGTTATAGGAAAAATATTCCTATAAAGCTTTGTGGATATAAGATGATAGATCAATAAGATGAGATGGATATTATGTTTGGTTAAAGATTTAGGGTTTAGTGTTTACCAAGAATTCCTATCTTCCATAATTCACAATCATGGACTTCTAATTAAATAATTCCTTTCCTAGATATACTACTCCTTCATAACCATCATCATGTGTTAACATGATGAGCTTTACTTCACAAGAATATTCATATCCACCTTTTATTCTTCTGAATCCATTTATAAAATCCAATGAGCTTGACACTAAATCTTTTCATAATCTTCTCATATCCATACTTGGTTATATCATCCACTCTACTGCTGATAACCTCCAATCCAACAAGTGGTTACTTCTAACTACATTCATACTCTTCCTTAATCATCCACCACTAATATTACTCCAGTAGTTGTATATATCAACTTTACTTCACCTCAAGTGTTTAGTATTTCCCAAGAGGAAACTACTTTTTCTATAATCCAATGTTGCTCTAGCATCATCTTAATCATACTATCTTGTATATACTTAACTCTAGTATCTAATACTCCAACCTCGCATTATATTAATGTGACTTGTCATGAATAACTTAGAATAACATATCTATATTAGGGTTCAATCATGTTCTATCCACCAATGTCACTTATACATGATATAAGCATTCAATCTTGGTGACTAAAGCATGATCATTACAATCCTTTGATCCTTTATGGTTTAGGTTTCCAGTTGGCTAACCAAGGCTTCATCAATACAACATTACAGTTGTATGATAATTATCTGCTCAGTACCTCTAACTAAATATAAGATATTACTTATTGACTAAGCCTACTTAATCCAATAGGATTATTCCTTGGTAACTATCTTCAATATTCATCCTTGTAATCTTCTTTGTTACCATACAAATATATTTTCCAGATAACTCTTCTATCATTTCAGGAGTGAGTTAACTCCATCAATTATCATGTTGATTTAATTCTCTTCAAATTCTCCCATCCAATAAATGATATTTAAATCTAGCATTACCACCTACCTCTTCTTACTTCAAGAATTGATAGGTTAAGAATTGGTGAATCAATAGTTAATTACTCAACATTGATGAACAATGGATATTAGAATAAGGTTCAATAGAGATGATAAGGATTAATATGGAAAGAAAGATATGTGGTGAATGGTCTTTGAATTGGTTTCCTCCTTACTCCATATAACTAAAGAGTTAGGGTTAAGTATTACCATGACTCTCATGGTAGAAATAGATAAGAATAAGATAGGTCAGAATTAGTTATTACATTCTTGTTACTTGAATTATATTCATAGCTTGGTATTCATGAGTTATTGTAATGAATACTATGTGATAATCACTTGAGGATCAAATATTAATCAGTAAGAAATTTATTAGGTTTTAATTTTTATTACATTGGATCTACCCTTAGATCAAATCTCCTTTACCAAAAATAAGGTTTTAACAAAGGTCATACTGAAACTTATCACAGTCAACTTGACGATCTACTTCAATTCCATCAAGTTGAGAGAAGCTTTAATCACTTTGACAGGTTTTGTTCAAAAGCGCGAAAATTATTCGTATTTTCTATGCATGAATGCAATGCACACATCTGGGTTCAGCTTATTTCTAAGCTCTAGTGCTAGAATGTTACAGACTCTCCCCGTTAAAATAAACTTCGTCCCCGAAGTTCGCAAACTCTCACGTTTCAGAGTAAGGAATTGACTTGTGTTGGTTACGGCATTTCTCAACTCCATGGTAACCTTAAATGGAAATAATTGTAGTATTCCATATCCATATAGTTTTCTTGTATTCTCATCATACTTGGAATCTCCAATTTGTTGTCTCAATCCTTCAAAGTTCCTTTTACAATCCTCCTTACTTATTATAACTCCTTAATTTGGGGTCTCTTATTTAGTTCCTTATCCTGATTAGATATCCTAATCCAATTACTTTACTTAATCATCGAACTTTCTTACTATTCTATATAAGGTCTAGGAAGTCTCACTAAAACAGGTTTAAATTTCTATTAGTCAATAATTGTGGCCAAATAATGTTCCTTTAGCCTATTTGGTTGTTCAAGGAGAGAAAGTTGATGTGAACTTCATTAGAGGTAATAATTTTAGCAACAATGCTTATAGGAATAATTTTGGTAATAATAATTATAGGCCATATCCTCCTAATAATAGCAATAGTTATCATGGTAAATCAGGAATACCTAGTGAAGAAAAGATTTTGGAAGTTGAAAGATCCACTAAAAACTTCATGCAAATGCAATATGAGCAAAACGAATTATTCACTAAAACCATGGAGGAACAATCTGCCATTTTGAAAAAAAATTAGTTGTCAACTTGCGAATTTAAATAGGGAAATTTCTGGTTTGCAAGCCAAAATTTCTTGTGCTGAAAATAATATTTCATCTTTGTCTGAAGCACAATCATCTTTGATTAATAAAATGGCTAATAAACCTAAAACTATGGATAATCCATTTGCTGCTACTAATGCCATTCAAGTTAGAATTGATGAAAATGTTAGGATGTTAACTGAATTGCATGCTAGGTGGGAAAGAGAAGATGAAATTGCTAGAAATAATAATATGACTAAAATTTGTACCATTACCACCACTAGTGAAGTTGATGCTGGCAAACCTCCTACTATTAACGGTAAAATAATCGGTGTAGACAAAGTCCCCACTCTTTTTGCAAAATTGCCTCGAATAAAAATGCTGAAATTTTTTGAAATATGGGAGACAAAAGTTCTACTACCTTGAATGATTATTTTGATTTTGATCTTGATGGTTGCAATATTTCTAAAGTAATTATGTTCTTGCAAAAGCTTGCTAGAAGGCCTAATGCTAGTGCTATGAATATGGATTTTACAAAACATATTACAAATGCTCTCATGAAAATTAAAGAAGAAAAATTGAAACATGAAGCTTGTATTCCTAGGAAATTATAAGATGGTTGGGAGACCATAATTACTATGAAAGTGAATGATTTTTATTTCAAAGCTTTATGTGATCTTTGTGCTAGTGACTCTATTATGCCTAGAAAAATTTATGACATGCTTGATTTACCATCGTTGGAAGATTGTTATTTGGATGTCCATCTTGATGATAATGCTAAAAAGAAACTTATGGGGAGAATTAATGATGTTCTTATTATGGTTAACAATGCCTATGTCCCTGTTGATTTCTATATTTTGGATGTTGAATGCAATGCTTCTTGTCCTATTTTTGGGAAGACCTTTTCTTAGAACTGTTGGGGCCATTATTGATATGGAGGAAGGCACCATTAAATATCAATTCCCACTCAAGAAAGGTATAGAACACTTCCCTCGAAAAAGAAAGAAGCTATCTTTTGATTCTATTATTAGAACAAATTTTGATGTTGATGCTTCTTCATTCGAAAATATTTGATTCTTGCTTTTTGTGCCTAGCTAAAAGGCGTTAAAGAAAAGCACTCTTGGGAGATAACCCAATTTTTATTTCAGTAAGTTTTTCTTTTGTTGAGTCTTGGAAGTTATTGCCTCTGTAATAACCTCGCCTTATCCTTTTTTTTGGTTTTTGTGCCAAGAATAGCCTCTAATGAGAGGGAAGTAAGATTTGGGGAACTTGTTGTCCCAAAACAGACTTTTGTGCTTCGCTGTAAAAAATCATGAAAAATCCTAGAACGTCGTATTGATCTGCAAATTTTGTGTGAATGACCTAGGTTATTATCTAACTTTCGTTAGTTTTGCACTTTTCGATTTGAGCAACGGAAGTTTTTCAAAAAAATTAGTCTTTACCTGCAGGTATGTTTTGACAGATTTCTGCCTTTATTTGCATTTGCCTCTTAAATCGATTTCTTTTGAGTTCTTTTGATCACTTGAGCTTTTAAAAGTATTCGCTATAGTATATTATGTTTTAATGGATGATTTACTTGAGTTTAAACTGAACCCAAAGGTTTATTATCTTGCATACACTAATGTTGCTAATGAAGATTGTGTGAAGTTTTGTATGAAGGAAGTTTTCAAGTGTAGGGAGAGAATGATGTGATGATATGAAGTATGGACAAAATCTCAAGCTTGGGGATGCCACCCGTGTCACTCGAAGAAATATTCAAGAGGTACAAGCGTTAAAGCTTGGGGATGCCCAAGGCATCCCCTTCTTCATCAACAAAATCTCAGGTTTTCTTTCAAGATACTACATGCACTATGTGTTGTTCTTGGGGCGTCTTTGTTTTTGTCTTTAGTTTTGTTTTGTTTTGTTTTGTTTTCTAAAATAAGTTGTTTGGACCCCGACACACTTCTTTTGGTGAAGTCACACCCCATTCTTCATTGCCTAGAACACTCTAGTTTTCACTCTTATTGTTTTGTGAGTGTTCTCTTTTGCTAGCACTGCGTTTAGCTTTAGTTTTCTTCTTATTTTTTTAGAACTTTTTAGTTCTTATTTGTATTTAGGTGAGACAAGCTCTCTGGTCTTTATTGATTATTATCTTTGTGAGTTGTTTCAAATAAGTTGATTGGTGTTGAAAAGAGTAGAATGTTCCATGCTTATGGTGGTACAAAAAGAAGCTTGTTTTAACTGTGGCTTAGACTTTATCATGTCATGTTAGATGTTTCTTTGACCATATGCTTAGTTATTATTGTTGTAGCATGACTTTTTTCAAACAATTGAGATTGATTAATGTGCCATGAAAAAATCATGCGTTGTCTTAGCATACAAAAGCATAATATTGTGGTATTATCCTTTGATGCTTTATTTGGGTTGACTTGGCACATGCTTACACCATGTTATGACTATGAACCAGTCACATTAGCCTCTATGATCATTTAGTTTTTGACTTTTGATATCACTTTATGCTTTGATTAATAATATTTTGTCGCTCTGCATGATTATGGCCATTATTGCTCTCTTAGTTGGTCGCTCCCAGTCTTTTGCTAGCCTCCACTTGTACTGAGTATGAGCTCTACTCGTGCATCCAACTCCCAAGAAACCAAGTTATTCCAAAGAGTCCACTATAAATTCCTATGCATGGTGTGTTACACCATTCCAAGTATATTCATGCTTTTATCTATCTTCCAAATTAATTTTTTGTTATGTGAAAATTAGTGATTAAAGCTCTCACGAACTTGAAGGCACATTTTATTTCTTGCACTTAATAAACCTGAACCATTGTGACTATCTTATGATGATTATATGCTTACAAATTGTAAGTTGGGAGTTAGCAAAACCATGTTGTCATGGGGCACGCTTTCAACATTGCACTTATTCCTATTTAGTTGATATCATGTTCTTTTGTTTATGGATGCCGATAGTGTGAAATGAGATGGGAGCTTACAAGTCCATGGAGTTTCTATATGTGTTAGAGAAACGCCTGGGCGGCCAGCCTAAGCCATTCCTAATCATGGTGGAAACTTGCAGCAAAACCATAGTGGCATTCTATGAAGCATCCTTAATAAAAAAATATTCAAATAGCAAAAAAAAGGGATTGCTGAGATGCTCACTGTCTATTGCCTTGTCATTTTGATATGGTATAGCTCCTGTGTCATGGGGCAAGGGGTACCCCGTTGGCGGTTCTCTATGATACACATATACTTACAATGACAAGAGCTTGCCTGGGACCAAAGTTGAGTAGCATGAGGTCTCGGTACTCGAACTCAAGGGGCATGATATTTTTAACTTGTAATTTGTCAAGCATATAACTCATACTTGCCCTCACTTTAACCTTAATCACTTAAAGATGCTCATGATAGGGGCAATGAAAGCTTAAAGCTAGTAAGTACCATAATTTTTGGAAGCTTTATAAAACCATTTAATCCCTACTTCTCTCTGTGAAGGGCCTTTCTTTTTACTTTTATGTTGAGTATCCATCTTATATCTTTATGCACCTACTAAGAGAGCATGGTTGTCATTCTGAGTTCAATGTGCATTATCCCAAAACTTGTTGATTGATTCATAATTTTGGTATTGCTTGTTCTTAAATTATTTGTATCTAGTCACCCTTATGAACTTTGAAGGTGTCATATGCATTTATGTTTTGCTATTCCATGAAGGACAAGCTGAATACCACTCTTGATATGTTTTCTATATATGAAACAAACAAATGTCTTTCAAAGCATTATTCATGATCTTTTGTTTGCGTTGCCTTTCATGTTGCAATATAGTTGCTATGTCTTATTGTTATAAATATATCTTTCATGCTTATGTTTAGAGTACTTTGATCCCAACTATTAATGCTTTGCAATACCTTGGTCAAGATTGTGATGGTGCATGTCACCTCAAAAATTATTCTTTTTATCACTTACCTACTCGAGGACGAGCAGGAGTTAAGCTTGGGGATGCTGATACGTTGCAAACGTATCTATAATTTTTGATGCTCTGTGGTGACCCAGCATACCATTGCATGATGTAGTACACTATAGTCGTTGACATAACACCAATGAAACATCGTTCACTAGTATTACATCCCTCAGAGTGGTACAATAGAAACACAGCAGGTCCAAGACATGACTATAGGCTACAACCCAACTTTTTACAAAAGATCTAGAGAACACTCTAGGTTAAAGAGAGAGAAAGAAACTTCTTACAAAGAAGATTCAAAAATAACAATTCTTAACCTATCATGCTAATAGACTAATACCTGACTATTGGGCTTGCATTAATGTTATTGCAATACTCTACAGTAGTAGGTTCTATGGCTAGAGATTATACTCCTATCTAATCAGCAACTTCGTCTTCACTTTAGTTGATGTATATGTTGACTTCCTTGACATAATTGAAGAACTTGAGCTATTGATGACGATTCCCTTGAGCATAAGTTAATGTAGACGTTGTCTATTTTGGCTTCAGAATCTAGCAAGAGTTAAGAAGATACGTTGAGTATGAGCGTACTCAGCAAGTTCACTAAAAAGGAGAGTTTGATGCACTATATCTACATCCACAGACCATAGGTCGTAGGCAATGCAGGTTTTCGTAAACATTTCTTCAAAGGTTGCTTTTATTCGGAAAAGCTATGTCCTCCATCCTTCACGGGTTTACCAGAACTTTCATGGAGTTCCTTTCTTGCCGTGTTCGTAGCTCCTTCCCGAAACATGGAGTAACAACTTAGAATTCTTACACTCTGCAGAGGTGCATCACTTTACCCATGAGAGACCTTAGCCTTGTTTCACAACCAAGTCATGAGCTTGTCCACACTTCCTTGGTATGGGGCCCAGTCTAAGATCCAAGCCAATCACTATCCTTCTCCGCGACCCTGCATACAGCGCAATTGTTGTATGCCCAGACTCAAGGTAGACTTTTCTCCGTATAAAATGGCTATACCTTAGTCTGATACACACAACAACCATTAACACTAGAAATCTGTCTTTTGTAAGCCCAGATCCATGGTAGAATTTTCCCCGTATACACAGCTATACCCATGATCTGCAACTTACAAAATGCCTAGAACAGTGTCCCGGGCATACGAAAGGGAGACGATCCAGATGACTTCTTCGTCCCATTCTAGATATCATGGTTAACACGTAATATATGGCGCAAGAATCACTGGCGACATTGGTTATTAAGTCCTAGATAATATGTTCCTTTACCACCGGAACTTTCATAGTAGGTTAATACCTCTTGGTAAATAACCAGTAATAATATTATTATGAAAATGATGTTTTCTGACCTTTTTGAAATGCAGGTGATGCCAACACTGGATTTGCAAAATACTTTACAGAAAATAATCAAAGGACATGAGCAAGTGTGAACTTGCCTTTTGTGATTGCAAGATTATGCACTCACGGTCTTCGAGACAATATAAGGTCCAATATCTAAAAATAGCATCATTGGTCTGGTAAGGACTAATGTTTAAAGAAGCAAGATGCTATTATGCATAAGTAATGTAATGCAATTGATAAATGTGAATCCCCGGAATAAGCGTTGATCTAGGGTTTGGAAACTGGAAGTGGATTCTTTGGAACGTGTTGTTCTTTTTTATAAGTTTCACACTTATGCTTCTTATTAATGCTTGTGGATTTGTGTGAAACAACATGTAAGTATAATAAAGTACACACAATAATAAAATACTCAAGTGTGGAATGTATCTAAAGACTATGTATATAAGAATTGTTCATCATTTAGAGCTTTCATAGAAATGCTTATGTCTTGCTTTATAATGTATCTTAAAAGAATAACTTTTGAAGAAGATCTTACTTAACTAAATGAAAGCATTTAAACTTTAAGTTAGCATTCTTAGGTTTTCTTACAAGTTATAGTTCTTAAGTAAGAAATAATTACTCCATTTGAATAATGGCATCATTAGTATTTGAGACTTATTTACCTTGGTCATTAGATGGTATTATAATTTGTTCAATTCATAATGTTTCTTTAGGGTTAATTAAGAGTGGTATTACTTTTATTTGAGTATTGGTTTTCTTAACATTATACTTAAATAGAATTATTTATCTTCTTATAAATGAGTGGTTATGGTTTGTAAACAAGGAAACAATATTATTTAACTACTTATGAATTATCTTTGGATTTGAATCCATTTATAAATTTGTGAGTGAAACAATGGTAAAACTTTTTATTTAGTTAAAAATATTATTCTTGAAGATTTTATAATTTTATAAGAATCCTTTTAGAAAAGAATATACACTTATAGGTGTATGTTAATTCAATAAAATTGTATTTTAAATGTGTTGAACTATTTTGACTTCATATTACTAATACTTAAGACTTATACTATTTCTAGACCTCAAATGGTTAATTTTAGAAATTTTAGCAAATTTTTATTTATCCTTATATGAATTATCAATTAAGGAATTAGATTTAAACTCAAGTAATTAGAGTATTAAACTTTTACTTCAAAAGTGGAATTTTATATTTTTAACATGTAGATATTATTTTTGTGATCAATTTTGGAATATTACATATATTTTTTGGAATTTTAAATATTAAGATATGATTTTTATAAGATTTATTACCTTATAAACACTTAATAAATAATAAGCATTTAATTAAGTGATATAATAATTTATGTTTATAGTTTTACATTGTAGTTTTTATTTTTCTAAGAATTTTAGTATATTATTTATATTTTTCTCATTTACCAATATTAAAATATGGATTTTCAAAGTATTATTACTTATAAAATCTTTGTTAAATAATAACTATTTAAATAGTTAACATAATAATGTTTGATAATAAATTTAAATTATAGATTTTATTTTTATATAATTTTTCATATATTAAACATATTTTTCTAAATTATAAAACAAAAGTTATTGAATTTATAATGTTTATGCATTTCCTGATTAATTTTTTAAATAGAATACTTTTTGTACTGATTTAAAACCTACCCTAGTCACTGACTGGTGGGCCTGTGGCCATGTTGACGTGTCGCTGGCGTGGACCAGTCAATAGTGGACCTGGTCAAGTATGATGTAGGAGTGACGTCACGATGACATCAGCACGGATTAATAATATTTTTACACTCCTAATTTACCTAGCCAGAGAGACAAACAGATGGGACCGTGGCCACATCAGCTGCCACGCGGGCTCACTGGAGCTTCACCAGAATGGCATCCAAAACAGCGACAAAGAGGGTTCTCGGAAACATGGCTAGGGGTTTTCGATGCACGGGAGTACACTGAGCATAATAGTGGCGGCACCGTCCATCTTTGGTCACCGGGACCAGCTCTACGGTGAGCAACTACAACGACGGCGGGCACCACACAACGATAGAGCTAACCAGGCAACAATCGAGGGTTTGGAAGGGTGCCAGAGTCTAAAAAGCTCACCACAAAGCTCGTTGGAGAGTCGGCGACGCGATTTGTGACAGGAATCGAGGTAGACGACGACGGTCGGACCTCGGGAAGGAAGTATCAATCCAGGCGTCCGGGGCTTCTATAGCTTCCGCAAGAGGGGGCAACTAATTTAAAATAACGAGGAGATCCCGACTGTGGCTCAGATGATCGAGATATGGATGGAGACGATGGTGCCCCATAGCTCCGATGAGCTAGGGTTACAACAGATAAGGAAGAACGAGGAAGAATAAGAATTGAAGTTTGTTCTCTGCGTGTACGGGGTTCTTACAGGAGCAGAGAGTGGTGGCTCGAATCTTAGCACGTGGTGATCATCGCAGCGACGATGGACAGCTCCGGCGGCGACACACAACTACTGCTCCTCGTCGTCCTTATGTCCAAACAAAGAAGAAAGGAGGAAAAGAGCGAAGGGGTGCTGGGTTGGAAGTGGGCTACGCACGGGCTATTCGCGAGCAACGAGTAAGAGAGAGGGAAATGGGCCACGACCAAAAACTGTTCTCATATTTTTTTTATTTTCCTTTCACATTTCTATTTTCTGTTTTCAATGTTACAAATTCATTTCAAATTTAATCTTCACAAAGTATAAAATACCAAGAATTTTTGTGGAATTATTACAATAATGCACGGATTCATCATAACTAATTTACTCTTTATGTAATTTTGTATTTATAAATTTCATAATTATATGAGAGGTTCTTATATTAAATAGAACAAATAGAAATTAGGGTTGTAGGTTTTTTTATTATTATTCTTTTTCTAGGAATTGTATTCTCTGGAGTTCTAGGAATGGTTTATAAAATAGAAGTAAGGTCTACTTTTCTACTTAATATGTATTAATGATAGTTTTAAATTAGATACTACTTATAAGATTGAGGTGGCAAACATACAAAAATAATAATTCTCTTTAACTAGATCTTTATATCCAAATATTCTATTTGCACACAAGAGAATATACCCACACTTATTTACTTATAGAGCTTTCCATAGATTTAAGTGCAGAGAACATTGCCTTGGTCTATATTAATAAATTGTAGTTGACTTTTTCATAATTATCCAAGGTTGTCCTCCAAAGTGTTCCATGAGAAAATATTCTTTGGTTTTTGTCCCTAAACCGACTTGGTCTTAGATTTTAGAACTACAAGCATCTACTATGAGCTCTAGATAATTTACTATACTTATGTTTAATTCTGGACAGTATTATAGATCAAGGTTTAAGGACATTACTTCTAAGTTTATGATTATAATTGATATATTAAGTTAGAGTGAGATGTTGAGATTTCTTTCTAATGTGATTTTGATAGTTCCATGGTACTTTGTTTTCTATTAGGGTTTAAAGGAATGAGATAGGCATGGAACTTTGATATGGATTGATATAATCTTGTTTATTAACTTCTCCAAAATTCCTCCCTACTTCATCATTCTTGATTTCTGATTAAGGAATTCCTTTTCTAAATATACTACTACTTATCATCTATCATCATGTATTGACATGATGAGATTTACTACACATATTCTTACTGATAATTTCTCTTTTTAAATCCATTTGTAAATCTAATGAGCTTGACACTTAAGCTCTATATAATCTCCTCATAGAGATAAATCTCATCTCTAGAATACTTCTTATGAATCTAATTCCATTTGAATAATTACTCTCTTAATTCACAATTTATTTTGTAATCTCACTTATAAATTTCAGAAGCTTGTCACTGAAGCTTTTCATAATATTTCCATATCTACACTTGGTTATATTAAACTACTCTACTAATGATAACCTCCAATCCAACAAGTGGTTACTTTTAACTCCATTCATACTCTTCCTTTATCATCCATCACTAATATTACTCCAATAGATGTGTATATCAAATCCTGCTTTCCCCAAGTGCTTACTATCCTTTAAGAGGGATATTACTACTTCAATATCTCAATGTTGCTCTAGCATCACTTGGTCATACTATCTTATCTCTACTTACCTCTAGTATCTTATATTCCAAATTCACATTATATCATTGTGACTTGTCATGACTATCCTACGATAACATATCTATACTAGGGTTTAATCATGTTCTATCCACCAATGTCACTTATACATGATATAATCATTCAATCACCCTTAGTGACTTAAGAATGATCATTATAATCCTTTGATCATTTATGGTTTAGGTTTACAGTTGGCTAATCAAGGCTTCATCAATACAACATTACAGTTGTATTAAAATTATCTTCTCAGTATCTCTATTTGTCTAAGAGATAATATTCATTGACTATTCCTACTTGATCCAATAGAATTACTCCTTGATAACTATCTTCAGAATTCATCCTTATAATCCATTAATTACCATTACATATCTTTATTCAGGATAACTCTTCTATCCATTCAGGAGTGAGTTAACTCCATCAATTATCATATTGTCTTCAAACACTCCCATCCTATAGATGATACCTAAAACTAGCATTACCACTTACCTCTTCTTACTTCTTTCTCTAAAGGCTTTAATGTGAAAGCTATGATATAACAAGTATAAGAGTTGATAGATCAAGAATTGATAGGCTAAGACTTGATAGATCAATAGTTGATTACTCAACATTGATGTATAACAGATATTAGGATAAGGTTCAATAGAGATGATAAGGATTGATATGGAAACAAAGATATGTGGTGAAGGGTCTTGAATTGGCTTTCTTCCTACTCCATATAAATAAAGAGTTAGGGTTAAGTATTACTATGATACTCATGGTATAAACATATAAGAATAAGATAGGTCAAGATTTAGTTATTAAATTCTTGTTACTTGAGTTATATTCATAGTTTGGTATTTATAGGTTGTTGTGATGAATACTATGGGATGATCACTTATGGATCTGATATTAATCATCAAGCAATGTATTATGGTTTAATTTTATTACATTTGATCTACCCTTAGATCAAATCATGTTTACCCAAAATAAGGTTTTAGCAAAGGTCATATTGAAACTTATCGCAATCAACTTGATCATCTACTTCAATTCCATCAAGTTGAGTGATACGTCGGAAACGTATCCATAATTTTTTATGCTCCATGATTGTTTAGTATCTACTTTGCTTTGCTTTATCTACACTTTGAGGTGTTTTTATATCTTTTCTGGAACTAACCTATTAACAAGTTGCCACAGTGTCAGTTGTCTGTTTTCTTCTATTTTTGGTTCCAGAAAGGCAGAAAACCAATATTCTCGGAATTGGACGGGACAAAAGCCAAAGTCAATATCTTTCCGTGAGGGACAAGAATCCAGAAGGAGGGACGGAGAGGCACCAGAGGGTGGCCAGACCCCCCTGGGCGCGGCCAAGCCTGGCCCACGCCTGGGGAGGGTGTGGGCCCTCTGGCCGCCTCCTCGGCCTCCCCCTTCGCCTATAAGAAGCCTCCAACCCAAAAACCCTAAAGCATCCAGAAGAAATCCACGAAAACCTCTGTAGAGCCGCCACCACCTAAGGGGAGATTCGGGGGATAGAAAGTCTCTGTTTCGGCAACCTGACGGGACGGGGAAGTGCCCTCGGAGCCATCTCCATCGATCTCCACCACCATCTCCATCACCGTTGCCGATTCCCATGATGAGGAGGGAGTAGTTCTTCCTCGAGGCTGAGGGCTCTACCGGTAGCTATGTGTCCATCTCTCTCTCTATGCATGATCTTGTTGTGGTCATGAGCTTTGTAATCAAGTAGATCTACCTTGCTACTCAAGTGCTTCATTAGATCTTTGCTCTCCCCATGTGTGTGAAGGTGACAGCGTGCACGCCATGGTGGCACTTAGGTTTGAGTCTACATAAATACTCTTTGTGCTTTAATAGATCTATGCTTTTCCCCACGTGTGTGAAAGTGACAGCGTGCATACCATGTGTGGCACTTTGGCTAGATTGAATATTTGTTATGAGTTATATTTGGAGTTGGATGTCTCTATGAAATTGTGGTGTTTGTTGGAACCATCTAGCGCTCAAGGTGACAGTGTGGGGTTATCTAGATTGGGGAAGAGGGACTTTGAGGTGTGCTTTTATAGCCCTACCGATGATTAGAGTGTCCAACCGAAGAGTAGTTAAGAGTAGTATCATGAAGAGAGAATATTTATATGAGGGAGTGTTCGCTACTGAAAGTATGATCCCTAGGACTTGTTTCTAAACATTGAAACACCGTTTGCATCTAGATCTGTTGCATGTTTGCTTGCTTTAGTCTTTACCTCACCGTCAAGCTATTTGATGGCACCGTTACCACTTGTATTTCACTATCTCTTCACCGAACTAGTGCACCTATACACCTGACGAGTATATTGGGTGTGTTGGGGACACAAGAGACTTCTTGTATCTTGATTGCAGGATTGCTTGAGAGGGAATACCTTTGACCACTTCCTCCCTGAGTTCGATAAACCTTGGGTAATTCACTTAAGGGAAACTTGCTGCCGTTCTACAAACCTCTACACTTGGAGGCCCAACAACTGTCTACAAGAATAGAAGTGCGTAGACATCAAGATCTTTTCTGGAGCCGTTGCCGGGGAGGTAAGGTAAAAGGTACTCACATCCTCCGGTGTGATTTCTCGAAGTTATTTCCTTTAGATTCTGCAATTTTGAATTTTTGTTTCTTGTTTTCACTAGTTAGGCTTTATGCAAAACAAAAAATTAGAGAGCTTTATAGTATCTATCTTGAGTTAGGACATGAAGTGTTTGAAGAGAAAATTAAAAAAACCTATGGAGCTTTATTTGCATGATAATAGCAATGTTATTAGTATGAATTCTTTGGACACTATTATTGCTAATGCTATGGAAAAGTCTAAGCTTGGGGAAGCTAGTTTTTATGAAAATGATCTTTTTAGTCCCCCTGCTTTGGAAGATAGCTATTTTATTGCTTATGATCATACCAAACCTCCATTTATGATGATTACATTGATGAGTATGATATTTTCAGTCCACCTACTATTGAGGAGAAAAGTAATTGTGATTACAATATGCCTCCTATATTTGATGATTATGGTGATGAGAACAATAATGATAGCTATTTTGTTGAATTTGCTCCCACTATGATTAATAAGCATGACTATGCTTATGTGGAGAGTAATAATTATTTTATGCATGTGGATCATGATAAGAATGTTGAAAGGATCGTATGGGCACCTAGAGGGGGGTGAATAGGTGCTACTTCAAATTTTCTTCTTTTTCAAATTAAGGTTTGACAAGAAAGGTAAATCTCTAGATAATGCAACTAAGGTGAATTTACCTATATGACAGACAAGCACTGGCTAACACAACACTAAGCAAGAACAAGTAAGTAAAGTGCGATAAAGGATAGAAGTAACCAAAGTGGTGGACACGGAGACACAAGGATTTGTTTCTCGTAGTTACTTCCTTTTGAGGGGAAGTACGTCTACGTTTGGAGAGGGGGTGGTTTCAAACCACCAACGCCACAAGAGTCCTCCCTTGTTCTCCGATGAACCTCACCCCAAGGGGATCGATTCGCCTTCCACTATATCGGCAACCTTCGAGGTGGAAGCCGGCACCTTTACAACAAGTTTCGGGCACACATCCACAACCTAATTGGAGGATCCCAAATACAAGCAAGCTGTCAAACAATCAAAGACAAGCTTGTAAGAACCAAATCAAGGCTAGGGTTTCCAAAGAAACACTAGAGCAAGGAGCCCTCAAGTGAATGAGGGGGAATGAAGATCTCTCTTGGTGAAGTTGTAGATCAAGGCCTCCTCCTTCGATTCTCTAAAGATCAACGACTTTGGATGGATGAATGAAGAGATCTTGTGGATTTGGTGGCTCAAAATGTGTTGTTGTTCTTGAACTGGACGAGCAGGTTCCAAGGTAGAAGAAGGGGTCCTTTTATAGGGCCCAGAATTTAGAGCCGTTGGAGCCACTTAAGCCGGACAGTCCGGCCGGTGTGAGCCGGACAGTCCGGCCAGACCGGACATTCCGCTCCACACCAGCCGGACACTCCGGCCTGGCCAAGTTTCTGGCCAGAGTCCGGCTAGTGTCCGAAGTGCCTCACAGAACGTCCACACCTGGTGAGGAAAACTGACGAAATTCCACAGCCGAACACTCCGGCTGCTTCAGGACAGAAACTCCAGATGGATCGGACAGTCCGGCGCATTCCAGCCGAACAGTCCGGCCAGATACAGATCTTTTCCCCCTTTTTGTTCCTGTTAAGCCATCCCACCATATGTATATATATTGGCCACAATAAATCTGATATCTCCTGAAACATCTAGCAAAGCATTAAACTAATCCAAGTGTTGTCAACAAACATCAAAATAATGTGAAAGGCATAAAATGCCCTTTCAATCTCCCCTTTTTGATGTTTGATGACAACCCAAGGATTTGCATATGGGATAGATAAAAAGTTCACTAGTAAACAATGTTACAACATAGCAAGGCTCCCCCTAGATGTGTGACCAATTTTGGCTTTGCTTTTGAATGCAAGATCACACATCCTAGCACCATTTCCTTGCTAGATTGTTAAGAAAGTTATGACAAGATATGATAAAGACTAGTTAGATAAGCTAGATAAAGCATAGTCTTAGACATAACCAGGTACACAAGTCATAACACATCACACATAAAGTTCTCAAACCAATCTAAAACAACTAGGATAAAAGACACGGAGCTTCAAAGAGGAAAATCGAGAGAAAGTGAAGCTCGTGGACCCATGCAAATCCCGATAGCACCCTAATATGGGGCTACTTCTCCCCCTTTGGCATCGAGACACCAAAAAGGGAAAAGAGCACTACTAACACGCCCCAAGTCACTAGCCATTGTAGTCCTCATCGGCATCCTCATCCTCATCATCATCCTCATCCTCGTCACCATCCTCATCATCATCGTCATCCTGAGTCGAGCGCTGGCCGTGAGGGCGAGAAGAAGAGGACACATCCTCAAACATGGACCAGTCCACATGACCCTGACTCCACTGACCATAGGAGAGAGTGCCATCTGATGCCTACTGCTGAGAAGGATCAACATCCATGGGCTGGTTGATCCACTTGAGTTCCTTCATGACATTCCTGTTAGCCTTGTAGGCATCATACTGTCCATGGCGAATGTCAATATTCTGGCAAAGGAGGATCTTCTTCCACCATGAGGCCTTCTTCACCTTCTGATGCACTTCCTCCTTAGAGGTGTTGAAGCGATATGCATTGCTAGCATGCTTCATCCTAGGGCCACGAGACGGTGGAGCCTGTATCTCCTTAGAACCGTCACTGTCAGAGTCATCAGCCTCAACCTCATCATCCCCAAATACGTCCCGAGCTAGAGGGTAGCCTCGAGGAGCCTTGGTGGTAGGGGCCCCTTCCTCTGTAATTTGGCAGCAGTATGGGGAACAAGATCCTGATAGAGCAAGGGAGCGACAGGAGTGAGGGCAGCAATGAGCTTCATCACATATGGGGCATATAGAGGACACTTCTTGTTAGTGATGCACTTGTACAAATCCTGATAGATGAAGTCCATAACATCAATAGCACCACCTGGATGAGCTGGACCATGAATGTACACAGTGTGAGCATGAGCCATCAGGTTGATCTCCGCACATCTCATTGCATCCTTGTTGCCAGCCTTGGGAGTGAGAGTGTGGCGGAACATGCGAAGCAAGATGTTGTAAATGATCTTGATATTGGTGGTTTGCCCAACCACACCATTCTGAGAATAAATAGGAGCCAGCTGATTCTTATCATATGACTGACCATGTACATGCATCCGGATACCACTGGGGCCATTGGGATTGAAAGGCAATCCATGAATGTGAGCAAACTGAACCATGTTGGAGCAAACCCTGGTAGTACCAGACATCTACTCAAGAGGAATGTCAGTAGTCTCCCCAAAGACCACCGTGGCATAGAACTGTTGGACCAACTCAACATTGTAGTATTCTTTTGCCTGAAATATGGTGTGCAGCCCCATCTTCTCAGTCACCCAAAGAGCATCCTCAAAGTACTTGTGAGCACGAAGCTTCTCAAGGTCCAACCACTGCATGGGACAAGTAGGAGTCTGGAAGGCACCGTAGAGCTCAGAAAACAGCAGGGCTTGCTCAGTCCTCCAGAAGCGCTCATTAGTTGAGGTGCTAGGCAGGGAATAGAATTGTTGGAGCCTCATCTCCACATACTCCTTAGTACCCAAGTTTGCTAGAGTAGTCAAGGACTCAAACTTCATCCGCTTGGCTTCATCTCTTTTCAGCTGCCTCATCTTCTCTTGATTTGCTGCGGCACGGTCACGAGCAGCTTGCCTGACCACAGATGGATCAATGTGAATGTCACGCTCCTCATCATACCAGAACCTGCAACTTCTATCTTCTTGGCAGCCCAAGGATGACGACGACGAGAACCACCTGTGAAACCAGAATAGAGGGATAGCATATGGGGTAAGCACAAATGTCCCGGAGATAAACAAAATAGTACTCAAAGAAATTTGGATCAGTACAGATTAAAATCACCGGACAGTCCAGAAAATCAGAGCCGAACAATCCGCCAGGGCCGGACAGTCCGGCGTGTACCGGTCGGACATTCCGGCTAGACCGGAGTGTCCGGCCCGTATACGTCGGACATTCTGGTGGATTCTAGGCGATTTTTCGGGCTGCACCTGTGAGTTCAATCGGGACAGATCGGGATTGCTAAGACTACTACCAGGAAGTATATTGCACACAGGAGTGATGTATCCATGGAGCTAGGTAGAACATTGCTTAAGAAAAAACATCTAGGCCAACCCTAGAGATAAACAGAAAAAGGGGCATCATACCAGCATCCATGAGGCCCTTCACCGGTGGGGAAAGGATCCCAGCGGCAAGGGGAGGCAAATGGCTGGCGGCAACAACAAGATCCGGGGTGGAGAAGCCCTCCCGATGGAGATCCTGATCGGGGGCAGTGGTCTGAGAAGAGAAGAGAGTTGGGGAGAAGAAGGAGGACTAAACCATCCACTTCTCCCCGACCTCTATAATCAGAATGAAACCGCAGGGACCGGACAGTCCGGGCGATATTCTCCGGATAGTCCAGCCTGGCCGGAATGTCTGGTCTATATCAAGCGAAGAGTCCGGCTCGGCCGGATACTCCGGTTGGTACAGGGCGGACACTCCGGCCCCCTTTGACCAGAAACCCCAGATTCAAGATTTTGGACAAATGTGTGGCAAGAAGAGCATGTTTGTAGATGATAGTAGGCCTGGGATTCAAAGGATGTACTGTGAAAAACCATTAAGAGACATAGGATTGCACAAAGATGTCCAAGAAAGCTCCAAAAAGACACGGACCAACAAATGACAAACATGAGTAAGCACCAACCTCTTGAATGTGAGAGGGCGGTGGCCTAGGCCACCATATTTGAGTATACTCGGCTTGGCACCACGAATATATATCTTGGGTCCATTACCGAAACTCATCATTTAAGCTCACATATCACAAAATGATATTAAGAGGAATGATTTTGATTGCTTTGGGCATAATGGGGGAGGGATAGTCCAATAAATTATGACCGCACTCCCCCTATATCCATGCCTACACCTAAACCAAATAAGAGTCAAGACATAGGTGAGAATGCAAGGTGATCAAGTCAAGCTCCTTGAATCTATGATATTTAGTTCATTCCTCAAATAGCAAAACCTTGCTTCATCAAGTGGCTTCGTGAAAATGTCGGCAAGTTGATCTTTGGTTGACACATATAATGGATCAATATCACCTCGAGCAACATGATCCCTAATGAAGTGATGACGAATCTCAATATGCTTTGTCCTTGTGTGATCCACCGGATTGTATGCAATCTTGATGGCACTTTCATTGTCACATAGAAGAGGCACTTTGTCACAAAGGACACCGTATTCCTTTAAATTTTGCCTCATCCATAGCAATTGGGTGCAAGCACTAGCAGCAGCAACATACTCAGCTTCGGCGGTGGAGAGAGATATACAATTTTGCGTCTTAGAAGACCAACATACCAAGGACCTACCAAGGAATTGGCAAGCCCCGGATGTTGATTTTCTATCATAAAATGGTGTATGAACTAAATATTGAAAGATTCTCTTGACCGTTATTAAATGGCTTTCCTTAGGAGCCGCTTGATATCTTGCACACACACCTACACTCAACACAATATCGGGTCTAGATGCACAAAGGTAAAGCAAAGAACCAATCATAGACCGGTATACCTTTTGATCCACATCTTTACCATTTGGATTTTGTTCTAGATGATTCTTTGTTGCCATGGGAGTTGGGGCTCCATTCAAATCTTGCATTTTGAATCTCTTGAGCATAACTTGAGTATACTTGGCTTGGTTTAAGAATGTCCCTCCTCTAACTTGCTTGATCTCAAACCCAAGAAATACTCTCAACTCCCCCATCATAGACATCTGGAACCTACTAGTCATAAGCTTTGAGAAATCATCATTACAAGTTTTGTTAGATGAGCCAAAGATAATATCATCAACATATATTTGACATACAAAAAGCTCCCCATTGACCTTCTTAGTAAAAAGAGTGGGATCGATTTTCCCAACCTCAAATCCACGGTCAAACAACAACTTTCTAAGGTGCTCATACCACGTGTGTGGGGCTTGTTTGAGCCCATAGAGCGCCTTATCAAGTTTGTAGACATGGTTAGGGAAGTTGGGATCCTCAAATCCTGAGGGTTTCTTTACATATACCAACACATTTAATGGACCATTAAGGAATGCACTTTCTACATCCATTTGTTGCAACTTGAAGTTATGATGATCCACATAAGCAAGAAGGATACGGATGGACTCAAGGAGAGCCACAGGTGCATATGTCTCTCCATAATCAATTCCTTCAATTTGAGAGAACCCTTGTGCAACCAATCTTGCCTTGTTCCTTACTATAATTCCATGTTCATCTTGCTTGTTCTTGAATATCCACTTGGTGCCTATAACATTGCGGCAATCCTTTGGCTTCTCAACTAACTTCCATACTCTATTTCTCTCAAAGTTGTTGAGCTCTTTGTGCATAGCTTCCAACCAATCCGAACCTTCAAGAGCTTCCCACACTTTCTTTGGTTCAATCATGGAGATGTGTGATTGGTGCTCACTGAATCTCTTCAATTGTGATCTTGTGGAAATGCCTTTCCTTAAGTCACCAACCACATTTTGTAGAGAGCGGTCTCTTAGTTGCAACATTCTCTCCTTTCTAGCTTCACGACGAGTGTGGATCTCCTCGTTGTTTCTTGGAGGACCCTCTTCATCATTTTGGTCCTCGTCTTTACCATCAACTTTACCTTGATCATCATCGGAATCATTCTCTTCATTAAGAGGCACGGATTGACCTTGGTCTTGATCAGACATTCTTCTAGCATCGATTTGAGCTTGTCTCAAGGAAGTTTGTATGGATCTTCCTTGAGTAATTGACTTGGCACCACTTGACATCCTGGAGAATGAATCAAGCTCCTCTTCACTAGAGCTGTCACCTTGATCAACATGTTGAGGGTACACATTTTGTCTTTGTCTTGGGTCATTGCCCTCCTCGGTGGATGGAGCTTCTTGATGTTGTGAAGATGAGGGCTCCACATGTGTAGAGCATAGTTCTTCTCGATCTGCCATAAGGGGTTCCTCAACGGGGCGGATATATCCCACACCCATTCTTCCTATGGCATCCTGAGGCATTTCATCATCTGCATCACAAGCATCAACACGCCCCCCTTGGGGACCATCATATTCTTCGAAGGTCACACTACAAGATTCTATGACGGCTCCGGAGAGCTTATCATAGATTCTATAAGTGTGAGATTTGAGACCATAGACAACAAAAATACCCTCTAATGCTTTAGACTCAAATTTGGACAAACGAACACCTTTTATGAGATAGAAACACTTACAACCGAACACCCGAAAGTAAGATATGTTGGGATTGTTATCAGTAAGTATTTCATACGGAGTCTTGTTGATTTCTTTGCGGAGGTAGAGCCAGTTTGATGCACGGAAAGCGGTGGAGATGGCTTCAGCCCAAAAGTTGTATGGAGATTTAAACTCCGCCAACATGGTCCTAGCCATCTCAATAAGAGTCCGGTTCTTCCTCTCGGCCACACCATTTTGTTGAGGGGTATATGCAGCGGAATATTGGTGTTTTATCCCCTCATCACTAAGGAAATCATTCAAGGTGTAGTTCTTGAACTCGGTGCCGTTATCACTTCTTATAATCAACACGGGAAGGTTGTATTGACGTTGAACCATGTTGATGAAGTCGATGAAGGTCTTTTGGGTCTCACTCCTTAACTTGAAGAAATATA
Source organism: Avena sativa (assembly GCA_916181665.1). Lineage (NCBI taxonomy): Eukaryota > Viridiplantae > Streptophyta > Magnoliopsida > Poales > Poaceae > Avena > Avena sativa. The sequence continues at coordinate 329,640,058 of OV702295.1, read as the reverse complement.
CCCATGATTATCTTGAAAAGTCATCAACAATCACCAAACAATATTTCTTCCCACCAAGACTTGCATGAGATGGAGGACCAAAGACATCCACATGAAGGAGATCCAAGATCTTGGTTGACTTGATGCGGTTCTTTGGCTTGTGGGGGAGCATCATGCATCTTTCCTAGAACACAAGCCCTGCAAACACGATCTTTGGCAAAGGAAACATTTTCTTTTAGTCCAACAATATGGCCCTCCTTGTGGAGACTTTGCAAAGTTCTCATATTGACATGGGCTAGTCGGCGATGCCATAACCAACCCACATCGGCCTTTCCGAATAAGCACATCGCACTTGTAGTGGTTTGTCCCGAAAAGTCCACCACATACAAGTCATGTTCGACGTACCCAACGAAAGCGACCTTGAGAGACTTGCTCCACATGAGGACCACAATATCATCATCAACAAAGACGGCAAAGCCCATCTTTCCAAGAGCACGGACTGAAAGTAAATTGTATCCAAGGGTCTCAACAAGCATGACGTTCACGAGTGTAATATCGTGAGCAACCACTACCTTGCCGAAACCCATTACCTTATACTTTGACTTGTCAACATATGTCACGGTTATTTTATCATCATTTGGCTTTAAGTCCTTGAAAATAGATGAGCTTCCGGTCATATGACTTGTGCAACCACTATCAAGCACCCACTTTGACCCTCTGGAAGCATATGTCTACAAAAGATCAAGCTAATTTTTAGGTACCCATTTTTCAATGGGTCCTCTTTTGTTAGCAACAAGGGTCTTGGGGACCCAAATAGACCAAGCAATATTACCATCATATGGGCCAACATATTGTGCATACACATCACCATAATAATCACGCATTATAACATAGTGAGGGTTAGCACTTCCCGCAAAGTCATCATTAGACATAGTTTTACCACTTGTGGTCTTACTATCCACAATGGTCTTGTTTTTCTCTTGTGCGGGCTTGGCCTTCTTCTTGTTGTTCTTCTTCTTGGCTTTGGAGACAAAACCAATGCCCCCTTTCTCACCACTAGGCCTTTGCTTACTCAAAAGGTCATCAATGGACTTGTTACCTTGTGGAAATGTGGCCTTGGCTAGCTCCCCCTTCAACCTAGCATTTTCTTCAAGAATAGTTGTACTACTAGAAGGAATGAAATTACTAGGTGAAGGAATATTGGTCAATTGAGTTTGAAGCGTTTCATACGACTTTGTGAGTGACAAGAGTTCACTTTCCAATGCCTTGTGAGCCTTGTTAAGTGAACTGAAGTCCTCGGCAAGTTTTTTGTGAACCACACCAAACTCAATCTTGTCCTTTTTATCCTTTTTATATTTAGCAATAGCATGATCACGTTCCTTGATGTGTCTATTAACAATTACATCATTGGACTCATCAAGCCCTTCAAGTTTTAGTTCAAGAGACATTCTAGTCTCTTGTTCTTCTTCTAGAGCATTATTTAGGGCTTCTAGCTCAATCATGTGTCCATGCCCAAGTTTACATCTTACATCTAGAAGCTCTTGTGTGTGGGAAAGTTGATCTAAGATGTTCCCAAAATGTGTCTTGGCCTCCCCTTGTAAGTTAGTCACAAACTCATCAAAAGCCATTAATTCCCTTTTTACGTCAAGAGACATCTCATCATCAATTTCATCATTAGCTAAGGGAGTGGAGTGAGATGATGAGGATACCTCCGTTCCTCTTGCCATAAGGCAAGTGACGTTCTTGTTGGGAGTATTCTCATTTGGAGAATCAAAGAGTGAGAATGTTGGAGTAGAAGTAGTGGCTAGAGCAGCCACACCTCTTGATGTTTCCTCTTCCTCATATTCATCATATTCATTGTCGGAGGAGAATTCTTCATGAGTGACCAATACAATTTCGCCCAACTTCTTATTAATGGGATTCTTCTTGATGAAGGGTTTCTTGTACGGAGCTTTGGAAGTTTTCTTTGGAACGAGGTTGCCACCATGATCTTCTCTCTTCTCATAGGGTCAACTCGCCACAAAGTGATAGCGGTCACCACAATTGAAACAAGTTTTCAATCTAATGGTATTTTCTCTTTTCCCATTTGGGTTGCTTTTTCGTTGCATTTCCATCTTGGCCTTGGTGGGGTTCTTCCAAAAATTTCTTTGCATAGAAGGCCATATATTGACTATGAGCAATCTTGACATCATCGGGGTGGTCCATGGAGAGGCATTCATCACTATCATCTTCATCCCCATGTTCCACAACTTTGGCCTTCAAAGCAATGTTGACAACATTGCTCATACCAAGGGCACGAGCATGGGCATCTTTGGCATTCTTGGCGGCAACCTTGAACGAGGCCATCTCTTGCATAACTTCATTGGAGGTCATGAGATGGTAGTTGTGTCTTCCTTGTAGGCTCTTAAAGTCGGTGGGCTCAAAGGGCATGCATGCACTCACATATTTCCTTTTTATCCAAGCATCATCCACATGTGAGGCACCCACATTTCTAAAAGCGGTGGCGGTGGTCTTGAGCCTACGGTACATGTCTTCATGATTTTCACCTTCCATCATGTAGAAGCCTTCGGCTTCATTGCTTAGTGCATCATAACGGTTCCTCCTCATGCTCTCATTCCCAACAAACAACACCGTGAGAGCATCCCAAGCTTCCTTGGCGATGCTGAGGTGCTCAATGTGTGGGTAATCCTTTGTACTCAATCCTTGTTGAATCATGTGCAAGGCGGTGGCATTGAGTTGACTATTGGCAACTTCTCTTCTTGTCAAGTTGTTTGGATCCCCAATATAGAGTCCTTGTCTGATGATGTTCCATAGTTCAATGCAAGAGCTGCGCACATGAGTTTTCATTAGAGATTGCCATTGAGCAAAAGTAGTAGATGCTTCAAGCTTAGGTGGGTCACCTCTATTGTTTACATGAGGGTGGGGAATTGGAGGATCGGGAGAGAACCACGCATGAGAGTCATGATGCTCTCCCTTCTCACCAACCCTTTTTGTGGAGGAGTTAATATTGCCTTGATTATCCCCCACCACCTTATCCGTGGGAGATGTCGGGGCATTCTCTTTGGATGAAGGCGGTAGTTCCTCTTGAGGAGGAGGGGATGATGAGCCTACCTTATCTTTAACAAGTTGCTCAATTAACTTTTGCAATTGTTTGATCTCGTTGGCCATGGTGGAGCTCAATCTTGTTTCCAAGTTATTGAGATCATCCATGGTCACCGTGGTATGCTCACCACCACCTTCCCCTTCATTGCTACCCATATACTCTTAGGTGGTAAAGCCCGAATAAAGAGCCGAGGCTCTGATACCAATTGAAAGGATCGTATGGGCACCTAGAGGGGGGTGAACAGGTGCTACTTCAAATTTTCTTCTTTTTCAAATTAAGGTTTGACAAGAAAGGTAAATTCTCTAGATAATGCAACTAAGGTGAATTTACCTATATGACAAACAAGCACTAGCTAACACAACACTAAGCAAGAACAAGTAAGTAAAGTGCGGTAAAGGATAGAAGTAACGAAAGTGGTGGACGCGAAGACACAAGGATTTGTTTCCCGTAGTTCCTTCCTTTTGAGGGGAAGTACGTCTACGTTTGGAGAGGGGGTGGTTTCAAACCACCAACGCCACGAGAGGCCTCCCTTGTTCTCCGATGAACCTCACCCCAAGGGGATCGATTCACCTTCCACTATATCGGCAACCTTCGAGGTGGAAGCCGGCACCTTTACAATGAGTTCGGGGCACACATCCGCAACCTAATTGGAGGCTCCCAAATACAAGCAAGCTGTCAAACAATCAAAGACAAGCTTGTAAGAACCAAATCAAGGCTAGGGTTTCCAAAGAAACACTAGAGCAAGGGCCCTCAAGTGAATGAGGGGGAAATGAAGATCTCTCTTGGTGAAGTTGTAGATCAAGGTCTCCTCCTTCGATTCTCCAAAGATCAACGACTTTGGATGGATGAATGAAGAGATCTTGTGGATTTGGTGGCTCGAAATGTGCTGCTATTCTTGAACTGGACGAGCTGGTTCTAGGGTAGAAGTGTAGGGGTTCGTAGCATGGAAAACAAAAAATTTCTACCGCATACAAACAAACAAGCCAAGATCTATCTACTAGATTGTAGCAACGAGTCGATGGAATAACTTACCCTTGAAGATTCCAAAGCGGTTAACGAGAGCAGATTCTCATGGGTGATGTAGTCGTACTCTTTCCGATCTCAAGATCGCGTAGACGATCCTTCCAGCGCCGCGTTCCCGCAGCGCTCCCGCAGTCGGTCACACGTTCGGTACTCGACGAAGACCTTCCTCTCCCTTGTTCCAGCAGGCAGCGGAGGTTGTAGCACTCTCCTCGCGATTCCGGCAGCACAACGGCGTGGTACCGGAAGTAGAGGGGAGATCCCGCAGGGCTTCGCCTTAAGCCGGTGCGAGTATGGTGGAGCTTATGAGAGAGGCTATTAGTGGTCTAGTAATTAGACACACCAATTAGAAGGCTCTAAACCAATTAGAAGGCTCTAAACCGCTGGCTAAAGCAATTAGAAGCTCTAAACCAAAACGGCTCTAAACCGGAGGTAGAAGATAGGAACTTATGTGTGCTAGGAGGGAGCCCTGCCCCTCCTTATATAGGTGGGAGGGCTGGCCGGCCAAGGGGAGGAGAGTCCCTCCCCAAGTCGTCTTGGTGGGGCGCCGGCCAAGGGAGGAACCCTCCTCCAATTCGGCCTCCACCAATCCTCCTCTCTTCCCACTTCCCAAAATTGCCGTTTGACTTTCAAACTAGCCGTTTGACTTTTCAATTTAGGATTTAAATAAATCCTTTATTTTGGACAGCGAAGACACCTAGTACATGATGCAATCATTCCAATATGTAATGACACATTCATGTACCCTTCCCCCTCCGGAGTGCCGGACATTCCGGGACCTTCTAGAATGTTCCCGATGAAAACACCGGAACCATTCCCCAACTCCGAAACGGGACTTTCCTTATATGAATCTTATTCTCCGGACCATTCCGAATCACCTCGTGATATCCCGGATCCCATCCGAGACTCCGAACAATATTCGGTCTCTTTCTCATAATACCATAACTACTCAAACAACGTCGAATCCTTAAGTGTGTCTCCCTACGGTTCGTGAATTATGCGGACATGATCGAGACACTTCTCCGAACAATAACCAATAGAGGAATCTGGAAATTCATATGGCTCCCACATATTTCTACGATTACTTTGCGATCGAATGAACCACTTACATACGATACCAATTTCCCTTTGTCTCACGATATGTTACTTATCCGAGGTTATGATCGTCGGTATCTCTGCATACCTAGTTCAACCTCGTTACTGATAAGTACTCTTTTCTCGTTCCCGTGATATGTGATCCCTTGTGAGCCAGTCACATGCTTGCAAGCTAATTGGATGACATTTCACCGAGAGGGCCCAGAGAATATCTATCCGTCATATGGATGGACAAATCCCACTCTTGATCCATGTGTTTCAACCAATACTTTCCGAACACTCAATGCCACCTTTATAGCCACCCTGTTACGGTGTGGTGTTTGATGACATCAAAGCATCCATCCGGTAAAGGTGATATGCATGATCTCATGGTCGAAGGAATTAGGTTACTATGTATCAGAAAGCATATAGCAATTGAACTATTGAAATGACTTGATCTTTATGCTACGCTTATCTATAGGAGTATGTCCACCATATCATTCTCCTAACGATATGATCTTGTTGTTAATAACATCTCAATGTTCATGATAGGGAAACCACAATCATCTATTAACCAACAAGCTAGTGAAGTATAGAGGCTATACTAGGGACTTCAATTTAAGTTTACAATTCACACAAGTATTAATGTTTCCTTGTTAATACTATTATAGCATGAATATAAACATTTATCATAAACACAAAGATATAATAATAACTATATTTATTATTGCCTCTAGGGCATATCTCCAACAGTCTCCCACTTGCACTAGAGTCAATAATCTAGTTTTAAACCTTTGTGTATTCAACACCTATGGCTTTCCGGTGTTGCATGTACACGATTGCTAGTGGTCAACTGATCTCCGGATCTGACACTTCCAGGTCCGTGTGTAATTGCATGTCTTTGCGTCTCTACGCATCACTCATTCTCTAATGAGATGGCTTTGTATAATTTGGTCTTTCGGTGTGACCTTTAGTTCTTTGGGGTTAAAACATGTTGATAATATTGTCGCACAATATATCTTCATAGTATTATCCCGCTGTGAACTACACCTAGTTTGATAACAAACTACTTGACACAAATGCCCTCTTTTGCTGCTATAATAGCAGTCATATACTTAGCCTTTTGTTGAAGTATCTGTCACAATGTCTTAACTTTGGAACTCATCCAAATCCATTATGGAACTCACTTTCCATTATATTGTGCCACCCTTAGTTTAGATTGAGATAAACTTAATTTGTACTCTGTGAAAAAATTAGTATCAATGTAGTAATTTACAATGAACTAACCATCTATTTGTCACTTCTACAAATAATATACTCTTAGTTCTTCCAAAAGATCATAAGAATATCCTTACTATCGTCCAATGATCATCTTATGAATCATTCTGGTATATGCTCATAACATTCAGAGTATAGGACATATCTGGATTTGTACATATCACAGTATGATTGATATAAATACTCTTTGTGATTTCATACATCAAGTATCAATCTATACTTGAATCTTTGTTTCACTTACCAAATGTCAATACACTTGAATATATCATCAATATTGAACTTATTCAATCCTTTCTGTGCGACAAGAACCTTTCTTGTAGTTTCTATATTGAACTCATTCAATATCTTGTCTATGTACTTCTGGCACAACCATATTAGCATCTATTGATGCCAAATATTTGGGTTTTGCCTAAGTCTTTCATCAGGATGAAATTCTTAATATGTGTTAATAAAAGATACATCATTTCTAATCAACAATATGTCCTCCACATAATGTATTAGAAATATGTCTTTAGCGCTCCCACTTAATTTCTTGCAAATGCAAGCATCTTCATTGTCTCCGATGAAATTAAACTCTTTTAACAGTTTCATCATAGTGAAGATTCCAACTCCGCTATGCTTACTTCATCCATTGAAGTTTGCATATGCTTTTAGCATCCTTTGAATTAACAAAACCCTTTGGACCGTGTCATGCACACGTCCTAGGTAACCATTCTATTAGAAGAACTTGTTTTGTTTATTCTACTACCACATAACAAAATTACATGTAGTGGTTGCTACATTAATCCGTCTAGACTAAATGTCGCTATGAAAGATCAAATCTTGTCATAGTCAATCTTTGAACATTGTTGTGAACTCTTTCCCAACATGTCGACTATTTCATAGATGTGAAAACATCCATGTCTACTTCTTTATAGATCCAAACACAACTGTAAGGTCTTACACCTTTCTCGAGGGTCCTTCAAGTTCAAAACTTGATTTCTCGTGTATGGAACTATCACGGATTTTATGGCTTCAAGCCATTTGACGGAGTCAGGGCCCATCATCGCTTCTTTGCATGTAGTCCGTTCATTATTCTCAAATAATGATTCAACCCTCAAATCTTAGTATTTGATTGTTTACTCGATCTACTTGTTTCAATAGAAACTTAGACCTCCGTGACCACAACCTTTGAGGCACGTGAGCCATGAGCATTATTGCTGCCTCCGGAACACTTTTCGGTGCTGCGCAACTCTGCACATATAGCTAAGGTTCTTCTAACCTTATCAAAGTTCTATTGTCCTCCCACTTTAACTTTTCACGAAAAATTCCTTCTCAAATAAACTTGACGTTCTAAGCGACAAACACTTTTGTCTCCGGTGTTTGTGGAGGAATACTTAATATTTATACAAAGACAGGTTTATTCGACTTTGGTTGCACACATCTTTCTTATGCATAGCATACCAATGTTTTAAGAAAGGACTACTTGGGTTTTATCCCAAACCATAACTTTATATGGTGTCATTTCAGCGGATTATGATGGAGCTCTTTTTAGTGGAAAAGCGGTAGTCTCTAAAGCTTTTAATCTTTAAAATATAATGGCAGTTCTATATTTTACACCTTTGATCTTACCATGTCAAACAAGGTTTTAATTACATATCTCGAACGCTCCATACTCTTATGGTGTTTCGGAAAATGCAAATCCACGGAACGATTCCTTAAATCTTAGGTATTATGCTAAACCTGTAACTCAAATATCTTCCTTTATGATCTTATCATAAACTATTTATATTCTTGTTACAATGATTTTGCACTTCATCTTGAAATCTTTGAACTTTTCAAATATTTCATACTTCATCCTTATTAAGTAAATATTCATATATTCACTCAAATTTTCGGAGAAAGCATATGAAGTTGAAATCCATCGCTCTTGACTACACATAATGGAGTTCGTACAACAATATGCACAAGTTCCAATAAGCTAGTCTTTCGTTCCCTTTTGGCCTATGAACGAAGTTTTAATTATTCTCTATGAAAGTTTCACAAACGTCATTTGATCAAAAATCAAAAAGACTCCAAAATTCCATTCACATAGAGTTTCTTCATGGTTTCTTTCCAATATAATTTAAACTGCGATGTCACTTCCTAAGTGATCTTTCAATCAATTTGTCTTTCGACATTTTTTTAGCACTAGTTTTATGGATGTGATTTCTCCAACGAGATTTGTGAATCATCCATCTTTTATGGATTACGGCAATTATTTGAACAACCCTTTTGTTCTCATAATACCTGATAAAACAAATCTTGAAGGCAAGCTTTGATGTTTTAACGAGCAACACAATAACCCTTTATTTGTTCTCGATGAACATCATCACATATTCTTTTGCTAGTTACTTAGGCCATTGTAGTTCATGAATTGTGTTGTTTCGTATGACGATTCATACCAACAAATTCAGTATAAAATACTTAAGAACCACATTGTTTAATGAGCAAAGAATATAGCCATAACATGTATATCATCTATATACTTAAACTGAACAATTCTAGTCTTTTCTTTTCTGCCACATACTTATGAGATTCTCTTTCAGTATTTCCTTCTCATCTTGAAAGAATCTATCAACATCAAAAGTGGAGTCATACATATGACACATAGTCCAAAGCGTGTATAGTAAATACCAATGTCTTTGGACTTGCACTTTGAAGTAGATCACCATCATCAAATGTTTGGTGTGCTTTCAAATTCCTTTCTTTAGTAATCTCTTGGTGTAGTAAACACTTTACCTACATCAAATATTCATCCTTATCATGGAATTATTCATGATCAAGCTTCTTTAGCTTATAACGGTGAATCGCGAGTATAATGTTGCTCTCCAAAACCTTTTGGAGGATTAGGACAACTAGTGTCTCCAACCTTTTGCAAATTTTCATCAAATATGAGAACATGACTTTTGCCATATTATACTCTATCATGTTGTAACCAAAACTTTGTTTTAGATATCACAATATCTTCCACATATCATGGTTTCTGAAACAACTCTTTCAGATCCTAGATAACCTTGATATTAAGACAATCCTTTGAATATCAAGAATCATGGAGACAAACACGATACTCATACACTAACACTTGGAATTGTCACTCTTGATTTAATACCAATTATTAAACTTTATGGAGTAACCGGAACTTACTGAAAGTTTGCAATAGGACTTTTAAACTTTAGATTAACACTTCAAAACAATACGATACCAGTTCGTAAAGTAACTAACCAGAATTCTATAGTTCTATCATCTCAATTATAACTAAGCGCAAGGTGGTAAACGGATGCCAATGACTACAACAACTATGCAAATTCACTTTGATTTAGTTTATGATAAATTGAGTTCTAATTAATAATAAATTAATCTAGGTGAACTCCCACTCAAAACAACATCCCTCACATTGTTTTAGTGATCACACGAACCAAATCCACCACATCAAAACCGATCATCACGAGAGTTGATATGGCTTCAATGGCGAACAACCAACATGTTCATCATATCTACTATACGACTCATGCTCTACCTTTCGGTAATCCGTGTTCCTGAGGCCATGTCTGTACATGCTAGGCTCGTCAAGATCAAACCTTAGCTACCGCATAAGCAAATCTGGCTTGCTTACGTTGTATTCACCCGCGGAATCAAAGACACCCGATCATCACGTGGTGCTTCGAAGCAACAAGCTTTGGCAATGGTGCATACTAAGGGTGAACACTTTAGAACTTGAAATTTATGTGCATGAGGGATCATCTTATAATGCTACCGTCGTCTACTAAGCAATACAAGATGCATAAAGGATTAACATCACATGCAATTCATAATATGTGATATGATATGGCCTTTCTTCTTTGTGCTTCTGATCTCCATCTTCAAGCACGAACATGATCTCCATCATCACCAGCATTGCATCAAGGTCAATGACGCTTCACCATGGTTGTCGTCCACCGGCTTCAACTATTACAACTATTTTGAATAGACACGCAGGTCTTAACAGAAATTAAAGACAACCATATGGCTCCTGCCGGTTGCCAACTTACAATAAGGAACATTGCATACATCAAATATAATCACAATCATGGCCATATCACATCACTGCACACCCCTGCAAAACAAAGTTAGACGCCTCTACTTTCTTTGCATATTTTACGTGGTTTGGGGCTTTCAATAAGTGTCGTTCTAACTTACGAACAAGAACCACAACATTGATACTAGCATTGTTGATTACCCGTTGTAAATTGGATCTTTACTATGCTAGGAGAAACAGGCACCCGCAAAGCCACTTATGCAATACAAGTTGCATGTCAAGCGTGGAGCAAGTCTCATGAACGATGTCATGTAAGGTTAGCCCGGGCCGCTTCATCCCAACATACCGCAAGATGCAAAGTACACAAAAAGCAATCTACAATAAAAGCATCAACGCCCACAATGACCATTGTGTTCTACTCGTGCAACAGATCTACATATAGACACGGCTCTGATACCACTGTAGGGGTTCGTAGCATGGAAAACAAAAATTTTCTACCGCATACAAACAAACAAGCCAAGATCTATCTACTAGATTGTAGCAACGAGTCGATGGAATAACTTACCCTTGAAGATTCCAAAGCGGTTAACGAGAGCAGATTCTCATGGGTGATGTAGTCGTACTCTTTCCGATCTCAAGATCGCGTAGACGATCCTTCCAGCGCCGCGTTCCCGCAGCGCTCCCGCAGTCGGTCACACGTTCGGTACTCGACGAAGACCTTCCTCTCCCTTGTTCCAGCAGGCAGCGGAGGTTGTAGCACTCTCCTCGCGATTCCGGCAGCACAACGGCGTGGTACCGGAAGTAGAGGGGAGATCCCGCAGGGCTTCGCCTTAAGCCGGTGCGAGTATGGTGGAGCTTATGAGAGAGGCTATTAGTGGTCTAGTAATTAGACACACCAATTAGAAGGCTCTAAACCAATTAGAAGGCTCTAAACCGCTGGCTAAAGCAATTAGAAGCTCTAAACCAAAACGGCTCTAAACCGGAGGTAGAAGATAGGAACTTATGTGTGCTAGGAGGGAGCCCTGCCCCTCCTTATATAGGTGGGAGGGCTGGCCGGCCAAGGGGAGGAGAGTCCCTCCCCAAGTCGTCTTGGTGGGGCGCCGGCCAAGGGAGGAACCCTCCTCCAATTCAGCCTCCACCAATCCTCCTCTCTTCCCACTTCCCAAAATTGCCGTTTGACTTTCAAACTAGCCGTTTGACTTTTCAATTTAGGATTTAAATAAATCCTTTATTTTGGACAGCGAAGACACCTAGTACATGATGCAATCATTCCAATATGTAATGACACATTCATGTACCCTTCCCCCTCCGGAGTGCCGGACATTCCGGGACCTTCTAGAATGTTCCCGATGAAAACACCGGAACCATTCCCCAACTCCGAAACGGGACTTTCCTTATATGAATCTTATTCTCCGGACCATTCCGGATCACCTCGTGATATCCCGGATCCCATCCGAGACTCCGAACAATATTCGGTCTCTTTCTCATAATACCATAACTACTCAAACAACGTCGAATCCTTAAGTGTGTCTCCCTACGGTTCGTGAATTATGCGGACATGATCGAGACACTTCTCCGAACAATAACCAATAGAGGAATCTGGAAATTCATATGGCTCCCACATATTTCTACGATTACTTTGCGATCGAATGAACCACTTACATACGATACCAATTTCCCTTTGTCTCACGATATGTTACTTATCCGAGGTTATGATCGTCGGTATCTCTGCATACCTAGTTCAACCTCGTTACTGATAAGTACTCTTTTCTCGTTCCCGTGATATGTGATCCCTTGTGAGCCAGTCACATGCTTGCAAGCTAATTGGATGACATTTCACCGAGAGGGCCCAGAGAATATCTATCCGTCATATGGATGGACAAATCCCACTCTTGATCCATGTGTTTCAACCAATACTTTCCGAACACTCAATGCCACCTTTATAGCCACCCTGTTACGGTGTGGTGTTTGATGACATCAAAGCATCCATCCGGTAAAGGTGATATGCATGATCTCATGGTCGAAGGAATTAGGTTACTATGTATCAGAAAGCATATAGCAATTGAACTATTGAAATGACTTGATCTTTATGCTACGCTTATCTATAGGAGTATGTCCACCATATCATTCTCCTAACGATATGATCTTGTTGTTAATAACATCTCAATGTTCATGATAGGGAAACCACAATCATCTATTAACCAACAAGCTAGTGAAGTATAGAGGCTATACTAGGGACTTCAATTTAAGTTTACAATTCACACAAGTATTAATGTTTCCTTGTTAATACTATTATAGCATGAATATAAACATTTATCATAAACACAAAGATATAATAATAACTATATTTATTATTGCCTCTAGGGCATATCTCCAACAAGAAGAAGGGGTCCTTTTATAGGGCCCCAGAATTTAGAGCCGTTGGAGCCACTTAAGCCGGACAGTCCGGCCTATGTGAGCTGGACAGTCCGGCTAGACCGAACATTCCGCTCCACACCAACCGGACACTCCGGCCTGGCCAAGTTTCCGGCCAGAGTCCGGCCAGTGTCCGGGTAGTGTCCGAAGTGCCTCACAGAATGTCCACACCTGGTGAGGAAAACTGACGAAATTCCACGGCCGGACACTCCGGCTGCTTCGGGGCGAAAACTCCAGATGGGCTGGACAGTCCGGCGCACTCTAGACGGACAGTCCGGCCAGATACTGATCTTTTTCCCCTTTTTGTTCCTGTTAAGCCATCCCACCATATGTATATATATTGGCCACAATAAATCTGGTATCTCCTGAAACATCTAGCAAAGCATTAAACTAATCCAAGTGTTGTCAGCAAACATCAAAATAATGTGAAAGGCATAAAATGTCCTTTCAAATGTTTTATGTGATAGTTATATTGTTAATTTCATTCATGATGCTAGTGAAAGTTATTATGAGAGGGGGAAACATGGTCTTATGCATCTCAAAAATATTAAGTTTCCCCTCTTTATGTTGAAAATCTTGAAGTTGCACTTGTTTTGCTTTTCTATGCTTATTGCTTTGTGCTTTCATGACTTGTTTCTTTACAAGATTCTTATGCATAGGAAGTGGTTTAGACTTAAATGTTCCTTGAATTTGCTTCTTGATGCTTCCTTTTAAATCAATTCATATTTCCTATGTGATAAGACCAACGATCATGCACTAACGATGTATTTGTCCATGAGTGAATTCACAAATCGAACCATGGATACAAAGCATACATTTCCCCTCTTTGTTTTAAACCTGAACCCGTTGTTCCAACCTATAGCCAGAGTGTGTATCATATTTATTCTTCATAAACTAAAGATCTGAAGATCACCCTGATAGCAACGTCTCTGATTTTCTACTGGTACCAGCCACATCTCAACCTATATATGTAAGGATGAGAATGGTGTGGGCTTATCTAGCTCAAACGGGGTGGGTTTTCTATTTGGGCCGAATGGGATGGGTTCAAATGGCTTCACCTAGCTATTGGGGTGGGTTGGTGTGGTTGGGACAATATTGTGGGTTGGTGCGGTTTGGGGTGGTTCCAACCAGCAGCGAGAAAAATGGGTTGAACCCGTGGTTATAGCACATGGTGACATCCCCACACGCACGTGAGGTCCCGTCGTCCTATCACTAGAGAAAGCTAATATCTAGGACTCATGATACAAAACAAATCATGTTCGATGTTTGGTGCAGTTTGGGGCGGTTTCAACCCATGTTCTCATGTGGTGCGGTGCGAATGCGGTCGGGAATTTCTAGTGGTGCGGTGTAGTGTGGGTTAGCAAACAATTTTTGGGTTAGGGTGGATTGGGAAATTAGCTCATCATGATTTTGTGTGGGGCAAATTAGGCGCAGGTGTTGCCCCATTCTCAGTCTGATGTATATGTATGAACGTATGAAGAAACGCAAGCCCTGCCTGACCCATCAAACTCATTCTAAACCACGCACGTGACACAAGGCGGAGGCTGGGACGGTGACGCAGCACCCAACCCCAACCACCATCATCTGATCGGAAAATGATCGTCCATCGAGGCAAGCAAGGAATCCCATATTCCCATGGCAGATCTCCTTAACTGTCAGGAGACACCACCACCACATTGAACTTCGAATGAACTCCATCTTGCTTAGCTCAACCTCGCATCTCACTCTCCCCGAAGTCTACCCACGCGCTCCCTCTCCCGACTAGGAAGATTGAGCTCTTGTATTAATGGAGGAGAGATAAAGTTGAAGAGTTAGGTGGGGAGGAGGAAGAAGGGTGCCTTAAATAGCCCCCTTCAAATCGAACCATTGCCAGTTTCGTGACACCACCGGTACTACCGGTGGGCAGGCAAAATTTTCGGTCAGCATTTTCCAACGGCTCGAAAGCTGAAGGAAAAGGCTCAAAGTAAAGTCGAAAGTCCCGACTCAGTGTGAGCGTAATTACCGACCGGTACTACCGGCCCAACTTCCGTTCCAAGTTCTGTCAAATAGCGCACTTCATACAGAAGGGTTACTGAGTCAAACCACGACATCGCCGGAACTTGGAGCGGAGCTAGGCCCGGAAGATCTGGGTCGCGAAAGCCAGAACTACCGGCGGCTGGGCGGTAGTACCGCTCATGGGTACCAAAGGAAGTGGCCAGGTAGTGTCGCCCGGAAGTTCCGTTCAGGGTTTATCGGTACTTCCGACCGGTACTACCGGTCCTACTTCCGGCTCAAATTCCGTCAAATAGCACAGGGTTACTGTGCCCGAACCAGGGATAGCGGAACTTTGGCCGGTACTAGAGCCGGTACTACCGCCAAAGCCAACCCCCTAGAAGACTATGGGCGGAACTACCGGTGCATGCCGGTACTTCCGGCCAGGACAGAAACAACTCAAAAACCTCAAAGGATCGCTCTCTCACAGAACAATAGAAAGGCCGTGGAGGTGCAAGTATGGTATGTGAAAGAAAACACGATTCCCCAAGTCCTTCCGGGGTGGACCCCTTCTTAATAGAACGGCCTTCTAAAGCAACAAAAAAAAGCGAAACAAGAGGCACCGTCTTCACAAGTCTTCAAGAGATGAGTCCACAAAACAAGTACCCATGAATAAAACCTGCAACTTAGACAAACCGTTAAGCACAAGTAAAGTTGTCATCAACACCAAAATATTTTGAGAAATCAATGTCCTTTCGCACATGGTGCTACAGATTCTAAGCATTGGTCGATACACAAAAATAGATGTATTTATCTATGAGTGAATTCACAAATCGAACCGTGGATACAAAGCATATATTTCCTCCTCTTATTTTAGACCCGAACCCGTTGTTCCAACCTACTGCCAGAGTGTGCGTCATATTTCTTCGTAAACTGAAGATCCGAAGATCACACTGATAGCAACATCTCTGATTTGCTACTGGTACCAGCCACATCTCGATCTGTATATGTATGAACGTATGACGAAACGCAAGCCCTGCCTGACCCATTGAACTCATTCTAAACCACGCACGTGACTCACAAGGCGGAGGCTGGGACGGTGACGCTGCACCCAACCCCAACCACCGTCATCTCATCGGAAAACGATCGTCCAGCGAGGCAAGCAAGGTATCCCATGGCCGATCTCCCCTGCCATGTCTGTCAGGAGACACCCCCACATCGAACTTCGAACGAACTCCATGTTGCTCAGATCAGCCTCCCGCATCTCGCTCTCCCCCAAGTCCACCCACGCGCTCCTCTCCCCACTTGCCCCCCGCTCGTCCCGTCGCCCTCCCATTTTTATTGCCCCACGCCTCGATCTCGTATCGCCCCAACCTCCTTCTCACGCTCTGATTGGCTTCCCATCTCTGTTTCCACGTTTTTTTACTCTGTTTCACTCTGCCTTTTCCCTTTGCCTGCTTTGCTTCTACTTCTCACTCGTTCGCCCTCCGCCCTTTCCTCGCCCCTTCCTCCGCTTCGGATTCCTCCCATCCCATTCCCATCCCGTCCCACCCCCCTCTCTCCTCTCTCGCTCGCTCGGAACGCACCAACCCAAAACCCTAGCCGGCCTCTGCTTGCCCGCTCTCCCGCCCATGGCGTCCCCCGCGCGCCCCGCCGCCGCATCCGTCTCCGGAGCCTTCGGCCTGCCGCCCGACGCCCGCTGCTCCTTCGACCAGACCCGCCGCCGTGCCGAGGTACGTCCTGTCTGTCTTCCGGTCCTGCTCCGCATCGATCCCCTCTCCCTCTCTCTATCTCGGTTCGAGTCGGGTTTTCTGAGGCGGAGATTGCGTCTGCGGGAGAGCAGGATTTGCAGGACAAGAGGCTGGTGCGGACCTTCGTCAACGTCTACGGCCAGCAGCAGGAGGCCTGCTACCCCAAGGAGGCGGTCATGGCGGCCGTGGAGGAGTGCATGAGGAAGCAGGCAGAGGGGCTGCTGCATTCGCTCGAGGGAATCGGAGGGAGGCTCTCGCAGCTAGAGCTCTACTGCTACAAGCTGGAGAGGTCCATCGGGGAGCTGCGCAGCGACGTCATGGACTACCACAGCGAGGGCACTGTCAACTTCCGATGCCTCGACAAGAATATCAGACAGGTACGTGCTCTCTCTCTCTCTGCCTTTAGAATTATTAGTAGATCCCTGCACGCTCACCCAATATATCTTGCGCTCGAGTACCAAAATCAACAGAGGCGCTGTTCACATTGAGCCCCTGTAGTCAGTGAAAACTCTAACAGACGGTATCCTCTTACGTTTCACATTTGTTTTGTGTGGTGCTTACAGCGGAACATTCTCACGAGCTGCTGTTTCTAACTATGTACGGTGGAGTGTGACTTACTGTTCTCACGAGATTTAGATCATTCTTGCCTGCGCTGTCTTAACTGAACAAGTTTTTTTTGGTGAACAGGTTCAGAAAGCTGTACAAATGCTTCAGGATAAGCATGAGCCTGCTGCCGACATGGCGCAGCAACTGGCCAAACTTCAAATAGCGCATGAATTCCCTGCTAGAACAAATGAAGCCGCTCCCTCGTCAATGCTTGTACCAAGGGAAAATGTCAATGAACACAGCACAAAATTCGCGAATCCTGAGGTTTCTTTCGTGCCAGTTCACCAAGTTAATGCCATGCAATCTCCTGCTATGCCGACCCAAACTGGCAGCGGTTATATTCTGCAGCAGCTAGTGCCTGTCTCTTTGAGCGCACAACACGATCAGCAGCATCCTGGTCAAGCTGCCGTGTACTATATGCAGAGCCAAAATCATGTCAAGTGCGCAGAGAACAAACCATCCGAATCTTTTCTTCAGGTTATGCAGCCCCATGCCCAGAATCCTGAGCCCAGGGTTGCAGCCGAGCTTCCTCAGCAATCTAGTCAGACAACGGAAATATGTCCACTGCAGCACCATATGCTACAGATGCCTGCTCAGCATCATGAGTCACAGGCATGGCGATCACAACCTCCTGTCACACAACAACAGCAGCAGCAGTACAGTGTTCAGCAAGTTCCACCACAGATTGTTCAACAGAAAACATCTTCTCCTCATGCTCAAAGTACTCCTCAAGTCACACTCATGTATCCTCCATACTGTTCTCAGAAGCCTGCCAATTCTATCACTGAGGCACTTCCAAGAAGTTTGGTTGTGCAGTCTCCATACTCTTCACCTCAGCAGAAGCATCATGAAGCAATGCCTTCATTTTATGGCCAAGGCAATACAATCTTGCTTCCGACGGCAGAGCATAATATTCAGCATCAACAGCCACAGCAACTGCAGCCACACAGCCAGGGCTCATACCCACCTCAACCAAGCAAGCCCAGTCACTGCAGTGTCGCATCATATGCTGTTCAAGGCAGTGGCCGAGCTTACAACACCGCATATAAGAATCCTTCTGAGTGCCCTGCAACCGTTGTTGCTGTTCTGCCTCAGCACCCGGCAACTGCTCAAATGGCGTTTCACCATTTGGGTTCACAAGTCATGCATAAAAATCCATATGGAAGTATGTTTGAAACGGGCAGTGTAGTAGGGTATCCACAGGATCTGCTTCAAAATGTGACTCTCCCAGTGGTGACTAAAGCCCAACATGTAGACTCCATTGCCATGGTTGATAAGCTCCATGCTGGTAGCAATGTTACATCCCCGCGAGACTGGTCCGCATAGTGCAGAATGGGCACAACTTAGTTCCATGACTATAACTGGAAGCTTGTCAGTTCTCAAATGGGTATTTCATCTGGCTTCCTTTTTAATTAGCCAGCAGATTGGTGCAGACCCTTCTATACTTTTTTCTGCCGAAGGGTCAATCTGAAATAAGAATGGTAGATTAGTCTAGCGGATGATGCTGGCATATGTCCTAACTTTTAATGGACATATCTTGCTTGTAACCGACAGTTGACGATGAATTTGTGCCTTTGCGATATGAAAATATGACGAGTTCACATGATTTATCAGCTTTTAGATATTGGTTTACCAGAGTTATGAATCTGCCCTATTATTTATCTATGTGGGTTTTGTAGTACTAGTATGCAATGGAAAAGGAATAGAGCTGTGATATAGGGGAATTGATCATCTAGAAACAAACCTATCAATAGCAATCTATTATGTTTGGCTTACTCTAATGCTTTTTTTATTTACTCTTTAGAACAAACAATACAAACATGCTTGAAAAAAGCAAGTCTAGAGAAAATAATGGCAACAATTTCTCTCTTAGAGCAGAGCTGTACAGAAGCGTTAAACAAACCACTTCTTGCTGGAAGCTAAAGTGGAAAAACAGGATGGTCGTTTGTAGCAGAACTGTGAGTTGCATGCATTGCGTGCTCTTCCAAGTTTGTCCATACTTGTAACTTCAGAAGCTTGTTGACCTTATATTGTCTTAAAACAAAACCATAGCCCCTTTGAATGAGACTCCAATCATGACAGGACAATGATCAGTTCGCCAAGGCAGTTGACAAGGAGTTTAATATGCATCGACAGGACATCAGCCTTCTAGATGCAATAGAAAAGTTTGAAGCCTTTTATCACAACAAAATACCTAAAACAACTTATCAAGAACACTAGAATTCAACAATATTACTGAAACTTGTTTAGATCAGAGCATTACAAACAGGACTGGATAAACAAACAAATAATACATTAGGGGCACCCGTCTGCTGCTGCTGCTAACTTAAATGTTTGCCAGCATGCCATCATTGGGTCACATACAGCTCTTCCCGCAGTCTTTGTGCGTGAAAACATACTGCAGATGCTATCAGTAGCAGCACACAACTCACCACCTGCTAATGTGTGTGTGCTGTGGGAGTGTATTTGTAAATCTGTCGTACTCTCGTGGCCCTTTTCTTCGTCTGCTGCTTCCTGCACTGCGATGTGTTTTTTCACTTTGTGCTGACCCTTTCCTCCGACTGCGCTCTCTTCGACTTCTAGACCCGTCCTCTGCATCATCACTGCTTGAGACATCATCAGCCTTTGCCTTCTTTCTTGATTTCTTATTTGACTTGGAGGACTTGCGTTTCTTCAATGGTGATGAACTAGTGTCTTCAGAGGCAGGTTGAGTATTTCTGGGCAGTGGTTCATCATCATCTAACGCATGCCAATTGTACATTGCATCATTCTCACTGTCCAATCGTTGGGCCAATGGTTCCCAGGGTTCTGCTAACATGTCAGCTAATGCACCATCAGTGTTCCAGCCCTTACGGTCAAGGAGCACTGAATCCGGTCTGACAATGGCACCTAGAATGCTCCTGTTTGGTCCCAAGCTTGTAATCAACTTAGCATCAGTGAGCACCGAGTAAGCCTTCGAAAATGCTGATTTCACCTGCACCGTGGAACAAGTTTATTCATCAGATGTTTGCTATGTAGAGGTTTTTACTGTGTTGCATCTTGCATCATGGTTAAAATGCAAATGTGTTTCAAACATCAAGCCTAGTTCTAACTGTTCCAAATTCCAAATCATGGAAGTTGACTCATAAAGTGAACTGGAGCATTTGGCAAGAGGAGGTCAAAAGTACCAAACTGTCTGTTATCAAGACATGTTGGCTGTCAAGTATTTATTTATGTACCCCTAGTGGGTACTTGATTAAGAAAGCTTCCCCAAACCAGACAACTAGCATATTCATTCCAACATTAAAGCTGCAAATCCTCAAATTTAACCACATAATGCCCAAAGATAAGTTCAGATTGATGGTCCCAAGTTACAGAGATCTAATAATCATTCTGGCCCTCGTCACTGAAGAAAATGCTAGGCCCCTGGTCAGTAACTGATGATGTCAGACACTCATCGCCAAACTTGACAGGAACAACGAGGCAGATCAAACCCAGAGATAACCAGTAAAATAATCAGTGAGTTTAAGATAAAAAATCATCAATTGTTAATTTGTTATCCGTAAGAACATAGAGCATTATGAAAAAATAAATGAGCTAGTATCGAATTACTCAAGTATCCCATTTATAGCATCTCATAGACAAAAAGGTGCACGGAGATGAGCGGGGAATTTAGAAAGCTACCTTGAAGTAGTTAAAGGAATTCTTCCCGATATCGTTATCTGGTACCTAGGACATGAAAGTAATTTCAATAGGTAAATACACTGCATCTGAAGATTACAAGTTCAACTAAAATGAACAAGGACAACAATCTTACCATGGGATCTTGAATGGCTATAAGATGTGGACGGTCAAGATTCACAAAGCTTAACAAAAACATTACAAATAGGATCAGTGAACTATCAGGACTGAATCACAGTTAGATGGTATTGAGGTGGGAGTAATAATAGAACTAGTAGCCTTACTCTTTATCACTCTTCAAGAAAAAGGTTCTTGCAGAATTGCAAGATATTCCAACATCCCAGTTGTTCAACTTGCGCCCATAGAAGTCAAAAAAATTGATCTAGCATGGACAAAACATAAAGCTTGTATAAAGAGCTGCAACCATGTTTTGTTTCTCCATCATAACAAAGATATTGTATGTTTCTCAAACATATAAAAAAGTAGCAAAAGGAAAATAAAACCCGCACTTCACATGTTTGCGCACATGAATATATTCTGGCACACATCAGGAGCCAATGACTATTAATTGCAACTTTGCATTAGATAAATACCTCAAAGCACATAAATGTAAAACATCTCATTACTACGAAACATTAAGAAAGTATTGCTTACCAAAAGAATTCCCAAATTGTGCTCCTTCGATTGTACATGGCCCATCATATCTTTCACTCCCCAGATCAACTATAAAAAGGATACTCAAGATGATAAATATGATATAGGTTAGAAAATCAGCCCCAGTCCTTATATCAGTGAGAAAAGCCGCACAGATAGCATAATGCAATTGAGATAACTAAATACATGAACCGCATTTTTCTGCTAGTATATTGGATGATATTTTCTTTTACCATTAAAAATACATTGATGAAAAGCTTATCATACACTTCTAAAGCCTACAATTATCATGTGCAAAGTGCGGAAATTCACTTTAGAGAACAGGCTCACTGGAGCCTGTTTTTTAATTTTTCAAAAAGCATCAAATATTTTCGAAGAAATACCTACGTGTAGTCACTAATACGAAATACAAACCTGCAAATTTTCATTGGAAAATACTTTGTATTTCTGGCGCAGTAAAAATGATAAATATGACAAATTTTGGGAAAATGGAGGCCCATTCAAATTTGCACTGCTCACACCCAGATCTGAACATTTCTCTTTTTTGCGGAGGCCAAATCGACGCTCTCGTGCAAAGTGTCCTTTCATGAAATGGTACATGCAGGTTAATAAACTTTCACCCTCACTAAAAAGATATCCATTCTAAACACCTCTTAGCAACTTATGACCAGATTATAAATATGCACTCTAATCAAGTTTACAAGGAGGTTACTAATTTAAAGGTGATGTGGCTTAGTAGTGATGCTGCATTAAGATTTAAGAGTCGATCTTAACATAAAGAAGGGGTGTTGTGAGTGGAGCTAAATAGCCCCAAGTTCGAATAGTTAAATGCCATAACTATTGTCTCGAAGAAACATAAACATATCATAAGGCAAATAACTAAAGCACGCCAAACTTTTATGGAAAACAAAGCCAACTTGTGGAAGGTCGAGGCACAGGTGTGGCAAGCCTAGCTTAAAAAATGAGTGCATGACACATGGACAATGAGGATAAGAAATTGTGACAAGGACTTGTAGATAAAACAGAGCTCAGTTCACCTGTAAATGTGTGATCAGCATAGTGAGAAGAGCATATGACCCAACCCCACCAGTGTAGACCTACCAACAAAAGTAAAAAGATCATTAGAAATCTATGTCAACCCAACAATTCCAAGCAATCACTTTCTAATTATGGTGTGAAGAAATTACATATTTTGTTTTGTACCTCATTGAGCTCTCTCTGATGAAGGAAAATCTTCAGAATCATACACAAAGGTCTTAAAGCAGGCATCTTCTTGACGGCATCCTATGGTACAAAATGGAAAAGGTAAGAAAATTGTCTTGAGTATGACTGAAATATAGATGATCAGAAGTCTATATGATCATATGTCTGTCACAGATTAGCTACAACAGAGTATGTATGCCCTCCAATACTGTAGAAATTAGTCCTTTGTTGTGACAGGTACCTTGATAAAGTCCGCTGCTTGTGGTCCACCATCAATATCAAAGCTGTAAAAGGAAATGAAGATCATTGCATTAAGTGTTAGGGCTTGCACAACATATTGAGGAGACGAGAGCTTGTCGCTATAGCCATGTAAAACAAACTTAACCTGATGTCAAAAGGTATTTCACTAGTTCTTTCCACGAATTTCACAATTGGCACACGGGCCTTTGCTATTACCTGCCAAGAAACAAAAGAACATCAACACCAACAAATAACGAAATGGAACTGCAGAACAGGCGGTGATAGCTTCCAAAGCTTAACCAATGGCATTTGGTAACCTTCCAAAGTGAGTTATCCGGTATCATAATTGTCTTTTTTTCATGATAAAAGAAGTAATAGCAAATGTTTTCTTGCTTTAGAAGCTCTCGTTAAAAAAAAGTAATATGGAAAGGGTGAGAACTGAAACCTGTAGCTTTTTGGCAACACCTTTCTGAGACAATGCTTTCGCAAGAGCATATAGGCCAACTTGAGGAGTCTTAACCCTGGACTCAAATATTACAACCTGCAAAAGAAATAACACATATGAACTTCCAAAGACAAAGAAGACATTCACGTTCCTAATGAAAGTGTGTTTCCAGGTAAAAAAGGACGTGAATGCACATCGTTTGTAGCAGGCTGGTATATCCTGGTAATTTATTTTAGGGAAAATTTGCTAGAGGACACCGTTATTTTCTAGCGTTTGCCAAAACACGCCGCTTGATTTTGTCTTTGCCAGGTACCATTATAATTTTGTGGCACATATGCCAAAGTCTGGCACTTTTGACTAGGATGACCATGCTATGGCCGGTTTTGAAAAAACTGTGCCAAACTTTCTGTTTATGGTCATGTAGTGTGTTCTAGCAAATGTGCCACCAAAATTGTAATGGTAACTGGCAAAGACATAATCGGGCGGTGTGTTTCAGAAAACACTAGAAAATAACGGTGTCCTCTAGCAAATTTTCCCTTTATTTTATCATAAAACAGCACAAGATAACCTCTCTGAACTTTCAAGGACAAAGAAGACATTACCAAAAGGAAATATGTTTTCCATGTGTTTCCAGGTAAAAGGTGGTGAAATCATTTGTAACAAGCTGATGTATCAAGGTAATTTATTTTATCATAAAACAGAACAAGATACCCTATCAGTTTCAATATGAACTGACAAGTGTAATTAATAGGTGAACTTTAGTCCAGAGAAACAGTGTGCTGTTAACCCAGACAAGTAGAGTTAAATATTGCATGTGCTCAGTATACTCCAGCCCACTTTCTCCTCCATCCCACTTTCTCCTCCATTTTCCGGTTGTGCTGCTTTCTGCAGTTGGAAAACTGTGTATGAACTCCACCTGTACTATGTTGACTTTCTGTTTTTTTCTCCTTTCTTGTTACTTCCATTGTGTAATCTTTCTTATGATCATATTCTAGCATTTTGGTTTGAAACTGTTTACCACGCTTGCTGCATGGTGATTCTAGCATTTTTATTGGAGTGAATTGCATTTCGGACCAGGTATTTTGTCACTAGTTGCACTGGACCAGGGGGGAGGGGCGCAATAAGTTTGCACTTCATACGAGGTCAGGTTGATTTAGGAAAAAAGCGAAGGGATAACCGGTCCACCTGTCTGTCAATCTGCCACACTGTACTCATCCACCATACCATACCACGCGGGAGGAGCACATGTACTAGTAGGATAAAAAGGGAAAAAGTTCTAGCTCTCTGGTATTGACGGCAAGCACAATTTAAGGAGCACAATTATGAAAATAAGCTAAATAACTGAGAAGTGCGTAGAGATTGTAACTAAAATGCTATTTCAGCTGTACTCCAGTCCTTCATTACTTGCAGTTACAAAATACACATGTTAATAGCCCCAAAAGTTACAAAATACAGACAACGTGGCAAAGGAAGTGAAGTGCTGAAATTCAAGAGTAGGAGACAAAATACTCTTACATCAATATCACTTGTTGGTAGATAGAGCCCTGTTCTGAAAGATCCAAAGACTTCCACCTGCCATGCAAAATCAAAAATTAACAAAATGCTCCATGGCTATCTCAGAGAGAGGGAGAGGGAGAGTGCTACAATGCCTTGCAATGAGGCCATATATGCTTGACAACATCAGAGACAGCTTGCAGAGCAGCTGTCCGTGAAGATTGCTCTTCGGCAGAAGGTGAGACAAAATCACAGAAGTCAAGAATCTCTGCAACAGATAGGCAATACTTCAGTACCTCATCAGAAAAAATTGCAGCAAAAACCATATGGTATAAGTTATTACTGAGCCCAAGTTATACTATCTAAGCCCTCAAAAACTAAGTAACATGGCTGCTTGCCAGAATCTTCTCAACATTTTCTCCATCAAAACATATGCAGCCCACTACAAGATAAGTTTTGATGAGCATTTGGACTTGTTTTAGGTGTAAATCTAAGTGATATAATGTGCATTTATCGATTATGCAGACAATATTGCACCAACTGTAATTGCTATTTTCTGAAGGCGTCAAGTTGACATTCAGAGTTACTGACACATCACTCTCCAATCACTTGTTCGTCGGGAAAAATCCGAGAACTATGGGTATACATTAGAGAACACGTTTAAATGCAATTTCTAAGCATGCCAAAATCACAAATGCTTCATTTTCCTTATCACCAACGGCAGTAAGTTCTAAGCAGTGATAATGCCAAAGTTCCTAACCTTTGTGTAGCTGCAGCATGGGGCTCCTAAACCGCCTCCGGCCTCGGAACCACGCGCGCTCCGACCCCTGCGCCGGCTGCTCCGTCTTAGAGAGGGAGCTCGAAGGCGTCGCCCGTGCCGCCGCCGACGACGGGGAGGCCCGCTCGGCCTTAACAGCCGCCGAGACGTCGAGGGAGAAGAAATCGGCGGCGGGTATGTCAACGAGGGCGTCCCCAGCCGCAGTAATCTCGTTGCGGAAGACGGCATAGGTCGTGGTCGCGTTCTCCTCAGCGGCGGCGGCGGGGTAGGAGGACGACTGGGGCTCCTCCGGAAAGAAGTCCAGGGTTAGACCCGGGAGGGTATCGTAGACGCAGGCCTCGGCGCTCGCTGCGGCGGCCTCCATGACGGCGGCGGCTGTGGTGGCGGCGGCCGCTTGGGTCGGCGCTTCAGACGGATGAACCTTTTTGCCCTCGGACCGCCGGGTAGGCTTCGCGGCTTTCGTCGCTTTGCGAGGCATTGGCCCGATCGATCAGGTGGGCTTCGGTTGGACTGGGGAGGCAGCCCGGCAGAAGTTCGTCGTTTGATTATACGAGTCCGCGGATATCGGAAATGAGTTGTTGTAGGCTTGTTGTAGCCGTCCACGATTCGCGGCCCGTATCAACACAGAAACTCTAAAAAAAACGGAGAAAGCCGTTTTTATCACAGTTCTGAGTTCCCTCTGGAGCTCTCCCTTTTATCGCGACTGTGCTAGTACTATTGTTTCATGTTCCTTTTTATTTGCATTAGCAGATGTACATTTCGCGCATTGCAGTGTGTACATTTCCTAAACAAAGATGATGACTTGTTTGATTCGTAGGAAACAGATGGCAGAAGAAACATAGAAACAAGGAAATCACATAGAGGACAGGATACGCGTGGTAGATTATAGAACACCACGCAACTATAGTGTCGTGTAATGGTGGCACTATATTTTACCGTGTTTGGTACTACCTTCATTCCGGTTTATAAAGCAATTACGTATTTCAAAAAAATAGTTTGATTATAAATTTGATCAACAATATATGAATCATATGTCATAAAAATTATACCATTAGAAACGTAATTTAAATATGAATCTAATGGTATAATTTTTTTAAAATATAGTTTATATTTTATTGACCAAATTTACGGTTAAACTATTTTCTCAAAATACGTATTTGTCTTATAAACGGAATGGAGGTAGTACATCTTTTAGCGGTATAAAAGATAATGATAATTAATATAATACATAAGTTTCTCAATTATAGTTGCATTATACTTAATATTTTATTAGGATATAAAATTATATTTCATTAACCCATCAAACTCATTACATTACATGCAACCACTTCTAATGATATTCATTCGGTCCCATTAGCCCTTCCATATGCGCATGTTGAGCTCCTTTATATTCAGCACCCCACATATCTAACAAAAATAACTAGAAGTTGAAAAAACCTAACTAGAAGAAGACTCATTATGAGCCTTCAACTGATTGAGCGCATCTCTATTTTTCATTGACTTCTCCATCGTGACTGGGTGTAGGATCTTCGAGCACCATCCTCTAGCGCCACACAGTGACCACATCACTGTGGGTCAGAGCGTCATTATCCGCGAGCCATACACTGATGACAAAGATCTAAAAGAAAAATAAGAGTGATTAAAAAGTAAGAACGTATTTGGAAATATTAAACAAAGAAGAACAAGTCTATT
Source organism: Avena sativa (assembly GCA_916181665.1). NCBI lineage: Eukaryota > Viridiplantae > Streptophyta > Magnoliopsida > Poales > Poaceae > Avena > Avena sativa. The sequence continues at coordinate 329,612,659 of OV702295.1, read as the reverse complement.
GAATTGTATGAGCAAGTTGAAACATGGTGTATCAAAGGGAGCACCATTGGGAGCGGCGTCCCCGCGCATCCACCATGGTGCCTCGGGCTACAGGCTAAAGCAGGTCAACGTCTTGCGGGGCGTGATGGAGTAATGGGACGATACCGGTGAGTAGGTCAGCGGTTGGGGCAGCGCCCGCAGGTGTGTGACAGGTCGGTGGCACTCCAACGAGCTGGGAAGCGCTAGAGAGAGCAGGAAGGAGAGAGGAGAATAAACAGCAGAGAAAGGGTGAAACCATGTCCACCTGGACTAATGGCCCATAAGTTGTGCTAAGTCGGACTTGCGGGTGGATCCAAAAAACGACTTCAATTCGAGCTTGGCGTGCCAAAAATTTAAAGTTTTAGTATAGATTTTGTGTCGTAACCATTCCATTTGGTAAATTTAACGGCGGAGATACATACTGCCTAGTCCCGTCGCTCACAAGGGCGTACGTAGACAGGATCTCACCAAAATTCGTAGTTTATTTAGTTATTTCTACTGTAAAAATTGACTCAAAATTTAAATTAGAAATCACCAAACGAACTACAAGTAGCAGTACGATTTAAGCGGGATCACACTTCATACCTTAATCGCCCACTTGCTGAACATCGTTCGCGTTTAGCGATGTATAAACACCGCATCATCTCATTGGACGATTCGTTTATATCACGCGACAATCCACCCCGGAACCATGGCCCTAATTCGCATGTTTGAAGCTGACGACTTAGAGTACATCTACTCGTTGGGCGTTTTTCGACGCTATTTAGCGTCGAAGCGATATAACTTTCGGTCTGAAAACATCCATTTTTCACTCGTGTTTTCAGGCTGAGTTTCTGGTTTTAAACGAATTTTAAATAAACTCGGCGAAGTATGGACGAATATAGCGTTTTTATTAATATTTAGGCGAGTTCATTAATATTTGAGCGTTTTCATTAATATTTAGGCGTCGCGGCGAGCCAAGGCGAGCAGGGCGACGTGCCAGAGCGGAGCACGGCCGACGGGCGCTCACAAGGCAGCGAGCCAAGGCGGAGTGTGGTGGCCAAGCGTGCGGCCAGTGCGTGCGGCGAGCCAAGGCGAGCAGGGCGACGTGCCAGAGCGGAGCACGGCCGACGAGCGCTCGCAAGGCAGCGAGCCAAGGCGGAGTGTGGTCGCCAAGCGTGCGGCCAGTGCGTGCGGCGAGCCAAGGCGAGCAGGACGACGTGCACGATCGGCGAGCAAGGCGAGAGAGAGGACAAAACATGGGGTTGGTGCGGAAAAAGAGGATGAGTGGACTACTTTTGTTCTTCTATTTGACCGATCCGTGGACAGAGGACAGGATTTTCTCCATCCGGCATTCTTAAGCCATTTGGGTTTGGCTTAGGATCCTGGACGAAAAAACGCCTAAATTTGGATAAAATCGGCTTTCTAGGAACGTGATTGGGAAGAAATTGGTCCATCCGAATGAAAAAAAGGCTAAAAAATGGCGTGCTGGAAAAGTAAGTGGAGATGCTCTTAGGGCATCACCTATGTATGTAGAAGAACTTGTCCATAAGCTGGGACCCACATACCACACCACAAGCTTATTGATTACATCACAATGTATCTAGTTGAACTTATCTACAAGCTGGCCCCACGTGTCAGATAAAGTTGCACACATGCAAGAGAGAGGGGAGAAGCTAAAATAATATTTTATTGCTTATGGACAACCCACAAACTTGTAGGTCACCCTTAAGGTTTTGAGCTAATGGATAGCTTATTGATAGCCTCCACTATGTATGTGGAACTCCTTGTTGACTACTTTTTCTTATGGAGAGCCTTTTTGCCAACATAGTGGATGCCCGTATAGAATAACTAACGAACGGCGTCGTGCGATCAACTTCTTTTGCAGGGAACTTCTCCGTCGCAATCGCAGGGATGTGCAGGTTAGCTAGCGTAAGCGTACGTCGTCAGTCAACGTCGTCAGATCTTAACCCCGAAGCTAACGATATAGTCAGTCAGTCAGTCAGTCATTGCAATTGGATCCGCGCAGCTCACGCGTTGGGCACGCATACATACCAAGGCAAGGCAGCTTCCTGCGAATCTGCGACTGCGACGGCCGGCTGGAAACGCAGACCTGGTGCAGTTCCAATCCTTCGACCGTACAAGCCCGAGTTCGTGCGGTGTGGCTATGGTTGCCAGGAGGCCGGTGATCACACACACGCGGTGGCTTCTTCGGGGACGGCGATGGATTGACTTTTCGTGTCTGCTTACGAATGGTGTTGATCTTGATCCCTGCAGGTTGCTCCCGTTCAATTATTTTTCCTTTAGAGCACACAGGACTTGTCTCAGCTTTAGAAGGACCGAGTCCAGATCTGGCTACTTCCCTTTTCTTGGTACGTCTCGAGTGATCGTTCTGTCCGGCCTAGACCGACTTGCAGTTTACCACTAGTTGAGCTCTGATCGCAATGGTGGCCAATGGCGACTCGTCTTTCCTGCCTGGAAGTTCAGATCACATCGGGCAAACTCTGTCGATCCCTTTTCTCGCCCCACATGCATGTCCCTTCTTTTCCGCAAAGCGCTGAGATAAAAAAGCAGCTGTACTTTTTTATATCGCTATCGACCTAGTGCCACACATATCCAGCTATTGTGTGCAACTTAGGAGTAGTCCTACCTCATCTCGCCGTTCTCTCTTGTTCACGCGTCGCTGTGATTGCTAATTTTTGGGACTGCGCCCTTTTAACCCAGTACACCGAGCTTCTACGGCTCCATTATTTGTTGCGTACGAGATCGAGATGCAATGCATGCAGCATGACCCCTGTCCCTCCCCGATCACCAAATCAGCGTGTACCTTTAGACGATGGCATAGATTCTCTACTTTTGGACACCCAGCAAATAGTACTCCAGAAAATGACGTACTCTACGTAAGCATTCCAGTAATTTATATGCGAGTGGATCGGCTTAGACGACACTAATTCAATACTACAGTGCCCTAATGCAAGTTGAGGAATACTCCAGCCATGTGCCGGTCTTATGAGCTTCCATAATCTTACTTCTGGTTCTCTGGACGAGGAACTGATATGGCAGTAAAAAATTCGTCTCATCGGGGTGTATGCACGCCCACCGGATTTTCTTCGACGCGTCCTTTGTCACAAGTGTCGTGCTCGCGATCACGTCACATAAAACTGATTACATACTTACAACAGAGGTACACGTGATTTAGGCCCTGTTTGGCACCCAAAGTATTTTTAAAGTATTGAAGAAATACTTTGGTTTCTGAAAAAACTGAAGTATTAAATACTTTGAGGTGTTTGGATCGAACAAATAGTATGGTTTTAAAACTGAAGTATTCTTCAAAACTATGATTTATTTGAAGTATTTGAGAAAGAGACTAGACCCTCTTTTTTCTAAAACTTAGAAAAGAGAAAAACTGAAGTATTGCTTTGCTTGGCACTAAAATACTATGCTATTGATATACTTTAGTTTTAGAAAAAGTTTGTTGTCAAACTAGGCCTTAATATTTTTTAGAGCAGCTGGTAGATTTGTGAGGCTGGTCATAATGTTAAATAACTTAGCCTAATAACTTGCACATGTTACTAGTTTATATTACTACCTTTATAGTGGACAATAACATGAGTGTAGTGTTATGTAAGGTCTAATTAATTAGGTTCTAGATTCATGTAATCCTGGCATGTCTGATGTTATAGTAACTAAGTTACTCCCTCCGATCTATATTACTTGTCACTTAAAAGGATGTATCTAGACATGTTTTAGTGCTAGATACATCTATTTTAACGACAAGTAATATGGATCGGAAGGAGTACTATCTTTTTATTATTATTAATTATCATGCCATGACACCTATTTACTTAGTTGGTATTGCATGAACATGCATGTTAATAGCTAAGTTACTCCCACTATAACAAGCCCGAGGAGTACGGGTCTCCAAAGATCCGGATCTTTGACTCCCGATCTCCGGTGCTCCTTTTATTTTAAGAACTAAAAAATATATTTGCGTGTTTAAAAAATTGGAAAACATATCAGTATATAGCCAATATTGAATTGATGTACAACCCAATTGAACCAAAAGTTCGAACCAATGGAAAGAGTTAGACTAGGTCCCGCCTTCCTCCACCGGCGCTCGCACTTCCCGACACGGTAGTACCACCGGGTGCGGCGGTCTCGCGGTGGCGGGTAGTCCCCTACGGGCTGGCTTCGGAACTCCTCTGGCCACGGCGAAGGCGGCAAGGACGTCCCGCGGAGGAAGGCCGGCAGCCGAGAGCGCTGGCTGCTAGAGCCAGACGCTTCGTGGTCGTTCTTGCTCCTTTTCAGCCATGACAGAGTCTTCATCGTTAGTGGTGGCGGCGGCTATGGTTTGCGATGGCGAGAGGTGAGGAAGACGACATCGACAGACGCAGGGTTAAATAGCCCAGCCGCCCATAAACACGCACATCTTTTCGCTACTTCGCTATCAATGCTGGCGCTGGAACACAGGCGGCGCCCAGTGGGTCAGCGTGCCGTCTCGTCGCCATTGATGGCGCAGCCTACCGCCGGTCAGCCTTTCGCGCAACGCCTCTGAATCGGTGTCGCGGTTGCGTCTGAATCCGTGTCGCTGACCGCGTCTGAATCAATGCCGCCGGTAAACAGTGGCTGGCGGGTAGATCAGCGGACGAGTCCGCACGCGTTCAGGCCGATCCAGCCGCACGGACGAATTCGAACACATTCGGGATGCGTCGCCCGGTAAAAATGCCCTAAGTGACTTAGAGGTTTGTCTAGATTTTATAGCCCGGGTAGTAATCCACGACCAGTGATTTTGCCGATCGAGTGTGAGAGTCATTTTGCCGGGCACCCGGGGGCAAACGACAACAAGTAGCTCGTATACAGCTCAACGAACCGATGCGCGGCGGGTCCCGCCCTGCAGTTCACATGGCGCGGCGGTGGACGGTCCCGCCAGATCCGGACCTGCACTGGAGGAGATGCTTCTCATCCGAGGCGCCAGCACATAAAACAAAACAAACACTACTAAAACGAAACGGAGCCGTTCGTCGCCGTCGCCGCGGCGCACTGGGCGGGGCGTACTACTCCAGCGTTGCCCGGTCAGCCCTTCTCTCCGTTGAACGGCTTTTTCCAGCTCCAGCCTTTTCGCGCGTTCGCCCTCCATAATTTGAAGTTTCGCGTCCAGCCCCCGCGCCCCCGGCGGCCGGTCAAAAAAGCGAGCGGACCCCGGCGAGGCTGGCTGACCTTGCTGGCCTCGAGATCGCAATTCGTAGCCAGACACGGAGAAAGAGTGCCACGCTTTTCTTCGCTCCAACTGGAGCAAGTTTCAACCGTAGGTGAATTTCTGAACGACTACATGGCGTTTCTCCACAGGCCACCATTTATTGTGCCTTTCCTTTCTTTTTTTTGGGATAGTAACTATTTTGCTCTCCATTTTAGACGGCGATACGAAGGACTCCCTCCGTTCGGAAATATAAGACATTCTAGCTTTGTGAAACGAATGTATCTAGACACCTTTTAGGGTATAGGTTCACTCCAAATCTCTACGAACCTATACACTAAAAGACGTCTAGATACATTCGATTTATAAAACTAAAACGTCTTATATATCCGAACAGAGGGAGTAGTAGTATACTAGTAGTAGCTTGACGCGTTACGGATGAAGGCAAACGTTGGTTCCATATCATGCTTGTTACGCGGATCCAGTTGCCACGGTACGAATTGTGGAACTATTTTCGATCCCGTTCATACGTTTTAGTCGTGACTTTTGTTCGAAGTAACGCGTTGCTTTCTTTTTACACAATGTTTCCAACCTTCCGTGGGTTATATGAAGCCTATCTGGCCGTGTTCAGCTAAAAAAGTCAAAATCTCAGTTTTTTTCAAAACCAAAGTATATCAATACCATAGCATTTAGTGATGACCGGTTAAGCAATACTTCAGTTTTTCTTGGTTATCGGTTATACTAGAAAAAAAAGGGTCAGGTATATACATCTTTCTCCAATACTTCAAAACACACACACAATTTTGGATAATACTTTTTTAAAACCACAATATTTATTAGATTCAAACACCTTAAAGTATTTAATACATAAGTATTTTTAGAAACCAAAGTATTGTGTGAATACTTTAAAAATACTTCCATGCCAAACGGGGTCTTATTAGTATGCTTCCTCCTTCTGTTTAGACCTAGATGACCTTTATACGTGGACGATTTCTTCAATACGTACATTTGATTTTGAACATATATGTTAGTAAATACTATAACATTCTGTATGTACAAATAATTTATGTGGCAAATATGATAGTCTATTGTTCCATCTTATTTTGTCTGCCAAATATGATAGTCTATTGTAAGACATGCATCCGACTAAATTTTAATATCACATAATAAAAAACAATGGCTCTCATTTTGTTTATGCAACAAAAAAGTGAATTATTATGAATGTCCTCTACAACTAAAAGATTCATCTAGAAGTTGGGTTATTCAAATCTTATCTCTATCAAAGCAAAGAGGGGGCCAAGCCTATACCTGAACCCACACGAAACGAGAGGCACCTTCCTCCACTGTTTTGAGAGTCTGCTCTGTTCTGCGAGCTCCTCCCCTTCTTGTCTCCGGTGGCACCGTCGCTTGGGGATGGGAGGGTGAGGATGCTCGCTGTGTAGCTTCTAAGTTTAGTTGTTCCGGCCCTCTGCCAGTGTTTTGGAGTAGGCAGCTGTCGTCCTCTGGCCGGAGGACGAGGCACATCCAGAGCACCGTCTCCTTCTTCGTTGAGCTTCCATGATGAAAGCAAGCGGCGGCAAGGTACGACTCCAAGATCTCCATAAATAAGGCCAACTTGTTGCTCACCTTCCTCTTCTACATCGCGACTGCTCTTCTCGTTCTCTCGGTCGGTCGTGGCGACGAAGGAGAGAGGGAGAAGATCTGTGTCGCACGTGGTCCTGGGGGTTATTGGGGATAGTTTCATGTGGTGATGCTTCGCGCAACATCACGCATGCCTCGACGTCGATCTCCGTTCTGCTTCTGAGATAAAAGTGGATGGGATCCCTGCAGAGGCGTCGCTTCAATAAGCGCCTGGTTGGTGCTCTCATCGACAAGGTGGGAGGCTGCTCGGTGATGCTTTCTCTGGCCGGCCGTGGAGGCGAGGGAAGGATGCAAAGCAGACGTTTCTTCCCGGCTTCGTCGACGTGCTGCCACCAACGTCTGCTGCACCATCGAGCTCATCACATGGTCGACTTGAGCGTCGCCATGATCTTGTTGGAATTATGCCCTAGAGGCAATAATAAAGATGTTATTATTATAATTCTTGTTCATGATAAAGTTTATATTCCATGCTAGAATTGTATTAAGCGGAAACATTAATACTTGTGTGGTTTGTGAACAACACCGTGTCCCTAGTACGCCTCTATGGACTAGCTCATTTATCAATGATGGTTAAGGTTTCCTAACCATAGACATGAGTTGTCAATTGATAATGAGATCATATCATTGGAGAATGATATGGTGGATAGACCCAAACTAAGCGAAGCAATTAGATCGTGTCATCGTGTTCGTCTTTGCGAAGTTTTTCCTTATGTCAAATATTGTATTCCTTAGACCATGAGATAATACAACTCCCTGGTATCGGAAGAAAGCTTTGAGGTCATCAAACGTCATCCTATGAGAGGGTGATCATAAAGGTGTCTCTCAGGTAATCGGAAAGTATCTGTTGGGTTGTATGTATCAAGATGGGATTTGTCCCTCCCAAGTCGGAGAGATATACTTCGGGCCCACTCGGTAATCGATATCAACACCGCTTGCAAGCATGTGGTTAAGGAGTTAATCACAAAGTGATATCGGATTACGGAACGAGTAAAGTACTTGCTGTGAACGAGATTGAACTAGGTATGACGATACCGACGATCGAATCTCGGACAAGTAAAATATCGCGAGACGAAGGGAATATATATATGGGATTGATTGAATCCTGGCATCGTGGTTCATCCGATATGATCATCGATGAATGTGTGGGAGTCAATATGGGTGCCCAGACCCCGCTGTTGATTATTGATAGAAGATCATGTCTGCATATTCTCGAACCCGCAGGGTCACACACTTAACGTGTCTCGACGCTAGGATAGATTGGATAATTGGTTTATGAATTTTTGTTCGGAGTCTCGGATGGGATCCGGGACATCACGAGAGGTTCCGGAATGGTCCGGAGAATAAGATTCATATAAGGCAGTGCAGTTTTTGGAGTTTGGAATTGTTCCGGATTAATCGGTATTGTACCGGAAGCTTTTAGAACCTTCCGGAAGGGGGCCAACGTGGTCCCACCTTTCGGGAGGGGGCATGGGCCTATGAGGGAGTGTCCTGGCCGCATTGGGACAGGGGAACAAGGCCCCATAGGGCCCAGCCGATCCTAGATAAGTTTAAACTCATTTAAACTAGAGATAGGATTTCTAGATAAGGGAGAGTTTAAATTGTTTAAACTAGAGATAGGATTTCTAGATAAGGGAGAGTTTAAATTGTTTAAACTAGAGATAGGCTTGGAGGATGGGCAAGGGCTGGCCGCACCCCCCCTCTATATATAGAGGGCTGGTGCGCCCCCTCCCCCCAACCACACACCTTCCTCCAAACCCTAGTTGCCCTGCTGCCTTCCTCTCTTCCTCCCGACTGTTTGTAGACGAAGCCCTGCAGCAGAAATTCTCCACCATATACACCACGCCGTCGTGCTGTAGATCCAATCCATCTCTCCACCATACTTGCTGGTCCGAGGAAGGAGGAGACGTCGAGGTGCTGCACGTGTGCATCTCACGGAGGCACCGCCACTTGTGGTGCTAGATCGGATCGGATCGCGAGGAGGAGAAGCGAGTACGACTACATCACCCACGTTCCGACGAACGTTCCGCTGTGCGAATCTTCAAGGGTATGAAGATCTAATCCAATCTCTCTCGTTGTTTGCATCTCCTAGATTAGATCTTGGCTTTCCCTCTGTTCGCTTCCGTAGAAAATTTTGATTTACTATGCTGCGAAACCCTTCAGATCTGTGGCCAAGGTGAAGACCATCCAAGTCGCCGCTAAGACAGTGCATCCTCAACTTCCAAGATGGAGGCCCTGTTTTGAGATCCTTGTTTGCGCTTCACACCTACCCGCAACCAAGTGGTTCGTCCCCGACAGCTGGTTGCAGGCGGTAGGCATCAGAGTCTCATCGCCGGTGGAGAAGACACTGGACTTGATCGCTTTTCTTTTCGTTATCCAGGGTATTTTTTTGACAATTTTTAGGACTATTTTTTAGTGTTACTTTTCTTAAGGTCCTATTTATAAAATGTTCCCACCGCTTCAGAATGAATGCAGCACTCGGGGTTCTTTCTAGACACCTTCCCCTTTTCAAAAAAATCAAAGCAAAGAGCGACTATGATGAACATTTGACTAAAACCCAACCCATGTAACTGGAAAAAAATACATGCATGTTTAACCATACTCATGTATTAGTATAAACTTTAGAAATATCCCCAAACACAAAAGAACATAACGACAATAGCGGGACAAAGTCATGCATATTAGTTTGAATAGGGGAACATGGTCAAGCTAATTATGCATGATATCTCTAGCTTATTCTTTTATCTATTGTGCATTGAAGAAACACCACCCCCCTTGATCGCAATGTATGCGCTAGTGATTATCAACCAAGTAACTATATAACCACTCTATTATTCATGTGTTAGGATGAGATATGGTGGACCATAATGTTTCCCTGGCTCAACATAGATGAAACATACTCAATCACCTAAGAAATAGATCCGACCGGTTGAAACATAGAGGAAACCATAGAGGGACCTACCTCCTCCCCAGCCCAAAAGGTAGAATGCCTTATCCGAGATCCAATGTTGGATTAGGGAGGAAGAACACACTTGTGACTATTAAATTGATGCACTACCCATCTGAACCAAAAGTTCGAACTGATGAAAAGGGCTAAGGCTATATATTTATATTCTTAACACTCTCTCTCATGTTTAGGTTATATTAGTTCTTAGTGTGGGTTCGGTGCATGTTGCAAAATGTTTTTTAAACTGCGTGAGTAGGGTCTTGAACTTGAGACCTCTTGGCTCTGATACCATATTGAATTGATGCATTAGTCATCTGAACCAAAAGTTTGAATTGATGGAAATGGGTAGATTATATATTTATATTCTTAACAGTGACTACCGATCATTTCCTTTAAGCACACTATGGTGATCTTCATATCAATCCAGTATCCATGTCTGTATTTATCTTTCTTTAGTTAAACAGGAGGTGCCTTGACTCACTGTCAGGTGACATAGGACGGAATTGACCTAGTGTCCTCAGATAAATGAGCCATTTTTTGTTTTAATTTGGATTTTTCGCAAACTACATATACATTCTACTGGGTGTTTTGTGACCCCTCTTTAATCTACCTCTGTACATCTTTGGACCCACAGACAAGCTGCGGGCGAGCTCAGAAATATATGGATAACGGTTAGGTGAAAAGGTCGCCCCCTCACCCACGACCAACCTATATAGAAAGAAATGAATGTCGAAAAACCTATGGCAGTTTCTATCTTGGGATGACAGTTTCTACCTATGTCGAAAAACCTATATAGAAAGAAATGAATGGTGAAAAAACCTAGTATGGCAATTTCTTCCTTGGGATGGAAAGATCGAGTAAAACTTAATATGCCTACTATGCATACTAGAGAACTCCCCAAAATGAAATATCGCATGGAATAGTGCTGATTTGGCAGTACAGGTACAAGGTACACCAGCTTGTTCGGGCTGTTTTCTCTTCATTGGAGTAGTCCCACTTGTCTTTAATTAACCACGGTTTGACAGCAGAGACGTGTAATGATGCATTTACAACTACTTGCATGGAGTACTACTACAGATATCGCTAGTGTTCTTTTTTTTTGTCTGCCAAAATGGCAATCATCATTCGTTTAGTTTCCATATATAAAGTGACGAGAAGCGAACGTGGAAACCATTGAAAATCATGACGAGACAGGTACGCGCACACGATGTGCGACCGAGATAAAAACGGCAGCACTTCATTCGGAAGATTCTTCGCCCCGAATCAAACCGGAAAACCCCATTCCAATTACCAGATCAACACGAAACCGGAGGAAGGAAAGCAAATCTACTACTGCTCAGTTCAGTCAGCTTCCCGGGTGCCCCCCACGAGTTGTGCCAAATTACTCGCGCAAACCCCTTTCCCGTTTCCCACCCCGTCGCCATCGCCTCCGTCTCCACTCCACGGCCCACGACGCACGCGCGCGGCCGGCTCGCACGCGACGCGCCCACACCGTTTCAGTTCCTCCGCCTCCGCCCTCCCCTCCTCTCTCCCTCTCCTCCTCCAACGCCAGCGTCGCCCAACTCGATTTTCAAACCATTCCCTTCTCAAAACCCAACCAGAGTCCCCGTCCTCCTCGCATCCCCCATCCCAGATCTAACCCTAAACCCAAATGCCGCTATGACGACGCCGCGCGCCACCGCCCCGCGCCGCGTGGGGTCGGCCGCCGCCGCCCCGGCGGCCGGCGAGCCCTACAACATCCTGCCCATCCACGACCTCCTCGCCGAGCACCCCTCGCTCCGCTTCCCCGAGGTGCGCGCCGCCGCCGCCGCGCTCCGGGCGGTGGGCGGCCTCCGCCCGCCGCCCTACTCGCACTGGCGCGCCGACCAGGACATCATGGACTGGCTCGGCGCCTTCTTCGGCTTCCAGCGGGACAACGTGCGGAACCAGCGCGAGCACCTCGTGCTCCTGCTCGCCAACGCGCAGATGCGCCTCTCCTCCGCCGACTTCTCCGACACCCTCGAGCCGCGCATCGCGCGCTCCCTCCGCAAGAAGCTCCTCCGCAACTACACCTCCTGGTGCGGCTTCCTCGGCCGCCGACCCAACGTCTACGTCCCCGACGACGACCCGCGCGCAGATTTGCTCTTCGCGGGCCTCCACCTCCTCGTCTGGGGCGAGGCCGCCAACCTCCGCTTCATGCCCGAGTGCATCTGCTACATCTACCACCACATGGCGCTCGAGCTGCACAGAATCCTCGAGGGGTACATCGATACCGCCACGGGACGGCCCGCCAACCCCGCCGTCAACGGCGAGAACGCCTTCCTCACCCGCGTCATCACCCCTGTCTATGGCGTCATCCGCGCTGAGGTCGAGTCTAGCCACAACGGCACCGTCCCCCATGCCGCCTGGAGGAACTACGACGACATCAACGAGTATTTCTGGCGACGCGACGTCTTCGATCGCCTTGGCTGGCCCATGGAGCAGTCACGGCAGTTCTTCCGGACACCACCAGACCGCAGCCGCGTTCGCAAGACAGGCTTCGTCGAGGTCCGCTCCTTCTGGAACATATACCGGAGCTTCGACAGGCTCTGGGTGATGCTGGTGCTCTACATGCAGGCCGCAGCCATCATTGCCTGGAATGGTGAGACTTGGCCCTGGCAGAATTTCCGCCGTGAAGCCCAGGTGCATCTGCTCACCGTCTTCATCACCTGGGCCGCGCTCCGCTTCCTGCAGTCCCTGCTGGACATTGGAACACAGTTCCGCCGCGCCTTCAGGGACAGCCGCATGCTTGCAGTGCGTATGGTGCTCAAGGCCATTGTGGCAGCTGTCTGGGTCCTCGTATTTGCCATTCTTTACAAGAGAATCTTGAACCAGAGAGACAGTGACCGCGGCTGGTCGCGGGGGACAGATGCACGAATCATGAGCTTCTTATATGCAGCTGCAGTGTTTGTGCTTCCTGAGGTCCTTGCCATCTTGCTCTTCATTATCCCCTGGGTGCGGAATGCATTGGAGAAGACTAATTGGAAGATCTGTTATGCTCTCACCTGGTGGTTCCAGAGCCGCAGCTTCGTTGGCCGTGGCCTTCGTGAGGGCACCTGGGACAATGTGAAATATTCTTTGTTCTGGGTGCTTCTGCTTGCTGTGAAGTTTACCTTTAGCTACTTCCTCCAGATCAGGCCGCTTGTAAAACCCACACAAGAGATATACAAGCTGGGCAAGATCACATATGCTTGGCATGAGTTCTTTGGGCAGAGCAACCGATTTGCTGTGCTTATACTGTGGTTACCGGTAGTTTTGATCTACCTCATGGACATACAGATTTGGTATGCCATCTTCTCTGCTCTGTCTGGAGCATTTGTGGGGCTGTTTGCACACCTCGGGGAGATCCGAGACATGAAACAACTGAGGCTTCGGTTCCAGTTCTTTGCAAGTGCTATGTCATTCAACATCATGCCAGAGGAGCAGCATGTCAATGAGCGCACCTTCTTGCCCAGCCGGCTGCGCAATTTCTGGCAGCGGCTGCAGCTGCGGTATGGATTCAGTCGATCGTTCCGTAAGATTGAGTCGAATCAGGTAGAGGCACGGCGGTTTGCTCTTATTTGGAACGAGATTATCACCAAGTTCCGAGAGGAGGACATTGTGAGTGATCTCGAGGTTGAGCTTCTTGAGCTACCACCGGAGCTGTGGAATGTGCGTGTGATCCGCTGGCCATGCTTCTTGCTTTGTAATGAGCTGTCACTTGCACTGGATCAGGCAAAGGAGGTTCAAGGAAATGATCGCAGGCTCTGGAGGAAGATCTGCAAGAATGATTATCGTCGGTGTGCCATCATTGAGGTATATGATAGTGCAAAATACATGCTGCTAGAGATCATCAAGGAAAGGTCTGAGGAACATGGCATTGTGACCCAGTTGTTTCGTGAGTTTGATGAGTCAATGCATTTGGAGAAGTTCACTGTGGAGTATAAGATGTCTGTGATGCAAAATGTCCATGCAAAGCTTGCAGCACTATTAAGTCTACTTCTCAAGCCCAACAAGGATCTTACGAAAATCGTCAATGCTCTTCAGACTCTCTATGATGTTGTGGTTCGTGACTTCCAGGCTGAGAAAAGGAGCATGGAACAACTGCGGAACGAAGGCCTGGCACAGTCAAGGCCCACAAGCCTTCTTTTTGTGGACACTGTTGTGCTGCCTAACGAGCAGAATGCCACCTTCTATAAGCAGGTGCGGCGCATGCACACCATCCTGACCTCAAGGGACTCTATGGTCAATGTTCCAAAGAACCTTGAAGCTCGGCGGAGGATCGCTTTTTTCAGCAATTCATTGTTCATGAACATACCACGGGCTACCCAGGTGGAGAAGATGATGGCCTTCAGTGTCTTGACACCATATTATAATGAAGAGGTGTTGTACAACAAGGACCAGCTCTATAAGCAGAATGAAGACGGCATCTCAATCCTATACTATCTGAAAAAGATTTACCCGGATGAGTGGGAGTTCTTCATTGAGCGCATGAAGCGTGAGGGGATGTCTGATGAGGAGGAGCTGTACAGTGAGAAACAAAGGCTAAGAGATCTTCGGCACTGGGTCTCATACAGGGGGCAGACACTATCACGTACTGTGAGGGGGATGATGTACTACTATGATGCTCTCAAGATGCTGACTTTTCTGGATTCCGCCTCTGAACATGACTTACGAACTGGATCAAGGGAGCTTGCTACAATGGGTTCCTCAAGATTCGGATCCTCGAGACGAGACGGAGGTGCTGGTGGGTCAGGGCCTTATAGCAGGGCATCTTCATCACGCACACTGAGCAGAGCAACCAGTGGTGTGAGCTCCTTGTTTAAAGGTAGTGAGTATGGGACTGTCCTTATGAAATACACATATGTGGTTGCATGCCAAATTTATGGTCAGCAGAAAGCCAAAAATGACCCCCATGCTTACGAGATATTGGAGCTAATGAAGAATTATGAAGCACTTCGTGTTGCCTATGTTGACGAGAAACACTCAAATGGTGGCGAAACAGAATACTTTTCTGTCCTTGTTAAATATGATCAGCAGTTGCAGCAAGAGGTTGAAATTTACCGTGTTAAGTTGCCTGGACCATTGAAGCTTGGTGAAGGCAAACCAGAGAACCAGAATCATGCACTCATCTTCACAAGGGGTGATGCGGTTCAAACCATTGATATGAACCAAGACAATTACTTTGAGGAGGCTCTTAAGATGAGAAATCTGCTAGAAGAGTTCAATCGCCATTATGGAATTCGCAAGCCCAAAATCCTTGGGGTTCGGGAACACGTGTTCACTGGCTCAGTGTCTTCTCTAGCTTGGTTTATGTCTGCCCAGGAAACAAGCTTTGTCACTCTGGGGCAGCGGGTTCTTGCTGATCCACTCAAGGTTAGAATGCATTATGGCCACCCAGATGTGTTTGATCGTCTTTGGTTCCTGGGCCGTGGCGGTATTAGTAAAGCATCAAGAGTAATCAACATCAGTGAGGATATCTTTGCTGGATTCAATTGTACCCTCCGTGGGGGCAATGTTACACACCATGAATATATCCAGGTTGGTAAAGGAAGGGATGTGGGTCTCAACCAGGTTTCTATGTTTGAAGCCAAGGTTGCTAGTGGCAATGGTGAGCAAACTCTAAGCCGTGATGTTTACAGACTGGGCCACAGATTGGACTTCTTTCGGATGCTCTCTTTCTTTTATACAACTATTGGATTTTATTTCAACACAATGATGGTTGTGCTAACTGTCTATGCATTTGTATGGGGACGGTTTTATCTTGCACTTAGTGGGCTCGAGGATTACATCAGCAAGAACACTAGCTCTACTAATAATGCAGCCCTGGGAGCTGTCCTGAATCAGCAGTTCGTCATACAGCTGGGCTTGTTCACAGCATTGCCAATGATTATTGAAAATTCACTTGAGCATGGCTTCCTCAATGCTGTGTGGGATTTCTTAAAAATGCAATTGCAGTTTGCATCTGTTTTCTACACCTTCTCTATGGGAACCAAGACACACTATTATGGGCGGACGCTCCTTCATGGAGGTGCAAAGTATCGGGCTACTGGCCGTGGATTTGTTGTGGAGCACAAGAAATTCGCTGAGAACTACAGGCTATATGCCCGCAGCCATTTTCTCAAAGCAATAGAGCTCGGTGTGATATTGGTTCTTTATGCATCTTATAGCAGCGCTGCTGGGAATACATTAGTGTACATCCTGCTGACACTTTCAAGTTGGTTTTTGGTGTCCTCGTGGATTCTGGCCCCCTTCATTTTTAATCCATCAGGTTTTGACTGGCTCAAGAATTTCAATGATTTTGAAGATTTCCTAGATTGGATTTGGTTCCAAGGTGGAATCTCAGTGAAGTCAGATCAAAGCTGGGAAAAGTGGTGGGAAGAGGAAACTGATCATCTTCGGACCTCTGGTCTGTGGGGGAGCATCTTGGAAGTCATTATAGACCTCCGGTATTTCTTCTTTCAGTATGCAATTGTTTACCGACTTCACATTGCTGGTGGGAGTAGAAGCATCCTTGTCTATCTTCTGTCATGGACATGCATACTGCTGGCGTTTGTGGCTCTTGTCACAGTTGCTTACTTCCGGGACAGATATTCAGCAAAGAAGCACATACGCTATCGGTTTGTCCAAGCTGTTATTGTTGGTTTCACTGTGACTGCTATTGTCTTGTTGATAGAATTCACACAGTTTCAGTTCATTGATGCCTTAACTAGTCTTTTGGCTTTGCTGCCGACTGGCTGGGGAATCATCTCTATTGCTCTGGTGTTCAAGCCATACCTGAGGAGGTCCGAGACAGTTTGGAAAACAATAGTTACCGTGGCACGCCTTTATGATATAATGTTTGGAGTGATTGTTATGACACCTGTAGCTGTGTTGTCTTGGTTGCCGGGGCTCCAGGAAATGCAAACAAGGATCCTATTCAATGAAGCATTCAGCAGGGGACTACATATTAATCAGATGCTTACTGGCGCAAAAAGACATGGAGTTTAAGGTACGTGTGTATGCCGGCTTATGCCTTCTCTTTGTTAATGAAAAGAATGTCAACTCTGCATATGTTAGCTTTATGGCTAAAAATGGCTTTTAAAGATCAAATTATGATTATTCTAAAACTGTCTTATCCATTTTGTTCTTTTTAGATCAAATCATGACTAGCTGAATTCACTTTTTGTTCTTTCAGCTGAATCCTTTTTCTATCTCTCAAAGTGACGTGCTTCATTATTCTGGGGGGTGCAGCTCTTCTCCGTGATGTATGGTACGTGGATAGAACATTATCAAATACTACACCTAAGTCAAGCTGTTCAAAGATACTAACATTGAGATTACTCCTCAGGTTCAGAGATTCTTCTGGTTTAGAGTAGGCGATGCTAGTTTCTGTACAGGCGACCACCTTGATTCTTCTTAACTTGGTGTAAACATGGATTTATGTGGTGATGATGCTATCAAACATATTTGTAGTTCAAGATTTTGTTAGTTTTGTAGTGAAACAGAGCTGTACAAACTCTCCTGAATACACCTCTATTCATGCTGAGATTTCTTCTGGTGCTGCCATTTTTGTTGTAAAGTTGGGAATCGCTATCCCATGCATTTTACCTGCACATATATCTACGTTGTGGGGGAGATTGTAATTTTGTACACCATTTGTCATCAGGAATGTCATTGGCTGAAGTCTTTTTGGCAGCTCTGCTGGTTGAATCCAAATTGCACTATACTTATGTGTCAAATACTGTGCCTTCTTTTCTGGTTTATGCATTCGGTTGTCTGTATCTTGATTATTATATTCTTCAGCGCTTGTCAAATATAGTACTCCCTCTGTACATAAATAAGTGATTTGTATTTATTTACATACAAATGTATTTAGACACATTTTAGTGTATAGATACATGCGAATCTAGACAAACCAAGTCACTTATTTCTGAACCGAGGGAGTATGAATTTATTATGTGTGCACTGATGTGCCTCATCAGCTCATCTGCTATTGTTTTACTCCCTCAGTCTTAAAATAGATGTCTCAAATTCAAAATTTAGATGAATCTAGATACTAGTTAGTATTTAGTACTCCCTCCGACCCATATTAGTTGGCTCAAATTTATTTAGATTTGAATGAATCTAGACACTATTGTATATAGGTTCATCCAAATTTTGACAAATCCAAGTCAATTAATATGGGTCGGAGAGAGTATATAGGTTCATCCAAATTTTGAAAAACCTAAGACATCTATTTTAAAATGGAGGGAGTATATATTGGCCTGACTGACTTTGCACCTCGACTGGCGCCATGCTCTCGGCTACGCCTGGTGCGTTTCCGGAATGAAAATCAACTTCTCGTTTTTGTTTCTTTTGCTTGTACATCCCAGTCCCAGTCCCAGTCCCAGTCCAAGTCCAGCCTAGCTCATATTGCACTAGAAACCATGATCATTCCCCTATTTCTGGAATCCTCCTCATCTCGTTCTTCTTTGTTTAGTTAACTATTTCTTACCTGATTATGTTGTCAAAGTTAGAAGCTTATTTATAATAGTATTACCTTAATACATTTCCATGAAGTTATCATGATATATGTCAAATCTCTTCCAACCATTAGTGGACAGAACCGTAGAATCTTTTCGTGCTTTTGTTAGGAAAGACCATGAAAATGAGCTCAATTGCCAGGTTGTTCACAGCAACTCGAGTTAATATTATCTCTTGGCCGTTCAAATGTTCCCTTCCATTGGTTTTCTCATCACTATGACTATGTGACACATTGGCACTATGCCCTGAATTGCCGCCCTCTCGTTTGAACTGCACCTTGATGATGAGACTCCTGCAAACTCACTGGACTTGACTAATTGGGATTGGTGTTATTTGGTGACATGAAATTTACGAATAATGTGAGGGTGCTTAGTTGGGACTAAAATGGAGTTTCTAGAATAGAAAATTATTTGCTTGTAAAAATTGTGCCATTTTCCTTAACAGAGGTTTTGTAGGGTTCGTATGAATGAAATACGGTATTTTCATAATATTTTTTCAGATGGTGCTTTCTAGAAGACCTAGAAAGAGAGCGACCCATTTCTAGCCCATGCAGAAAACAGGCGACCAAATATCATGTTCAGTCAGCGTGGAATTCCACAGCCGTGAGCGTTAACAAGCGACCAAATATGTTCAGTCAGCATGGAATTCCACATCAGACAGCGTTAACACAAATAGCACAATCATAACAATTACACGACCAACAAAGATCATGAAAGGAGACGGATCATGAAAAGGTAAAGAGTGAATCATTGGTCCAAAGCAAAGCATTCGTGTGCCCTGAACTTGGTTTGACAAGGACTTGGTTCCTGCTTATTGTGTGGTGGAACTTCCGTATTTTCCATCGCATTGTATAACATGTAACATCTGTGTTATGTTGGTACAAACCAATGTCTCTTGATAATGAAGAGGATGGTACAACAAGTTAACAATCAAGGCAAATGTATTTTTGGCCCGATAATTCTGTAAAAATAACGATATGGGACAGCTACCATAAATTAAGGTGCATTTCAGGCCCAAATCACTGATGCGAAGAAACGAAGCACCAGACGCACATCTCCCTGTCGCTAAAGCTGGATTCACAACCTCTGGGCAGAGTGCTGTGGCTCTATATCCGAAATCAGGCTGAGGAAGCACCCATCTAACAAGGATGTATAACTATTTGAGCAGTCAGTCGTCTCCAAATAAAGTGGAGAGCACCAGGTCTTGCACAAAGGTTGCTCTGCCAGTGGCTTGTTTCCGCTTTTTTTCCCTTTCCTCGCTGGTGAGGGACGAGTCAATACTGCCACCGAAAATAAAAATTAAGTTTACAGATCTCATAAGGAAAATTAAAGTTGATAAAAATAAATATGTTTAGTGGATTTCACAAAGCTTATTTGGAGGCACATTACTTAGCAAATATATAACTGAGAAGTGTAACTTATAGGTCGTCAAATCAATTTGCTTCAAATGGCCCAAATGCACTACCTCGAAACAGCAAGCAAAAATTACATGCTATGCATACTATTATGATTGTTACTCCTCTATGTTATTTAACAATTTATATTTAGGGAATAAGATATATAGTTAGTGAAGAGAAAGGTTTGGTCATGTGAAATTATCATGTCAAAACTATTAGACTCAGCTAAGAAACACTTAACTAAATAAACAAGGAGCAACTTGTTAATCATGCAACTGAAAATAAGATAATTGATCACAAAGACGGTGAATTTTCCAATAGCAGGAGGGAGATTATTTCCAAATGCAAAGACGTGGAATCGTCATAACAAAAATATTTGGAACACAATAGGATGCAGTTTTGATTCTGAGAGTTTAAATTCTTTTGCCATAAAAAGAGTGTAAAGTTCTGCAAGGGGCAATAGATGTAAAATAATCCATAGAAGAATAAAACAAGTAGGACAATTGGCCTGATACCACTACCAGGATAATTATATACCTTGATTCCCAAGGTTGAGGCACCTCCTTAAGTTTCGAAGTATCAACTGGAACCGGAACTGGTGATTTCGATGGTCCCTCGGCATCTGATGTTGCAAACCCCAGCCCAAACGATGAAAGCAGCGGATCAGCATAAATATTTGTAGTGGTGGTCGCAGTGTTGCTTGACCTATGACTATGGCCGCCTCCTAGGAGCGCCTGCAAATGAGCATCACGTAGATCTCGGCTCAGTAAAGAAACTGCACGGCTCTCAGGAATAACGTATCTGTGCAACCGACTGCCATTCTGTAGATGCCAAGTAAGAATAAAAAGGGCATCAGAAACCTTGCTAATTTTTTTCTAGTCAAGTCATCCATGAGATGCTAGCATGTTCGTGCACAAGGAAAAGACGGAGAAAGAAACCTTGAACAAGTAACCGTGTTGCATGGTGATATGATTTAGCATATCTCTTGTAATCTTTTCAGAGCAGATGGGGCAGGGCTGAAATAAGAATGGAAAAAGGAGTTAGGAGAAGATATAAAACAATCTGCTTGAACATTCCAACTGTAAAGCAAAAAATGATAGCTGCTAAGAAGTTTGCAGTTAATCTCTGGAACATGAGATGAGGTTAACACTATCCTTGTGATAATGTCGCATTATGCATCCTAAAAGGTAGAAAGTGCTGCCATGAACTTTGAAATGTTCATACATGCAAATTCTGGATTCATTTTGCCCCTGGCACAGGTAGCTCATATTGCTTTCTTAGCTCTTTGGAACTTATGTGTCAACTGAGCATATCTCGAGTGATCATATCAATATTCTCAGAGTAGACGGGAGCAATTTTCCACCAAGGGTAAGGTGTGCACTAGGTAGTATTTTAGAATAACCATGATTAAAATGAAACACAAAGGGAACTACACCATATGTAAACCTTCAAGTTCACGCAGGACACACAAGAACTTTCAGACCATGGAAGTACAATATGTTAGCAATTGATCCTAAAACTTAGCCAGGCTAAATGTAACCTGAAGCCTACAAGCCCTACTTCGAAATAGGAGCAAGTGATCATGTGAATATTCTCAGAGTAGACAGGAGCAATTTTCCACCAAGGGTAAGGTGTACACTAGGTAGTATTTTAGAATAAGTATGATTAAAATGAAACACAAAGGGAACTACACCGCATGGAAACCTTTAAGTTGACGCAGGACGCACAAGAACTTTCAGAACATGGAAGTCCAATATGTTAGCAATTGATCCTAAGCCTTAGCCAAGCTAAACGTAACCTGAAGCCTACAAGCCCCTACTTCGAAACCTCTACTTGCCAGGAAGTTCCAATTTCCTCGCCCACAGCGCTCATTATTTTGTCCTGTCAAGTTGTGAATCCATAAGCCTGTGCTGGGAGGTTGACTGACTGAATCCACAAGCTTGAGATCACAAATAGCTAAAATCCTGATTTTTGTTCCACAGTACAGTAGGTATCTAAAATTCCGGGTTCATCTGCAGGGTTGGTCACCCCTTATTAAGCTATAAGAAGAAGATGCGGAGAAGTTTTGTGCATAGCATCACACTACCAATCAAGGATGTTGCAGAGAAGGGAGGAGGGATTGACTGACCGCTGGGTGTGGCTCGTAGGGGTGGTCTTCGTCGAGGTGAACGCAGAGCGAGCCGAGGTCGTAGTCGTCGTAGCAGTACGGGCATGCGACCTCCGGCCATCTTGCCTGCTCGAGCTGCATCTCCATCTCCATGTCCATCTCCCCGTCCTCCTCCATGTCCACCTCCACCTCCTCCATCCCCATCCCGGACATATCTGCTACCCCGACACAACCGAACAAGAAACCAGAGATCAACAAATAATAATAATCACGAGAAGAGAAGGGCGACCGCCAAGATGAGGAGATGGGCGCACCGTCGATGTGGCCGAGCTGCGCGGCGTAGAAGCGCTTGGCGGCTGCGAGGCGCGAGATCCAGTGCTCCGAGTCCATGGCTGGGAATCCCTCTTCTTCCTGCCCTCGGCTCGGACGGTGGACGCGGTTACTGAATCAGCCGGTCTCTCGTCTCCCTTCCTCGGCTACCTACCAGCACGGTCCGACCTTCCCTCCTCCGCAGCTGGTAGGAGTTCGACAGCGACCGGCGCGAGAGGTTTTCCTCTGAATCGTAGCGGAGATTTCGTGTTCAGCTGGCGGGTCGCTTAGCCCAGCAGCAGCGGTCCTCTCGGTGATGGGTGGATGGATTTTCTTTGGGTTGACGGAGAAGAGGAGGAGGAGGAGGAGACGAAGAGGAAGCTTCTTATTATCGGGGGAGGAAAGGGCAGGAAATGGGTGAGAAATCGGGGCCTTTTCCTGCAGTGTACTGTGCTACCGGTCGCCGTCCTGGTCAGCGGCTGGCCCCTCCCGTGGCGCCCGCGACAGCTGCCCCGCCGCGGCGGGTAGCGCACAGTGCCAATGACGGGTGGGGTGGGTGCAGTGCGCAACCGGGTGTTGGCGTGTCAGGGCCAACGACGGGCGCCGGCGTGGCGAGTGAGCCGCGGGAGGGAAACCGCGTGCGTGGTGGGAGCGGTGTGTCTGGTCTGGCGGTGGGCGGCTCATCACGGCACGGGAGGAGGTGTCGCGTTGCGTGGTTGGGGGGAGGGTGGAGCCAACGCGCGGCCGGACCCCGTCCGCGGGGAATGGATTTTTCATTTTATTTTCCGTTCTGGTGGATGAGGCCGGCGGCAGGCGGGATCGGGACGTGGGGCCGTCCGGGCGGGACCCGCAGCGCACCGTGTAGCTTGCTTTTGCGGTGCCGTGTGGGCGTCGGCCGTCGCTGTCGTCGACGCCGTGACGCGGAATGGGCACGGTTTCTAGAATACCCCCGTTATGTCAGGCCGAATCTAAACACGAGATTGTATGTTTTCTCGGGCAGTAGTACTACTACTACACTTTTGAAAGTAGCGCTTTTAATTTCCGTGTTTCGTCTGTGTGTGGAGCCTGGCCTGATTGGGTTTGGGGCCGTGAGCGGTGTCTTTTTCGCTGGAGCGTGTTAAACGCGACAGGTGACACCAGAGGAGCGAAAGGTCGGCATCGTCATGAATGTGAACCTAGTCACCATTTGTTAGTACTAACTAAGAGCTGCCACAATTCTTGCTGCCCCTGCTCAATCATGGACCGATTCCCGGACTCTCTACACTTGTTGGCGACTGATTATGGCATGGCCTTCTTCCCGGTAGTACTATAATTATGTCATTGCACAAGCCGTGTCAATGATAGAGATGCTCAAAATGTCAAACAATCGTACGGTCATACTCTTCCCCGTTTCTCGGCGAGGCTCCACCAAATCAATGGAACATACAAGCACCAAGAGCATCTTCACCGAGCGCTCCCAAAGGTGGTCGCGGGTGGCTTGGGAGGCATATCCAAACAGCCAGCGTTTAGGAAGTTGTGCCTATATCGGCAACCTCATACAATTAACCTTTCAAATCATTTTTTTTACTAGTTCACATATTTCACAAATATCACGTATATCAAGCACATAAAATCATAATTTTATTACAACAAATCTATACAATGAATTAAAATAGTTAACATAATAATTTAAAGTTCAAATAGATTAAGCCGGGGGCGGAGCATCTCCGCGAGAACTTCTTTTAGCTATGCGTGCACCTGTTTGTCACGAATTTGTTGATGCATGGTGGTGCAAGCACCAAACTCAGTTGACACCTTGTGATCGACATCCGCAAAAGGGCTCATCCCTCAAATGGCCGAACATCAATCATGCGAGCATCACGCTCACTCTCGATTACCAAATTATGCATGATCACGTATGTATTTATCATCTCTCATATCTGAGATGTTGATCAGGTAAGAGTAGGGTACATGATGATAGCAAAACGAGTTTGAAGTACACCAAATGCTCGCTCAACATCCTTCGTGCAAGCTCTTGGCAATTCAAAAAAATCAAACTCTTGCATCAATACGAGTGTCGGAGATATACTTTCAGGGTATATCCACAGGACTCGCTGACCAGGTTGGACCACCGACGGGTTAGAACTTTGTTTTACGGGCGTCCTAGTCAGAGAAATAGGAGGATTCAATTTCGGCTACAACAAGACCCAAAAGACTTACCGACTTAGGCCTGGAGATTACTTGTAGTCCAAGATGTACTTAGTTACCGACTCTGTAAACATAGTCGGATAGGTCTCTCCTGTAACCCTAGGTCCTGGTGACTATATAAACCGGACATGTGGAAGCCTTTAGAGCATAGCCATAATCACAACTCGCACAAGCAAACCTCTTTTGTAATCCGCTGTAACATCCAGCTCTCGCCGATATATTACTGGGTTGCTAGAAGGAGTAGGATCCGATCATCGTAGTCAGATCTGAATCTGGATAAACTTGTGCTCACCGCTCCAGGAACACCGTACGACTCAGATCCCATCTTCTCAACGCCTTTAGGACCCCCTATGGCGTACTTGTCATCAATCCGACGACATAAACACCATTAGCTAGGTAGTAGCCTTTGGTGTATTCCTCTGACATTGACCACATAGTTCATCGCCAGTAATGGTATTCAATAAGTCTACCAAACACTAGAGATCGCCGTAGCACGTTGATATCATTATGAGATCTAGCTATGGAAAAGAAAGCATGCCAAATCCACAAGTCATAATTTGCCACAACCTCAAGTACCACACTACATTTAGTATGGCCTTTATACATGAATTGCCAAGCAAATGGGAAATTCTTCCATCCCTAATGCATGTCCTCGATCCTCCCAAGCATACCAGGAAATACCCTAACTTAGTTCTTTGATAATACCAGAGTTGTGTCTTGTTCATTTGGTGCTCCCGGATATGATGGCCCAAAGTATCCCATAATAGCATGGCAAAACATGTACACACACTCAAATGATGTGGACTCGACACTACGCAGATAGTCATCTTTTGTATCTAGAGGTGCTCCATACACAAGATATATCTCAAGGTAGCCATGCATTTTGTGCTATGGTGAAACCAATCAATCTGGTGCATTACTTCTTGCAAATGAATAGGGATCAAACTCCTGCACTCCATGCACGATCTTCATGAACAAATCCTTGTTCATCCTAAAGCGCCGCGAAAGACAAGAGGACCATGTGTTGGGTTGTCTCTAAAATAGTCGGCCACTAGCATTGGAGTACCAAACATCCGCTTCCAGTCTCTATTCATCTTTTTCCTGGATCAGAGCCACCTCGTCAAGGAGCTTGCTAGAGCGCATGTTGGTGAAGAAGACTGCTGATGATCATGATGTGCTCCACTTCATCTTCTTGCGCGTTGGCCTTCTATTGCATCAGTTGTACCATCATCATCTCATCGTTTCTATCCATAATGTACACATGCATCATTAAACGATTCAAACTACGAAACATGCAATAATTCACCAGTGGAGAAATTTGAAATAAAATTTACCTATCCAATTGGTCGAACACCTTATGTGCGCGGCGATCTCGACACGGTTTAGGGATGAGCGACACACCTCTATCCCTTTATGAAAGGGCATGTATGCCCTCATGTGTGGTTTTGGTAATTAATGACAATCTCTATGGACTAATGTATAAATTTAGTTTCACTTGTAGGTTTGTCCATTGGCATCGCTTGGGCCATGTGTTGGTATCAAAGTTGAAAGATGAAGATGTTTGAAGGTTGATCAAGGCAAGTGCAAAGAGTTGCATCAAGATGGATCAACCTTAAGAAGGAATGAAGAAGGGAAAGCTCAAGACACGCCATCTCTAGAATATCTCATGCTTGAAGTCCAAAGAAGATGTTTCCCCATAGAGTATGGGGGAGAAATTTGCAAGTCTTTATCAAGCAAGAGCGAGCAAGAGCAATCAAGAAAGGTGTTGTGTCTTGAGAAGGACAAGACGGTCTATATCAAGGTCAAGTGGATTGATCAAGGCAAAGGTATGGTATTGATAGGGTTTCTATTTTTTTGGTCTCGTGTTGTTAGTTGGGAGACCGTATTTAGGATAGATAGTCGTACTATCAAGAGGGGTTCTCAAGCGGGTGACTCGATCACATCTTTCGGATAGAGCTCAAACCTTTGCATATATAGCATCATATTTTTTGGTTGTTATTTGGACTGTCCATGATAGGATTTAGATCTTGTTGTTATCATCATATCAAGCTCTAGTTTATAAAAAACGGATTTCCACTGCATATCTTATTGCGTTCTTGATCGTGCTTGTTTTTCTGGCTCCACATCTTGGGAGATATCTCACATATATATACTTGATATTGTCTCCCTTGGTGGTATCCAATATTTCACCTTTTGTTGGATTCTTCTTGGTTTTATATTTCCAATAAAATTGGTTTCATCCCAATTAGAGTTTCCAAACTCAACTTCTTGTGTTTTGGGTTTTGGAGGTTTTACCGGTTCATTGCTTCTAGAGAGGTCATATCTTTATCCATTTGGTTTTATCCTTCCATGTTATACTATGACGTTTCTTTGAACAATCTTGTAGATCTTATCGTTCTCTTCAAAATGAGCCCAAGATCATAAAAAACGGAGTCCAGAATCAAAAATTATTGAAGTTTTCGTGCAATCCTGTCCAGCGTTTTTGCCTGAGCGTAAGATTCGGCCCAAATTCCGGTCCAAGTTCCGGTGAATGTATGTTTTCTTTTGTATCTTGTGTTTCTATTTACCAGTAGTTCCGATGGAGCACCGGAAGTTTTGGTGGTGCGCGAATCTTACCCAAATGGGCAAATTTCTCTTGCCCTATTTAAAGGCCCCATCTTCCTTAATGTTTCCCCAACTTTTGAGGCTATTTTGCTAGCTCTTCCACTCTCTCTCTTCCATTGTTGACCTTCAAAAGCTTGACCTCTCCCCTTCTCCCTCCCATGATTCTTGCATATATTTGAGGGATTTGAGAGAGGAGATCTAGATTTGCAACCTTACCTAACCAAATCCCTTCTTTGTGAAGGAATCCTTGGGATCTAGATCTTGGAGAGTTTTATGTTCTTCCTCCACTATTCCTCCAATAGATTTTGTAGCTTTGTTGTAATTTGGGAGTGAAGGACTTGCCCTTGCTTTTTTTTGCATAGGTTTGAGTTCTCTATAGAGATTCAGCGTGTTAAAGCTTGTGGGCTTGTTACTCTTGGGTTCTTGGAACCCTAGACGGTTGTGTGGTTGGTGTGTTGACTTCTTGAGGCCTCCAATTGAGTTATGGAGTGGACTCAATCTTGTGGCCTTTTGTGGCGTTGTAGCCTTTTTTTGTCTTTGTTCTTGGGAGCCTCTAATTGATTTGTGGAGCTAGCCCCAAGCTTGTACAGGTTCGGTGATCGCCCTCAAGTGTCCCATAGTGGAGCGAGTGCCCGTATTTCGTGGTGCGCACTCGGGAGAATAGGGTGATCCTGTTGTGGCCTCAGTGAGTTGCGTGCCTTCGCATCCGGGGTGAGGCCTTGTGTGGCATTGGGTGAGCATCAAGCCACCACACCTTGAGGTGAGCCATTTGTGGCGTTCGGAGAGCATTGTACCATCACACCTCTTTGAACTTCAGGATAAAAATCTTTGTCTCTGTGTCCATCGGTTATCTCTCAACCGAGCCCTTTACTTATGCATTTTACATTGTGATAGCCATCATGCTTGAAGTATTTTATCTTGCTATGACCTTGTTGCTTGTTTTGCTTAGCATAGATTGTTGGTGCACTTAGGTGAACCTATTGGTTAGGTTTTATGCTCAATAAATTAAACATTAGTTTTTATTCCGCATTTATTAGAGCCTAAATCATAATATTTTTAAAATAATATTCACCCCCTCTAGGCGACGTCCATTGCACTTTCACTTGAGACAACCCACTAGACAACTACGCCGATGATGGGGCACATCAATGTCGAATGGACACTCAGGGGAGCGGCGGATGATCTTCGACCGTTCCCAGTAGGTGTGTAAGCTCGCACTACCGATTGCGTTGAAACGACTGCTAGCGAGTCTCTTGTTCCAGATGGAGCTACATGGGCCCTGTGCGACAAGATGTTGAATCTGACCGGATATCACCAATAGGACATCGGGGTTGGGTGGCAGCAGCGATTCATGGGGTAGTAAAAAAGAGAGAACATGGCTAGGGATGATGGGTTGGCGATTGATTTGGTCGCTGCCAAGGGGGACCAGCGCGGTCGATCCAACATGGCATGAGTTGTCGGCACCCCTTACCACCGCCTGTGAAATGAGAGTACCAAACAGTTTCTTGGACCGCCCAAGTTGCTAGCACTAGTTGGGGGCTACCGGTGCGGGTCGTTTTTCGGTCGCAACCCCTGAAGGCCATTAGGGGTCAGGTTTCACCCCACCCCAAAGCCCCCACAAAGGGCCTATAGAGCGACATCATTGAAAGTGTCGCCAAGTTGCCCCCCAACAGATCGTTTTCATCTGGCACCGACTCATTTTTCCATCATGTGCCCTAGGCCGAACCTAACCCATGGGAGGCGAGCGATAGTGCCGGATGGAGCAAAAAGGCACGCATTCCAATTCCACCGGAGAGGTAAAGCACTTTCCCTCTCCAATTTCATTTCCGCTCCCTTTTCCTATATCCCCTAATCCCCTGTCCTACCATTTCCCTCCCACACCGCGCCTTTTCCATAGCCATTCCGCCCAAGCAGTTCATGGGCCCTTGTTCGACGAACAACGCGGCACCGACCAAGGTGAAGAAGCCGAGGCTTTCGAAGCAGAATCCAGATGAATGGACCAACACCAAGTGGGCAAGGGACGTCGCACACTGGGTGGTGCTCCCTACCAAACGTATGACGAGGGAGGCCAGTGCGGAGATTGCGATGAAGTTGGTTGTGGATAGGCCCCCGCCTCACACTAGCCAGTACCGTCCGTGCGTTTGGGGAAGCCAAGGGAGCATCTCATCACCAGCAAGCCGCTCGCTGTCTTCTCCGACAATGCTCCATGAAGGCCACACGCATGCAACGTCACTGTTGAGGTTCTCGTTCTCGATCGAGTACGCTAATGAGGATCCACTCGATGGATTAAACCCCAACCTTTACTTCCTCCACGAGTGCATCTCCAACCACCCTCCTCGCACCACCTGGTCCAACACCGACCTCAACCTCGTCTACGCTAGCTCGCAGGCCTTGTGGTGTGGGCCTCTCCCATTCGTCCTGGCCATAGGAACTCAAGGAGTCGGCTTATCGCAAAAAATTATGAAGGGGTTCGTAGCATAGAAAACAAAAAATTTCTATCACATGAACACATACAAGCCAAGATCTATCTACTAGATTGTAGCAACGAGTCGATAGAGTACTAACCCTTGAAGATTCCAAAGCGGTTAACGAGATCGGATTCTCGTGGGTGATGTAGTCGTTCACTTGTCGATCTCAAGATCGCGTAGACGATCCTTCTGGCGTCGTGTTCCGGCAGCGCTCCCCCAGTCGGTCACACGTTCGATACTCGATGAAGACCTTCCTATCCCTTGTTCCAGCAGGCAGCAGAGGTTGTAGATCTCTCCTCGCGATTCCGACAGCAGAACGGCATGGTGTCGGAAGTAGAGGGGAAATACCACAGGGCTTCGCCTAAGCCGGAGCAGGTATGGTGGAGTAGAAGAGAGGCCTTGGCGATCTAGGGTTTAGAGGGCCGAGTGGTAGGCCGGTTCCATTGTTGACATCGCCGCCGTGGATGACAACGCATAGGTAGCGCTCACGGAGTGGGTCGCTGCTTCCGCGACTCTCAGACCTAGAATCGTAGGTTCCTTCATCCGTAGGGGGATCGCATAGATCGGAGTTACAGCTGCTGTTGTCATCTGAATCGCCCGTCAGCGTCGTTGTGTGCAGGGCGTCGATGGGCGGGACCCATGAGGCGGGCCTGATTGATGGAAGTGGCACCCTCTCAGGGAGGCGGAGGGTGACGGTCTATCCCACCTGGAAGCAGAAGTTCCCGAACAACATCTCAATTCCGTCGCCTACAGACTTGAAATCCTTGCAGGTGGCCTACGAGTGGGGGTGAAGTCGAAAGCACCAAAGAGAAGGTGATTCTCCATCACCGTTGAATCGTAGATCACTTTGGATGGGACCGTCATGACCGCACGATCAGCGTCCCCAGTTCCCACAGACGGCGCCAATTGACGAGGGTTCTGCTCGTCAATGCCCATTGTTATGGACTTGGGTTTTGGAGAAGATGGGGATGCTGGAGATCGCGAAATGGTTAACAGACACACAACAAGGAGACACGAGGTTTACCCAGGTTTAGGCCCCCGGAGGGAAAACCCTACTCCTGCTTGTCTCTTCTTGATTACAGCGAAACCGAAGGTTACAGGGGGTGCGCAGATGCAATCTGGCGTGAGGTGGTGTATGAGGTGTTTAGATCCTTCTTGCCATGCCCTCCTGGCCTTTATATAGGTAGGCCAGGTCCTGGGGGTAGGTCGAGTCGGTTACAGATTAGGGTTGGGCCCTTTGAAATTCTATCTACATCTAGACTTGTCCTTCAAGGAGTTGAATTCTCCATGGGCTTTGGGCCACCCGAAATCTTCATGGACTACAATTTTCCGCATGGGCCTTCCATGGGCTAGACCAGGTATACCAATGTTATGCACCCGTAGGGTATATCCTTGTCAAGGGGAGGTGGTGGCCGATGGCTAGGGGCTAGGGCTTAGCCCTAGTCAGCGACTTGGAGGAGATCCCCTAGGCGGCGACGACTTGAGAGGTGGTGGCGCCAAGCTAGGGTTTTTGGTGAGGGGTAGGGGCGCCCTACCCCTCCTTTTATAGGTGGGAAAGGCGGTTGGGGTGAGGGGAGTCCTCCCCAAACTCCTCCTTGTGGCCGGTGTCAAGGGAGAGGGAGGAATCCTCCCTTAGGTGGGATTCCTTCCCTCCCTCCACTAGGCAACCAATGTTGGGATTTGACTTTTCAAACTAGAGTTTGATTTGTCTCTTCCCATTGGCCATCCAAGTGACCTAGGACATGATGCAACCATTCCACTTTGTCATGACACATCCATGTACCCTTCCCTCTCCAGATCGGTGGACCTTCTAGACCCTTCTAGAACATTCCGGTGAAAACACCGAAACCATTCCCAAACTCCGGAATTGGACTTTACTTATATGAAACTTATTTTCCGGACCATTCCGGATCTCTTCATGATATCCCAGATCCAATCCGAGACTCCGAACAACATTCAGTCTCTTACTCGAATTCCATGTCTACTAAACAACATTGAATCCTTAAGTTTGTCTCCCTACGGTTCGTGAATTATGCAGATCGAGACTCTTCTCCGATCAATAACCAATAGAGGAATCTGGAAATTCATATGGATCCCACATATTTCTATGATTACTTCGTGATTGAATGAACCATTTACAGACGATACCAATTTCCCTTTGTCTCGCGATACTTTACTTATCCGAGGTTTGATCGTTGGTATCTCTGCATACCTAGTTCAACCTCGGTACCGATAAGTACTCTTTACTAGTTCCTGTGATATGTGATCCCTTGTGAGCCATTCACATGCTTGCAAGCTAATTGGATGACATTTCACCGAGAGGGCCCAGAGTATATCTATCTGTCATATGGATGGAAAAATCCCACTCTTGATCCATGTGCCTCAACACATACTTTCCGAACACTCAATGCCACCTTTATAACCACCCAGTTACGAAGTAGTGTTTGATGTCATCAAAGCATCCATCCGGTGATGGTGATTAACATGATCTCACGGTCGAAGGATTTAGGTTACTATGTATCTGAAATCTTATAGCAAACAAACTATTGAAATGACTTGATCTTTATGCTATGCTTAACTATAGGAGTATGTCCATCACATCATTCTCCTAATGATATGATCTTGTTGTTAATAACATCTCAATGTTCATGATTAGAAACCATGATCATCTATGAACCAACAAGCTAGTTTAACATAGAGGCTTTACTAGGGACTCTTACAAGTTTACAAATTACACAAGTATTAATGTTTCCGGTTAATAAAATTATAGCATGAATTTAAACATTTATCATAAACACAAAGATATAATAATAACTACTTTTATTATTGCATCTTGGGCATATCTCCAACAGTCTCCCACTTGCACTAGAGTCAATAATCTAGATTACATGGTAATATACCTAACACCCATGGTGGTTTGGTGCTGGTCATGTTTTGCCCTCGGGAGAGGTTTAGTCAACGAATCTGCCACATTAAGATCTTTGTGTACTTTGCAAATCTTTATGTCACCATCTTGGACATGCTCTCGAATAGCATGAAAACTTAGCTTGATATGCTTTAGCTTCTTGTGTGAACTTGGCTTCTGCGCATTGGCTATGGCACCCATGTTATCACAGTAGATAGCCATTGGGTCCGACGCACTAGGAACCACACCAAGCTCCGCAATGAACTCCTTCATCCATATCGCCTCTTGTGAAGCCTCTGAAGCAGCTATGTATTCCGATTCAGTTGAAGATCTCGCCACAATGCTTTGCTTTGCACTCCTCCAGCTTACTGCTGCACCATTCAATGTAAATACGTATCTAGATTGAGATTTAGAATCATCCGGGTCGGTGTTCCAACTAGCATCGGTGTAACCATTAACAACGAGCTGTTCATCACCTCGATAAGAAAGAACCATATCCTTAGTTCTTCTCAAGTACTTAAGGATGTTTTTGACTGTTGTCCAATGATCCACTCCTGGATCACTCTGATATCTGCTAGTCAAACTAACAGCATATGCAATGTCTGGTTTAGTACATAGCATGGCATACATGATAGATCCTATGGCTGATGCATAGGGAGTCTTACTCATCCTCTCTCTATCTTCTGTCGTAGCAGGACTTTGAGTTTTACTCAAGGTCGTATTGGGCAACATGGGCAAGAACCCTTTCTTGCTATCTTCCGTTCCAAACCTCTTTAGAACTTTGTCCAAATATGTACTTTGTGAAAGCGCTATTAGGCGTCTCGATCCATTTCTATAAATCTTTATGCCTAATATGTAAGCAGCTTCGCCATGATCCTTCATTGAAAAACTATTATTCAAATAATCTTTGACACTTTTAAGAAGGTCTATATCATTCCCAATCAACAATATGTCATCCACATATAGTACTAGGAATGCTACAGAGCTCCCACCCACTTTCTTGTAAATACAAGCTTCTCCATAAGTTTGTATAAAACCAAAACTTTTGATCACCTTATCAAAATGTTGATTCCAACTTTGGGATGCTTGCTTCAATCCATAAATGGACCATTGAAGTTTGCATACCTTGTTAGCATCTCTAGGATCGACAAAACCTTTGGGTTGTACCATATACAACTCCTCATCAATGTCTCCATTGAGGAACACCATTTTGACATCCATCTGCCATATCTCATAATCATAATATACATCGATTGCTAACAAAATCCTCACATACTTTAGCTTCGCTATCGGTGAGAAAGTCTCATTGTAGTCAACTCCTTGAATTTGCTGGAACCCTTTCGCGACAAGTCGAGCTTTATAGGCGGTTACATTACCATCAGCATCTGTTTTTTTCTTGAAAATGCATCTGTTCTCGACAGCCTTCCGGTCATAAGTCCATCAAAGTCTATACTTGGTTTTCGTACATGGATCCAATATCGGATTTCATGGCTTCTTGCCATTTATTGGAATCTAGGCTCATCATCGCTTCCTCATATGTCACAGGGTCATCGGTGTTGTCCACCAACATGACACTCATAACGAGATCATACCAATCGGGAGTGGTACGAGTCCTCGTCGACCCGCAAGGTTCCCTAGTAACTTCGACCAAAGTTTCATGATCTCCATCATTAGCTTCCTCTCCTATTGGTGTAGGCGCCACCAGAACTTCTTCCAGTGCTGCGCTACTCTCAAATCCGAAAGAAGGTTCGACAAGCTCATCGAGTTCTACTTTCTTTCCAGTCACTTCTTTCGAGAGAAACTCCTTCTCTAGAAAGGATCCTTTCTTGGCAACGAAGATTTTGCCTTCGGATCTATGATAGAAGGTATTACCCAATAGTTTCCTTCGGGTATCCTATGAAGATGCATTTTTCCTCTTTGGGTTCAAGCTTGTCGGGCTGTAACTTCTTTACTTAAGCTTCGCAACCCCAAACTTTAAGGAACGACAATTTAGGTTTCTTTCCAAACCACAATTCGTACGGTGTCATTTCAACGGATTTAGATGGTGCCCTATTTAAAGTGAATGCAGTTGTTTCTAATACATAACCCCAAAACGATAATGGTGAATCTGTAAGTGACATCATAGAACGAACCATATCTAAGAGAGTTCGATTACGACATTTGGACACACCATTATGTTGTGGTGTTCCCAGCGATGTCAATTGTGAAAGTATTCTGTATTTATTCAAATGCTCGCCAAACTCGTAACTTAGATATTCACCTCCACGATCAGATCGTAGAAATTTAATCTTCTTGTTACTTTGATTCTCTACTTCACTTTTAAATTCCTTAAACTTCTTGAAAATTTTGGACTTATGTTTCATGAAATAGATATACCCATATCTACTCAAGTCATCTATGAAATTAAGAACATAACGATAACCACCGCGCGATGTGGTGCGGCTTGGTTACTGTAGATATTGTTGGGAAACCCCAAGAGGAAGGTATGATGAGAACAACAACAACTTTTCCCTTAGTTGTGAAACCAAGGTTATCAAACCAGTAGGAGAAAGGAAACAACTCCCAAGGTGTTGCTAGCAACGTGGAACCTGCACAACACAACCACAATACTTTGCCCCAACTTACAATGAGGTTGTCAAGCTCACCGATTTGCTGAAAACAAAGGATTAAACGTATAGTGTGGAAGAAAGTAATTGCTTGTAGTAATTGTAGAAAGTAAACATTAGATTGTAGATTGAATATCAGTGGGAAGGAATGGACCGGTGACATGGTTATACCCTACGGGTACACGACATTAGTATACCTGGTCCATCCCAAGGAAGGCCAACAAAGACATACGCGGCCTGCGGAGACTTTCGAGTGGACCAAGCCCATGACGCCTTCGGATCCTTGGAGAACAAGACTAGAATAGATAGAATTTCAAAGGGGCAAACCCTAACCTGTAACCGACTCGACCTGATGCCCGAGACCTGCCTATCTATATAAAGGCTAGGAGGGCATGGCGAGGAGGGCACCTCAACTCACCTCATACGCACCTCACGCCAGATTGCATCTACGCACCCCTGTAACTTTCAGTTCTGCCGTAATCAAGAGCAGACAAGCAGGAGTAGGGTTTTCCCTCCGAAACCTGGGTAAACTTCGTGTCCCAGTGTTGCTTGTTTGCTAACCGTTCCATGATCTCCAGCTCCCCATCTTCTTCAAAACCCAAGTTCATAACAATGGGCATTGACGAGATCGAACCTCGTCAATTGGCGCCGTCTGTGGGAATTGGGGGCGCTGATATTGCGATCGTGACGGTCCCATCCGAAGCGATCTATAACTCATCGGCCACGGAGAGCCACCTCCTCTTCGGCGCTTTCGACTTCACCGCCCACTCGCCAGCCACCATGAAGGATTTCGAGCCCGTAGGCGACGGGCTCGAAATTGTATTAGGGAGCTTTTGCTTCCAGGTGGGGCAGACTGGCACCCTCCGCCTCCTAGAGAGGGTGCCGCCACCATCCATCAAGCCCGCTTCATGGGTACCACCCATCGGCGTGTTACGCACGTCGACGCTGACATATGAGTCATACGACAGCAGCAGCTACAACTCAGATCTGTGCAGCCCTCCATCAGACGAAGGAACCTACGATTCCGGATCCGAAAGCTGCGGCAGCAGCGACCCATTCCGCGGGCGTTACCAATGCACCATGGTCATCCAGGGTGAATCGGAACTGCGACCAGGTTCGAGTGCCCATGTACCGCCACCTAATCCATCGCCCAACCCACAGTATGGGAACGGAGGAAACAGAGGACACCAGCCCCTCCAGCCCAATGAAGGCGATGCTAATGCCTACCAGAAGATCAACCTCAACGAGGACGGATGGCGCCGGGCACGCAAAGCCATGGTGGGCACTAGGATCATACCTGTGAATTCTTCATGGGATCTACTGATGGCATACCACCTGCTCCTCATCAGCGAGCATAACCGATAGGTAAAGATGCAGGAGGAACTGGACAAATGCAAGCAGGCGGCCTCGGAGTCTAGTGCACGGCGAGCTGCACTCTCCGCCGCTGGTGGCTCCAGCTCGCACGACAACCATGCCAACAAGCATCGCTCTCGCATAGAGCACATGGACCCCGCCGCACATCGCGAGGTCACCAGAACCCTCAACACGCCCTTCATGGCGATGGGCGCCCACGACACCGTTATGCCGAAAACGCCACAAGCTGCGATCATGGCACCTAGCACCTATCTCGCGTCCCACCCGCCTCCGGCGGACGACCCGAAGATGGCCATGCATAAGTCCGCATTAGCCGGGCTTGGACTCGTCGGAGCTGTGCTCCACAATGAAGCTCCCGCGGAGCCAAAAAAGAAAGCTGCGGTTAGATTCAACCGTAGCCCCACATCCTCATCCGACGAGGAC
The DNA here is from genome assembly GCA_916181665.1 of Avena sativa. Classification (NCBI taxonomy): domain Eukaryota; kingdom Viridiplantae; phylum Streptophyta; class Magnoliopsida; order Poales; family Poaceae; genus Avena; species Avena sativa. The sequence goes on along the minus strand of OV702295.1, from coordinate 329,576,002 downwards.
GAGCACGATCTGCCTCGACGTCACAAGATCCCAAGGCTTCGCAGTAGCGACTACGACGCTCGAGACGACCTCACCCAAACGCAAGATCGACAAGGCACGCGCCAAGCGTGCGTGTTCGACCAAATCCGAGGAGGAAGAAGACGAATAAATATGCGGAGCCAGATGCTTCAGCAGATCCGTTCGGTGAACGCGGATGCCGAAAAAATTCAAGCTCCCTTCGGAAACACCGAAGTTCGATGGCACACAGGACCCGAAGGCCTGGCTCAGCGACCACTTCTCATCCGTCAAGCTGCATGGTGGTAAGAGGAACGCCGCCCTACAATGCCTTCAGCTGCAGCTGACAGACGCAGCTCGAATCTGGCTCAGCAGCCTCTCCTAAGGCTCCATCCAAAGCTGGGAAGAGCTAGCCTATAGTTTCATCCGAAACTTCAAGGGCACGAGCAAGAGGCCAGCCTCGATCGAGGAACTACGGGCCTGCACCCAACGGACGGGCGAATCCATTTGCTCGTACATACTACACTGGTCGAATATCAAGAACTCCGCCACGCACATCTTCGAGGAGAGGACGATCGATGCCTTCAAGGACATTGTCAAGCACCCGGACTTCAAGGAAGAACTTGGGCGCATCAAGCCCAAGGCACTCGACCACCTCATGGACATTGCCAATAGGTGGGCAAATGGCGAGGATTCCCTCCACCGAACACATTCGGATGACGAGGATGACTACGGCCACAGGCGCGAATGCCGCAACAAACGAAGATCACGCGTCTATGGCGATCGCGACAGAGTCAACATGGTTGCGGCCGGCTACGCCGACCGCCCAACGACAACAGCCGCAGCAGTGGATACCACGGAGGCAAATTCCGCGATGGAGGACGACCCACACAGACGTGGCAACGTCGCAACCGCGAGAACGAACCCTCGGCATACGACAAGTTGTCTGGCCCCTGCACCATCCACTTCTACATCGACAAGCAGGATAACAAAAAGAAGGCCAGCCACATGCTAAAGGACTGTCGCGAGTTACAGAAACTCAGCGAGAGCCTCACCCAAATGCGACGCCAGATCGTGAACCCTGGGTTTGGACCTGCACCTGCACCAGGTGATATCGCCCACGGAGCTCCTCCACCACCACCCGTTGGACCTTCGAATCCAGCAATCACACCCGCGTCAAACAATGGCGTAGGAGGGTACCCACCACCAAAGGGAGCCCTGATGATCCAGAAGGGGTGCCCAACAAACAGGGTGCAAAAGAAGATCACCCGCCAAGTTAGCCTGGCCGTGACCGCTCCGCCTGCCATCTCTGAGTACCTCAGTGGCTCGGAGTCCTGCATCACGTTTGATCATTCGGATCACCCCCGCCCAGGTCATGCTGCCCTGGTGCTCAAGGCGCAGATCGGAGGGTTCGAGATGAGCCGCGTCTTCATGAACGGTGGAAGCGGCATCAACTTGATGTTCGCCAGCACCCTAGCAGCAATGCGGATCCCGCTGTGCATCCTGGAACAATCCGACACAATGTTCCACGGCATAGTCCCAGGGAAGGGTATATACCCCCTGGGAAATATATGGCTCGACATCATCTTCTGCCAACCTGAAAACTTCAGGCACGAGCGATTGGAATTAGAAGTGGTGGACTGGCCATCACAGTACCACGCCATCCTCGGGCGCGTGGCATTCTCAAGATTCCTGGCAGTACCACACGATGTGTACCTGCTACTCAAGATGCCAGGACCCAGGGGCGTCATTACCGTCCAAGGCAGCCTCACCCGATCCGACCATTACGATAGAGACTTCAACATAATCTCACAGTCGTTTGGTATGCAGGAGGAGCTTACGAGGCTCCGAGAGGAGACACACAATGGGGCACCCCAGTCCCCAGGCAAAACGCACCTGACATGTCGTTCGACTCTATAGCCAACACGAAAAAGGTGCAGGTCCACCCAACGTATGCCTCCAAGACGGCGCCGATCGCCAACGACCTCAGCCCCGCATAGGAAATCACGCTCGTCGAATTCCTCCGTGAGCGCTGAGAAATCTTCGCCTGGTGTCCTGCGGACATGCCAGGAGTTCCCAGGGAATTTGCCGAGCATGCACTCAATGTGTTCCCCGACGCAAAGCCCGTCAAGCAGTCGATCCGACGACTGTCCGAACCAATAGCTTAAGTAGTTGGAATCAAAGTCAATAGACTACTCAATGCCAACTTCATCCTAGAAATCAAGGAGAGCGAGTGGCTGACCAACACCGTGCTGGTCCCCAAGAAGGACACGGACATCCCGCGGATTTTCGTGGACTTCACATCGCTCAACAAGTATTGACCCAAGGATCACTTCCCTCTACCACGGATCGATCAGATCATCGATTCGACTGCAGGGTGCGAGAAGCTCTCCTTCCTCGATGCCTACTCAGGCTACAACCATATTCGGCTGAAGGTCGAAGATCAGGAGAAAACAGCGTTCATCACGTCGTTTGGAGTGTTCTGCTACAACACCATGCCCTTCAGGCTGAAGCACACAGGTGCAACGTACCAAAGGTGCATGCAGGTGTGCCTAAAAACCAGATCGGTCGCAACGTCCAAGTCTATGTCGACGACATAGTCATCAAGAGCAGGGAAGCCAATACACTAATCGACAATCTCCGTGAGACGTTTGATAACCTTGATCACTATAAGATCAAGCCGAACCCAGAAAAGTCCGCCTTTGGCATCCCATCTGGCCAATTACTCGGCTACTTCATCTCCTAGTGAGGGATCGAGGCGAATCCAAAGAAAATCCGGGCCATACTGACCATGGAGAAGCCGAAGAACCTTAAGGGTGTCTAGCAACTTGTCGGGCGCATCGTGGCGCTGAGCAGGGTCATCATTTGCATGGGTGAGAAGGCCCTGCCTTTCTAACAGCTGCTGCGCAAAGCCGACAAATTTGAGTGGACACCCGAAGCAGACGACGCATTCGAAGACCTCAAGCGGCTGCTCTCTACCTTGCATGTCCTGGTCACGCCAAAGAAACGCGAGCCTCTGCTGCTATACATCGCAGCCATGCATCAAGTTGTCAGCACTGTGCTCGTGGTCGAATGACCCAAAGATGGCAAGACCCATGGGGTACAACGCCCAATTTACTACCTCAGCAAGGTCCTAACACCAACAAAGCAGAGGTACCCTCACTACCAGAAACTCGCCTACGGCGTATTCATGACGGCTCGTCGGCTGAGCCACTACTTCCAAGATCACCAGATAATGGTTGTTAACGAGGCACCATTGTCCAACATCTTGAACAACCTCGAAGCCACGGGACGCGTAGCCCTGTGGGTCATCGAGCTATCCCCTATAGACATAGTCTACGAGCGGCGCAAGGCCATAAAATCTCAGGCCCTCCCTGACTTCCTCGTCCACTGGATGGAGCTCCAGCTACCAGACGCTGCAGACATGACGCAGTCATGGACGATGCACTTCGACGACTCCAAGCGCGAGGCCGGAGCAGGAGCTGGCGTCATACTGATGTCCCCGCAAAGCGATAAGATGAAATACGTCCTTCGGATGAAATTTCGCGCCTCCAACAACGACGCCGAATACGAGGCCCTCATCCACGGCATGATAATGGCCAAGATCTGCGGTGCAACGCACCTAGTCATCTACGACGACTCGAACCTTGTCGTCCAGCAGACAATGAACGAGTGCGACGCTCACAACGCCAACATGGTCACGTACCGCGTGCTCTACAACTCACTCGAATGAGACTTTGATGGCTGCGAGCTTCGGCGTGTTGGAAGGGAAAGCAACGAGAAAGCCGATAGACTCGCCAACATCGGCTCCACCTGCGCACGGGTGCCACCAGGTGTGTTCCTCGAACAAATCTGTGTACCCTCCATCAAAAGAAAATTCCCCAAGGGATCACCAGAAGAAGCAGAGCACTCAGGGGTTGCGCCACCCGAAGGACATGAAGAACCCGAAAAGCTCGACACCGAGGCCGAGCTGGTCAGCTTGGTACAGGTCATGGCAATCGAAGAAACATGGACGCAGCCGTACCTTTGATACCTAATAAACAGAGAGCTGACCAACGACCCGACAGATGCCCGGCGCATATCTCGCCGGTCCAAGGCCTTCACCATTATCAATGGTGAATTGTACAAGCGCAGCATTTCGGGTGTACTCCAACGGTGAGTCACCATCGGTGATGGCAAAACCATCCTTCAAGACATCCACGAGGGCATCTGTGGCCATAATGCAGGCAACCGCGCTCTAGTCGCCAAAGCTCTGCGAGCTGTATTTTACTGGCCAACAACCATGAACAATGCCAAGGACCTCGTCCAAAGGTGCAACGCCTGCCAGAGGTACGCGGACAAGCCACACGCACCAGGATCCGAGCTAAGGCCCATACCGCTGGCCTGACTTTGCCCAATGGGGCCTCGATATGATCGGCAAACTGTCCAAATCATCGAAGGGAAGCCACGTCTACCTCCTGGTCGCAGTAGACAAGTTCACCAAGTGGATCGAGGCCATGCCCGTCACCAACAAAGCGGCAAAAATATCGTCAAATTCTTTGAATCCATAGTGTATAGGTTCGGCGTGCCCCACAGCATCATCACGGATAATGGCTCGAACTTCATCTCGAAGGAATTCTAGGACTTCTGCGAAGGCCTCAGCATCAACATATCATACGCCTCCGTGGCACACCCGTAGACCAATGGACAAGTCGAAAAGGACAACAGCCTCATAGGCAGCGGCATCAACAAACGTCTGTTATCCCCACTCGAAAGGCTCACGAGAGCTTGGGTGGAAGAGCTACGCTCCGTACTTTGGAGCCTGCATACAACGCCGAACAGTTCAACTGGCTACACGCCATTTTTCATGGTGCACGGAGCCGAAGCCGTGCTACCTGCAGAAGTACGCCACAAGGCCCCGCGGGTTGTTGCCTAAAGTGAAGCCGAATCATCGACCGCACTCGAAGACGCCGTTAACACACACGACGAAGCACGTGACATATCCGCGTCTCGCTCAGCGGTCTACCAGTAGAGCCTCCGCAACTACCACAGCCGTCGGTTGCGCCCAAGGTCCTTCATCAAAGGATACCTCATCCTATGACTCAAGCAAGAGCGGCCGAATAAGCTCGATTCACCCTAGGAAGGACCCTACATCGTCACCGAAGTCATCCCAGGTGGCGCCTACCGCCTCATGGAGTCGAATACTCCAACCCATGGAACATCGCACAACTGCGATGCTTCTACCCCTAGCCACCTCTTTACTTTCAATAAGGCTACTCAGCCGAATAATGTACCTCCTCGTTACGATATGAATAAAAGCTAAGTTCCCCGTCCGAAATTTTCTCTTACCCTGCATTACTTTTCGCTCAGGGGTTATGCCTCACCTCACGACTCTGTCGACTGAGAACAAAGCATACAACATGTGTAGCTGACCACGTCAGGCTAACGAAAAGGGCATGCATACAACAAAGCACAACGTGCAAACACAACTAAACTTTACACATGGCACAATAATCCCACTCAAATACATACAAGTTTTACATAAGTCTATTTTCTTTACAGGGTACGCCTATTCTGAAGAATCACGCTCGCCGGTTTCTCGAAAAGATCGACGATCTCTTCGGCATACTGCCTAACAGCCGCATAATGCAGACACATATCCCAGAGACTACCATCAGGTCGAAGGGGTGGCCCAGTCGCCACCGCCGCGAGATCAACATCACGGCGATGTAGCCGAGCAAGCGAAAGAGCGGCCTGCACCCTAGTGACTAGTTGACACCGCACCAATTCCTTGACATGGCGCACATCTCGAAACTTTGGTAGCAGACCCCAAAGGTTGGAAGGTGCCTCATCCAGGGGAAACATAATGGCCCAAATGGATGCCAGGGAAATCCTCGCTTGCCTCAGCACACGAGAAACCTGATGCGCGCGATCTTGCATCTTCGCAAGAACAACAGCTCGATCACGGTCCATCCAGAAGAATCCGCCAGCCTCTAAGTCCTGTTGGGTCATGCAATTCATCCGAACTGCAACACGCTCCTTCTCTTCCTGCGGAACGAGACTGATGCCTGCACCAAGTATAGAATAATAAGACATGCAAGCCAGGGACACCTGAAAATAATATCGGTTCGACAAGACTTATGTTGCAGTTGCTCGCTCATCTGTCGTAGGTCCCCCATCAAAAACTCCTCCCTAGGCAGTGGCCAGCTCCGCCTTCGACTTCCATACGTCTGCATGGCCACGAATGCTAAGGGCATCCTTCTCCAGGCCGCAGACACGGTCGCGAAGGAACACAAGATGTGACGCATCGTCCAATGATGGTCGCGGATCTCGAGCAGTCGAAGTACCAACGGGTGCCCCTCCCGAAGGACCCTAAAGACAAACAAGTAAGGAAGATGAACATCACATACATCTCTGGCGATAGCTCGAAAAATAATTTATATACATTAAAGGCCACCGCGTGGCACAAGGAAATATTGTTCACCAACAAAAGTGTACATTACAAAATATAGACGATAAACTATCCTAAACTACAACATCAAAGCTTAGGCACCAGCATCTGGAGTGGCCTCAGAGCCAGACTGCCTGCGCTTGGCCTCCTGTTGCTTCGCCGCGTACTCCGCCAGTAGGTCAATGAGTTTCGGCCCATAACGCTTACAACAGGAAGCGAAGAGAGCGAAGGCTAACTCTGAGCCGTCTGGAGCCGTTGGCATATGGGAGGTGATGTGCGGTAGGTCCAGCTCCGCTCCGGATGCCATGGCCATGGCCAACCCCATGGAGGCGCCGATGCCCTTCTGCTTACGCTTGTAGGCCACAGGAGCGTCCTCCGACAGAGCATCCGCCAGAGCATCGACATCCTCAAGAGCAGCGCCCTTGGGGATGACCTCCTTGCAGAAGCGTCGAAGAACTTCCTTGGCCTTCGCCAAGGAGCCAGCAGCAGTACCGTAGCGATCTTCGACTGCTGCGGTGGCATCATCCAGAGCATTTCCATGCTCCATCACACCGCGATCAAACGCGATGCCTGCAGCATCTGAGACAAAGAAAGAAGAAAAGGTCCTGAATAAGAACGAGACAAGGAGCAGCTGAAAGAACAAGGACAAACCAAGTGAAATAAACTCACCGGAGAAAGCCTTGGCCGCAGCCATCAGCCTATCGGCCATCTCCTTCTCGCGAGCGGCAACCGCAGAAGCAAGCTGCTTCTCACGATCCGCAGACTCCTTCCGCAGGCGCTCCTGAGCTTCGGCAGCGTTAGCCACCTCCTTCTCCGGGTGCTCTTTCGCCTCAGCAGCATCTGCAACTTTCTTCTCCGCCCGACCAAGGCTCTTCTTCAGAGCGTCCGGCCGAAGGAGAGCTGCATTATTCTCATCTGCAAACACCAAGAACAAAGAAGATCAACAGAAGCAAAGATGAAACAGACAACTGAGCAACAAAAAGATGATCAAACTGTGTACCTTGCAGCTGCTGCATGTTGACCTCCAACGCCAAATGCTGCTGAACAAGGAGATTCACGCCACGCACGAAGGGCTGCGAAAAAAACACAAACAAGCATCAGAAAGGGCTCGGGGGCTATGCCCCACAATAGGAAAATTCGACCAGTAGGTCATCCAAAAAAAGGGCTCGGGGGCTCCCCCCTACAAGACCAAGGAACAGAAAACTTATGTGCTTAGACGGAGACTCTGAGGTTCCGCGTACAGTCTTCTGAGTAATGACTACTCGATCCTCCTATGGAGAGGGGTTCGAAGCATCATCCCCAGAGTTGGCCACCGTCTGAGAGGAAGGAGCCGTCGGCTTCGACTCCCCTACGACCTCCTGAGTGCCCTCACTAAGAGAACCCTCCAAGGAGTGGCTGTAAGTAAAATATTGATCAAGACAAGAAGAAACATTGCACACGCAAATTACAGAACAAAACAGATCCAAAACTACTTACGAGTCAATGTCTGACAAATTGAAGACCGGCACGGCCTTCTCCTTCTTCTTCTTCTTGGCCAGCGGCTGTGGCGCCATCGCCCGAAGTGGCACATCAGGAAAAGGTGCAGAGGAGGCATCTTCATCCTCACCATGCTGATCTAGGAAGGAAGGGCCCCGAGGAGTAGGCGGCGTCAACGCATCCGAAGAATCACTCCGGGAGCGCTTTCGGGCCTGCCCCTCGCTCGGCTCGGGGGCTTCCTGGGTTGGAGATTGCACCGGCGGAAGCTCGGACTCAGAGTCCACAACCTCGTTGTCCGGCGCAACCAGAAAATTCTCAGGCAGCGGAGGCATCATGCCAGCTACCTTCAGCTCCTGCACACAAATACAAAAGTCGTGATTAGCAACAATATTACAACATTCGAAAATAAAAAGGCGCAACGCGCATGACGCAATTCTACACCAGAGGAACTGGATTCGAAGCACCGAAGGGGGCGATCAAGGACTTATTCGGGAGGTCCTCCTCGGCCTTGAACTTCAGCAGTGGCCAAAGAACTCTATCAAGGTCGCCCCTGGATAGCTCTTCAGCCGAGACCCTCGTCGGGTCGTGGTGGCCTGTGTAAAGAAACATCGGATGCGCCCTCTCATGGAGCGGCTGCACCCGACGTTTGAGGAAGGTGCGGATAATATCCACACCATTGACCTCCTTCTTAGCAACCATCTGGAGCGCCTCCACTCGACGGTAGATCTCCTCCACCTCCGCTACCTCGCCCTCCGGGACGTGGTTCTTCCAGGACCTCTTCGGAACGATTTCCTGGGATGAGTCGAAGGGAGCGAGGCCAAAATCTGGTCTGTCCATAGTGGAGTCATGGATATAAAACCACTTCTTTCACCAGTATTGGACGGACTCGCACATAGAAAAGGAAACAAAGAGAATAGAAGATCGGATGGAAATGACGCAGCCACCGAGCGGATAGAATCCGCCGGTGCCGGACTGCCTTTTCACGGAATAGAGATTTCGGAAGAGGCCGAAGTGCGGTTCGATACCGAGCCAGCACCCGCAGACAGTGATAAAACAAGCAATGTGGAGGAGAGAATTGGGAGAAAGATGATGAAGTTGGATGCCGTAGAAGAAAAGAAGTCCTCGGAGAAAATCGTGGACATGGAGCGAAAGGCCGTGAAGAAGAAAAGCAACAAACATCACCCGAAACCCTACAGGTGGACGGGGGATTACCTCATCGCCTGGAAGTTTCACGACCTCCTTGTCCTGCGGGATCAGCCCCGCATCGCGCAGTTTGCACATGTCAGTCTCGCGCGCCTCCGTGTGCCTCCAGTTGCCGTCCGTGATGCGCGTGGCACCGACAACCTTCTTTCCACCGGCGGCGGTGCTCGAGCCCGCTCCGGCAGAGGTCTTCTTTGATTTGCCCATGGCGCGGTGGTGAGTGCGGCGATGAGCACGGAGGAAAGAGGAAGGAAATGATCTGAGAACGTCCAGTGCGTGCAAGAAAGCAAGTGCTCGCAAAAATGGAGGCAATGGTGGAAAGCAAATGGCAAGGGGTGAAAACAAAATCATTGTTTTCCCCACGGTTATAAGGACGAGGACGACGAAGAGGAACCATTCATCTAGAATCCCTAGCGCCCAGGACAGATCCAACCATACACGTGTCAACACAGCAACGAATCGTCGCCAGCACACCGTCCACTACGCACGGAAACCGAGGGACGCTATAATTTTCGCCACGCCGCGCATGACTAGTCAACTCCAAGTCAGAAAGTAGGACCCACGCTCGTCCTGTCACGTCATCTCTAGCGCCGCAGACGGTTGAAATCACTGATCATTAACACTGACGTCATCAAGACCAACCTAGCAATGACTGAAAATCTTCGGCTGGTGAATCAAGTACTTACTCGAATCTACGATTCGAACAACTACTCGGGGGCTACTCCTATCAGGAGCGCTGGCCACGCACCTGAGACATGATTAAGGTATTGCACCTTTAAACTAACTTCGAGTCCCACGTCGAGTCTACGACTCCACTAAGGACTCGGGGGCTACTCCCATAGGGAGGATTGATTAAGCATTCGAAAAAATTGTGTCCTTCGGATAGGAATTAAAACAATTGAACTAAAGTTGACTGAGATCCTTCGGATCAAAATACAAAAGTTTTTCTAGAAACTTTGACCAAACAAACGCTAAGTGAGAAACATTTTCCTTGGCCACCCGAAACACCTCCGCGGTGATAACATTTCGGATGTTGTATCTATGACACAAAGATAAGACCTACAGATATCATCTGATGGCCTGGTAATGCACCTGACTACGCTCTGCCAGTAAAATACCGTGTCAATAGAAACGATGAAAAATGCTGACGGACGCGTTGGGTACATAACTCGGAAACTACTAGGATTCGACTCCTGTAAGTCCTCAGCGGTCTGAGTCGAATTGCGCCAGCATTCGTTCCAGATTCGAGTCTAAGGACTCGAGTCTGAAGAAGATCGTGTTGTCTTGTCCTATGACAGTTAACTGACCCTAATCCATCAGGAGAGTCAGGCACATGCATCAACAATCCCCACAAACTAAATCATTTTCTCTTATGAACATGACCAACGCACCCGAAAGATTGAAGAGTCCTCAGCCGAGTCTACGATTCGACTGAACACTCGGGGGCTACTGACATGGTGATACCCTATGGGTACACGACATTAGTATACCTGGTCCAGCCCAAGGAAGGCCCACAAAGACATATGTGGCCCGCAGAGACTTTCGAGTGGCCCAAGCCCATGACGCCTTCGGATCCTTGGAGAACAAGACTAGAATAGATAGAATTTCAAAGGGACAAACCCTAACCTGTAACCGACTCGACCTGATGCCCGAGACCTGCCTCTATATATAAAGGCTAGGAGGGCACAGTGAGGAGGGCACCTCAACTCACCTCATACGCACCTCACGCCATATTGCATCTGCGCACCCCAGTAACTTTCCGTTCTGCCGTAATCAAGAGCAGACAAGCAGGAGTAGGGTTTTCCCTCCGGGGGCCTGAACCTGGGTAAACTTCATGTACCCGTGTTGCTTGTTTGCTAACCGTTCCATGATCTCTAGCATCCCCATCTTCTCCAAAACCCAAGTCCATAAGAATGGGCATTGACGAGATCGAACCTCGTCAACCGGGGTCCACAGTTCACTAGAGGTGTTTCTCCATAAGATAGATAACATGTGGGTGAACAAATTACAGTTGGGCAATTGACAGATAGAGAATGCATAACAATGCATGTACATGGCATGATGATTTCTATGAGATTCGTTTGGGCATTACAACATAATACATAGACCGTAATCCAACTTCATCTATGACTAATAATCCACCTCCGGGATATCATCCGAACAACCCTCGGGTATTAAGTTGCAAGCAACAGATAATTGCATTAAGCAAAGTGTGTAAAGTAAACAATACAATTGCCTTTTGTAACATCCCAAAAATATTAAATTTAAATCATCAAACTCTAATCTTCAAATTTAGGATTAACAAAAACTTCTCCAATTAAAAATATGAAAGCATTCATATGTGTATGTATTAAAATTTGGATTCCTTTGAATTGCCATGGTTCTGTGTTTATTTGCTTGTAAAATGATTCTTAGGTGAAATAAACATCATCTAAATAATCCCCAAATTTTTCCCAAAGACAAACAAATTAAGTGAATGGTCACTTTGGCCAAATTAACTCCCATGCCTACTTTGGCTATCTCTAACTTTCAGAACTTAACAGAAATATGTATAGATCTTTGCACCCCTTGATAGTACTCATAACAAGGAACCAAGGCCCACTTTGTGATCATCCAAAAACATTTGAATGCATGGTTTAAATGACAGTTTAAAATTGAATCTATTTCATATGGGAAGATCCCACTATTTCAAAAACCACTCAAACAAGCTTAATTTTCAAAACCCAAGCATCCACAGAATCCTCAACACATGCCTAGCACACCCACCAAAAATCTTTTCAAAATTCAAAACTCAAGTTCTTGCGGCCATTTCATCAAACACTTGGAGACAACAAATCAAACTGGCCAAACTTCACTGTTTTGAGCAGTAATTTGGCTAAGCATTATTCACCATTGATCACACTTGTCTCCCCCAGTGCCAACCAGTGCCTTGACCACCCCTAGCCCCTACCCTTTGCACCATGCCATGCCAAACCGAAGGAACCCTTGCCAGCCGACCATGGCTAGCTAGCCAGAGCAAGCACCAAGCCTAAACACCATGTCTAGGACACAGGCCACCGTCCACCTCAACCCCTTGTCTAGCGCTCGAACCCTGCCAGCCACTGGACCACATGTCCAAGCCATGCCAAGCTTGTTTGGGAGCATGCCGAGAGCACGCTAGAGCGCCACCCTCGACACACGCCCACAGACCACGCGCCGCCCTCGCCGCGTGCACGCGTGATCACCACCGCCCCAGCAACCCTGCAGACACCCCCGTTCGCCGCCCCATGCCTCACAGCCACCGCTCGCCGTCGAAGATGCCTCCTCTGCCGCGCAGAGCACCGCATGTTCCCGACCAATTGCCACCTCCCCTACACCGCATTTAAGCTCTAGAGCATCGCCAGGAGACCACCCGTCGAACGCCAACCTCGGCCATGCCTCTAGCTGCCCGTAGCCGTGTCGCCACCGTCGCCTGCCCATCCCTCTTTGTCTCGCCGTCGGGCCTATAAAAGGAGACGATCCCCGCTCGATTTCTTCACACCATCTCACTCCCCTCACCTCGCTGATCATTCCACCCCTTAGCCGGAGCAAGGCGAGCAGCGCATCACCGGGATTTGGCCGAAGCTCACCGATGTAGAGGAGAAGAGGAGCCGTTGATTTCGTCCACCCCCGAAGCTGCCGCGACCACCCTTGAGTTCGCCATCGTTGACTTTGTCGTTTGCCCGCCTCGCCGTCGTCACTAGAGCCCGGGTATGCCCCCTATGCACCCCCACTGAGCCGCTAGGGTTCGAGCTCGCTGGTGACCTGTTCATCGTCGACGACGACCCTCAGCCGTCGATCTTCATTCTAATCCAACGCACCACATCGCCCCGTACCGCTTCGTGTTTAATGAGACACTGACCAGTAGACCCCCCTGTTAGCTGCGCCCCGCGCGGCAGAGTGACACTGGGCCGGCCCAATAACCCTTCCCGTGGAGCCCACTCGTTTGAATTTAGCTTTTTCTATTTATATTCAAACTTAGTTCTGTACCCAGTTTTAAAAATCAACCCAGCTCGATTCAGTGAACCAAATTGAATGAAACCAATTTTGTTAGAAATATATTGAAATGCTTAATCCAGGCCCGTTGGATTCAAATCATTTGGACCTATAGATCAACCTTGGTAAAAATAACAAGGCAGAAGCTTTTCTGCATTCAAACATTTTTTAAATTTAAACCATAATAGCTTTTGAGTTGATTCCAACTCTCAAAAATCACATTTAACCATACCTTTCAGAATATATAAAAACATATAGGTTTACTTACATAAATAATGTTCAAGTAATACAAGAATGCCACATAGGAATTTCTAGCCACTTTAATGATTTATAATAAAAAGGTTAAACCTTATTAAATCGTGACACCACTTTAAATCACATTCCCATGTACTGAAATATGTGGTGATGACATGTGTCAACATGATCCCATGTTTGGTTTGGATAATATTAAAAATTAAGTAGTTTTTCAATGAGTAGAAATCACTTTTGTAAAAATAATAGAAATAAGACAAGGCTTTAATCTTGTAATATTAGTGATGATGCTAGATCATCTATAGTACCCCTTTGTGTGATGATTGAAAGTAGTTAAGTATTGTTTGTTGATTGTGTACCTCGTATTTATTTATAGACGATAGTACCGACCAAGGATACGAGGAGGAAGGATGATACTACGAAGAAGAAGCCGAGGAGAACTTCAACCACTGCTCTGCACAAGGCAAGCTAACACTTGAAAGCTTATACCGATACTGATGCAAGCCGTACTAATCAAGTTGACCTATGCAAGCTAATACTTGCTTGTTACCATGCCAACTATATGCCTTAGGCATATGTGATCATACCCACTTGATACCCCCTCCTAGTTTTACTTACAAGCTTTCTACTTTATTTCTTTATCAAAGCTATTACTTAGAGTCTATTTAAGTGACTTGTAGATTCTAGGAAGATAATTGAAGGTTGCATAAAGAGCATTAAATTTGGCCTAAGCTAGATAATCTTGATGTCATCCTAAGGCATGAGATTGAACCTAGTTAAACTACACTTGTTTACCACCCCTCATTAGTACTCACTCCCATTTGTAGATGCTAGTGCTAAGCATAAAACTTGATCAACTTTAGATGGGAATACTTGGTGGAAAATGGTTATGAAAACCTTAGAATGATGAGTCATTCTACTAAGATGTTTTGACATGTGTTTCCGAACACCAGATGATTTTGATGATGAAAATGTTGAGGCAGGAGCCTTAGCCCCTTTATAAAACTGATGGTTGTCTGGATGCGATACCATTCCAATTTTTACCGTACAACCACAATACCCGAAAATTGGGTAGGGCTTGACTGGAAACTTATATACCTTAGTATGGGTTCCCTCACGGCCAAGGTCTGAGCTGAGGCTACCTTGTGAAGATTGTCCACCTGTGTAGTACCCAAGATGACAGTTGGTCATGGTTGGGAGGCCAAACTCATAGGAGAGGTGCTTATACTAGGGCGTGTAATTGAAAGGTTAGGATTGATTATCCGCATACTGAGTATGGTGAATTTAGGATTTGTTCCTGACGGATGTATCGAATGTTGTGGTGAAAGTGTACAATCTCTGAAGAGTGTCAAACTATTCGAATAGCCGCGTCCGCGGTTATGGACAGTTGGAGTGGCCATACTGTTCCCCCGTCAGATGTTTTCAAAATGACTTGTGAAATGATTTGAGAATTTGACTTGACCACAACAGAGTTGTGATATGAAATTCAAGTCCCATCTAAATTTCAACTAGCTTTTCTTGCTTCTGAACTTAGTAGAGGTAAATCTGGATTTTTGCAAAACAACCCTAGAGCTTAGTGTCCTACTACAAAAACCCCCTTCACTTCTTAGTATTAGTTTGCGAGTACTTAAAGAGTACTCATGGCTTTGTCCCTGGCTATTCCCGTGGCCAGACTATGAAGAGTACCAGGATGATGGACCCAGGAAGGTTACGACAAATAGGATCATCTCCCATCGTCAGCATTGCGTGTGACCCCGAAGATGGAGCTTCGCCTACGCTACCATTATTACTACGTATTCTGCTGCTTGAGTTGTATTAAGAACTGGATCATGAGATCGTTATTTGTGTAAGATCTTATGTATGGTTTCTAATGGATGATGTACTGTGGTATCCAATTCTGTTATGTCTCGCAAAAATGGTAATCCTGGGATTGCGATGTATGGCATAACAGGCATCTGGGATTAAAAATCCGGGTGTTGACACCTTTGGACAAAGGATTGTTGTTTTCTCCCTAGTAGCAACAACACATATACAACCTTGGAGGTTTCTGTCACTCCCCCCAAATTACTAGAGGCATGGACCTACTATCGAGCATAAATACTCCCTCTTGGAGCCACAAGCAAATACTTGGCCAGAGTAACTACTAGAAACGGAGAGCATGCAAGATCATGAATAACATAGACATGATAGAATCAATAATCAATCTTGACGTAGTACTCAATATCCATCGGATCCCAACAAACACAACATGTAAGATTACAAATAGATGATCTTGATCATGATAAGCAGCTCACAAGATCTAAACATGATAGCACAAAGGAGGAGAAAAAACCATCTAGCTACTGCTATGGACCCATAGTCCAAGGATGAACTACTCAAGCATCACTCCGGAGGCTGGCATGGTGATGAAGAAGGCCTCCAGGATGATCTCCCCTCTCCGGCAGGGTGCCGAGAAGACCTTCAGATCCCTCCCGATCTAGGGACGATGGTGGCTGCGGCTACAGACTTTTTCGTGGATTTCTGATCAGGTACTTAGGGTTTTCTCCTCGAGGGGTTTATATCGGCGAAGGGTCAAGGTTAGTGGATGCCTGAGGGGCCCGCACCATAGGGCGACGCATCCTAGGGTGTACCCGTGCGCCCCCTGGTGCGGCTGCCTCATGGTGCTTCTTCGTCTAACCTTCGTACTTCGTGTAGTGTCTGGAAAATAGGAACTTTGGCTTTGGTTTCATCCAATTCTGAGAATATTTATTTACTAGCTTTTCTAAAACCAAAAACAGTAGAAAACAGGAACTAGCACTATGGCATCTTGTTAATAGGTTAGTTCCCAAAAATGCATAAAAATGCCTCAAAGTGTAGACAAAACATAAGATAGTTGGTACAAAACAAGCATGGAGCATAAAAAATTATAGATACATTTACGACGTATCATGATGCCACACTCATTGGGCCACACACATCAACATGTATGATTTCCAATAAGTCCGTATCTCACTCCATCATACCAGAAAATGGAGTTTAGTCATATTTTCATCGGACATGCTTCACATCTTTCAAGTGATTGGAAATCAAGTGATTCAAGAAGTCCATCGGAATGGAGTTTCTTCATATGCTTCACTCCAATGTGACCAAGACGACAGTGCCACATGTGTGTAGAATTATCATTCAATTTCAAACGGTTAGCATCTATATTATGAACATGTGTATCACTACTATCGAGATTCAACAAGAATAGACCATCTATCAAAGGTGTGTGACCATAAAAGATATTACTCATATAAATCGAACAACCATTATTCTCGGATTTAAACAAGTAACCATCTCGCAATAAATAAGATCCTGATACAATGTTCATGCTCAACGCATGCACCAAATAACTATTATTTAAGTATAAAAATAATCCCGATGGTAGATGAAGAGGGAGCATGCTGACCGCGATCACATCAACCTTTGATTCGTTTCCAACGTGCATCGTCACCTCATATTTTGCTAGTCTCCGTTTATTCTGCAGCACTTGTTTCGAGTTACATATATGAACAACCGAACCAGTATCAAATACCCAGGCACTTCTATGATTACTAGTAAGATACACATCAATAACATGTATATCGGATATACCTTTCTTCTTGATGTTTCTATTCTTCAGATCTGCCAGGTACTTGGGGCAATTCCGCTTCCAGTGACCACACTCTTTGCAACAAAAGCATTCTGCATCATGGCTAGGGCCAGCTCGGGTCTTATTCTCAAGTTTAGTAACATTTTTGCCGTCCTTCTTGAAGTTACCCTTGGGCTCACCCTTTGCCTTTATGTCTACTTCTGCAGCCAACAAAGTGGCAGCAAGTTCAGTGAGCGATCTAATCGCACCACTTATCTTGTAATTCAACACAAACTCTTTGTAACTGGGTGGGAGTGACTGCACAACTCTATCCATCACAAGACCAACTGGGATAACATATCCAAGTGTCTTGAGACATTGAACATCATTCATCATCATCATGAAGTGATATTTCATAGAGCTGTGTTCCTTCATCTTCACACTAAAGAACTCGATAGAGATCATATATCTCTCAGCATGGATTTGTCCCTCAAGCATGGCTTTGAGTTCCTTCACCATGGCAGCAGTGCTGCTAAGTTCAAAGCGTTCTTGGAGCGGAGGCTCCATCGACATAAGGGTCGCATATTTCACTAGGTGAACTCCCATTCAAAACAATATCCCTCACATTGTTTTAGTGATCACACGAACCAAATCCACTACATCAAGTCTGATCATCACGAGAGATTATGTAGTTTCCAAGGCGAACAATCAACATGTTCATTATATCTACTATATGATTCATGCTTTACCTTTCGGTATTCCGTGTTCCGAGACCATGTCTGTACATGCTAGGCTCATCAAGGTTAACCTTAGTTTTTGCATGAGCAAATCTAGGTTGCTCCCGTTGTATGCACACGTAGAATATATCACACCCGATCATCACGTGGTGCCTCTAAACGATGAGTCTTAGCAACGGTGCTTACTAAGGACGAACACTTTATTACTTGATATTTTGTGAGAGGGATCATCTTATAATGCTACCGTCGCGATCTAATCAATACAAGATGCATGGAAAGGAAACATCACATGCAATTCATAATATGTGATATGATATGGCCTTTCTTCTTGTGCTTCCGATCTCCATCTTCAAGCACGAATATGATCTCCATCATCACCGGCGTGGTGTCAAGGTCAATGGCATCGGTCCATGGTTGTCGTCCACCAGCATCAACTATTACAACTACTTTGAATAATAGACACGCAGGTCTTAGTGAAATTAAAAGATAACCATAAGGCTCCTACCGGCAGCCAACTTACAATAAGGATAATTGCATACATCATATATAATCACAATCATGGCCATATCACATCACACCCCTGCAAAAAAAGTTAGACGCTTCTAATTTTCTTTGCATGTTTTACGTGGTTTGGGGATTTCGAATAAGAACCGTTCTAACTTACGAACAAGAACCACAACATTGATATAAGTATTGTCAAGTGCCTGTTGTAAATTGAATCTTCACTATGGTGGGAGAGATAGACACCCGCAAATCCACTTATGCAATACAAGTTGCATGTTGAGCGTGGAGCAAGTCTCATGAATGATGCCATGTAAGGTTAGCCTGGGCCACTTCATCCCACCATCCCGCAAGATGCAAAGTACACAAGAAGCAATCGACAACAAAATCATCAACACCCACAATAACCATTGTGTTCTACTCATGCAACAAATATATTCATAGACACGACTTTGATACCACTAAAGGGGTTTGTAGCATGGAAAAAATTTCTATCGCATGAACACACACAAGCCAAGATCTATCTACTAGATTGTAGCAATGAGTCGATAGAGTACCAACCCTCGAAGATTCCAAAGCGGTTAACAAGATCAGATTGTCGTGGGTGATGTAGTCTTTCACTTGCCGATCTCAAGATCACATAGACGATCCTTCCGACGCTGTGTTCCAGCAGCGCTCCCGTAGTCGGTCACACGTTCTGTACTCGACGAAGACCTTCCTCTCCCTTGTTCCAGCAAGCAGTGGAGGTTGTAGATCTCTCTTCGTGATTCTGGCAGCACGACGACGTGGTGTCGGAAGTAGAGGGGAAATCCTGCAGGGCTTCGCCTAAGCCGGAGCGGGTATGGTGGAGTAGAAGAGATGCCTTGGTGATCTAGGTTTTAGAGGGCTGAGGGGAGGTGGTGGCCGATGGTTAGGGGCTAGGACTTAGCCCTAGTCGGCGACTTGGAGGAGATCCCCTAGGCGGCTGAGACTTGAGAGGTGGTTGCGCCAAGCTAGGGTTTTTGGTGAGGGGTAGGGGGCGCCCTACCCCTCCTTTTATAGGTGGGAGATGCTGTTGGGGGAAGGGGAGCCCTCCCCCAACTCCTCCTTATGGCTAGCGGCAAGGTAGAGGGAGGAATCCTCTCTTAGGTAGGATTCCTTCCCTCCCTCCACTAGGCAACCAATGTTGGGATTTGACTTTTCAAATTGGCGTTTGACTTTTCAAACTAGAGTTTGATGTCTCTCTTCCCATTGACCATACAAGTGACCTAGGACATGATGCAACCATTCCACTTTGTCATGACATATCCATGTACCCTTACCACTCCGGATCGGTGGACCTTCTAGACCCTTCTAGAACATTCCGGTGAAAACACCAAAACCATTCCCTAACTCTGGAATTGGACTTTCCTTATATGAATATTATTCTCCGGACCATTCCGGATCTCCTCGTGATATCCCGTATCCAATCCGAGACTCCGAACAACATTCAGTCTCTTACTCACATTCCATATCTACTAAACAACATTGAATCCTTAAGTGTGTCTCCCTACGATTTATAAATTATGCAGACATGATCGAGACTCTTCTCCGATCAATAACCAATAGAGGAATCTGGAAATTCATATGGCTCCCACATATTTCTACGATTACTTCGTGATCGAACGAACCATTTACATATGATACCAATTTCCCTTTGTCTCGCGATACTTTACTTATCCGAGGTTTGATCGTCAGTATCTCTGCATACCTAGTTCAACCTCATTACCAATAAGTACTATTTACTCATTCCTGTGATATGTGATCCCTTGTGAGCCAGTCACATGCTTGCAAGCTAATTGGACGACATTTCACCGAGAGGGCCCAGAGTATATCTATCTGTCATATGGATGGACAAATCTCACTCTTGATCCATGTGCCTCAACACATACTTTCCGAACACTCAATGCCACCTTTATAACCACCCAGTTACGAAGTGGTGTTTGATGTCATCAAAGAATCCATCCGATGATGGTGATTAACATGATTTCATGGTCGAAGGATTTAGGTTACTATGTATCTGAAAGCTTATAGCAAACGAACTATTGAAATGACTTGATCTTTATGCTACACTTAACTATAGGAGTATGTCCATCACATCATTCTCCTAATGATATGATCTTGTTGTTAATAACATCTCAATGTTCATGATCAGGAAACCATGATCATCTATTAACCAACAAGCTAGTTTAAAATAGAGGCTTTACTAGGGACTCTTACAAGTTTACAAATCACACAAGTATTAATGTTTCCGATTAATACAATTATAGCATGAATGTAAACATTTATCATAAACACAAAGATATAATAATAACTACTTTTATTATTGCCTCTTGGGCATATCTCCAACAGATTAGTGGTAGCAACCAGGACGCCCACAACATGTTCGGTGAAATGACACAAGGCGACTCCTTCATGCACCACCTCATCCAACCTGGTTCCATGGCCGTCGTCGGGTTCTTCACACAAGAGGAAGCCGAGGCCTATGTCGAGGACAAATAAGAGGAGGAATGGGAAGATAATGATAAAGTGTAGGAGGAGACACCCCCAGCCGTCATGGCCAACGGGAAGAGAACAAAACCACGCAAAAACGGTGGTGGAAGCCGAGGCCTCAAGTGTAGGTCCAAGGAAGACGAGTGCATCACCGGAGATTGGAATGGGTAAGTATGGATCCTCTCACCAACGCGAATCAAAATTCTAACCACTATTGGGCGAGGGTGAAGTTGGTGTTTGATGAGCGCAAGCTTATGAACCCCAAGTTCAACATGTTGCACATGGAATGCAACGAGTTAGCTATGTCACACCAACTGTCTATACATGACACTGTAATTGTTGCGGGTATAAGGCCATGTACTAATACTCAGTTCTATCCAGTTTGTCTTTAGTCGATTGTGGCTGGGCTAGATACATATAGTCAAGACTAATTTAAGAGTAAGGTAGCACGTGTCATGTGCATGGAGATGCTATCTATGTTATATTGGCTAATCGGAAAAGGTACAATAGCTAGATTGATCCAAACGTTAGCCAGCTTGAGAAACTGTCATACACTACGACTAACACAATAAAATCTTTATATCTGATGAGATGCACGATTCGAGTTATGAAAAAACTGGCTTTGATTTTGTCTCTCGCTTAGTGTAACTAGGAACCATAGGGGTGACCTTTTGAGCCGACTAGGAATCAAGTTAGGATGGAATTTTTCCCTCCATCAGGAAGATAAATTCTCTGAACCCACCCGAGTGATATGATTCGAAAAACATGGTCATACGATTACTTGATCAAGTGTTGATCAAGTTAGTACAACCAGACACAAAAAGAGCGGAGATACGGCTTATGTTAAAAGAAAGAAATCAGTTATCACTGCAACAAAAGAAGGGAGTTAAGCTGGCGCCGAGATGATGGATTACTCTTCCACGGCTTACCAACAATATGACGAGGCAAAGATGTTAGCTACGCCGATGATCTCCTCACGATACTGGAATTATAGGAATAATATTCGAATTACAGAGCTCAATATCTGTAGAAATTGGTAGCTACTCTATTACAGATAGATGAACACCGCCGCCACCGCCGCTAGAGTCGTGATCCCAAGGATACCCTTGTTTGCCTGACGTCTCCTTCCTAAGTAGAATTCGAACTGCTGATGCTTCACTTGGACCATTCCGAGCCCCGGTACCTCCTGTTGGGGTGTATCAGACGAGTGGGCCGTTTCTTCTGCAGTTTTAGGCCCATCTCGCTGTCCGTCCGGTCCCCGTCAGGTAGGGTGCTAACATCCCCTCCTCCTTGAGTTGTGTCTTGTCCCCAAGCTACTGCCGTAGGGAAAAGCTGCTACAATTCTTCCTTGTCTTCCCATGTAATGTCCATTGCCGCAGGATCCGACCACTGCACTTGCACTTGCTCGCGGCGCCCAGTTGGACCGCGGTGCCAGCGCTGGTTGATGACTCTGATGGGGATGACGGGGTTGTCAGTAGGTGTTGGAGGAATGAGAGTAGCCTGAGTACCTGGACGGAGGACTTTGCGGAGTTGAGACACGTGAAATATTGGGTGAACTTTGGAAGCTGCAAGCAATCCCACTTCATAGGCCACTGGGTTGATTGTGCGAAGGACTTTGAAAGGACCAAAATATTTGAAAGCCAATTTATGGTTCGCTCTCTTGGCAACAGAGGACTGAACGTAAGGTTGCAGTTTGATGAACATCGCCTGGGGTGAAGGTTCTCTCTGACCGCTGCTTATCTTCCTGCTTTTTCATTTTCTGTCGAGCATAATGAAGATTGTGCTGCAGTAACTCTTGCATCAGTTGCCGCTCAGCCAACCAGGCTTCCAGAGAAGGCGCGGTACAGGTAGCTGTGGTATCGATGCCCCAATGGCTAGGTTCCTTGCCATATAAAGCTACAAATGGTGACATCTTGATGGCGGAGTGCATAATGGTGTTGTACCAGAATTCAGCTAAAGAGAGAAACTGGCTCCATTTATGAGGACATGCATGTGCAACACATCGAAGATAGATTTCCAAACATTGGTTTACTCGTTCTGATGGACCATCTGTTTGTGGGTGGTACGCAGAACTCATCCTGAGCTCACTGCCCATGCGACTAAAAAGCTCCTTCCAGAATTTGCTTGTGAATATGGGGTCCCTATCGGAAATCATGACCTTAGGGAGACTGTGCAGTTTAACAACATTGTCCAGGTATGCTGCTGCTACTTTGGCTGCTGTGAAAGGGTGGTGTAGAGGTATGAAATGAGCATAATGTGTGAATTTGTCGACCACCACCATGATGCTATTGGAGTTGCCTGAATTGGGGAGACCCTCTATGAAATCCATAGTCACCATGTGCCATGCTTCCTTAGGAGTAGGAAGTGGTTGTAAAAGGCCCGGGTATTTCACCCTCTCAGGCTTGGCCTGTTGGAAAATCATGCATGATTGCACAAATGTTTTGACATGGGCTTTCATCTTAGGCCAAGCAAACGGTCTCCTGATACGACAGTAGGTTGCTGGGAACCCAGAGTGCCCTCCAATGGTGCTGGAATGGAATGCCTGCATAATTTTCTCTTGAAGGGCGGGAGACCCTCCTAGCCAAATTTTGTTCCGAAAATAGAGCAAGTTGTTCTGCATGGTAAACCTTCCTTTCTTATCCGGAGTTTCCTGGAGCTTTGAAATCCATCTACTGGCTTGTGGGTTTGAGGAATAGCCGTGTTGAATCTCTTCCAACCAAGCTGGTTGACAGGTGGAGATGGTCTGTAGATATTCTGCCTCAGGGTGCGCTCTGCGTGAGAGAGCATCAGCAGCGTTGTTTTCCAGTCCCTTTCTGTAACACAGCTTGTATTGCGGGCCCAAAAGTTTGGTGAATGCTTTATGTTGCCAAACAGTGGTCAGTCTCTGGTCATCAAGATGGACTAAGCTCTTTTGGTCTGTTCGAATGATAAATTCCTTGTTTTGCAAGTACGGTCTCCATTGTTCAATTGCCATGAGAATGGCCTGGCATTCTTTTTCGTAGGTGGAAAGGCCACGGTTCTGTTGGAGATATGCCCTAGAGGCAATAATAAATATAGTTATTATTATATCTTTGTGTTTATGATAAATGTTTATATTCATGCTATAACAGTATTAACAAGGAAACATTAATACTTGTGTGAATTGTAAACTTAAATTGAAGTCCCTAGTATAGCCTCTATACTTCACTAGCTTGTTGGTTAATAGATGATTGTGGTTTCCCTATCATGAACATTGAGATGTTATTAACAACAAGATCATATCGTTAGGAGAATGATATGGTGGACATACTCCTATAGATAAGCGTAGCATAAAGATCAAGTCATTTCAATAGTTCAATTGCTATATGCTTTCTGATACATAGTTATCTAATTCCTTCGACCATGAGATCATGCATATCACCTTTACTGGATGGATGCTTTGATGTCATCAAACACCACACCGTAACAGGGTGGCTACAAAGGTGGTATTGAGTGTTCGGAAAGTATTGGTTGAAACACATGGATCAAGAGTGGGATTTGTCCATCCATATGACGGATAGATATTCTCTGGGCCCTCTCGGTGAAATGTCATCCAATTAGCTTGCAAGCATGTGACTGGGTCACAAGGGATCACATATCACGGGAACGAGAAAAGAGTACTTATCAGTAACGAGGTTGAACAAGGTATGCAGAGATACCGACGATCATAACCTCGGATAAGTAACATATCGTGAGACAAAGGGAAATTGGTATCGTATGTAAGTGGTTCATTCGATCGCAATGTAATCGTAGAAATATGTGGGAGCCATATGAATTTCCAGATTCCTCTATTGGTTATTGTTCGAATAAGTGTCTCGATCATGTCCGCATAATTCACGAACCGTAGGGAGACACACTTAAGGATTCGACGTTGTTTGAGTAGTTATGGAATTATGAGAAAGAGACCGAATGTTGTTCGGAGTCTCGGATGGGATCCGGGATATCACGAGGTGATCCGGAATGGTCCGGAGAATAAGATTCATATAAGGAAAGTCCCATTTCGGAGTTGGGGAATGGTTCCGGTGTTTTCATCGGGAACATTCTAGAAGGTCCCGGAATGTCCGGCACTCCGGAAGGGGAAGGGTACATGAATGTGTCATTGTAAGTTGGAATGATTGCATCATGTACTAAGTGTTCTCGCTGTCCGAAATAAAGGGTTAATTCAAATCCTAATTTGAAAAGTCAAACGGCTAGTTTGAAAAGTCAAACTGCCAGTTTTCGGAAAGAGGAGAAGGAGGAGAAGTGGAAGCCGACTTGGGGGAGGAGTCCCCTTGGCCGGCGCGCCTCCCAAGGCCGACTTGGGGAGGGACTCCTCCCCTTGGCCGCCGGCCCTCCCACCTATAAAGGGAGGGGCAGGGCTGCCCCTCCTAACACACACAAGTTCCTATCCTCTAAACTAAACCCTAGACCTAAACCCCGGTTTAGAGCTATTTCGGTTTAGAGCCTTCTAATTGGTTTAGAGCCTTCTAATTGGTGTGTCTAATTACTAGACCACTAATAGCCTCTCTCATAAGCTCCACCATACTCGCACCGGCTTAAGGCGAAGCCCTGCGGGATCTCCCCTCTACCTCCGGTACCACGCCGTTGTGCTGCCGGAATCGCGAGGAGAGTACTACAACCTCCGCTGCCTGCTGGAACAAGGGAGAGGAAGGTCTTCGTCGAGTACCGAACGTGTGACCGACTGCGGGAGCGCTGCCGGAACGTGGCGCCGGAAGGATCGTCTACGCGATCTTGAGATCGGAAAGAGTACGACTACATCACCCACGAGAATCTGCTCTCGTTAAACACTTTGGAATCTTCGAGGGTGAGTTATTCCATCGACTCGTTGCTACAATCTAGTAGATAGATCTTGGCTTGTTTGTTTGTATGCGATAGAAATTTTTTGTTTTCCATGCTACGAACCCCTACAGTGGTATCAGAGCCGTGTCTATATGTAGATCTGTTGCACGAGTAGAACACAATGGTCATTGTGGGCGTTGATGCTTTTATTGTAGATTGCTTTTTGTGTACTTTGCATCTTGCGGTATGTTGGGATGAAGCGGCCCGGGCTAACCTTACATGACATCGTTCATGAGACTTGCTCCACGCTTGACATGCAACTCGTATTGCATAAGTGGCTTTGCGGGTGCCTGTTTCTCCTAGCATAGTAAAGATCCAATTTACAACGGGTAATCAACAATGCTAGTATCAATGTTGTGGTTCTTGTTCGTAGGTTAGAACGACACTTATGGAAAGCCCCAAACCACGTAAAATATGCAAAGAAAGTAGAAGCGTCTAACTTTGTTTTGCAGGGGTGTGCAGTGATGTGATATGGCCATGATTGTGATTATATTTGATGTATGCAATGTTCCTTATTGTAAGTTGGCAACCGGCAGGAGCCATATGGTTGTCTTTAATTTCTGTTAAGACCTGCGTGTCTGTTCAAAATAGTTGTAATAGTTGAAGCTGGTAGACGACAACCATGAAGAAGCGTCATTGACCTTGATGCCATGCCGGTGATGATGGAGATCATGTTCGTGCTTGAAGATGGAGATCGGAAGCACAAAAGAAGAAAGGCCATATCATATCACATATTATGAATTGCATGTGATGTTAATCCTTTATGCATCTTGTATTGCTTAGTAGACGACGGTAGCATTATAAGATGATCCCTCATGCACATAAATTTCAAGTTCTAAAGTGTTCACCCTTAGTATGCACCGTTGCCAAAGCTTGTTGCTTCGAAGCACCACGTGATGATCGGGTGTCTTTGATTCCGCGGGTGAATACAACGTAAGCAAGCCAGATTTGCTTATGCGGTAGCTAAGGTTTGATCTTGACGAGCCTAGCATGTACAGACATGGCCTCAGGAACACGGATCACCGAAAGGTAAAGCATGAATCATATAGTAGATATGATGAACATGTCGATTGTTCGCCATTGAAACTATATCAACTCTCGTGATGATCGGAGTTGATGTAGTGGATTTGGTTCATGTGATCACTAAAACAATGTGAGGGATGTTGTTTTGAGTGGGAGTTCACCTAGTTTAATTCATTAATTAATTTGAACTCAATTTGTCATAAACTTAGTCTAAACTATTGCAAATATGTTGTAGATCAATGGCAGCCCCTACCATCAATTTTAATGCGTTCCTAGAGAAAGAAAAGTTGAAAAACAATGGAAGCAACTTCGCGGATTGGTTCCGCAATTTGAGGATTGTCCTCACAGCTGGTAATTTGACCTATGTGCTGGATGCACCGCTAGGTGACCCACCTGCAGCTGATGCTACCGATGAAGTAAAGAATGTTTACCTTGCTCGGAAGAATCAGTACTCCATAGTTCAGTGTGCTATCTTGTATGGTTTAGAATCGGAGCTTCAGAAAAGGTTTGAAGAGTCAGACCCATATGATATTGTCGAGGATCTCAAATTAATTTTTGAGACTCATGCGGCAATTGAAAGTTATGAAGCTTCTGAAAAGTTCTTTAACTGCAAGATGGAAGAGGGCAGCTCCGTCAGTGAGCATGTGCTTAAGATGTCTGGGCACGCAAACAAACTTCAAAGCTTGGGTATAGTGATTCCTAATACTTTGGGGGTTTACCGCATCCTCCAATCACTACCACCAAGTTACAAGAACTTTGTGATGAACTACAACATGCAGAACATGAACAAAGAGTTGCCAGAACTATTTGCTATGTTAAAATCTGCAGAAGTGGAGATCAAGAAAGAGCACCAAGTGTTGATGGTCAATAAGACCACCAAATTCAAGAAAGGC
This sequence comes from Avena sativa, assembly GCA_916181665.1. Classification (NCBI taxonomy): domain Eukaryota; kingdom Viridiplantae; phylum Streptophyta; class Magnoliopsida; order Poales; family Poaceae; genus Avena; species Avena sativa. Next base: position 329,548,522 of record OV702295.1, on the reverse strand, counting down.
AAGTCTAAGCAGAAGGGACACTTCAAGAAGGGTGGTAAGACAGTTACCATGCCAACGAAGAAAACCAAGGCTGGACCTAAGCCTGAAACTGAGTGCTTTTACTGCAAGGGAGAAGGTCACTGGAAGAGGAATTGTCCAAAGTACTTGGCGGATTTTAAGAACGGCAACATCAAGAAGAAAGGTATATCTGATATACATGTTATTGATGTGTATCTCACTAGTATTCGTAGTAGTGCTTGGGTATTTGATACTGGTTCGGTTGCTCATATTTGTAACTCGAAACAGGAGCTGCAGAATAAACGGAAGCTAGCGAAGAACGAGGTGTCGATGCGCGTGGGAAACGGATCAAAGGTTGATGTGATCGCGGTCGGCACGCTACCTCTTCATCTACCATCGGGATTAGTTTTATACTTAAATAATTGTTATTTGGTGCCTGCGTTGAGCATGAACATTATATCGGGATCTTGTTTATTGCGAGACGGTTACTTGTTTAAATCTAAGAATAATGGTTGTTCTATTTATATGAGTAATATGTTTTATGCACATGCACCTTTGATAGATGGTCTATTCTTATTGAATCTCGATAGTAGAAATACACATATTAATAACATTGAAGCTAAACGATTGAAATCAAGCGATAACTCGACCTATATATGGCACTGTCGTCTTGGTCACATTGGAGTGAAGCGTATGAAGAAACTCCATTCCGATGGACTTCTTGAATCACTTGATTTTGAATCACTTGAAAGATGCGAAGCATGTCTGATGGGTAAAATGACTAAGACTCCATTTTCTGGTATAATGGAGCGAGCTACGGACTTACTGGAAATCATACATACTGATGTGTGTGGTCCAATGAGTGTAGCATCGCGCGGTGGTTATCGTTATGTTCTTACCTTCACGGATGACTTGAGTAGATATGGGTATATCTATTTCATGAAACATAAGTCCGAAACTTTCGAGAAGTTTAAGGAGTTTCAAAGTGAGGTAGAGAATCAACATAACAAGAAGATTAAATTTCTACGTTCTGATCGTGGAGGTGAATATCTAAGTTACGAGTTTGGCGAGCATTTGAAGAAATGCGGAATACTTTCGCAGTTGACACCGCCGGGAACACCACAGCGTAATGGTGTGTCTGAACGTCGTAATCGAACTCTCTTAGATATGGTTCGTTCTATGATGTCACTTACAGATTTACCGCTATCATTTTGGGGTTATGCATTAGAAACAGCCGCATTCACTTTAAATAGGGCACCATCTAAATCCGTTGAAACGACACCGTATGAATTATGGTTTGGGAAGAAACCTAAATTGTCGTTCCTTAAAGTTTGGGGATGCGAAGCCTATGTAAAGAAGTTACAGCCGGACAAGCTTGAACCCAAAGCGGAAAAATGCGTCTTCATAGGATACCCGAAGGAAACTATTGGGTATACCTTCTATCATAGATCCGAAGGCAAAATCTTCGTTGCCAAGAATGGATCCTTTCTAGAGAAGGAATTTCTCTCGAAAGAAGTGACTGGAAGGAAAGTAGAACTCGACGAGGTTGTCGAACCTTCTCTCGAAATTGCGAGTAGCGCAGCACCGGAAGAAGTTCCTGTGGTGCCTGCACCAATTAGAGAGGAAGCTAATGATGTTGATCATGAAACTTCGGTCGAAGTTGCTACAAAACCTCGCAGGTCAACGAGAACTCGTACCACTCCAGATTGGTATGATTCCGTTATGAATGTCATGTTGGTGGACAACACCGATGACCCCGAGACATATGAGGAAGCGATGATAAGCCCAGATTCCAATAAATGGCAAGAAGCCATGAAATCCGAGATTGGATCCATGTACGAAAACCAAGTATGGACTTTGGTGGACTTACCGGATGGCCGGAAGGCTGTCGAGAACAAATGGATTTTCAAGAAGAAAACAGATGCTGATGGTAATGTTACTGTATATAAAGCTCGACTTGTCGCAAAAGGGTTTCGACAAATTCAAGGAGTTGACTACGATGAGACTTTCTCACCAGTAGCGAAGCTAAAGTCTGTGAGGATTATGTTAGCAATCGCTGCATATTACGATTATGAAATATGGCAGATGGATGTCAAAACAGCATTCCTCAATGGATACATTGATGAAGAGTTGTATATGATGCAACCCAAAGGTTTTGTCGATCCTAAAGACGCTAACAAGGTATGCAAGCTTCAACGGTCCATCTATGGATTGAAGCAAGCATCCCGAAGTTGGAATCAACGTTTTGATAAGGTAATCAAAAGTTTTGGTTTTATACAAACTTATGGAGAAGCTTGTATTTACAAGAAAGTGAGTGGGAGCTCTGTAGCATTCTTAATACTGTATGTGGATGACATATTGTTGATTGGGAATGATGTAGACCTTCTTAATAGTGTCAAGGAATATTTGAATAATAGTTTTTCAATGAAGGATCTTGGCGAAGCAGCTTACATATTAGGCATAAAGATTTATAGAGATAGATCGAAACGCCAAATATCATTGTCACAAAGTACATATTTGGACAAAGTTCTAAAGAGGTTTGGAATGGAAGATAGCAAGAAAGGGTTCTTGCCCATGTTGCCCAATACGACCTTGAGTAAAACTCAAAGTCCGACATCGGCAGAAGATAGAGAAAGGATGAGTAAGACTCCCTATGCCTCAGCCATAGGATCTCTAATGTATGCCATGCTATGTACTAGACCCGACATTGCATATGCTGTTAGTTTGACTAGTAGATATCAAAGTGATCCAGGAGTGGATCATTGGACAGCGGTCAAAAACATCCTTAAGTACTTGAGAAGAACTAAGGATATGGTTCTTTCTTATGGAGGTGATGAACAGCTCGTTGTTAATGGTTACACCGATGCTAGTTGGAACACTGATCCGGATGATTCTAAATCACAATCTGGATACGTATTTATTTTGAATGGTGCAGCAGTTAGCTGGAGGAGTGCAAAGCAAAGCGTTGTGGCGAGATCTTTAACTGAATCGGAATACATGGCTGCTTCGGAGGCTTCACAAGAAGCGATATGGATGAAAGAGTTCATTACAGAGCTGGGTGTGGTTCCTAGTGCGCTGGACCCAATGTCTATCTACTGTGATAACATGGGCGCCATAGCCAATGCGCAAGAACCAAGGTCACACAAGAAGCTGAAGCATATCAAGCTACGTTTTCACGCTATTCGAGAACATATCCAGGATGGGGATATAAAGATTTGCAAAGTACACACAGATCTGAATGTGGCGGATCCGTTGACTAAACCTCTCCCGAGGGCAAAACATGACCAACACCAAACTGCCATGGGTGTTCGGTATATTACCATGTAATCTAGATTAGATGACTCTAGTGCAAGTGGGAGACTGTTGGAGATATGCCCTAGAGGCAATAATAAATATAGTTATTATTATATCTTTGTGTTTATGATAAATGTTTATATTCATGCTATAACAGTATTAACAAGGAAACATTAATACTTGTGTGAATTGTAAACTTAAATTGAAGTCCCTAGTATAGCCTCTATACTTCACTAGCTTGTTGGTTAATAGATGATTGTGGTTTCCCTATCATGAACATTGAGATGTTATTAACAACAAGATCATATCGTTAGGAGAATGATATGGTGGACATACTCCTATAGATAAGCGTAGCATAAAGATCAAGTCATTTCAATAGTTCAATTGCTATATGCTTTCTGATACATAGTTATCTAATTCCTTCGACCATGAGATCATGCATATCACCTTTACTGGATGGATGCTTTGATGTCATCAAACACCACACCGTAACAGGGTGGCTATAAAGGTGGTATTGAGTGTTCGGAAAGTATTGGTTGAAACACATGGATCAAGAGTGGGATTTGTCCATCCATATGACGGATAGATATTCTCTGGGCCCTCTCGGTGAAATGTCATCCAATTAGCTTGCAAGCATGTGACTGGGTCACAAGGGATCACATATCACGGGAACGAGAAAAGAGTACTTATCAGTAACGAGGTTGAACAAGGTATGCAGAGATACCGACGATCATAACCTCGGATAAGTAACATATCGTGAGACAAAGGGAAATTGGTATCGTATGTAAGTGGTTCATTCGATCGCAATGTAATCGTAGAAATATGTGGGAGCCATATGAATTTCCAGATTCCTCTATTGGTTATTGTTCGAAGAAGTGTCTCGATCATGTCTGCATAATTCACGAACCGTAGGGAGACACACTTAAGGATTCGACGTTGTTTGAGTAGTTATGGAATTATGAGAAAGAGACCGAATGTTGTTCGGAGTCTCGGATGGGATCCGGGATATCACGAGGTGATCCGGAATGGTCCGGAGAATAAGATTCATATAAGGAAAGTCCCATTTCGGAGTTGGGGAATGGTTCCGGTGTTTTCATCGGGAACATTCTAGAAGGTCCCGGAATGTCCGGCACTCCGGAAGGGGAAGGGTACATGAATGTGTCATTGTAAGTTGGAATGATTGCATCATGTACTAAGTGTTCTCGCTGTCCGAAATAAAGGGTTAATTCAAATCCTAATTTGAAAAGTCAAACGGCTAGTTTGAAAAGTCAAACTGCCAGTTTTCGGAAAGAGGAGAAGGAGGAGAAGTGGAAGCCGACTTGGGGGAGGAGTCCCCTTGGCCGGCGCGCCTCCCAAGGCCGACTTGGGGAGGGACTCCTCCCCTTGGCCGCCGGCCCTCCCACCTATAAAGGGAGGGGCAGGGCTGCCCCTCCTAACACACACAAGTTCCTATCCTCTAAACTAAACCCTAGACCTAAACCCCGGTTTAGAGCTATTTCGGTTTAGAGCCTTCTAATTGGTTTAGAGCCTTCTAATTGGTGTGTCTAATTACTAGACCACTAATAGCCTCTCTCATAAGCTCCACCATACTCGCACCGGCTTAAGGCGGAGCCCTGCGGGATCTCCCCTCTACCTCCGGTACCACGCCGTTGTGCTGCCGGAATCGCGAGGAGAGTACTACAACCTCCGCTGCCTGCTGGAACAAGGGAGAGGAAGGTCTTCGTCGAGTACCGAACGTGTGACCGACTGCGGGAGCGCTGCCGGAACGTGGCGCCGGAAGGATCGTCTACGCGATCTTGAGATCGGAAAGAGTACGACTACATCACCCACGAGAATCTGCTCTCGTTAAACACTTTGGAATCTTCGAGGGTGAGTTATTCCATCGACTCGTTGCTACAATCTAGTAGATAGATCTTGGCTTGTTTGTTTGTATGCGATAGAAATTTTTTGTTTTCCATGCTACGAACCCCTACAGGTTCTTGGGTCCCAGAGGTTTGCTCATGTATGCCACAGGATGCCCCTCTTGCTGGAGGACAACTCCCACACCAGTGTCGCAAGCGTCAGTGTCAACCACAAATGTCTTGTTGAAATCAGGTAGTTGCAGAAGTGGTGCTTCGATCAATTTTTGCTTCAGAAGTTGAAATGTTGTTTCAGCCTCCGAATTCCAAGTGAAAACTATGTGTTTCTTCAGAAGGTTGAATAGAGGACGACCAATGATTCCGAAATGGTGCACAAACTTGAGATAGTACCCAACGAGTCCTAAGAAACTGCGTGGGCCAGTTCTTTACTTTGGAAATTTTCATAGGGTCAGAAGATACTCCTTGTGCATCAATCACGTGTCCTAGATACGAAATTCTGTTCTGGCCAAAGGAACACTTTGAGCGCTTGACCTGCCATTTGTCACGGCGTAGAAGTTGGAGTACTGCACGGAGATGATTCACATGATCATCGAGAGTGCGGCTATAGACAAGAATATCGTCGAAGAATACGACCACACATTTTCGAAGGAGAGGCCGCAAGGTAGAGTTCATTGCTCCCAAGAATGTGGTCGGGGCACCAGCTAACCCAAATGGCATCACCCTACACTCCCAGTGTCCTGAATATGTTTGAAATGCAGACTTATGTTCTTCTCCTGGAGCGAGCCGTATTTGGTGGTAACCAGCGCGAAGATCAAGCTTGGAGAACCACCTGGCGCCCGCCAATTCGTCCAGGAGTTCGTCGATTATCGGCACTGCGTATTTGCTGATAACTGTCCTGGAATTGAGGCGACGGTAGTCGATGCAGAGTCTCCAGGTGCCGTCCTTTTTCACTAGGATGGCTGGCGAAGAAAACTGACTTGTGCTGCGTTGAATGATGCCTGAATCCAGTATCTCTGCAACCTGACGCTCTATCTATGATTTCAGCTCAGGTTTATGTCTGTAAGCTCTCTGATTGACTGGTTGGGCTCCTGGCATTAATGGAATACGATGATCGCACTCCCTTTGTGGTGGTAACTCCTTTGGTGTATCAAAAACATCAAAGAACTGTGACAGTAACGGTTGAAGCTCAGTTGGGGTGATTTCCTCGATCTGCACCTGGCCATCCAAGGCATGAACATGGATCAGATTGGCTACTGCCTGTTACTTGCACATGGCGTTCAGTTCTGAAGTTGAAATAATGGAACATTGATAGGGAGCAGTTGTGTGGCCTTGCAGTAATAGCATCCCCTGTGCAGTCTGTAGCTGGAGTGTTTTCTGAATCCAGTCAATTGTGGGATTGTGTTGTTCTAACCAATCCATGCCTAATATAGCATCGAAAGATCCCAGAGGTAAAATTTTCAGATAGTAGTGAAATGGCAGCCCTATGAAGTCCACTGGCAAGCAGGAATGTAAGTGGTACACCTGTGCTATGATCCATCGGCCACTATGACTGTACAAGGTTTCTGTAGTTGTTGTGCTCCAGCTAATTTATCTGCTAACATCTTGTTAATGAAAGAGGCTGAGCTTCCTGAGTCCACCAGAATTAACACCTCCATGCCGGCAATGAATGCATGTAACTGAATGACTCCTGAAGTTTCAGATGAAACTCCTCTCAAAGCATGAATTGATATTGAGCACATCACCTCTTGCTCCTCAGCTACAGGATCAGCAGAACAGTCCCCAGTTATGTCTTCCTCAGAGAATAAAGCTAGTAATTCTTCCATAATATGCATCTGAACTGTTGTAGGACAGGTGTGCTGCTGTCCCCATCTTTCACCGCACTTGAAACAGAGACCCTTGGCTCGACGGAAATTTCTCAACGCTGTGAGTCTCTCATCCGCTGGCATTTTAGCTGTTTCTTGGCCACGGTTATCCATTGATCTGTTGACCATTGGTGTTGTGTTGCTATGATGGAAATGAGAATATGCACGAGAAGGGAGTCTGATATATTTGTGTTCCGGGGTCCTAGGAGGTGACCCAATTTCTCCTTCTGCCACTTCCTCTTGGAGCAGAGCTAGAGCACATGCCGTATCCAGATCCATGGGTCTCTGTACCATGATGACAGCTCGAATATCGGGACGCAATCCCTCGATGAAACGAGTAAGAAAAAAGAAATGGTGAGTAGTGTCTGAATATGAAACTAGATGATTCATCAGAATATCAAATCGCTCAATATAATCAGAGACAGTGAAAGTTTGTTTGATGGAATAAAATTGGCGAATGAGAAGTTGGTGGCGATCATGTCCAAAACGAGTGCATAGCAACGATGTAAAGGAAATCCAATCTAAGTGAATGAGTTTCTTCTGAACCGACTGTAGCCATATGCCTGCCGGACCAGAGAAGTGCAGAATCGACATGGCGACCCAGTAGGAATCATGAATGGCGAATAAATGGAAGTATTGCTCAGCTAAGGTTTTCCATAGGTTCGGATTGTCGCCATTGAATGGTTGGAACGGCATGTTTGGGGCATTTGCGCCCAAACCAGCCATGATATGACTAGCGAGCAGAGATGGATCGATGGAACGTTCAGACAGAGGGACTTGGAAGGAGAACATACCCGTGACCGGAGGCGCCAGAGTCCAAATCGAATTCGACACCGGCAAACCCCCGGAAGATAGTGCCTCGCCGTGGCCGAATTGCCCGTGGACGTCCCCAAGTGGAGATATAGGATTTGTGGCAGCGATTGGAGCCGCTGCGCGTCCACCCTGCGGATCCGTGGTATGGAATCGTGCATGCTGCAAATCCGCCACCGTCTCCTGGAGTTTGGCGAGCCGATCCTCCAGATCGGGTTTCCACAACGCCAGATCCTGCAACTGGACAGATTGGGACGCAAGCTGCATGGCCAGCGCGCCTTGAGATTTCTGGAGCGAGTGCCCTTGAGCAACCGCGGCGTCGCTCCGGTTGGAGAGATCCAGATGCATGCGGTCCAGATACTCTTTGAGCGCCGGATCCATGGCGGCTTGGAAACGGAGGCGCTCTTTTGTCTTGAATCGGGTTTCTAGCGTGGATTTGTGGACCGAATTGGTCTGATACCAGCTGTTAGCTACCCCGATGATCTCCTCACGATACTGGAATTATAGGAATAATATTTGAATTATAGAGCTCAATATCTGTAGAAATTGGTAGCTACTCTATTACAGATAGATGAACACCGCCGTCACCGCCGCCAGAGTCGTGATCCCAAGAATACCCTTGTTTGCCTGACGTCTCCTTCCTAAGTAGAAGTCGAACTGCTGATGCTTCACTTGGACCATTCCGAGCCCCGGTACCTTCTGTTGGGTTGTATCAGACGAGTGGGCCGTTTCTTCTGCAGGTTTAGGCCCAGCTCGTTGTCCGTCCGGTCCCCGTCAGGTAGGGTGCTAACAAAAGAGACTTGGGCAGCTCGTTACATTGAGAGCAATTGCGCATAATCGGGAGCTGCCACGACTCGCTAGAGCAGCTACTCAAAGACGTTCGTCCTAAGTAACCACCAAAGTCACGTCGTCACTGATTAAGCTCTCTTGTACCTGTATGATTATAAGCTACGAATCGATCTGTTTCCAATAAAGATATTACTCTCCCAGACTGTACTGTATACTAACATGCAAATACCTAATCTACCTATCCTAGGAGTAGTATTAGTACGTGTCGTCAACATAAAACCCTGGATCCTAGTCCTCGCTCGCTATTCATCGCGGAACTCAACGGCGGACAGCACCACGGGCGCCACCTCCGGCCGGTCCCTGATGCCGTCCAGCCACTCTGGCCGCCCCTCCACCCACTTCTTCAGGAACGCCACCATGGCCCCACCGACGAACCGCCTCATGGGCGCCCTGGACTCGCCGCTCTTGCACACGGCGCGCGTTGCCAGGCCCTTGGCGCCCCTCGTGACGTCGTCCATCATGTCCGTGTGCCCGTAGTCCCTGGCCACTAGGTGGCACGCCGGCGCCGGGCACTCGTCGTAGAACGCCGCGTGGCTCACGCCCAGCGGCGCGCACGGCAGGAACAGGGCGTTGCGGGGCACCTCGCCGAGGCCCGTGCCGATGACCATGACCGGCGCCTGGACGCGCAGTGGGGTTTCTTTGTAGGTGAGGATGGGCGGGGCCGTCTGCTGGCCGAGGCCCGTGCCGTCCACGGGGTCGACGGCGACGAGCGCCGCGAGAGGCAGGGAGGTCCTGGCGTGACCCAGCGCGAGCGCGAATGCCACCTTGCCGCCGCGGCTGTGCCCGGAGATGGACACCTGATGATGCGATTTTGTGAGTGTCTCCCCAATGATCGTGCTGCTAATTAGGAGTACAAAGAGAACGATCGACGGTAAGTAAGGTTAACTGACCGCAGTAAGGTTCGGGCGAACGTCAAGTGGGAGAGTGGAGGAGAGGCCATCGGCGGCGAGCCAGTCGACGACGGCGGCCGCCGAGTTTATCTCCGCGGTGGTGTCGGGCCCGGATAACGTGTACATCTGTAATCGTGCTCGCGAGTTAATAGATTTTCGTTTCCACGCTGAAGCTAGTTACCTGATGACCTGGTTACCTGAGGAGCGATGACGATGAAGCCATGGGAGGCGACATGTTGGAGCAGCTGGGAGTAGAAGTAGTTGTTGGCGAGGTAGCCGTGCAAGAACACCACCACCGGGTACTCCCCTGCGTCGCACGGCGCGGCTATTAGGAGCGGTTTCGGAGGGCCGACAGCAGTGACACTGGTTGGAGAGCACCTCCTGGTCTTGGCCTCGTCGACCTGGGCAAGGCTCGTGCTATGGCGTCCATGGTCGAACACGTCTCCTGCAGACGCCATGGTGTGAAGCAGCAGTAGTATGCTAAGACTACGCTTCTTGCAGAGGCGGTCATGTTAACCCGGAGGATGTGGGGGGGCGTTTGGACTTAGGAGTGCTTGTGGCTACTTAACGGCCGTGTGTTCCTTGTGGTCCTTATTTGCGCAATTTTGGCAAAAATATCTGACACAATTGCTTGCTGGCTGGCCATAGTCATTCCTCTTGTCGGCGAGTGCCTGTCTTGTCCTTCCACATGCACCTTGCTCTTACATAGGACGGCAGATCGGGACATCCCGTTGTTTCCATCTTCGACTTCTAACATTTCTAAATCAAGTAGGCTATTCTCCGTGCTCAGTTGCTGACTTTCTTATACAACAATAGAACTGTTTTGATCTGATCTACTCCCTCCGTTTAGAAATATAAGATGTTTTAGGTTTATGAAGGAGATGTATCTAGACATCTTTTAGTGTATAGGTTCAAATAAATCTAGACACTAAAAGGTGTCTAGATACATCTCATTCACAAATCTAAAACATCTTATATTTCCAAACAGAGGGAGTAGTATATGAAGTATAAGTACGATGTGTCGGATAATTAAGCAATATTTTCATGATTAATTACAGAATATAAAGCATGACAAAACCAAATACTACCACATGTAACTAGAACATACTAGATGGACTTGACAACAGAATGAATAGAATAGGCAGAAGAAAAACATGTACTCCCAAAACATGTTTAAGCAGTAGACCCACCCGTGGTTGCAGCGGGGAGTCGGCGATGGAGATGGCGAAATGTAGCCACGCCTGACTTAGATAGCCGAGCCATGATGAAAATCGTGACTATTCATATGGAGCGCTTCCCAAAAAAACCTTATTTGTCCTCTCCATACAGGATCACGAAGGAGAGAGATTTCGATGACCCCTACTCTCCCGTTCGCCGGTGAACGACGACGCTAGGGGTGGAGTAGACTACACACATAAGCAGAGAGGTGGTAAAACCCTAACGATGTTTTTCGTATGTCTGCGACGAAAGCCATTCGATACGTGTTATATAGAGCAACTCGGGAAAACCCCTAACATGTACAATGTGGGCTGAGTCCACACTGTGTATGTTCGGGTTGGTTATAGATAGCCCTGGATCTGACTAACTGTGACATGTCCGTTAAAAATAAGCTCGGCTCGGGGCTCATTCCGCAAACCGCACAGCGCCACCATGCTGAGTTGAGTGCACGGGCGACAGAGGCGAAGGAGCATGTGTGTATGACTCCTTTTCTACTCACTTACCAAGTGATGAAACACTCGACCTTATAAGGTGATACAACTTTTCTACAACATTTTATATATGCGACTAAACTTTTAGCTCTCACCCCTATTGGCATGCACATAGGGCCATTTACTATCTGGTCCACAAGTTGGTGAGCCCACACTCAAGGGACCAGGTTGGTTGCAATCACATATAAGAGCCCACAAAGTTGGGTCAACTGTCCAGAGGGACATTTTCGGGGTGAGTCTAAACAAACACAAATGCTACTGTTTGGACTCATGAGATAATGGTTGAACATTGTTGAACTCAAATACAACCGTCTTGTTATCTCTTATTTGACCCAACATGTAAGTATTCCCGTCATTCTTTGTCGGTGTAGAGGACAGGTTGACCCCCATTTGAACCTGTTCTTTTTCCTCTTCCATTCTGCCCCAAATACCTAGCTCAGATTTGGCTTATCCTCTCCATATCGGAGCTTATTGTGGGTCTCTTTGCATATCCGTTATGGGAAGTCGCTCTCCCACGCCCCTAATCAGAGCTCGCCATCACCTCTGTTTTCCCACATGCTAGATCAGAGCTCAACGTCCCCATCCTAGTCTCTACACCATGGCAAGTTCTGTTGGAATTATGCCCTAGAGGCAATAATAAAGATGTTATTATTATAATTCTTGTTCATGATAAAGTTTATATTCCATGCTAGAATTGTATTAAGCGGAAACATTAATACTTGTGTGGTTTGTGAACAACACCGTGTCCCTAGTACGCCTCTATGGACTAGCTCATTGATCAATGATGGTTAAGGTTTCCTAACCATAGACATGAGTTGTCAATTGATAATGAGATCATATCATTGGGAGAATGATATGGTGGACAGACCCAAACTAAGCGAAGCAATTAGATCGTGTCATTGTGTTCATCTTTGCGAAGCTTTTCTTATGTCAAATATTGTATTCCTTAGACCATGAGATAATGCAACTCCCTGGTATCGGAAGAAAGCTTTGAGGTCATCAAACGTCATCCTATGAGAGGGTGATCATAAAGGTGTCTCTCAGGTGATCGGAAAGTATCTGTTGGGTTGTATGTATCGAGATGGAATTTGTCCCTCCCAAGTCGGAGAGATATACTTCGGGCCCACTCGGTAATCGATATCAACACCGCTTGCAAGCATGTGGTTAAGGAGTTGATCACAAAGTGATATCGGATTACGGAACGAGTAAAGTACTTGCTGTGAACGAGATTGAACTAGGTATGACGGTACCGACGATCGAATCTCGGGCAAGTAAAATATCGCGAGACGAAGGGAATATATATATGGGATTGATTGAATCCTGGCATCGTGGTTCATCCGATATGATCATCGATGAATGTGTGGGAGTCAATATGGGTGCCCAGACCCCGCTGTTGATTATTGATAGAAGATCATGTCTGCATATTCTCGAACCCGCAGGGTCACACACTTAACGTATCTCGACGCTAGGATAGATTGGATACTTGGTTTATGAATTTTTGTTCGGAGTCTCGGATGGGATCCGGGACATCATGAGAGGTTCTGGAGTGGTCCGGAGAATAAGATTCATATAAGGCAGTGCAGTTTTTGGAGTTCGGAATTGTTCCGGATTAATCGGTATTGTACCGGAAGCTTCTAGAACCTTCCGGAAAGGGGCCAACGTGGTCCCACCTTCCGGGAGGGGGCATGGGCCTATGAGGGAGTGTCCTGGCCGCATTGGGCCAGGGGCACAAGGCCCCATAGGGCCCAGCCGATCCTAGAGAGTTTAAATCGTTTAAACTAGAGATAAGATAAGATAGGATTTCTAGATAAGGGAGAGTTTAAATTGTTTAAACTAGAGATAGGCTTGGAGGATGGGCAAGGGCTGGCCGCACCCCCCCCCTCTATATATAGAGGGCTGGTGTGCCCCCTCCCTACACACCTTCCTCCAAACCCAGTTGCCCTGCTGCCCTTCCTCTCTCCCTCCCGACTGTTTGTAAGCGAAGCCCTGCGGCAAAAATTCTCCACCATATACACCACGCCGTCGTGTTGTAGATCCAATCTATCTCTCCACCATACTTGCTGGTCCGAGGAAGGAGGAGACGTCGAGGTGCCGCACGTGTGCATCTCACGGAGGCACCGCCACTTGTGGTGCTAGATCGGATCGGATCGCGAGGAGGAGAAGCGAGTACGACTACATCACCCACGTTCCGATGAACGTTCCGCTGTGCGAATCTTCAAGGGTATGAAGATCTAATCCAATCTCTCTCGTTGTTTGCATCTCCTAGATTAGATCTTGGCTTTCCCTCTGTTCGCTTCCGTAGAAAATTTTGATTTACTATGCTGCGAAACCCTTCAGTGGTATCAGAGCTAGATCTATGCGTAGATGTGATTCACGAGTAGAACGCAACATGGTTGTTGCGGGCGTTGATGTTTTCTGTTGCAAGCCTCTTGTTTGTGTTCTTCTTATGACGCGGGATAGTGAGATTGAAGCGGTCTAGGCCAACCTTACGTGACGTCGTTCGCGAGACCGGCTCCGCACTTGACGTGTGGCTTGTACCATACATGCGGCTGGTGGATGTCAGTTTCTCTCACTATAGTTGTCATGGGATTAACACCGGAGTTTGGCAACCATAATATCACCGTTGTGGCTTTCCGTAGGTAAGAATCGTTCTTAGCATCTACTCCCATAAGCCACGTAAAACATGCAACAACAAAGTAGAGGCGTCTAACTTGTTTTTGCAGGGAGTGTTTTCTGTGATATGGTATGGCCCAAGATGTGATGTGTATAATGTATGCGATGATCATGTTTTGTAATGTTTCACGACTTGCATGTCGATGAGTACACAACCGGCAGGAGCCATATGGTTGTCTTTATAATTGTGTATGACCTGCGAGTCAACTTCTTATACGCCATGTAATAGCTTTACTTTATCGCTAAGTAGTTAGCAATAGTTGCAGTTGCTATTCGTGGTGGGGGCAATCATGGTGGAGTGATGGAGATCATGCCGGAACACACAAGATGGAGATCATTGCGCGAAGATTGGCTATACCATGTCACATAAAGTTATATGCATGTGATGTTTATCCTTTTATGTATCTTATTATGCTTAGATCGCGACGGTAGCATTATAAGATGATTCCTCACTTAAAGATCAAGATAAAAATTGTGTTCTCCCCAAGTATGCACCGTTGCGAAAGTTCGTCGTGTCCAAGCATCACGTGATGATCGGGTGCTATAGACTCTACGCTCACATACAACGGGTGCAAGCCAGTTTTGCACAAGCGAAAATACTTGGGTCTAACTTGACGAGCCTAGCATGTACAGACATGGCCTCGGAACACAAGAACCGAAAGGTTAAGCATGAGTCATATGAATGATATGATCGACACTTCGTTGTCCACCATTGAAACCACATCTCTTCTCGTGATGATCGAATTAGGTGTGGTGAATTTGGATCGTGTTCACTAAACAACTTGAGGGATGTTGAATTTAGTGGGAGTTCATCTAGTAATTTGATTAAGTTGAACTATTTATCATGAACATAGTCTAAATTGTACTTGCAAATACTGTAGATCACATGGCCAAGTCCAACTTCAACTTCAACGTTTTTGCTGAGAAAGAAAAGCTTAGAAACAATGGGTCTAACTTCACCAACTGGTTCCGCAATCTAAGAATCATTCTGTCTGGCGGACAAAAGGACTATGTCCTTGAGAAAGCGTTAGGTAACCCCCCTGCTGCAACTGCGCCGGCTGATGAGAAAGCTGTCTATCAGTCGCGCAAAGATGATTATGGTGTGATTAAGAGCACCATGTTGTTTGCTATGGAACTGGAACTTCAAAATCGTTTTGAAAACTATCCCGGGCCCTTTGAGATTCTCGAAGAGTTGAAAACCATGTTTCAGACTCAGGCCCGTTCTGAGAGATATGAGATCTCTGAGAAGTTCTTTAACTGCAAGATGGAGGAAGGGAGTTCCGTTAGTGAGCACGCCATTAAGATGTCGGGCTACACTCAATGCCTTGAGCAACTGGACTGCAAGATTCCAGAGGAGCTCAAGATTGACAGGGTTCTGCAATCACTCCCTCCCAGCTACAAAAGTTTTGTAGTGACTCATAATCAGATTGGTTCCACTGATACGATCACCGAGCTCTTCGCAAAGCTGAAGGCTGCGAAGGTGGACATCAAAAAGGATAATCATGTGTTGATGGTCAACAAGCCCTCCTTTAAGAAAGGTAAGGGTGCAAAGAAGCCCTTCAAGAAAGGAGGCGGCAAACGCGTTGCCCCTGCTGAGAAGAAGCTCAAGTCTGGACCCAAGCCGGAAACTTCTATTGCAAGGACAAGGGTCACTGGAAGCGCAACTGTCCGAAGTACTTAGCGGACAAGAAGGCTGGCACCATCAAAGGTATATTTGATATACATGTTATTGATGTTTTCCTTACTAGCCCTCGTTGTAGTGCCTGGGTATTTGATACTGGTTCAGTTGCTAATATTTGTAACTCGAAACAGGAGCTACGGAATAGATGGCGGCTTGCGAGGGATGAGGTGACGATGCGCGTTGGCAACGGATCAAGAGTTGATGTGATGGCCGTCGGCACGCTCTCCTTAGTTTTACCTTCGGGATTAGTTTTAAACCTTAATAAATGTTATTATGTGCCTGCGTTGAGCATGGACATTATTTCTGGATCGTGTTTATTGCAAGACGGTTATTCATTTAAATTGGAGAATAATGGTTGTTCTATTTATATGAGTAACATCTTTTTTGGTCATGCACCTCTTGTGAATGGTTTATTTCTTCTAAATCTCGAAAGGGATGAAACACACATCCATAACATTGAGGCTAAGAGATGCAAAGTAGATAGTGATAATACTACTTATTTGTGGCACTGTCGTCTAGGTCATATTGGTGTAAAGCGCATGAAGAAACTCCATTCTGATGGACTTTTGGAGTCTCTTGATTTTGAATCATTTGACACATGCGAACCATGCCTCATGGGCAAGATGATCAAAACCCCGTTCTCCGGCATGATGGAGCGAGCAACGGACTTGTTGGAAATCATACATACCGATGTATGCGGACCGATGAGTGTTTCGACGCGCGGTGGATATCGCTATTTTCTCACTTTTACCGATGACTTGAGTAGATATGGGTATATCTATTTAATGAAACATAAATCTGAAACGTTTGAAAAGTTCAAAGAATTTCAGAATGAAGTGGAGAACCATCGTAACAGAAAGATTAAGTTTCTACGATCCGATCGTGGGGGCGAATATTTGAGTTATGATTTTCTCACGCATCTCAAAGCAAGTGGAATCGTTTCGCAACTCACGCCACCCGGAACACCACAGCGCAATGGTGTGTCTGAACGCCGGAATCGAACCCTATTAGATATGGTCCGATCGATGATGTCTCTTACTGATTTGCCGTTATCATTTTGGGGTTATGCATTAGAAACCGCTGCATTCACTTTAAATAGGGCTCCATCTAAATCCGTTGAGACGACACCGTATGAACTGTGGTTTGGTGCTAAACCTAAGTTGTCGTTTCTTAAAGTTTGGGGATGCGAAGCTTAAGTCAAGAAGTTGATGCCGGACAAGCTCGAACCCAAAGCGGAGAAGTGCGTCTTCATAGGATACCCTAAGGAAACTATTGGGTATACCTTCTATCACAGAACCGAAGGCAAAGTGTTTGTCGCAAAGAACGGTTCCTTTCTTGAGAAGGAGTTTCTCTCGAAAGAAGTGAGTGGGAGGAAAGTAGAGCTAGACGAGGTTATTGAACCTTCTCTTGAATTGGAGAGTAGCGCAGCACCTGAAATTGTTCCAGTGCCGCCTGCACCAACAATAGAGGAAGCTAATGACAAGGATCATGAAGCTTCGGACGATGCTGCTACTGAACGTCGCAGGTCGACAAGGTCGCGTGCCCCTCCTGAGTGGTACGGCAACCCTGTCTTGACTGTCTTGTTAGTAGAAGACAGCGAACCTACGAACTATGAGGAAGCGATGATGAGCCCAGACTCTGAGAAATGGCTAGAGGCCATGAAATCCGAATTGGGATCCATGAGCGAAAACCAAGTATGGACTTTGGTGGACCCTCCTAGCGACCGAAAGGCCGTTGAGTGCAAATGGATCTTCAAGAAGAAAACGGACGCGGATGGTAATGTTACCGTCTATAAAGCACGGCTTGTTGCGAAAGGTTTTCGACAAGTTCAAGGTGTTGACTATGATGAGACTTTCTCTCCCGTAGCGATGTTTAAGTCCATTCGGATTTTATTAGCAATTGTTGCGTTTCATGATTATGAAATATGGCAGATGGATGTCAAGACTGCTTTCCTCAATGGCAACATTGATGAAGAGTTGTATATGATGCAACCCGAAGGTTTGTCGATCCTAAGGATGCTGATAAAGTATGCAAACTTCAGCGTTCCATTTATGGACTGAAGCAAGCGTCTCGGAGTTGGAACCTTCGTTTTGATCAAGTGATCAAGAGCTTTGGATTTGTTCCAAATTGCTACGAAGCTTGCATCTACAAGAAAGTGAGTGGGAGCTCGGTGACGTTTCTGGTACTATATGTGGATGACATATTGATTATTGGAAATGACATCAACATGCTTAACGATGTGAAGAGTTATTTGAACAAGTGTTTTTCAATGAAAGACCTAGGTGAAGCTGCTTATATATTGGGCATCAAAATCTATAGAGATAGACAAAGACGCCTGATAGCTTTAAGCCAGAGTACATACCTAGACAAAGTTCTGAAAAGGTTCAGAATGGATAAGGCATTGAAAGGTTCAATGCCTATGTTGTCAGGTAAGATATTGAGCAAGGCTCAGTGTCTAGCTACGGTAAATGATAGGGAAGCTATGAGTAAAGTGCCTTATGCCTCGGCCATAGGTTCCATCATGTATGCCATGCTGTGTACTAGACCGGATGTGTCCAATGCTCTTAGTTTGACGAGCAGATATCAAAGTGATCCAGGAGTGGAACACTGGACAGCCGTGAAGAACATCCTAAGGTACCTAAATAGGACTAAAGAAATGTTCTTAGTCTATGGGGGTGATGAACAGCTCGTCGTAAAAGGTTACGTCGATGCTAGTTTCGACACCGACAAGGATGATTCTAAATCTCAGACAGGATACGTGTATGTTTTGAATGGAGGAGCTGTGAGCTGGAGAAGCTGCAAGCAAAGCGTGATCGCGGGATCTACAGTAGAAGCGGAATACATGGCTGCTGCAGAAGCGTCAAGTGAAGGAGTTTGGATCAGAAACTTCATCACTGAGCTTGGCGTGGTTCCAAGTGCATTGGACCCACTGGAGATATTGTGTGACAACACTGACGCCATAGCACTCGCTAAGGAACCAAGATATCATCCAAAGACCAAGCATATCAACCGCAAGTTTCATATAATCCGAGATTATATAGCAGATGGAGATCTGAAGATCAGCAAAGTACATACAGATCTGAATGTCGCAGATCCATTGACTAAACCTCTTCCACGTGTAAAACATGATCAGCACCTCAGTGCCATGGGTGTGAGATTGTTGCCAAATGTAAACTAGATTATTGACTCTAGTGCAAGTGGGAGACTGTTGGAATTATGCCCTAGAGGCAATAATAAAGATGTTATTATTATAATTCTTGTTCATGATAAAGTTTATATTCCATGCTAGAATTGTATTAAGTGGAAACATTAATACTTGTGTGGTTTGTGAACAACACCGTGTCCCTAGTACGCCTCTATGGACTAGCTCATTGATCAATGATGGTTAAGGTTTCCTAACCATAGACATGAGTTGTCAATTGATAATGAGATCATATCATTGGGAGAATGATATGGTGGACAGACCCAAACTAAGCGAAGCAATTAGATCGTGTCATTGTGTTCATCTTTGCGAAGCTTTTCTTATGTCAAATATTGTATTCCTTAGACCATGAGATAATGCAACTCCCTGGTATCGGAAGAAAGCTTTGAGGTCATCAAACGTCATCCTATGAGAGGGTGATCATAAAGGTGTCTCTCAGGTGATCGGAAAGTATCTGTTGGGTTGTATGTATCGAGATGGAATTTGTCCCTCCCAAGTCGGAGAGATATACTTCGGACCCACTCGGTAATCGATATCAACACCGCTTGCAAGCATGTGGTTAAGGAGTTGATCACAAAGTGATATCGGATTACGGAACGAGTAAAGTACTTGCTGTGAACGAGATTGAACTAGGTATGACGGTACCGACGATCGAATCTCGGGCAAGTAAAATATCGCGAGATGAAGGGAATATATATATGGGATTGATTGAATCCTGGCATCGTGGTTCATCCGATATGATCATCGATGAATGTGTGGGAGTCAATATGGGTGCCCAGACCCCGCTGTTGATTATTGATAGAAGATCATGTCTGCATATTCTCGAACCCGCAGGGTCACACACTTAACGTATCTCGACGCTAGGATAGATTGGATACTTGGTTTATGAATTTTTGTTCGGAGTCTCGGATGGGATCCGGGACATCACGAGAGGTTCTGGAGTGGTCCGGAGAATAAGATTCATATAAGGCAGTGCAGTTTTTGGAGTTCGGAATTGTTCCGGATTAATCGGTATTGTACCGGAAGCTTCTAGAACCTTCCGGAAAGGGGCCAACGTGGTCCCACCTTCCGGGAGGGGGCATGGGCCTATGAGGGAGTGTCCTGGCCGCATTGGGCCAGGGGCACAAGGCCCCATAGGGCCTAGCCGATCCTAGAGAGTTTAAATCGTTTAAACTAGAGATAAGATAAGATAGGATTTCTAGATAAGGGAGAGTTTAAATTGTTTAAACTAGAGATAGGCTTGGAGGATGGGCAAGGGCTGGCCGCACCCCCCCCCCTCTATATATAGAGGGCTGGTGCGCCCCCTCCCTACACACCTTCCTCCAAACCCAGTTGCCCTGCTGCGCTTCCTCTCTCCCTCCCGACTGTTTGTAGGTGAAGCCCTGCGGCAGAAATTCTCCACCATATACACCACGCTGTCGTGCTGTAGATCCAATCTATCTCTCCACCATACTTGCTGGTCCGAGGAAGGAGGAGACGTCGAGGTGCCGCACGTGTGCATCTCACGGAGGCACCGCCACTTGTGGTGCTAGATCGGATCGGATCGCGAGGAGGAGAAGCGAGTACGACTACATCACCCACGTTCCGACGAACGTTCCGCTGTGCGAATCTTCAAGGGTATGAAGATCTAATCCAATCTCTCTCGTTGTTTGCATCTCCTAGATTAGATCTTGGCTTTCCCTCTGTTCGCTTCCGTAGAAAATTTTGATTTACTATGCTGCGAAACCCTTCAAGTTCATCTCCCACAGAGGAGCACTGGGCGTGGAGATGGGGAATGGCGACTGGCCTCAAGCTGGTGCGTTATCTCTCGCACCCCAGGAATGGTAGCCCTGGTAGAGGAGTTTGACGACCACGCTCTCATGGAGACTATGTTGGGAACACGACCCGACGTGTTGCTGGCCTCAAGATGGTGCGTTATCTCTCGCATCACTATGGTCTCCTTTTGGAGTCAGACGGAATGCAGTGAAGGTTGAGGTATGCATGCCGCTATTCGATTTTTTTCGTTGGACTCTTGTCCATCTTAGACTATGAATGGGTTCTGCATTCTTTTCGTTCATTCGAGTCTTGTGGCAAGAAAATGAGCTTCCTCAGTTGGCTTGTGCGTGCGTGTGGGATGCACGCTTGGGGCAACATCGTTTCCTCTCAAAACTCGGTTTTCTGAGTGTTGTGGCAAGAAAATGAGCTTCCTCCATTGGGAACGCGCTTGCGGGTGGGATACACCCTTGGGGCAACACCATTTCCTCTCAAAACTCGGCTTCAATGGTCTCCCTTTGGATGAATAAGAACCGAAGGCTCTCAAGCAGGTCGTCAACAACATTGGCGGCGAGCTGGTGGAGATTATGCCACTGGGTGACAGATAAATGTCAAGGTAAATGCATGGTTGAATGATTCAGACTCCGTTCCAAAGAAGTACGAAGTGGAGATTACCAATAAGGCAAAGCGACAGATGTACATACAAGCACTTGGTCATCATCCACCTTGAGAAGAATCTGGACCATATACCTAGCATTCAGGAGCTCCACGATGTAAGCTGAAAATGTCCTTGTTGCCTCGATTATTGGCCTAGAAGGGTTGATGGCATGGGACCACTAACGTCTCGTGTGTCCACATAGACATTTCGGAGGGGAAACTGCGCGTGGACAAGCCAGTGGTACCGATTTCTCAAGTGTAAATATTGAAGTTTAGTGCAACTGAATACTGAGAGTGGAGCATCTAGTTAGTTTGAGTTGCACATCTTTAATCATTTGATTTGGACAAGCTTCTAATTGTTATAGTTGAAATTATTATGTATCGGTTGAATTTGTTGTAATGTAGTACTCTCTCCGTCCCAAAATAGATGTCTTGGATTTGTCAAAAATTGAATGAATCTAGACACTATTTAGTACTCCATCTGTTAGGGATTATAAGGCCAAGAGTTTTTTAAAAATGTTAGAAATTATAAGTCCTCTCTCATTTATTAGTCTCTCTCCTCCAATGTATGTTCTCTTTTTCTCTATCTTCTCTCATGCATGTGTAACTATTGATGCATGTAGTAATCAAAAGGGTGAGTTATTGATTTTCTTAATTCTATCAAAATGGTCCATAGGCCTTATAATCCCTAACGGAGGGAGTATATAGGTTCATTCAAATTTTCAAAAATTTAAGACATCTATTTTGGGATATTTGGGATAGAGGGAGTAGTATGTATTTGTACCTTGCTGTTTGATAGGATTGGCAGATCGGAACATCCCGTTGTTTCCATCTTCGACTAGTAACATTTCTATAAGTAGGGGCTACTCCCCATGCTCAGTTGTTGACTTTCATACAGTTTTGATCTGATCTTATATGTGTGAAGTATAAAGTACAAATCATGCCAGGCCAACAGGAGCCGAGACCTCGAGATTCAAGAACGCGCCTAGGCCAACTGCGTGGCCGAGAGGTCAGGTTTCACTGCCAACGAATCTTGATAACAAAACCCAGATTCAGCACCCAACGCGCTGAAGAAAATCACGCAAATGTAAGAGACACTTGTTGCAGCACATGTAATGTAAGTCAACTATGCTGATGAAATTATACTATGCCTTGGGCACATTGTACACATGAGGGGATCGGTCCAACCAATTCAAACTAACAAGACACAAGCTTTTTGTTTTACACAGGTTGATCCATCGTCCACGCAGCTATGCTGAACAAGAACAACCAATACAATCCTGCTGTAATGCTACATCGAGACCAGCCCCACCATCTAGCACTAGCAGTTTCTCCCTTCCACATCTAGCAGGCAGTTTTGCCCAAAAGGGGCAAAGGCTTTATTGTCAATTCACTTTTACTTCCCTAACTGTCACACCGCCGGGGATTTTGAGACAATACTCACCAACTTTCCTGGCGCTCTTATTCACTGTACTCGGATGAGTATGAGGTTGCATCTTCATCTGCATTCACCTCAGCTCCGTCACCACCATCGTCTCCATCATCGCCCATATCATCATCCTCATCCATCTCATCGTCGACATCAGCGGCGGCATGGTTCAGGTCATCCTCTTCCCCATCGTCCTCATCACTCTCTGCGTCCCCTTCAGCCTCTTCGTCGTCCTCCTCCGTCTCATCATCCATCATGCCATGGGCTCTGGACCCACCGGCATAGGCTCTAGAGTAATCCGCTGGAGCCTGCTCGTCGTATTCCTCGTCCATGGGCTGTCCATTTTCCTCATTGTCTTCTGATTGATCTGATTCGGGTCCGGAGCTGCTGTTCTCATCGCCTTCGATATATGGTCTTCTGTTCTCCAAGCCCCACTCTTCCGCACCTGAGCTTCGTGGGGACTCCTCAACAGCCGAAGGCTTCGCATGGCTAAGCATGCTAAAGCTTCCCAGCAGATTAGCCTTTGGAATTGATCTACCTCTGCCATCAGATGATGGCTGCCGAGGCCTAACCGTTCGACGTCCTCGCCTGCGGCCACGGCCACGTCCACGCCCGCGTCCACGTTTTGGGGCTTTCTCATATGCACCATCGTCATCTGTATATTCAACCCTAGATGAGCTGCTAGTACCTCTTGGGATCCTTCCACCTCGACTTCGACCTCTTCCTCCCCTGCTACCTCCTCTGCTTCCTCTTCCACGACCCCTGCGACCACTACTGGGAGGCCACCTTGCCTCATACTGGTCAAAACCAGCTGGTAACACCGGCTCTATATCCTGTGGCTTCTTAACACTATACCTTGATGATGGAAGCTTCTGCAGGACGGAAAAGATAATTACACTTAAAATGGTAGCATTATACATGAAAAACAATGTGGACATTGTCAAAACTAATCATCAGCTTGAACATTTGACAACAATTCATGGTTTAATTGCATATGGATAGTACAGCAAGGTCGAGCGCGACCAAAATACTAACTAGAAAATCCTCGGCATGTGAATACTTTTGCAAACATACTAAAATAATTGTATATTACTACTTAAAAAGTTCAAACAACAAAAGGAGGTATTTCTTGCACTTTAACTTACCACAGAATCTGCACCATCTCTCTCCTTTTCATTTTTTATGTATGAAACTGCATAATCAAGGTCTAACATTCTTAATGTGACGGCTGCAGTAGTGTCAGGAACCCATGGAAGTACAGAAGTGCCAGATAGCCCGAAAGGATTCTGGGATGGCATATCTTGTGTCTTTGAGTTAAGTAATTCATTTGAGGTTTCAAAATCAGAAGACAGGTAGTCTCGCTTTATTGCACCTTCCAGCAGAGTCAACATCTGAGAAGTGAAAAACATTAGCACAGACATTATGTACTAAGGTAGAGAAATAAAATAAGTACGGACCCATCAGCATGCAAGTAATTCATGCATCAGATGTACCTATAATTATGCAAGTGTCAAGACTTGAATCATGTAATAATACTCTGGAAACAGCTGTTGCTTAGCTATGCCAGTTTCCAGAAGAGGTAACAGAATTGAGTATGTAAGAAGCTATGAGCCATCGAAACAATCTAATTCTTAAAAGGTAATTATTCATGTCTGTCACATTAGCATTGCTCTTGGTATTTCAACTCACGTCTGTTAAGGCTGGAGCTAGTAAAGAGATGGCTATTGCTGGTGAACTAGTCAAAATCACATGGTTCAAGCTATCATGGCCCTAGAGCTTGTTTGGTTGGCGACCTGGCCTGGAACTTCCCTTGAACCAGCCTGGAAGTTGTTTGGTTGGCATCCTGAAGAATCATACACTGCCCTGGCCTGGAGCTTCTCTTAGCCTGGCTACTAAAGAAGATGCGACGGTTAGCCTGGCCCAGGCACTGGGAATTGATCTCCTGGCGTTCGGACAGTCATGCCTGAACTTTCTTTATTCTATCTTTTCGTGTCTGCTAGCAGGTGGAGTTGCGTGCCAACAATAGCTTATGGACTAACGGAGTAAACGATAGTTGGTAATACTCAGCACACAAACCAAACACATCAACTGCAGGCTAGCCTGGCCAGGCATCTTTCTTGTACTTTTCAGGCACACGCCAGGCTCCTTTTTTTCCCAGGCATGGAGCCCAGGTCACCAACAAACTAGCCCCTAGACTCATAGTCAGCTTGATGATAAATCCTGGTTACAATCAGTTATATAAATCAACGCCTGATTAATTACAACTACATGGTATTTCAGCAATTTAACAGTTACCCAAATTCACTGACACTGAATAGCAGCTCTGTTTTCATGATTGTTTGAGATGGTTTTCGAATAAGGCCTTAACCATCTATCACAAATGTTTCAAGCAAACGTATTCAGAGATCAATTAACATAAAGGCAATAGACGTGCGCCAAACAGGTAAATATGATATCTGATCGTGTTGCCAGAGTAATGGAGAAACAAATAAAGAACCTGAAATATTTCCTCAACAGATGTGGTAGAGTGCAACTTCACAGCCCAAGATTTCCGATATCCATCACTCCAAAATGGTTGAAGTGCTTCTGATGGAACCGAAGCCTGTAAAACAGATCACCGATATATTGTCAAACAGCTAATGGCAAAGCACGCTAAATTGAGAAGCACACAACAAACATAAACTTGACCTCAATAGTAGCTAACTGCAACTTGAGCAATCTCATCCCAATTGGAACAGAATAATCCGCAATTTGCATCTTCCAGTTAGGGTCAGTTCTTCGCCTCTCTTCACATTGTGATGTGTGCTCGGAAAAATTGTGAATGGATTTGAAGGTCTTATGGCAGGAAGAGCAGTGCCTTTCGTCTGTTAAGTAAATCTGATAGCAGTAATCACAAGAACACATCAATGGAGAACATCTTTTCTTCCCATACTTCATGGCACATGTCTGTTGGCGATTGAAGCATTCCCTCCACATCCATTTTAAAAAACCATCTGCCCTTTTTGAGATAGCAATCTTCTCCACATCATTACGCCCAAGTTCTATTTTGAAAGAATCAGAATATGCTGTAGCACTATCAGCAGAAACACTAGAAAGAGTGCTGCTTGGGCTTCCAAATTCGCTACGAAAATTTGCACGCACCATATCAGTAGCTCCATTCTTTAGGTGCCTTCCATTTGATTGTTCTATAGCTGGGCTTCTTTTCCTCTTAATACCTTCTTTAAAGGTTGATTCAACCCTTTGTAGCATTGAATGCAACTGTGCCTCCCGGCTACCACGTGTATCAAGGGAAGCTACTAAAGAATCGAACACCTGCATTGTTATTATTAAAAAGTCCAAAGATTAGAGACAACGTGATTGATGTAGAATAATATATTTCGGCTACAGAATGTGCTGGAACAGATTTCAGATTTCCACATGGTGTTCACATCTGTGGACAGAAATCAGCAATAGGTTATATTCAGAAAGTAGGCATGCAGTTACGACCAGATATAATTTATATAGTTCATCCAAAAGGGGGTCTCAGAGTCGACTTCAAACTTATTCAAACTAGTTAGGTGCAAGTTAAAGCAACATCTGTGAACCTATTAGGAAAAGGTAGTTCTTGCGATTCCTGTGGGAATCAACTGTTTCCTGTAACAATCTTCCAGCATTCCAAACACGACATAAGTGGTTTAATGGTATCATGAGATCTGAAAGTTAGCGTGCACTTTCTCACATAGCCCACTTGATTTCACAACTGGGAGACGCTACGTTGGTACAACACAGTACAAAGATAGGACAAAATAAGAACAAGACTAACACTGACACCAGCAAATTTTGTTAGCTTTCAGCAGAAATCCAACAGTTCTGAGTTTTGGCTGCGAATCAAGTAGGAGCTCATGAAATGAGTAAAATGTATACCAGGACAAGACATAAAATCAATCTTCATAAGTGGACCAGTGCATCATTTTAGAATATTGTGACACACGGAAAAAGGATGAAACAATATTGCTTACATGTTCCCCAGAAATGTGTTCCAATAAATTATCACAGTTTTAAGCATAGTTTAAAAAACCGGACTGGTGATCAAACCGGTAAGGCTGTCGGTTTAGGTTTTTACTGGTCGGACCGCCGGTTCACTGGTTCATTGTCTGGTTTTTTAAGTTACAAAATCATATATATTTACTATAAATATTGCAATAAATAGATAATTATAAATGCAAATATACTGTAGTGTGTCTAGACTTGGAATCTGTTTCACATAATAAGTTGTAAGTAGTCCAAAATCGCAATGTCATAACAAGTTGTAAATAGTCTCAATGTCAATTTCAAACCTTTTCCAAATTCCAACATAGTGTGTCTCAGGAAAAAAATCTGTGCATGTTTCGCTGACAAGAATAGACTTCTGAATCTGTTACTTGTTTTAGAAACAAAGAGTGCATGCGAGCGGGAAATAGCATCAAGCGCGGTAGTTTTGGAGACAACGAGTGCAATTATTAGTACTGCAATTACAAAATAGGTCTGTCTCTCATATTAACAGCAAACACGTGTGGATTAGTTGGTTAGCAGCTCGATCGCTTCACGTTCCCGTGTGCGCTGGTCCAAGGTTCGAATCCTTGCAGTGGGATTTAATTTTTCCAACACTCAGATAATTGAACCGATCAGACCGATGTGCAGTTTAGTGACTAAAACCGGTGGTTCAACCGCGGTTCAGCTGGTTTATTCCGGCTCGCTTGCCCTTCCGGTCCACTGTGCTTAAACAACCGGAGAGGTCTTCGGTTTCGGTTTTTTCCGGTTGAACCGGCGGTCCGGTCCGGTTTTTAAAACTATGGTTTTAAGCATTGTGTATAACATCCAGGTTTTGTTACCAACAAGGACTCTGGAAAAAGTATGCTCGTACTGATAAGTTATACAACACAGAGAAATAGAACACAATATTAGTTAACATATTCTCCAGTGTGTTCTGATAACTAAATTGCAGTTTCAGTATTGTGTATTAATAGTCAGGTTAGATCTAATATGTGCAAATAAAATAAATACCTCCTCGGAGTCTATAACCCTCCAATGTCCATCTTTTGATTCGAAAAAGATTCTTCCTGAACCAGGGTCATTTGGTGATGCAGAGGTGGAGAACTGCCAATACCGGTTTCGTCTCCGATCCTGCCCCAGGGGCAGCGATCTGTAAACATACAGCTGCTCTGCTCTATGACCAATGTATGACTTCAACTGAGTCCGTGTTTTATCAGCATATGCATACTGCTGAGCAGATAAAACATCTGCTGTTGCACCGATGTCTTGCCCTACACCATTTCGCTCATAAGAAAGATTCCCAGCATTACTCTGATTATGTTGATTAACCATGTCACTGTTGTTTATAGCCCCCACATTTCCATCATTGTCCATATCAAGACTACGTACTGGAGTGGGAGTAGTCTCTGTAGCATTATGTTCTGGAGCAACATCAGTCTTCAAACTTGTGTAAGAATTATACTGCATTTTGCTAGCAAACTCTTCCTTGGAACGCCTCTTATCAAGTTGTGCATCCGCCCACATTTGTTTCTTTATGGCATTTGCTGCTTCCAAACGTTCCTGCAAGACTCTTATAATTAAGTGCTGTCTGATCAGGAAGTAACAACTAAAAGGATAGTTTAGAACATTTACCTCAAGAACAGCTCGAATAGAGTTCCCTTCAGTGGCAACACCAACAAGTGCGACCAGTGCATTAAGCCTTTCTTCCACACTAAGATCGCAATAGTCACCTTCTGCTAGTCCCTGTACCCAAGACTCACCTTGGTTGCTTTCATCAATCTCTGCATCTTCAGCATCGCCAGTAATTACCTCGTGATGATCTGAGGAAGCTTTGAGAGGCGAGACACTTGGAGTGCCTGCTGCATTGGAGTTGCCTAAAGAAAGCATGGCCACACCTTTTCCCGGTGCAGTAAAACTAATTGGTCGGGTTAGTGCAGTATCCAAACTATCTGTCTTCCCCTTTATGTCACCAACTTCAGTCGCGGTTGCTACTACATCTTGTGCTTTAACAGTAAGAAGGGGATCCTTCTCATCTCCTACATCAACGTTCACATCATCACCATCAGGATCATCATCACATTCAGAGTCGTCGTCCCTATCAACATCATCCACCTCTTTTTCAGCTTCAGAGTCAGAAAGGACATTCTGAAAAGCCCTAATTTTTTCACGTGCTGCTGACAACACAGCCTCAGAATCAGCTGGATCTTTTCTGTAAGGGGATTTGACACAATATGTTGAAGGAGCAGTTCGCTCAAAAAGTTTTGTATCCCTTGACAAGGCAGCAGCTATAGATGCCTCAGGTGTCTTGCTTGTGGTAAGATCTCTCAGTCCAGATTTCTGAAGAGAGAAAGGGCCAATCTATTAAATTAGAGATAGAGCAGTAGAAGGCAGTGACAAATCTAGCAGATTTTTATGCTGCATACCTGGATTTTTTCTGCAACTTCCAATATTGTGAGACCACTGCTTTCTTCAAGAGAAAGCACATGGAAAGCAGCAAATTTTACTGTTCCAGGAGTGAGGCGGTGCCGAGATCGGCGATGGGTGTAGCCTCTTTCTTTCATCAGAGCAGCAGCACGCACAGCTGCTGAACCATTTCGGAGAGTGGATATGACGTTCTCACTGTCCCGGCCCTATATACAAATTTGTATACCAACCTTGTGAAAATTCTTCCAGAAGTTCCGTTTTGCATGCACTATGGCAGAAATACTAGAATATCAACTAAAAGGATCATGCTTTCAAGAGCTAATCCATAAGAACTTACAACAGAGGCACATGTGGTTATATCCCAGCTACAGTTTTGACCTTACAACAGAGGCACATTTGACTATATCCCAACAGGCTTAATAGTTCATAAGTAAAACATAGATACCGATACATGGAATAACCCACTCAATAAGCAGATACTTTAAAAGAAAGATCCAGAAAAAGGCAAACCATATTTTCAATTTGTGATTACCCAAGACAAATTTACAACTGGAATGATCTTATAGTTGTACATAGTATCAGGAAGCACAAACCTCATTTTCATCACGATAAAAAACATCTTCAGCATTCCTTTTCTTCAACTGGGGTCCAAAACCGGCAGATAAAGCAAACTGCCGTAATATTTCAGGCCAAGTAAGAAGACTGAGATGGCGCTGCCAGTTACGTATATTGAACCCCCAAGAATATGCCTGTAAAAAGGATCAAGTATTAAATAGCATGCAAACAACAAATAAGCTAAAGGAACAATCAGAGCTTTCAAGATTTCTGCACACGCACCCCTTCCACAATTTGTGGATGACCACCTCCTGGATTTACTCCCAGTGCAACCGACGGAGTTCGGGAAACATCCTCGATATCCTTTATGATGGATTTCAGCAGAGCAATATGCAACTCCCCCAACAACCTTGAATCCTACAAAACAAATCCAGTAAGATAACACATGGCGTCATACACACCTATTAGGCTATTACTGCCTTCACCCAACAGTGACAAAACAGTGAGACGATAATATACTCCCTCCGTTCACTAATGTAAGATCTTTTAGATATTTCAAAGTGGACTAGATACACTCCAAAATGAATGAACCTACACACTAAAACACGTGTACATACATGTGTTTTACAAAAAGGCTATAATGTCTTACATTAGTGAACGGAGGGAGTAGTAAAGAAGTCAGGAGAGATGACATCGAATATCTTATGGATTTAAACAGAGGGAAGTCATATAGCATATGAAGTTGATGGAAAAATAGAGTAGAACTGTACTGAGATCAACTAAACAAACACAAAGCAATACATGAAAAATATCAGCAACAGAAAAGTTAACATCTTTTGTTTTGCAAGGTCATATTCTGGTAAATTTACCGTGATCTTTTTACAGCAAATATGCCCATACAACTTTCTTGTGCCCAGTCAAGATGCAGCAGTCAGATCAGGAATATTGGATTTGACACAATAAATTAGAGATGCGAGTGGGTCATGATTAGGGTACCCTCTGATCTACTTAGTTCAATCAAATGACCTAAAATTTCAAAGCCACGCCACTTTTAGTTCATTTGATTGAACTAAAGAGGATCAGAGGGTATCCTAATGATGATCCACTTGCATCTCTACAATAAATAATATATAAGAAATTGCACAAACTAATAATCCAACAAATAGAAGAGCTTGTGCTTTCTCATATTTTTGTCAAGAGTGTACACTTATTCCCCAGCGGACATTAATTTACCTTTGTACCTAGATCTTGTCAATATAAGTAAACAACATAAATATATTCTGCCCGTTTTCCCTTTTTACCATAACAGACAATGACAGATAATTACCCTCTCCAAAGAAACCAACTTACATAATCATGAAGAGACTGAACAAACTCATCAAGTGTAACTGCAGAAAGCCCAAGAACATCCGCAAAAGTAATCAAGAATTTCCACACCTGCAATTCAGGTAGCAACAGTTTCACTACAAATATTGTCAAATACACACAACTGAACTATGTAACTCAAAATATGAAATGGCATGTGCATTCGCTTATAAAGTAACAGCAGTTCTATCAGATGGAATGCTATCTGTCAAAGATGTACTGAGCTAAGCACATGACAGGTTAATGTAAACTTGCTACAGGTCCAGTAATAAAACTAAGTGTTTCAATTATCTGTCAACACTACAAGACCTATAGAAAATATCTATAACAAGACCAGAACAAATATCTTTTCAATAAAACAATAAGTTAGTTAAATGCTTCTTCTCTAATATCTTTGGGAAAATGGATGACTAGAATATGGAATAGGTACTCTGAAAGTGAAGTGAACATGGTGCATTAGTTTATATCCACAGATTTGACTCGAATGTACTGGAAGGAGTAATTATTTATCCACGTGCATTCGACAAACACAGGTAACTTATACAAGTAACAACATAACACATGTGTTGTTTCTTGATCAAATAAAAGCAACACTTTTCAGTACATGTAATATAACATCTATTTGAAAATGGATTGTGCATCTGCATATATGAGGCTTTTTGGAGCAGAGCTAACTGCAAAACTTTTGGCAAAACTAGTAGCCCAAATAAGAATGCAACAGGAATATATCAGCAACACCATTACCATCAAAAGCTTTCCAACACTATCCTCAGATCCTGTCCAAGGCTTTATCGAAAAAGGCTCCTTAAGTCTCACCATTTCAGGGGGAAATTGGCTCAACATGCCTGGAAGAAGGTGAGGTACGGGTAGAGGGATAAAAAATGCATACACAGTTAGACTTCACATGTTGGAACAAGAATGTATTAAACAGAAGTATGCTGGTTAGGCCACAATGTTGAACATCTATTTTCTTCCATGCTGCCATGTCTCAAAAGTAACAAGGTATCTTTTACAACCAAACAAATACTAACTAAATATATGACTCACTCAGTCTTCAAATCACTAGAGACGCCATCCAAGCTTCAGCAAATGAAACGAGTGCAGCATTTTAGCGCTCAGGCCACAGGGAGCAATTTTTTTGCAAGATTCAAAAATTGCATTTCAAAGTTTCAAAAAAATCTGAAAAAAATCCTGGATGTAGTCAAATGATCTATTCTACCAGCGTGCAAAAAAACAATGAGAATATGGATTTATTTCCTAGAAAACCATTGAAATGAGCTGTTACTGTTGGTAGAGTGCAGTGTTAAGAAGCATAGAGCTAAACTTAAATAGTATACCTCGAAATGAATCAAGCTGCTGCAATGTGTCACTATCAAGAGAAAGCATTGAGTGTAACCCTTTGCTTTGTGCAGCCAATTCCATTAGCTCCAAGCGCTCATCTTCCACGAGCTCCATATACTCCCGGGCAATTCTTCGCGCTGTGGCCCTTTCATTGGCAGCTTTTTGCCTCGCCACCTCTTTCTCTTTTCTGAGTTCCTCCTTTTGTCTTTGTTTCTCTGCCTGCACATATATAGACCGATCTTAATGCTAAACAGAGGAAGTGGTACATATACTGCAGTACTATATCGAGATACAGTTTAATTTCAAAGGAACTACAAGACTAACTCGTCTAGATTGCTTCTGTAGAAACTTCTCCATGCGCTCATTTTCCCGCCTTTGCTCCCTTTGGAACCTCTCTTCCTCTCTTTGCCTTTCACGCATCAATCTCTCCTCTTCCTTTTTCCTCTCACGGTCATTTCTCTCCATTTCCTTGCGCATTTGTTCCTCTCTCTGGAAAGACATCAAACTGTACATGACTTTCGAGCCAAAGTATTTATATCTGCTGATGTCCAGCAATTGAAAAGAGCAGATACCTTTCTCCTCAAAATATCTTGTTTCTCAAGCTCTTTCCTAATTCGTCTTTCATGAGCTTCAACTTCCTTTGCAATTTTTGCTTCCTCGTTATGCTGAAGCACATACCAGACAAATTTAATGTCTTCAGTTAGTGTGCATCAGTGTATGGTTGAGGAACAATATTCATATATGAAGTCAGAGAAAAACATACCTTCCGCTTTCTATCCACTCGAGAAGCATCTTCATCCTGATAACCCATTGTTTCCGATGATATAAGTGGGTCCTCGAAGCTAGAAACTTGAGAAATACCAAACTGACCATCGATTGGCACAGAACTAAGGTTGCTATTAGACTGATTTGTGTCATAATCTGTTGGTACTGAAGAAAACACCTGAGGCCTGACAGATTGAGGCAAAAGACCTTGGCCTTCAAAAGCATAACCAGGCGCCATCTCCTCAGGTCCATGGAGAAGGTGCGATGCTGGAGTGAGAGATGATACCCTCGAATTTGAAGCTTCAATTGGAGTGTCATAGTAATGAGACCTACTTCCTCTGTCGTACGTATCACTTGGCTGCTCAGGAAGAAATTGATACTCATGAACTGCCCGCGATCCACCATGAGGGTGAACTTGAGGTGGATTAGCGACAGTTGATTTTCTCTTCCCAGCAAATGAATTCGGAACAAAAGGGTGTTCCATGCTGGGCAGGAAAGACGATACCTAGGGGGATTGAGAAGAGGATCAACAAACAATTAAAGGTGGGTAAAGGTGGGTACAAGAAAGAAATTGGATGTGTGTGTTGGGAGGGGGGATTCAAGCCTTATAATTTAAGTATTGCACTAACAGTTTCTCGCTTTGATCCTCAAAATAAGGCACAAGATGATAAGAACAAACAATATAGCAGCATAGAGACTCGTTGAGACAACTGTTATAAATAAGCATGAAAACTACATAAAGGGGAAGTTCAGTGGAAAGGGCAAAGATGGGAACACGTGTATCCATGGGGTAACACGTGTAAAGACAACCAGGTTCCCATTAAAATAGGCCCATAGAAAACCTGGAAAATATCCAAGTTTTGCGACTTAAGCAGTTGAGCATAACCAATGATGCCTAGTCCAGATCGTGAAATCTCCACACGAGGTGTCAAGTAAAATAGATGGACTCATTTCAATGGGACAGTGCATCTTGGTTTGGAGCTAATAGGTTAGCATGGTTACCATGATATTTGTAATTGCCCGTACTAAAAGGTAATATGAACCAACAATGTAAAAATGGACTACAATGTCAACTCAC
The DNA here is from genome assembly GCA_916181665.1 of Avena sativa. Classification (NCBI taxonomy): domain Eukaryota; kingdom Viridiplantae; phylum Streptophyta; class Magnoliopsida; order Poales; family Poaceae; genus Avena; species Avena sativa. The sequence continues at coordinate 329,514,319 of OV702295.1, read as the reverse complement.
GACTACTATATATGATAATATTAATGCTGAAGCAACGGTACTCCAGAACATAAGCGAACACAAGATAAAAAACAATTTGTGCAGTGACAAAAAATCCACTACACACATATAAGAGACAAAAACTTACTTCCCAAATATTTACCTTCAAGAGATTTGAATCGTGCCTAGAAAATATCTTTGCATCATAAGAGCGGACAGGCTGTTTTTGTTGCTCCGGAACTGCATGAGAAAAAGTATGTCGGCAATTAGAAAGATACAAATATAAATAAGTAGAACAATGTACATGCTATCAGTATATTCCGTGATAAGAACTTATATTCACCAAATACAGAAGCTCAACAGTACAGGCCTTAGATATATGTCAATAAGTAACTCCTTAAATGCTTATCTTTTCTTTTACTTGTATACCGCTAAAGGGGAGAGTCTTACGAAATGCCCACTCTAGGTGCTATCATGCAAAATAAATTTTGGCGATTGGACAATATTTGCATGGATCGAATATACAGAGACTTCAGGTGGTGGGCGGCAAAACCACACGCATGCCCGTAGCTCATTCCTGCACAGTACAAAACAGACACTCGCTGGACCAAGCGAATCGTATCGGATACCGTATCCGATACAGATTCATCACTAATGCCCTGATACGTATCGTGTGAGTGTCCCTGATTAAACGGTTAAAACAAATGAGTGTGACACCAATATGTGACTGATAATTCCCTGGTACACTGCCGATACGTCCCAGGCCAGTAAGAGGCTTATGTATAGCATCACTCCCTCCCTGATGCCCATGTCTGACTCCATTCCTCTCCCTCCCGCCCTTCCGAGTGGCGGCGGCTGGCTCCTGCTCCTCCTTCCTCACCTCCTCCTGGCCATGTATGTCCAAACATCACTAGCATCAATCCGTCCCCGATACCCCTGTCTGACTTGATCCTCCCCATCCCGAGCGGCGGTGACGAGCCAACGGTGGGCTCCTGCTCCTCCTTGCCTCCCCACTCATGCAACAGCTCGCCAGCAGCAGCTCATTGAATCACCAGTGGGGGCAGCTCCTGGCTCGAACAGCAAGTATGATCATTGTCCAGCTCTAGTGCTCCTGCTCCTCTTCGTCCACATCCCCCACCCCCTCGGCCTCGGCCTCTCTGTAGTCTCTAATGGTACCAACTGAAGATTGGAAAGCATCAGGCCATCAGCCAATTAGCTAGCTTTCGAGACTTGAGCTGCTTAGGAAAAAGATAATCTGCTATTCCACTGTTCCTAGTGACTATGTATATTATTTTTATTCCTAGTGACTACTTGTTCCTAGAAATAAGATAATCTGCTATTCTACTGTTCTTAAGAGAGGACAAAAAATGTCTTCTTCTCAACCCTGAACTTCGGCAAAAGTTAACTTTTCAACCTTAAACTATAATACCATTTGACTTGCGACCTTGAACTATTGAAACGATCCATTTTCACTTTTGAGTGGTTCACAAGTGGTTTTAGGTGAGTGAGTATCATGTCAGTGCCATGAAGTAATAAACACTAAAACAACAAAGAATCTAAAACAAACTTCACCATTCAGATAAAAAAATCACAGAAGCTAACAGTAGAAACATATCAATAAACGGAACTTGGTGGCATAGCAGCAACATTGATATGGTGGACACATGGCACCCACATCACACAAAACTGAATCTGAAGCTGTAAATCAAGGCAGTACACAAAATGTGAAAACAGGGCAGTGAACCGTGCACTAACAAGACGCAACGCAGGACATCTAAAGGCAGTGACATGTAGAAGTTAGTGCACTAAAGGCTGTATAAACATGTAGTTAGGGCAGTGCACTTACGAATTACGAGATGCAAGGCATTACATCTAAAAGCAGTGCACTTACGAGATGAAGGCAGTAGATATGAAGACATTGCCACTAAATGCAGTACATCTAGCTGCAGTGCAACTGAAGGGAGTACAAAACATGAATTTGGTATTGAGTTGTATGTATGCACCAACCAGTTCGCCCAACAGTACAAACTAGCGGAGAAAGGCGGGCAATATATTTTAACATTCCCCTTAGCGTCAGGCTCCATCAGGCCTTAGATGTGGAACTGATAAAGGCCACAACTATTTTTATTAATAGCGTGCTGGCCGGGTCTTGAACTTGAGATCTCTTCGCTCTAATACCATATTGAATTGTATGCACAGACCAGTTCACCCAGAGGGCAATATATTTCAACATTTAGGGTAGTGCACTTATGCGACAAATGGCATTGCATATTAAGGGCAGAACAGAACAAACAGTTAGGGCAGTGCACTTAGAGCATCTCCAACAGATGATGTAAAATAGGGCACTCAAAAATAGTTTTAGGGCATCTGTTTTGACTTTTAGGGCACCAAATTCAATTTTTCCATAGTAGATGATGTATAATAGGGCACCCAACATGAGATCCAACGGTGGGGAGCGGCAGGATGGAGTTCCATTTGGCGGTCGGGCGATCTATCGTGGCCGTTATATGTGATAGGGCACCGGTTGGGTGCCCAAAAATTTGCATCACCAACTGCAAAATTTTAGGGCATGATGTGTTGGAGCACCGTTTAGCCTCTCGTGCCCTATAAATTTGTTTTGCCCTACTGTACATCATCTGTAGGAGATGCTCTTAAGAGAAGCAAAAAGGCGGTACAGAAAAACTAGAGGCAAACTTCTTGAAAAAACGTAGTTCAATTAACGCAATGTGTATAATGGACAAAAGGCAATGCATGTGTTGGTCAGTGCAAAATGACAGAAAAAATTCACCGAAACATTTCAACATGGAAACTAGTTTTGAAGAGCTCAAAACGAGTTTTTAACACAATCATGAAAACGGATCGTAATTTCGACAGTTGGTAAAAATGTATTTCACATTTAATATTAAGTAAAAAACACCCCTAGCCTCCCACCAGAGTGCGACAAGTAGCATGTGGGGAGGCATTCATGTGGGAGGACTCACTCACGGCACACTAGTGGCGTGTGGACGCTCTTGAAAAGTGACCTCACTAGAAGGGTGTCTTCTTTTCTAGCCAATCAGACAAATAATTGAGTAAAATAAATTCTAACTCTTCACCGTACTAGAGAAAACTGTACGTAAGATTGCGGGATTCATCAGTAGTATACATAAGAAACTTGAATGCAAAATCATACCAAGGCCTGAAAGTTTCCACTATGTTCAGCAACAGGTCAGCTTGGGTATTCTTAAAACTTGAAGAGTTTAGGAAGAAGTACCGATGGGTGCACCAAAGGCGCCTGGAGGAAGCGGATCAAACTCGCTGCCGAGCACTGGTCCATCCTCCCTCATGGGCCCGCCGAGCTGCGACTCCACAGAAGTGACTATCCTGTGCTCATCTTCCCTGAACTGCATCGCCACCATCGGTGGTGGCAGCATAACAGGCAGCGGCTCATAATACCTCCTCCCAATGTCAGGTGCCGAAATTCTGGGCACTGCAGAAGATCGCCCTGCTCCCCTACGCGAGTGAGCGGTGTGAAGCGGCTCGTCGTATGGACTGCCAGCGGTCATCATGAGGTCAGTGCTCGCCAGCGGCATCGCCTGTAGTGGCAACACCTGTGGTGGTGGTGGTAGCGGTGCTGCGGGGACATCTTCGTCACGCCGTTGCCTCTTGGCGGGCGGCTTGCGGTCCTTGAGCCGCCGGTGGCAGAACCACATTTGCAGCTGCCTGTCAGACAGACCTATCTTGACCGACAGCTCGGCACGCATAGCCTCCGACGGGTACTGCTCCGCTGCACCGAAACCAAAACCAAGATCAAAATCCTCACGAAGAACTCAAACAAAAACAACTCCAATAAATTAAAAAGGAACACTTGGAAGCATGGAAATCGGCGCACCTTGATACGTCTGTTCGAGAACATCCAGCTGGTAGGGGGTCTTCATCATGCGCTTGGCCGTCTTCTCCCCCGAGGCCGAGGCCGAGGCCGAAGCCGAAGCCGAAGCCGGGGCTGCCACGGTTGGCGGCGCTGGAGGCGGGGGCGTCCTCTCCTCCGGCGGCGGCCCATCTCCATCACCGGCGGCGGCGTCCATGGCGGCGGCGGCGGCGGGCGGAAACCGGCAAACCTAGATCCGAACTCCTCCACAGGAACCTTTCCCCTCCCGTAGGGTTTCCCCGCACCAAACAAAAACAGCAACAAATGCCGTGCTTTTCCAGTGTATATACCCCCAGGCGAGGAAAAGCCGAATCGATGTGCGGCCGGATCTTCTTCGCCGCGAAACGGAGCGGGATAATTAATACAGTACTACTAATGATGGTGGCTTGAACACTACGAACCGCGGCAGAGGGATGGGGCGCGGGGGCAGCGGCTGTGGAGTGGAGATAGATAGGGATGTGGGGAGGAGATTTGGGGGGAAAACAGGAACAGCAAGGCCGAAGCAGCAGCAGGGAGGGCTACTGCTGGTGGATTATTCATGCGCCTTTGGGATTGGGTTCCGATTTGGATCGCTTCCATCCTAGTAGTACTATGCTGCTGCTGCTGCTACTACTAATACTAAAAACCAAACCTTTTTTTCTCTCTCTCTTTCTTTTTCGTCAGGGGTTCAGACTTCAGCCCCCCTTTTATTTCTTTTCTTTTCTAGCTGCTGCCTCTGCGTTGTTGTTTGCGTATTGTGATGATGGAATAATTAGCGAGCGAGTGGGGTGCCTGGATTTCTTGGGGTTTGATCTTGGGTGTGGCTTTTGTGCTCTTTTGACTAGTAGTCGTCGTCGTTGTTGGTGGGGGTCGCTGGTGCGTGTGCTGTGTTCATGGGATTGCTCCTCATGTACGAGCGGAGGATCATTGGACGAAGCGCGCGGGAGGATACAAGAACTGGACGGGATCTTCTGCGGCCCGCGGGCTGCGGCTGCTAGACGACTTTGCGACATCGGTCGTGCACGTGATGGTGACCAGTGGGACCGAGGATCTCAGGAGACAATTGTGGTACCACTTGACACGGACTTGGAAAATCTAGTTTTTAAAAGACTTGTTATGTCCCGTTTAATCCCTTTCGTTTTCTGCCCTTACTTTTCCTAGGGGTCGTTCTGAACACGAGAATTCTGTAGGAATTTCAAGAATGTGATTTTTTTCAGAAAAACTTTTCGTTGTACCGTTTGGAACGCAGAAATGGGAAAAGAAATTTTACAGGAATAGTTTCTTATGATTCACATTTCACAGAAAAATAAACATCCGATCAAACCTCTTGGAATTTTTCCTATGGCGAAGCGCTCGTTTTGTGCCTGTTTGTTGCCGTCTTTGGCTTGCTCGCACTCTAAAATAACCGGCTCGTCAAGCTTTTTAAAAGAAGCATAACGGCATCTCTACCTGGCCGACTCATCCGGTCATTTTGTTTTTGTTCGTTTGGATCGGGTCGTGGACAGGTCTGTCTGGCTGATCGCGCCTAGCGGCTCGACCCATATGTCCGCCTCCCTCCCGCTGTCATCAATTAACACCTTCATGATGGAACGTTAATAACGACGCGACGTCGGCTGTCAACGTCGGCGGCTTCCGGCCATCGTTTTCTGCGCGCGTCTCGCTTTCTGTGGCGAGAAAACTTTCCGCGTATCTCAGTTCGTTTCCCGCCTCTGCAGCGGTCTATAAAAGACGGTCGCCGGCGCGACAGAGATAACAAGCCCCAAAGTCAGAGCAAACCAGCAGCCAAAAAGCGCCAGCCACCAGCAGCCATGCCTCGCCGCAAGATCGCCAATGGACGAAGATCCGGGAGATGTGCCGCACCCACTACCCGGACGTGGAGGTCGACGAGGTCCACCTCGAGCCACATTGTTGGCCCTGCGCATGGGCGAGGCGCAGGTGCTGGCCTTCGAGAAGGAAGGCGATATTGCCGAGATGGCGCTGCAGCGGGTGGTGGAGGCGGCGACAACTGTGGCCACCCAATGGGCGGTGACCGACATACACCACGTCGCCGCCAAGGAGGTGATGCAGGCGGTGGCCTTGGAGGCCGCATCTGCGGCTCTTCGCGAGATCCGCCACGAGGCGGCCATGACCATGCTGAGGGAGGTGGCCAAGGAGGCCGCCAAGGTCGCCATTCGCGAGCTCCGCCACGTCGCCAAAGCGCGCAGCGACAAGGAAGAGGGGCGCGATCACGTCGCCGACTCGGCGGCAGAGGAGGAGCGCGTGGCTCTGGCCACTGAGGCGGCGGTCACGTGGGGTCTCGTCGACACCGACGACACGGAGGAGGCGAAGGACGACGACGAGGAGGGGGAGGAGGTGGACCCGCTGGAGGCGCCGATCGCTGTCCCCGTGCAGATAGCACAGGCGCTGGGCTTCGGTCCCAATGGTGCTCCAATCCCGGCTCCGGCTCCAGCTCCAGCTCCTTGTCCGGCGGAGGTGCTCGCGGCTACTGACATGGTTATACCCCGCGGGTACATGATCTCAGCATACCTGGTCCAGCCCAAGGAAGGCCCACGGCAAATATACGCTGGCCCATGAAGACTTTCGGGTGGCCAAGGCCCATGACGCCTTCGGATCCTTGGAGAGCAAGACTAGAGTAGATATGAAATTCAAAGGGGTAAACCCTAAAACCTGTAACCGACTAGGTATGTGCCTGGGACCTGCCTAAGTCTATATAAAGGCTAGGAGGGCATGACCTAGATCTCTCACCTCATACTTTCGCATAGACACCTCCACGCCAGATTGCATCTGCGCACCCCTATAATCACCGGTTTCGTCGTAATCAAGAGCAGACAAGCAGGAGTAGGTTTTTCCCTCCGGGGGCCTGAACCTGGGTAAACCTCGTGTCCCGTGTTGCTTATTTGCTAACCGTTCCGTGATCTCCAGCATCCCCATCTTCTCCAAAACTCAAGTCCATAACAATGGGCATTAACGAGATTAACCTCGTCAATTGGCGCCGTCTGTGGGAACTGGGGACGCTGATTGTGCGATCGTGACGGTACCAACCCGAGCGATCTACAACTCCGCGGCGACGGAGAGTCACCTCCTCTTCGGCGTTTTCGACTTCACCGCCCACTCAACGGCCACCATGAAGGACTTCGAGCCCGTAGGCGACGGACTCGAGATCCTATTCGAGAGCTTCTGCTTCTAGGTGGGGCAAACCGGCACCCTCCGCCTCCCAGAGCGGGTGCCCCTGCCATCGATCAGGCCCGCTTCATGGGTCCCACACCCCGTGCTACGCACATCGCCATCAACAGATGAGTCCTATGACAGCAGCAACTGCAAATCAAATCTGTGCGATCCGCCATCGGATGAAGGGACCTACGGTTCCGGATCCGAAAGCTGTGGCAGCAGCGGACCAATCTACGAGCGCTACCAATGCGCCGTAGTCATCCAGAGCGGCGTGCATCAGCGAGCACCCAACCCGCCGCCCAACCCGCCACCTAACCCGCAGGACCGAAACGGCGAGAACAGAAGAAGCCAGTCCCCCCACCCGAAGGGGACGACGCTGGTCAGGTCATCCGCCTCAGCAAAGAAGGATGGGCCCAGGCACGCGACGCCGTGGCGGGTAACACGATCCTGCCCGCAGACGCCTCACGGGACCTGCTGATGGCATACCACTTGCTCCTGATCGAGGAGCACAAGAAGCAGGTCAAGATGCAGGAGGTGCTTGACAAACGCAAGCAAGCAGCCTCAGAGTCCAGTGCGCGATGAGATGCGCTCTCCGCCATGGGCATCGGCTCCAGCTCGAACGGCAACCACGGCAACAAGCACCGTTCCCAGACGGAGAACATGGACCCCAAGGAGCGTCGTGAGGTGACCCGAACCCTCCACGCATCCTTCATGGAGATGGATGCCGACGGCAACATCATCCCGAAATCGCCGCAAGCTGCAATCATGGCAGCCACCGCGTACCTCGCGTCCCACCCACCTCCGGAGGGGGACCCGAAAAGAGCCATGCACAAGTCCGCACTTACCGGACTCGGACTCATCGGAGCTACGCTCCACCAAGAAGCTCCTACGGAGCCGAAGAAGAAAGCTACGGTCAAGTTCGACCGCAGCCCCACTCATTCATCCGAAGAAGAGGACCATGACCTTCCTCGAAGGCACAAGAGCTCGCGCCATCGCAGCCGCGATTACGACGCCAGAGACGCGCTCACACAGCGCAAAATCGACAAAGCGCAAGCCAAGCGCGCATGCTCGTCTGAATTCGAGATGGACGAAGACGAAGGAGAACTCTACGGGGCCCGGTGCTTCAGCAGATCTGTTCGACGAACACGGATGCCGCGAAATTTCAAGCTTCCTTCGGATACTTCGAAGTTCGACGGCACACAATACCCCAAGGCATGGCTCAGCGACCACCTGTCGTCCGTCAAGCTACACAGTGGAAACAAGGAAAACGCCATGAAATGCCTTCAGCTGCAGCTGACAGGCGTAGCTCGGATCTGGCTTAGTAGCCTATCTTCAGGATCCATCCGAAGCTGGGAGGAGCTGGCTTACAGTTTCATCCGAAACTTCAATGGCACCAGCAAGAGGCCTGCCTCGATCGAGGAGTTGCGAGCCTGCACTCAACGAATGGGCGAATCCATTCGCTCGTACATATTGCGCTGGTCCAACACCAAGAACTCCGCGGCGCACATCTCCGAAGAAAGGGCCATCGACGCCTTCAAGGACGGCGTCAAGCGCCAGGACTTCAAGGAGGAACTTGGGCGTGTCAAGCCCAAGACACTCGACCACCTCATGGACATCGCCAATAGGTGGGCCGATGGCGAGGATTCCGTCCACCGGGCGCACTCAGAGGAAGAGGACGACTACGGACGACAAGGGGAGCGTCGTAGCAAGAGGAGATCGCGCGTCTACGACGATCGCGATGGACCCGACATGGTCGCGGCCGGCTACGCCGATCGCCGCAACGATGCCAACCGCAACAACGGCGGATACCGCGGAGGGAACTTCCGCAATGAAGGACGCCCAACACAGTCGTGGCAGCGCCGCGGTCGCGACGACGGACCCTCAGCATACGAAAAACTGTCGGGTCCATGCACCATCCACTTCTACATCGACAAGCAGGATGGTAAGAAGAAGGCAAGCCACATGCTCAAGGACTGTTGCGAGTTCCAGAAGCTCAGCGAAAGCATGGTTCAGATGAGGCAGCAAGCTCCACCCCCTGGATTTGGGAACGCACCCGCACCAGGAGAGATAGCGCATGGACCTCCTCCACCGCCACATGTAGGAGGCCCAAACCACCCAGTCGCACCAGCACAGAACAATGGTGGGCACGGGTACCCCCGCCGAAAGGAGCACCGATGATCCAGAAGGGGCGCCCGACGAATAAGGTGCAGAAGAAAATCACCCGTCAGATCAACCTGGCCGTGACAGCTCCACCCGCCATCCCTGAGTATCTCAGTGGATCGGAGTCCTGTATCACGTTCAGTCGTTCGGATCACCCTTGCCAGGTCCCTCGCCCAGGTCATGCTGCCCTGGTGCTTGAGGCGCAGATCGGAGGTTTCGAGAAGAGCCGCGTCTTCATGGACGGCGGTAGCGGCATCAACCTGATGTTCGCAAGCACTCTAGCAGCAATGCGGATCCCGCTGTGCAGCCTGGAACAATTAGACACAACGTTCCACGACATCGTTCCTGAAGGGAATATGCCCTGAGAGGCAATAATAAAGTGTTTATTATGTGTATTCCAAGTATATGATAGATGTTTATTTTGCATGCTATAATTGTATTAATACGGAAACGTTAATACATGTGTGTTTAATAAACAAACAGAAAGTTCCTAGTTATGCCTCTCTCATAAACTAGCTCGTTGATTAACAAGATGATCAAGGTTTCCTGATCATGGACATTGGATGTTGTTAATAACGGGATCACAACATTAGTGTAATGATGTGATGAACATTCATCCGAAGTATAGCATTACGATAAAATTCATTGAGTTTATATTGCCATAACAACTTACGAATTGATCCTAATCCTTAGACCATGAGATCATGTCAATCACTAACACCGGAAGAGTTTCTTGATAACATCAAACGTCACACCGTAACAGGGTGATTATAAAGATGGATTCAGAACTAATAAAGTGTTATGTTGAGGCTCATGGATCGAGAGTGGAATTTGTTCATCCCGATGACGGATAGATATACTCTGGGCCCTCTCGGTGATATCACATTGATTAGCTTGCAAGCAAGTGATTTGATCACTAGAATGTTATATCACGGGAACGAGAAAAGAGTGCATGTCGGTAACGAGATCAAACTAGGTATGGAGATACCGATGATCGAATCTCGGACATGTAATATATCGTGAAACAAAGGGATTAAGATACTAGCGTAAAAGGTTCCGACGATCACAAGAAAGTCATCGTTGAATGTGTGGGAGTCAGTATGGGTCTCCAGATCCCGCTTCTGATTATTGATCCGAGAAGGGTATCGATCATGTCCGCATTATTCACGAACCATAGGGTGACACACTTAAGAGACACCGACATCCAATTGGAGCAAAAGTTTCATGCCGAAAGAATGAACAAGCACAGGAATTTATTTCACTAGATACCGAAACAGGTTTTCGGGTGAAATTGCATAAAGTGGTTATGCATGTGAAATAGAATTCTAGCAAGGGGTTATTTGTGAATGTTTGTCATTTAAGTAATTTACAAAATTCTGAATAAAATAAAAGAGTTTTATTTAATGAGAGTTTGCATTAAATTTGGTGGAAATTTAATGGGAATTTGAGTGGACTTTTGAGTGGAGGGAATTTAAAGGGCATTTTGTGAGTGGAGTGTCCACCCACATGAATGAAGGAGGGGAGGGGGCAGCCCCCATGGCCGGCGGCCACCCCCTTGGGTGCCCCCTCCTCCTATAAAAGGAGCCCCCCTCCTCACTTGTCTCTCACACCTCCTCGTGAAGGATCTCTCTCCCCTCTAGAATTTATCCCCCATGGTCTCGGACTAGCGAGATACATGTTCCCGGTGGCTATTCGGCAAGAAAGAGTTGTGCTTCCGCTGCATCGCTGGAGCGAGGAGGCGGAGGTTGCTCGGTGCCTCGAACGTGTATGCGAGCACGGATGCGCTGCTGATTTGCGACGCTAGGACTTCCTCTCGATCTTGAGATCAGCAAGAGATCGTCTACATCAACCACGAGTTGAACTCGTTAAGCTTTGTCGGTCTTCAAGGGTATGTTCTCTACGGATATACATCCGCCCGTTGTTTGTATCTAGTAGATAGATCTTGGTACATAGTTCCCATCGTAGGAAATTTTTTGTTTTCTATGCTGCGAACCCTTCAGTGGTATCAGAGCCGGATCTTTGCGTAGATACTTTACACGGGTAGTACACATATGAGTATGTGGGCGATGATGATCATGTTGTTGCTCCTTTGTTGTAATTTTGGATATTGGTGGCATAGTGGGATGAAGCGGCCCGGACAAACTTTACATGTCCTCGCACATGAGACCTGTTCCACGCTTGACATGCAACTAGTTTGCATAAGTGGCTAGCGGGTGTCTGTCTCTCCTACTATAGTCAATATCTATTTTGCAAGCGAGTTGTCAACAATTTTATTATCCTCGTTGTGGTTCATGTTCGTAGGTAAGAACGGTTCTATCTCGAAAGCCCTAAGCCACGTAAAACTTGCAATGGATAAATTAGAGGCGTCTAGTTTAGATTGTTGCTGGGCTAGTGTTATGATATGGTAGTGTTGTAAGTAGAAGTATGAGATGATACTCTTACAACACACATAGCGTGTAAACTCCATAGACCTTGGATTTACACATATAGGTATGATAGTGATCATACCACGGTGCACATGATAGAGATCATCTGCGGGAACCATATCATTTCACTAATAAACATATGATGTTTGATAGCATCTTATATTGCTTGTTTAGCGCTTTGTTAGCATAAGAAGATGATCCCTCATTTAAATATCAAGATAAGAATGTGTTCTTCCTTTAGTATGCACCGATTATGTTTTCGTCGCTCCAAGACATCACGTGATGATCGGGTGTTCTTGGATCCACGACCATATTTCGGGTGTAAAACAGTTACACACGCGAATACTAAGGTTCTAACTTGGCGAGCCTAGCATGTACAGACATGGCCTCGGAACACGGACCGAAAGGTTAAGCATGAGTCTTATAGTTGATATGATGCCCATTTTATGCTCGCCTTTGAAGCTATACCGACTCACGTGATGATCGGACTTGGTATAGTGGATTTGGTTCATGTAATCACCAAAAAGGCACGAGGGATGTCGTTTTTGAGTGGGAGTTCATTCATAATATGGATTAGTTGAACTCAATCTATCATACACTTAGTCTAAACTTTACAAATTCTGTTGTAGATGGCACCACTTGCTTTTAATTTCAATGTGTTCATGGAGAAAGAGAAACTAGCAACGAACGGTAGCAACTTTACCGAATGGGCCATGAATTTGAGGATTCTCCTCTCTGCTGCATAAAAGCAATATGTGCTAGAAGCGCCGTTAGGCCCCCCACCTTTTGATGATGCCCCTGACGAGGAGAAGAATGTCTATCAGACTCGTCAGGAGGACCACAACTTAGTTCATTGCGGCATATTGTATGGGCTAGAGCCAGAACTTCGAAAGCGTTTCGAAAATGGCAATGCTTTTGATACAATGGGTGAGTTGAAAATGATTTTCGACACACATGCTGCTGTAGAGAGCTACAACGCTTCAGAAAAGTTCTTTAGCTGCATGATGGAAGAGCACAGCTCCGTTAGTGAGCATGTACTCAAGATGTCGGGTTACGCCGATAAGCTTGTGTCCTTGGGAATATCGATTCCCATTGACTTAGGCATCCATCGTGTTCTGCAGTCTCTGCCACCTAGCTATAAGAGCTTCGTGATGAACTATAACATGGAAGGCATGAAGAAGTCTCTCCCCGAGCTTCTACCAATGCTTAAAACTGCAGAAGTGGAGATCAAAAAGGAACATCAAGTGTTGATGATCAATAGGAACACTGGTTTCAAGAAAGACAAGAAAGGAAAACGGAAGGGAAGTAAGGGCGGCAAGCCTGTTGCCGCGCCTGAAAAGAAACCCCGAGTTGGACCTAAGTCTGATTCTGAGTGCTACTATTGTAAGGGGACTGGCCACTGGAAGCGCAACTGCCCCAAGTATCTGGCAGACAAGAAGGCCGACAAGGCAAACAAAGGTATATATGATATACATGTTATTGATGTGTACTTGACTAGTGCTCGTAGTAGCACCTGGGTATTTGATACCGGTTCAGTTGCTAATATTTGTAACTCGAATCAGGGGCTGCGAAATAAGCGACCGCTAGCAAGGGGTGAGGTCAAGATGCGTGTCGGCAATGGATCAAGCGTTGATGTGATCGCCGTCGGAACGCTGCCTCTCCACTTGCCGTCGGGATTAGTTATAAACTTGAATAAATGTTATCGGGTGCCTGCACTGAGCATGAACATTGTATCTGGATCGTGTTTGATGCGAAGTGGTTATTCATTTAAATCCGAGAACAATGGTTGTTCCATTTATATGAATGAAATCTTTTATGGTCATGCACCGATGATGAATGGTTTATTTCTATTAGATCTCGATGATAATGTTACACATATTCATAATGTTGATACTAAAAGGATTAAACTAAATGATGATATATCCGCATATATGTGGCACTGCCGTCTAGGTCATATTGGCGTTAAACGCATGAAGAAGCTCCATTCGGATGGACTTTTGGAATCACTTGATTTTGAATCATTTGATACATGTGAGCCATGCCTTATGGGCAAGATGACTAGAACGCCGTTTTCCGGTTCAATGGAACGGGCGACAGATTTATTGGAAATCATACATTCTGATGTATGTGGTCCAATGAGTGTGTCAGCGCGAGGTGGATATCGTTATTTTGTTACTTTCACGGATGATTTGAGTAGATACGGTTATATCTACTTGATGAAACACAAGTCTGAAACCTTTGAAAAGTTCAAAGAATTTCAGAATGAAGTGGAAAATCATCGTAATAGAAAGATCAAATTTCTACGGTCCGACCGTGGAGGTGAGTATCTAAGTTACGAGTTTAGCACTCACATGAAAGAGTGTGGAATTGTTTCACAACTCACACCTGCCGGAACACCACAGCGAAATGGTGTGTCGGAACGTCGTAATCGTACTTTATTAGATATGGTTCGATCTATGATGTCTCTGACGGACTTGCCGTTGTCATTTTGGGGTTATGCACTAGAAACTGCTGCATTCACTTTAAATCGGGCACCATCTAAATCCGTTGAAAAGACACCGTATGAATTGTGGTTTGGAAACAAACCTAAGCTGTCATTTCTTAAAGTTTGGGGATGCGATGTTTATGTGAAGAAACTTCAACCGGATAAACTCGAACCCAAAGCGGAAAAATGCGTCTTCATAGGATACCCTAAGGAAACTATTGGGTATTCCTTCTATCATAGATCCGAGGGCAAGGTTTTTGTTGCCAAGAATGGATCCTTTCTAGAGAAAGAGTTTCTCGCGAAAGGTGTGAGTAGTCAGAAGGTAGAACTCGAAGAGGTTATTGAACCTTCTCTTCAAAGTATGGCGAGTAGCGCAGCGCCGGAAGTTGTTCCGGAGTTGGCTCCACCTATTGAAGAGGGAACTAATGATAATGATCATGAAACTCCGAAAGAGAGTACTACCGAACCTCGCAGGTCAAACAGGACGCGTGCAGCTCCCGAGCTGTACGGAAATCCTGTCATGAATTTCATGGTTGATGAAAATGATGACCCTGCGACGTATGAAGAAGCGATGATGAGCCCGGATTCCAACAAATGGTTAGAAGCCATGAAATCCGAGATGGAATCCATGTATGAAAATCAAGTTTGGAACTTGGTGGAATTACCTCACGACCGAAAGGCCGTGGAGAACAAATGGATTTTCAAAAGGAAAACTGATGCTGATGGTAATGTGACCGTCTATAAAGCTCGACTTGTCGCAAAGGGGTTTCGACAAATTCAAGGAGTTGACTACGATGAGACATTCTCTCCCGTAGCGATGCTAAAGTCAGTTAGGATTATGTTAGCAATTGCTGCATATTTCGATTATGAGATATGGCAGATGGATGTAAAAACCGCGTTTCTCAATGGTAATATTGAGGAAGAGTTGTATATGATACAACCAAAGGGTTTTGTCGATCCTAAGGATGCTAACAAGGTGTGCAAGCTTCAGCGATCCATCTATGGATTGAAGCAAGCATCACGAAGTTGGAATCTCCGCTTTGATGAGGTGATCAAAGAGTTTGGATTTGTCCAAACTTATGGAGAAGCTTGTATTTACAAGAAAGTGAGTGAGAGCAATGTGGCATTTCTGATATTATATGTGGATGACATATTATTGATCGAAAATGATATAGATCTTTTAAACAGTGTTAAAAGTTATATAAACAGCAAATTTTCAATGAAGGACCTAGGTGAAGCGTCATACATATTAGGCATAAAGATCTATAGAGATAGATCTAGGCGCCTAATAGGGCTATCGCAAAGTACATACCTTGATAAGATTTTAAAGAAGTTTAAAATGGACGGAAGTAAGAAGGGGTTCTTACCTATGTTGCAAGGCAAGACATTGAGTAAGACTCAAAGTCCGGCTTCGGCGGAAGAAAGAGAGGTAATGGACAAAGTCCCCTATGCTTCAGCCATAGGCTCTATAATGTACGCCATGCTATGTACAAGACCGGATGTGGCACATGCTAGGTACCAATCGGATCCAGGTTCGGAACACTGGATAGCGGTCAAGAATATCCTTAAGTACTTACGAAGAACTAAGGATATGTTTCTTGTATACGGAGGTGAAGAAGAGCTCGTCGCTAAGTGTTATGTTGACGCTAGCTTTGACACCGATCCGGATGACTCTAAGTCTCAATCCGGATACGTTTTTCTCATGAATGGCGGAGCGGTTAGTTGGAAGAGCTCCAAACAACCTGTGGTAGCGGGATCAACAACGGAGGCCGAATATGTTGCTGCTTCAGAAGCGGCTCAGGAAGCAGTTTGGATGAAGGAGTTCATATCCGAACTAGGAGTGGTGGCAAACGCGTTGGACCCAATGGTGATCTATTGTGACAACAATGGTGCCATTGCCAATGCCAAAGAGCCAAGGTCTCACAAGCATTCCAAGCATATTAAGCGTCGGTTTCACTCCATCCGCGAGCATGTCAAGGATGGAGATATAAAGATTTGTAAAGTACATACGGATCTCAATGTAGCAGATCCGTTGACTAAAACTCTCCCTAGAGAAAAACATGATCAACACCAGAACTCAATGGGTGTTAGATTTATCACTATGTAACTAGATTATTGTCTCTAGTGCAAGTGGGAGACTGAAGGGAATATGCCCTGAGAGGCAATAATAAAGTGTTTATTATGTGTATTCCAAGTATATGATAGATGTTTATTTTGCATGCTATAATTGTATTAATACGGAAACGTTAATACATGTGTGTTTAATAAACAAACAGAAAGTTCCTAGTTATGCCTCTCTCATAAACTAGCTCGTTGATTAACAAGATGATCAAGGTTTCCTGATCATGGACATTGGATGTTGTTAATAACGGGATCACAACATTAGTGTAATGATGTGATGAACATTCATCCGAAGTATAGCATTACGATCAAAGTCATTGAGTTTATATTGCCATAACAACTTACGAAGTGATCCGAATCCTTAGACCATGAGATCATGTCAATCACTAACACCGGAAGAGTTTCTTGATAACATCAAACGTCACACCGTAACAGGGTGATTATAAAGATGGATTCAGAACTAATAAAGTGTTATGTTGAGGCTCATGGATCGAGAGTGGAATTTGTTCATCCCGATGACGGATAGATATACTCTGGGCCCTCTCGGTGATATCACATTGATTAGCTTGCAAGCAAGTGATTTGATCACTAGAATGTTATATCATGCGAACGAGAAAAGGGTGCATGTCGGTAACAAGATCAAACTAGGTATGGAGATACCGATGATCGAATCTCGGACATGTAATATATCGTGAAACAAAGGGATTAAGATACTAGCGTAAAAGGTTCCGACGATCACAAGAAAGTCATCGTTGAATGTGTGGGAGTCAGTATGGGTCTCCAGATCCCGCTTCTGATTATTGATCCGAGAAGGGTCTCGATCATGTCCGCATTATTCACGAACCGTAGGGTGACACACTTAAGAGACACGGACATCCAATTGGAGCAAAAGTTTCATGCCGAAAGAATGAACAAGCGCAGGAATTTATTTCACTAGATACCGAAACAGGTTTTCGGGTGAAATTGCATAAAGTGGTTATGCATGTGAAATGGAATTCTAGCAAGGGGTTATTTGTGAATGTTTGTCATTAAAGTAATTTACAAAATTCTGAATAAAATAAAAGAGTTTTATTTAATGAGAGTTTGCATTAAATTTGGTGGAAATTTAATGGGAATTTGAGTGGACTTTTGAGTGGAGGGAATTTAAAGGGCATTTTGTGAGTGGAGTGTCCACCCACATGAATGAAGGAGGGGAGGGGGCAGCCCCCATGGTCGGCGGCCACCCCCTTGGGTGCCCCCCTCCTCCTATAAAAGGAGCCCCCCTCCTCACTTGTCTCTCACACCTCCTCGTGAAGGATCTCTCTCCCCCTCTAGAATTTATCCCCCATGGTCTCGGACTAGCGAGATACATGTTCCCGGTGGCTATTCGGCAAGAAAGAGTTGTGCTTCCGTTGCATCGCTGGAGCGAGGAGGCGGAGGTTGCTCGGTGCCTCGAACGTGTGTGCGAGCACGGATGCGCTGCTGATTTGCGGCGCTAGGACTTCCTCTCGATCTTGAGATCGGCAAGAGATCGTCTACATCAACCACGAGTTGAACTCGTTAAGCTTTGTCGGTCTTCAAGGGTATGTTCTCTACGGATATACATCCGCCCGTTGTTTGTATCTAGTAGATAGATCTTGGTACGTAGTTCCCATCGTAGGAAATTTTTTGTTTTCTATGCTGCGAACCCTTCAGTTCCAGGAAAGGGCATATTCCCCTTGGGAAAGATATGGCTCGACGTCATCTTCAGCAAGCCGGACAACATCCGATGCGAGCGGCTCGAGTTCGAAGTGGTGGACTTGCCAACACAATACCACGCCATCCTCGGGCGTGTAGCATTCGCAAGGTTCCTGGCTGTACCACACTACGTGTACCTGCTACTTAAGATGCCAGGACCCAGAGGCGTCATCACAGTCCACGGGAGCTTCACCCGATCGGACCACTGCGACAGGGACTTCAACAGAATCTCCCAGTCATTCGGCATGCAAGAGGAGCTCGTAAGGCTCCGCGAGGTGACGGATAATGGGGCACCCCTAGTCGCACGACAAAACGCACCTGATATGTCTTTCAACTCCACCGTCAACACAAAGAAGGTGCAGGTCCACCCGACGGATGCCTCCAAGACGGCGCTGATCGCCAACGATCTCAGCCTCGCATAGGAAAGCGCACTCGTCGAATTCCTCCGTGAGCGCTGGGAAATCTTCGCCTGGTGTCCTGCGGTCATGCCAGGAGTTCCCAGGGAATTCGCCGAGCACGCACTCAACGTCTTTCCAGACACCAAGCCCGTCAAGCAGTCCATCCGGAGACTGTACGAGCCGCGGGCCGAAGCCATAGGGATTGAAATAAACAGACTACTCACTGCAAACTTCATCAGGGAGATTAAAGAAAGCGAGTGGCTCGCCAATACAGTGATGGTCCCCAAAAAGGACACGGACATCCTGCGGATGTGCTTGGACTTCACGTCGCTGAACAAGCACTGCCCAAAGGACCATTTCTCTCTCCCTCGGATCGATCAGATCATCGATTCGACTGCAGGATGCGAGAAACTCTCCTTCCTCGATGCCTACTCAGGCTATAACCAGATTCGACTCAAGGTCGAAGATCAAGAGAAAACGGCGTTCATCACGCCGTTCGGAGTGTTCTGCTACAACACAATGCCCTTCGGGCTAAAGAACGCAGGTGCCACGTACCAGCGGTGCATGCAGGCATGCCTGAAGGACCAGATCGGTCGCAACGTCCAAGTCTATGTCGACGACATAGTCATCAAAACCAGGGAGGCGAGAACGCTCATCGACGATCTCCGCGAGACGTTCGATAATCTCGACCGCTACAGGATCAAGCTCAACCCTGAAAAGTGCGCCTTCGGCGTCCCATCGGGTCAGCTGCTTAGCTATTTCATCTCCCGGCGAGGGATCGAGGCGAACCCGAAGAAAATCCGGGCCATAATGGCCATGGAGAAGCCGAAGAATCTCAAGGGTGTCTAGTAGCTCGCAGGGCGAATAGCGGCATTGAGCAGGTTCATCAGCCGCATGGGCGAGAAAACCCTGCCATTCTACCAGCTGCTATGCAAGGCAGACAAATTCGAGTGGACGCCCGAGGCGGACGACGCATTCGAAGATCTAAAGTGTCTGCTCTCCACCTCGCCCGTCTTGGTTACGCCAAAGGAGCGCGAGCCCCTACTGCTGTACATAGCAGCCACACACCAGGTGGTAAGCACCGTGCTGGTGGTCGAGCGACCCGAAGAAGGCAAGACCCATGGGGGGCAACACCCAGGTATTGGCGCCAACAAAGCAGAGGTACCCTCACTACCAAAAACTCGCCTACGGCGTGTTCATGACGGCTCGTCGGTTGAGCCACTACTTCCTGGAGCACCAGGTGATGGTCGTAAATGAGGCACCCCTGAACAGCATCCTGAACAACCCAGAAGCCACAGGACGCGTGGCCCTGTGGGGCATCGAGCTGTCACTTCTTGACATCATCTACGAGAAACGCCACTCGATCAAGTCTCAAGTCCTCCCGGACTTCCTTGTACACTGGATGGAGCTGCAGCTACCAGACACCCTAGACATGACGCAGTCCTGGACGATGCACTTCGACGGCCCCAAGCGTGAAGCCGGAGCAGGAGCCGGGGTCATACTGACCTCCCCGCAGGGCGATAAGATGAAGTATGTCCTCCGGATGAAGTTTCGAGCCTCCAACAATGAGGCAGAATACGAGGCCCTCATACACGGCATGAGGATGGCAAAAATCTGCGGCGCAACGCGCCTGGTCATCTACGGTGACTCCAACCTCGTCTTCCGGCAGACGATGAACGAGTGTGACGCACACGCCGCCAACATGATTGCGTACCGCGCACTCTACAGCGCACTCGAAGGAGGCTTCAACGGCTGCGATCTTCGGCACGTTGGAAGAGAAAGCAACAAGGAGGCCGACAGACTCGCCAACATCGGCTCCACCTGCGCAAGGGTGCCACCAGGTGTGTTCCTCGAATAGATCTGCGTGCCATCCATCAAGCGGAAATTCCCCAAGGGATCACCCGAAGAAGCAGAACAGTCGGGGGCTACGCTACCCGAAGGTCATGAAGGACCCGAAAAACTGGACACATAGGTCGCCGTGGTCAACCTGATGCAGGTCATGGCAGTCGAAGAAACTTGGACCCGACCGTACCTCCAGTACTTGATAGACGGATAATTGCCTGATAGCCCGACGGATGCCCGACGCATATCTCGCCGGTCAAAAGCCTTCACCATCATCAATGGCGAGCTGTATAAGCGCAACATTACAGGTGTACTACAAAGGTGCGTCACCATCGGTGACGGGAAAAACCATACTCCAAGACATCCACGAGGGCATCTGCGGCCATCACACAGGCAACCGCTCCCTTGTCGCCAGAGCTCTACGAGCCGGATTCTACTGGCCAACGGCCATGAACGACGCAAAGGACATCGTCCGAAGATGCAAAGGGTGCCAAAGGTTCGCCGACAAACCACACGCACCCGGGTCAGAGCTCAGGCCCATACCTTTCGCCTGGCCTTTCGCCCAATGGGGCCTTGACATGATCGGCAAACTGCTAAGGTCCTCGAAAGGGGGGCACGTCTACCTCCTGGTCGCAGTCAACAAATTCACCAAGTGGATCGAAGTCATGCCGGTCACTAACCAAAAGGGCAAGACTGCCGTCAAGTTCTTTGAATCCATTGTCTACAGGTTCAGCGTACCGCATAGCATCATCACCGACAATGGATCGAACTTCATCTCCAAAGAATTCCAAGACTTCTGTGAAAGCCTCGGAATCAATATCACATACGCCTCCATGGCGCAACCGCAAACGAACGGGCAGGTGGAAAAGGCCAACGGCCTAATCGGCGCTGGCATCAAGAAGCGCCTCATGAGCCCGCTCGAGCGACTCGCCGGAGCCTGGACGAAAGAGCTACCCTCCGTCCTATGGAGCCTGTGTACCACGCCAAACAGCTCAACCGGCTACACACCGTTCTTCATGGTGCACGGAGCCGAAGCCGTGCTACCAGCCGAAGTACGCCACCAGGCCCCTCGGGTCGTCGCTTATAGCGAAGCCGAATCCACGACTGCACTCGAAGACACCGTCGATACACTCGATGAGGCACGAGACATAGCAGCAACTCGATCAGCGGTGTACCAGCAGAGTCTTCGCAACTACCACAGCCGACGGCTGCGCCCAAGGTCCTTCGTCGAAGGAGACCTAGTCTTGCGACTCAAGCAAGAGCGACCGAAGAAATTCGAGTCTCCATGGGAAGGACCCTACATCGTCACCGAAGTCATCCTAGGTGGCGCCTATCGCCTCAAGCACGTGGAGTCTGGAGTCGCATACTCCAACCCATGGAACGTCGCACAGCTGCGATGGTTCTATCCCTGGCTACCTACCTCTTTACTTTTAATAAGGCTATACAGCCAAGGCTACTCAGCCGAACAATGTACCTCCTCCATTACGATATGAATAAAGCTAAGTGTCTCGCCCCAAAATTTTGTTTACTATCCACACTTTTACTCCATGCTACAAACGCACTCGGGGGCTCCCCCCACCTCACGATTTAGTCGACTGAGGATAACACGTGTACACCTGAGTAGCTGACTACGTCAGGCTAACGAAAATGACACATATACGAACAAAGCACTACGTGCTCAAACAACAACCAAACCTTTATAACAAAGGGCAAAACACGCCCAGTCAAATATATACAAATTTTACATTTGTTCTTTTTACAAGTACTACCTATTCTGAAGAATAACTTGAGCACACTGCTCAAACAGATCTACGATCTATTCGGCATACTGCCTTATAGCCGCATAATGCGGACGCATATCCCACTCGCCACCATCCGGCCGAAGAGGCGGCCCAGCCGCCACAACAGATAGATCTAATCAGGGCGATGCAGCCTCACAAGGGACAGCGCGGCCTTCACCCCTGCGACGAGCTGATGCCGCACCAATTCCTTGACATGATGCACGTTCCGAAACTTCGACAGAAGACCAGAGAGGGTTGACGGTGCATCATCCAGCGGAAACATCACATGCAGAACCGACGCGAGTGAAGTCTTCACCTGACGAAGCACCCGCGATACTTGGTGAACGCAATCTTGCACCGTCGCAAGGAGCATGGCACGGTCACGGTCCATCCAGAAGAACCCGCCGGCTTCCATGTCCTGCTGAGTCAGGCAGTTGATCCGAATAGCAACACGCTCCTTCTCCTCCCTTGGAGCAATGTTAGCACCTGCAGTACTCGCAAAAGAGTAAGATGAAATGCCAACAGGCGCATCCAAAGTAACGGGCAACAGCTCGAAAAACTCACACTGAAGCTGCTCGGACAAGCAAAGCAACTCCGCCATCAAGTACTCCTCTCTGGCAGCGCCTCGATCCGCCTTGGATTTCCAAACGTCAGCATGGCCATGCACAGCTAGCAACTCTTTATCGAGGCTACGAATACGGTCTCGGAGAAACACAAGCTGCGACGCATCATCCAAGGATGGTCGCAGTTGCGCCGCAGACGAAGTGTCAACGGGATCATCACCCGAAGGACCCTAGAATAGCAGAAAGACAAGGACGTGAACACGCAGATAAAGGAGAACAGAACTCAACAAATTCATTAAGTGCAGCAAAAGCCACTACGTGGCACACAAATTGTTCATCAAAATAATTACAACAAAAGAAGCTACGACTATCCTACAGCTACAACGCCTACAAAGCGGCACCCTGAGTCGCCTCGGAGCCGAACTGCCTCGCCTTGGCTTCCCCCTGCTGCCTTAGCGCGTACTCGGCCAGCAGATCAATCAGCTTCGGCCCGTAACGCTTACAGCGAGC
The DNA here is from genome assembly GCA_916181665.1 of Avena sativa. NCBI lineage: Eukaryota > Viridiplantae > Streptophyta > Magnoliopsida > Poales > Poaceae > Avena > Avena sativa. Next base: position 329,491,284 of record OV702295.1, on the reverse strand, counting down.
AGCATAGGTGGCGAAGGCTACCTCGGATTCGTCAGCAGTCGTCGGTATCCGGGAAGTGACCTGATGAAGGTCCATCTCTGCTCCAGCCGCCAAGGCCATCGCCAGCCCGACGGAAGCACTGATGCCCTTCTGCTTGCGCTTGTACGCCACAGGTGCTTCGGCTGACAGCGCCTCCACCAGGGCATCAACATCATCAAGGGCCACACCCTTGGGGATAAGCTCCTTGTAGAAGCGCCCAAGGACCTCCTTAGCCTTGGCAAGGGAGTTGACGACAGTGCTGCAGCGATCTTCGGCCGCCGCAGTAGCATCATCCAGAGCACTCCCGTGCTCCAGAGCACCGCGATCAAACTCGATGCCCGCAGCATCTGAGACAATAAGCAGAATGAATGAAAGCACTGCAAAAGAAAGATAAGGAAATCAAAAATATGAAGGTGAAGATACTCACCCGAAACAGCCTTGGCAGCCGCCATAAGCTTGCTGGCCACCTCTCTTTCGCTCGCAGCCGCGGCGGTGGCAAGCTGCTCCTCGCGGTCCGTAGCCTCTTGCTGCAGGCGCTCTTTCGCCTCGGCCGCATTGGCCAACTCCAGCTCGAGGCACTCCCTTGCACCAACGTCGACCTCGGCCTTCTTCTCCGCTTGACCGAGGCTCTTTTTTAGAGCATTAATCTCACGAAGGGAGGTGTTGTGATCCTCTGCAATAAAACAATACAAATGTCGGATAAGCAGAACAGGAATGCAAGAAGAAGCAAAGACCAAGGCATAAAAGTACCTTGAAGTCGTTGGAGGCTGGCCTCCAACACCAGGTGCTGCTGCACCAGTCGATTGGCATCTCGCGCAAAAGGCTGCAGAAAAATACCTACTAGTCAAAAGCTGGGCTCGGGGGCTACGCCCAAAAGAACGAGCAGAAGCAAGTTACACACACGAAAGTGCTCGGGGGCTCCCCCAAGACTCGAAGGAAGAACGAACAGCAAACTACCCTACAGATACCCGGGGGCTCCCCCCCCCCCGAGGTAGGAAGAAAGGAGATAATCAATGGATCATCCAAAAAAGGCTCGGGGGCTCCCCCCGTGGCAGGAAGCAGAGTTACTTACATGATTCGACGGCGACTCCGAAGGTCCGCTGGCAGCCTTCTGAGGCGCAACCACCCGAACCTCCTGCGGAGAAGGGTCTGGAGCAGCGCCTTCAGAGGTGGCCACCATCTGAGGAGGCGACTCCCCCATCATCTCCCGAGCACCATCACTGGAGGAATTGTTGGAGGAGTGGCTGCACAAAGACAAATTAGCACAAGTACAAAGGAAACAAGCAAGAAAGGCAATATAGGACTAAGGAAACTTACGAGTCAAGCTCTCTCAAGTCTAAGATGGGAGGAGTCCTCCGGACCTTCTTCTCCTCTTTCTTCTCTTCCTTCTTTTCTTCCTTCTTCCGCTTCGCCGGCGGGTGCGGTGCCACAGCCCGCACAGGAACGGCAGGAATCGGAGAGGAAGACCCCCATGCCCATCACTGTGACGGTCAAGGCACAGTGGGTTCCTAGGAGTCGGAGGAGTCGAGGCATCCGAAGACTGTAGGGGTTCGTAGCATGGAAAACAAAAATTTTCTATCGCATACAAACAAACAAGCCAAGATCTATCTACTAGATTGTAGCAACGAGTCGATGGAATAACTCACCCTCGAAGATTCCAAAGTGTTTAACGAGAGCAGATTCTCGTGGGTGATGTAGTCGTACTCTTTCCGATCTCAAGATCGCGTAGACGATCCTTCCGGCGCCGCGTTCCCGCAGCGCTCCCGCAGTCGGTCACACGTTCGGTACTCGACGAAGACCTTCCTCTCCCTTGTTCCAGCAGGCAGCGGAGGTTGTAGCACTCTCCTCGCGATTCCGGCAGCACAACGGCGTGGTACCGGAGTTAGAGGGGAAATCCCGCAGGGCTTCGCCTTAAGCCGGTGCGAGTATGGTGGAGCTTATGAGAGAGGCTATTAGTGGTCTAGTAATTAGACACACCAATTAGAGGGCTCTAAACCAATTAGAAGGCTCTAAACCGAATAGCTCTAAACCGGGGTCTAGATCTAGGGTTTAGTTTAGAGGATAGGAAACTTGTGTGTAGGAGGGGAGCCCTGCCCCTCCTTATATAGGTGGGAGGGGGTGGCGCGCCAGGGGAGGGAGGGAGTCCCTCCCCAACTCGGCCTTGGGCTGGGCGCCGGCCTGGAGGAGTCCAACTCCTCCTCCAGGTTGGTTCCAACTCCTCTTGCTTGTTTCCCACAGTTTCTTGTTTTGGCAGTTTGACTTTCAAACTGGACATTTGACTTTTCTGTTTTAGGATTCAATTTAATCCTATATTTGGGACAGCAAGAACACTTAGTACATGATGCAATCATTCCAATAAGTAATGACACATTCATGTACCCCTTCCCCCCCGGAGTGCCGGACAATCCGGAACCTTCTAGAATATCCCCGATGAAAACACCGGAATCATTCCCGAACTCCGAAACGGGACTTTCCTTATATGAATCTTATTCTCCGGACCATTCCGGATCACCTCGTGATATCCCGGATCCCATCCGAGACTCCGAACAACATTCGGTCTCTTTCTCATAATACCATAACTACTCAAACAACGTCGAATCCTTAAGTGTGTCTCCCTACGGTTCGTGAATTATGCGGACATGATCGAGACACTTCTCCGAACAATAACCAATAGAGGAATCTGGAAATTCATATGGCTCCCACATATTTCTACGATTACTTTGCGATCGAATGAACCACTTACATACGATACCAATTTCCCTTTGTCTCACGATATGTTACTTATCCGAGGTTATGATCGTCGGTATCTCTGCATACCTAGTTCATCCTCGTTACCGATAAGTACTCTTTTCTCGTTCCCGTGATATGTGATCCCTTGTGACCAAGTCACATGCTTGCAAGCTAATTGGATGACATTTCACCGAGAGGGCCCAGAGAATATCTATCCGTCATGTGGATGGACAAATCCCACTCTTGATCCATGTGTTTCAACCAATACTTTCCGAACACTCAATGCCACCTTTATAGCCACCCTGTTACGGTGTGGTGTTTGATGACATCAAAGCATCCATCCAGTAAAGGTGATATGCATGATCTCATGGTCGAAGGAATTAGGTTACTATGTATCAGAAAGCATATAGCAATTGAACTATTGAAATGACTTGATCTTTATGCTACGCTTGTCTATAGGAGTATGTCCACCATATCATTCTCCTAACGATATGATCTTGTTGTTGATAACATCTCAATGTTCATGACAAAGAAACCACATCATCAATCAACCAACAAGCTAGTGAAGTATAGAGGCTATACTAGGGACTTCAAATTAAGTTTACAAATCACACAAGTATTAATGGTTTCCTTGTTAATACTATTATAGCATGAATGCAAACATTTATCATAAACACAAAGATATATAATAATAACTATATTTATTATTGCCTCTAGGGCATATCTCCAACAGTCTCCCACTTGCACTAGAGTCATCTAATCTAGATTACATGGTAATATACCGAACACCCATGGCAGTTTGGTGTTGGTCATGTTTTGCCCTCGGGAGAGGTTTAGTCAACGGATCCGCCACATTCAGATCTGTGTGTACTTTGCAAATCTTTATATCCCCATCCTGGATATGTTCTCGAATAGCGTGAAAACGTAGCTTGATATGCTTCAGCTTCTTGTGTGACCTTGGTTCTTGCGCATTGGCTATGGCGCCCATGTTATCACAGTAGATAGACATTGGGTCCAGCGCACTAGGAACCACACCCAGCTCTGTAATGAACTCTTTCATCCATATCGCTTCTTGTGAAGCCTCCGAAGCAGCCATGTATTCCGATTCAGTTGAAGATCTCGCCACAACACTTTGCTTTGCACTCCTCCAGCTAACTGCTGCACCATTCAAAATAAATACGTATCCAGATTGTGATTTAGAATCATCTGGATCGGTGTTCCAACTAGCATCGGTGTAACCATTAACAACGAGCTGTTCATCACCTCCATAAGAAAGAACCATATCCTTAGTTCTTCTCAAGTACTTAAGGATGTTTTTGACCGCTGTCCAATGATCCACTCCTGGATCACTTTGATATCTGCTAGTTAAACTAACAGCATATGCGATGTCGGGTCTAGTACATAGCATGGCATACATTAGAGATCCTATGGCTGAGGCATAGGGAGTCTTACTCATCCTTTCTCTATCTTCTGCCGATGTCGGACTTTGAGTTTTACTCAAGGTCGTATTGGGCAACATGGGCAAGAACCCTTTCTTGCTATCTTCCATTCCAAACCTCTTTAGAACTTTGTCCAAATATGTACTTTGTGACAATGATATTTGGCGTTTCGATCTATCTCTATAAATCTTTATGCCTAATATGTAAGCTGCTTCGCCAAGATCCTTCATTGAAAAACTATTATTCAAATATTCCTTGACACTATTAAGAAGGTCTACATCATTCCCAATCAACAATATGTCATCCACATACAGTATTAAGAATGCTACAGAGCTCCCACTCACTTTCTTGTAAATACAAGCTTCTCCATAAGTTTGTATAAAACCAAAACTTTTGATTACCTTATCAAAACGTTGATTCCAACTTCGGGATGCTTGCTTCAATCCATAGATGGACCGTTGAAGCTTGCATACCTTGTTAGCATCTTTAGGATCGACAAAACCTTTGGGTTGTATCATATACAACTCTTCATCAATGTCTCCATTGAGGAATGCTGTTTTGACATCCATCTGCCATATCTCATAATCATAATATGCAGCGATTGCTAACATTATCCTCACAGACTTTAGCTTCGCTACCGGTGAGAAAGTCTCATCGTAGTCAACTCCTTGAATTTGTCGAAACCCTTTTGCGACAAGTCGAGCTTTATAGACAGTAACATTACCATCAGCATCTGTTTTCTTCTTGAAAATCCATTTGTTCTCGACAGCCTTCCGGCCATCCGGTAAGTCCACCAAAGTCCATACTTGGTTTTCGTACATGGATCCAATCTCGGATTTCATGGCTTCTTGCCATTTATTGGAATCTGGGCTCATCATCGCTTCCTCATATGTCTCGGGGTCATCGGTGTTGTCCACCAACATGACATTCATAACGGAATCATACCAATCTGGAGTGGTACGAGTTCTCGTTGACCTCCGAGGCTCTGTAGCAACTTCAACCGAAGTTTCATGATCACTATCATTAGCTTCCTCTCTTATTGGTGCAGGCACCACAGGAACTTCTTCCGGTGCTGCGCTACTCGCAATTTCGAGAGAAGGTTCGACAACCTCGTCGAGTTCTACTTTCCTTCCAGTCACTTCTTTCGAGAGAAATTCCTTCTCTAGAAAGGATCCATTCTTGGCAACAAAGATTTTGCCTTCGGATCTATGATAGAAGGTATACCCAATAGTTTCCTTCGGGTATCCTATGAAGACGCATTTTTCCGCTTTGGGTTCAAGCTTGTCCGGCTGTAACTTCTTTACATAGGCTTCGCATCCCCAAACTTTAAGGAACGACAATTTAGGTTTCTTCCCAAACCATAATTCATACGGTGTCGTTTCAACGGATTTAGATGGTGCCCTATTTAAAGTGAATGCGGCTGTTTCTAATGCATAACCCCAAAATGATAGCGGTAAATCTGTAAGTGACATCATAGAACGAACCATATCTAAGAGAGTTCGATTACGACGTTCAGACACACCATTACGCTGTGGTGTTCCCGGCGGTGTCAATTGTGAAAGTATTCCGCACTTCTTTAAATGCTCGCCAAACTCGTAACTTAGATATTCACCTCCACGATCAGAACGTAGAAATTTAATCTTCTTGTTACGTTGATTCTCTACCTCACTTTGAAACTCCTTAAACTTCTCGAAAGTTTCGGACTTATGTTTCATGAAATAGATATACCCATATCTACTCAAGTCATCCGTGAAGGTAAGAACATAACGATAACCACTGCGCGATGCTACACTCATTGGACCACACACATCGGTATGTATGATTTCCAGTAAGTCCGTAGCTCGCTCCATTATACCAGAAAATGGAGTCTTAGTCATTTTACCCATCAGACATGCTTCGCATCTTTCAAGTGATTCAAAATCAAGTGATTCAAGAAGTCCATCGGAATGGAGTTTCTTCATACGTTTCACTCCAATGTGACCAAGACGACAGTGCCACATATAGGTCAAATTATCGCTTGATTTCAAACGTTTAGCCTCAATGTTATTAATATGTGTATTTCTACTATCGAGATTCAATATGAATAGACCATCTATCAAAGGTGCATGTGCATAAAACACATTACTCATATAAATCGAACAACCATTATTCTCGGATTTAAACAAGTAACTGTCTCGCAATAAACAAGATCCTGATATAATGTTCATGCTTAATGCAGGCACCAAATAACAATTATTTAAGTATAAAACTAATCCCGATGGTAGATGAAGAGGTAGCGTGCCGACCGCGATCACATCAACCTTTGATCCGTTTCCTACGCGCATCGTCACCTCGTTCTTCACTAGCTTCCGTTTATTCTGCAGCTCCTGTTTCGAGTTACAAATATGAGCAACCGAACCAGTATCAAATACCCAGGCACTACTACGAGTACTAGTGAGATACACATCAATAACATGTATATCAGATATACCTTTCTTCTTGATGTTGTCGTTCTTCAAATCCGCCAAGTACCTTGGGCAATTCCGCTTCCAGTGACCTTCCCCCTTGCAGTAAAAGCACTCAGTTTCAGGTTTAGGTCCAGCCTTGGTCTTCTTCGTCGGCGTGGTAACTTTCTTACCACCCTTCTTGAAGTGTCCCTTTTGCTTAGACTTGCCTTTCTTGAATTTGGTGGTCTTATTGACCATCAACACTTGGTGCTCTTTCTTGATCTCCACTTCTGCAGATTTTAACATAGCAAATAGTTCTGGCAACTCTTTGTTCATGTTCTGCATGTTATAGTTCATCACAAAGTTCTTGTAACTTGGTGGTAGTGATTGGAGGATGCGGTAAACTCCCAAAGTATTAGGAATCACTATACCCAAACTTTGAAGTTTATTTGCGTGCCCAGACATCTTAAGCACATGCTCACTGACGGAGCTACCCTCTTCCATCTTGCAGTTAAAGAACTTTTCAGAAGCTTCATAACTTTCAATTGCCGCATGAGTCTCAAAGATTAATTTGAGATCCTCGACAATATCATATGGATCTGACTCTTCAAACCTTTTCTGAAGCTCCGATTCTAAACCATACAAGATAGCACACTGAACTATGGAGTACTGATTCTTCCGAGCAAGGTAAACATTCTTTACTTCATCGGTAGCATCAGCTGCAGGTGGGTCACCTAGCGGTGCATCCAGCACATAGGTCAAATTACCAGCTGTGAGGACAATCCTCAAATTGCGGAACCAATCCGCGAAGTTGCTTCCATTGTTTTTCAACTTTTCTTTCTCTAGGAACGCATTAAAATTGATGGTAGGGGCTGCCATTGATCTACAACATATTTGCAATAGTTTAGACTAAGTTTATGACAAATTGAGTTCAAATTAATTAATGAAATTAAACTAGGTGAACTCCCACTCAAAACAACATCCCTCACATTGTTTTAGTGATCACACGAACCAAATCCACTACATCAACACCGATCATCACGAGAGCTGATATAGTTTTAATGGCGAACAATCATCATGTTCATCATATCTACTATATGATTCATGCTTTGCCTTTCGGCGATCCGTGTTCCTGAGGCCATGTCTGTACATGCTAGGCTCGTCAAGATCAAACCTTAGCTTCCGCATAAGCAAATCTGGCTTGCTTACGTTGTATTCACCCGCGGAATCAAAGACACCCGATCATCACGTGGTGCTTCGAAGCAGCAAGCTTTGGCAACGGTGCATACTAAGGGTGAACACTTTAGAACTTGAAATTTATGTGCATGAGGGATCATCTTATAATGCTACCGTCGTCTACTAAGCAATACAAGATGCATAAAGGATTAACATCACATGCAATTCATAATATGTGATATGATATGGCCTTTCTTCTTTGTGCTTCCGATCTCCATCTTCAAGCACGAATATGATCTCCATCATCACCGGCATAGCATCAAGGTCAATGACGCTTCTCCATGGTTGTCGTCCACCAGCTTCAACTATTACAACTATTTTGAATAGACACGCATGTCTTAACAGAAATTAAAGACAACCATATGGCTCCTGCCGGTTGCCAACTTACAATAAGGAACATTGCATACATCAAATATAATCACAATCATGGCCATATCACATCACTGCACACCCCTGCAAAACAAAGTTAGACGCTTCTACTTTCTTTGCATATTTTACGTGGTTTGGGGCTTTCCATAAGTGTCGTTCTAACTTACGAACAAGAACCACAACATTGATACTAGCATTGTTGATCACCCGTTGTAAATTGGATCTTTACTATGCTAGGAGAAACAGGCACCCGCAAAGCCACTTATGCAAAACGAGTTGCATGTCAAGCGTGGAGCAAGTCTCATGAACGATGTCATGTAAGGTTAGCCCGGGCCGCTTCATCCCAACATACCGCAAGATGCAAAGTACACAAAAAGCAATCTACAATAAAAGCATCAACGCCCACAATGACCATTGTGTTCTACTCGTGCAACAGATCTACATATAGACACGGCTCTGATACCACTGTAGGGGTTCGTAGCATGGAAAACAAAAATTTTCTATCGCATACAAACAAACAAGCCAAGATCTATCTACTAGATTGTAGCAACGAGTCGATGGAATAACTCACCCTCGAAGATTCCAAAGTGTTTAACTAGAGCAGATTCTCGTGGGTGATGTAGTCGTACTCTTTCCGATCTCAAGATCGCGTAGACGATCCTTCCGGCGCCGCGTTCCCGCAGCGCTCCCGCAGTCGGTCACACGTTCGGTACTCGACGAAGACCTTCCTCTCCCTTGTTCCAGCAGGCAGCGGAGGTTGTAGCACTCTCCTCGCGATTCCGGCAGCACAACGGCGTGGTACCGGAGTTAGAGGGGAAATCCCGCAGGGCTTCGCCTTAAGCCGGTGCGAGTATGGTGGAGCTTATGAGAGAGGCTATTAGTGGTCTAGTAATTAGACACACCAATTAGAGGGCTCTAAACCAATTAGAAGGCTCTAAACCGAATAGCTCTAAACCGGGGTCTAGATCTAGGGTTTAGTTTAGAGGATAGGAAACTTGTGTGTAGGAGGGGAGCCCTGCCCCTCCTTATATAGGTGGGAGGGGGTGGCGCGCCAGGGGAGGGAGGGAGTCCCTCCCCAACTCGGCCTTGGGCTGGGCGCCGGCCTGGAGGAGTCCAACTCCTCCTCCAGGTTGGTTCCAACTCCTCTTGCTTGTTTCCCACAGTTTCTTGTTTTGGCAGTTTGACTTTCAAACTGGACATTTGACTTTTCTGTTTTAGGATTCAATTTAATCCTATATTTGGGACAGCAAGAACACTTAGTACATGATGCAATCATTCCAATAAGTAATGACACATTCATGTACCCCTTCCCCCCCGGAGTGCCGGACAATCCGGAACCTTCTAGAATATCCCCGATGAAAACACCGGAATCATTCCCGAACTCCGAAACGGGACTTTCCTTATATGAATCTTATTCTCCGGACCATTCCGGATCACCTCGTGATATCCCGGATCCCATCCGAGACTCCGAACAACATTCGGTCTCTTTCTCATAATACCATAACTACTCAAACAACGTCGAATCCTTAAGTGTGTCTCCCTACGGTTCGTGAATTATGCGGACATGATCGAGACACTTCTCCGAACAATAACCAATAGAGGAATCTGGAAATTCATATGGCTCCCACATATTTCTACGATTACTTTGCGATCGAATGAACCACTTACATACGATACCAATTTCCCTTTGTCTCACGATATGTTACTTATCCGAGGTTATGATCGTCGGTATCTCTGCATACCTAGTTCATCCTCGTTACCGATAAGTACTCTTTTCTCGTTCCCGTGATATGTGATCCCTTGTGACCAAGTCACATGCTTGCAAGCTAATTGGATGACATTTCACCGAGAGGGCCCAGAGAATATCTATCCGTCATGTGGATGGACAAATCCCACTCTTGATCCATGTGTTTCAACCAATACTTTCCGAACACTCAATGCCACCTTTATAGCCACCCTGTTACGGTGTGGTGTTTGATGACATCAAAGCATCCATCCAGTAAAGGTGATATGCATGATCTCATGGTCGAAGGAATTAGGTTACTATGTATCAGAAAGCATATAGCAATTGAACTATTGAAATGACTTGATCTTTATGCTACGCTTGTCTATAGGAGTATGTCCACCATATCATTCTCCTAACGATATGATCTTGTTGTTGATAACATCTCAATGTTCATGACAAAGAAACCACATCATCAATCAACCAACAAGCTAGTGAAGTATAGAGGCTATACTAGGGACTTCAAATTAAGTTTACAAATCACACAAGTATTAATGGTTTCCTTGTTAATACTATTATAGCATGAATGCAAACATTTATCATAAACACAAAGATATATAATAATAACTATATTTATTATTGCCTCTAGGGCATATCTCCAACAAAGACTCGCTGGAGCTCTGTGTCCGCTTGCGAGTGTGGTCCTCGCTCGACTCGTTGGCCTCTTCAGCCGGAGATCGCGCCGATGGCAGCTCGGACATGGAATCCACCACCTCATTGTCCGGTGCAGCCGGAAACAATTCGGGAAGCGGTGGCGACATGCCCGGCACGTTGAACTCCTGCACAGAAGAAGAAAATTTGTTAGCAACCAAATACAAGAACAATGCAGTCGAAAAATAGCGCTACGCGCACGTCCCGGATCTACACATGTGGAACAGGACGCGAAGCAGAGAACGGAGAAGTCAGCGACTTCCCCGGGATATCCTCTCCAACCTTGAACTTCAGCAGCGGGCGAAGGACACCGTCGAGATCTCCCCTGGAGAATTCTTTAGTCGAAACCCTCATCGGGTCACGATGACCAGCATAAAGGAACATCGGGTACGACCTAGCCTGGAGCGGTTGCACCCGACGTTTGAGGAAGGTGCGGATAATATCCACACCATTCACCTCCTTATCAGGAATCAGCTGGAGATCCTCCACCCGACGATAGAGAGACTCTATCTCCGCTACCTCGCCATCCAAGATCTGGTTCTTCCAGGACCTCTTCGGCTCGATCTTTTGGGAGGGGTTGAAAGGAACAAGACCAAAATCTTGCCTAGCCACCGTGGAGTCGCGGATGTAAAACCATCGCCTCCGCCAGTACTGGACAGATTCAGACATGGAAAAAGATAAGAAAAGAAGATTGGGTTTGAGAGATATGATGCAACCCCCAATGGGATAAACACCATCAGAAGCAGACAACCTCTTCATGGAATAGAGTTTCCGGAAGAGGCCAAAGTGCGGCTCGATATCGAGCCAGCACTCGCAAAAAGTGATGAAGCAGACGATGTGCAGAAGAGAATTGGGGGAAAGATGATGCAGTTGGATGCCATTAAGAAAAAGCAGTACACGAAGGAAGTCGTGGACTGGGAAGGAAAAGCCCCGAAGAACAAAAGCAAGGAACATAACCCAAAACCCAGCGGGGGAATAGGGAATTACCTCGTTGCTTGGGAGTTGGACGGCCTCCCTATCTTGCGGGATTAAGCCCCTCTCACGAAGCTTGCGGAGATCACTCTCCCGCGTCTCCGATCGCCGACAGCCACCGTCGGTGACACCGTTGGCGGCAGCACTCTTCTTGCCTCCAGCAGCGCTGGTACCAACTGTAGAAGAAGACTTCTTGGGCTTCCCTATTGCGGTGTGGCGGCGCCGGCGGTGAGAGCGTAGGATTGAGGATGGAAATGCCCGAGGATATTCCAGCGTGCAGCAAGAAAATCTTAGAGAACAACGAAGCAGTGAAACGAGAATGGCTGCGATGAAAACGATTAAGTTTTTCCCCAACGATTATAAGGACGAAGAAGATGCACGATAACCGTCCATTAAGAAGACCTAACGCCAACGGCAAGATCTGACCATAAAGGTGTCAGCATCGTAACGAACCGTCGCTCACACGCCGTCCACTACGCGCGGAAATCGAGGAGACGCCGTAATTATCTCCACACCGCGCGTGACTGGTCAATTCAAGGTCAGAAGGTGGGACCCATGTTCGCCCGGTCACGTCATCTCTGGCGCAGCAGACGCTTGAGGTCACTGATCGTCAGCAATGACGTCATCAATAGCTATACTAGCAACAGTCACAATTTCTTCGGCTTCAAAGCTAAAAGTATCCACTCGAATCTACGATTCGACTAACTACTCGGGGGCTACTCCTATCAGGAGAGCTGGCCGCGCACCCGAAAAATGAACAACACATTACAGCACTGAACTGTTTTTTCGAGTCCTATGTCGAGTCTGCGACTCCACTACGGACTCGGAGGCTACTCCCATAGAGAGGATGGATTCAAGCATCCGAAAAACTTTTGTCCTACGGACCTGACGCTGAACAACGACTTAATAAAAGTCTCTGCTCGAGTCTACGACTCGAACAGACACTCGGGGGCTACTCCCATAGGGAGCGCTTGTCGCACACCCTATGAATTTTCGACTGCGATCCTTCAGATCAGCATGCAATATTTTTTCGGCAACTTTGCCCCAATTAAACGCTAGGTGAGCAACATTCTCCTTGGCCACCCGAAACACCTCCGCGGTGATACAAATTCGGATGCTGTGTTTGCGACGCAAAGATAAGACCTACAAATATCATCTGATGGCCTGGTAATGCACATGACTGTGCTCTGCTAGTATAAACCCGTGCCAACAGGCACGATGAAAAATCCCGACGGACGCGTTGGGTACATCAATTAAATTCACTGGAATTACACTCCTGTAAGTCTTCCGCGGCCTGAGTCGAATTACGCCAGCATATGTTCCGGGTTCGAGTCGAGGGACTCGAATCTGAAGAAGATCGTGTTGTTTTGTCCTAAGACAGTTAACTGACCCTGATCCGTCGGGTGAGTCAGGCACACACATCAACAATCCCTACACATTTCTCTTAAAAGACAGAGTTGCACCCGGAGGATTGAAGAGTCCTCATCCGAATCTACGATTCGTCTGATCACTCGGGGGCTACTAACATGGTTATACCTCGCGGGTACATGATCTCAGCATACCTGGTTCAGCCCAAGGAAGGCCCACGGCAAATATACGCCGGCCCATGAAGACTTTCGGGTGGCCAAGGCCCATGACGCCTTCGGATCCTTGGAGAGCAAGACTAGACTAGATAGGAAATTCAAAGGGGTAAACCCTAAAACCTGTAACCGACTAGGTCTGTGCCTGAGACCTGCCTAAGTCTATATAAAGGCTAGGAGGACACGACCTAGATCCCTCACCTCATACTTTCGCATAGACACCTCCACGTCAGATTGCATCTGCGCACCCCTGCAATCATCGGTTCCGCCGTAATCAAGAGCAGACAAGCAGGAGTAGGGTTTTCCCTTCGGGAGCCTGAACCTGGGTAAACCTCGTGTCCCGTGTTGCTTGTTTGCTAATCGTTCCGCGATCTCCAGCATCCCCATCTTCTCCAAAACTCAAGTCCATAACAATGGGCATTGACGAGATTAAACCTCGTCAGCTGCGGCGAAGGAGCTCGCCGGCCAGGATGCGAAGGACAACTGGGCCGCCGAGATAGACAAGGCCTTAGCAAACCGGGCGGTGGAGGACTGGAGGATGGCGGCGGGCAAGGCGATGAGTCGTGACCATGCGCGTGAAAGTCATCGCGAACGCGTCCAGCAGCGGGTCATCTGGTCCGCTAGGGCGGCGATCGACGGAGCCGGCGGCAGCGGCCACGGTGGCCGTGGCAACGGCGGCGAGTAGCCGCCGCGCCGTCCTCCTTCAGCAGTAGCCGTAGCCGTAGCCACGGGAGCAAGAGCAGCAGTAGCACCTCCCCTAATTAGTTTGAATGGACTTTTTATAACTGGCAGGGCTCAAAATCTAATGAAAAGCAAGTTTAGTATTAATGTCTCACTTATGGGCCTGGATGGCCAATGGACAGGACACCCGCGCTGTTTGTACGTGTCCGGACCGACGCAACCGTTATCCAGATTAGATGTACGGATGAATCGAGCCGGACGTATTTATTCATATAGGTCAGCCCAACGAGACGTCGCGTATATCGCGCGTCCGCACGGACTGGTTCGGATATGCTTAGACGGGATGTGTGGACGGCCCGGTGCAGATACCCTAACCTTCATACCCATTGGAGCTACGAAGAGTTCGTTCGAGACAACGCGGGACGGCCGAGCAGGGTGCAAGCCTCGGTAGACAGTGGACAGCCGGTATGATAGCACCAGTAGGCTGTTAGGTGGGATCCTACTTAATAACACCCTAAACAGCAGATATGGCTAGCACTACGAGGTGAAGCTCGCAGCGCGTAGCTGCCAACGAGCACCGGCATGCATGCTGCAACGGCAACGGTGGCTACGATCTCCAACTGTTAGCAAGTTCAACAAATTGCTACTTCCGTCGTCATGTCAGTGCATGGCTACTAGTCCGACCGAATTACTACTCATGTGCATCATGATTGTGTCACTCTGTTTTTCAACTCATATTTGAACCACCGTTTTCTTAAAAAAAAATTATTCCGCTTCCTTGTGGTTAGCACAATTTTTCGTATGGTCCAATTTTTTTTATTTCACGTGTTTCGGTCGATCGTGACATTTCAATTCGTGTGATTTTTCTATCCATGTGTTTTTCCTATCTTGACTTCTAAACAGGCCCTAATATATATTTGCCTGCTAGTACAGTATATCAAAATAAAAATGATTTGGATATATTGAACCTCTCTGCACATGACAAAACTATCAATGGAGCACATCAAATTATACTAAGTGTTTGGATACGCGCTAGAAAACAATAAAAAGTGTCTACATAAACAAGTCCATATGCAAGGAGAGAGGCGATAGACAATAGATCATACGGATTATACTCTGAAACCATTCCATATACGTATTATACTCAAAAACATCCCGGTACCTTCCAGAATCTTTTAGTGCTTCAAAAACCTTCCATATATACCTAAACCATTTCAGACACTCCCAAGACCATTCCGGAAATCCGGTACATCTCGGAAACATTCTGAGGTCATCTAAGACACTCTTGTTGTGGGAACGGTCATGGCAGATGCTGTGAGTGGCAGCGAGTAGTAGAACAAGGGGCAAGGGCGGCCAGCCATCTGCGGTGCAAGATGAGGACGAAGATACAATGTTTTACCCAGGTTCGGTCTCCCGGAGGATAAATACCTACTCCTGCTAGATTGTATTATCGGGAGATTACAATGGGCGAGCTCGGCGGCTAGGCAGCGAGTCAATGGGGTATATGATGGAACGTAAGTGCTATTCGTGCCCTAGGGAGGTTTATATAGGGTCACCTCGCTAGGGTTACAGATCTACAACCGAGATGGATAAAGACTCGGAGGGTTTTGACCTAATACGACTGGGCCTAGCTACGCTTCTAGGCCTTCAGATTACAGTCGTATGACTTCCTCTTGGGTCTCGGTCCAGTCGCCATCCTTCAGGTCCACTCGTTGAGAGTATGATCTAGTAGGGAACGTCCCGCTGGGTATACCCCACTCGGCATATCCCCATCGGTAGTCTCCGAGACCATCGTTGATTCGTCGCAGGTGTTCTTTGGCAGTCGGATTATTCGGGTCCAATTTGGACGCCCAGTCGAATCGGCGGTGGACTCCTTTAATGAAAGAAGGAATCCTCAGCATGTACCTTTAGTCGCAATATCGGCGACCAGTCGAATCGCCAATTTGGCAAATAGTCGAATCGCAGCTTTGGCGAATGGGTCGGCGATTCGAGTAGACGAAGTTGGACCGTTTTTTTGGTCAAACTAGCCGTTGGGTAATACAACGGTAATATCGGCGTAATCACCACGCGGTAACGGCTCCTCCGAAATTGGCGAAAGACAACCGCTATATTAGGAGAGTGACGGGTGAGATGCGAGTATTCCTCACATTTCCTCCGATTCCGCACGCCCTTCAGTCTCCCATTTCCTCTCGATCCAGAATCTCCAGAGCGAGTTAGCGAGCCCAGATCCTCGATCCGATGGTGCCCCCGAAGGAACTGTGGGGGAAATTCAAGTGCACCAGGGCGACGCTGAAATCTTTTGAGGACGCAGGGATCCTCTGCGCCGGAAGATGGCGAATCCCTTCGGCCGGATAGGTGGAACCAGATCCATGCGTCGGTGAGTTCATTTTCTTCACCAGCCACCTCGAGAGAGCGCTCGGGTTCCCCACCTCGATCTTCTTTCATTGATTCTGCGCCTATTACAGCATCCAACCTTCAGGTCTGGGGCCTCACAACATCGAGAAGCTCGCCATTTTCGTGGCGTTCTGCGAATGCTACTTGGGTTGCCGCTCGTACTTCCCCTTTTGGCGTTCTGCGAATGCTACTTGGGTTGCTGCCCGTACTTCCCCCTATGGCAGCCTCACCTTTCAACTGAAGAGCAAGGCCTCCTTCCTCGACCTCATGCTGCCGAAGAAGGCGGCCAGCGAGTGGAAGAAGCACTGGTTCTATGTCTGTGAGTCAACCCCGGTTGGAGAGGTGCCGCTCCAACCATATACCACCGAGAGAAGCGAGTCGCGCCGACTGCAGGTGGCCAAGCTTCCGCACGACCAGAGGATGGTCGTGGATGAGATGTTGATGACGATTCGTCAGCTGAAGAAGGATGGGCTCGGTACCATCAATTTGTACAATTGCTGGCTCGGGCGACGATTGGTGCCACTGGCCAGCCGTTCCAACTGGATGTACGAATACACCGACAGGGACGATGGAACTAAGGCCTACACCGCCGAGTGGAAGGGCGAGGGTTACTCCGCCGCGTTGAAGAAGATCACCGACATGGAGTACAACGATCCGAAGGCCGGGATCGCCCCATACACTGAAGCGCAAGTCGCCGACGGTGAGTCTGTTTTACCTTGTCCGTTTTCACAGTCACAGAAATGCAGTCGCGGTTTGCTAACATGCGCCGTTATTTCAGCTGTTCCAAGTCGTGGAGGGTTGGCTCCCTCCCGTCGACGACAAGAGCTCAGAAGAGGTCGAGGAGGACCAGAGCGATTCCTCCGACGATGATGATGACGACGAGACGGTGGAGGTCGCCGCACCCACAGCTCAGAAGACTCGCGGGAAGCGGCAACGCGAGCTCGAGGCTAGCAGGAGCCTCGAGGGACATGAAGGGGGCGAGGGCGACGCCCAAGAACATAGTTCATGGCGCGTGGCATCGTCGTCGAAGAAGAAATCACCGAAGAAGAAGAAGGCGCCTAGAGCGGTGTCTCCATCCCGGTCGGCGACTAGCTCCGAGGCGACCAGCGCAGCCGACGACGCAGAGGCTGAGGCATCGACGAAGGCACCAGAGACGGCGGATCCGGCCGTGGTGGAGAACGAGATGCCTCTGGCATTGATTCCCCCACCGTTCTCGGCAGTCGTGGGGCTCGAGGCTGCTTCGATCGCAGAGGCCTCCCCGTCAAGGGAGGCACCAGCGTCAACCGGAGCGGAACTTCCTGCTACCGCGGCCTCATCAACAAAGAAGGCTTTAGTGTCATGGGCTCCTGCCCTGTTCGAGATGGGCATCAGTTGCAAGTTGGGCCCAGAGTTGGAGAAGCCGGCGCACATCCGCACCGGCCTACGTTATATCCCAGTCGCTAGGTAAGTCCTTGTCGCGTTGACTCGGAATAATAATTTGTAGCTGATGTTTGAATTGCTGATCGCTCCTTTTGCAGGACTGGTGTGAAAAAAATTGGTCACCCATCGGTGGCCAAGGTACGAGCAGTCACCTCAGGGGAGGAGACATATCCCTCAAAGAAGAGGAAGGGAGACGACGTTTAGGCGCCCGTTAAGGGCGCGAAGAATAAGAAAGGCGGCAACACCGTCATAATTTTGGACGAACCTGCTGATGCGCCAAGTGAAGCTCCGACTAGAGTGGACATAACCGCGAAGGCTGACGTGGTCGCGGGGTCGCAGCAGGTTGAACCAGCGGTGCTGGTCGGGGCGTTAGAGCCCACGACTAGCACTTTGGGAGCGGTGGCGGCGAGCTTTCCTCGCTTCATGGCGAAGGCTGCCGCTGCGAGTGCCACGGCGCAATCGCCTCAAGTGCCTAAGATTTTGGGCGCGGACATCGAGAGACATCATGGACGCACGCCCTTCGTGATGTCGTTAGTGGACACGGTCGAACTGCACAATATGCTGGGTGCAGCTATCCAGGTATGTCCAGTCCCTGAGGATCTGCTCGCTGGATTTCAGCGGGTAGATTCTTATTACTTTTGATGTCTAGTCCCCGAGTGGCTAGTCTCTGAATTTCACCGGCTGGGCACTTAAGAATTTTTTATGTCCAGTCCCCGATTGGCTAGTCGCTGAATTGCAGCGGCTAGGCACTTAGGAATTTTGCGTTGTCTTCTCATGTTTCTTTCATTATTTGCAGGGCCTTCAACATGAATCGGTAGAGCGACTGGCCGCCAAGGAGCGTCTGGAGCGCGACCTCCGATCCATGCAGGAGGTGAATCAGCGTCTGCAGATGACCGCGGGTAGGTGTTCGGTCTACCTTTCCAATTGCTTGATTGGAGTCTTACTCTCATTTTGTTGCAGAGGAGCATTCCGCCGCGGTTGCCAAGGCCCGCGAGGATCTTGTCCCAGACAGCGAGTTGGAGGCTGCCCAGTCGTCATTGACCGCCGCGGAGAGGTGGGTTGCCGAGATGGAGAGGGTAAAAGGGCATGTATGCCCCCATGTGTGGTTTTGGTAATTAATGACAATCTCTATGGACTAATGTGTAAATTGAGTTTCACTTGTAGGTTTGTCCATTGGCATCGCTTGGGCCATGTGTTGGTCTCAAGGTTGGAAGATGAAGAAATGTCCAAGGGGTTTGTGCCCATTGGAATCATGGAGAAAGAAGGAGCTTGAAGGTCGATCAAGGCATGTGCAAAGAGTTGCATCAAGATGGATCAACCTCAAGTAGGGATGAAGAAGGGAGAGCTCAAGATGCGCCATCTCTAGAAGATATCATGCTTGAAGCTTGCCATCCTCGTGCTCATGGAATGATGAAGACAAGTTCAAAGAAGAGGTTTCCCCGTGGAGTATGGGGGAGCAATTTGCAAGTCTTCATCTTCATCAAGCAAGAGCATCCAAGAAAGGTGTTCCCACTATAGAAGAACAAGACGGTCTACATCAAGTTCAAGTGGGATGCTCAAGGAAAAGGTATGTTCTTGATAGGGCTTTTATTTTGCCGGTCTTGTATTGTTAGTTGGGAGACCGGGTTTAGGATAGATAGTCGTGCTATCAAGAGGGGATCTCAAGCGGGTGTCTCGTTTGCATCGTTCGGAGAGAGATCAAACCTTTGCATTCATAGCATCATCTTTATTGGTTGTTATTTGGTTCTTGTCCATGAGAGGATCTAGAGCTTGTGGTCACCATCATAACAAGCTCTAGTTCATCATCTAAGGATTTCACTTGCATATCTTATTGCGGTTTTTGATCTTGCGAGTTTTCCGACTCCACACCTTGGGGGATACTTCACATATATATTCATGATATTTTCTCCCAAGGTGATACCCAATATTTCATGGGGAAACCTAGTGGAGTTCGGATTCTATTCGTTGTTATCTTTCCAACGAAATTGGTTGGATTCTATTCGTTGTTATATTTCCAACAAAATTGGTTTCATCCCGTTTGGAGTTCGGATGCAAAAGTTATTGCGTTTCTGGTTTTCTGGATTCTGGAATTTCCCTGACTGGAAGTTCCGGCTTCCCACCGGAAGTTCCGCTAGGGAATCTTTGCCGCCGAAAGTTCATGTGGAAGTTTCGGGTCTTGTTCCGCTCACGTTCAGTAACCTTCTGTTTTGAATATGTCTATTTGACGGAACTTCTGTCGAAACTTCCACCGGAAGTTTCGCTCCCACCGGAAGTTCCGGTGAACCGGCGGAAGTTCCGACCAAGATTCGCTTTTTCAGTTTCTCGCTCCGCAATTTTTGACCGTTGGTTGTGTGCCACCGGAAGTTCCGGCCTCCCACCGGAAGTTCCGGCCAGGAGTCGCGAATGCCCATAACGGGCAGATCTGGGAGCCCTTTAAAAGGGGCTCCTCTTCCCCTTCATGGGTACCAGCTTTTCTTCTTGGTTCTTGGCTTTCTCTCTCTCCTCCATTGTCAACCTTGAAGAAGCTTTCCCTCTCCCTTTCCCCTCCTATGATTCTTGCATCTTTTTGAGGGATTTGAGAGAGGAGATCTAGATCTACAATCCCCCAAGCTAAATCCCTTCTTTGTGAAGGAATCATTGGGATCTAGATCTTGGAGAGTTTTGTGTTCTCCTTTTGTGTTCTTCCTCCCTTATTCCCCCAATAGATTTTGTAGCTTTGTTGGAATTTGGGAGAGAAGGACTTGCCCTTGCATTTGGTGCATAGGTTTGAGTTCTCCTCGGAGATTCGGCGAGTTCAAGCTTGTGAGCTTATTTCTCTTGGGTTCCTTGGAACCCTAGATGGTTGTGTGGTTGGATTATTGACCTTTTGTGGTCTTGTTGACCTTTTATGGTCTTGTAGCCTTTTGTGGCATTGTTGGCCTTTTGTGGCATTGTTGGCCTTTTGTGGCTTTGTTGTTGGGAGCCTCCAATTGAGTTGTGGAGTTAGCCCCAATCTTGTACGGGTTCGGTGACCGCCCTCAAGCGTCCCATAGTGGAGCAAGTGCCCGCCTTTTGTGGTGCGCACTTGGGAGAATAGGGTGAGCCTTTTGTGGCGTCGGTGAGTTGCGTGCTTCCGCATCCGGGGTGAGGCCTTGTGTGGCGTTGGGTGAGCATCGAGCCACCACACCTCGAGGTGAGCCATTTGTGGCGTTCGGAGAGCATTGCGCCATCGCACCTCTCCAACGGAGACGTAGCTTCTTTGGAAGTGAACTTCGGAAAACAAATCTTCGTCTCCGCGTCCATCGGTTATCTCTCAACCGAACCCTTTACTTATGCACTTTACATGTCATAGCCATCGTGCTTGAAGTATTTATACCTTGCTATCACCTTGTTGCTTGTATTGCTTAGCATAGGTTGTTGGTGCACCTAGGTGAACTTAGTGGATAGGTTTTGTGCTCAATAAATTAAACGTTAGTTTTATTCCGCATTTACTTGAGCCTAAACCGTAATAATTTTAAAAGCCTATTCACCCCCCGTCTAGGCGACTTCCTTTGTACTTTCAGAGGGAGCTCAAGGCCGCGAGGGCGGAAGCGAGCTCGTCGGAGGAGAGGGCCAAAGCTGTTGTCGCTGTAGCGGCAGACGAGCGGAAGGTTTCCGACGCTCTTGTCGCCGGATTGCAAGACGAGTTGTCAGGTCTGCAGGACTTCACTACTAGGCTCTGCCTTCCTCTCCTTGGTTAGTTTCTTTGATTGGTTGTTCTATCAACGAGTCCCCGAGCGGGCGGGTCGCTTATGTCGGTGAGTCCCCGAGTGGGTGAGCCCGGAGGTGTACATCCTTCTGATACTGAATTGGTGTTGATTGTAGGGAAACTACTCGACGACGAGTCTAAGGCGCATACGTATGACGCTAGGCAGTGCATCACGATGCTGGTGGACTCTGCCACCCTCTTAGCGACATGCATCCGCGCATATCTCCAGGAGATCTCGCCCACGGAAGTGATTTCCAGCGAGCTCATGGAGGTTTGGCGCTATCTTGAAAGGGCACCAGCGGTGGTTGACTATATGTTGTGGTCGCCTTTTTGCCGTGGGGCTGCGACTGCGCCGAGCCTTGGGCTCGCGCACTTCCCTGATGACTTCTGATACGTCGAAAACGTATCGATAATTTTTTATGTCCCATGCTTGTTTAGTATCTACTTTGCTTTGCTTTGTCTACACTTTGAGGTGTTTTTATATCTTTTCTGGAACTAACCTATTAACAAGTTGCCACAGTGTCAGTTGCCTGTTTTCTTCTGTTTTTGGTTCCAGAAAGGAAGAAAATCAATATTCTCGGAATTGGACAGGACAAAAGCCAAAGTCAATATTTTACCATGAGGGACACGAATCTAGAAGACGAGACGGAGACACGAAACAGGGCGACCAAACCCCCTAGGCGCGACCAGGGGTGGGCCCGCGCCTAGGCAGGGTGTGGCCCCCCTAGTCGCCTCCCTGCCTTGCCTCTTCGCCTATAAGAAGCCCCTGATACAGAAACCCTAAGTAACCGATCAATATTCCACGAAACCTTCTGTAGCCGCCGCCACCGTCGTCCCTAGATCGGGGGGATCTGAAGTTCTTCCCGGCACCCTGCCGGAGGGGAGATCATCCCGGAGGCCTTCTCTCCGGTATGATGCGGGGACTATGGGTCCATGTAGTAGCTAGATGGTTGTATCTCCTTGTGCTTTCATGTATAGATCTTGTGAGCTCCGTTCATGATCAAGATCTAATCTATTTGTAATCATGCATGTTGTGTTTGAGGGGATCCAATGGATATTGAGATTATTATGTCAGTTTGGTTAATGGTTTTGTCTTTATGATTTTATCATGTCTGTGTTGTTTGTGATCTTATATAATCTCCATTGTTAGTAGCTATCTTGGCTGAGTAGTTGCTAGTGACTCCAAGAGGGGGTATTTATGCTCGATAGTGGGTTCATGCCTCTAGTTTTCAAGGGAAGTGACAGAAATCTCTTCGGTTGTAGATGTGTTGTTGCTAATAGGGAGAAAACAACGGTCTCTTGTTCATGGAACAAGTGGATTGTTTACCTTACACACTTTGCTTAAAGCAGTTGTCTATTGCTTGCAACTTAATACTGGAGGGGGTTCGGATGATAACCTGAAGGTGGACTTCTAGTCATAGATGCAGGTTGATTGCGGTCTATGATCTTGTTGTATTGCCCAATTGAATCTCATAGGATCTTTCTAACTAGTATTGCATTGTTATGCCTTGCTCAGTTCCTGTCAATTGCCCTGCTGTAATTTGTTTACCCTTCATGCCATGTTGTTTATCTAAGGAGAGCACCTCTAGTGAACTATGGACCCCGGTCAATTCTTTACCATTGATACATCTTCCACTGTTAATTGTTTACTTGCTGCAAACCATTACCTTCCACACCATACGTTTAATCCTTTGTTACAGCAAACCGGTGAGCTTGGCAACCTCACTGTTCGTTGGGACAAAGTCTTGAGTTTGTGTTGTGCAGGTCTCCGTGTTGCTTGCAACACCTGTGTGACGTTTCCTTCCTCCTTCTGTTTCGATAACCTCGATCTCTACTGAGGGAAGACTTGTTGTTGTGCTCATCACACCTTGCTCTTGGGGTTTCCAACAAAGTGCTCTACGTCAAGCACCAACAAGTTTTCTGGCGCCGTTGCCAGGGAGGCTAAGGACTTCTTCACAAGGGGAGTCCTTCACTTCTTTTCTCTTTACTTTGTTTTTAGTTTGCTTTGTTTCTTTTGCTTGGTTTTGTTTGCCTCTTTTCAAAAACACAAAAAAATTAGTTCCTGCTCTAGCTGCTACTGCTGCTGTTTTTGTCTTGCCCACCTTTGCCAAAAAGAACTCTGCTAATAACACCAAGTTGTGTGACTTCACTAGCACCAACA
This sequence comes from Avena sativa, assembly GCA_916181665.1. Classification (NCBI taxonomy): domain Eukaryota; kingdom Viridiplantae; phylum Streptophyta; class Magnoliopsida; order Poales; family Poaceae; genus Avena; species Avena sativa. The sequence continues at coordinate 329,467,698 of OV702295.1, read as the reverse complement.
ACAATGATTTCGTAAGCACTCCTATTGCTCCACCTACTCCTGATGCCACCTTTTATGAAATTAAGCCTGCTTTGTTGAATCTTGTGATGAGAGAGCAATTTTCTGGTGCTAGTTCTGATGATGATGATGCCCATCTCAATAACTTTGTTGAACTTTGTGAGATGCAGAAGTATAAGGATGTAGATGGAGATATTATTAAGATCAAGCTTTTTTCCTTTATCCTTGAGAGGAAAAGCTAAAGAATGGTTGCTATCTTTGCCTAAAAATAGTATTGATTCTTGGACTAAGTGCAAAGATGTTTTATTGGAAAGTACTACCCTCCTGCTAAGATTATATCTATGAGAAGTGACATTATGAAATTTAAACAACTTGATAATGAACATGTTTCTCAAGCTTGGGAAAGAATGAAATCTTTGGTTAAGGATTGTACCACTCATGACTCACTGCTTGGATGATTATCCAGACTTTTTATGCAGGTTTAAACTTCTCCTCAAGAAACCAGTTGGATTCAGCTGCTGGAGGTACCTTTATGAGCATCACTTTGGGTGCTGCAACTAGACTCCTTGATAATATGATGGTTAACTACTTTGAATGGCACACTGAGAGAGCTCCACATGGTAAGAAGGTAAATTCTGTTGAGGAAACTTCCTCTTTGAGTGATAAGATTGATGTTATTATGGCTATGCTTGTTAATGGGAAAGCTCCTTTAGATCCTAATAGTGTTCCCTTAGCCTCTTTGGTTGCTCAAGAAGAGCAAGTTGATGTGAACTTCATTAGAAACAACAATTTCAATAACAATACTTATGATAATTATAGGCCTTATCCTCCTAGTGGAAGTGCTTATCATGGTAGATCTAGAATGCCTAGTGAAGAAAGGATTCTAGAAGTAGAGAGGTCCACTAAGAATTTTATGCAGATGCAATATGAGCAAAATAAGATTTTCACTAAAACTATGGAAGAACAGTCTATTATCTTGAAAAAATATTAGTCATCAGCTTGAGAATCTAAATAGAGAAATTCCTAGTTTACAGTCAAAAATTTTGAGTGCTGAGAAGAATATAGCCTCTTTGTCTGAAGCTCAGTCCTCCTTGATTAATAAAATGGCTGCTAAACCTGAAACCATGGAAAGTACCTTTGTTGCTACTCATGCCATACAAGTTACTATTGATGGAAATGTTAGGCTGTTAGCTCAACTTCATGCTAAGTGGGAAAGGGAAGCTGAAATTGATAGAAACAATAGTGTGTGCACCATCACCACTAAACCACAAGTAGTCCCTGTTCCTCCTCCTAGTATGCCTAAGCCTATTGATCCTAATACTAGTGATGCTAAGTTTAATTTTGATATTGATGGTTGCAATATTTCTGAAGTGATTATGTTCCTACAAAAGCTTGCTAAAAGTCCTGATGCTAGTGATATGCATGTTTCTTTCACCAAACACATTACAGATGCTGTTGTTAAGATTAAGGAAGAAAAGCTAAAACACAAAGCTTCTATTCCTAGGAAAGTAGAAGATAGTTGGGAACCCATTATTAATATACAAGTGAATGAATTTGATATCAAAGCTTCATGTGATCTTGGTTCTAGTGTCTCTATTATGCCTAGGAAGATTTATGAAATGCTTGATTTGCCACCTTTGGAAGATTGTTATTTGGATGTCCCACTCAATTGATAATGCTAAGAATAAACTCATGGGGAGTATTAATGATGTTCTCATTATGGTTAACAATGCTAATGTCTATGTTGATTTCTATGTTTTGGATGTTGAATACAATGCTTCTTGTCCTATTACTTTGGGAAGACCTTTTCTTAGAACTGTTGGTGACATCATTGATATGAAAGAAGGCACCATTAAATATCATTTTCCATTTAAGAAAGGTATGGAACACTTCCCTATGAGGAGAGAGAAGTTGCTTTTTGCTCCTCCTTTGAAAGCAAGGTTTGATGTTAATGCTTCTTCATTTGAAAATACTTGATTCTTCTTGCTTCTTGTGCCTAACTTAAAGGTGTCAAAGAAAAGTACTTGTTGGGAGATAACCCAAGAGTTTTCTTGAGTCTTAGAAGTTATTACTTCAGTAATGACCTCTCCTTATCCTTTTTGTTTGCTTTTTGTGCCAAGAATGACCTCTAATAAGAGGGAAGTAAGATTTGGGAGTTGCTGTCCCAAAATAGATTTATGTCCTCCACCATAAAAATCCATGAGGAGTCTTTGTAACTCGGATTGAGATCAAAATTTATGAACAAATCCCCCAGTATGTTAGATAACTTTCGTTAGTTCAACACTTTTTGATTTGAGGAACAGAAGATGTTCGAAAAAATCAGTTTCTACCTGCTAGTCTCTTTTGATAGATTTGTGCCATTATTTGCATTTCCTTTTTATTGATTACTTTTTGAGTTCTCTTTTGGGGAATTGAGCTTTTTGAAGGAGTTGCTACAGTAGCTTGTGTTTTTAGTGAAAAGTCTTGCTGTTCCAAAGCTTTGCCTAAGGTCTAATATCTTTTGAATACACTAATGTTGCTAATGAAGAATTGTGTGAAGTTTTGTATGAAGGAAAATTTTCAGGTGTAAAGGAAGAATGATGTAATGAGATGAAGAATGGACAAAATCTCAAGCTTGGGGATGCCACCCCGTGTCACCCCAAGAAGTATTCAAGAGGTACAAGCGTCAAAGCTTGGGGATACCCAAGGCATCCCCTTCTTCATCAATAAAAAGCCCAGGTTTGTCTAGACACTTCGTTTTTATTGTTTCATGCACTGTTGTGTTGTTTTTGGAGCGTCTTAGTTTTCGTTTGCTTTTCTTAGCTTTGTTTAGTTTGATTGAATAAAGTAGGAAGTTTGCTTTGCTTAGTTTTCATCAACTTCGACCTCGATGATGTTACTAGCGGGTACCCATCGGCGATCGGCTCGATGGAAATCGTCGAAGTCCTGAGGTTGACCGCGAAGACGGATGTGTACTCTGAGCTGGTGCTGGCGATGGGCGACCTTCTGCCGTACCAGGAGACGATCGCGGCTCCAAATGACTCTGATACGGTGCACTGTGACTTCAAGATGGAGCTACCGTTCCGGTCGGTGATGGTGGGCAGCTTGACGACGTACCCCTCGAACCCACAGGTGCCCTTCATCTGCGTTCGTGGTGGTGGCAGCGCATCATCCTCGAAGCCTACGAATTAGACAGTTTGCCGACTGGCTTTTGTATTAGTAGAAGTAGAAATGTTTGTGCCCTTGTAAGCGAACAATATTTTGTTGCCGTAAGGAATGGAAGTATGTTGAGTCAGTTCGATTTGAGTTCGGATTGTTTTGTTGTGCGAGTCCCCGAGCGTGTCCGCCCTTTAATGGGGTTTACCTCGTGTTTATATATGTGTGTTTGTGGTCTGTTTAGTTAGTTGAGGTCGACTCGTCGTGGCTTGGAAAGCCAGTCGTTTGGCGACCCCAAGGGGTGCTCTGTATTAAGCCATTTTCCCAGATGCGAACGGGGTCGGTTGGGCGAGTCCCCGAGCGTGGTACTTAGCCGTGCTAGTTGCATGCCCAAGGTAGGTGAGGACGAATCGCGTTGTACATGGTGCGTCACTCCACCTGACTCAAGGAGCTAGACACGTGGCGAGTCCAGGGCGCGCTCTCATACTTGGTGTGTTCCCGAGCCACGCAATATTAGACTGAAGCGAGTTCCCGAGTGTGGTACTTAACCGTTTGAGTCACTGCACTGAGGATGCGGAGGACCAGGTCGATGTATGAAGCGTGTGCGGTTGTCTTGGCCCGGTGGGCCAGTCGAGTGGGGCGACTCCGACGGGGGCTCCGGTTTGGCATTTTTCGTGGACGAGGCAAGGCCCGAATTTCTTTGATGCGTTTGCGTCGCACTACTTAGTTGTGCCGGTCGCGCTGCCAAGGATTGACTTCCGTGAGTAGCATGTTGCTGTGATTACGAGTGCGATTGGAACAAGATTTGGAGAGTAGGCACAATTTGTGCGAGTTGAATGTATTTTATTGCATGGAAGGGGGAATACATGTCGGAGTTCTAGGTGTAGAACTTCCTTAGGAGATTTACATTCCACGGCCGCTTGATGTCGAGCTGTCCGTCACCTCGAACATCGATGAGGTAGTAGGCGTCGTTGCCGAGGACTCGCCCTATAGCGAATGGTCCCTCCAATGGGGGAGAGAGCTTGTGCATGCCCTTTGAAAGGATACAGATGTCGCCTAGAGGGGGGTGAATAGGCGATTAAAACTTTTCCGGGAGTGGCTCAACAAAGGTGGAATAAAACTAACGTTTACTTTGTTAAGCACAAAACCTAGAACAATCTAGGGTTCACCTATGTGCACCAACAACTTATGCTAAGCAAGACAAACAACTATGTGATAGCAAGATATATACTTCAAGCACGAAGGATATCACAAAGTAAAGTGTATAAGTAAGAGATCAGGTATAGAGATAACCGAGGCACGCGGGGACGACGATATTTTACTGAGTTCCTCCCAACATGGAGTACGTATCGTTTGGATAGGGGGTGGTATCTAACCACCTACGCCACAAAAGGCCTCCCTTATTCTCCGATGAATCTCACCCCTACGAGATCGACCCACACTTCCACTATCGGTGCACTTGTCGATGGCAAACCGGAAACTCTCAAAGGTTGGGGAACTTCTCCACAACTTAATTGGAGGCTCCCAACAAACGCCACCAAGGCCACAACCTACAACACCAACAAACCGTCTAGGGTTCCAAGAACCCAAGAGTAAAAAGCTTCTCAACTTTCACTCACCAAATCCTCCGAGGAGAACTCAAACCGATGCACCAAATGCAAGACACAAGAACACCACAAAGATGCTCTAATCCCTCACTCTCAAGTTCCAACAAAGCTACTAAAGCTATTGGGGGAACAAGAGAGGAGGAATCAAAGAGGGACACAAAATCCCCCAAAATCTAGATCCCCAAAGATACACTCACAAAGAGATGTTTTGGTTTGGTCAAAACGTGGATCTAGATCTCCTCTCTCTTCCACTCAAATATGGGCAAGAATCATCAGAGGGGAAGAGATTAATCAAGCTTTTAGAAGTGGGGCAAATGGGGGCAAAGATTAGACAAATAGAGGAGGAAGAAGCGGTCCAAATGCTAAAAGGGGAAAGCTATTTAAAGGACGGGGCAAATTCTGCCTGTTGGGGCGTTTTCAAGAATGAACCGGTAGTACCAGCACAACAACGCATGCGAGCAGGACGGCAGCATGTGCCAGAGCAGATTGAGCGGGGCCAGCAGGCGTTGCGCGCGCGAGCGGACACAGCGAGCCCAACGAGGCGCACGGGACATGGCGAGGTAGCATGCGTGTGCGGGTTAACGGGCGAGCCAGCGCGCAAGGCTCGCGCGAGCCAGAGCGGCTGCACGCGCGAGGAGTGCGGGTGGCAGTTGTGGGCCCAGCGAGCGAGGCGTGCGCGAGCCATGTAGACGCATGAGGCGGGACGGGCGAGTGCTGCACGCACGAGCGGCGGCGGCAGGTCAACGCATGCGGGAGATCGAAGTGGGGCGCGACGCAGGCGCAAGGCAGCTGGGTGTAGGGTTTCGTAGCATGGAAAACAAAAAAATTCTATCGCATACAAACAAACAAGCCAATATCTATCTACTAGATTGTAGCAATGAGTCGATGGAATAACTCACCCTCGAAGATTCCAAAGTGTTTAATGAGAGCGGATTCTCGTGGGTGATGTAGTCGTACTCTTCCCGATCTCAAGATCGCGTAGACGATCCTTCCGGCGCTGCGTTCCGGCAGCGCTCCCGCAGTCGGTCACACGTTTGGTACTCGACGAAGACCTTCCTCTCCCTTGTTCCAGCAGGCAGTGGAGGTTGTAGCATTCTCCTCGCAATTCCGGCAGCACAACGGCGTGGTACCAGAAGTAGAGGGGAGATCTCGCAGGGCTTCGCCTTAAGTCGGAGCGAGTATGGTGGACTATGAGAGAGCCATCGACGATCTAGGGTTTAGACACGCCGAGGAGGAGGCTTGGCCGGCGGCTAGGGTTGCTAGGCGGTGGCGGCGGTTTGCCCTAGGGCGGCGGCGGCAGCAGGAGGTGGCGGCGCCGGCGGCTAGGGTTTAGAGGTGGAGGTGTTGGGTGTCTAGGAGGGGAGCCCTGCCCCTCCTTTTATAGGTGGAGCGGCCGGCCAAGGGGAGGGGAGTCCCTCCCCAACTCGGCTTCAAGGTGGTCCGGTGGTGGAGGGGAGGAACTCCTCCCCACTCGGTTTCCACCTCCCTCTCCACTTCCCAAAAATAGCCGTTTGACTTTCAAATTGGCGTTTGACTTTTTCAAACTAGGATTTGATTAAACCCTTTATTTTGTTCAGCGATGACACCTAGTACATGATGAAATCATACCAACTTGATATAACACATTAATGTACCCTTCCCCTCCGGAGTGCCGGACATTCCGGAACCTTCTAGAACATTCCCGATGAAAACACCGGAACCATTCCCCAACTCCGAAACAGGACTTTCCTTATGTGAATCTTATTATCCGGACCATTCCGGATCTCCTCGTGATATCCCGGATCCCATCCGAGACTCCGAACAACATTCGGTCTCTTTCTCATCATTCCATAACTACTCAAACAACGTTGAATCCTTAAGTGTGTCTCCCTACGGTTCGTGAATTATGCGGACATGATCGAGACACTTCTCCGAACAATAACCAATAGAGGAATCTGGAAATTCATATGGCTCCCACATATTTGTACGATTACTTTGCGATCGAATGAACCACTTACATACGATACCAATTTCCCGTTGTCTCACGATAGTTTACTTATCCGAGGTTATGATCGTCGGTATCTCTGCATACCTAGTTCAACCTCGTTACTGATAAGTACTCTTTTCTCGTTCCCGTGATATGTGATCCCTTGTGAGCCAGTCACATGCTTGCAAGCTAATTGGATGACATTCCACCGAGAGGGCCCAGAGTATATCTATCCGTCATATGGATGGACAAATCCCACTCTTGATCCATGTGTCTCAACCAATACTTTCCAAACACTCAATGCCACCTTTATAGCCACCCAGTTACGGTGTGGTGTTTGATGTCATCAAAGCATCCATCCGGTAAAGGTGATATGCATGATCTCATGGTCGAAGGAATTAGGTTACTATGTATCAGAAAGCATATAGCAATTGAACTATTAAAATGACTTGATCTTTATGCTACGCTTATCTATAGGAGTATGTCCACCATATCATTCTCCTAATGATATGATCTTGTTGTTAATAACATCTCAATGTTCATGATAGGGAAACCACAATCATTTATTAACCAACAAGCTAGTGATGTATAGAGGCTTTACTAGGGACTTCAATTTAAGTTTACAAATCACACAACTATTAATGTTTCCTTGTTAATACTATTATAGCATGAATGTAAACATTTATCATAAACACAAAGATATAATAATAACTACATTTATTATTGCCTCTAGGGCATATCTCCAACAGTCTCCCACTTGCACTAGAGTCATCTAATCTAGATTACATGGTAATATACCTAACACCCATGGCAGTTTGGTGCTGGTCATGTTTTGCCCTCGGGAGAGGTTTAGTCAACGGATCCGCCACATTCAGATCTGTGTGTACTTTGCAAATCTTTATGTCCCCATCTTGGGCGTGAAAACGTGAAAACGTAGCTTGATGTGCTTCAGCTTCTTGTGTGACCTTGGTTCTTGCGCATTGGCTATGGCGCCCATGTTATCACAATAGATAGACATTGGGTCCAACGCACTAGGAACCACACCCAGCTCTGTAATGAACTCTTTCATCCACATCGCTTCTTGTGAAGCCTCCGAAGCAGCCATGTATTCCGATTCAGTTGAAGATCTCGCCACAACGCTTTGCTTTGCACTCCTCCAGCTAACTGCTGCACCATTCAAAATAAATACGTATCCAGATTGTGATTTAGAATCATCCGGATCGGTGTTCCAACTAGCATCGGTGTAACCATTAACAACGAGCTGTTCATCACCTCCATAAGAAAGACCCATATCTTTAGTTCTTCTCAAGTACTTAAGGATGTTTTTGACCGCTGTCCAATGATCCACTCCTGGATCACTTTGATATCTGCTAGTTAAACTAACAACATATGCAATGTCGGGTCTACTACATAGCATGGCATACATTAGAGATTCTATGGCTGAGGCATAGGGAGTCTTACTCATCCTTTCTCTATCTTCTGCCGATGTCGGACTTTGAGTTTTACTCAAGGTCGTATTGGGCAACATGGGCAAGAACCCTTTCTTGCTATCTTCCATTCCAAACCTCTTTAGAACTTTGTCCAAATATGTACTTTGTGACAATGATATTAGGCGTCTCGATCTATCTCTATAAATCTTTATGCCTAATATGTAAGCTGCTTCGCCAAGATCCTTCATTGAAAAACTATTATTCAAATATTCCTTGACACTATTAAGAAGGTCTACATCATTCCTAATCAACAATATGTCATCTAAATATAGTATTAAGAATGCTACAGAGCTCCCACTCACTTTCTTGTAAATACAAGCTTCTCCATAAGTTTGTATAAAACCAAAACTTTTGATCACCTTATCAAAACGTTGATTCCAACTTCGGGATGCTTGCTTCAATCCATAGATGGATCGTTGAAGTTTGCATACCTTGTTAGCATCTTTAGGATCGACAAAACCTTTGGGTTGCATCATATACAACTCTTCATCAATGTCTCCATTGAGGAATGTTGTTTGACATCCATCTGCCATATCTCATAATCATAATATGCAGCGATTGCTAACATAATCCTCACAGACTTTAGCTTCGCTACTGGTGAGAAAGTCTCATCATAGTCAACTCCTTGAATTTGTCGAAACCCTTTTGCGACAAGTCGAGCTTTATAGACAATAACATTACCATCAACATCTGTTTTCTTCTTGAAAATCCATTTGTTCTCGACAGCCTTCCGGCCATCCGGTAAGTCCACCAAAGTCCATACTTGGTTTTCTTACATGGATCCAATCTCGGATTTCATGGCTTCTTGCCATTTATTGGAATCTGGGCTCATCATTGCTTCCTCATGTCACAGGGTCATCGGTGTTGTCCACCAACATGACACTCATAACGGGAACATACCAATCTGGAGTGGTACGAGTTCTCGTTGACCTGCGAGGCTCTGTAGCAACTACAACCGAAGTTTCATGATCATCATCATTAGCTTCCTCTCTTATTGGTGCAGGCACCACAGGAACTTCTTTCAATGCTGCGCTACTCGCAATTTCGAGAGAAGGTTCGACAACCTCGTCGAGTTCTACTTTCCTTCCAGTCACTTCTTTCGAGAGAAATTCCTTCTCTAGAAAGGATCCATTCTTGGCAACGAAGATTTTGCCTTCGGATCTATGATAGAAGGTATACCCAATAGTTTCCTTCGGGTATCCTACGAAGACGCATTTTTCCGCTTTGGGTTCAAGCTTGTCCGGCTGTAACTTCTTTACATAGGCTTCACAACCCCAAACTTTAAGGAACGACAATCTAGGTTTCTTCCCAAACCATAATTCATACAGTGTCGTTTCAATGGATTTAGATGGTGCCCTATTTAAAGTGAATGCGGCTGTTTCTAATGCATAACCCCAAAAAGATAGAGGTAAATCTGTAAGTGACATCATAGAACGAACCATATCTAAGAGAGTTCGATTACGACGTTCGGACACACCATTACGCTGTGGTGTTCCCGGCGGTGTCAATTGTGAAAGTATTCCGCATTTCTTCAAATGCTCGCCAAACTCGTAACTTAGATATTCACCTCCACGATCAGAACGTAGAAATTTAATCTTCTTGTTACGTTGATTCTCTACCTCACTTTGAAATTCCTTAAACTTCTCGAAAGTTTCGGACTTATGTTTCATGAAATAGATATACCCATATCTACTCAAGTCATCCGTGAAGGTAAGAACATAACGATAACCACCGCGCGATGCTACACTCATTGGACCACACACATCGGTATGTATGATTTCCAATAAGTCCGTAGCTCGCTCCATCATACCAGAAAATGGAGTCTTAGTCATTTTACCCATCAGACATGCTTCGCATCTTTCAAGTGATTCGAAATCAAGTGATTCAAGAAGTCCATCAGAATGGAGTTTCTTCATACGCTTCACTCCAATGTGACCAAGACGACAACGCCGCATATAGGTCGAGTTATCGCTCGATTTCAAACGTTTAGCCTCAATGTTATTAATATGTGTATTTCCACTATCGAGATTCAATAAGAATAGACCATCTATCAAAGGTGCATGTGCATAAAACATATTACTCATATAAATCGAACAACCATTATTCTCGGACTTAAACAAGTAACCGTCTCGCAATAAACAAGATCCCGATATAATGTTCATGCTTAACGCAGGCACCAAATAACAATTATTTAAGTATAAAACTAATCCCGATGGTAGATTAAGAGGTAGCGTGCCGACCGCGATCACATCAACCTTTGATCCGTTTCCCACGCGCATCGTCACCTTGTTCTTCGCTAGCTTCCGTTTATTTTGCAGCACCTATTTCGAGTTACAAATATGAGCAACCGAACCAGTATCAAATACCCAGGCACTAATACGAGTACTAGTGAGATACACATCAATAACATGTATATCGGATATACCTTTCTTCTTGATGTTGCCGTTCTTCAAATCCGCCAAGTACTTTGGGCAATTCCGCTTCCAGTGACCTTCTCCCTTGCAGTAAAAGCACTCAGTATTAGGCTTAGGTCCAGCCCTGGTCTTCTTCGTCCGCGCGGTAACTTTCTTACCACCCTTCTTGAAGTGTCCCTTTTGCTTAGACTTGCCTTTCTTGAATTTGGTGGACTTATTGACCATCAACACTTGGTGCTCTTTCTTGATCTCCACTTCTGCAGATTTCAACATAGCAAACAGTTCTGGCAACTGCTTGTTCATGTTTTGCATATTGTAGTTCATCACAAAGTTCTTGTAACTTGGTGGTAGTGATTGGAGGACACGGTAAATCCCCAAAGCATTAGGAATCACTATACCCAAGCTTTGAAGTTTGTTTGCGTGCCCAGACATCTTAAGCACATGCTCACTGACGGAGCTGCCCTCTTCCATTTTGCAGTTAAAGAACTTTTCAGAAGCCTCATAGCTCTCAATTGTCGCGCGAGTCTCAAAGATCAATTTGAGATCACGGACAATATCATGTGGGTCTGAATTCTCAAACCATTTCTGAAGCTCCGATTCTAAACCATACAAGATAGCACACTGAACTGTGGAGTACTGAGTCTTCCGAGCGAGGTAAACATTCTTTACTTCGTTGGCAGCATCAGCTGCAGGCGGGTCACCCAGCGGTGCATCCAGCACATAGGTCAAATTACCAGTTGTGAGGACAATCCTCAAATTGTGGAACCAATCCGCGAAGTTGCTTCCATTGTTTTTCAACTTTTCTTTCTCTAGGAACACATTAAAATTGATGGTAGGGGCCGCCATTGATCTACAACATATTTGCAATAGTTTAGACTAAGTTTATGACAAATTGAGTTCTAATTAATAGTTAAATTAATCTAGGTGAACTCCCACTCAAAACAATATCCCTCACATTGTTTTAGTGATTACACGAACCAAATCCACCACATCAACACCGATCATCACGAGAGTTGATATAGTTTCAATGGCGAACAATCGACATGTTCATCATATCTACTATATGACTCATGCTTTACCTTTCGGTGATCCGTGTTCCGAGACCATGTTTGTACATGCTAGGCTCGTCAAAGTCAAACCTTAGCTTCCGCATGAGCAAATCTGGCTTGCTCACGTTGTATACACTTGCAGAATCTAACACACCCGATCATCACGTGGTGCTTCGAAACAACAAGCTTTAGCAACGGTGCTAACTAAGGATGAACACTTTATGACTTGAAATTCATGTGCATGAGGGATCATCTTATAATGCTACCGTCGTTAACTAAGCAATACAAGATGCATAAAGGATTAACATCACATGCAATTCATAATATGTGATATGATATGGCCTTTCCTCTTTGTGCTTCCGATCTCCATCTTCAAGCACGAACATGATCTCCATCATCACCGGCATTGCATCAAGGTCAATGACGCTTCTCCATGGTTGTCGTCCACCGGCTTCAACTATTACAACTACTTTGAATAGACATGCGGGTCTTAACATAAATTAAAGACAACCATATGGCTCCTGCCGGTTGCCAACTTACAATAAGGAACATTGCATACATCAAATATAATCACAATCATGGGCATATCACATCACAGCACACCCCTGCAAAACAAAGTTAGACGCCTCTACTTTCTTTGCATATTTTACGTGGCTTGGGGCTTTCAATAAGTGTCGTTTTAACTTACGAACATGAACCACAACATTGATACTAGTATTGTTAATCACCCGTTGTAAATTGGATCTTAACTATGCTAGGAGAAACAGGCACCCGCAAAGCCACTTATGCAATACAAGTTGCATGTCAAGCGTGGAGCAAGTCTCATGAACGATGTCATGTAACTTTAGCCCGGGCCGCTTCATCCCAACATCCCACAAGATGCAAAGTACACAAGAAGCAATCGACAATAAAAGCATCAACGCCCATAATGAGCATTGTGTTCTACTCGTGCAACAGATCTACATATAGACACGGCTGTGATACCACTGTAGGGTTTCATAGCATGGAAAACAAAAAAATTCTATCGCATACAAACAAACAAGCCAAGATCTATCTACTAGATTGTAGCAATGAGTCGATGGAATAACTCACCCTCGAAGATTCCAAAGTGTTTAACGAGAGCGGATTCTCGTGGGTGATGTAGTCGTACTCTTCCCGATCTCAAGATCGCGTAGATGATCCTTCCGGCGCTGCGTTCCGGCAGCGCTCCTGCAGTCAGTCACACGTTCGGTACTCGACGAAGACCTTCCTCTCCCTTGTTCCAGCAGGCAGTGGAGGTTGTAGCACTCTCCTCGCAATTCCGGCAGCACAACGGCGTGGTACCGGAAGTAGAGGGGAGATCTCGCAGGGCTTCGCCTTAAGCCGGAGCGAGTATGGTGGACTATGAGAGAGCCCTCGACGGTCTAGGGTTTAGACACACCGAGGAGGAGGCTTGGCCAGCGGCTAGGGTTGCTAGGTGGCGGAGGCGGTTTGCCCTAGGGCGGTGGCGGCAGCAGGAGGTGGCGGCGCCGGCGGCTAGGGTTTAGAGGTGGAGGTGTTGGGTGTCTAGGAGGGGAGCCCTGCCCCTCCTTTTATAGGTGGAGGGGCCGGCCAAGGGGAGGGGAGTCCCTCCCCAACTCGGCTTCAAGGTGGGCCGGCGGTGGAGGGGAGGAACTCCTCCCCACTCGGTTTCCACCTCCCTCTCCACTTCCCAAAAATAGCCGTTTGACTTTCAAATTGGCGTTTGACTTTTTCAAACTAGGATTTGATTAAACCCTTTATTTTGTTCAGCGATGACACCTAGTACATGATGCAATCATACCAACTTGATATAACACATTCATGTACCCTTCCCCTCCGGAGTGCCGGACATTCCGGAACCTTCTAGAACATTCCCGATGAAAACACCGGAACCATTCCCCAACTCCGAAACAGGACTTTCCTTATGTGAATCTTATTCTCCGGACCATTCCGGATCTCCTCGTGATATCCCGGATCCCATCCGAGACTCCGAACAGCATTCGGTCTCTTTCTCATCATTCCATAACTACTCAAACAACGTCGAATCCTTAAGTGTGTCTCCCTACGGTTCGTGAATTATGCGGACATGATCGAGACACTTCTCCGAACAATAACCAATAGAGGAATCTGGAAATTCATATGGCTCCCACATATTTGTACGATTACTTTGCGATCGAATGAACCACTTACATACGATACCAATTTCCCTTTGTCTCATGATAGTTTACTTATCCGAGGTTATGATCGTCGGTATCTCTGCATACCTAGTTCAATCTCGTTACTGATAAGTACTCTTTTCTCGTTCCCGTGATATGTGATCCCTTGTGAGCCAGTCACATGCTTGCAAGCTAATTGGATGACATTCCACCGAGAGGGCCCAGAGTATATCTACCCGTCATATGGATGGACTAATCCCACTCTTGATCCATGTGTCTCAACCAATACTTTCCAAACACTCAATGCCACCTTTATAGCCACCCAGTTACGGTGTGGTGTTTGATGTCATCAAAGCATCCATCCGGTAAAGGTGATATGCATGATCTCATGGTCGAAGGAATTAGGTTACTATGTATCAGAAAGCATATAGCAATTGAACTATTAAAATGACTTGATCTATAGGAGTATGTCCACCATATCATTCTCCTAATGACATGATCTTGTTGTTAATAACATCTCAATGTTCATGATAGGGAAACCATAATCATTTATTAACCAACAAGCTAGTGATGTATAGAGGCTTTACTAGGGACTTCAATTTAAGTTTACAAATCACACAAGTATTAATGTTTCCTTGTTAATACTATTATAGCATGAATGTAAACATTTATCATAAACACAAAGATATAATAATAACTACATTTATTATTGCCTCTAGGGCATATCTCCAACACTGGGCCGGGATGCAGGCACGGCAGGTTGAGCGGGGTGCTCCTAGGCCGGCCGGTAGTACCAGCCCACCTGGGCGATACTACCGGGCCTGACCGGTAGAGCCGGACCAAACTGCTGGACGAGGCAGTAGCCAGCGTGCGTGCACAGGGCTGGTACAGACGCATTCGGTACTGGGCCTAGTAGTAGCAGACGACCCAGAAAACATCTTTTCCTTTTTCTGTCATAAATCAAATAGGCAGATATTCAAACGGCTATAACTTTTGATTGGTTACTCCGATCGACCCGATTCCAAGTGCGTTGGAAATAGGACGACATGAGCTACCCTATATTGGTTATCACCAAGTGAGGAAGTATCAAGTATAATAATGTAAGATACCGCACTTGGTGAGAAACCGGAAAGCCGCCAAGATCAAAATCGCAACAAGATACAAACGGAAGATCCGATTTTGATGAACAAGAGCTTGTTATGGATATTACCACAAGCTCTAAATCCTCACATGGATAATACCAAATAACAACCAAATATGATGATGCAAGTATGCAAAGGTTTGAGCTCTCTCCAAACGATATGATCCAGTTACTCATTCGAGAGCCCCTATTGATAGTACGATTATCTATCCTAAACCCGGTCTCCCACACACAACATGAGACCGGCAAAAGGAAAAACCTATCAGGATTATACCTTTGCCTTGAGCATTCCACTTGAGCTCGATGTGGACGAACTTGACCTTCCCAAGATGGAACACCTTTCTTGATTCCTCATCATCGATCCATGATCATCGAGGATGACAAGCATCAAACATGAGATCTTCTATAGATGGCACATTTTGAGCTTGCACAACACATCTTCTTCTCATTTCATCTATCTTAAAGCCAACACATGATCCAAGCAATGCCGATGGACAATTCCACAAGTACAACTTAAGATCAAGTATAATAAGGCTTAGTCAGCAAGCTATAAGCATTAAAATACTATACATTTGCTTAGTTGGATGAGAGAGGGAAGGAGAGATAAGAGAAGCGGGCTCTTAGTTAAGAGCCGGCTGCAGCACGTGCTCCTAGGTACTACGTGAGACTGCAAAGTGGGTCATATATAGATAAAGTAGTATATTTATGTATCTATCTATTGTACTTGTTGGCTATACGATTGACTACAGGTGACATGGACATGACTTATAGCCGGCTGTTGGCTATACTATTGTGCTTGCTCTAATACACACATTAGTCCATAAAGATCGTCATTAATTACCAAAACCACACATGGGCCCCCACATGTTCTTTCACCCTTCTTGTCCTGGATCAGTCGCATGACCAGGTCGCCTTCCTGGAAGGTGCGAGTCCGGACTTGGCGGCTGTGGTAGCGGTGGAGTCCCTACTGGTAGATGGCGGTGCGGGAGCGAGCCAGGTTGCGTGCTTCGTCGAGCTGGTCGACCCCGTCTTGGCATGCAATCTCGTTGTCGGCCTCCACGTAGTTGACGACCCTAGGTGAGTCGTGCTCCAGGTCAGTCAGCATCACGGCCTCGGGGCCGTATACCATGAAGAAGGGCGTGAACCCTGTTGACCGATTGATGGAGGTGTGGATGCCCTATATGACAGAGGGGAGCTCTTCGACCTAGCATCCCGGAGTTCGCTCGAGGGTAACTTGCAGTCACGACTTGAGGCCATGGAGGATGCTCTAGTTGGCGCGTTCCGCCTGGCCGTTGGATTCTGGGTGGGCGACTAAGGCGAGGTCGAGCCATATGTTGTGCTCCTCACAGTATTTGGCCATGGCACCCTTGGCGAAGTTGGTGTCGTTGTCCATGATGATGCTATGCGGGAATCCATAGTGGTAGATGAGTTCACGGAGGAATTTGGTCATGGTCTTCCCGTCGCACTTCCGGACTGGCTTGGCCTCCACCCACTTGGTGAATTTGTCGACTGTGACTAGGAGGTAGGTGTAGTGGAGGGGGCCTTGTTGAAGGGTCCCACCATGTCCATGCCCCATACGACGAATGGCCAGGTGATGGGGATGGTCTTGAGCACCGAGCTGGGTACGTGCATCTGTTTGGCATACTTCTGGCACCCGACACAGCGTTGGACGATGTCGACCACGTCGGCGTGCGCGGTGAGCCAATAGAAGCCGTGTCGCATGGCCTTGGCGACCTGGGACCGAGCGCCGGCGTGGTGGCCGCAGTCGCCGGCGTGGATGTCTTGGAGGATCTTGCATCCTTCCCAAGGTTGCACACATCGTTGGAACACGCCTGTTACGCTCCGCTTGTGGAGCTCGTTGTTGATGATGAAAAAGGACTTGCAACAACGTGTGATCATGCGTGCCTCCGTCTCGTCTGTTGGCAGGGTCCCGCCTTCGAGGTAGGCGATGTATGGCATGGTCCAGTCGATGGGTTCTGCGACCATAGCGACCAGGGCGGGCTCTGGTTGCAGCGGGGTCCCAAGGTCGATCTCCTTTAGAGGAGATACAGAGGGCTTGTGGATGGTGTCTAGGAAGACGTTGGCGGGTGGAGTTTGACGAGCCGACCCGATACGAGAGAGGTCATCGACCTCCTTGTTCTTGCGCCGGTCGATCCACTCGACAGAGTAGCCAACGAAGTGGCCCCCAGCTGGTCCACTGCTTGGGGCGACGAGGTCAGAGTCTCCATAGCACCGTAGGCGATTGACGTTCATTTCCTTGGTGGCCCGCATGCAGTGAAGGAGGGCCTCGTACTCGGCCATGTTGTTGGTGCAGGGGTGAAGTCGAGGTACAGGATGTAGCGGAGCTTGTCGCCCTTGGGCGAGGTGAGTATGATTCCTGCCCCTGCGCCGTCCGCGTTCTTGGACCCGTCGAAGTGAAGCAACCAGTAGTGGAGGTATGGCACCTTCTCTGGCTACTGTGCCTCTTCCCAGTTGGCGAGGAAGCCCGCCAAGGCTTGCGACTTGATCGCTTTGCGTGGCTCGTACTTGATGTTGTGGATGTCGATTTCAATGGCCCACTTGGCGACTCTCCCAGTCGCCTAGCGGTTGCGGATGATGTCCTGCAATGGCGCGAAGGAGACGATCGTGATTGAGTGCTCCTGGAAGTAGTGCGGTATCCGTCGCTGGGCTTGGAAGACCGCGTACACCAATTTCTGGTATTGCGGGTAGAATTGTCGCGAGTTGGTGAGGACCTCGATGATGTAGTAGACTAGGCGCTATACGGGGTGCTCATTGCCCTCCTTTGGTCTCTTGACGACCATGACGACGCTGACGACTCGCTCGGACGCCGCGACGTAGACGAGCATCGTCTCCTTGTCGACGGGGCGGCGAGTAGCGGTGCCGCAAGTAGCACTTCTTTGAGTAAGTGGAGCGCGTCGTCTGCCTCCTTGTCCCATTGGAACGTGGGGTTCTTGCGCATCAGGCGGTAGAGAGGCATTGCCTTCTCGCCTAGCCGTGGGATGAAGCGACTGAGAGACGCGACTCGCCCGACCCACTTCTGAACGCCGCGGAGGCACTCGGGTTTGCCGAGCCAGGTGATCGTGTCGATCTTGGTGGGGTTCTCCTCGATGCCTCGCTTGGAGACTACGTACCCCAGTAGCTGTCCAGTGGGTACACCGAAGGTGCACTTCCCTGGGTTGAGCTTGATCTTGTATCTCCACAAGTTTGCGAAGGTTACGTCCAGGTCGGCGAGTAGATCGCTCTGGCGATTGGATTTGACCACCATGTCGTAGATGTAGACATGCATGTTGCGGCCAATTTGGCTCGCAAGGCACTCCTGCATGCACCGCTGGTAGGTCGCTCTGGCGTTCTTGAGGCCGAACGTCATGGCGGTGTAGCAGAAGGCACCGTATGGCGTGATGAACGCCGTCTTCTCCTCGTCCTCAACCGCCATCTTGATCTGGTTGTAACCAGAGTACGCGTCGAGGAAGCACAGTGACTCCGATACAGTTGTCGAATCGATGATCTTATCGATGTGCGGGAGGACAAACTGCTCCTTTGGGCATGCACTGTTGAGGTTAGTGTAGTCGATACGCATTCTCCAGGTCTTGTTCTTCTTTTCTAACATGACTGGGTTTGCCAGCCACTTGGAGTATTTGATGGGCCGGATGAAGCCTGCAGCGAGTAGACGCTGCACCTCCTCGGCGATTGCTCGGCGGCGCTCTTCATTGAAGGGCCGCAATGACTGCTTGACAGGTCGCGCTTTGGGGTCGGCGTTGAGTTTTTGCTCAATGAGTTCGCTCAGGACACCTAGCATGTCAGATGGTTTCCATGCGAAGATGTCATGATTCTCACATAGGAACTCGATGAGCGCACTTTCCTATGCGGGGCTCATGCCTGTACCGATCGTGATCGTCTGGCTAGAGTCGCCTGGGACCAGCTCGACAGTGCGGGTGTGCGTGGTGGCCTCGAACGCGGTCGACCCGGCGTATCTGGCAAGCTCTTCTGCGTGGTTGGCCTCCGCGGTGATGACGGTGTCCGCGAGCTCTGCGCCTTTTCCTCGCAGTCGATGGCCATGTCGAGGTCGCCGTGGATGGAGATGATGCCGCATGGTCCTAGGAGCTTCATCATGTTGTACGCGTAGTGAGGTGCCGCCATGAGCTTTGCTAATGCTTGTCGCCCCAGGACGCAGTGGTAGGGGCTAGTGATGTTCACCAGCTCGAAGACAAAACACTCGATGCGGAAGTTGGATGGTGTGCCGAAGGTGACTGGCAGCGTCACCTTGCCGATCAAGTACGCCTTTCGTCCGGGGACGATGCTGTGGAAGGTGGTGAGAGTCGTCTCGACCATCGACTGCGGGAGCCGCAATCGCCTGAACGTGTCTAGGTAGAGGATGTTGGTGGAGCTCCCGCCGTCCATCAGTGTCTTTAGGAGCCAGTAGTCGCCTAATTTGGGCTTGACTACCAGGGCGACTCGCCCGGGGTACTTGATCCGTGGCAAGTGGTCCTCGTGGCTCCACATGATGCGTTGATCGGACCAGTTGACGAAGCGGGGGACGTCGACCTGGGACACCGCATTGACAGCAACGGCACGGGCAAGGACCTTCTTTTCTCGCATGGTGCCGAGCCCGATGAAGGTGTGGAGCGAGCCGGCCTCATTGCCTAATGCCCCACCATTTGGCGGGTTGTTGTTGGGGTATTCCCTTGAACGCCGTGCCTTCTCGATCTCCTTTAGAGAGTGGCAGTCGGTAGTTGTGTGTGTGGAGGGCTTCCCCTCCCTGCTGTGAAACACACAGGGTTGGTTGAGGAGAGCTATGGGGTCGAATTTCGGCCTCGCTCGGTAGTTGCCACCATCGCGGCGAAATCTCTTGGGGTCGCAAGGCGCGTAGCCTGTGTTGGCGACGAAGTCGACTCGCCCATCACCATGGCGCTTGCCGGTGAGGCGAGTGTTGCTGTAGCGTAGCTCGTGCTGCCTGCCATTGTCGTGGCAGCTTGGACGACGATTGCCACCCGACTCATCGTTGGTTTCCTGGTTCGAATCGTCCTTCGCGTATCGTTTGGCGATCTCAAGGAGGTCTAGGATGTTGTCGAGCGTCTTGCACCCGCTTGATCTTGGCAACCAGGGGATCGTACCGACACGAATTCTTGAAGTAGTGGATCACTATGTCTGGGTGGATGCTGGCAGCGTTGATCCACAGGTACTGCCACCGCTAAACCCAGTTGCGGGTCGATTCACGGGGTACCTAGACGCATCGCTCCAGGTCCTCGATGGTGGTGGCGCGGGGGTAGGAGCCCTTGAAGTTCCTGACGAAGGCCTTGCGCATCTCCTCCCAGGAGTCGATACTGTCTACGGGGAGGGTGTTGATCCACTGCCGCGTCGCTCCCTCCATTATCGGGGGGAGGTAGCGAGCGGCGAGGAGGTCTTTGTGGCCGACGATTCCCATCGCCATGAGGTATGTGTCCAGCCACACGGCTGGATCATACGCGAGATCGTACTTTTCGATCTCCTTCGGCACTTTTAAGTTCGTCGGGTATTTCTCGCCTCGGATGATCGGTCTGAAGCACTATGGGCCGACTCAATTGAGCGAGCCCCTTGGCTCGCCGTTGTTGCGGTTGGTGAGGGTGTGCCTCAGGTCATTGGGCTGGCAAGCGCGCCAACTCTGGTTGTTGATGATGTGGGTGCGCGCGTCGACTAGGTGCCCGTTGGCGGTGAACGTGTTGTTCGGTGGTCGCGGCTCGTTGGTGGAGAGTTCTGGGTGCGTGACCTGTGGTTGGTGCTGCAGGGGCTCGGGGGGCGGGCAGTTTAGGGTGTTGCCATCGATGGGCGGCCGCTCGAGGATGCCTTGCTTCTGGAGGAGCGGGAGTACATGCTCCCCCGCGAGTCGGCTCCTGCGACCTGCTGCTCGACGGCCTTGGCGAGTAGAGCCTTGGCGTACTGGATCTGTAGTGCGCCCTCCCCTGTGACGTTGAGGTTGGCGACCGCTACCTGTCCCGCGATGACGTTGTCTATCGTGGTAGGATATAGCGGGAGACCGTACGCATCCCGCTCTTGCGGAGAGACGAGTACTCTCGGCTGGTTGGGAGGGGGCGTGCAGCCGGGAGGCAGTGGGGGAGCTCCACTCGCTGGTGCTCCTGGTGGCGGGCGTCCGCTGAAGCCTGGAGGCGTGTTATCGCGGATCACCTGCTCGGTCACGTGGGCGGGATCGTTGTCTTTGTCGAAATTCAGGGCGCGACCCTAAACGGTGGGGTGCAGGCGCGTCCTGATGCGACACTGGTGGTAGAGCGATAGCTCCTGCACCATGGCCTGCTTGAGGCGAATTTTTTGCGCTCGGCGTGTTCCTTGCGCACCGCCTCCTCTAGGCACAGGCGGGCTTCCCCGACTTCTCCTGCCGTCGCGGTTGGCGGGATCGGCGTGGAGAAGGGGTCCGGCGGGGCACTTGCGCCGCTCGCCATGTAGGTCGCGACAAAGCGACCAGGTCCGGCGTAGAGGTCGTCGGAGTTCTCCGACCCGGAGTCGGAATCGAAGATCCCGAGGATGGATGTGATACGTCGGAAACGTATCTATAATTTTTGATGTTCCATGCTTGTTTAGTATCCACTTAGCTATGTTTTGTCTACACTTTGAGGTATTTTTATACACTTTCTGGAACTAACCTATTGACAAGATGACACAGTGCCAGTTGTCTGTTTTCTTCTGTTTTTGGTTCCAGAAAGGCAGAAAATCAATATTCTCGGAATTGGACGGGACAAAAGCCAAAGTCATTATTTTCTCGGAGCAACACGGAACCACGAAGCAGAGCCGAAGGGGGGCACAGGATGGCCACACCCCTAGGCGCGGGCAAGCCCTGGAGGCACCCACAGGGGGTGTGGGCCCCCTGGACCCCCACCGACCTTGATTCCTTCTCCTATAAGAAGCCTTCGACCCAAAAATCCTAGGGTATCCAGAAGAAATCCACGAAAACCTCCGTAGCGCCACCACCACCGAAAGGGAGATTCGGGGGATAGTGTCGTGGTATTGCCGACGAGTACGCCATGGAGGGGTCCTCACAGTGCGTGTTTAGAGACATGGGGGAAGGCAGACGGTTGATGGGTACGAGGTGACACAGCTTACCTAGGTTCAGATCCCACAACGGTGGCGGAATCCTACTCCTGCTATAAATCACTATAATGGCAATACGCCGAGTAACAGAGATAGGTTCGATGTGCGAGGTGTGACTAGAAAGTCTAAGTTATCGTGCCCTAAAGGCTCCCATAGGCCCGTCTTATATAGTAGCCAGGTCCTAGAGTTACAGGGAAAAGTCCTAGCCGGACAGGTTACAGAGTCCTACACCGTCTATCACTAGTCTAGCGTGTTTTGTACTCCAAGGCTCCGGGTACGCTGGTGACTCCACCGTAGCCTTCCTTTATCTGGCATGGGCCTCCCTTCTGGATCCATCTAACTAGGCTGCCCAGCAGGCCATGAGCCATGCTACCGACTATGGGCCACCCGGGTTATCCGGATAGAGGACATGCTATGAGGATACCCATATAGCATATCTCCAATAGTAGCCCCCGGAGAACTCCGAGATCTTGCATCGTCTTGCCTCTTCACGTTGAATGCTCCACCTAGATGGATGTCGGCAAATCGTCAAGCAACATCTTGTAGTCCTCCCAAAGAACCCTGCAAGGTTTTCTCCATCTTCAGTTTGTAAGACGAATAAATCCTGAATCTTCCATCATACTCTTCCGTAGCCAGACTGGATCCATCCATGCTGGAATCTTCCGATGTGATGGTTCATCTGCCTATGACAGCTAGGGTGACACAGACATAGGTCAGCGATGCCTCGTAAATCACTCGTGCAGAGAACGCAATCATGTCCGTTTTTCCCGCGCGAGCGATATGAACGTGGCGAAATTTACGCGCACGCCCCTGCACACGTCGTCTACGCGACAACCATTCGATCAAGCTGCATGAATCTTGATATCGAATACCATAAATAGTAACTGCGGTGGAAAATTTACTTTTTCACCTCATTCTCCCCTGCATCATCTTCTTCCTCCAGCGAGCGCCTCCTCGAGCTCTCTAAGCGACGTGCAAAAAAACCTAGCTTTCCAATCTTTCTCAGCCACCATCGAACACACCAAAGTCTAGCAGCAGTTCCTCCCCTTCGATGGCGGCGTCGGGCGAAGCCACGACAAAGCCAGCGAGCTCCGTCGTCATGCCCCCAGAGGGCTGTTGGAGATATGCCCTAGAGGCAATAATAAAAGTAGTTATTATTATATCTTTGTGTTTATGATAAATGTTTACATTCATGCTATAATAGTATTAACTAGGAAACATTAATACTTGTGTGATTTGTAAACTTAATTTGAAGTCCCTAGTAAAGCCTCTATATAATACTAGCTTGTTGGTTAATGGATGATTGTGGTTTCCCTATCATGAACATTGAGATGTTATTAACAACAAGATCATATTGTTAGGAGAATGATATGATGGACATACTCCTATAGATAAGCGTAGCATAAAGATCAAGTCATTTTAATAGTTCAATTGCTATATGCTTTCTGATACATAGTAATCTAATTCCTTCGACCATGAGATCATGCATATCACCTTTACCGGATGGATGCTTTGATGACATCAAACACCACACCGTAACTGGGTGGCTATAAAGGTGGCATTGAGTGTTCGGAAAGTATTGGTTGAAACACATGGATCAAGAGTGGGATTTGTCCATCCATATGACGGATAGATATACTCTGGGCCCTCTCGGTGAAATGTCATCCAATTATCTTGCAAGCATATGACTGGCTCACAAGGGATCACATATCACGGGAACGAGAAAAGAGTACTTATCAGTAACGAGGTTGAACTAGGTATGTAGAGATACCGACGATCATAACCTCGGATAAGTAAACTATCGTGAGACAAAGGGAAATTGATATCGTATGTAAGTGGTTCATTCGATCGCAAAGTAATCATAGAAATATGTGGGAGCCATATGAATTTCCAGATTCCTCTATTGGTTATTGATCGGAGAAGTGTCTCGATCATGTCCGCATAATTCACGAACCGTAGGGAGACACACTTAAGGATTCGACATTGTTTGAGTAGTTATGGAATGATGAGAAAGAGACCGAATGTTGTTCGGAGTCCCGGATGGGATCCGGGATATCACGAGGAGATCCGGAATGGTCCGGAGAATAAGATTCATATAAGGAAAGTCCCGTTTCGGAGTTGGGGAATGGTTCCGGTGTTTTCATCGGGAATGTTCTAGAAGGTTCCGGAATGTCCGACACTCCGGAGGGGAAGGGTACATGGATGTGTTGTATCAAGTTGGTATGATTGCATCATGACTAAGTGTCATCGCTGAACCAAATAAAGGATTAATTCAAATTCTAGTTTGAAACGTCAAACGGCTAAATTTGGAAAGAGGAAAAGAGGAGGAAGGGGAAACCGAGTTGGGGAGGAGTTCCCTCCTCCAACCGGCGGCGCCCCCTCCAAGACGAGTTGGGGAGGGACTCCTCTCCCTCCCCTTGGCCGGCCGGCCCCTCCACCTATATAAGGAGGGGCAGGGCTCCCTCCTAGAGACACACAAGATCCTCTCCTCCAAACCCTAGTACCAAGCCGCCGCCGCCTCCAAGCCGCCGCCGGCCCTAGGGCACTCGCCGCCGCCTAGGTGAAACCCTAGCCACCGGCACTAGCCCCTCCTCGGCGTGTCTAAACCCTAGATCGTCGAGGACTCTCTCATACTCCACCATACTCGCTTCGGCTTAAGGCGAAGCCCTGCGAGATCTCCCCTCTACTTCCGGTACCACGCCGTTGTGCTGCCGGGATCGCGAGGAGAGTGATACAACCTCCGCTGCCTGCTGGAACAAGGGAGAGGAAGGTCTTCGTCGAGTACCGAACGTGTGACCGACTGCGGCAGCGCTGCCGGAACGCAGCGCCGGAAGGATCGTCTACGCGATCTTGAGATCGGAAAGAGTACGACTACATCACCCACGAGAATCCGCTCTCGTTAAACACTTTGGAATCTTCGAGGGTGAGTTATTCTATCGACTCGTTGCTACAATCTAGTAGATAGATCTTGGCTTGTTTGTTTGTATGCGGTAGAAATTTTTTGTTTTCCATGCTACGAATCCCTACAGTGGTATCAGAGCCGTGTCTATATGTAGATCTGTTGCACGAGTAGAACACAATGGTCATTGTGGGCGTTGATGCTTTTATTGTCGATTGCTTCTTGTGTACTTTTCATCTTGCGGGATGTTGGGATGAAGCGACCCGGGCTAACCTTACATGACATCGTTCATGAGACTTGCTCCACGCTTGACATGCAACTTGTATTGCATAAGTGGCTTTGCGGGTGCCTGTTTCTCCTAGCATAGTTAAGATCCAATTTACAACGGGTGATTAACAATACTAGTATCAATGTTGTGGTTCATGTTCGTAAGTTAGAACGACACTTATTGAAAGCCCCAAACCACGTAAAACATGCAAAGAAAGTAGAGGCGTCTAACTTTGTTTTGCAGGGGTGTGCTGTGATGTGATATGGCCATGATTGTGATTATATTTGATGTATGCAATGTTCCTTATTGTAAGTTGGCAACCGGCAGGAGCCATATGGTTGTCTTTAATTTATGTTAAGACCCGCGTGTCTATTCAAAGTAGTTGTAATAGTTGAAGCCAGTGGACGACAACCATGAAGAAGCGTCATTGACCTTGATGCAATGCCGGTGATGATGGAGATCATGTTCGTGCTAGAAGATGGAGATCGGAAGCACATAGAAGAAAGGCCATATCATATCACATATTATGAATTGCATGTGATGTTAATCCTTTATGCATCTTGTATTGCTTAGTAGACAACGGTAGCATTATAAGATGATCCCTCATGCACATGAATTTCAAGTCATAAAGTGTTCACCCTTAGTTAGCACCGTTGCTAAAGCTTGTTGTTTCGAAGCACCACGTGATGATCGGGTGTGTTAGATTCCGCAAGTGTATACAACGTGAGCAAGCCAGATTTGCTCAAGCGGAAACTAAGGTTTGATCTTGACGAGCCTAGCATGTACAAACATGGTCTCGGAACACGGATCACCGAAAGGTAAAGCATGAATCATATAGTAGATATGATGAACATGTCGATTGTTCGCCATTGAAACTATATCAACTCTCGTGATGATCGGTGTTGATGTGGTGGATTTGGTTCGTGTGATCACTAAAACAATGTGAGGGATATTGTTTTGAGTGGGAGTTCACCTAGATTAAATTTATTAATTTGAACTCAATTTGTCATAAACTTAGTCTAAACTATTGCAAATATGTTGTAGATCAATGGCAGCCCCTACCATCAATTTTAATGCGTTCCTAGAGAAAGAAAAGTTGAAAAACAATGGAAGCAACTTCGCGGATTGGTTCCGCAATTTGAGGATTGTCCTCACAGCTGGTAATTTGACCTATGTGCTGGATGCACCGCTGGGTGACTCCTCTCCCTCCCCTTGGCCGGCCGGCCCCTCCACCTATATAAGGAGGGGCAGGGCTCCCTCCTAGAGACACACAAGATCCTCTCCTCCAAACCCTAGTACCAAGCCGCCGCCGCCTCCAAGCCGCCGCCGGCCCTAGGGCACTCGCCGCCTCCGCCTAGGTGAAACCCTAGCCGCCGGCACTAGCCCCTCCTCGGCGTGTCTAAACCCTAGATCGTCGAGGACTCTCTCATACTCCACCATACTCGCTTCGGCTTAAGGCGAAGCCCTGTGAGATCTCCCCTCTATTTCCGGTACCACGCCGTTGTGCTGCCGGAATCGCGAGGAGAGTGCTACAACCTCCGCTGCCTGCTGGAACAAGGGAGAGGAAGGTCTTCGTCGAGTACCGAACGTGTGATCGACTGCGGGAGCACTGCCGAACGCAGCGCCGGAAGGATCGTCTACGCGATCTTGAGATCGGAAAGAGTACGACTACATCACCCACGAGAATCCGCTCTCGTTAAACACTTTGGAATCTTCGAGGGTGAGTTATTCTATCGACTCGTTGCTACAATCTAGTAGATAGATCTTGGCTTGTTTGTTTGTATGCGGTAGAAATTTTTTGTTTTCCATGCTACGAATCCCTACAAGGGCCTGGTCATCCCCAAGTCCGCGGTGACCATAATCCAGCGATGCTGGAGCTGCTGGAGGAGGAGTACAACTCGCACAAGGGCGACTGACGCGGTTCAGACATCATAGACCGTGACATCAGAGAGCTGATCAACGAGGGATATCTCCCTGCGACGGAGGGGCTCGCCTGGCGGGCGGCACCGGCCGGCGAGGTCACACCTTCTCCCCAAGTCAGAGAAAAGGTGTACCTCAAAGCACATATGGTACGTGACGTCTCCCTACCCATCTCCAACTTCTTCCTTGCTATCCTCAATCACTACCGAGTACAGCCTCATAACCTCTCCCTCAATAGCATCCTAGCGCTTAGAAACTACGCGACGCTTTTCGAGGGATACCTAGGGATTAGGCCTAGGCTAGACCTCTTCATATACTTCTTTACCGTCAAGCGTGAAGCCGGAGCCGGCAAGGACAAGCTTAGGAATTGTGGAACCATTAGTTTCAAGATCCGGCCTGGCCGGCGCTTCCCCAACATCGTCGGCCACGAGTCCTGCAAGAATTGGCAGCGTACTTACTTCTATAGTCCAGATATCCCTCTGGTTAACCGAGAAGTAATGTACCCGATTTTCATTGATGGAGCCACCGCCGAAGCCCCGACATGGAGATCCCAGGCCTCCATTCCCTACGACATCGACACTTCCCGCGCTATAAGGCGGATAGAGTTGTTTGTAGATACGGGTTTGACCGGATTGGACCTAGCCACGTGCTGGTTCATCAGGCGGATCCAGCCTCTGCAGCACCGCTCGAAGCTGATGCACGAGTATTCCAATGATAGAAGGGATAGCCTCCACATCTCCGAGGATAATTTCTCGAGCAACTCCGTCAAGCTTTGCCTCAAGGACATCGTCAAGGTAAAGGAAAAGATACGTGGCTTCACCATCGCCTACGAGATGTTCGTATAGAGCAAGTGCCCAAAGGTATATGTTTATTTTCCGTGTATGACATATACTCCAGTTCTTTCGTCTTAACCTTTTCCATCTCATCTAACACGGTGACCTTTCACTTAACAGCTTAGAGATCTAGAGGAGGATAGCATGGCTGTCCAAATATATGATCCAAAGATGAAGGAAGTCACGGTCGTGTCCGACGATGATGTTCCATTGGCGCGAAAGCGGAAGAGCTCGACCTCTGACGCTGCCGACGGAGGTAAGAAGAAGAAGATGGAGGGTGGAGCCTCCAAGAAGACTGTCGCTGCCCTGGAGGCAGAGAAAAGAAAGGTTACATGGATCCCTTTTGCCAAAGCACCCCCACTTGTGTAAGCTTCTTTCTCTCCGACATTGTCCATTTGTTTGTCTTATTCCCGTACTTATGCATTTTGCACGTTTCAGGAAGAAAGCCACGACCAGCTTGAAGAAGACCTCCAAAACTTCGGGGGCTTCTAGAACCATCAAGGATATGCTGCATCGTGATGCATCTCCCGCCATCGCCCCTGTCACTCCCATCGTCAAGCCTTCATACGCTCCGACAAGCTCTCAAGCCAAGGAAGCAGCTGGCCCTTCTGCCATGGAAGTGGACTCAGGTGCCTCTACCGAGCTTGCTGTTGTCGGCGAACAGGCGACGCAGGAGAGTGCCACACACCAAATGGGTGAAGCTCTGGCTAAGGATGCCATGGATAGCGGTAAGGCGGTGGTGGAAGGTGGTACCTCTACCGAAGGCGGCGTCCTCGCCCCCAGAAAGCCATAGAGTTCCCGAAGATAGTCTATCTGGCACTTACGCCGGGTAGCACTTCTCTAGTTCCTGGTGCAGCGCCGACATCTCCAACGTGCGGTCTCGAGGAACTCCTCCGACAAGCAGAGATCTTGCAAGGAAACAGTGTATCCTTTGGCAAGCTACTGGCCGAGAGCACTACCAATCTCAAGATCATTGTGCTTGTAAGTTTTATTTGCCTTTTGCATTTCATATGAGTATCCCCTGTAGCCCCCGAGGATTTAGACGGAAAACCATAGGTCTTTGCGTCTGAACGCTCTAAGAGTGACTAAGCTAGAAAACTTCTCACTGTAGCCCCCAAGCATGTAGTTTGAATGAATTATTCTGACTAGATGCTTTAAGAGTAGCATATGCAGTGTTTATAAATTTCGATACTGTAGCCCCCAAGCTTCTAGTTGTAACTGAATTAGTTCCGACTAGATGCTTAAAGAGAAAATAAGCATACATCTGAGTTAAAACTTTATACTATAGCCCCCAAGCTTCTAATCGAAAACTGAATTAGTTCCGACTAGATGCTTAAAGAAAGACTAAGCATATTGCTAAGTTAAAAAACTCTCGCTGTAGCCCCCGAGCGTCTAGGTGGAAATTTTCCGGCTAGATGCTCCAAGTAGACCAAACAACGATTAATTTTCTTCTTTCCACAGAATGAGAATGCTTGGAGGGGCATGGCCAACGACAAGTACCAGAAGATGCGCGCGGACTTGCAAGCTGAAAAGGGTAAAACTGCCTTCTTGAAGGAACAGATCACCAAGAGCAAGCGTCTGTTTTCCTTTCTTTTTCGCATTCCGACTTGGTTTTGCGCCCACATTCTCCGAGTACTCACTGTGTACTGTTATTTCTCCGACTTGCAGAAACCATTGCCAAGGCTAAGGATATTGTCGAGCAATCCAAGCATATTCATCAGCTGGATAGCGAGAACAAGATCCTTAAGCAGGAGAGGAAGGACATGCTGAAGATGCATGAAGAATCAATGAAAGCCTTGCAGGACTCCGCCACCGAGGAGATGAACCGCTTGAAGGAGTAAATTTCTATCCTGAAAGAGCAGAAGAAAGCTGTCGATGAGAAAAAACACCACCATCATGAAGCGTACAAGATCCTCCAACAAGAACGGGACTCCATGGCGGATACCCTCTGGCAAGCTGAGGCCAGCATCTTCAGTAAGTGATTCTCCGTCTTGGATTTCTATAAGCTGGATACTTTGAATATTTGAACTCATGTGCTCCTTTGTCGGAATTTGCAGATCCTATGGGTTTAACCCGGTCGCCTCCTCCAACAAAGGAATGCATGGTCCTTGCCGGCAACTTTATCAACACTGCCATCGTGCAGGCCAAAGAGATTGCCAAGCCCCTCCAGATCAACATCAAGGCATCGGACTTTGTGACGAAGTTCTCGGAGATCCTGCACCGAGCCCCCAAGCGTATTACAACCTGGAAAGCTTCATGTGCACGGGTCGGTGCAAGGATGGCGCTGTCCATGGTCAAGGCACACTACGAGGATGCGGACATCGACACGATAACCTCTGGTATTCCCGACGTGGATGACGAAGGCAAAAAGATAGACCACGAATCTATCTGGTATTCCCGCGGGTTATGATACCAGAGTCGCCGAGTTGGTTGACGTCAATGTCTTCGTGCCAATGAACACCATTGATGGCAGCGACCAAAGCTCCTCTGAGTCCCTCAACACTGCCGACTTCGAGGGTGACTCTCCTGCTGCTGGTGATGTTGCTTCCAAGTCGCCTGCGCCAGAGGAATAAAAACAATTTGTAATGTTCGTTTCCTCTGTAACATGTTATGCGGAAAAACTATGTGTTAACTTAAGGCGGAAAACAATGGTGTATGTCCTGCTACTTTAAGAATTATTTCCAGCATGTATATATTTTTTAAGCAAGTGTTGGCTTATCCATTACTTTGGTTTTTATGCTTGACTTTTCGTGAGTCAGAAGACTCGTTGTCAGAACCATGCGCTCAGGTGATGATGCCCAATGGCACCTTCAATAACTTAAGCACAAAATCGCCGATAATAAGTGCCAAAAGTCACTACTCCAGAATCCACATAGAAACAACAAAGAACGTGTAGACTAGAAAACTTAAGCTAACGCCCATAGGCGGAATTTTCACAAGTGCAATCGCAAAGCTTGTGCATAAAGGTTTTATATGATCCAAAAATGAACACTAAAGGAGGTAAAAGACTCAGCAATATGAGTGAACCAGAGAGCTTTATTTCATTGATCATATAAGAGGTACACAATAGATAAAAAATGCTAAGTGTAGAAAGGACGTAGTTGTGCTATGTTCCATGGCCGATCAAGCTCCGGGTAGTCATCATCCCGGTCACATCGCTTACGCTTATGATCCTCGTTGGGTCTATCCTTCAGTTCACGATTGTCAACAAGGTAGTAAGACCCATTGAGCAGCACCTTGCTTATGATGAACAGTCCTTCTCATGGCGGGGATAATTTGTGTGACTTCTTCTGCTTAAGTCGGAGCACCAAATCCACCTCTTTAAACGAGCGATGTCGAACGCGGTGACTATGGTAGCTGCGTAGCTTCTGTTGGTAGATGGCGGATCTTTGGCATGCCAAAACACGCTCCTCCTCGAGAAGGTCCACATCTAGGCGTCTGGATTCTTCAGCATCATCTTTGTCGTAGGCGGCAACTATTGGTGTATCATGTAGTATGTCGGAAGGTAGGATGACTTCTGCTCCATATACCATGAAGTAAGGGGTGTAGCCGGTAGATCTGTTGGGTGTAGTTCGTAAACTCCACAACACAGATGGCAATTATTCCGCCCAGGCTCCAGCTACTCTATGTAGCGGTGCCTCAAGACGTGGCTTTATTCCCTGCAGAATTAATCCGTTGGCTCGCTCAACCTGACCATTGGATTGTGGATGTGCCACAGATGCAAGATCAAGTCGGATGCCCTTCTCCCAACAATAAGCCTCCACTTCTCCGAGTGATAAGTTGCTACCGTTGTCGGTGATAATGCTATGTGGGAGACCAAATCTCACCACTAGATCCCGGACAAACCTGAGGGCAGTTGCCCCATCAAGCTTTCTAATGGGTTTAGCTTCCATCCATTTAGTGAATTTATCAACTGCTACTAGCAGATGCGTAAACCCACATGGTGCCATCTGTAACGGTCCCACCATGTCTAGACCCCAGACTGCAAACGACCAAGTTATTGGTATTGTTCGCAGTTCTTCAGCAGGAACATGTGGTTGTCGGGCATAATACTGGCATCCCATGCATATCTCAACCATCTTGTCGGCGTCCGCCTTCGCGGTCAACCAGTAGAATCCTTGCTGGAAGGCTTCCGCGACCAACGATCGAGGAGCGGCGTGATTCCCGCAATCTCCGAGATGGATTTCGCGCAGGATTTCAATACCTTCTAGCTAGGAAACACACCTAAGGTATACACCAGTAGTGCTCCTTTTGTAGAGTTGTCCATTAATTATGGTATAGCCCTTCGCTCATCGTACTATTTGCCGTCTTTCGACCTCGTCGTCGGGCAAAGTTCCATGTTCGAGATATTCCATGAACGGATTTGTCCAAGCCGGGGGGATCTTTGACACCATGTGGACGAAAGAGTCAACTCTATCCGGGTTGTCGATGTATGCTCCCTTCACGGATGGTGTCCGTAGATGCTCTAGGAAAACTCCTGGCGGAATTCGCTTGTGCCCTAATCCAAGTTTAGACAGTAGATCGGCCGCCTCGTTTTGCTCCCTAGGTACATACTTGACCTCGTAGCCCAAGAAGCAGTTGGATATCTCGTCCACTTTTCGTCTCGATATGCCGCCATCATAGGGTTCCGCGCATTCCAGGTGCCAGCCACCTGCTGGGCAACCAAGTCGGAATCTCCATAGCAAACTATGCGCTTGAGGCCAATATCCTTGGCTACGCGTAATCCGTGAATGAGTGCTTCGTACTCCGCCATGTTGTTCGTAGCCTTGAAGTGGAACTGCAGAACGTAGTGTAGCTTGTCCCCAGTTGGTGACTGTAGCAGTACACCAGCGCCCGAGCCATTGAGCAGCTTTGATCCATCAAAGTGCATCACCCAGTTTTCTGGTTCCAACAACGGAGTAGCATTTGGCATCTCCGTCCAATCTGCAATAAAATCCGCCAAGGCTTGTGACTTGATGGCGTCGCATCTCTTGTAGGTGATCTCAAAGGCAGCAAGTTCAATGCCCCACTTCGCGACCCTTCCCGTAGCATCGTTGTTGTTGATGATGTCGGACAATGGAGTCTTGCTCACCACTATGATTGGGTGCTCCTGAAAGTAATGCCTCAGCTTCCGAGAAGCAAGGACTACTCCATAAGCTATCTTTTGGTAGTGCGGGTAACGCTGCTTGGACTCCGTCAAGACCTCGCTTACATAGTAAACTGGTCATTGAACTCCGTGCTCATAGCCTGGTTCCTTCCGCTCTACCACGACAACGATGTTGATTACCCGGTTGGTTGCCACCATGTAAAGTAACATGGGCTCTCCAGGCTCGGGTGTTGCAAGGATGGGCGCTGAGGAAAGAATCTCCTTGAGCTGCTTCAATGCTGCATCTGCCTCATCCGTCCATGTGAATTTGTCCGCCTTCTTCAGCAACTTGTTCAGCGGCAGAGCCTTCTCTCCAAGTTGGCTGACGAACCAACTAACTGCTGCAACACAACCTGTTAGTCGTTGAATGTCCTTTAGGCATGTCAGACGGTTTATGTTTAAGATGGCCTTGATTTTATCTGGGTTGACCTCGATTCCACGTTGGAAAATGATGAAGCCCAACAATTTGCCGGCTGGGACCCCGAAGACGCACTTCTTAGGGTTAAGCATCATGTTGTATTTCCGAAGATTATCAAAGGTTTCTTTCAAGTCAAAGATTAAGTCGTTTGACTTTTTAGACATCACCGCTATATCGTTCACGTAGGCGTGAACGTTCCGACCAATTTGATCGTGTAGGCAATGTTGCATTGTCCGCTGGTACATAGCACCTGCGTTTTTCATCCCAAAGGGCATCGTAACATAGCAAAACATGTCGTATGGAGTAGTGAACGAAGTGGCCAATTGGTCCGACTTCCTCATCTTGATCTGGTGGTATCCTGAGTATGCATCGAGAAAACAAAAAAGTTCTGAGCCAGCCGTCGAGTCAATGACTTGGTCAATGCGAGGCAAAGCAAATGGATCTTTGGGACATGCTTTGTTCAAGCCGGTGTAATCAACACACATTCTTAATTCATTGGTTCCCTTTTTGGGGACAAGTAAAGGATTGTCCACCCATTGGGTGTGAAGGACTTCTCGTATAAAACTAGCCTTAAGTAACCTAGCTATCTCTTTGCCAATGGCGCGCATTTTCTCATCTCCAAAGCGTCGTAGAGGTTGCTTCACTGGTTTTCATTTTGGATCAATGTTTAAGCTGTGCTCGGCAAGTTCCCTAGGTACACCTTTCATGTCGGCAGGTTGCCAGGCAAAGATGTCCCTATTCTCACCGAGGAACTCGACGAGCGCGCTTTCCTATTTGGGATCCAGGTTCGTCCCAATGACGGTGGTCTTGGAGGCATCGCCTACCACAAGTTCCACCAGCTTGGTCTCGATGGTGGCCTTGAATACTGGAGCAGAGTCGGAGATCTGTTTCTTTGATGTGGGCATCTCTGAGTCATCGACCTTACTCTGGATCTCCTTGAATTCTTCGCTGTAGAGGACAGCTTCCGTGTAGGCTGCTTCATTGATCTCATAGTCCCTAGCTTTGGTAAAGCTTCCGGATACGGTGATGACACCGTTTGGTCTGGGTATCTTCAGTTTGTTGTATACGAAGCATGGCTTGGCCATGAAGGTGTGGAATATGTCGCGGCCGAATATGACGTGGTACACGCTCTTGAAGGGGACCACCTCAAAGGTCATGCACTCTTGACGGTAATTATTAACATCGCCAAAGGCTACCTGAAGTGTGATACACCCAAGGGACCGAGACTCCCGACCAGGAACTACGTCGTGGAAGATGGTGTTGGTCCACCTTAGGTTTGCCTCCGTCAAGTTCATCTTCTGTAGTGTATCTAGGTACATGATGTTGATGCTGCTTCCACTATCCACCATACACTTGGTGAACTCATTGCCGTCAATCAGGGGGTTGATGACCATGGCGTATTGGTTCTCTGTAGGAATGAGGTGTGGGTGATCCTTCCTGTCCCAAGTAATTGGAACCTCCGACCAGCGCAGGTACTAGGGAACTGGGGGTAGAGTAGCCATCAGGATCTTCATAGAGGTCTTCTGTTGTCGTGCAGAGGGATGCCAAAGAAAGTGTGGTAAACTGGCGCCTTCTTCACGAAGGGGTTCTTGCCTTTGTCGTCGCTCTTGGCGGCGTGCTTGGGGTCAACATCCTCATCCATGTCACTTTAATCCTTGGACTCCTCCTCCTCCTTCTTCCCCTTGCCCTTGCCTCGTGGTCTGTTCTTCCGACTTCGCTTGTAGCCGAACTCCGAGTCCTCCTTGAGGTTGTTGACGAACTTGCAGTGTCGATTGGTGTGAGTGGCTTTGCCGTTGACATCGAGGTGTACGAGGCACGGCATATCGCGGTACTCCTCATAGGTTTGGGGAACACAGAGCGCTGCCGAGGTAATTTCACTTCCTCGCTGCTGCCCACGACCAGCTCCCCATCCTCGGCCATGTTGTCCGCCATCACCTCATCCTGCAAAGGCCATGGCGACCATGTCGGGAGTTTGCTTTTCTTCTAGAGCGGTTTTCCGCTTTATGCTGCTGTTCCTCCTTGCCTGAGTTGGAATGGCCGTTGCCGGCAGAGAGCCGCGAGCATCGTCGTCGGCAGCTGTGAACTCACTATCCAACTGAATCATCTGGTTCAAGTCAAGCTGGTGATTGTCCTGCAAGCCTTCAGATTATGTTGGAGCAACGTGCCCCTTTCCAACCCATCAATGAAGGCGGCCATGGCGGTCTGAGCATGCACTCCTGCGCAGTAATTCTTCATATCCAGCCAGCAGGAGAGGTAGGCGCGAGATGTCTCGTCTTTCTCTTGCATGCACCGTTGTAGATCGCCGACAGTGCAGAGACTTTTATACGTAACCTCGAAGTTCTTGGTGAACGCTTCTTGCATGTGCAACCAATTGCAGATGGATTTCTCTGGCAAGTCACCAATCCATTGACGGGCCGTGCCCGCCAACATCAGTGGGAGGTACTTGACAGCGACATTGGGGTTACCTTCATCAATATCCACCGTGTTGCCATAATCCTGCAACCATGTGGCTGGCTTGGCGGTGCCATCATAGGGCTTGATGGTCTTGTCAATTCGGAAACCTTTGGGGTAAGTTGCGGACCGTATCGCAGGTCCAAAGCAACGTGGTCCCAGGTATGGTCCTTCCCGGGCCTCATGGATCTTGTCTATCCGCGAACGTGCGTCGTATGGCTCTGGGTCTCTCTTCTTCTTGTCAATAGGGGATGGGCTATGTGAACGACACGGGCCCCGTCTGTCATGGTGACTGCTAGGTGGCGACGGAGGCGGAGGTGGCGGTGGGTTAGCTTTCTTGCTGTTACCCTCCTGCGACGCCTCACGCTTGTCGCGGTTGCTTGTCGGACGTGGAGGGTCATGGTGCAACCTGCTCTTGTGTCCCTGGTTGCACTCTCCGTCATGACGGGTCTGCTCCGCATTGTCGCGGATGACGATGCCGCCCTGCCTTGACGGGGGCATATCCGTACGATGGTGAGGCTTGGGGTCGTCGCAATGTCGGGGGGAACGGGGCGGTGGCGATGGGCGATGAGGTTGGACCTTTTCTCCGTGGTTGGAGGATATGGGGATAGCATCCTTCCTGTTGCACGCATCCCTCCGTCTTCGTTCTGATGAACCCGTCTGGGACCCGACATCAAGAGGAGATCTGTCCCTTGGCGGCTTGTGCTGGCTAGACCGGCAAAACGCTGGGTCAGACTCAAGCCTCTGAGAGGTGGCCTTTTCCTGCTGTTTCACCGCCTTGGACACTAGGTCATAGACCTGTTCTACCGCCTCAGGCGATCGATTATGCTCCACAAGGGTCTTGGCAACGACGAGGTTGAGGAGAGGAGTGGGCATCACCTGTCTGCCTTCACTGTCAATGTATGGCTTGGCCTGTGTTGGCTTCGAGGGAGCCCATCCTAGGTTTCGCCGTACACCAGGATCGTTGATGACGCGAGATGGAGATTTCTTGGCCTTCTACTGCAGCAGTAGAGTCTTGTACTCGGCCTCCATTGATCTAGCTTTCTCTATGGATTTCTATGCGTTGACCAGATCTCGATCTAATTTAGCGCCTTGCTCCGTGATGGCCCGCGCTTCCTCCAGCAGCTGCTGGCGCTTCTCGTCAAGCTGGGTCACGTTCCAGGTATGAGCTAAGGTCAGTGGCTCAACAAGAAGGTTGTCGTACATCACTCTATCAGCTGGAGTAACTTGGGCAGCAGCAGACGTAGATGCCGGAGGTGGCAAGCTTGCAGTGTTGTTGTTGCTCGGATCGGTGCCGAGTTCCTGCGGCTGTTGCACTGGGTTAGGCGGAGGGGGCATGACCTTTGCGCGATCATCGTCAGCAGCAATACGTGGTCCTTTCCCCTTGTCCAGCACTGTAGGCGGAGCTCGTCCGGGTTGATCTTCATCCATCGTCGTCCCAATGGTGACGAACACCTCTCAAGACGCGACGACATTGTTGGCCTGCTCGTCGCGCATGTACTCCTCTTCCATCTCCTGCATGGCGGAGTCTAGTTCCTCTGGACTAAAATCTATCTCCTCTGAATCTGCACTGAAGTCGGCGTAAAGCGCATCAATCACAGAGTCAGAGGGCGCCAGGACTTCCTTGATGGGGGGTGGAGGTGCAATAGCAGCGACGATGACTGGAGGTGGTGGCGCAGCTGTGGCAATGGCGGCCGTAGGCGATGGTGGCGGTGGCTGAATCGGAGGGGCTTCGTCAATGAGCGCAAGCGCTGTCTGAGCTGCTGCTTCGGCCTCCGCGTAGTTGTTGACGATGTTTACCATGCTTTTGAAGGTAAGACGTCCCGACGCTTGCTGCCGTCTTAGAGAATGCCGGAGAAGCGTGCCATGGTCTAGTCCTTCCACAAAGTGATACATAGCATCATCATTGGGGTAGTGGGCCAGATCGGCTCGTATACGGAGCCACCTGGCAAGGTAATCGCGGGGTTTTTTGCCCTCTCTCTGAATGCAACGCGCCAGATCAAAGATGGTAACCACGCCGAAGAACTTGGATCTCTACTATCCAGACGCACGGGCGAAGCCGGTGGACTTGCAGTGATCTTCCACCTTTATATCCTGCACAGGGGCGGTTTGGGTGGGCCTTGAATTTTTCTGATCTTTGCCGGCAAATTCCGAAGAGAGATCCGACATCGATCCTTATGCGAACGTATCCTGCCCGTAGGCGGTCCGTGCGGGTCTTGATGCTCCTCCGACTCCCAGGGAACTAGTGCCCGAGTCGGTTTCGCCGATGAAGAGGTGGATATCTCCGATAGGAACGATCGAACACCGCGTAGGGTTCGTCTTCGCCGGGATCCAGAACTCGTCGGGAGGGATGATCGGAACATTGCCGGAGAAGAGAATGTGACCGATGGCCATGGTTTCGCCGATTCCCGCGAAGATCTTGGTCCTCGCCCGCTAAAGAGCGTGAAGCGCCTCTTACCCCACGGTGGGCGCCAACTGTCGTGGTACTGCCGACGAGTACGCCATGGAGCGGTCCTCACAGTGCGTGTTTAAAGACGTGGGGGAAGGCGGACGGTTGAAGGGTACGAGGTGACACAGCTTACCCAGGT
Source organism: Avena sativa (assembly GCA_916181665.1). Classification (NCBI taxonomy): domain Eukaryota; kingdom Viridiplantae; phylum Streptophyta; class Magnoliopsida; order Poales; family Poaceae; genus Avena; species Avena sativa. The sequence goes on along the minus strand of OV702295.1, from coordinate 329,429,164 downwards.
TCAGATCCCACGACGGTGGCGGAATCCTACTCCTGCTATAAATCACTATAATGGCAATATGCCGAGTTACAGAGATAGGTTCGTTGTGCGAGGTGTGACTAGAAAGTCTAAGTTATCGTGCCCTAAGGGCTCCCATAGGCCCGACTTATATAGTCGCCAGGTCCTAGGGTTATAGGGAAAAGTCCTAGCCGGACAGGTTACAGAGTCCTACACCGTCTATCACTAGTCTAGCGTGTTTTGTACTCCAAGGCTCCGGGTACGCTAGTGACTCCACCGTAGCCTTCCTTTATCCGGCATGGGCATCCCTTCTGGATCCATCTAACTGGGCCTCCCAGCAGGCCATGGGCCATGCTATCGACTATGGGCCACCCGGGTTATCCGGATAGAGGACATGCTATGAGGATACCCATATAGCATATCCCCAACAGATAGAAAGTCTCTGTTCCGGCACCCTGCCAGGACGAGGAAGTGCCCCCGGAGCCATCTCCATTGATCTCCACCACCATCTCCATCACCGTTGCTGCTTCCCATGATGAGGAGGGAGTAGTTCTTCCTTGATGCTAAGGGCTCTAACGGTAGCTAAGTGTTCATCTCTCTCTATGCATGATCTTGTGGTCATGAGCTTTGTAATCAAGTAGATCTACCTTGCTACTCAAGTGCTTCATTAGATCTCTGCTCTCCCCATGTGTGTGAAAGTGACAGCGTGCATGCCATGGTGGCGCTTAGGCTTGAGTCTACATAAATACTCTCTGTGCTTTAATAGATCTATGCTTTTCCCCACGTGTGTGAAAGTGACAGCGGGCATACCGTGTGTGTGGCACTTTGGATAGATTGAATATTTGTTATGAGTTATATTTGGAGTTGGATGTCTCTATGAAATTGTGGTGTTTGTTGGAACCATCTAGTGCTTAAGGTGACAGTGTGGGGTTATCTAGATTGGGGAAGGCGGACTTTGAGGTGTGCTGTTATAGCCCTACCTTGGATTAGAGTGTCCAACCGGAGAGTAGTTAAGAGTAGTATCATGAAGAGAGGATATTTATATGAGAGTGTTCACTAGTGAAAGTATGATCCTAGGCCTTGTTTCTAAGCATTGAAATACCGTTTTCTACTAGATCTGTTGCATGTTTGCTTGCTTCCTTCTTGTTGCCTTTAGTCTTTGCCTCACTGTCAAGCTATTTTCTGGCACCGTTACCACTTGTATTTCACTATCTCTTTGCTGAACTAGTGCACCTATACACCTGACAAGTGTATTGGGGACACAAGAGACTTCTTGTATCTTGATTGCAGGATTGCTTAAGAGGGAATACCTTTGACCACGTCGTCCCTGAGTTCGATAAACCTTGGGTAATCCACTTAAGGGAAACTTGCTGCTGTTCTACAAACCTCTGCACTTGGAGGCCCAACAACTGTCTACAAGAATAGAAGTGCGTAGACATCAGGATGGATCATCGAAATCCCCAACGTTGGATACTTGGGTGATGGAGCCTTCTGGTGACGCGGCGATAATGGATCTGGCGACTGAAGCCAGGGTCGCCGAGTTGGTGTCATCGTGGAGGTCCGCGTCGTCCATGGCCACGTTGGTCTCAACCACGTTGCTTTTGTCCGAGTCATACTCGGAGGCATGGCGATGGATGGTGCGTACCTGGCTTTCAGAGAGCCGATTGTGTGGTGGCGACTCGCCGATGAGCGCCGAGTCCTCCGAGATGATGACATCGGTGAAGCCGACGAAGAGGCTGATGTGCCGTCCGGCATGATGACGCTATGCGTGACCGGGCGCGATGCTAGGACATAGCTGCTGGGCAAGATCTGGAGGATCTCGCCGATGGCGATCATGCGGTCGGTGGCGATCGTCCGATTGATGGGCAAGTAGGGTCTCACCATAGAACACATGCCTGACCAGCCAGGCCCCACGGTGGGTGCCACTATCATGGGAATGACCACGGCAGATGCTGCTAGTGGCAGCGAGTAGTAGAACGAGGGGCAAGGGCAGGCAGCCATCTGCGGTGCGAGATGAGGGTAAAGACCTACTCCTACTAGATTGTATTATCAGGAGATTACAATGGGCGAGCTCGACGGCTAGGCTGTGAGTCGATGGGGTGTATGACGGAACGTAAGTGCTATGCGTGCCCTAGGAGGTTTATATAGGATCACCTCGCTAGGGTTTACAGATCAACAACCGAGTTGGATAAGGACTCGGAGGGTTTTGACCTAATCCGACTGGGCCTAGCTACGCTTCTGGGCCTTCAGCTTCCAGTCGCCTGGCTTCCTCTTGGGTTGCGGTCTAGTCGCCGTCCTGCATGCCCACTCGCTGAGAGTATGATCCAGTAGGGAACGTCCCGCTGGGTATACCCCACTCGGCATATCCCCATCAACTCTCAAAAATGCTTCTATCTTATCTTTATATAGCAATTGCATTCCTAAATGTCACTAGGCTTTAAGTGTGTGACCCTACGGGTTCGGATATATGTGGACATGTCCATAACACCTTCTATAACAATGACCAATGTTGCGTGTGCTTGAATCATCACATCGACCCCATACACCCGAGATCTTCATCATGCGAACCTTCTATATTACTTATTGATACATGTCGTATTGCTTCTCGATACTTTACATAACCCGAGGTGAAAATATTATGTTATAATCGTTACCTGACATGTAGTCTTTTACTCATTCCATATCATCATTTTCACATGACATAATGATGACTGCAAGTGCATAGTTCATTTTAGCTAGTTTCAAAATGAGAGTATCGAACCAGAGAGAGTTACTAGTTAAGGTCTTAATGACCATTTTTAGTATTCACCAAGAGAGTGCTTGGGAGTTATCTTCGGTTTCAAGCAAGTGTTTTAGAAAGGTCGTGTGCCTGAACAAAGCAATATTAATGTAAAGCGAGTAAATAGAGAGAACGATCGCGATGTAGATAGTATGAAACTGCAGTAAGGGTAAAGCGTTCTCAGGGAGTGTAATTCCACCACTAGCAATTGGGTTATTCATGATTAGGATAAATCTATATCCTCCTTGATGAGTATGTACGAGAGGACCTCTAAATTAGATTATCATAGACCAAACATCTTATTTTTCATCTCTCATAACCACAGCGGTGATCAAAGGTCAGCCACCCTAATCTTGCACAATTAAGGGTTAACCCCATGGTCATGGACTAGGCTTTGTGAGACCCCTCTTATCCTCTTCGGGCACATGAGTAATGATCCAATGCAATATGTGTTTAGTTCCGTAGTAGAAAAGAATTTTTGTACTAACAACGAGAATGATAAAGCCAAGGTTTATACTATGCAAATGTAAGTTAACAGATGAATTCGGTGTTCATACCTTTGAAGAATGAAAAGCATTTTATGTTCCAATGAACGTTAATGATGTAGTCGTACAACGCCGCCGACCTCAAAGTCGTGCAGATGTACAAGCGATGAGTGCTAAAACCGCCAGCACCTCCTAAGTTCTACACGTGTCTGGTGTAGACGGTGTCCTCCGGGCTCCAGTCTAGCTAAACAGCAAAAGAAGAAAGATCCAGACTAAGGATCCAGCAGCACGACGGTGTGCGTATGGTGGAGATCTTAAACCCGTATGCATGCTCCAATATTCTGGAACCACACATGAGGGAGAAGGAGGGAGAGAAGGAAAAAGCAAAGGGGATGAATGAAGGGGAGTATCCACCCCTATATCGGGACCCCGTTGTTCCATACCTCCCCTTGCACCATCTAGTTGCCCATGAGATCCGCCTCTCCTCCTTGTGCATCCTTGTCTGCAGAATCGATGTCACACGCCCCTAATTATCGCCTTTGTCTGCATCTTGCCCGACTCCGGCCACCGTTGATTCATGATCGTCTGACCTTCGACCTCCCCTTGCCACGCCGTCACCTCCTTCATGTTCATGGTGAGCCTCCGGTCCTCCAATACTATTGCTCCATCACCCTCTCATTGTATATCACGCTACCGTCGTGCACTGCTATACGCCGCAGCTGGCCATCATTGTATTGATCGCTTCGGTGACCATTTTTTGTCGGTGCCACCACCACACGGTCTGCCTCAGCCTCTTCTCTCAAATGCTTAACTCCTTGCCAGCTCGCATGCTTGCAATAAGCAGATCGATCAACGTTCTGGGGTGGATCAACCTTGACTAACATTAGCATGACATCATGCTTAGGTCATAATTCAGTTTTCTTTTCTTTTTACTAGTTTCTATGATATTTTAGTAAATGTTAAATCCTTGGCATGTGGGCCCTTTTTTAAAGTGAGATAAACATTTCATACTTGTTTCTATTAAATAAACTTATAATGTGTAATTCATTTTATATTTTTCAAAATGATTTAAAATGAATTTAAATTGGGAAAATCTTAAATAATTCATTGCAAGTTAGGAAAATGTGAGTAACATATCAAAATTTTCAGAAAAATAAGATCTACAATTTAAGTCTATTATCATACATTGTCAATCAATTTAATAAAATAATTTACTATTTATCAAATATTCCTAAAGTAATAAAAGCCTAAAAATTCACATGTTATTAATTTAAAATATGAAATATATATATAATATACCAAAATGGTCACAAAAATAAAATATACATGTTAAAAATATAATATACTAGTTTTTCAATAAATAAAAATATAATGATCTAATAAACCTTATTTACACCTTTTTCTTTTATTATTAATTCATAAAAGATCACATAAAAATTGTTTGTAATCTTTATTATTATTTACTTAAGTTTTGGTTGGTAATAATAATTTCAATTATTATTTACCTTAAGTAAAACCAATTTGCATTATTTTAGACTTATTTCCTAAAACTACCATTATAAATAATCGTATATGAGTCTCTAAAAGTTTTATAAAGTATAAAATTATCATATATGTTGATTATAAATTATTAATCATTTCACCTGCTATTTATTTTCACAAATAAATGAACTCAACTAAAATTTAAAGGGAACTCTTCAATAATTAAAGTAATGCCTTTTCCATAATAATAAAATATGATCATCAATTACTATGTTGAAAAATATTCCATTGGATTAGAATGATAATAAAACAAAATTACAATAGAAATAATACCACTTCTATTTCACCTTTGGGGTATAATGTCCAATGAATAAAGTTTAATGTCATGCTTTATGAAAGGTTTTCAAGTATTTAATTAAGATATTTACTCATCAATGTTGATAGTTCTACCTCATAATAGTTTAGAATAAGATAAACCCTAAAAGTAACTAGCTATAAGTTGGGGTACTTTTGTTTGTTAAGTAGGTTTTCTACAAAAGTTATTCTTTTTAAAGAACATAATAAGCAAACTTTCGTCACCTATTTAAGTTCTAGCATGAGTAATAGACTTGTATTAATGAAGTTTTTAACCATTTGTCATCACTTGAGTGCTATTTTTTATATGCTTTCTAGTTACACTTGCAAGTAATTTGACAAAGTCTCGTAATTCTAATCTAAAGCACAAGTGTGAAACTAATCTAAAAGAATAACACATCCTAAAGAAATCATCCCATGTTCACAAACCCTAGATCATCGAAGTTTGTTCCGGAGATTTTGGGTTTAGAACGATTACATCGCATTCCTTATACATAATAGCATCTTGCTTCTTTAAACATTAGTCATCCCCGGACCAACGATGTTGTTTTCAGATATTGGAGTTTATATTATCTCGAAGACCTTGGCTGCATAATCTTGCAGTAAAAAAGGCAAGTTCATACTTGCTCATGTCCTTTGATTATTTCCTATCAAGTACTTGCAATCTACTAATGTTATCACCTGTATTTCGAAAAGGATGGCAGCAAACACTATTTTCATAATAACATGACTTATCGATTATTGGCCCGAGTGGTGGTAACCTAATATGGCAGAAAAATGGAACCATGGTATGGTATATGTGGTTGGTGGAGGTTCCATTTGCACAGAAAAGTATCATCTAGGATTTATTAACAACAAATGTCGATCGCCAGTAATTCTTGCATCGTATATTACGCGTTAACCATGAGATCTATATGGCTCTAGGAAAGTTAGCTGGATCTTCTTCCTTTCAGATATCAACGGACATTGGTCTGGGCATGTTGTATGTTGCAAGTCGTGGGTAAAGCCGTATATTTCAGGAGAATTCTATCTGGACTTGGGCATTCCAATGTTTGCTGTTCTTGGGTAAATCTGTATATTTCGGGAGAAGTCTACCCTGAAATCACAACAACTAGATTTCTAATGTCTATGATAGATGTTGGGAATATGCCCTAGAGGCAATCATGTATGATGATATTTCCATTGTATTCATAAAGATATTAAGTAGTCTTTGTATAAACATCTGATGTGTATCATTGAATATGTGATTCGGTTGTGGAACTATGCATTCATGTTGTTTGTACTAAATATCCTTGGTCATTGAAGTTATGCTGGACACACAACTTAGACCAATGTGAAAGTTGGCTTGATGACTCGGTTCCACTTGTCATGGGCATGGAGATGCTATTCCAACTTACACAGATTCGGCTAAAGAGTTTAGCGAGTCAGATTGACCCATATTAAGGTACAACGAACAAGTTGTCATTTGTATATCTCAATTAATGTAATCCTTAGACCTGAGGTTATTGCATAGTCCGAGTTGAGGATCACAGACTTAGGTTCTGTCAAACGCTGATCCGTAACTGGGCAGTTATAAAGGCAGAGTTTGGGTCGACTGAGAATCAAGCTGCGTGATGTGAATAACCAAGATGGGATTTTGCCCCTTCACTTGGAGAGATACTCTCTGGGCCCTCTCGTGAGATACGATTCGGAAAGCATGGCCATGCACGACTCGGTTAAGTGCTAACCGAGGCGATCGACTAAGAGTTAGTCGGGCGAATCACTTATCTTGGATCGAGAAGAGAGTCGGACTATTTAAGGGATGACAATTATTCGCCTATAGTCTGACAAGGTATATCATGAGGCAAAAGGGACTCGGACGCAAGTCGCATTGGAAAGGCAAGTCGTCATGATTCTTTGGTACTTGGGAGTCAGCACGTTCTGCTAGGAGCCGCTACCGACTGATCGATTGGGAGTCGGACTCCAATCGTGTCCAAGTAGCCATGAGCCTGCGGGGTCACACACTTAAGAGCGGGAGCAAGTTCGGATTGGATCTGAACCTGTAATCTGGTTGGGTTGGACCTAAACCGGATTAAGACTGAGTTAGTGAGTTGGACTCACGGTGACTAGTGTTATATGGGCTTTAGTGAATGGGTCGCGCGAGCAGAGCCCACGTTCACTCCCTATATATAGTGGAGCACCGTAACCCATAAAGGTTAATCGTTGTTCGGTTAGGTCATTCCATGTGTTGGAAACCCTAGCTCCACAACAGTCCAGCCGTCGTACCGAACCTAGCAGTTCGCCGCCGGTGCTCCTCCTTGTACGTGTGGATACCAGCAGAGGTGTTGTACGATCAGCACCAGGACGATCGGATCGTGAGGACTGCACTGCATCAACTAACGCGCTTCATCAGTAATCCGCAACCACACGTCTAGTGGTAAACCTCGTGGCCTTCTACCTCAGCTAGATCTTGGGATCACCAAGTTAGAGGAATTTTTTTGTTTTATCTCCGCGTGGCCCAACAATAGATTGTATGTGTAAACCCGAGGTAAAGCCATATTACCGGGAGAAGTCTACCTTCGGGATCTAGGCATACAAAATGGTAGGTATGCGAGGTCGTGGAAAAGGGCACCGATTGGCTTGGTTCCTTACACCGAGCCTCGTACCAAGGAGGTATGAACAGGAATGCGTGCCCGGTTGTGCAACATGGATAAAGATCTCTCATGGGCAAAACAACGAACATCTGCAAAGTATATAAAAGTGTGATATGTTACCCTCTATTTTGTGAAGGATCTATGAACACGGTGGGAAAGAAACTCCATGAAGTTCTAATCAACATGTGAAGACCGACAAACATAGATCTTTAGAATAAAAGCAACCTCTGAAGGAATGTTTATGAAACCTACACAGCCTACGATCTATGGTCTGTGGCTATAGATAGTACATCAAACAATCCTATTTAATAAACTTGCTGAGTACGCTCGTACTCAACCGTACCTTTTTAACCCTTGCTAGATTCTAAAACCGTTGAAGACATCATCAACACCAACCTATGTTTAAGAGGATATCTTCAAGAAGCCAGAGTTATTCAATCAAGCCCATGGAGTCAACGTCTACATCAAGCAAAGTGGAGACAAAGTTCTAGAATAGATAGAAAAACATATTTCTAGCTCATAGAACCTATCTTTATAGAGCATTGCAGTAGCAACAATCACAGGCCAAATAGTATTAGAGGTAGACTTATACGTAGTATAGTTCTCGAGTTGTTATTTCTGGTTTTTTCGTTTGTAAGAATATTTCTTCCTCTTTGTACTTAAGAGGTTTTATGGATCTTTTGTACTCCCTCCGGCCCATATTAATTTGATTTGTCAAATTTTAGATAAACCTATATACTAAATAGTATCTAGATTCATCTAAATTTTGACAAATCCAAGTCAATTAATATGGGTCGGAGGGAGTAAGATTTTGAGTGGTAATCAATAGTCATCCCTTGTATCTGCAATGTTTCTGTTATACCAATCTGAGGGATGTCATACTGGTGAAACTGTGTTTCATTAGTGTTCAACAACTGGCATACTACACCATGCAGTTGTATGCTGGGTAACCGCAGGACATCATAAAATTTAGTAATACACGATCTATTGATATTGTTGTTACTCTTGTCTCTTGCTTTGCTAATTTGATTGAAGTCTCCGAGAGCAAGCCATTTTGTTCCAACAATTGGGTTGCCTGGTGCGGAGACAAGGAAAGTTTTCTCATACTGTATATTATTGAATACAATTACACACCTCTGAGGTCGTACGAATTATTTGGGCTGAGACAGATAGTCCGTGTTTATGGACAGATCGCTCAAACGCAGCAGCATGGAATTGAACTGAGTCACAACGCAAGGAGCGCCCAACTTTTACATCCACTCAATGCACATTATCATTTAGTAGATGTCCGTCTGAAGTCGAGCAGCCACTTGTGACTTGTTTTAGTTTCAGCTACCGCTCTTGTGCACCTGAAACAACTTAGTAAAAGGAAGTCCTTGTCAGCCAGCGATCAAATGCAGAAAACAGAAGAAAACGAGGAGCATCTTTGTTTTTGGTCGCGCACCAGGAATCCGACAAGCTAGCGGCAGTAGGCCACGGTGGTGGCCGCGGTGAGGACGGAGCTCGTCGACCCGCACTCGCTGTCCTTGAGCGACGCGCTGGACCGGTCCAGCTTAAGTGACCACGGGTAGTACAGTTGCTGGTACTGCGCGTAGGCGGTGGCCGCCGAGGACGGCACGCCGACGTGTGAGGACGAACGCTGCATCTTGACGCTCCTCGGCACGGGCGCCGCGCCACCGCGCCTCCGGCTTGGTTGCCGCTCGAGCGGCGACGGCGAAGGCGAGTCCGGTCTCTGCCTCGGCGCGCTCTGGGACCGGGCCTTGGCGCGCGACGACTGGGTGTTGGCCATGTAGTTCGGGAAGAACTCGGACACCGACTCGCCGTCCTCTGCGTAGGACGGCACGTACGGGCTGACGCGCGCCGTCGCCGGCTCGAAGTCCTCGAAGTGCCCGCTGTAGGCGTATGGGCTCATGAGCTCGGTGAATGCCGCCGACGGCGCCGGCGAGCACTGGCCGGCCCCGTAGTACTCCGCTCGCCGCCGTTCCCTCGACTCGCTCGCCGCGACCGAGCAGCTACTCCGCCCCCGCCGAGGCGGCTCCCCCATGTCCATCTCGACGATCTTGGCGTGCTCCTCGCCGGACCTGTCCAAGTCCATCTCCTGCATGCACCATTCCCACATTCACTGACTCACGCCGTGCTGCCCTGCACGATCTCATGGAACTAGCGCGCGCGGGGGGACAGGCTTACGTAGGAGCGTCGGCGCCTTGGGTGCTGCGGCGTCCGGCAGTCCGCCGCAGCGACGGCGGCCGCATGGTCTTCTTCCTCGAGCATGCGCATGCGCTGCGCGCGCAGGCGCGCCTGCGCCATGAGGAGGGCCTGCATGCGGCGGAGCGTGGCGCGTGCCTGCTTCCTCACCAGGTGGCCCCTGATCAGCGCCTGTAGCTTCACCAGCCCCCTCAGCGCGCACAGAGCCTTCCTTGCCTGCAGCAAGTAACACGTTCAAATCAGGAAGAAATGCTGCCGAATTTGTTCCAACTGCATTGCATCGGCATTTGATCAGATCGACCAGGTACGTGCATTTCTAAAATCAGGGGAAGGTATTACTTTCAATTGCATGGGACAGTTCAGATTCTTGTCTTATCTACCAAAGGTTATAAAAGAGTAAATTCAGTGGCGTGACATGGTAGGTACTCCACTGTGCAGATCAGAACTGTGTAAAATCGTGCATCAATCAAAAGAATCACCCAATTTTTTTTTGGTAGTAGTACTAGTTTGATCATTGCCATGTTACCGCAACTTAATTGAACTAATCACATTGAGCTGGATAGACTACAAAATTAGCGAACTTGTTCGCGTCGTCAGGCTTACCAGGTAGCCTCTGAAGGTGGCCTGGATCCTTGCGGCTGCGGCCTCCTCGATGGGGCATGCATACAAGTCGTCCTCCGCCTCGGGGGCCGTCAGGCGTATCACCGCGGCATCGGCAGCCGCCGCGACGGCGTGCTTTCTCTGCTCAAGCTCAAGCTCGTGCTCTGACACCGACACGGACACAGACGGGCCGCCGGCAGCGAAGGACACGCTCGGCTCCGGGGTGGACGGGGACAGCGCCGTGGCCTTCCCCGGCGTCGCGGGCCTCCGGAAGCTCCACCGCTTCTTATCCCCCGGGCTTGCCGCTGCCGGCAGCTCGGCCAATGGCGTGGCGTCACACTGCCCCTGCTTGTCCCCCCTCCTCCTGCCGCCGTCCTTCTTCCCCGCCAAGATGCTTCTCAGCCATCTCCCCGCCTTCCCCATTGCTAGCGCCTTCGATCCATGGATGGGCTCACACGACAACAGAACTGATAAGTGTATATAGACCCGGGCGCCGAAGAAGCCTATGCAATGCAATCACGGTCACCAGCCAGCCAGCCAACCACCCCTGCCGCGCGCGCGCGCAGTTGCAGCTCGAGACAGGACAGCGTGTCAGCAGTCAACCGAGGCGAGCTGCCGAGCAACATCGCGCATTCGCGCGGTCCGGCCGGCGCATGTGCGCGCGGGACGGCACGAACGTGGAGTGCATCCCTACAAGGCTGGCTGTCAGAATCTTGCGCCTTTAAACTAACACATCAAGTGTGTGTACTGTACTAGTATGAGACCTCAGCTCGCCTCAGCGAGAGATGAGCTGGGTGACTGGCCCATGTCAATCATAGATCATTGTCTCATCTCTCGTGCATCATGAGGACGATGCGCCAGGGGTTAGTTAGCTGTAGTAGCTCCCTCTGATATGGCAATGAAGTTGCAGGGCAGTCTGCAGCCTGCAGGGCCTGTGAATTCTTCTTGGAACACTACTCACCATCCACCGGGTCAGTTCATCGTCATCCTATATGTTGAAACTACTCGATTTAAGACTGGAATAACAAGGAATCAAGGTAGAAGGATTCTGGGAGAGAGGAACTTTGGAGTCAGAGATCTGGAACCTACTGTTAACAACATTAAAGGTTTAATATTTATTATTTCTTATATTTTGTTCGGTATTGATCTGGTATGGAATAGTACTCCAACCGGACTCTGCCTCCCCTTATACTCACGTGTCGATGGGCTTTGTTCTCGACTATATTAACACGAAACCGACACTGATGTCAAGGTATCGTTCCAGCCTAGTATTTGATATGGTATCAGAGCAGATCTCTTTCTAAAATTGCTGCTTAGGAAATCGTCGCCACGGCCACACCTTGGTGTCGCCGTAGTTTTGCTACTGTCGCCGCCAATACAACAATCAACAACAATAGCCTTGACGCTACTGAAGATTCCTTGTGCCGTCGCCAAACCCCAATACACATAAGGCAAAACAAAAACCCTAGACACACAAAGCCTAAAATCTCTGCATCGCCGCGCTAAAACACAAACACAAAACAAAACAAAAAATCTTCGCCGCCGCATCCTTTTTGTCACCACCGCAATGTCTTCCTCGTCATCATCTGTCACCGTGTCGTCCGCTGCCCCTGGAGCGTCACCAGCCCAACTCCTCATGCGGGAGAACTCACTCGTCTGGAAGGCCCTCGTCATCTTCTGATGGGGATATCCCGAATGGGGTATACCCAGCAGGATGTTTCCGTTGGAACCAGTCCCTTGCCAGTGGGCCTATAGGATGGCGATTGGAATGCGATTGGAGACAAAGCCTGGAGATTGGAAGCTAGAGGCCCAGAAACTTAGATAGGCCTAGTCGGATCAGGTCAAATCCTCTGAGTCCTCTTATGACTCGGTTGTATATCTGTAAACCCTAGCGAGGCACCCCCTATATAAACCTCCCTAGGGTGCTCCATGTACCCACGTTCCATCATACACCCCATCGACTCACTGCCTAGCCGCCGAGCTCATCATTGTACTCAAGCAATAATACAATCTAGCAGGAGTAGGTCTTTATACTCCGGGGGCCAAACCTGGGTAAATCTCTGTGTCTTTGCCCTCATCTCGCTCCGCAGATGGCTGGCCGCTCTTGCCCCAAATCCTACTACTCGCACCCCTGGTAGCATCTGCCGTGGCCATTTCCACGACAGTGGCGCCCACCGTGGGGTATGGCCGGTCCAGCATGAGTTCTGCGGCGAGACCCTATTCGCCAATCAACCGGTCGATCGCCACCGGCCGCATGATCACATGCGGTGAGATCCTTCAGATCTTGCCCAACAGCTACGTCACGGCGTCACGCCCCATCACGCACAGCACCATAATGCCGGTCGGCATCATCAATCTAATCGTCGGCTTCACGGACACCATCGCCTCTGCGGAGACGACGATCATCGGCGGATCGCCGCCACGCAATCTGCTCTCGGAAGGCCAGATCCACACCATTTCCCGCCTCGCCTCCGAGTATGACTCGGCCACCAGCAACGCGGCCAAAACTGACGCGGCCCTCCACACCGACGCCGACTCGGTGACCCCTGCCTCGGTCGCCGGATCCATCACCTCCGCGTCGCCTGAGGGCTCCATCACGCGAGTTTCCAACGCCGGGGATTTCGAGGATTCGTCCATCCTCAAGATCTTTGAATTCGACTCCGGGTCGGAATCCTCCTGCGACCTCCGCGCCAGATTGATGTCTCAGATATGTAGAGCTCGTTGGGAACCCCAAGAGGAAGGTATGATGATCACAGCAACAAGTTTCCCTCAGTTATGAAACCAAGGTTATCGAACCAGTAGGAGTAAGGAAACAACTCCAAGGTGTTGCTAGCAACTTGGAACCTCCACAACACAACCACAGTACTTTTCCCCAACTTACAGTGAGGTTGTCAATCTCACCAGTTTGCTAAAACCAAAGGATTAAACATATAGTGTGGAAGATAGTGATTGCTTGTAGAAAGTAAACAGTTTCGGTAAACAATAGATGGTATATCAGTGGTAAGGAATGGGCCGGGGTCCACAGTTCACTAGAGGTGTTCTCCATAAGATAAATAACATGCTGGGTGAACAAATTACAGCGGGGCAATTGACGGATTAAAAATGCATAACAATGCATATACTAGACATCTTTATCTCTACGAGATTTGTTTGGGCATTACAACATGATACATAGACCGTAATCCAACTACATCTATGACTAATAATCCACCTTCAGGTTATCATCCGAACCCCTTCTAGTATTAAGTTGCAAGCAATAGATAATTGCATTAAACAAAGTGTGTAAAGTAAACAATACAATTGCCCTTGGACAAATGATTGTTGTTTTCTCCCTAGTAGCAACATCACATCTACAACCTTAGAGATTTCTGTCACTTCCCCAGATTACTAGAGGCATGAACCTACTATCAAAAATTCTCCCTCTTGGAGTTACAAGCATCTACTTGGCCAAAGTATCTACTAGCAACGTAGAGCATGCAAGATCACAAATAACATAGAATGATAGAATCAATAATCAATCTGACATAGTACTCAATATCCATCGGATCCCTCCAAACACAACATGTAGCATTACAAATAGATGATCTTGATCATGAATGGAGCTCACAAGAACTAAATATGATAGCACAAAAGAGGAGAAACAACCATCTAGCTATTGTATGGACCCATAGTCCAAGGGTGAACTACTCACGCATCACTCCGAAGGCTGGCATGGTGATGAAGAAAGCCTCCGGGATGATCTCTCTCCTCTGGCAGGGTGCCGGGAAGAGCTTTAGATCCCCCCAATCTAGGGACGATGGCGGCGGCTATGGACTCTTTCGTGGATTTCTAATCGGGTGCTTAGGGTTTCTGCGTTGGGGTGTTTATATAGGCGAAGGGGCGAGGTTGGTGGACGCCCTAGGTGCCCACACCATGGGGCAGCGCGCCCTAGGGAGCGGGCGCCAGCCCTAGGTGTGGTTGCCTCATGGCTCCTCTTCATCTCCCCTCTTGACTCCGTCTTCGCTCCGGTAAAATGTTGACTTTGGCTTTTGTTACATCCAATTCTGAGAATATTTCGTTACTAGCTTTTCTAAAACCAAAAACAGCAGAAAACAGGCAACTGACACCACGACATCTTGTCAATAGGTTAGTTCCAGATAATGTATAAAAATGCCTCAAAGTGTAGACAAAACATAAGATAATTGATACAAAACAAGCATGGAGCATCAAAATTATAGATATGTTTACGACGTATTAAGCATCCCCAAGCTTAACTCCTGCTCGTCCTCGAGTAGGTAAGTGATAATAATAATTTTTTAGGTGACATGCACCATCACAATCTTGATTAAAATATTGTAAAGCATTGATAACTGGGATCATAGTACTCTAAACATGAGCATGAAAGATGTAGTTCTAACAATAAGACAAAGCAACTAAGTTGTAACATGAAAAGGTATAAACAAAAGATCATGAATAACAATGCATTGAAAGACATGTGTTTGTTTCACATATAGAAATCATAGCATGAGTGGTATCCAGATTGTCCCTCATGGAATAGCAAAACATAAATGCCTAGGACACCTTCAAAGTTCATAAGGGTGACTAGATACAAATAATTTAAGAACAAGCAATACCATGATTGGACAATGCACATTGAACTAAGAATGACAACTATGATCTCTTAATTGGTGCATAAAGATAGAAAGTGGAGACTCAACATAAAAGTAAAAAAAGAAAGTCCCTTCACAGAGGGAAGCAGGGATTTCAAGTTTCATAAAGAGCTTCCAACAATTATGGTACTTATTAGCTTTCAGCTCTTATTGCCCCTTTCATTGGCATCTTGAAATGATTAAGGTTAAAGTGACACAAATATTGAAGGGAATATGCCCGAGAGGCAATAATAAAGTGGTTATTATCGTATTCCTTATTTATGATAAATGTTTATTTTACATGCTATAATTGTATTTATACAGAAACGTTAATACATGTGTGTTTAATAAACAAAAAGGAAGTTCCTAGTTATGCCTCTCTCATAAACTAGCTCGTTGATTAACAAGATGATTAAGGTTTCCTAATCATAGACATTGGATGTTGTTAATAACGAGGTCACAACATTAGTGTAATGATGTGATGAACATTCATCTGAAGTATAGCATTACGATCAAAGTCATTGAGTTTATATTGCTATAACAACTTACGAAGTGATCCTAATCCTTAGACCATGAGATCATGTCGATCACTAAAACCGGAAGAGTTTCTTGATAACATCAAACGTCACACCATAACAGGGTGATTATAAAGATGGATTCAGAACTAATAAAATGTTATGTTGAGGCCCATGGATCGAGAGTGGAATTTGTTCATCCCGATGATGGATAGATATACTCTGGGCCCTCTCGGTGATATCACATTGCTTAGCTTGCAAGCAAGTGATTTGATCACTAGGATGTTATATCACGGGAACGAGAAAAGAGTGCATGTCAGTAACGAGATCAAACTAGGCATGGAGATACCGATGATCGAATCTTGGACATGTAATATATCGCGAAACAAAGGTATTAAGATACTAGCGTAAACGGTTATGACGATCACAAGAAAGTCATCGTTGAATGTGTGGGAGTCAGTATGGGTCTCCAGATCCCGCTTCTGATTATTGATTTGAGAGGGGTCTCGATCATGTCCGCATTATTCGCGAACCGTAGGGTGACACACTTAATAGACACCGACATCCATTTGGAGCAAAAGTTTCATGCCGAAAAGAATAACAAGCGCAGGAATTTATTTCACTAGATACCAAAACGGGTTTTCGGGTGAAATTGCAGAAAGTGTTTCTGCATGTGAAATGAAATACTAGCAAGGGGTTATTTGTGAATGTTTGTCATTAAAGTAATTGACAAAATTCTGAATAAAATAAAATGAGTTTTATTTAATGAGAGCTTGCATTAAATTTGGTGGAAATTTAATGGGAATTTGAGTGGGTTTTTGAGTGGAGGGAATTGAAAGGCATTTGAGTGAGTGGAGTGTCCACCCACATGAATGTGGAAGAGGTGGGGGCAGCCCCATGGCTGGGCGCATGGCCCCTTGGGTGCCCCTCCTCGCCCCATTAGCAATCCTGTGAAAATATTCAGTATTATTATCACCTTTCAATAACCAATTATCTCTTGATCTTTGCTGCCAGAATTTATCTTCATTCTCATAAACTTCCATCAATTCTTTCTGAATTGAAGCTTTTCTTTTTAACTGTTCAACACTAAGCAGAATCAACTCCTCTATGTCTTCCAAATCCTGCAACTCTGCCACTAAATATTTTTTCTTTTTCTTCTCAAAACCCCTAACATGGGCACCCCACCCTTTCAAATCATTTCTAACATTTTTTAATTTCTTCTGTAAACTATCAAGACTATTTTTCCCCTAACAGGTTTTTCCAAGCTTTCTCCACTCTACACAAAAACTCATCATTCTGCAACCAACTTTTCTCAAATCTGAACTCCTTACTGCCACCTTCCTGACCTTCCATAGTATCCAGGATCAAAGGACTATGATCTGAAACTTCCCTAGTCAACTTATGTACTGTAGTAAGAGGAAACAACTTCTCCCATTCTCTGCAAACAAGGATTCTATCAAGCTTCTCAAGAGTAGGAATTGTCTGATTATTAGACCAAGTGAACTGCCCCCCAAACATTTGAATTTCTCTCATACCATAGGCATTAATAATAGAATTAAACATGTTCCCCCACTTGTTCAGAGAATGCCCTTTATTTTTCTCAGAGACAAAATGAATCAGATTAAAATCACCACCCACCAGTAAAGGAATCGACCGGTCCTGACAAACCTCAGCTAATTCCACCAAAAAATCCTCTTTATTTTCCTCCTGAGCAGCCCCATAGACCACCACCAAATGCCATTTAACATGTTTCTTGATATCAAACACTTTCATCTTAACATGAAACTTGCCCACAGAAACATCAAGTTTGGCCAATCTGGAGGAACGTAGGCCCCCCAAAATGCCCCCAGATCTCCCCACAGAAGGCAACCAACTCCAAGAAAATTGATTCATAGGAATCAACAAGCAAATATAAAACAAATTTAAGTCTAACCCACTTCCTATGAAAAATAATCTTATAAAGAAACAAGTCATGAAAGCACAAAACAATAAGCATAGGAACGCAAAACAAGTGCAACTTCAAAATTTTCAACATAAAGAGGAGAAACTTAATATTGTTGAGATACATAAAACCATGTTTCCCTCTCTCATAATAACTTTTAGTAGCATCGTGAATAAAATTAACAATATAACTATCACATAAAACATTCTTATCATGAGCCACATGCATATAATAATTATTACTATCCACATAAGCATAGTCATTCTTATTAATTGTAGTGGGAGGAAATTCAACAAAATAGCTATCATTATTATTCTCATCACCATAATCATCAAATATAGGAGGCATATTGTAATCATAATTAATTTTCTCCTCAATAGTAGGTGGACTGAAAATATCATATTCATCATTGTAATCATCATATATTGGAGGTATAGTTTCATCATAGCAAATTTTCTCATCTAAAGTTGGAGAACTAAAAAGATCATTTTCATAAAAACTAGCTTCCCCAAGCTTAGACGTTTTCATAGCATTAGCAACAATGGTGTTCAAAAAATTCATACTAATAACATTGCTATTAGCATGCAAAGAAAGTTCCCTAGGTTTTTAAATTTTCTCTTCAAACACTTCATGTCCTAACTCAAGATAAATACTATAAAGCTCTATTTTTTTGTTTTCCATTAAGCCTAACTAGTGAAAATATAAACAAGAAACAAAAATATATAATTGCAGAATATAAAGGAAATAACTTCGAGCACTCACACACCAGCAACAGTACTAGAAGATAGCTTAGTAACCAGAGGATGTGAGTACCTTTTACCTTACCTCCCCGGCAACAGCGCCAGAAAAGAGCTTGATGTCTATGCACGCTTCTATTCTTGTAGACAGTGTTGGGCCTCCAAGTGTAGAGGTTTGTAGAACAGCAGTAAGTTTTCCTTAAGTGGATCACCCAAGGTTTATTGAACTCAGGGAGGAAGAGGTCAAATATATCCCTCTCAAGCAACCCTGCAATTAAGATACAAGAAATATCTTGTGTCCCCAACACACCCAATACACTTGTCAGGTGTATAGGTGCACTAGTTCGGCGAAGAGATAGTGAAATATAAGTAATATGGATGATTATAAGTGGTAATTGCAATCTGAAATAAAAAATGGCAGCAAGCAAACATGTAGCAGGACTGGTTGTAAACGGTGTTTTAATGCTTAGAAACAAGGCCTAGGGATCATACTTTCACTAGTGGACACTCTCAACAATGATAACATAATTGAACACATAAATAACTTCTCTTCACTATGCTACCCTGAACTACTCTCTGGTTGGATAACGAACATCAATTCACTGTAACGTCCAAAAAATATTAAACATGGATCATCAAATGCTAATCATCAAATTTAGGGTTAACAAAAACTTTTCCATCTCAAATATGAAAGCATTCATATGTATGTGTATTTAAATTAAGAGTTCTTTTGAATTGCCATGGTTCTGTGATTCTTTGCTTATAAAATGATTCTTAGGTGAAATAAACATCATCCAAATCATTCCTAAGCTTTTCCCAAAGACAAACAACTCAAAATGAATAAATAAAGTGAATGGTCACTTTTGCCAAATTAACTATGATGCCTACTTTGGCTATTCCTAGCACTCAAAACTTAACAGAAACAATTGTGTATCTTTGCACCCCTTGTTAGTACACATAAGGAGGTACCAAGGCCCACTTTGTGATCTTCCAAAAACATTCAAATGCTAAGTTTAAATGACAGTTTAAAATTGAATCTATCTCATATGGGTAGATCCCACTATTTCAAAAAACACTCAAATTAGCTCAATTTTCAAAACCCAAACAACCAAAGAGTCTCCAGCACATGCCTAGCACACCCACCAAAAATCTTTTCAAAATTCAAAAAGAAGTTTCTTGCGGCCATTTCATCAAACACTTGGCAGGCCGAATTTAAACCAAATCAAATTCACTATTTTAATAGTGTTTTGGCCTAACTTATTCCCCCTCTAGCTCACAACAAACATTTAGTAGATCATCTAGCTTAGTTGGAAACCTCTAGCCTCACTGTAAGCTTGCCATTGCCATCAATGGTGAACAAGCCGAGCCCACCTTGCCGGCCAACTTGGTCGCTGCCGCAGCAGACCACCCCCTCTCTCGCCATGCCTGGGAGTTAGCCAGCACCTCACCGCCGCCTACTGTCCCCTTCCCGAGCCAAGGCAAGCCGTGGACCACCGAGAACACTCCGTGCCCAGTGCCACTGCGACATGCCGAGCACGCCCCAAAGCGCCGCACCCGGCACGCATGCACACGCCGCCCCTCGACCGTAGCCCATGCCCACCGCTTTGCCACGACCCAGGGAGCACGCCAGACATCCCCGTTCACCGTCCAACGCCTCATAGCCGCCGCTCACCGTCGAAGACGCCGCCTCTGCCGCTCAGAGCGCCAGCCTCGCTCGACCGATTACCACCGCCCCTAAGCCCGCATTTAAGTTCTAGAACATCGCCAGGAGACCGTGCATCGATCGCCACCCTCAGCCATGCCTCTAGCAGCCCGTAGCCATGTCGCCACCGTCGCCTGCCCATCTCTCTCGGTCTCGCCGTCGAGCCTATAAAAGGAGGCCACCCCCAGCCATTTTCAGCACACCACTCGACTCCCCTCACCTCACTGATCGTCCCACACCCCTCGCCGGAGCACGGGGAGCTGCAGCTCACCGGAATTGCACCGGAGCAAGCTGCCTCTGGAGGAGAAGGGCGCCGTTGATTGCGACCACCCCCGGAGCTGCCTCGACCGTCCCTGAGCTCGCCTTCGACCACTTGTTCGTTTGCCCGCCTCACCGTCGTCGCTGGAGCCCTGGTACGCCTCCTATGCACCCCTACTGAGCCGCTAGGGTTTGAGCTCGTCGGTGACAGGTTCGTCATTGACGATGATCCCCAACCGTTGATCTCCACTCTAATCCAACAACCCACACAACCTCGTATCGCTTCGCGCGTTATGAGCTGCTGACTGTAGACCCCCCTGTCAGCTGAGCCCCGCACTACGGAGTGACACTGGGCCTACCCTTTAGCATCTCCCGCGCAACCCAACTGTTTGAATTTAGTTTTTTTCATTTATTTCAAGCACAGTTATGTATATAGATTCAAAATTCAACCCAGCTCGATTCAATGAACCAGAATATATGAAACCAATTTTTTTAGAAAGGTACTGAAATGCTTAATCCAAGCCCGTTGGATTCAAATCATTTGGATCTGTAGAGCACCCTTGGTAAAAATAACAAGTCAGAAGCCTTTCTGCATTCAAACATTTTTTAAAATTCAACCATAAGAGATTTTGAGTTGATTCCAACTCTCAAAATCACATTTGATCATACCTTTCAGAATATATAAAAACATATGGGTTTACTTACAGAAATGATGTTCAAGTAATAAAAGAATGCCACATAGGCATTTCTAGTCACTTTATTTATTTAAAATAAAAAGGTTAAACCTTATTAAATTGTGACACCACTTTAAATCACATTCCCATGTACTGAAATATGTCGTGATGACATGTGTCAACATGATCCCATGTTTGAGTTGGAGAATATTAAATCTTAAGTAGATTTGCAATGAGTAGAAATTACTTTTCTCAAATTAAAACAAATAAGGCAAATGCTTTAATCTTGTAATATTAAGTGATGATGCTAGATCATCTATAGTACACCTTTATGTGATGATTGAAAATAGTTAAGTATTGTTTGGTGATTGTGTACCTCGTATTTATTTATAGACGCTAATACCGACCAAGGATACGAGGAGGAAGGATACTACGAGGAAGAAGCCGAGGAAAACTTCAACCACTGCTCTGCTCAAGGCAAGCTTATACTGATACTCATGCAAGCCAATACTTGAAACCTTTCAAGCTAACACTTGCAACCTAGCAAGTTTATACCACTATCTTAGCAAGCCAAACCATGAAAGTTTTACTTGCAAGCTTATACCACCTGATAAACCATCCTAGTTTTACTTACAAGCATTATACTTTATTTCTTTATCAAAGCTTTTCTTAGAGTTTACTTAAGTGACTTGTAGATTCTAGAAAGATAATTGAAGGTTGCATAAAGAGCATTAAATTTGGCCTAAGTAGATAATCTTGATGTCATCCTAAGGCATGAGATTGAACTTAACTAATCTCCACTTGCTTACCACCCCTCATTTGTACTTACCCCCACTTGTAGATGCTAGTGCTAAGCATAAAACTTGATCAACTTTAGATGAGAATACTTGGTGAAACTGGTTATGAAAACCTTAGAATGATGAGTCATTCTACTGAAATGTTTTGACCCGTGTTCTCGAACACCAGATGATTTTGATGATGAAAATGTTGAGGCATGAGCCTTAGCCCTTGATAAAACTGATGGTTGTCTGGATGCGATACCATTCCAATTTTACCGTACAACCACAATACCCGAAAATTGGGTAGGGCTTGACTGGAAATTTATATACCTTAGTATGGGTTCCCTCACGGCCAAGGTCTGAGCTGAGGCTACCTTGTGAAGATTGTCCACCTGTGCAGTACCCAAGATGATAGCTGGTCATGGTTGGGAGGCCAAACTCACAGGAGAGGTGCCTATACTAGGGTGTGTAATTGAAAGGTTAGGATTGATTATCTGCATACTAAGTATGGTGAATTCAGGATTTGTTCCTGACGGATGTATCGAATGTTGTGGTGAAAGTGTACAATCTCTGCAGAGTGTCAAACTATTCGAATAGCCGCGTCCGCGGTTATGGACAGTTGAAGTGGCCATACCGTTCCCCCGTCAGATGTTTTCAAAATGACTTATGAAATGAATTGAGACTTTGACTTGACCACAACAGAGTTGTGATATGAAATTCAAATTCCCACTTAGGTATTATAAAATTTTCAACTAGCTTTCTTTGCATCTGAACTTAGTAGAGGTAAATCTGGCTTTTTGTAAAACATCCCTAGAGCTTAGTGTCCTACCACAAAAACCCCCTTAACTTATTAGTATTAGTTTGCGAGTACTTAAGGAGTACTCATGGCTTTGTCCCTGGCTATTCCCGTGGCCAGACTATGAAGAGGAGTATCAGGATGATGGACCGCGGGAAGGTTACGACAACTAGGATCATCTCCCATCGTCAGCATTGCCTGTGACCCTGAAGATGGAGCTTCGTCTACGCTATCGTTATCGTTACATTATTCCGCTGCTTGAGTTGTATTAAGAACTGGATCATGAGATCTTATTTGTGTAAGACCTTATGTATGGTTTGTAATGGATGATGTACTGTGATATCCAAATCTGTTATGTCTCGCAAAAATGGTAATCCTGGGATTGCGATGTATGGCATAACAGGCATCTGGGATTAAAAATCCGGGTGTTGACATTCATCGTGTAGGGCTATAAAAGCACACCTTAAAGTTCGCATTCCGCATCTAGGTAACCTCACACTGTCACCTTAAGCGTACTAGATGGTTCCAGACAAACACCACAATTTCATAGAGACATCCAACTCAAATTATGACTCATGATAAGTATTTCTGTAATCTTTAGCCTAAGAGCCACACACGGTGCGCACACTGTCACCTTCACACACGTGGGACAAGGTGTCTCCAGAGATCACATTAATAGAAGCACTTGAATAGCATAATAGACAAAGAGTAGCATCTACTTATTGAACTAGATTACAAAGCTCATGATCACAATAAGATCACACCATGGGAGAGAGATGAACACATAGCTACCGCTAGAGCCCTTAGCATTGCGGGAGAACTACTCCCTCCTCATCATGAGAGTCAACAACAGCGATGGAGAGGGCGGTGGAGTCGATGGAGATGGCTCCGGGGGCAACTCCCTGTCTCGGCAAGGTGCCGGAATAGAGACTTTTGTCCCCCGAATCTCGTCTTCGGTGGCAGCGGCGTTGCGGAACTTTTTATGGAATTCTGATCTCCCGAGGGGCCAGAAGTCTGATCTCCTGAGGCGAAGGGGCGAGGTCGGTGGACGCCCGAGGGGCCCACACCATGGCAAGGCATAGCCAGGGGGCCCGCGCCACCCTATGGTGTGGCCGCCTTGCTGCCCTCCTCCATCTTTGCTTTGGACTTCGTGTCGTGCCGAAAAAAATAGGAACTTCACCTTTTTTTCGTCCAATTCTGAGAATATTTCTTTACTAGTTTTTCTAAAACCAAAAATAGCAGAAAATAGGAAACTGGCTATGTGGCACTTGTTAATATGTTAGTTTCAGAAAATTTATAAAAATTCCACAAAGTATGGACAAAAACATAATATAATTGGTGCAAAACAAGCATTGAGCATCAAAAATTATAGATACGTTTGCAACGTATCATGATCTTGCACCAGTTGCACCCCCTCGGGGCCGGGCCTATCTATACATGAAATCAATGGTTGTGGACACACATATGCGTATATACTCATCTTTTGCATCTCCAAAAGCTCCAGATACAATCAACCTCATTGTAGCAATGCATTTTTGAATTGATGAGAAACCAGCCATGCCGGTACAACATTTCTTTAACATTAAGTAGTCATCATACTCTCTCACACCTTGGATAATCTGCATGAACAACTCCTTGTTTATCCCATAGCGCCTCCCAAAATCCTTTGCGCTATATGTTTGTTCGTCGGCAAAATAGTCGGTGTCTAGCATACAATGGCCCTCCATCCCCCGCCTTGGCTTTGTTTTCATTCACCCAACCTTCAAACCCCCATGTCATGGACTTCTTCAGCTCATCGGCTTGTAATTGTATAAGACAATCTAGGGTGGGCATGTGGTCATCTTCATTGGCGTCGACTACAACTTCCACTTCCATCAATGCATGCATCATCAAATCTTCGTCGTTTCCATGCCTATGAATCGACCAACAAAATTGTTAATCAACCAAGCGATGACGAGAGGCAAAAAGTGAAAGGATAGATATGGTTAACCTAGAGGGGGTTAATAGGTTTCTACAAAATTTCCTACAATCATTTGCAAGTTTTAGGATTTGCATAATATAAGTGTGCCTAAGTGCAAATATGGCAATATAGATGATCATAAGATACTTCAAGCACGAAGGCTATCACAAAGTAAACAACACAAGTAAAGATATCGGTTAGAAATAACCGAAGAACATGGAGACAAAGTTGTAATTACGTGTTCCCTACCTTGGGGGAAGGTACGTCATGTTGGAGAGGTGTGAGATCTCACGAAGGATTTCTCCAAGCCACGAAGGAAACCTTTTTCTCCTAGGTTATCCTATTGAAGGAATAGCCACTTACTTGTGGTAGACTTCAAGGTAGTCTCCAAACCCTCACAAACTTTCGACATGGCAAATCATAAGCCGAAAGCCTCTAGGCGACCCTAGCCACCCAGGGTTCCCCATGAACCCAAGACTAGCAAGAAAACTCGATGAAATAAAGGGGAAATGAAATATCGCTTGGTGGAAATGTAGATCGGGCCCTGCTCTTGCTTCCTACCAAAGGGATTTGTCTTTGGGTGGGTAGAATGGGAGATCCTCAAACTTTAGTGTTTCAACAATGGAGTGGGAGAGGGGGATCCACGATCCGCCGTTTACCGGTCCGCTATTGCAGGCCTTGGGCTCGTAGGAGCCGCATGATCGGAGAAGCAACTTCGGAACCAAAAAAGGCAACGGTGACATTTGAAAGGAACCGCTCGCCATCATCCGATGAGGATGATCATGACCTATCACGGCGACTCCGCAGCCTGCACCGAATAAGCCATAATTATGATGCTCGTGACGAGCTCACACAACCCAAGGTCGATAAGATGCGCTCCAAATGCGCCCTTAAAGAATTAATATGAATGTTTGACCTAAACTCCTTGGTTAAGAAGAGAGGGTATATGTAGTCCAAGGAAGGAAAGTAGCCTATTAGGGGGGAGGGGTCTGCGACCAAACTAGCGGTACGTCTGGCGGCGCCGGATCATGCGCTGGACGAACCGACAGCACCACCGGCGAACCAGACACTAAGCCAAAATGAACCGGCACCACGCTCAATATAGCAGTTAGGTATGGGGGGTCTCAAACCGACATCCCATGGTTCATTCCGGCAACACATCCAGTGGTGTAGGATTGTCCACTGGTTTCGCGGAGACCCTCAAACAATGCGATTTTCTCCTTCATCCTATGCTCTCTTCTGGTGGGTGTGATGGATATTTGGTGTTAGGATGTGTATAGGGTAATTTGGCATCCCCAAAGAGCTCATCAAGACCGTCCTTCTTCGTAGTGTGGTGTTTTCTACTTGACTCAAACATGAAAAGAGAGAAATACATAGAGAACACTGGCTCTTCTCTTGAATAGCAAATGGGGGGGGGGTCTCCTACCACTTTCCATCACTTGTGAACTAAAACCTGTGTAACCACTTGTAGGTTACATCAGTCCACACTTTATCTTCGGTGTCAATGTTAACCAAAATAGTGTTTAACAAGAATCAAATGTGTGCTAATCGCAAATAAAAAGTGCACTAGGTTTATTTTAAAATACCTTTTTAGAGGTCTTTCTTGCCTAATAGACTCTTAGAGCATCTCCACTGGTGCCCCCAATGGTCTTTGGGGGTTATGGCCTAAAAACGACTTGCATCTCCTCCGTCGGCAAGAGCTCGACGACGCTCACTTCGAGTACCTCCACGAGGTGGGCGCGAACCCGACGATGCGGTCACGCGTGCCCGCCTCAAACAAGCTTGGTAGGAGCTCGACAGACAAAAGGCAATTTATCACTCTCTCAAGGAGTGAGCCTTGTTAAACCGCTACACCCGCTTAACGAGGTAGTCTTTCGCTTCCTCAGCCTCTAAGGCAAACCCTACCATTGCCGCCGCCACCCGTAGTTTAGTTTGGTTTGTTTAAGTTAAATTCCATTCAAGCTTTTGTAAAACCCAATTGCTAAAAAGTGCTTGGAGGCTCGTTAGTCAGTCTGAGCCTCCGTTCCTGGTCATCCGATTCACACGATGAAGGCGGATGTGCTGCACCGTTCCAACAGCTTTTGACTTCACACCTGCTCAACGCGCCGCTAGGAATCCCCACCCAAAACGCATCGCCGGGAGCCCGCACCTCGGCCGTGCGTCTCTGAAAGGCCCCACCTCGAACGAGCTCCCCCAGGAATCACCACTATTTGGCGAGTCTCCGGGAGTCCCCATGACGACCAGCGGTAGAGCTTCCGCTCAGGTAAGCCACCGGCGTTGAGGCTAGAATGGTAGTCGCGCTGCACTAGCTCCGATCAGCTGAGATCAGATCGATAGCGTAGGTGAGAATAGATCGATGGGCTAGCTGAGATCCGATCGATGGAATCATACTACTACTTACATTTCTTCTTGTTTCTGTTGGCGTAGTAGCTAGTTTGTCTATTGTTGCCGTGTTGGTGTACTATTGAAGTCAGAGACAAACAAAGTAAGGAAGATAGTCTGTGCGTCTGAAAGCTAGCTCGTGAACCAAGTGTGGTGTTTGTGTTTGTGATGAACTCATGTGCAGCGAGAATTAGAGCATCCCAGCGTCCGGCCACATTTACACTATTTATGTCTGGTTTTATTGTCACGGACAAAGAGGCCAAAAAGACAACACCCAACGGGAGGGATTGACCGATCCTCAACCCCAGGACGGGCACTTTCTCGACCCAAATTTGAGCCGTTTTGCAATCCGCGCCGACCGATTCCATGTCCGCATTTGTCCCTCCAACGATTTGGCTGGCCCACCTGTCACTCACCCACCTCTTCCCTCATCTTTTTTCCCCTCTTTCTTCACCGCAAGCGTTACGTCACCGTGGACTTCCGCAAGCACTGCTTCGCCGTGTTTCTGGACGAGCCGTTCGGCGTCGCCCCACTTGGCACCATGCGCGGTCTCCATGGCCCTGGCGCCGTCGCGTCTTCCCGGAGGCTGACCTGCTGGACGCCCTCTGCTGCGTCTTCTCGGAGGCCACGCCACCACCCCGCCGAGGTCGCCCGCTAGCCCTATGCGCCGCCGCTCGCGCCCCTCCTCTGCAGCGCTCATAGGAGGGTGCCCAAACCACCGACTGAACGCCTCTGGATCGGGCTCCACGACGGCAGCCGCCGGCTCCACCATCAGCACTCGGCTTGATGGCTGGCACAAAGACAATAAATTCTTTCATCACACATGTGCTCGGTTGAATTTTGTCGGCAATATATTTGTTCCATAGATGAGCTAAGTTATTTTTTGCACATAATAAGCTGTTCACTCACACATTTAGTAAGTCGTGTTTATAGACAGTAAATTATTGTTTTTTAAGTTGTATACTATTTATTACTAAGTGGAATAATTAGTAGTGCTAAGTTGCATACCCAATCTATGAAGGTGACTATATCCACACTAAAGTGCCAATAACTTATTTTAAGGAGTGGCAACAACTATAGACTGCACCAAACACAACATAGTTAGAGTACGACTACGACTAAACATTACCGGCAGCAAGTTACTTTTTTATCTCAAGTTTCTTCCATTTCTGAACTAGGTTGTAACTTGAACAAAAATATTGCGTGTTGGAGATGATAAATTTGCATGTGCTAGATGATTAATTTGCGTCTCCTAGAGCTCCGACCCGCCATCTTTCATCCTGGCTCCATGGAGGATTGGACACCGTCTCTATCAAACCAAAATTCCTTTCAGCTTCTTCCAGCTCAAGTTGCGCCTCGTGTCACATCCACATTGATCAAGGTGGTTCGCGATGGCGGCTGCCACGAAGGCAACAAATTGTTTTCTTCGTGTGCTTAGTTGTATTCTTATCAACAGTATAATTGGTTCTCCATATAAGCTAAGTTTTTTTGCATGCAATAAATTTCTTTTTCACACATGTCTAAGTCATGAGTACATGCTAAGTTGCATACCCACTATTTCTAAGTTGTATACCTCTAGTGCTATGTTGCATATCCCATCTGTAAACTTGGCTACCTATACACCAGAGTGGCAAGTTGTATATCTACAGTGCTAAGTTATATAGCCACTGATGCTAAGTTGTATACATACTAAGCTAAGTTGTACACACACACTATTCTTAATGTGTATACCCACTAGTGCTAAGTTGCATCTCCACTATTTTTTCTAAGTTGTATATGGAATAGACAGAGTTGCATATCCATTGGGCTTAAGTAAATTGTTGCTTAGGCACCCCTCCATCTGGGCATCGCCGATCTCAAAGTGACACCCTCTTAGGTTTATAGCATCTCGCGTTGCACCTCGTGTCATGCTCGTGGCATCAGCCACATCCACGTTGATTGCGCTGGAGTTGTACCTTGTGGCGGGGCTGCCAAGAAGATAACAAGTTGTTTCTTCAAAGATGTGTAAGTTGTATTTTGTCGATGGTATTATTGGTTCCACATATGAGCTAAGTTGTATTTTAAATAAATTCTTCTCTCACACATTTGTTAAGTCTTGTCTGTAGACATAAATTATAGCTTCATAATGTGATTATTTGCATACCCATTAGAGCTAAGTTGTATAACCTAGTGTTAAGTTGTATACTCGTTCCGGTCTCCTTGTTCTTTGACTCATGGTCGCCTACTCTAGCTATGATGTCGGCGACGTTAGGGTAGAGGCTACCACAACAGGTGGCGCCGGGGCAAGGGCCACCACAATGGGGCGATGGCAGTGTTGGTGATAACGTCGACAAGGATGGATGATGCAGTTACAACCATTGTGTATGGCTACAAATTTAACACAACAAACTACAACTCTTCATAGGAGTGCATCAATTATAGCCTACATTTAATGCAATCCCATTTTAGGAATGGATTATAAAGTTGTGCATCATTATCGTGAACTTGTCTACCATTATGCCTAAGTTGTGTACCAATACTCCTAAGTCGTCTAGCATCAATGTTGTGAAGTTGTGTACTATTGCCATGAAATTTCCTAACACTACTACGAAGTTGAATACTATTTTATATGGAGTTGTATTTTCATTACTACCAAGTTGTCTACCTCAGAAAACAAGTTACCAACAATATTATAAAGGATGTAGGCAACTGGTAGTGCAAAGTTGCGGGTCTCAGAATTGTGAAGTTCCTGGCTATTCATTGCTAAGTGAGTATTTTGAAAATTAAGTTGACTACAAAACACAAAAAGTTAGTGTAAGCAACTATTTATACGAAGTTGCTTTATCCATGATACTAAGTTGCTTTTTTCACAACACTAAGTTGTTTTTCAAAAAAAGTTGGTCGAAACATTACAAATGGGATCTAGTTTTGAAGATGTCGTCATGAGAGGCCAAACGGTGAAAACGGGTCGCAATTCCGACACACGGTTTAAGAGCTATGAAGTATCGAGTTTTCCTTGCATGAAATTAAATACACGTATAGTCTTTGTACTTTAGACTTTCTATTTTTAGGGTGAGGGCTCTCTTGGACTAACCAGCCCTCGGAGGCTGTCTAGCCGTGTCCTTTGTAAAATATCTAAATTTGAATGGAGTTTGAATTATTTTAAAAAATGTTTAAAGTTGATCCTTGGTGGCGTCGGCATGGGCAGGCCACGCAAAGCTGCCTGCCGGGCACGAGTTGGAGGGCATAACCCCCGAACACCTTCCACGCTTCCCATCCCGCCGTCGCCCAAATGCCGCCGGCCAACCTCATCCGGACCAAATGGCCCAAGACCCTCACCGCCGAACACCTCCACCGTCTCGTCCGCGCCGAGCGCGACCCGCGCCGCGCGCTCGCCCTTTTCGACGCAGCCACCGCCGCGTCCGTCTCCACTTCCGCGCCGCCGGCCCCAATCCTCCCATCCCCTGACACCGTCTCCCTCCTCACCTCCCGCCTCGCCTCCGCCGGCCTCCTCCCCCTCGCCACCTCCCTCCTCTCCCGCTCGCGCGCTGTGTTTCCTTCCGCCGCCGACCTCGAGCCCCCTTTCCTCACCCTCCTCCGCGCTTTCTCACGCACCCACCACCCACTGGCCGCCCTCCAGCTCTTCCGCTCCGCCCCCTCCGCCCTCTCTCTCCCCCACTCCGCCCGCTCCTACACCGCCGTCCTCGCTGCCCTCGTCGCCCACTCCCACCTCCCCCTCGCCCAATCCCTCCTCGTTGACATGCGCGCCGCCGGCTTCGTCCCCACCACCGCCACCCACAATGTCCTCCTCAAGGCCCACTGCTCCGACGCCGCTGCTCCCATCGACGACGCCGTCCGCCTTTTCCGGAACATCCCCAAACCTGACGCCTGCTCCTACAACACCCTCATGGATGGGCTCTTCCGCCGCAGCCGCAGGGCCGAGGCCCAGGAGCTGTTCTCCGAGATGGTAGCAAATGACATTGCGCCTACGGTGGTTACTTACACGACTGTTATCAGTTGGCTCGCACGGGAGGGTAGCTTGGATGATGCACTGGAGATGTTCGATGAAATGGTGAGGAGAGGTATTGCACCGAATGTTGTCACCTATAGTTCTCTGATTGACGGACTGTGCAAGGGTGGGCGTGCAGCATCATCATTGGAGTTGCTGGATAGGATGGTCAAGGAGGTGAAGCCTCCAAATACAATCACATATAGCTCTGTGATCAATGGTCTCTGCAAGGAAGGCCGGCTGAGGGAAGCAATGGAGGTTTTGGACCGGATGCGTCTTCAGGGGAGGAAACCTGATGCTGGATTGTTCGGGAAGCTAATTATTGGGCTGTGTGATGCAGGAAGGCCTGTGGAGGCTGCAAATTACTTGGATGAGATGGTTCTTGCTGGCGTTCAACCCAATCGGGTGACCTGGAGCTTGCATGTCAGGATAAACGATGCAGTGGTGACAGCATTATGTGCTAAGGGTGAAGTTGGCAGGGCTTTCAGGGTGTACCAGAGCACGAGGACTCGTGGCATTTCTACCGA
Organism: Avena sativa; assembly: GCA_916181665.1. Lineage (NCBI taxonomy): Eukaryota > Viridiplantae > Streptophyta > Magnoliopsida > Poales > Poaceae > Avena > Avena sativa. The sequence goes on along the minus strand of OV702295.1, from coordinate 329,397,741 downwards.
GCCAAGTACTTTTCATCTCCTGGTCGAGTTCTTCTCCCAAAAGAACAATTTGGATAAAGCAGCGCATGTTGTGCTAGACATGCTGTCAGAGAGGTGCATCCCTGACACAGAAACATGGGATGTTATTGTCAGTGGGTATTGGAGTAAGAAAAAGGTGAGGAAAGAAGCTGAAGAAATGTGGAACCAGTTAAGAGTTATCTGATTTAGAAAAAATGTGGTGCTACACTGTGCTAGTACATGATGCGCCTGAGCTCTCAGCAGGCTAAATTGTACCTCGAGGTCGAGGTCGTAGCATGTTTCTCTTTCCATCATGGTGTTACACAAGCGAGAGAGTATTATAACCAAAATTGATACACGTCAGTGTTTCCATTTCCGGGATATGTGAAGTACTGAAGTTTATTACTATATGATTAAATTTTGATGAAGTTACAAGCAAGCTGGCAGTGTTCAGGTATGATGCGATGTTTGTCATATGTGTTCTTATTTTTCATGTTTATGAGTACACTGCTTGAACTACTACATGAGTTGACTTATATTTTCTTTTGTTTCCTTCTGTCGCTAGCCTAAATTTTTGGGGTTTTTGTACGATTACTTAAAATCTCTATGCTATGAATTCAAGAATGTATTGTATGATATGATTTTGCAATTGGGAGACCAGATTGTCTTCTTTTCTGGGCATCTTAAGTATGACTACCTATATGTGTCGAGATTCAAGACAAAAGCAAGTTACAAAGTCACTTTTATCTGCCTAAACGTGTGTTTTACGCTCACTTGATCCTCAATAGCCAATAGTAGATTTATGTGCCAAAAAATGTATCCAATGTATTGTCCTGCATGCCACATAACCCGCAACTAGCATCTTATGTTAGTTACGTGTGCGAGTCATTTGCGTGTAGTGCAACCTGCAACCATTTCAACCATGCATTGTCCACTTACGATTTGTATGTTGTGGTCAGAAGATGTTGGAACTCACATTGTTCAATAGAAATGATGGCTATGAAACTTGTTTGATGAGTTTAATTTCATGGTTAATATTTAAAAATAAATATTGCCAGGTTCTGTTGGTATATGAAATAAGTTCATGTTTAACTTTTAAAATGACTGGTATCTTTTGCTGTATAGAGTAGACGCTAAATTAAATGTGGAAGATAGATAATATGTACGAGACATATTATGCATACACAAAATAAGGTTGGGATTGTTGAAGATCATGTGTATCTTACATCGTTGTACAAAAATAGGTGTTGTATACTTCTGTTCTGCTATCCCGCTTAAAGAGCTTCAACTGTGTTTTATCAGCAGAAACCAGGGCGAATTAATATCTTGAAGACCCAAACTATTGTGTAGGCACTGGAAAGCCGATGCTATGGCGGGTTGTTGGGAAGCTGACAAATAGCATGCTTCCAATAACTCCAATAGCAATTGGTACTGTTGTGAGTACTTGCTTGTATCCTCTGATGGTATTGGATAGAAGCAAGAAACCACATTTTGGTCAAACAGAGCTATTGCAACAAAAATCATTGCCGAGACAGTTGCATGGACAAAGTCTAGTAATTTTATCTTGTATTCAACGGCAGCATGTGGATCAAGAGTAGTTCCACCATCAATGACCCACAGACCCATGAGCGTGGCAAACCCGTATCGTACCTTTCCTTTCTCATCCCTGAAGCTATCTGTGAAGCTAAGAACAAAGCATGACAGTGCACATAGTATCACGAGCCCTCCTGTCATCACCTGATTCATGTCACCGCAGTGGCCTTGTTTTGCCAGGGTTGGAGCGAGGAGCTGGAAGGCAAGCACGGTGCCTGATGGAAGGAGCTTGGCAAGGTGCCCGGTGCTCTGGTATGCCTGTCCCATTGCTTTTTGCATGGGGCTCAAGCTGTTGGTGCCATCAGTTCTCTTCCACAGAAGAGGATGTCTCTGATCCTGCTGCAGTTCCACGTCTTGCTGTGGAGCAGCCATTGTTGTTGGTGCCCTGTATGTTTGCTTCGTTATAACTGGTCTTGGAGGATCTTGTAACTAGAGAAGAGAAGATGGGGTTTGTGGCCCTCTACCAACCGAACGGAAGGGATTTGAAGAACCGAAGCTTGTGGCCTATTTCTGCTTTCTGCCCATTTTGGTTTGCCTTGCAAGAACAAGGGAGCGATAGATTGAGAGATATGGCCTTGTTTTGCCAGGGTGTGAGTTCATGGTTGTTTTTTCTGGCGAGAGATTGAGAGAAACATGGAGGAATTGGGGCGCTGCAGTTTCTCTGTTGCGTTCCAGCTATTGTAAACGCACGTTTGGGTAACAGAAGGGGAGCCATAGTTATTCTGGGTCCAATTTATGTTCAGTTATGTTCTGTGGTGGTTACGCAACTGCATGCTGTCCTTGCTAGTACTAACTTATTATGCCCCAGGCTTCCGTTTGCGTAACCTGGAATTGGACACTGACGTACCATATCCTTGCTAAGTTGACGGTCTGTGTTGCCATGTGTGGCGATGCAACTGCAGTAATCGCCACCCATCACGGTCTATCAGAACAAACACTCTAGTCCAGCTGATTTGTGCATGAGCCATCGGTAACCGACTGTGATATTTTAGATTATGTGTGTTAGAATTACACTAACAGAAATTCTGTAAGTTTTTTTTGCTGATTTATAAGTTAATTACTGAGTTTAAGGCCTCCATCAGTTTCATTTACTGATGGATCCATTGCTTGAGACCCTTAAGTTCTTGGGTATGTTTGGTACACGCCTAAAATTAGTTGTGCCACAACAATTTCTGCAAGTCCGTGCTGAATGGTCTCCTGATTCGTCGTAAACAACGTTGGCTATAGTTGTTGCTTCTCCACGCTTTCTTACCGTATGGTACACATGTCATACAGTCGTGGCGGTCATTTTGTTCGTCACAGTTTATGGCAGCCACAATTTAACTAGGATTAACTGTGCCAAATTTAGTCACGAACTAACTATGGCAGTCATCTTTTTTGTTACGATATGCTTGGGTATTTTACAGTAGGTTAAGTTTTTTTGTTTTGCTAGGCGTAAGCTGCATTAGTTTATTCAGAAAATAGACCAGATTAAATAAACCGAAAATAACATGCAAACAAGATATCCATGATGAAACTAAAAGTTTCGTGAAAGGCTCCTCAAAGTTGCCATCTCTAGCTTCACCTTTGCCATATCAACTCTCTACCATGTCTCAGATAATGAAATTGCAGAAGACTAAACATGCACAAGCTGAATTAACCTTCAAGGTTGAAGAGCGCATGTACCTAACAGATGAGTGAGACCTAAGGTCGTTGAACGTGCTCTGTCCGAGCAGTGGCGAATGCAGGAAAAAAATGGAGGGTGGACACACTCTAAAATTTTATTTTTACGCTAGCCTTTGTGCAAAATTTGCCTAATGAATATATAACAATTGATTCACAATATTATACACAACAATATAGATGTTGAGGCGATGACTACGTCCTGAAGTCAAAGTAATGTCCTCCCTGCTTTATCCTTGCTCTGCTGGTGCATCTAGCGCTGGCGTCTCTGGGGTAGTGGCCTAGTGGGGGCAGCGGGCAGGCACGGCGGCACAAGCATAGAGGTAGGTAGCATACCTTCTCTTTGTATCTCTTCGGGTTGGGGCTGGCCTACTAGGAGCTTTCGGCAGCGCCTACAGTCGTGGCCGAGCAGCCGAGGCAGCGACACGCCAAGCGCTTGAGGCAGTGAGAATTGGGGGAGCGGCTGTTGCTGAGGCGTCGAGCAACAACGGAGCGGGTAGCGCCCTCCGGTAGGGCAGTTGGTATCAGTAAAAGGAAATACTATTCCCTTTAGATGCAAATTTGATTCTTTCTTTTTTCCTTTGAAGCAATGATCATAGAAACATAAATTATTTCATTGGGAGCAAACACTATTTTTTGAGAGTACTTGTATTCTATCTTTTTGCAAGCAATATTAATGGAAATAAATATTTGTTATTATACTGGAAGCAAGAACACATTTGTTTCAATGGAAGCAGATTATATGTCGAAACAATTCTTTTTTTTTTATGGATGTCAAAACAATTCTTTGGTTGTTGGAAGGCCATCTTTTCAAATTTTGAAAACAACTATGTGGAAACAATCTTGTCTTGGAAGCAATCTAGCTGTCAAAACGAGACAAACCATTTTTGGTACAAATCAAAATTTAGTCACGCTAGAAACTAGAAATAGTTTTTCCTTCATGTGGAAGCCATATCGAAAAACTTTGGAACACAATTTGATTTATAAGGAAGCATACTCTATGGTGTGAAATCTGAATTTTTATTAGTTTTCCATAACTTCCGAAATTACTAGTTTCCTAATAATAATGAGAGGTCAAATTAGACTAGGACCTGATTTACGAGCGGGAAGAAGACCCGATTATGGTGCCCTCTTTTTTTTTTGAGGGAGATTATGGTGCCCTCTTTATTCAGCCAAGGCTCTCTTTTTTTTTGAGGGGAGCCAACACTCTCATGATCTCCCGCAGATGAGGAATACTTGATAAAAAGCCTAGAATTCTGGGTGGGCCACGGCCCACCCGGCCCGCCCTGCCCCTGCGTCCGCCCATGTGTCCGAGGATACACCCATTGCAAGTCACCTTATGTAAGCATTGATCCGTCTCCAAATTATTCATGAAGAAGACCCAGAACACAAAAAATCATAACGGAGAACCTTCAACGAAACAACGCTTAGGCACTATCATCGTTGCAATCACGGCAGGCAGAGCACCGACGATCGGCAAGACCAGAATGTCATATTACCTCCGATCCATATTAATTGACTTTAATTTATTAAGATTTAGATAAACCTATATACTCAATAGTGTCTAGATTTATTTAAATCTAGACAAATTTGAGTCAATTAATATGGGCCGAAGAGAGTAGGATCATCGGTATCAGACGCGTCGATTATGACGACCGCACCGGGACAACCATATGACTTTTATTTCTATATACGACCCCGTCTTCACCGTTACTAAGAACACAAGAACATTCCCCTCAAAAAAAAAAACACAAGAACATTGCATGGTAAGTAAAATCTACTCCCCAACATCAACATGTGGTACCTCTCTCCTCTTGGTGGCTAAGACACCGCCGAAGACAAAGGTGTCACGCTTCACTAACCAACTATTCCAAAAGATCGATCTAATGGATAGTGGTAGACAATTCACTTATACATTTCAACATCCCTCCTCACGTGTGACGGAAAGATAAGTTAACATATGTAAACTTAGAGGTATGACTCAAGAGGCCAATACATGAACGGACGGGGAACCAACAATTTTTAAGAAAAAATGGGCCACACAGAACTCAAACTCGAAACCTTGGCTTTGATACCATGTCAAGATTTATACACTAGCCAACACAACTAAAAGTCCGAAATGATAAAAATAACATGCAATCTACTTATATACTTCAACACCCACTCTCACATGTGATGGAGAAAGTCAGCACGTGCAACCGGAAGAGAACGACGACGCGCGAAACTCACATATAACTCAAGATGTCTATACGTGGACGCAGATAGATCAACAACAATTTTAGAATAAATTGCGAAAACCGAGACCTTATGCTCTAATACCATATCAAAATTTATGCACTAGCTAACCCAATCAAAAGTTTAAACTAATAAAAAAGACTAATACAATCTAGTTGTACATTTCAACAAAAGGAACTCAGACGGACACGCGCGGAAGAAACGAGTTCTTCCCCCGCGGGGGTTGGTCCAGAACCTGTACATGGGCCGACCTGACCTCATACGTGAAAATGAAGGGCCAGCCAAAACAATGTAGGCAGTCATAAGTACAAAAATTCAAACAACACGTGTACCGTCCTGGCCCATCTTCCTTTTTCTTTGTGATGAAAAACTCCTCGGCAATCTTCAGTGGGACAATTCAGACAAAGATCCATTGTTCCATGCATGCAACCATGCATAAAGATGACATAGGAACAATCCACTTTAGGCTCCGACAAGCAATGAACTTGCTTTTCCCTGGGGACAAACCTGCACCTCCACTGCAGGAGCTGCTTTGCCGAGAACACGAGCAAGCTTGCACACTTTGCATAGCATAGTATAGCATAGCATAGCATCGGAAAATCAATATGGAGCACGGACTCTATGGTGGAATCTTTTGAATTTTTCAGAAAACATATAATATTTTTTTAAAAAAATCTTCTGTAGCTAACAATTAGAAATATAAGTCTGCACATTTTTAACAGCAAATACTTTGTATTTTGGGCGCAGAAAAATAGACAAATATAACAAATTCTGAAAAAACTTAGACCCGTCAAAATTGCATTGTTTACGTCCAGATTTGAATTTCTATCTTTTGCCAAGGCCAAAAAAGTCTTTCAAATGATTTTTTTGCACGCGTATTACAAATCACCATCTACATCCTGCTATTTTTTGAATATTTTTAACCTTTAACCTTTAAATTTTTCGAAAAAAAAAATAAAGTTTACCATGGTGGACGTCCACCAAATCGACGCTTCTAGCATAGCATATACTAGTGCTACTCACCTCGCCTCACCTGAAGTCTTGGAGTCTTGGGAGGTACACTGCAAAGTTGCCGATATATCAGACAGCATACGGCTTTTAATCATGTGATTCCTTCTTTTCCATCCTTGTTGGCATGAGAATGATGACATGCAAGGAACTTTTGTTTAGCCAATCACCTAGAGGTAATTAAAATATGCGTCTCACATATAACGCATGCCCATTGGGTTTCCTTGGCATATATATAATTTTGATTTTCTGAAAAGAATGAAAACTTGGCATACTGTATATGTCCTTTAAAAATATATGTTTATAGGGCAACAAAATTGAGCTTAGTTCTTCACAGTAGGTATGTCATATCCATGGATAGATCTACCATGAGTCAAGGGTGTACATTTTCTGCAAAAAGTTCCATATATATAACGTACTGTCCATGTATCACTTGTGGTATTTTTTAGGGTCCTATTAGTAGCCGATGTCAAGCTTGATGCACTAGCCAACGCAACCAAAAGTACGAACTGATGAAAAGGGCTAGTGCAATCCACTTATACACTTCAACACCCCCTCTCAAGAGGCTATACGTGGACACAGAGGGGTCAACAACAATTTTAGGATAAATTGCGAAAGCCAGAACTTGAACTCGAGACCTTAGGCTCTGATACCATGTCAAGCTTCATGCACTAGCCAACGCAACCAAAAGTCCGAACTGATGGAAAGGGCTAGTGCAATCCATTTATACACTTCAACAGCCGAGAGCAACCAACTAAAAGGACAAAGATTGTAACCTAAGGTGGGTGAATATGCTCTATAAATTTTCTTTTAGTTCTTTAGCAATTTTAGGCTTTGCGGATAAATAAAGTGGCCTAATGCAAACTAGGTGAGGTAGAACTTCAAACACAAAGGGTATCACAAACTAAACAACACTAGTAAAGAGCTCGGATAAAAATAACCGAGGTACCCTAGAGACAAAAATCTAATCCCGTGTTTGCTCCCTTGGGGGAACTATGTCACCATTAGAGATGTTAGAATCCACAAAGGGTTCTCAAGCACCATGAAGGCTCACTTCTTCTCCCTGAGCCTCCTCCATGAAGTAGGAGCTCAATCACTAGTGGTAGGCCTTGAGGTGGCCTCCAAACCCTCACAAACTTTTCATGTGGCAAATCACAAGCCGAATGCCTTTGCGCGACCCTAGCCCCTCCCCCCCTCCCAAGGTTTCCCACAAACCCAAGAGTAACAAGCTAGATCAATGAACTCAAGAAGGAATGATGTTTGGCTTTGTAAGATTATAGATCAGAACCTCCTCTTCCTTTTCCACAAAGCGATTTTTATTTGTTCGGGGGAAATGGTAGATCCTCAAGATTTTGTGTTTCAAGAATGGTGCGAGAGAGATAGCTTCAAGGTATGTAAAATGAATGTTTTACTTAACCCTTCAAGGAAGAAGAAAGGTCTTTTGTAGATCAAGGGAGAAAACTAGGCATTTGGGAATTTCTCTACGTGTCTTCCTATATTAAGTTCGCACCAACCCACACGCCGAAAGCTCCAGTTCCTGAAGCGGTCAACCAGGTGGGCCAGACCGACATGGTCAGTTCACACCGGCGCTGCACATTGTGGAACCAACCAAGCCGTGACAACCAGTGGAACCGGGTCAGGAACCAGAACATGCAGAGAAACTCCAAGCAGGTTTTTCCAAAGTGCTAAATCTTCTCTCTTTGTGTGTGATGGTATATTTTGGTGTTAGGATGTGTATTTGGCGTTGGTATCCCCATCAAGATCACCCCTCTTAAAATTGTAGTGTTTCCTATTGACTCAAAAAGAACATCAAGCAAAAATAAGTGGAGCCAAAGCAATGCACTTGTTACTAGCTAAGTCCCTTTTATGATAAAACAATAGAGGTGGAAACATCTTTCTATTGCACTATATGTTGTGGAAAGATGCGTATTATTGAGCGAGTGGCGTATCACCTAGCCAAATATTCTGTTGGTACGTCGGAAGCGTATCTATAAACATTGAAGTTTATTATTTTAATATCTCATATATTTACATAGTTTCATGAGTTACCACCATAATTTTTATTGATTTATGGGATTTTACACGAAATCTCGTTTCCTTGGTTTATAATTCCGGGAATCAGGAAACCATAGTTTTTCATATTTTTGACTTCGACGAAGCTTCTGGACCTCAAATGCACCAGGGATTTTTGGCACGTAACCATTTATTTGAATACGATATCTTAGAGATCAATAAGTACACGAGATGACACTTGAAGGGTTGGGACCCACCCTCGATGCGCCTGGTGGGTCTAGGAACTCTAGGAGGGGGATCTCTCCCCTCACCCATCTAATGGTCTTGATTCTTTTGCCCAAGACTCTGTTTTGACCTAAAATCGACTATATATCCCTCATTTGTGATCTCTCACCGGCCCATGTCTGTCTCGTTCCCGTCCATGGGGGACCATTGCGCATCCCCGCCGCCCTCGTGTTTATCTATCATCCACACTTTCAAGCACGTGTCACTAGCATAGCAAAAAACAAAAACAACATATTGCAACTTGGATTTAGGTTTTGTGTCGGGGCTTTAGGGATTTTGGTATGAGTTTAAGCTATATGGGCGGGATGACTAAAATATGAGGGAGAGGGGCAATATTAAGCTAGGGTTTTGATTTTCATGGGCTCTAGATGCCGGGTACTAGAGGGTTTTGCAGGTATCGAATTCAGCTTCTAGTGTCCTACTCGTAGCAGCTCACAACCTTGATAGTCATGCGTGACGTGCCCACACTATTTTGATGTTCAATGTTCGTTAACTCTTTTTTTGTAGGAAATGTGTTCCTTAACCCTTTTTTCTTGTACGAAATGGGTTCCCATGTTTTTCTCCATATTGTAGTACTCCCTCTGATCCAAATTGGGCTTATAGCTCCCATGCGACGTCTTTACGTGGAATTGGAAGGAACGCGACATCGTTGCAAAGAATAGCTCGCATGCGACACTTCTAAAGCGACAAATAGCTCCCGTGCGACACTTCCACTTAACCCCACGAGAGCGTCAACGAATTCGAATCAGCTGAGCACAGTAGGACCCACAGCCTCTCCACGTCACGGCGGAACTCACGTGATGTCCACCTCATATCGTGGGATCCACGCTGTGGTTGAAGAGAGCCGTGGCCCCTTTCCGTCCCCGCACCCGAGCACTCCCGCCACCGTTCCAGCATCTCACCCCCTTCTGTTTTCTTCTCCCGCGAGCAAGTGCGGTAACGCCGGCGAGGGATGTCGAGCTCTACTTCAGCCTCCCTCCGCTCATGGCCTCGGCATGGTGCGGTGCCGATGAGGAGGTGCTTCGATTTCCCCCGTACCGCGCCCCTGAAGCGTCTTGTCACATCCACCGACAAGAACGGCAATATTGGCCGGGAATTTGTGAAGTGTGAGAGCAAGCCCGAGCCGGGAAAGGTGAGATCTGAGTGTTCCGAGCGCCAATTTCTCGCTTTTCTTTCAAAATTTCATGCATTTCATCGAATTTGGGATTTAGGGTTCATCTCTGCGATTTCAGGAACTGCCAAAATGTGGGCATTTTGAGTGGCTTGATGAGTACATCGAGCGAATTGGGGTGGAGGTAGCATTCCGGGAGCTCGAAAACCCGTCCGTGGTGGAGCAATTGGGATGTGGCAACCCCATTTCCGCTGGTACTACGGTGGATGCGGAAGTGAAGGCCGAGATGAAGAAGATGAACAAGCAGCTAAGGCAAATCATCGAATTGAAGAAACACGACAATCTGATGGCCGTTTTTTTATTTTTGTGTAATTTCTCTCGGATTAGTTTATCTCCTGATCATTAGTCATTAGACAGCGCAATCAGTGTTCGAGTGATGCTTTATAATGGATGTAATGGTTTATATCTTTGGCTTGAATAAAATGCAACACAAATTCGGCTAATTTTGAGCTGCTCTGTTTTCGAAATCAGTGTTCCTTCAGTTTCTCGGTGTTCCTTCAGTTTTATCAGTGTGCAGGGGGCGCCCGTGTGCAGGGGAGGGGGAGGGGTTGAAAAGTTAAAAAAATCTGACGAGGAGTGATTGAAAAAGGTCAGGCCCAAATAGAACTTAGCCAGACCAAAATGGTCGTATCCAGGCCCAATAATAACTACTTGTAGATTGGGCAAAAAAATGGTACTCACGTTACAATCTAAATAGGGACGTGTGGATCTGCAGATACTCATGCTCAGGTCGCAATCTTTTATATTTTGCGAAAGTAAATATATAAATGAAATCCAAGGGCATCTATTTAACTAACATAATTTGGTCGCCCCTTTAACTTATGTAAATATGTAAATGTGTTGTTTGAAAATGAACCATGTATTGTTTGAAAATAATCAACCATCATAACGTTAACTTATTCTTCCTTTTGAGCTTTTCTAATTTCACTCATTTTATAAATATTGCACGAGTATTATATGAGAACTTGTTTTTGTGTCTTTTGTTTTATGCACTTGTTGTTTTGGGTGTTTTGACAAATAAAAATACAATAAAACACAAGTCGAGTGATAACAGATTATAAATATTATGGGCACGAGTAAAACACGAGATAGATAATATATTAGATAACATTTATATTAGATAGCCCGATAACATTACAATAAAAAGAAAAGGGGTACAATATAGAAGGGAAGGGCAACTAGGCGCCTAAACCTAGGCTAAACCCTAACCTTAGCTACTAAGGGGGTTTAGCCCGGCTGCCGGTCAACCTCGCCGCCCTACTCCATCGACGGTGGAGGCGGTGCCGGTGCCGCCACCCTCCAAGTTGCCGCAGCCGCAGCATTCCAAGCTGCCACCCTCTCCCGATGCTCCCGCCGCTGCTGCTCCTCCTGGAAGGCCCATCGATTGGCCTCCCGTCGGTCCTCCTCCTCCCGTTTGCGCCTTTTCTTCAAGGCGCGCGCGGCCTGCTTCTCCTCCCACTTGGCGTAAGCAGCGAGCTCCGCCTCCTCCTCCTTCTCCGCCGTCTTCCAATACTCTTCGGAGGGGCCGTCGTCGGGGAGGTTTCCGCCGGGGAGGAGGTTGTGGACGATGTGTCCCTGGGCCAGGGGCAGGGCGGGGCTTTGCGTTGCCCTCCTTTTTCCCCGTCTCGGGCGCGGGGGCGTTTCCTGCTCCCAGACCTGCTTGTGGTCTGGGTGGTTTTCCTTGCCGCTTACTTCGGAATCTGAAGGAAAGCGGGGGGAGGGGAGGTCGCCATGGTCGTCGGAGTGTTTTTTGGGGTTTGGGGGGCTGGGAGGAGGCAAAGGGACGGGCTCGAGGTTGAAGATGAGGGGCAAGATGAGATGAGGAGGCAAAGACGTTTTTCCTATTTATTGAGAGCGGGGCGTGAAGGGCGGCGTGGGAATCCAACGTTGGCGCAGACGCGTGCGCTGCGTTGCGTGTAGGCAGCGGGCGTAGCCGCGTGCATGATCAATGCGGTCAGTGCAAAAAATTGCTAGGATGCGACGTGACCCCTGCACCGTCGCCCCCGCCCCTGCATGCATGCATGCATTAATGGGAAAGAGAGAAAAAACATCCAAGGTAGTTGTTCATTGGCAGTGAAAAATAAAAGAGAAATAGAATTTGGCCTTGATTTACTCGGTAATAAATGCAGGAATCTAGGACCAAGGTACTCGTTCGTTTTTACACACCGCATGCTACAAACTCGTTCGTTTTTACACACCGTATGCAACAAACTCGTTTGTTTTTACGGGCCCGATTTTACACATCGCATGCAACAAACTCACACCTGAAAACTCAACGGGTGAGAAGAAAAATCGGTGAGAGTAATCAGAAGGATGTCAATTGGAGGGAATATATGGAGTATGAAACTAAGTTTATAATATCAATTTTATATAATATAAAGGTATCTGTGATGGTGAATCTAATTATATTTATTACATATTTTAGATTTTGATATTTTCTTATATACGTAGTCAAAGTTTATAAATATTGACTTTTTCTATGGCGCATAAACCGGAGGAGAGTAAGTTTAACTGAATAAAGTTGTTAGACGTACACTTATTTAATGCGACGGAGGGAGTAAATACGCTGCAGCGCTGTTGTACGCAAAATAGCTAGACTGCGACGCGAGAGACAGCTACATAGCATGCATGGTGCAGCCCGCCCTACCCAGCGCCCTCGCATGCCACGCTCGGTCCAACGGTCAATGGAGTGTGACACGATGTACCTTATCTCTACTATATAGTTTTCCTTACGGTGGTTTTCGTCACCTGAAATTTTCGTCCGTCCAAAAATTCCCGTTTTGCCCCTACAATTTAGAGATAATTATCCACCACTGCCATCCGTTAGTTATACCGTTTCCTTTAGCAACGCACGACAAAAAAAAAGACGAGAGACCTTCGCCTAGCCCTCTGTGGTCGTCTCCTCTGTCCTCTCCCTTCCCTCCCGCTCCACTTAATGTTGCCTGGCCGGTCGATCCAGACGACAACGCTGGCGGCGCCGGATCCTTCTTCCTGAGCGACAGTAGCTCCGTGGAACGGTCACCGATCTAGCGCCGCGGGGGATTTGAACGGCAGAGGAGGAGCACCATGGGGATCGAGATCTTCGATTTGGTCAGAGTCGAGGTGTTTTTCAGCAAAGAAAATCACGTCGGTGCTGCTGGATCCGCGAGGAACGAGGCAAAAGCTCGTCGTCGGCTACGACCGTGCCCAGGCATGCAGGCCGCAGGGGATTTCAAGGGCAGAGGAGGAGCACCATGGGGATCGAAACCTTCGATTTGGTCAGAGCCGAGGTGTTTTTCAGCAAATAAAATCACGTTGGTGCCGCTGGATCCGCGAGGAATGAGGCAAACGCTCGTCGTCAGCTAGGAGTGTGCCCAGGCATGCTGCTTCATCGGTGGAGGCCATCGAACGGCCAGCCATGGCGAGCTCTATCTATGGCTCACCAGAACTCGAGCATCTGGGATGAAGAGCTGTAAGATCCAATGGAGGTCCTCTTTGAGCACCGGATTTGGGAGGCAAAAGCCAAGATTTGGATGTGGAGTATGCTCATTTGGGTGAAAGTAGTTGTTCTAGAGCCATGGAAGATTCAGGATATGCATCGTCAGTGCACGGGACAGACAGAGCAGAGAGAGAGGTGGGAAAGGATCCTGCCGCGTTGACCGTCGAGCTGAAAACGGCGATGCCGAGGGGAAGGGAGGGGAGATGTTGCTGGCCGCTATTCCTAAAGGACGGCGTCATGGGCGACGGGAATGAGATGTTGCGCCTCAGCAGCCGGTCAGTGTGCATTGTCTCGGCGTGCGTGCTGCTGGCCTGATCTCCCCTGGGAGTGCGTGTTGTTGGCCTGACCTGGGATACGGCCGGCACGGGGCTGCTGGACCGCGTGCACCGAAGGATTTGCTACTAGATGCTTTGGGGAATAGTTTTCAGAAAGATAGCTAGCTGACGCGTCTGGCATTTTCCTGTCAAAGATGCTAGCTGCCATTGTTCTTATTTCATCTAAAATTCCAGTTTTAAATTTATGACAATTTGTATTATAGACTATATCGCCATCTATAAAAGACCTATATACTCGCAAACTGCCGCAAATCATGGATGCCAAACACACCATGTTCGTTGATAAAAAGACAAGGTAGGACAAGTTGTGTGACTACAAATTTTACGTCACTGAGTGAGATAAAATAAATGCTCCTTGGCAAAAAAAATGTTAGACCGACACGGCGACGCCCCCTATAAAAATATCTGATTATCAGGAACTTGGACAATACATATCTTACTTTTGTAAAAAATATTTATCATTTTTCACCCGTTGTACGCACGCACATGTGCAGAATAAAAGTCTTAAGGTGGTTTTCTGACGCAACTTTTTGCCCCGTCGCCCAACTTTTGCCCGATGACCAACTACTGAATGAGTTCATGGCGAACTCGGTTACTACTAATCCCACTTGATTTGTGTTTAATCCCTCGCCCTCTTCGCACAAAAATGCGTCCATATTTAGCCCTTCTCCTCTGTGTTTGATTCCTAGATAAATTCTTCACGGCTGCGAAGAAGAGTGCTTGGCATCGGGCTCACAAAGGCATAAAGATTTGAAGATCACTGAGATCTCCACCAGATGGGCGCAGGATCCGGGGATGCAAGGAATTGAAAAGTCTTGGTACATCGTCGGCGGGGCTGAGTGGTGTCGCTGGTCTTTTTCTATTTCTCGGCCACCGCCCAAGGCTTCCTCCACGCGAGCGTAGCCTCCCTCGGTCTTCTCCACCGCGTGAACGCCGGTGTCCCCACCGGCCGGCCTTCATCGCATGAGAGTCGCTGCCCCTGTACTGCATGAGAGTAATGCCGAGGGTGTGCTCGATTTAAAATTTCTTAGATTTGAGCATTATTTGCAAAAATAATTAAAAAGCTATTATTTCTAAAAATAGCTTAATATTGACACATATAGAAAAATCTAAGGATCAACCTCATGAGGTTAATAATCGAATTCTAGGGGCACACTTGTTATAGATCGGCCAGGTGTTATGTTATAGAAAAGGAATATATGCATGTCACATCTTTTACATAGCAGTCTAAATGTTGATGAAAAGATGTTTCTGTCACCGAGAATTTTGCAGTGAAAAAATACCAAAATAATCGTGACAACGCACGGGCATTCAGCTAGTATTTATTACATATTTTAGATTTTGATATTTTTTCTTACTCCATCTATCCCAATTTATAAGACTTACGCGTATATCTAGGTCGTCTGCATGAGCTATATAATATAAAAATTATATCAATAAAAAATATAACATTTGAAGTTTCTAATAATATAGTTTTTATCTATATACCTAATGCTAAGTTGGTTAATTTGTTAACCTAGAAATATGTGTAAGTCTTATAAATCGAGATGGAGGAAGTATATACGTAGTCAAAGTTCATAAATATTGACTTTGCCCCTTTTTCTATGGCGCATGAACCAGAGGGGAGTAAGTTTGACTGAAGAAAGTTGTTAGACGTACACTTATTTAATGCGACAGAGGGAGTAAATACGCTGCCGCGCTGCTGTATTGGTTGGCTGCACGCAAAATAGCTAGACTGCGACGCGATGCATAGCATGCATGCATGGTGCAGCCAGCCCCGCCCAGCGCCCTCGCATGCCACGCTCGGTCCAACGGTCAATAAAGTGTGTCACGCTATACCTTATCTGTTTATGGAAAAAACGATCCGAGCCAATTAGATTCCAGAATCATCCATCCCATGGATCGCCAAGAGCTAGCCGCGAAATCCTTCTAAGAGACGCCAACCAATCAGGTTGCAGAACAAGCCCTTCCACGGATCGCCCAGAGCCACCCGCTGAATCCTTCTAGAAGACGCGATCGGACGGCCATAGTGTCGTGCTAGGGTTAGATCTACGTTCCTTATTCGGCCTTAGGGTTAGCTGAGTTTAGGATGAAGTCAACGGGGTTTCACAAGTTTGACCAGACAATCAAATGTGCATAACTAATTCAAAAAAAATCAAAAAAATACAAAACCTTCGCATGGTGTCATGTTATATGACATAGTTGTGAGAAAAAATATCAAACTTGGTATATTGATCATATTTCAAAAAATCCTTCACAAAATGACATATCTCCTCCGAGGTTTTCTGGCTTTCGGGTCAATTGACCAATGATATGGCTAGAATCAAGGCATAGTTTGTGATAATGTGCCCATATTGGGCATGCATGTGTATAATGGGATGACTAACAATGTTGTAGCACAAAGTTTTCCTTTTCGACGCACAGAAATCCATTTTCTATTTTATGAGTGCCGAAAGAGGGGGGATTTCTGAAGCAACCACCAGATTGAAGTTTCAAAATGGTAACATCCTATTTTTCAAAAATACTAGACCACCTAGCATGTACAATTTCCCAACTTGTGTATCTCAAACCTTTTATTCCATCCCTGGTGAAAAAGACAAATCCTGCCAAATCGGCTGGAAGTGGGTAAGATATGAACTACAGGTACATGATTTCATGCTGATGATTTTTTGTAAAAATCATTTTTAGGTTCACAACATGCTATTTAATCAGAGATCCAATGCTAGTTTTGTGAGCCTTAGCCCCTAGCTAAGAATATTTATGAAAACCCTTCAAAAAGTTTGACCAGACATTCAAATGTGCATAACTAATTCAAAAAAAATCAAAAAATACAAAACCTTCGCGTGGTGTCATGTTATGTGACATAGTTGTGAGGAAAAATATCAAACTTGGTTTTAGAAATGGTCGAAAAAAACTTGCTTAGAAATGGGGTGGTTTAGCCTAGCTTTGGAGCCCATTTCTACCACATTTTGGGTGAGGGTGAGTTGTACTTCACAAAAGGGATCAGGGTGAGGATGAGTTATACTCTACATATGAGAAAAATGTTGGAATCTCATACAAACATAGAAACGTACATTTGTTGAAATTCAAATTTACCATCATATTTGAATTTTGTCCAAATTATCAACAACAAGTGCCAAATTATTATAATAACAAATATTTACAACAACAACAACAACTGCCAAATTACTACAATAACAAATGTTTACAACAACAAGTGCCAAATTCAAAGTCTATTTCTTTTGGCTCTTCTTACCTCTCGTTTTCTTCTCCTTCACAAGTTTCACACCACACAACAGGTTTATGCTCTTCTTTTTTTTACCATTACCATCTGGCCTCCCCACAGCACGTCCAAGAGTCTCCTTCACCTCCTGCACCTCCTCAACAACACAATATGGCATCAGAGCCTTATCAACATGGTCACTTTGCACCAGAGCCTCATCAACATGGTCAGTTTGCACCAGAGCCTCAACAACAGGCTCATTTTGCACCAGAGCCTCAACAACAGGCTCATTTTGTACCAGAGCCTCAACAACATGCTCATTTTGCACTAGAGCCTCAACAACAGGCTCATTTTTCCCATCATTTTGCACCAGATCTTCCAAATCAGAAACGGTGTGCCCTAAAGCCTCAACAGTTTGCACATCATCCTCCAAAACAAGTTCAGATTGCACCTCAGTAGCACCAAACATGATCTGGTTAGTTCTCTTCTTTCTTTGGCCATTGATTCTTGCCCTTTTCACTGGCCAGCATTCGTCAACAACAAGAGGTGGGCCTTTTTCTCCACGCTTCCTCCTGAAAACAAGCAAGTTAGCTGGGGGAGAAAAATCATCAACAAAAAATGGGATAGATTTTGGATGAACATACTTTGGCTTTTCAGCAGTGTATCTGCACTTGGTAGAGCCAGCTCGGTGTCCAAGTTCTTCACAGAGTTTGCATCTATTCTTGTTACCTTTTTGGGCCCTTTTTGGCTTGGCATCTTTCTTTTCATCTTTCTTTCCCTTCTTGCTGCTCCCACCTTTCTCAAACCAAGCCTTGAATCTACTCTGCTTGGGCCTGCTAGCCTTTCTTTTCATCAAAGGAGGACACAAGGAGAACTGACTGTCCACTTCAGGCCATTGAGACTGATCTGTAAGTGCTGGAATTGGTGTTTCATATGCAGCCTTGAATTTTGATACAGAATAATACCCATGCAAATATGGGTGCATATTTAGCTTGTGTTTGGAGGCCAAGAATGCTCACAAGGCTTCCCAGTGTGTTGCCACTCAAGGCATGTGCATTCATGCAATTGAGTGTCAACAACATGCCTCCTGCCAGTCTTTGTATCTTTGACTTCAGCACCCCACAATGACGATTTCTCAACACGCAAATGTGCAAGATTTCTGCTCATGTTGACCACCCGCTGAACAACATCAGGAAGCTTATCTCCTTGAAGAACATCACCAAGCCTTCTTCTCAATTCTCACAACCTCATGATCATGATCCTGATCTGGTCAACCATGTCATGGACAGGCAAGTTGAAAGAACATGTGGGCCCCAATGTGTGGTTCTGGTAATTAATGACAATCTTTATGGACTAATGTGTGTATTAAGTTACACTTGTAGGATTTGTCCATTGGCATCGCTTGGAGCATGTGTTTGCTTCAAGGTCGATGATATGTAGAAGAAGATGTGATGTGAAAGCTCAAAATGCGCCATATATAGAAGATCTCGTGTTTAATGCTTGCCATCCTCGGTGATCATGGATCGATGATGAGGAATCAAGAAAGGCGTTCCATCTTGAGAAGGGCAAGATCGTCTACATCGAGCTCAAGTGGAATGCTCAAGGCAAAGGTATAATCTTGATAGGTTTTCCCTTTTGCCGGTCGCATGTTGTGTGTGGCATACCGGGTTTAGGATAGACAACCGTACTATCAAGAGGGGCTCTCGAATGACTAACTCGTTCACTTTGTTCGGAGAGAGCTCAAACCTTTGCATATTTGCATCATCATATTTGGTTGTTATTTGGTCTTATCCATGTGAGTATATAGATCTTGTGGTAATCTCCATAACAAGCTCTTGTTCATCAAAATCGGATCTTCCGTTTGTATCTTGTTGCGATTTTGATCTTGGCGGCTTTTCGGTTTCTCACCAAGTGAGGTATCTCACATTATTATACATGATACATTCTCACTTGGTGATAACCAATATTTTCACCTTTCATAGGGTAGCTCATGCCGTCCTTTTTCCAACGCAATTGGAATCGGGTCGATCGGAGTTACCAATCAAAAGTTATAGATGTTTGAATTTTCCTAGGTACCAAAATGCGGTAGTACCGCATTTTAGTACCTAGCGCGGCAGTAGGTTTTGGAAAGTTGCCAAATGCCACTGCCCTGCTAGGTACCAAAATGCGGTAGTACCGCATTTTAGTACCTAGCACGGCAGAAGTTTTTTGACAAGTTTCCAAAAGCCACTGTCGGGCTAGGTACCAAAAAGCGGTAGTACCGCATTTTAGTACCTAGCGCGACAAAAGGTTTTTTACTTCGCCATTTGGATCTATCCTCCCTTTCTGGACTATGATGTTTCTTTGCATGGACTTGTAGAGGTTGTTGTCCTCTTCGAAACGAGCCCAAGATCATCGAAATCGGAGTCCGGATGCAAAAGTTATGGCTGTTTTCGTTCTGTGATGACCAGTAGTACCGGACCAGGATCCGGTAGTACCGGGGTCCGGTAGTACCGCATTTTGGTACCGGGGAGCACAGAGAAAAAATGCCTTTGGCGCCCCAGGAACCCCAGGAAATGTCCGGTAGTGTCGGGAAAGTCCGGCAGTACCGGGAATCGCGTTTTTTGGCTGCAACGGTTGGATTTTGGAGGGACCTATATAAGGGGCCTTCTTTCCCAATGGTTCATCAATGATTCTTGCAAGTTTTCCCTTCCATTGTTGACCTTCTTGAGCTTGCTTTCTCTCAATCCCTCCGATGATTCTTGCATATTCTTGACGGATTTGAAAGAGGAGATCTAGATCTACAATCCCACCAATCAATCTCTCCTCTAAGTGAGGGGAACATATTGGGATCTAGATCTTGGAGTCTTCTGTGGATTTCCTCCATTGTTCTTCCTCTCTTATTCCCCCATAAGCTTTTGTAGCTTTGGTGGAATTTGGGAGAGAAGGATTTGAGCACTTCTTGTGTCCTTGCCATTGCATTTGGTGCATCGGTTTGTGTTCTCCTCGGAGGATTTGGTTTGAGTTACTCATTGGAGCTTGTCCCTCTTGGGTTCTTGGAACCCTAGACGGTTTTGTGGCCTTGGTGGCGTTTGTTGGGAGCCTCCAATTAAGTTGTGGAGAAGTGTCCCAACCTTGTGAGAGGTTCCGGTTGCCACCTACAAGTGCACCGATAGTGGAAGTGTGGATCGATCCCGTTGGGGTGAGATTCACCGGAGAATAAGGGAGGCCTTTTGTGGCGTTGGTGGTTTGATACCACCCCCTCTCCAAACGATACGTACTCCATGTTGGAAGGAACTCGGTAAAATATCGTTGTCCCTGCGTGCCTCGGTTATCTCTATACCCGAGCTCTTTACTTATGCACTTTACATTGTGATAGCCTTCATGCTTGAAGTAATATATATCTTGCTATCACTTTGTTGCTTGTATTGCTTAGCATAAGTTGTTGGTGCACATAGGTGAACCTTAGTTGTTCTAGGTTGTGCTTAACAAAGTAAACACTAGTTTTATTCTGCCTTTGTTGATCCACTCTAGGAAAAGTTTTAATCGCCTATTCACCCCCCTCTAGGCGACATCCGTATCCTTTCACAAGTCTTTTAACTCCTTCACTTTGTTGTTGAAACTTTCTGCCAAATTATTGTTGATATGATCACATTTGATGGCAGTGTTAAAACCAGATCTGTACCATAAAAGAGAATGGTAGGTTTCCAACCATGTACAAAACTTGACCCTATCCTCCTCAGAGCATGCCGTCTTAATCTTCTCAAGGTGATATGAATGTGTCTGTCTGGTGTAAGATCTTGCTGCTGGCCACATGCGTCCAAAATCATCTCCTCTGAATTTTTTGATCAAATTCATCCACATATGGCCGAAGCACTCCCTCTGCTCAGCATGAGGGAAAACAATCTTCACTACATTTTCTAAACCTTTACATGCATCTGTGTGCACTGCCAATGGAGAGACTGGCCCTATGCATCTTTTCAACTGCATCATGAACCATGTCCATGATGCCTCTGTCTCAGACTGAAACATGCCAATAGCTACATGAAACATCCAATTGTGTCCATCTAAAGCATTGCATGCTGCTAGTTGACCATTCCACTTTCCAGTCAATAAAGATGAGTCTATACTCAAATATGGACGGCACCCTACTTTGAAGCCATCGATGCAAGGCTTTAAAGCCATGAAGAATTTAGAGAAAAAGACTTTTCCATCAGCTGTTACCTCAGTATCTATCTCCACAACACTGCCAGGTGACCTCTTCTCTACTTCTGCTTTGAAGTTATAAAGCATTCGAAAGGTATTTGCCCGATCACCGTATAGCTCTTTCATTCCCCTTTGCTTTGCCTTCCACACTGTAGTATAATTCATCTTAATGGGGTACTGCTTTTCCAAGTCTATTTTCAGTCTCTTTGTAGTGCTGTTTGGTGTTGTGGCTAAAATGGGCTTGATCTTTTCTGCAACCCATAATTGTGATGTCATGTTTGTAACTGTTTGAGAACTTGTAATGCAAGTATGAGGTTTTGGAATTTGATTCACTCTTATTGTCCTTCCATCAGGTTGGCGTCTATCAGATATATACCACTTGCAAGGCTTGGCACCACCATCATAACCTAAGCATTTTGCATAGAACTTCTTTTTATCAGTCCACATAGTCTTGGTAGCAAACTCACGTTTGACTGCATATGTCCTGAAACACATCCTGAATTCATCCATGCTTGGAAACAATCTCCCAACTTCAATAACTGGGTCCTCTTTGTCATAAACTGTTACTAGATCATCATCATGTGCATCATCTACATGAACTGCAGCATTTTCCAACAACTCTAGATCTATATCTGCCTCTTCATCTCTTAAATGGTTGTCACCATCATTTGCAGCTTCATCCCTCTTCTTCTCCTTGTCTCTGTCATCTATAGGAATACCAAAAAGCTTTGCCATTTCAGTGTCATCTATTGGTGCAATGACCAAATCAGTCCGGTCATGTATCTCAACTGAATTCCAGTCAACAGTTACAATCCTTTGTGCATTAGCATCTGCAGCATCCCCTTGTGCATTAGCATCGTCCTCCACTGTTAACACTTCCAACTCAGTAAGTATAGGCATTACTTGCCTTTGTGCAGCCCAATCATCCTCGACCATCTGAGCCACCAGCTTCGAGGCCACATATCCAACCCTGGAATCAGGTTTCAGATCAATGAGCTCTACTAAAAACAGAACAGTTTTGCTTGTCCAACCGTTTCGCTCATCGATTTCATCAACTATATGTTCCCCTGTCTCAACCCTAACATAGTCACATTTGCAATCATCAAATCGTAACAAAGAAACTTCTTGCTCTGGCCCCCAAACCACACTATCCCCAATTTTTTCCACCATTTTCCTCACTGCCTCCTCTCCCATGTTTATTAGCTCTTGGGGATCAACATGTTCTAATTCCACCTCCCATTTAACAACTGTGTCTCTCTCAATGAGCTGCGTGCTGCCATCAACTAAAACAACCCTAGAGGGAAAGAAATTGATGTGAAATTCGAAGGTTTGGCGCGCAACATCATCTCCCCTGTTTTTGGCGGGCACTGTGAGCTAGCGGAAGCGAACAAAGAGCTCAACCTTAGAGAAATTAAGTGCAGAGATAAGGGATATACTGATTAGAAGTCCCCTCTCCATGCTCCATCTCGTTCCCCCTTGCCCCGTTCAGCACACCCTCGCCTCCACAATCTAGCATCAATGGGCACGCTCTGATCTCGAATTGAGAAGAATGGGAGAGGAATTAGCTTTCAAATGGCACTCACCACCTTCGCCGTCGAACGAAAGCGCCAGCGCCTAAATTAATTGTCGTGCCGCTGCCGTCGGCGCCAAGAACGATGGGTGAGGTCCGCCGCCGTCGTCGGGGAAGCTACAGTCAGTGTGACGCGTACTCTCGGTCGGAAGCGGTTGGTTTGACTGGCTTGACTGGCTGTCCCAACCGACCGATTTGGCTTAACCCTAATCTTGGAACAAAGTTAAATGTGTCCTTAACGACCGTTTTATGGCCCGTGTGGCCCTGAGATATTAGCTGCCTCACAACCGTCGCACGTGGGCTATTTTTTTCAACGATGTCATGTTCCTTCCAATTCCGTATAAAGACGTCGCATGAGAGCTATAAGCCCGATCCAAATTAGTTATGGCAGTTTTAGGAAAAATATCGTCTAATATCTGGCTAGATCCACTTAACCCGCCATGAGCAATTTGGATGAAAGGTAGTGGCATCCTCGCTAGCTAAGATAATTAGAAACAACTCTCTGTGCTTATTTTCTACTCGACGTAGATAGCGGCATGATGATTCTAGATGTTCAGATCAAATGGTACTTAGTGTGGATCTAGATATTGCAATTTCTTTGTTATGGTAGGTCGACTTTCTTGAGAAGATAGATAGTTCGGCCCTGCGTTTTTTAGCATGTTAGGCAAAGTCATGGTCGGGATCAAGCTAGCTAGCTAGCTAGAGCAACAGCAGCTGCATCGAACCGGGCCATGTTGCCAAATTAAGTCAGGCATGCCAGGCACGCTATAGTAGCGCCTAAACATGCATTAGGCTGCACCCTAAACCACAGCCTAGCACTAGACGTGCGTGCGTGGCCAAATCACGTCGATACGGATTGAATGGTCTTGCACAGCACAGCAGAGATGAACCCAGTCAGATCGAGCACGCAGGTACGGTCCGGGGGTTGAAGTCTGCAGGGTGTATGTGCACGCAGCAGGCCGGAGCCTCATCAGATGAATCGATCGGTCACCTTTGTACCGGCCGGAGCCGGGGGAGAATGGATAGTTGGCACAGCAGCAGGCTGACCCTGAGGAGCTGGGCGGGGCGGGTGGGTAGATGGACGGTTCAAGTCTTGTGTCGTTGGGGTATCGCCTCTCTTCCAAGACACTCTACGGTGACCTGGGATCTAAAAAAGGTCCCTCTCCACCATATCTCTCTCTCTCTCCCCCTCAGCCTCAGCTTAGCTTAGCTTAGCTTCCCCTAACACAATCTCTCCCCCCGTCTCACGCGCGCACACATAGACTGCTCGCTAGGGAGGGAGTGGTGTGTGGTGCGACGTCCTCAGGAATCGGCTGGTTGCCCCGTCTCCACTCCACCACCCCGCGCCTCGCACCCCCACGCACGCCCGGCCCTTTTCACGCTAGTTTTCTTAATTTCTCCCTTTCCATTTCTCCCCACATCCCTGACCCGGCCGTTCGTTCCAAATTAACACGATCCATCGACCTGCTGCTTGGGTTGGGTTGGGTTCAGTTAGCACTGTCGATCGTTGTCTCTCTTTCCCGGCGACGCAGACCGGTCTCGAGCGATCGATCGAGCATATGTCTGTCTGTGTATATATGTTTCTGTTGTTGGTAGTAGCTTAAGGTACCCGCAACTGATCACGCGATCGATCATCACCGATAACATACTAGCTAGAAGATCGAAAGGAAAACGTGCATACCACCTGCAGTCCATCTACATCGACGTACTACCTCGTCGTTAGTTTTACCAACCGATCGATCGATCGTAAAGACGATGAACAGTGGTCTTCTTGGCCAGCCGGTCCGATATGGGTCCTGCGTCGTGCCCCCCTTTAAGCCGGGCCAAAGTACACGCACGCTACCTGCTCGCTACCAGCAGCTACCTCGATCTCCCGGTACGTAGGTATAGTCGTCGGTCGGTCGGTAAATTTCACGTGCTGTTCTCCACCGGGCGTGTCCGACCATACGTTTGGTGTACGGCCGCCGGCAGCTGGTCGATGACGATCTTTTCTTGGAACGCAAGCCTCGCTCGGCGCTAGTTAATTATAGCTGCGGCTGCTAGCTGCGTGCAGCACTAGTCTTTTCAGACGTGTAAATACCAACCACACCACCACACGTACGTCAACAACTATACTCGATGGATCGATCGATCGATCAGAGATGGATGGGTGGATCGAGATCGAGATGGATGTGTACGCAGCAACTCGCGAGCGATGGCTACAGATCGAGGAGCGCGCGGGCGGGGGCGGGGCGGGGCCCCCGTCCGGCGGTCGCGCGCAGAGAATCCGGTCCAGCCCGCGCGCCTGGTTTCCGGCTCACGTATACGGATTGCTTGGCCAGACTTGAGGGCCAAGCAACCGCCCATCATTCGACCGGATCCCGCCTGTCTAATTTTTCTCTTATCATATACTCCTCCTCCTCCTCTCTGGCTTCTGTCATCACATGTTGAGTTGTTGACACGTACACACATCATCCACTTCTGCTGGCTGCTGCTAGCTAGCACTTGGATCGGGCTTTCGGGGTAGGCAGCAGCAACAGCAATAATCTTGTTGTTTGTCCAAATTCTGCTTTCTTGATAGAATCCCTCCATCGTACGAGCTGCTACTAGTGATTAATTTCTCTATCTTATTTGCGTAGTTGTTGCCTGGAGAGCGTGGCGATCTTCTTGCATTGGGAAGCAACAACCCGCCCAAAAGTTGGTGACAATTCTATTCCTCTGTACCAGATAGACAGAGAAATTAAGCCTTGAGGCGCAGGGCTGCTGCTGCAGGGAGGATCGATCGCGCGCAGTGTGGCAGCTAGCTTTTAACAGGGACAAGCTTCCTCTCTACCCTCTTTTTCTCTTTGTTCTCTTCTCAGGCCGCTTTGTTCCCTGATCTCCTCGCCCGCCCGACCTCTTTAGCCAAGCCACCCGCCCTCCCGCCCGATCTCTCCGTCCCTTCTTTTACTACCCGGCCGGCCGGCCTTTCATTCCCCCGACACCCGCAGTCTTAGTCTTGCCACATATGGGGGCGGGCTAGCAAAGCGCAACCACGGACACCAAGAGGCTTTCTTCGATCTCTCGCTCTTGTGAGATCTTCTCTCATCATCATCACGTACGTGGCGGTGGTCGTGGTGGTGGTGGGGGCACGATCGAAGAGATCGAGCGGCGGCTGGCCGGCCATGACATGGTGCAATAGCTTCAACGACGTGCGAGCCGTGGAGAACAACCTGGCCACGGCGGCGGCCGTCGCGGCGGCCAAGAAGCAGCACCAGCAGCAGCAGGAGCAGGCCAGCCTCGTCAGGACGTGCCCCTCATGCGGCCACCACGCGCAGTATGAACAGGTACTCATTACTTACCCCTCGCGCACGTCTCGTCAGGCACCATGCTTGCATGGCTAGGATTAACACTACTCGTGATCGAATCTGATGTATGGATCAGCTGCAGGCGGCGGCGACGATACAGGATCTGCCGGGGCTGCCGGCCGGCGTGAAGTTCGACCCCACGGACCAGGAGCTGCTGGAGCACCTGGAGGGGAAGGCCAGGCCGGACACGCGGAAGCTCCACCCGCTCATCGACGAGTTCATCCCGGCCATCGAGGGAGAGAACGGCATCTGCTACACGCATCCAGAGAGGCTTCCAGGTACTAGCACTAGGATCCACACGTTTAACATCTGCCCACCATATATCCATCCATCATGAGTATGTGTGTGCGCGTGGGACACTCTGAAGTTAGAGTACTGTTACTTGCTAGCTTTGCATTACATCAAACGGGTAGCGACGAAAGCGCCGAGTTTCAAAAGGAAAAGATTTCGGATTAGGACAAGTCGATCGACCGGTTGCATTGAGAGGGCGGGCGCGCCCGGCCGCGAGAGGGATCGTTGAATCGCCACGGCCGGAGCCTAGCTACTACTCGCCCCAGCCACAACCCATGTCTAGATATAGATTGATTCTGCCTCTAAAACTCCTTCTTGTCATATAAAAATTGGGTTTCAGTCGTTTTCAGTCTGGTGAGCTTGCTTAAAGCGTAGATCAGAAGCCAGGGGTAGGAATTCGGTATGTCATCGTGTAACAAAAAAACATCAAAGCATCATGCATATACCCCACACCACATATTATACCTTGCATATTTGTTTTGTGTTTGCTTGGTTCGTGTGTGCGCGCGTCGTATGCGCGTAGTAGTCTCTACACGTGTATGTGTGTTTGCATTTATTTGTTCACGACACCGTACAAAAATTGACAAAGGTTTGCCTTTCAAGTAATTGCTTCTCCTGCTTGGCATAAGTTTATTGTACATTGAAAACGAGGGACCGACACGGCACGGTGCCATCAGATGTCTGCGTCATGCAGGGTGCACGCAACAGCAGACCAAAGGAAGTATGGACTCAAGACTTTTCATGCGTGGATTGCTTTTCTGCTTAATTATTAAATATTTTGAGATTAAGTATATGTTCTTTTATGTGAAGGTTACGTACAATCCATGCCTATGTATGTGTATGTACGCCATGCATAGAATCATTTTATATCTGCAAAACGTACATGTAGTGTCTTTTTGTACACAAGAAATGCATTTTCTGCCAAAAGGTCCGATTTTTCGTCATGCTAGGTACAGATCAACGAGGCTAACATAGATTATCACTCGTGCATGTAATTTAGTTTGTAGGTTGTTGACAAACCTCTCTCTATTCTTTTATTTTGTGATTGAAAATAGTGATAAATGACATATTATTGCTATATTATTGATTCATGAAAACATGTGAACAATGTATGTTCTACTTGTTTTTGTTGACAGGAATGACTAGTAGCGTAGAGATATTTAGTTTTAAGTTTCATGCATGTGAAAAACATTCACAAGATACTACACTTGTTACCATCTATTTTTGAAAAATATATAATAGACCTATATTTTATTCAACCAGTTACACATTTTCTAGGTACTACTAGCATAATGTCGTGAGGGTGTCAGGAAGATGCGTACGTTTGGCTTTGTTCTTATTGTAAAATATTTTTGCAGTGAAATGTTTGATCTACTTGACAAGCACAGCCATGGAAAATGCTTTTAATCGAGCTCTATTAGCTTAGACCAAGAATTCTTTATTGATTTCTTAGGAGTTTACGTTCTTGAACGGTAATTCTATATCTATCAGTTCATATGGTGGGTGTATTTTATTACTTTTTTTTTGCAAATTCAGGCCAATAGAATATACAACTCAATAGTTACACATTTGTAGACTAACTAAAGTTGCTAATTTAGATGAACGAGAGGCAAGAAATTTGTTTTTTCAATGAAACTAGCTCACTTGGTTATTAGGGGGGTAGATGACTGGATGTACAAGACAACCACCTGGATTCAAAACCTCAGGATGTGAATTTAGGTTATTATTCCTTTAACAAAAAACCATTGTTGATGCTACCTCATTCTCTTAAAACAACAAGCTTAATTTTTAGCACTAGATGCACACACCAAGTGTTTTCGTACTTATATTGCTGCAAGAACTAAAAGAACAGCTGTCAGAGTGAGCAAAAAAGCACCACATATCAGAATGTTTTATTTAGGATGTTAACATAATACATGTTTGGGTCATTGTAGGAAGTAGATGGAGATGATCAACGCTTAAATCCATGGGGCATGCTTAATGCGGCCTCCTCCCCAAAGTAGTATAACATACTAACAGAGATGACAGACCCACGGAGGTCAACAGACACACCAGGATCACTAACGCCACGCCGGTCCAGGTCCAGTGTCACCGCCACGGGCACTAGACCATCCTCCAATGTAGTCTCGTGTCTAACCTATCTGCTTGCGTCTAGTCTATTTTGTTTATTTCTGGTGCCTTTATATATTAGGCTGGATTATCATGGTCTAACCCCAACATCTAACTAACGCATAATCTAAGTCCAACTGTAGCATATAAACATATTCCACGGAACTTTAACATATGACATGTTTGCTCCATGCATGAGCTCGCAGGACCGCCAAGTGCAACAATTTTTATTGTTACACGGTGTTTGGTTGCATGCACCAGCAATCATTTCTATACCTTTAAGTGCACCCATTCCGTTTCATACATGCATCAATTGGACGAAATTTACATTTGTAACCCCATTCGGGACTCGGTTATTTTCATTTTGTTGGCTTCAGGAGTCGGCAAGGATGGCCTGATCCGTCACTTCTTCCACCGGCCGTCGAAGGCGTACACGACGGGGACGAGGAAGCGGCGTAAGGTGCATACCGACGAGCAGGGCGGCGAGACGCGGTGGCACAAGACGGGCAAGACTCGTCCTGTGTTCACCGACGGCAAGCTCAAGGGTTACAAGAAGATCTTGGTCCTCTACACCAACTACGGCAAGCAGCGCAAGCCCGAGAAGACCAACTGGGTGATGCACCAGTACCACCTGGGCTCCGACGAGGAGGAGAAGGATGGCGAGCTCGTCGTCTCCAAGGTGTTCTACCAGACTCAGCCCCGGCAGTGCGGCGGCTCGACGGCGGCGGCCGCCGCCGCTGCCCTTGCCGCGGGCAACATCATTAAGGGCGGTGGCGGTGCAGCTACCGATCATCACCGTCACCATCACGAGGGTGGCAACAACAGCAGCAGCATGCTGAAGGAAGCTGCCGGCATGGTGGATTTCTACAGCCCTGCCGCTGCTGCAGCACTAATCGGGTACAGCAGCCAGGCAGCTCCTCCAAACAACAGGGTGGCTGCGACTGCGGCTGCCTCTGCTCATTTGATGCCTAACTTCGAAGTGCACACGGGCGGGACAGGCTTTGGTCCCTGACCAGGAATGGCAAAGCCAATTAAGACAAAGCAATTCTATTGGTTGACTGATATACTATACACTCTACTAGGTTAGAGGCCCGGCGACACGTAATGAGAGGGTGGCAGGCAGATAATGGCACCGGGGAGTGCGAGTAAGCATTTTCCAAACGGTACTACTGGATAATAAGGGTGTTGAGTGGCCGCACAGGTTAGGGATCGACATTTGTTACATTGTTCATTATATTTACATACACATACCTATACGTACGTAACTTGACGTCTTGACCTACTCTCATTTTTTGTTTATAATGATGTAATGCTCCTTAATTAATAAGAATCGTGAATTTTAATACTCCTAGTATTGTTCCTTGCGGGCTTGGGCCATATATATGGACTACCAGAAATGACCACATCTGTGTATAAACTGGTTTCAAAGTGTTTAGTGAATAGATTGCGGCCTTCTTTGGATGACATTATTTCTTCATCACAGAGTGCATTTGTTTCTGGTCTTATCGATAATGCTCTTTTGGTCTTTGAGTGCATCCATCATATTAAGCAAGAGAAATATCCTACAAAGAGTTTATGTGCTTATAAGCTTGATCTATCAAAGGCATACGATCAGGTTGATTGGTCGTTCTTGAGGCAAGTGATGCAAAAGCTGGGTTTCTCTCACCGTTTCGTCGACTGGATAATGACATGCATAATGTTGATGAGGTATTCTGTAAAATTCAATGGAATCCTTTTGGATTTATTTGCACCATCGCGTGGGCTACGGCAAGGCGACTCTTTTTCTCCGTTCTTGTTCCTTTTTGTTTCTGATGGTCTCTCGGCTCTCTTGAATAAAGGAATAGACACAAACAATATATCTCCAATCAAAGTGTATCATCAGGCTCCTGGTGTCTCCCACTTATTGTTTGCGGATGATACTCTGCTATTATTTCAAGCTAGGAAAGAGCAAGCTGAAACTGTGAAGTGGGATTTTGAATGATTATGCTTCTGCGACATGTCAATTAGTAATCCATCAGAATGCTCCTTGTTGGTCGGTGATGCATGTTCGGATGGTGTTAATGAGGATATCCGAGCAATCCTCAATGTCACTTCATAGTCTTTTGATGAGAATATTTGGGATTACCAACTCCGGATGAAAGAATGTCTAGAAAAAACTCCAAAACCTGCAGGCCCAACTTACTAAATTTCTACTGATTAGGGGAGATGGCTTTTAGTTTTCATCAAATCAATTGCACAATGCCAACTTATTTGATGGGTGTTTTTAAATTACCTTTCTCGATTTTTGATGATCTAACAAAACTGGCCATGGATTTTTATCGGGGGTCAAAGGAAGGAAAATGGAAAACACATTGGCAAGCATGTGAAAAATTCCAGAAACCTAAAAATCAAGGTGATTTGGGGATTCCACGATTTCCGTGCTTTTAATCGGGCACTTCCAGCTTGCCAAGCCTGGAGACTTATTGTCAAGTCGGATACCTTGTGTGCTCGTGTATTGAAATCAAAGTACTATCCTAAGAGCATCTCTAGCAGACGCCATAAAAGAGCGGAACCAGAAAAATAACCGCCACTATTCGGTTTCGCATGATAAAAGTGGCCAGAACAGACGCCTCAAAACCGCCCGAACCAAAAAAAATTAAGACCCCGAGAAAACACCCCTACGGAAGCACAAATCCCCAGGTTTCGAGCCCGACCCGGAGCCGACCTGAAAACCACAGGATGCAGGGGCCAACCTGGGCCCCGGGCAGCCCGGGACGTGGCCCATGTAGTACTTGTATACCCTTGATAATTTTCACAGATAATTCGTATCTTTGGGCTCCAGCCCGTGTCTTTGGGCTAGAACGACTCGGGCTAGTTCAGGGGCCCAACAAGAGGAAGGTAGCACAAGAGTCCACGACGCACGTTCATTGCCATGTTTTTTTATAACAGAGAAAAATTGCTCGTACCTGTTCGCATCCGTGCGTAAAAAAAAGGAAGAACTTGTTAGTTGTTCGTCTTCCCATTGCCGCTCGATACCGAAAATCATACCCGGTGCACTGCGCCGCCTCGATTAATCGCGTCGGCACCGTGATGGCTGACTGAAACGCTCTCGTCCTGATCACGCCAAAATATGCCGTCGTGCCGTTCGGGATCTCGGCGCTGCCGCTACCCGCCGCACACGATCAGGGACTCCACACGATTCGCTGCACCTAGCCGCAATTGAGATTTGCGCTTGGCCATTTGCATACCATTGGCTCATTGCCTAGGTAATTTCTCCTTTTGACCGATTCTAATGTAATGTCTGACAATTGGAGAGTGAAATTCAGTCTAGAAGTGCTACAATTAGGTTAAGCCGGTGGCGATTTTTAACTGATTTTGTTCAATTTGATTATGTACAAGATGGTGGAGACAAAGATATCAAATAGTTATTCACCAAGACTAGTGTCATCTTGTTTTTCACGAGCGTCACAGCTTGCCTATTTGAACCAATCTCATGTGGCTGCAACTACGGCTCCGACAGAACAACCTATACAAATGTGGATGGATGTAGGATAATTTTTGGACATGGATTGTTTTCAAAGTATGAGATCACTCAAGAAAAAATGGCACGTGTAGCTAGTGGTAAGTTCCTTAATTACCTGTACAACTTATGTATCATGTATTCATCCATCTATTTTCTCATTATTTTTTCTTGTCTTTGTAGGTTCTGATCCGGTTCTTCTTCTATCATTGTTGAGGAAATGCTAGACTTGTGTTAGAGCAAATCATCGTTATTTAGATACTAAAAATATATCTTGATTATGCGAGTATGGCAACGCACATTTCTATGCTTTTCGTATTGTCATTTGGTCAAATATTGAACTTATGTTTTGCAAAACCCAACTTACGCATTTTTTTTTGTGTGCTTTGACTA
Organism: Avena sativa; assembly: GCA_916181665.1. Classification (NCBI taxonomy): domain Eukaryota; kingdom Viridiplantae; phylum Streptophyta; class Magnoliopsida; order Poales; family Poaceae; genus Avena; species Avena sativa. The sequence continues at coordinate 329,365,368 of OV702295.1, read as the reverse complement.
ATACATGATGTTATTGAGAGGGGATTTAGAAGTTTTTTTTTATAGTTTTTGTGGCATTAGAAATTAGCCCCGGTCTTTCCCAAATCCCGGGTCCGCCACTGACAGGATGCTTGGCAGGACGGAAGTTTTAGCGTGTTCCCCTTCCTTCCGCGTCCACCCGTTGCTGCCGCCGTCGACTCAGGCCTCGACAAACAAATTTCGCCCGCCGACAAGGCCTCCGCCACTCGACGATCACGTTTCCAACCCTCGCTGTGATAGAAATTGATCCAGGACGGAGATCTAACTCGAGGTGGAAATATAGTTGCAGTTCATTGATTCAACCACGAGTTCTTCCTAAACAGAGCTACGATTTCACACCCTACAAAAATCTAGTTCATTGGTTCAACCACTAGTAAACAATTTCACTTTTGCTGTCACTGTCCTCCACGCCGTCCTCCTCCTCCTCCTCCTTCGAGCCGCCATCTTCCTCCTTGTCGGACGGAACCTCCATGATTTCCGCATTGTTCGCGAGACGGAGGACCTCTTCACGGCGAGCTGCGGTGATGTCGGTGTACTTGGTCCGTCCAGGGACGGACCAGAACCTCTCCCGTCCTTCTCGGTTGCGGAGATCCGGGTGCACCACGCGCCCGTAGACGACGTGGTTGTCTATCTTGGCCTTCCGCTTCTTTTTGAAAAAACGTCTCCTCCTCTGGATGTGTCAATACGGTTCTTGAATGGTTATGTGGAATCACTGCTGCACATTAAATATCATTCTGGAGAAGATGCTGTCAAAGGAAAATTTATTCTGGATATTGAAGAGCAAAATTTTCATAAGCCTACAGCAAAAATTTCCATGACGTGTAAATAAATCCCGCGATGTATCTTCCAGACGTGAACATACCTCCATAAAAAAATTGTGAAACTTCACGCGATGCAGAGATGACCATAAGCGGAGGTACATGTACAACGGTAGATAACCTGCAAAAGAGAAGAATTTTTATTATTAAATATTTTATCATTTCTACATAGCTATAGCAACCAGATAATGACAATTTCTTTTACCTATGAAGAATTATGTACTTGTAATCTATGTCATGTAGTTAATTCTTAAAAATATTGGCATTGCTACACGGTGGATACAAGTTTGAAGCTGTTTGGATGACTGACCATATAGAACGGACAAAATTACACTGAAAGAACAAATTCTTAATTGTCTCATCGTGATGACAAAGAACACATTTCGTTATTCCTGTGCCAATTAAGATTAACAAGATTGCCTTTAGTAAGAATAACCCAATGAAGATATCAAGATTTTTTTTAGTTTTTAGATGTATCTTCATCTTCTAGATTTTTCTCTTATTATCAATCAATAAGTCTAGATGGAGTAGTGCATTGTACATAGAACTAACTGAGAATTGACTATTCTCATTTAAGTTCCATCGAAATTCATCAAGCACAGGTGCTAATGAGACTAATGCCGAACATTGAAGCAGGGAATTCCAAGAGACAAGTATATATCAAAATAAATCTCTTTTGTAAATCACATTCGGACAAGAAGACTCCGTCACCATGGCGATTGTATTACTCTTATGATGAACAATAGCATACAATGTAGGATTTTTGTTCCCGGTGAGTGGCATTGCCTAGCCACTTATTCTCCGAAAACCATATCTTAGATCCGTTCTTAATTGAAAAAGATCCAAAGTGTAAGAAATGCTTCTTCATCACCATCAGACTAGCCAAGAAATGCGAGTCACCCGGATTCCAGACTACCTGGGACAAAGCTTTACAGCCAACACATTTTCATGTAAGAAGACTTTGCAATACCCCATATTTAGTAAGTAACTTGAAGAGCCATTTACCAAGTAGGGGCTCTATTCTTGATCTCCAAATCATAAATACCAAGCGCACATTAGTATCTGGGACGACAATCCACACTCCACTTAGCCACTCGATATTTATTTTTCTCACTATCACCCTGCCGAAAGAATCTTGATCGAAAGTAATCCAACCATTATAAGACTCCTTTTGGTAGTTGGAATAAAGATTTCATATGCAATACCATACTACTCAATATTGAATTTAATAGAACCAATGTTCTCCACAGTAATAATAGTTTACCTTTCCAACTGCTTAACCTTACTTGCAGTCTTTCCTCAACAAGTTTTCATTTAGCATTTGTAAGTCTCCGATAATATATTGGGATGCCCAAATACCTAATAGGAAATTGGCCTTGACCACATCCAAATAATTTAGCATACAAGCTAGCCTCGCGTTGAGCCTCACAAAAAAAACTCACTCTTATGGAAGTTTATTTTTAGACTCAAAAGTTGCTTGAAAGCTGAAAGAATTAATTTTAGATTTCTCACATTTTCGATATCATATTCCATAAAAAGAATCGCATCATCGGCATATTGAAGGATAGATAAGTTTTCATCAACCAGATGAGAAATCATACCTTCAATTTGGCCACCAGACTTTGTGTGTTTAATCATGACAACTGACATAGCAACAACTATATTAAATAGCATTAGTGATAATGGGTCATCCTGTCTTAGCCTTTTTTTTGTCTGAAAGTATTTGTCAACATCATCATTGACCTTAATAGCAACACTACCTCCTGATATAAAGCTATGAAGCACGCCACTCTGTAGAAAAACCTTTTATTCTAAGAGTCGGCTGAAGGAAAAACAACTCGATTTTGTCACAGGCTTTCTCGAAATAAAAGTTTAAGATAACCCTATTCAATTTTTCTATGTAGTTCATTAACTGTTTCATGTAGGATAACCACGCCATCGAAGATGTTACCACCTTGCATGAAACCAGTCTGAGAGGGACGAACCGCATGATCAGCCATGAAGTTTAGTGTCTAATTGTTGCAAATTCGATGAAAATTATAAAACTAACATTAAGAAGGCATATTTCCTGTATTGTTGGATCCTTTCTGCCTCATCGACCTTAGGTAATAAAACAATTCTAGTTTTCTAGTATGTAGAAAGCTCAACAACTCTAGAAGATCTGACTTAATAACATCCCAAAAGTTTTGATAAAACTCTACCGAAAAACCATAAGAACCAAGGGCCTCGTTTTCTTCCATTTGAAAAAGAACCTTTTTCACTTCCTCATTAGAATAGGATACCGTCATTAGGTTGTTTTCCTAGTTGAAAACTAGGATTATATCATCTGTTCGGGACTCATCCAAGGAGAAGTTCCCTTCTTTTGGAGCTCCAAATAAATCTTTATAACAATTAGTAACGTACAAACTTTAGTTGCTCATGTTCATCAATCGTTCCGTTCCCTCATCTTGGATACTCTGCATTTGATTGGCCCTTGAGCTCAATTTCATGCACAGTCAGCAGTTGATTTTATGCTAACATTTCGAGTTCGTCAGTAATAGATGAAATCATTCTTTTTATTTTTTTCAAAATGTTTCTCACCCATCCACCAAGATGTTTGTGTGTCACGGATATTTTATTGTTCCACCTCTAAATTGGGATACAGCCAGCAATAATATTAACCATATCATAAAAGCCCTCACGATGTAGCCATCCAAGTTAAACTTAAACTGTCTAGCACACCATGGGCTAGGCAATCCAGTGGTGAGCGGGATGGGAGCATGGTCTGGTAATACCTCGATGTGTTCATGTATTGAGACGGGAGGGAATTGTTCCTTGAAGATTAACTTCTCAAAGTCAACTTCCGTATCTATTTACCTGATGTATGTTTCGGTATGCATGTAATTAACGTGTTTGTAGATACGAGGAGCTAGCCTAAACAGGGTTTACGAATATCCAAAGTTAAGAGCAACTGTATCGGATCCCTTAAAAACAGTCTCTGGAGTGGTTTTAGAGCACCCCCCTCTCACGAGTCAGAGCCGCTAAAACTCCACGCTCTAAGACCATACACTATGTACACTTAAAGCGGTTCAATGGTTTATATGGTTCGGTTCCATACATAACAGAGAATCGATTCCATACATAACAGAGAATCGATTCAATGTGTCTGAGAGAAGAAGCGAACCAAAACATTGGTTCGGTTCAATTCTATTGTGTTAGGATAGTAAGAACCGCCCCCGTATGTCATAGAGGAAAGAGAAGAAGGATGTTGCGTTACATGCATAAAAAGTTGTGTGCATATTGTCAGAGTGGGGCTAAACAAAAGCGATGCCACATAGCAGCTAAAATGAGCCGATTTCAATACCTGACATTTTTTTTTATTGAATCGATTCCACATAGTGTATGGCCTAAGTGCCCTCTTACACGCAGGACCCATTTGTCAATAGATAATCTTTTATTTCTTCCTTTTTCCCCTCTAGACTCACCGCACCTGACCAATACCTCGCATCGTCTCCTACGGCCACCCGAAACGCCTCTACGCCTCCTGCTACGAAGGGTCTGAAAGAGGCTCCGGCTTCGGGCTTGCTTCCGCAGCGAAAGGCCAGACACATTATCCTCTAGCTCTAGGTGAGCATGCAACATGCAGTCTATGAAAATAATATGATCGAAAAGCTCTATTGCAACTCCTATTTTCAGAGATCGGAGATGCCTTGCATCACATCCGGCGGTGGCGCAGGTTTCCCGCGTGCAAAGCCCAGCAACGACACAAAAATAAACCGGCGCAAAAACAGTCTGCAAGAGCATGTTCACTCGCAATCTCATAAAGGAAAACAAACCAGATTATCAACGTCAATGACAGATATATGACATTGTGAGTTCACAGAAATGAAAAGACACTCGTACAGTATATCATTCACGTCCCGAAAGGAGGGAACGAAAGTGCCGCCTGTAACTGATTGTGTAGACTCACACTATTGAGACAAAATTGCCACAAGTAGTTGGATCACCACCATCTAGGATACTGAACCCCCAAGCATAGTAAGCCTAAAATGGAGAACTGCGAGTTAAAGATACATAAAATGGCACATAAAAACAGCGGATAAGCTACAAAAATAATGAGGCCTTGAAGAGATCTACACACCTCGCCCCTTTAAACATTCTGTGGTTGGCCGACCCAACTACAAGTCTGCAATTGATTGAGCCAGGTGACATATCCCTCGGTTGATTTGAGCGCAATTCCAGCAAGCATGAATCCTATCAAGCAATTGTGAATATGATTAATGTTGAGCTAAATATAAATATAGTCAAGAATGAAAAACTTTCCCTCAAGTCTAAAGGAAATCTGAACCTAATGAGGCGCTACAAGCCCCGTACATTTTGACTGGAGCTTGTCAATCCAAGCAAACATTGGGCTGGATTGGAATTCGGTTGCTCCGCAGAGTATGAGGTCCATTCTCTGTTTTGGAGTTCCATGCTCTGTTTTGGAGCATCCAAACAAACTCAAGTAAGACAATCAGAACCGTCATATGGATTTACAGTAAAGAGCTCTAATATGTGAGGTGACTTATGAAGTTTGTGAATCAGAGTTATTTAAAATAGCAACTACGAAGTCATGGAAGTGCTAGAAGGGAACAATACGAAGATTAACAAAGCCAAAAAAATTATCAGTTCCAACTTTTAAGTTCACAATATATCAAACTAATGACAATGGAGAACTGCGAGTTAAAGATACATAAAATGGCATATAAAACAGCGGATAAGCTACAAAACAATGAGCCTTGAAGAGATCTACACACCTCGCCCCTTTAAACATTCTGTAGATGGCCGACCCAACTACAAGTCTGCAACTGATTGAGCCAGGTGACATATCCCTCAGTTGATTTGAGCGCAATTCCAGCAAGCGTGAATCCTATCAAGCAATTGCGAATATGATTAAGGTTGAACTAAATATAAATATAGGCAAGAATGTCAAACTTTCCCTCAAGTCTAAAGGAAATCTGAACCTAATGAGGCGCTACAAACCCCGTACATTTTAACTGGAGCTTGTCAATCCAAGCAAACATTGGGCTGGATTGGAATTCGGTTGCTCCGCAGAGTCTAGGTCCATGTTCTGTTTTGGAGTTCCATGCTCTGTTTTGGAGCATCCAAACAGACTCAAGTAAGACAATCAGAACCGTCATATGTATTTACAGTAAAGAACTCTAATATGTGAGGTGACTTATGAAGTTTGTGAATCAGACTTATTTAAAATAGAAACTACGAAGTCACTGAAGTGCTAGAGGGGAACAATACGAAGATTAACAAAGCCAAAAGAACTATCAGTTCCAACTTTTATGTTCACAATATATCAAACTAATGACAATGGAGAACTGCGAGTTAAAGATACATAAAATGGCATATAAAACAGCGGATAAGCTACAAAACAATGAGCCTTGAAGAGATCTACACACCTCGCCCCGTTAAACATTCTGTGGATGGCCGACCCAACTATAAGTCTGCATTTGATTGAGCCAGGTGACATATCCCTCGGTTGATTTGAGCGCAATTCCAGCAAGCGTGAATCCTATCAAGCAATTGCGAATATGATTAAGGTTGAGCTAAATATAAATATAGGCAAGAATGACAGACTTTCCCTCAAGTCTAAAGGAAATCTGAACCTAATGAGGCGCTACAAGCCCCATACATTTTAACTGGAGCTTGTCAATCCAAGTAAACATTGGGCTGGATTGGAATTCGGTTGCTCCTCAGAGTCTGAGGTCCATTCTCTGTTTTGGAGTTCCATGCTCTGTTTTGGAGTTCCATGCTCTGTTTTGGAGCATCCAAACAAACTCAAGTAAGACAATCAGAACCGTCATATGGATTTACAGTAAAGAACTCTAATATGTGAGGTGACTTATGAAGTTTGTGAATCAGAGTTATTTAAAATAGCAACTACGAAGTCACGGAAGTGCTAGAGGGGAACAATACGAAGATTAACAAAGCCAAAAAAAAAAACTATCAGTTCCAACTTTTAAGTTCACAATATATCAAACTAATGACAATGGAGAACTGCGAGTTAAAGATACATAAAATGGCATATAAAACAGCGGATAAGCTACAAAACAATGAGCCTTGAAGAGATCTACACACCTCGCCCCTTTAAACAATCTGGGGATGGCACCCAACTACAAGTCTGCAACTGATTGAGCCAGGTGACATATCCCTCGGTTGATTTGAGCGCAATTCCAGCAAGCGTGAATCCTATCAAGCAATTGCGAATATGATTAAGGTTGAGCTCAATATAAATATAGGCAAGAATGACAAACTTTCCCTTAAGTCTAAAGGAAATCTGAACCTAATGAGGCGCTACAAGCCCCGTACATTTTAACCGGAGTTTGTCAATCCAAGCAAACATTGGGCTGGATTGGAATTCGGTTGCTCCGTAGAGTCTGAGGTCCGTGTTTTGGAGTTCCATGCTCTGTTTTGGAGCATCCAAACAGACTCAAGTAAGACAATCAGAACAGTCATATGGATTTACAGTAAAGAACTCTAATATGTGAGGTGACTTATGAAGTTTGTGAATTAGAGTTATTTAAAATAGCAACTACGAAGTCAGTGAAGTGGTAGAGGGGAACAATACGAAGATTAACAAAGCCAAAAAAAACTATCAGTTCCAACTTTTAAGTTCACAATATATCAAGTTAATGACAAATGTTCCCTCAAGTTAAAGAAATCTAATCATGCTCAGTGAAGAGCTACAAATCCGCTGATTTTGATTCAAACATGTTGCTCTGTTCTACATGACATGACTGCACAAATGGGGCAGGAGTATTATGCACTCACATGACTGCACAAAAGGCTTCTCGCAGTTATACAGTGATCATGCCCAAGGCCTTACATAAAATGGCACGTCTGGCTGCACCGTTCAGTAAACTTTCATGCCTGAAAGAGGGCAAGAACAATCAAAATAACTTAGTATTGCAGTATCTAGTTGAACTTGTCTTAGAAAAAAAAAGCATGAGACAAAATCCAATCAAGCATAAAGTTGAATTTTATCTATTTCGTTGATATATAAACTTTTTTATACTAAATGTAAAAAAATAGCCAATAATTAACTGGCTCATTCAATGTTCCAACTACTAACCATCATAACTGTTCAGTGTTTCTTTAGAAGGCAAACTTTCTAGTACAGCAAAACAGGGATTATCTTGTCCAGATTGTATGATAACCTACGCAAACAAGGTTGTAGGAGTTTAAGCTCTAAATGTAGTTTAACAAAATCTGATTTGACTAGAAGTTAAGCCCTAACATATTTAGTTCTTAGGTTTTCACAAAAAACTCCATAGCTTTGATACATATTGAAGATTTGAAGACAGCGATGCCATGAAAACACATTCTAAAAACGATGCCACCATCCGACATTATCTTAGCAGTAAAAGAAGATATCAAGCATCGACATGAAAACACATTCGACAAGACAGATTCTGACCATGAACTGGTATCAGACAGCTATTTCCCCAATCCCGGATTCACTACATGTTATTTACGTCCCTCAGCACAAAAAATAAGTAGAATACAGAGAGAACGAAATCTGTGACTGCAAGAACGTCACCGCAAACCAAGAACCTGGCTCGTAATAGATGAAGGAAACAGAAGTGAGATTTCGTCATACCTAGATGGTTTGGTGCCCCGATGGAGCGCACGAAATCCATTGCGCGAACAGAACGGACTCGGGTCTTGCCGACGACCTGCTGAACCACGGGCCCCTTGCGCCTCCGCCGCTGATCTCCCTCCCTTTTCGCCGCCGGCCGTCGGCCGCCCCGCCGCTTTTCTAGGTTTTCTGTCGCTGCCGTGTCGGCCCGTGTACCTTCTACTGTTGGCGCCGCCGCGTCCCGCTCCTGTCCCTTGTGCCGCGGATTCTTCTTCTTCCCTTATGCCGCCTCGTCCTGGCGCTGTGCCGCGGATTCTTCTTCTTCTTCTCTTGTGCGCCGCGTCCTGGCGCTGTGCCGCGGATTCTTCTTCTTCCCTTGTGCCGCCACGTCCTGGCGTGGTGGCTTGTAGCCCGTGTAGCTGCCGCTGCTTTGCGTGAAGCTTCTTGCCGTGCCCGCCCGGTGGCGCTACCGCGTAGCGTCCGGTTCCTTCCGTCGCTGCGCCGCCGCGCCGCCCGCCTTGCTTTCTTGTCCAAGTAGCTAGATCCAACCGGGTTGACAAGACAAACCGGTACTACATCTACTTTGGGTCTTTGGCCAACAAGACGCAAATACTAGTACTTTTTTTTTTTGAGAAGCGCAAATACTAGTACTAGTACACAAGAAACAAAGAAACCGAAGTCTTGACGCAAACAGACGGAATACGCAAAGTCTTGACGCAGAGAGACGGAATACGCCAGAAACCAAAGTCTCGACACAGTACCCAAGAAACCGAAGTCTCGACACAGTCACCAGTCACCACAGTTCACGATAGTTCAGTGGCAACGAAAATATAATACTCAGAGTCGCATCAGCGCTCGCAGCGCCTCGAAGTCCGGAAGAAAATTTTCTGGGACTGGGCCGCACGCACTCTCTCCTGAGGCCCCTCCTCAGATGTTGACAACTCAGTGTGCTGCACCAATCTCCAAGCTGCTCCGTATCCCTTAGTCTGTATGCAAAACGTATTACATACGTACTCTCTCTTTCTAATCGTATCGTTTTAATCCAGAAATTAAAACCATCAGCCGCACTTAACTGCTTGAGCTGCATCTCGCGGAAGCGCCGGCGAGCGTTCGAATCGTCGCCGCCGATTTCTGCTCGCGACCCGCTCCGGCACGGCTCTACTGCATCTCGCCGAAACGGCGGCGCCGGCGACCCCCCATTCTTCACCGCCACCTTCTGCTCGTGAGACGCCCCGCGCCGCTAAGCTGCTTGGAGAAGCGACGGCGCCGGCGCCGGCGAGCACCCGGTTCCCGTCGACGGCACAAGAAGCCCCAGACCATGCTATTCCACGCTCTTCTTCCCCTCCTGTATTTTCTACTAAAATATTTTACTGAAATTTGGTGTTGTGTTATGCAGGCAGTTCCAATTTTGTTCAGAAATTTCAGACATTCAGCTACCAGAGCTTCATCTTCCATCCGTAGAACCATGTCCATTAGAATGCTAGATTGCCAGGAAGATCCCTATGGTTATAAATGTGCTCAACGAATTGCTATTATCTGCTCAATTGTTCTCTGTGCAAAGCTGAAGCTATAGCCTATAAAACAACCCTGCAACTCCTTGCTGATCCTACGCATGTGAAGGGCGACTGTCTTTCTGGTTTCGCAGCTGAATGACAGGTCAATCAACAGATCGATGTTGCTGGAAGTTTTGAAGACATGAAGATGCTGCTGCAAATCAGTAGAAATGTGTTCTATGTAGCTCAGTGTCTTGCTAGCCTAGGTGTGAGAGACCCAAATGGGAATATACCGATGGTTGTACTCCCCCTGCCCAAAAGAAATTTGCTATCCGGCAATCCTCCTCATCTAATTGTATGGTAAAAAAAAGAAGGGTCTTCTAACTGCTTGTTTTTTAAGTACTCCAACAATGTTTGAGCGTCATTGACTTCTAAATACTTCTTACGCTCGCGGCCAATATGGTTATTGCTATCTACCCGCAAGAAAGGTACATGTTGAGGTCCTCCATACCACTGCTTGAAAAAATTGTACACCTCTGCAGGCCTTAGTCCCGCTTCCCTCATATGTCCAATCATAACTTTATCAGATTCTATCAAACGGCGCTGTGACCGCAACATGTGTCTTTTATCTGGACTTGCGAGATAATGATTGTGCTCCAAGACAACCTTCTGCACCCTCCAAACGCCATCACGAGCAATACTAAGATGAATACGGGCATCACAACCAGACTTTGTTATAGCATTTTGTTTCATAGTTTCATGTTTTGAATGAGCCCCTCGTTTTCCTTCACTACTACAAACTATATGTTTCTTATAAACAGTTTTATCTGGTCTCAACTTTGAGTGACTCTTTCTAATGCTGAAACCAATCTTACTGGCATAATTATTGTAAAACTCGTACGCTTCCTCTTCTGACTTGAATGCCATTCCAACTTCAGGAACAATTGATGATTCACAATTGGTATCACACACCTGGAACCATTCAAAGACATATAAAGAGTGCATTACACTTAATAAACCATGATTTTTTTTGGCACAAAGTAACACGTGATCAATTTTGTACCTTCGTGGAGGATGTTGTTGAAGCCGAAGCTGTTAACATAGAAGCACTGGATGTTGATCCATGGATCATCATTGTGGCTGCCGAAGTAGAGCCAGCAGATGCTTGCATCGTCTTGTCACCGGCCATGGGCAGAGTGGTGGCCATGGCAAATTGATCGCCGGACAAGTCAGATGAAAAGAAAGAAACTCGCCCTGCGCCCATGATCATCTCATCACCGGTATGCACTTCGCCGCCGGCGGCATTGCCAGTCCGCTCAACATCCGAGATCTCCATTGTATTGATCAGCACATGACTGGTGGACGTAGGCGGTACGGCTGCTGCGGCAGCGGCGTACTGGAGGGTGGAGGTCGCTGTTGGCGGACGACCGGTGGACGTAGGCGCTACAGCTGCTATGGCGGCGACACACTGGAGGGCAGAGGTCGATGACGGCGGATGTTCTCCCGACTCCATGCCTTTTCTGTCTTTCTCAACTCAACACCAGCACGAAGGTAGGTTGCAATTAACCGCTGATCGTGTGCCTGATATTCCGGTCGACCGGCAAACAGATCACAATATGTGTACAGATACGTATGAGATCAGATCAGGGATACGGAGCAGCTTGGAGATTGGTGCAGCACGCTGAGTTGTCAACATCTGAGGAGGGGAGAGAGTGCGTGCGGCCCGGTCCCAGAAAATTTTCTTCCTCGAAGTCCTATGACCCTGGAGGTCCTCGTACGTAGCAAACCTGTTGCCACAAGTGCGGCACTCGAATCCAAGATTCCGGTGCTCACCGGCGTAATGCGAACCCATACAGTCCCTCAGGTACGCAGGCCGGTGAGTTACCCTCAAGCGAAGGCACACGACGCACAGGAACTTGCGTCCCCGCACCCAAAGCTTCTTCTCTTCGTTGTCCATCCTTTTTCCCACGACAGAACAAAAGGCAGCGAGAGGGTTGTTTTCGGTGGCCGAAGGCTGGTGATTTTTTTTTGAGATGCGAAGGCTGGTGATTCGTGCAGGGAGTCACGGCCGTTGCACGTTAGGCCATTTTATAGGTAGCGGACATGTAACAGAAGGTTTTGTATTTGTATTTTGTATATTTTATTTCTTATCAAATATATGTATATTGTTTCTCAAAAATGTATTTTTCTTTTAGAAGCACCAAATATGGTGGACACACTACCTCTACTGGAAATCGGTGTGAACCATCACAATTGATAAAAGCATTGATACCCATTGTCGTCTATAAATACAACTAGAAAAATTATGCACTTCATCTGCTCACAAATATGTGACTTAAATTTGTCTAGATTCAAATGTATCTAGCCATATTTTAGTGTATAAATATATGCAAATCTTGACAATCTCAAGTCACTCATTTCCATACGAAGGGAGTAACAATGTTATAATATCACCACTGGTAAAAGTTATTGCATAAGAGCGTCCTTGAAAATAGGCCGACCCGCAAAATAACTGGCATTTGCGGTTTCACGAATCCATCAACCAATAATTTGTTTTGCAGGAAACCGCATGACCCCCTCCCAAACCTGCATTACTGCATTACGTGTGTAACATCCCATAAAAATAGGTAAGGGAAATGGTAGATTTGTGAATTGTCCTTTTGCATAGCATGCATTTAAAATTTGGGGTCAATTTCAAAAACATTTAAGTAGAATTTTTGGATTTGGCTCTAGTGAGGCTTTGAAGCCAAAGTATCACTAGGATTAGAACTAAACTAAAATGTACGTTTGGGAAATTCAAATCTTCAATAACATAAACCTAAATGAGCTCAAAATTGAAGTTTGACTTAAGTCAAACATGAGTTAATATTCAAATAACACTAACACAGTGAATAAAATTCAGAATCACATAAAATAATTAATAAATTCTAGAAATTGAATCTTTATTCATATAAATGAGTACAAGGTTCTTTACAAATGAAATTACAAAAAGAGAAAAAAAACTACTGACAACAAAGAAGATCCTAAACTAAACCTAGCTAACTATCTTCTCATCTCATTCGTCTCCTCTCCATTCATGAACATCCTCTCCATTCATGAACATGCAAAAGAAACAACAAAGACATACAACAACTTGTCATTGTTAAAATGTAGGATTCACCCACAGTTGAATCCAAATTTATGTAAAATCCAAAGTAAGAAGTCCCAGAAAGAACTCTTGGAACTAAGAGATTGTTTGAGGGATAGAAATTCGGAATAGGCAAAAATAGCGATCCTTGTATATGAGAAGAAACAATAAATTGTTGGGCATAAGATCTCATTATGAACTTGTAGGCAAAAATAGGATTTGTGCATCGACCGATGTAGAGGCTGGGGTTATACTCCCCTTTTCAAAAAAAAAATAGGCAACAGTGAAAATATTGCATATTGTCAATGTTAGCATCTGATCATAAGCAACAGAAATGGACATACAAACAACACTAGGCAATATACACTCAAACATATCATTGGATTCTTAAACAAGGGCAACCAAAATGAGCTTGATCAACATTGAGAATTTCATCAGATCATTTTAAACAAGCATAAAAAATTAATCTTAACTAGCACTACCACATATAGTTAGATCAACTCAATAAGCCACACCAATATAGTAATTCTTTAGACAACAAAAAATCGAGTTAATCACAAAACCGCTTGTAAAATTCCAATGCTGACGAAGGACACCAATGAAACCTACATGCCTTATTTGGCAAACCACATAATATAGAGCCAATATGGGGTTGACCACCGAAAAACCTTGCAGTTGTACATAAAACTAAACCAGAGAGGCGGCAACACACATGACCAAACTACTTAGTCAACTAACTGCATGACATTGATGTTAGCAGCACGGTTCTTCCAAAGCACTATAAATAGCTGAGCTTCTGAGACCCGGGGCCTCACAACTCGCCTGAGGAGCTCAGATTAAAAACACACAAGTGTATTCTGGAGATAGATCTATGAGTGAGATAGAGAGAGGAGGGATAAGAACAAACACTACAATAAAAGATGGCTTTTACAATAGAAGGTTTTCGTGGTTGAAGGCCCATTTTTCGTGGTTAAAAGGTCTTCTATGATAGATGGCTTCTATGGTAAAAGCCCCGTCACCAGAATCTATCATGGGTTTTTTGCGACCATGGCGGATCGTACCCCACTAAGCTATCCGTAACGAAGTTGGCCAGCTCTGAGACGGACATAGGGTTTGCGAGAACGGATGTAAACGACTAGAAACCCGAAAGTGTGACTGTGCTTTGATGAGTGCATATTTGCATCATGTTTTATATTACTATTTTGCATTATAGTAGTAGGATCTTGATATTTTACGGTGCTCGCGCGTATCTTTTATGTCTATTTTCATCAGAATCAGGACAACTGATGGACACAGTGGACACAATTCTTGGAGCAGTTGTACTGGAGTTAAAAGGAGTCAAAAATAACGTAAATCGCTTATTTGGAAAATATCAATAACACTAGAAGAAAAACCGAAACGAACAAAGTATACAAAAGGTTTAACGACCAACTATACATCGGGAATAAATTCTCCAGCCGTATAGTTCCCGCCGTATAGTTGGTGCCGCCTCCGCCTCCTCAAATAGTTTCTGTAGCACCCCGTGTAAATCCACTACTAGAAAATCGCGTGTTATTTTTATTCATGCATCATCGCGACATCATCATGCATATCTTGCCCTGGAAATATTTTCACGAAATCCATATTTTATCTTCTACATTGTATCTCCTCTTTTATTCAAATTATACTTCTTGATATTTTAATCATGAGAAGCTATTTACAAAATGTTTTCTAAATATAAGAAAACAAAACAAACACTATTCTAAATAAATAATAGTAATAGAAAAACCTTAGACCTAAAACCGGCCAGGCCCAAAAGGCCCAACCGGCTTGTCAACACCCGGATTTTTAATCCCAGATGCCTGTTATGCCGTACATCGCAATCCCAGGATTACCATTTTTGCGATACATAACAGATTGGTACCATAATTCATCATCCATTACAAACCATAAAGGTCTTACAAATAGTTGATCTCATGATCAAGTCTGATTACAATCAAAGTAGCGGAATAATAATAATAATAGTAGCATGTTCAGGGCTCCATCTTCAGAGTCACAGACAATGCTGACGATGAGAGGTGATCCTAGTTATCGTAAGCGTCCTGCTGTCCATCCTCCTCGTAGTCTTCTTCATAGTATGGCCATGGGAATAGACATGTACAAAGCCATGAGTACTTTGAGGTACTCGCAAACTTGTACTAAATCAATAAGGCCATTCTATAGGATTCTTAAGCTCTAGATTTGTTTGCCACAAGCCAATTTTATTGTTTGTACAGTTTCTTTGACATGTGTGATGTTTTGTCTGCAGCCATCTGAAGACAACACAGCTGCATCAACTTCCAGGGCTCCTGCAGCACCAAGAGCTGCATCTACATCATCTACAAGGGCTCCTACACCACCTACACCAGCTCCAAGGCCTGCACCTACTCCTTCTGAACCTGCTGCTACAAGGGCTCCTGCTAAAAGGAGTGCATCAACTCCTACTGCCCCACCAATCAGGCCAGCCAAGAGAAGGGCTGCTCCTACTCCACCTGAACCTACTGCTCCTACACCAACTACTACAAGGGCTCCTACACCACCTGCTACAAGGGCTCCTACAGCAACTCCAGTAGTCACAAGGGCTCCTACACCAGCTAGAAGGCCTCCTACACCAACTCCAGCAGCTACAAGGCCTCCTACACCAACTCCAGCTTCAAGGAGTGGCAGGACTGTGAAGATGACTCCAAAAATGGCAGGTTACTTCAATGCTGGGAAACATGGCAGCTACAAGCAGAGGCCTGCTGAACAATGATATGTGACATGGTTATATCCCGCGGGTGCATGACCTCAGCATACCTAGTCCAGCCCAAGGAAGGCCCACGGCAAAAGTACGTCGGCCCATGAAGACTTTCGGGTGGCCCAGGCCCATGGTGCCTTCGGATCCTTGGAGAGCAAGACTAGAGTAGATAGGAAATTCAAAGGGGTAAAACCCTAGAACCTGTAACCGACTAGGTCTATGCCCGGGACCTTCCTAAGTCTATATAAAGGCCAGGAGGGCATGACCTAGATCTCTCGACTCATACTTTCGCATACACACCTCCACGCCAGATTGCATCTGCGCACCCCTGTAACCTTCGGTTCCGCCGTAATCAAGAGCAGACAAGCATGAGTAGGGTTTTCCCTCCGGGGGCCTGAACCTGGGTAAACCTTGTGTCCCCGTGTTGCTTGTTTGCTAACCGTTCCACGATCTCCAGCATCCCCATCTTCTCCAAAACCCAAGTCCATAACAATGGGCATTGATGAGATCAAACCTCGTCAATTGGCACCGTCTGTGGGAACTAGGGGCGCTGATTGTGCGATCGTGACGGTCCCAACCCGATCGATCTACAACTCTGCAGCAACGGAGAGTCATCTCCTCTTCGGCGCTTTCGACTTCACCGCCCACTCGCCGGCCACCATGAAGGACTTCGAGCCCGTAGGCGATGGACTCGAAATCTTGTTCGGGAGCTTCTGCTTCCAGGTGGGGCTAACTGGCACCCTCCGCCTCCCTGAGCGGGTGCCCCTACCATCAATCAGGCCCGCTTCATGGGCCCCACATCCCATGCTACACACAACATCATCAGCAGATGACTCCTACGACAGCAGCTGCTGCAACTCCGATCTGTGCGATCCGCCATCGGATGCAGGGACCTACGGTTCCGGATCTGAAAGCTGCGGCAACAGCGGGCCAATCTACGAGCGCTACCAATGCGCCGCAGTCATCCAAAGCGACGCGGATCAGCAAGCACCCAACCCGCCGCCTAACCCGCCAGAACGAAACGATGGGAACAGAAGAAGCCAATCTCCCCCACCCGAAGGGGAAAACAACGGCGGCCATGTCATCCGCCTTAGCAAAGAAGGATGGACCCAGGTCCGCGAAGCCGTGGCAGGCAACATAGTACTGCCCGCAGACGCCTCGCGGGATATGCTGATGGCCTACCACCTGCTCCTGATCGAGGAGCACAAGAAGCAGGTCAAGATGCAAGAGGTGCTTGACAAACACAAGCAGGCAGCCTCAGAGTCCAGTGTGTGACGAGCCGCGCTCTCCGCCATGGGCATCGGCTCCAGCTCGAACGCCAACCTAGGCAACAAGCACCGCTCTCGGATGGAGAACATGGATCCCCAGGAGCGCCGCGAGTTGACGCGAACTCTCCACACATCCTTCATGGAGATGGACGCCGACGGCAACGTCATCCCGAAAACGCCGCAGGCTGCGATCATGGCAGCCACTGCGTATCTCGTGGCCCACCCACCTCCCGAGGGGGACCCGAAGAGGGCCATGCACAAGTCCGCACTTACCGGACTCGGACTCGTTGGAGCCACGCTCCACCAGGAAGCTCCCAAGGAGCCAAAGAAGAAAGCTCCGGTCAGGTTTGACCGCAGCCCTACCCCTTCATCCGAAGAGGAGGAACATGACCTTCCCCGAAGGAAGAAGAGTTCGCGACGGCGCGACCGCGACTAGGACGCCAGAGATGCGCTCACACAACGCAAAATCGACAAAGCGCGAGCTAAGCGCGCATGCTCGTCTGAATCCGAGATGGACGAAGACGAAGGAGAACTCTGCGGAGCCCGATGCTTCAGCAGATCCGTCCGACGGACACAGATGCCGCGAAATTTCAAGCTTCCTTCGGATACTCCAAAGTTCGACGGCACTCAAGACCCAAAGGCTTGGCTTAGCGATCACTTATCATCCGTCAAACTGCACGGTGGAAACAAGGAGACCGCCATGCAATGCCTTCAGCTGCAGCCCGGATCTGGCTCAGCAGCCTAACCTCAGGGTCCATCCGGAGCTGGGATGAGCTAGCTTACAGCTTCATCCAAAACTTCAAGGGTACCAGCAAAAGGCCCGCCTCAATCGAAGAATTGCGAGCCTGCACTCAGCGAACGGGCGAATCCATTCGCTCGTACATACTACGCTGGTCCAACACAAAGAACTCCGCAGCCCACATCTCCGAAGAGAGGGCCATCGACGCCTTCCGAGACGGCGTCAAGCGCCAAGACTTCAAGGAGGAACTTGGGCGCGTCAAACCCAAAACGCTCGATCACCTCATGGACATCGCCAACAGGTGGGCTGACGGAGAAGACTCCATTCATCGAGCACAATCGGAAGAAGAGGACGACTATGGTCAACGGCGAGAGCGCCGTAGCAAGAGAAGATCGCGCGTCTACGACGATCGCGACGGACCCGACATGGTCGCGGCTGGCTATGCCGATCAGCGCAACAACGCCAACCGCAACAGCGGAGGATACCGCGGAGGAAACTTCCGCGATGGAGGACGCCCAGCGCAGTCGTGGCAACGCCACGACCGCGATAACGGACCCTCAGCATACGAAAAACTTTCGGGTCCATGCACCATCCATTTCTACATTGACAAGCAGGATGGCAAAAAGAAGGCGAGCCACATGCTCAAGGATTGCCGCGAGTTCCAGAAGCTCAGCGAAAGCATGGTGCAGATGAGGCAGCAAGCTCCAATCCCTGCGTTCGGAAACGCACCCGCGCCAGGTGAGATAGCGCATGGAGCTCCTCCACCGCCACCTGTAGGAGGCCCGAACCAACCGGTCGCACCAGCACAGAACAAAGCTGGGAACGGGTATCCCCCGTCGAAAGGAGCACTGATGATCCAAAAGGGGCGCCCTACGAATAGGGTGCAGAAGAAAATCACCCGACAGATCAACCTGGCCGTGGCAACTCCACCCGCCATCCCTGAGTACCTCAACGGATCGGAGTCCTGCATCACGTTCACTCGTTCGGATCACCCTTGCCAGATCCCTCGCCCAGGTCATGCTGCCCTGGTGCTGGAGGCGCATATCGGAGGTTTCGAGATGAGTCGCGTCTTCATGGACGGCGGCAGCGGCATCAACCTGATGTTCGCAAGCACTCTAGCAGCAATGCGGATCCCGCAGTGCAGCCTGGAACAATCAGACACAACGTTCCACGACATCATTCCAGGGAAGGGCATATTTCCCCTGGGCAAGATATGGCTCGACGTCATCTTCGGCAAGCCGGATAACTTCCGACTGGAACGGCTCGAATTCGAAGTGGTGGACTGGCCATCACAGTACCACGCCATCCTCGGGCGTGTAGCATTCGCAAGGTTCCTGGCTGTCCCACATTATGCATACCTGCTACTCAAGATGCCAGGACCGAAGGGCGTCATCACAGTCCACGGGAGCTTCACCCGATCGGACCAATGCAACAGAGATTTCAACAGAATCTCCCAATCATTCGGTATGCAGGAGGAGCTCCTTAGGCTCCGCGAGGTGACGGACAATGGGGCACCCCCAGTCGCACGACAAAATGCACCTGACATGTCTTTCGACTCCACGGTCAACACAAAGAAGGTGCAGGTCCACCCGACGGATGCCCCCAAGACGGCGCTGATCGCCAACGACCTCAGCCCCGCATAGGAAGGCGCGCTCGTCGAATTCCTCCGTGAGCGCTGGGAAATCTTCGCCTGGTGTCCTGCGGACATGCCAGGAGTTCCCAGGGAATTCGCCGAGCATGCACTCAACGTCTTTCCAGACACCAAGCCCGTCAAGCAGTCCATCCGAAGACTGTCCGAGCCACGAGCCGAAGCTATCGGCAAGGAAATCAACAGACTACTCGCTGCAGACTTCATCAGGGAAATCAAAGAAAGCGAGTGGCTTGCAAACACAGTCATGGTCCCAAAGAAGGACACGGACATCCTGCGGATGTGCGTGGATTTCACGTCGCTAAACAAGCACTGCCCAAAGGACCACTTCCCCTTCCTCGGATCGACCAGATCATCGATTCGACTGCAGGTTGCGAGAAACTCTCCTTCCTCGACGCCTACTCAGGCTACAACCAGATTCGACTCAAGGTTGAAGATCAGGAGAAAACGGCGTTTATCACACCGTTCGGAGTATTCTGCTACAACACAATGCCTTTCGGGCTAAAGAATGCAGGTGCCACGTACCAGCGATGCATGCAGGCCTGCCTCAAGGACCAGATCGGTCGCAATGTTCAAGTCTATGTTGACGACATAGTCATAAAAACCAGGGAGGCAAGGACACTTATCGACGATCTCCGCGAGACATTCGACAACCTTGATCGCTACAGGATCAAGATCAACCCCGAAAAGTGCGCCTTCGGCGTCCCATCGGGTCAGCTGCTTGGGTACTTCATCTCTCAGCGAGGGATCGAGGCGAACCCGAAGAAAATCAGAGCCATCATGGCGATGGAGAAGCCGAAAAACATCAAGGGTGTCTAGCAGCTCGCAGGACGAATAGCGGCATTGAGCAGATTCATCAGCCGCATGGGCGAGAAGGCCTTGCCATTCTACCAGCTGCTACGCAAGGCAGATAAATTCGAGCGGACGCCCGAAGCGAACGATGCATTCGAAAGCCTCAAGCGGCTCCTCTCCACCTCGCCCGTCTTGGTCACGCCAAAGGAGCGCGAGCCTCTGCTACTGTACATAGCAGCCACACACCAGGTGGTCAGCACCGTACTAGTGGTCGAACGACACGAAGAAGGCAAGACCCACGGGGTCCAGCGCCCAATCTACTACCTCAGCGAGGTACTGACACCAACAAAGCAGAGGTACCCTCACTACCAGAAGCTCGCCTACGGCGTGTTCATGACGGCTGAGCCATTACTTCCAGGAGCACCAGGTGATGGTCGTCAATGGGGCACCCCTGAATAGCATCCTGAATAACCCAGAGGCCACAGGACGCGTGGCCCTATGGGGCATCGAGCTGTCACCCCTGGACATCATCTATGAGAAGCGGCTCATAATCAAGTCTCAAGTCCTCCCGGACTTCCTCGTACATTGGATGGAGCTGCAGCTGCCAGACACCCCAGACATGTCGCAGTCATGGACCATGCACTTCGACGGCTCCAAGCGCGAAGCTGGAGCAGGAGCCGGGGTCATACTGACCTCCCCGCAGGGCGACCAGATGAAGTACGTCCTCCGGATGAAATTCCGAGCCTCCAACAATGAGGCCGAATACGAAGCCCTCATCCACGGCATGAGAATGACAAAGATCTGCGGTGCAACACGCCTGGTCATCTACGGTGACTCCAACCTCGTCGTCCAGCAGACGATGAACGAGTGCGACGCACACGCCAAAAACATGATCGCATACCGTGCACTCTACAACGCACTCGAAGGAGAATTCGACGGCTGCGAGCTTCAGCATGTTGGAAGAGAAAGCAACGAGGAGGCCGACAGACTCGCCAACATCGGCTCCACCTGCGCAAAGGTGCCACCGGGTGTGTTCCTCGAACAGATCTGCGTGCCATCCATCAAGCGGAAATTCCCCAAGGGATCACCCGAAGAAGCAGAACACTTGGGGGCTACGCTGCCCGAAGGACATGAAGGACCCGAGAAACTGGACACAGAGGTCGCCATGGTCAACCTAATGCAGGTCATGGCAGTCGAAGAAACTTGGACACGACCATACCTCCAGTTCTTGATAAACGGAGAACTGCCTGACAGCCCGACAGATGCCCGACGCATATCTCATCGGTCAAAAGCCTTCACCATCATCAATGGCGAGCTGTACAAGCGCAGTATTACGGGTGTACTACAAAGGTGCGTCACCATCGGTGACGGGAAAACCATCCTCCAAGACATCCATGAGGGCATCTGCGGCCATCACGCAGGCAGCCGCTCCCTTGTCGCCAAAGCTCTACGAGCCGGATTCTACTGGCCAACGGCCATGAGCGACGCAAAGGACATCGTCCGAAGATGCAACGGGTGCCAACGGTTCGCCGACAAACCGCATGCACCCGGGTCAGAGGTCAGACCCATACCTATAGCTTGGCCCTTTGCTCAATGGGGCCTCGACATGATTGGCAAACTGCCAAAGTCCTCGAAAGGGGGACACGTTTACCTCCTGGTCGCAGTCGACAAATTCACCAAATGGGTCGAGGCCATGCCCGTCACCAACCAAAAGGGCAAAACTGCCATTAAGTTCTTCGAGTCCATTGTCTACAGGTTCGGCATACCGCACAGCATCATCACCGACAATGGATCGAACTTTATTTCCAAGGAGTTCTAGGACTTCTGCGAAGGCCTCGGGATCAACATCACATACGCCTCAGTGGCACACCCGCAAACAAACGGGCAAGTGGAAAAGGCCAACGGCCTAATCGGCGCTGGTATCAAGAAGCGCCTCATGAGTCCACTCGAACGGAAAGCTGGAGCCTGGACGAAAGAGCTACCATCCGTACTGTGGAGCTTACGGACTACGCCAAACAGCTCCACCGGCTACACGCCGTTCTTCATGGTACATGGAGCCGAGGCCATGCTACCAGCCGAAGTACGCCACCAGGCTCCCCGGGTCGTCGTCTACAGCGAAGCCGAATCCACGGCTGCACTCGAAGATGCCGTCGACACACTCGACGAAGCAAGAGACGTAGCAACAGCTCGATCGGCAGTGTACTAGCAGAGTCTCCGCAACTACCACAGCCGCCGGCTATGCCCAAGGTCCTTCTTCGAAGGAGACCTCGTCTTGCGACTCAAACAAGAGCGACCAAAGAAATTCGAGTCGCCATGGGAAGGACCCTACATCATCACCAAAGTCATCCCAGGTGGCGCCTATCGCCTCAAGCACGTGGAGTCTGGAGTCGCATACTCCAACCCATGGAAAATCGCACACTTACGGCGATTCTACCCATAGTTACCTACCACTTTACTTTCAATAAGGCTTTTCAGCCAAGGCTATTCAGCCGAACAATGTACTTCCTCCATTACGATATAAATAAAGCTAAGTGTCTTGCCCCAAAATTTCGTTTCGTTATTTACAACTTTACTTTATGCTACAAACGCACTCGGGGGATCCCCCCACCTCACGATTTTCATCAACTGAGAATCACACGTGTACACCCTGAGTAGCTGACAACGTCAGGCAAACGAAAAGGACACGTACTCAAACAAAGCACTGCGTGCTCACAATAAACATAAACCTTTATAACACAGGGCACAACACGCCCAGTCAAAATATACAAATTTTACATCTACCTCTTTTACAGGTACTACCTATTCTGAAGAATAACTTGAGCACGCTGCTCAAACAAATCTACTACCTGTTCGGCGTACTGCCTTACAGCCGCATAATGCGGACACATATCCCACTCGCCACCATCCGGCCGAAGAGGTGGCCCAGCTGCTACAACAGACAAATCTACATCAGGCCGGTGCAGCCTCACAAGGGACAAAGCAGCCTTCACGCCCGCAACGAGATGTTGCCGCACCAACTCCTTGACATTGATCACACTTCGAAACTTCGACAGAAGACCCGCAAGGCTTGTTGGTACAGCATCTAATGGAAACATGACATGGAACACTGAGGCAAGCGACGTCTGCACCTGACGAAGCACCCGTGAAACCTGGTGCACACGATCTTGCACCGTCGCCAGCGCCATGGCGCGGTCACGATCCATCCAGAAGAAGCCGCCAGCCTCCATGTCCTGTTGAGTCAAGCAATTGACCCGAACAGCGACACGCTCCTTCTCTTCCCTCGGAGCAAGGTTAGCACCTGCGACAATTGCACAAAATAAGAGGCAAGGCCAGCAGGCTCATTCGAAGAACTGAGCTACAACTCGAAAGAAAGAACAACTTACATTGAAGCTGCTCAGACAGCCGAAGCAGTTCCACCATCAAGTACTCCTCTCTGGCCGCACCGCGATCTGCCTTGGACTACCAAACATCGGCGTGACCTCGCAACCCAAGAAACTCCCTCTCAAGACTACGAACACGATCCCGAAGAAAAGCGAGTTGCGAGGAATCATCCAAAGATGGACGCAGCTGCGCTGCAGGCGAGGTGTCAACGGGGTCAGCACCCGAAGGAACCTAGCACAGCAGAAAATCAAAGGACATAAACATTCAGATAGAGAAGAACACAACTCAGAAGAGTTCATTAAGCATATAAAGGCCACTACATGGCACAATGATTGCGTTCCTCACAAATATTTACAACAAAAGAAGACTACAAACTATCCTACATCTACAACGCCTAAGACGTGGCACCCTGAGTAGCCTCGGAGCCGGATTGCCTCGTCCTGGCCTCCCCCTGTTGCCGCAGCGCATACTCAGACAGCAGATCAATGAGCTTTGGCCCATATCGCTTGCAGCGAGCAGAATAGGCAGCAAAAGCTACCTCGGATCCATCCGCGGTCGTCGGCATCCGGGAGGTGATCTGGGGAAGGTCCAGCTCCGCTCCTGCCGCCAAAGCCATCGCCAGCCCGACGGACGCGCCGATGCCCTTCTGCTTGCGCTTGTACGCCGCAGGCGCTTCGGCTGACAGGGCCTCTGCCAGGGCGTCAACATCATCAAGGGCTGCGCCCTTAGGGACAAGCTCCTTGTAGAAGCGGCCAAGGACTTCCTTCTCCTTGGCAAGGGAGCCGACGACGGTGCTGCAGCGATCTTCGACCACTGCAGTAGCATCATCTAGAGCACTCCCGTGCTCCAGAGCGCCGCGGTCAAACTCGATGCCTGCGGCATCTGAGGCAAAACAAAAAGATAAGACTAAGGACAGTAACAAAGAAGAAAGGCAAGAAAACAAAAATACAGAAGCAAACATAAGGCACTCACCCGAAACAACCTTGGCAGCGGCCATGAGCTTGTCAGCCAACTCTCTTTCACGCGCAGTTGCAGCCATGGTAAGCTGCTCCTCGCGGTCCGTAGCCTCCTGCTGCAGACGCTCCTTTGCTTCGGCTGCCTTGGACAGCTCTAGCTCAAGGCGCCCCTTCGCATCAGCGGCATCCTCAGCCTTCTTCTCCGATTGACCAAGGCTCTTCTTGAGAGCGTCGATCTCACGGAGAGAAGTATTATGCTCCTCTGCATCCAAAACAATCAAACATTAGAAAGCAGGACAGAAATAAAGGAAAGAAGCACCCAAAGTATACGGGTACCTTGAAGCTGTTGGAGGTTGGCCTCCAGCACCAGGCGCTCCTGCACCAGCCGCTTGGCTTCCTGCACAAAAGGCTGCAGGAAGAAGAACCACCATTCAGAAAAAGAACTCGGGGGCTACGCCCAACAGGAGAAAGCAGAAGAAAACGACTCACACGAAAACACTCGGGGGCTCCCCCAGTGATAGACGACTTACATGATGCAACGGTGATGCTGAAGGCCCGCTGGCGAAATTCTGAGGCGCAACCACCTGCACCTCCTGCATCGGAGGGTTGGGAGCAGCGCCCCCCGATGTTGCCACCGTCTGAGGAGGAGGAGATGCAACCTTTGACTCTCCCATCATCTCCCGAGCACCATCGCTGGAGGAGTCATGGGAGGAGTGCCTGCACACGAAATATTTAGCACAAGAACAAAAAGTCAACAGCAGAAAGGCAGCAGTATAAAGGAAACTTACGAGTCCAACGAGCTCAGGTCGAAGACAGGAGGAGTCCTTCGGGCTCTCTTCTCCACCTTCTTCTCTTCCTTCTTCCGCTTCGCTGGCGGGTGCGGCGCTACAGCCCGCACATGAATGGCAGGAATGGGAGAGGAAGAGCCTCCATGCCCGTCACTATGACGCTCAAGGCACAGAGGGTTTCTGGGAGTCGGAGGAGTCGAGGCATTCGAAGACTCGCTGGAGCTCCGTGATCGTTTGCGCGTATGGTCCTCGCTCGACTCGTCGGCATCTTCCGCCAGAGATCGCGCCGACGGCAGCTCGGACACGGAATCCACCACGTCATTATCCGGGGCATTCGGATATTTTTCAGGCAATGGCGGTACCATGCCCGGCACCTTGAAGCTCTGCAAAACCAGAAGGGACTTTGTTAGCAAACAAAGGAAAATAAATACACAGTCGACGAAAAGCGCTATGCGCACAAATCTACACCTGTGGAACAGCCAACGCCGAAGAAAACGGCGAAGTCAGCGACTTCCCCGAGATTTCCTCTCCGGCCTTGAACTTCAGCAGCGAGCGAAGGGTCCTGTCAAGATCCCTCTCGGATATTTTCTCAGCCGAAACCCTCGTTGGATCACGGCGCCCAGAATAAAGAAACATCGGGTGAGCCCTAGCCTGGAGAGGCTGCACCCGACGCTCGAGAAACGTGCGGATGATATCCACGCCGTTCACTTCCTTCTCCGGAATCAACTAGAGATCCTCCACCCGACGGTAAAGGGCCTCTATCTCCGCCACCTCGCCATCCAAGATCTTGTTTTTCCAAGACCTTTTTGGCTCAATCTTTTGGGAGGGGTCAAAAGGAACAAGACCAAAATCTTGCCCAGGCACTACGGAGTCGCGGATATAAAACCATCGCCTCCGCCAGTACTGGACAGATTCAGACATGGAAAAGGAAAAGAAAAGCAAATTGGGACTGGGGGAGATGATTTAACCCCCAATGGGATAAACACCATCCGAACCAGACTGCCTCTTCACAGAATAAAGTTTCCGGAAGAGGCCAAAGTGCGGCTCAATGCCGAGCCAAGACTCGCAAAAAGTGATGAAACAAGCAATGTGAAGAAGAGAATTGGGCGAAAGATGATGAAGCTGGATGCCATAGAGAAAGAGCAGTCCACGGAGGAATTTGTGGACTGGAAAGGAAAACCCACGCATAACAAAGGTGAGAAACATAACCCGATACCCAGCTGGGGGACGGGGGATTACCTCGTTGCCGGGGAGTCTGACGGCCTCCCTATCCTGCGGGATCAAGCCCCGCTCGCGAAGTTTGCGGAGATCACTCTCCTGCGTCTCTGATCGCCGCCAACCACCGTCGGTGACACGGGTAGCGGTGGCGTTTTTCTTTCCTCCGGCGGCGCTGGTACCAACCGCAGATGACGACTTCTTTGATTTCCCCATCGCGCTATGGCGACGCTGGCGGTGAGAGCGCAGAAGGGAAGATGGAAATGTGGAAGGAAATTCCAGTGCGCAGCAAGAATCGATGGAGCACAAGAAGGCAGTGAAAACAAGAACTGATGGGGTGAAAACAAACTGCAACTTTCCCCAATGATTATAACGACGAGGACGATGCACGGCAGCCGTCCATCCGGAAGACCTAACGCCAACGGCAGATCTGACCATACACGTGTCAGCATCACAACGAACCGTCGTTACCACGCCGTCCACTACGCGCGGAAATCGAGGCGACGCCGTAATTATCTCCACGCCGCGCGTCATCGGTCAATTCAAGGTCAGCAAGTGGGACCCACGTTCGTCCAGTCAAGTCATCTCTGGCGCAGCAGACGCTTGAGGTTATTTGATCGTCAACACTGATGTCATCAAAAGCTATACTAGCAGCAACTATAATTTCTTCGGCTACAAAGCTAAGAGTACTCACTCGAATCTATGATTCGACTAAATACTCGGGGGCTACTCCTATTAGGAGTGCTGGCCGCGCACCCGAAGGATGAATACTAACTGTTTCTTCAAGTCCTACGTCGAGTCTGCGACTCCACTACGGACTTGGGGGCTACTCCCATAGGGAGGACGGATTTAAGCATCCAAATTTTTTTGTGTCCTACGGACTTAACAATTGAACGATGTCTGAACTAAAGTCTCCGCTCGAGTCTACGACTCAAACAGACACTTGGGGGCTACTCCCATAGGGAGCGCTGGTCGCGCACCCTATGAATTCTTCGACTGCGATCTTTCGGATCCGCATGTAAAATGCTGAGTGAGCAACGATCTCCTGGGCCACCCGAAACACCTCCACGGTGACAAACATTCGAATGATGTGTCTGCGACACAAAGATAAGACCTACAGATATCATCTGATGGCCTGGCAACGCACACGACTGCGCTCTGCTAAGTATGAACCCGTGCCAACAGGCGCGATGAAAAATCCCGACGGACGCGTTGGGTACATCAATTAAATTCACCGGAATTCAACTCCTGTAAGTCCTCCATGGCCTGAGTCAAATTACGCCAGCATATGTTCCAGTTTTGAGTTGAGGGACTCGAACCTGAGGAAGATCGTGTCGTTTCGTCCTAAGACAGTTAACTGACCCTGATCCGTCGGGCGAGTCAGGCACACACATCAACAGTCCCTACACACGAACTATTGAAATACATAGTTGCACCCGAAAGATTAAAGAGTCCTCAGCCGAACCTACGATTCGACTGATCACTCGGGGGCTACTGACATGGTTATATCCCGCGGGTGTATGACCTCAACATACCTAGTCCAGCCCAAGGAAGGCCCACGGCAAAAGTACGTCGGCCCATGAAGACTTTCGGGTGGCCCAGGCCCATGGTGCCTTCGGATCCTTGGAGAGCAAGACTAGAGTAGATAGGAGATTCAAAGGGGTAAAACCCTAGAACCTGTAACCAACTAGGTCTATGCCCGGGACCTGCCTAAGTCTATATAAAGGCCAGGAGGGCACGACCTAGATCTCTCGACTCATACTTTCGCATACACACCTCCACGCCAGATTGCATCTGCGTACCCCTGTAACCTTCGGTTCCGCCGTAATCAAGAGCAAACAAGCAGAAGTAGGGTTTTCTCTCCGGGGGCCTGAACCTGGGTAAACCTTGTGTCCCCGTGTTGCTTGTTTGCTAACCGTTCCACGATCTCCAGCATCCCCATCTTCTCCAAAACCCAAGTCCATAACAATGGGCATTGATGAGATCAAACCTCGTCAATATGTGTTGCTGGATCTATTTGTGTTTGAAACTATGTCTGCTGGATCTATTTGTGTTTGAAACTATGTCTGCTGGATCTATTTGTGTTTGAAACAATGTGTGCTGGATCTATTTGTGTTTGAACTATGTGTGTTGGATCAATGTTGAACAATTAATGTGTGGAACTATGTGTGAAAATATTTGTGTGATGGAACTTTAGATAGATCATTTATTAGGGTTTTACAAAGTTGTCGAGACCCCTCGAGGGTTCTCGACAACTTTAAATGGATCATTTATGAGGGTTTTACAAAGTTGTTGAGACCCCTCGAGGGTTCTCGACAACTTTAAATGGATCATTTATTAGGGTTTTACAAAGTTGTCGAGACCCCTCGAGGGTTCTCGACAACTTTAAATGGGATCATTTATGAGGGTTTTACAAAGTTGTCGAGACCCCTCGAGGGTTCTCGACAACTTTAAATGGATCATTTATTAGGGTTTTACAAAGTTGTCGAGACCCCTCGAGGGTTCTCGACAACTTTAAATGGATCATTTATGAGGGTTTTACAAAGTTGTCGAGACCCCTTGAGGGTTCTCGACAACTTTAAATGGATCATTTATGAGGGTTTTACAAAGTTGTCGAGACCCCTCGAGGGTTCTCAACAACTTTAAATGGATCAATAACTCATCATTACACAAATGGTCCATGAACTCATCATTAGACAATTGGTTCAACAACTAAACATTGCATCATAAGGATTACAAACAACACATTACACAAATTGTTCAGTAAACAAGCTAGTCAAATGGTTCAACATCATTACAACATAGATTGGAATGGATCATGCAACAAGATTACTCATCACAGATAGATCTGATCCTCTTGAACTTCTCCTTGTGCACATTACCAGTCTTCCAAAGATCAAACATACAACGCTCTAATTTTTTATTCTCTGCCTTCATGGCAGCTTTCTTAGCATCCCAGTTATTCTTCTCATCCAACAGGGAATCTCTCTCTGAATGTAACTTCTTATTCTCTTCCAGCAGGAGATTGCTGTCAGCCTCCAGTTTCTTCTCTTCCAGCAGGGCAGCTCTCTCAGCCTCCCAGTTCTTCTTCTCTTCCAGAATTGCAGTTCTGTCAGCCTCCCAATTCTTCTTCTCATCCAGCAGAGCATCTCTTGCAGCTACTAACTTGTCCTGTTTAACCTTAAACACTTCAGCCTGAGTCTTCACCACATTCTTCATTTGTTCTTTTGCATTTTTCAGCACTTCAACCTCATGTTTCAGGGCTTCTACATACTTCTCCTTCTGCTCATCTTCCAACTTCTCTCTGTTCATCCTATCAAGGTTCTCAGCTTGTATCTTCTTCTCAGTGTCATCAAACCACTTGTTTGCATCTTCCAAAAGGGCTGCATGGTTTTTCTCAATTTTTTCTTTCTCATCACACAGTTCCTTCATCTTGGAGCTATTATACCTTTCATCAATAAAAGCAGAGTTGCTCTCATTGTACATAGCCCAAAGCTTGGATAAAGCATTTTTCAGAGTGTCAGACCACTCATCATCTACCCATGATTGGAAGCCACAGTTGAATACTTGCTGCAAATATATAAGAACAATACAGTTAAATGACAGTTTGGTGTTCAACACATCCTTCGTTCTTATTAAATATACTACAACCTGCTGTTTTTGAATTGACTGAGAGCATAAATGACAGTGTGGTGTTTGCTGCCAACACACATACTACAAGCTATGGTTAAATTTGACTGAGAGCATAATACTATATTTAACTATACTGAATTTCACTGCATTTGACTATACAGTTGCAGAGTTTTGCAGAGTTGTACAGTTTGTGTTCAAATGAGTATGCAAAATGATACAAAAATCAAATGAATATGCAATATGACACAAAAATCAAATTTTTACTCACATGCTCTATGAGGCATAGGTAGAATTTGCGCCCAGTGTCTGTTCCTCCAAATGCAACGCATCTGCGCACCTCTTTCTTGTGGCAGCGGCATAGTATGCCAGATCCCACCGCTATCCCCTCAAATGTGCTGTCTTCAAAGGTTTGAGGAGCAAGATCTAGGTCCGTAATGTCCTAATCAATAACACATTGATTCAAATTATAGTGCATCCGCTCCAAATCGGCGATTTTCCAGAAACCCTAGAAAACCGAGGCGGGGAATGGACCTGGAGCTTACCCCAAGAAAGGACTCGCCCGAAGAAGAGTGATCGTTCCAGCTCGGCATGCCGTTGGTCGCCGGCGGGAAGAACGAACGGCGGCAATGTGCGCGGCGGCGACGGCGGGCGACGACGGTGGACACTAGATGGGGCCGAGCAACACGGGTCGGGGGCCAGAGAAGAGAGGGGATTAAGTGGATGGAGCGTGGGTGGGACCCAGTTGCCGTCAACGGCCGTTAACGGCTACCCGCACCAGCCGTCTCTCCTTCGCCACGTCATTGCTGCCAGCGGGCCCGGCCCGTCAGATTCCGTGTCAATCGCTGGCAAATCTCGAATCAGTGCACATTGGAACGAATTCGCGCGATGTTGGTGGATTTCTGCAAAAATGCGCAAACTCGATGGATTTTCGGACTTGTCGCGCAACCTGGTGGTTTTTTGGAATTAACTCGGCCGGTGCTAGGAGCAGTGGAGGTGCGGTTGAGCTTGAGGAAGGGCGACGGCCGGAGGCTCGCAGAGAGGAAGCAGGGTGGCGGGGCTGCAGGCGAGGCCGATGAGGTGGGGTAGAATAGGCAAGGTCGAGGAGGAAGGGCCACAACTTGGCTGGGTCCACCATAATCATCATAATTGTGACCATGCCTCCTCTTGCTGTCATTGTTGCGCCTGTCATGGTCATCCCCGGGGTAAGCGACCTTGCTTGTTGTTTACTACATCCTCATCGCCAGCCTATTGGTTGGCCATATCCATGAGGTGTGAAATTGTTTTTAGCTTGGCACATCCCAGCTCTTCGATAAGCTCCTTTCGGTGTTGTCCATTGTTGAAAGAATTGATTTACCCTTCCTTGGAGATATTCTCGTCTGTGTTTTTTATGATGTTTCGCCGATGGATATTGAAGGAAATATGCCCTAGAGACAATAATAATATTTATTATTAGCATATTTCATAAAGTTTATGATTAAGTTTTATATCATTCTATAACTATATATTAAATGGAAACGTCAATTCACGTGTGATATACAAACAACCAGGAGTTCGCAGTGAAACTCTAGTCACTGGTTCATTGGTCAACGGATGATCAAGGTTTCCTGATTATGTTGGTGCCTCGGCATCAACTGAAAATGTAGTCATCTAATTGGAGAATGAGATGGTGAACATACCCTATCTAATGTATCATAACACGATCATGTCACAGAGTTAAAGTTGCGATGATTAGGAAATATAGTGACTTATTCCTTAGAACGTGAGACCATATCTAATCACCGTCTCTCGAGAATACTTTAATGACACCTAACGTCACTCGATGGAACGGTGATCATAAGGGTGACATTGGGTGTTCAGAGGAAAATGTAGAGGCATATGTGTCAATAGCGGGATTTATCCATCCGCGTGACGAAAGATAATCTGGGCCCACTCGGATAAGTTATATCCATAAGCTTTACAACATGTGACTAGGTCATGAGGGATATTACTTATTGGATCGAGTAAAGTAGCTATTGTCGGTAACGAGGTTGGACATGGTGATGTCATTGATCAAGCCTTAGACAATACAAGTATCATAGATATAAAAGGAATAAGACACAACGTTTATGGTTCAACGACAAGTTTCATGGAATGCACATGTGGTCATCATGGACATCCAGGTCCGGCTGTTGATCATTGGTAAGAGAGGAGTCTTAACCATGTCTAGAGTGTTCCCGGACCATTGGGTAGCATGCTTAGGGGTTTGACGACGCTCAGAGATTATTATTGGCATATTCGAAATCACTGAAGAAAAGAGAAGAGAGAAACCTGAAATGTTTTGGAGAGATCTGAAGGTGTTTGGAGAAAGAAATAAGGAAAAGGGACCGAAAGGAGTTTTAGATAAATGGTGATTTGAATATATATTTATTATATGTTAATCGTGAATTAATATGTTATAGATAAATATTTATAAAGGCATCTTTATTATTAGGCAAAAACCCCAGAGGGATTTTACCTAAAAATAAACTAGGAGAAAAGGCAAAAGAAAACATTAACATGGCTGATTTGACTAGCCGACATGCATGGGTGGAAGATAGATGTCTCTGCCCATGGGCGGTAGCTAGTATACGTCCCTGCCGCCCCACACGCGAGCTGGTAGGCCACGAGGGGCAGCCGGCCCACCAGGGCTCTAGCTGCTGTCACACGAGCCGCGAGCTAGGCCGCGCAGGGCGTTGGGCCACGGGGGGAGCAGCCGACCCACCCGGGCTCCTGCCGCCGTCGCTTGGCTGTTGGGCCACGGGGTGGGCAGGCAGCCCACCCATCCACAGCCGCCTTTCCCGCCCTTTGTGGCTTCCTTCCATGCTGGGCTGGCGCCGGGGTGGTCCAGCCGGGTCTCCCCAAGGCCCAGCCGGCTGGGAGCACAAGTTTTGCCCTTTATCCCTTATTTCTAGTCCCACACGGGGCACCTAAAAGGGAGGGAGCTCCTCCCTCCGCCTATATATAGAGGTGCCCATAGGTGTATTAAAACACACGCAAAAATAAAGAAAAGCTCTCTCTCTCTCTCTCTCTCTCTCGCGCACGACCGTGGCCCCCTTATCAGGGTTGTGCGAGCGAGGACTTATTCACCACGGTGCGCCATCATGCTGCGGGATTCAAAGCCGGGAGATCTACTTACACAATCTCGGCTAGATCGAGGAGAAGAGGGGGTCGTCATCAAGCATTGTACGTGTGTGACTCCCTTGGGCAGCGTTGTGCTTTCGGCGCTAGGAGTTGTCGGGGCCGTTGGACTTCGTGACCTCAAGGTTAGCTTCGTAACGACTTCATCAACCACGTTCCCCGTGGTATGTTAACCGTGTTCGGTCTTCAAAGGTATGAATACCGTATCCCCTTCCATTACTTCATTACTAGTAGACAGATCCTAGCATTAGGGTTTCGTTTGTAGGATTTTTTTGTTTTATGCCCTCGTACCCCAACAGATATATGCGCGTACCGGCTCCCCATATCTTTGCATGCTTGCCCGTAGCTCCTCGATGTATGAGGGCTGTTTGAAGGTGGACCTGAAGTTGCGGATGAACTTGTCCTCTACATCGCTCCAGCTACTGCTAGATTCCTCAGGTAACTTCTTGAGCAAAGAACGTGTGGCTCCGCTCAAGTGTAGTTGTAGACTTTGCATGGCGGTGTCCTTTGAGCCACCCTGGAGTTTGAAAGTTTGTAGGTATTCACCCAACCATTCTTATAGCTTGGAGACCATCGTATTTTTGGAGATCGTGGGGTAGCTTGAAATCCGTGGGTACTGGCGTTTTGCAAACCCAGCGGTTCAAGCAAATTGCCATGCAAGGTTCATGGTCATCCTTAGCTCTGAATATCTTTGACCATTGCACTCATCCTGAGACTTGTCGACTCTGCGCTATGTTATGTTTTTCCTGGCATCTTGGTTGCGTGAGGTACGCGTGAAACTCACGTGGTGTGATGAGCTGGACCTTCGGGTTTCAACCACCTACCGAGAGATGCTGCGATGACGTGATGATCTATAGGGTTGTGGAACGATCTGTTTGTCTCCTTGTGCGAGTGATGCTCCAACCATGTCGAGGCCCATGAGGTCACATTGATGGATAGATTCCCGTGGATCATCGGTCGCTGGTTGAGTTGCGAGTAGATAAGTTTGACCCGCGATGATTGCGGCTTCCAGCGCCTTGGCTTTTATGTTACCTGCTGAATCCACTGACATGAAGGACAGGTCCAGATCCATTGTTATCTCACGCCTTTAATTTTAGGGGATGTTGTTTAATCGAGAGCCGCTCCTAAGGGGTTCCATGACATAAAACAACAAATTTCCTATGGTGAACACACCTAGGTAAGATCTATCTATGCAGATAAGGTAACGAGAGGGGATTCAGTGTTCATACCTTTGAAGACCGAATGCGGTTAACGTTTCACGGGGAACGTGGATGACATAGTCGAACTTGCCCGAACCTCAAGGTCGTGAAGCTCCTCGCAAGTCACCCCTAGTCCTTGTATGACATAGTCGACCTCATGGTCCACAAGTCACCCCTAGCCGATGTCCAAGCTCCAAGCTCCAAAGAAAAGCACCACAAGTGGCGATGCCTCGTGGCCTTACACACATACGGCATAGAGACGTCTCTCGGGCTCCGGTCTAGCAAAGTAGCGGAAGAAGATAGATCCGGACCAAATCTAGAAGCATGGTGATGTGCGTATGGTGGAGAAACCCTATACCTATATGCAGTTCCAAACTTTGGGAACCACACATAAGGGAGAAAGAGAGAGAGATAATAGGTGAAGGCCAATTCATGGGATGGATGTGTTGAGAGGGGTGCCCCTCTTTATATAGGTGAAGGGGAGGCACCACCTCCCTCAAAGTCCCGGAGTAGGACTAATCAAGGGAGATGAGGTGGGAGGAAGCGGCGGCCAACCCCCCTACATGGGATCCATGCGGTGTGTGGGCCTATTAGGGACGACGGCCTCCCCTAGCGTTCCCTAGGGCGCGACCCCTTCTTGGGCCTCCTCTAGTGAGGCCCAATTAGGTGGATTGCCCCAAAAATCCAATCTAAATAATATTTTTAATATTAATTCATTTAATTAATATTAAATACATATTATTTAATACCTATCACTCCGAAACACCTTTTGGACCCCTCTTAGCATTATCGGATATCGTCGGAACAATTCCGGTATCACCCCGGAACAATTCCGGAGTTCTCTCTATTTTCTCCTACAATACCGGATCAATCCCTAAGAGTCTCTACCCTTAAGTGTTACACCATATGGCTTGGTAATACATAGACATGATCGAGACATCTCTATGATAAATGACCAACATCGGTATCTAGAAACACATGATGGCCCCTATGCATTTTGCGAATAACTTGATTGCTTGAACCTTGAACATCGAGTCTCATTCCCTTTTCTCTACGATACCTAGTTTGTCAAAGATCTGGTCTTCGGTATCTACATACCTAGTTCTATCTTGTTACCGGCAAACTCATCTCCTCGTTCCCATGATATTACATCCCCGTGACCTAGTCACATGTTTGCAAACTTGTAGATGCAATCTCACCAAGTGGGCCCAAGGTATCTATCCATCACTCGGATGGACAAATTCCCGGTCTTGATACATAGGCCTCAAAAGTTCCTCTAGAATACCCAATACACATCTCCCAGTTATGGACATGGCGTTTGATGTGATCAAAGCAGCCTCAAGAGACAGTGATTAATATGATCTACAGTCAAAGGACTGAATCACTATGCTCTAGTAGATATTGTAATGTTGAACTATGTGATTGGATCATATTACAATACTAGGGTTTGGTGTTGTCCATCACATCATTCATCTAATGAAGTGACCTCATTTCCAGTTAACGTGGTAAATTCCATGATAGGAAAACCTCGATCATCAGCTTTCCAACGAACTAGTCTAGAGGATACTAGGGACCTGGTCTGTTTATATATCACACGTGTATTAATGTTTTCGCTTAATACAGTTATAGCATAATACAAAACTATTACGAACTAATGAGATATGTCAATAAAAACATATTTATTAATGGCCTCTAGGGCATATCTCCTTCAGCTCCTCCTCAGTTGCGAACCTCCTGCGACGCTTCTAGAATTGCGGGTTGAGGTTAGCTGTGCCCATCATAATCTTGACGCATCGGCTGCCCTCTTGTGTTCGTCTAATTGTATCTGCATCTTTACTAATTCCCTCTTCCAACGATGAAGAACGTAATGGTAGGCCATGAGTTCCTCACACGTAGCATCCGCCATCATAGGTACTGTGCCAGAGATGGCGTTCCTTGCTTTCTCCCAGGCTTCGCTTGAGATCTGAATAGTTATTCGGTTCCCACTGTGCGCGTCATCCCCTTCCTGGATGATGTAGTGCTCCATGGGTGCCTCTGGCCCGTTCCTATGAGCACCCGCATCGTTGTCCATGGAGAGGTCATCGAGGTTGACGATGGGATTGCCATTGGAGTCGCGTGGGTGGTTTCGTCCCCTTGATTATGCACACCTGATACGGGATGCTGTTGTAGCTATGAAAGGCACATGAGACACCGTCTGTAAGATAGGTCTTATCCAACAAGTACGTTTCTAGGTATGGGTCGACCGTCTTGATTCCGGGGTTGACGTCGTCATCAAGTTCATGATCAACGATGTTTGTCGAGTCCGCGATGTGGTGTGCTGACGCCAACATTGTCTCATTATCACAATTGGAGGAGACACCGTCATTAAGATCGGCAAGATCCTACCGGTCCATGACGAAGTCGTGATTGTCACGAGATTGTACTTCCAATGGAGCCGACAAAGGATGTCAGTTGCTGTTGGCACTGCAATTCCTACCGACGGACCAAAATAGATCGGATCCGAAAGGCAGAAAGTTCCTGCTGATCTGATGCGGAAGCTAAGGCTTCCGATCATCAGATCTTTCTCCCGACCGAGGTTGTCGAAGGCCGGAAGAAGGGTGGGCAGGTGTGGAGTTGTTGATCATTCCTGATAGTTGAAACGTAACCGATCGTTCCTGGTCGTCGAGTTGTTGCTTGGTAAAGAGGGAGACGCCGAATTCATGACTCTAGCGCCCAGATTTCCCACAAACGGCACCAATTGTCGAGGGGTAGCCTCGGCAATGACCATTGTCATGGACTTGGGTTGGTGATTTCATCGTCTTATCAGACAAATAATGGAGGCGAGATTTACCTAGGTTCAGGCCCTCATAGAAAAAACCCTACTCCTGCATGTCTGGTTATTATTGATGGAGTACAAAGTCGACGGGTTGCTAGATGCGATCTAGCTTATAGCGGATTGTGGTGAATCGAAGGTTAAGTTGACCTCTCGTCGTCTCCTCCTAGCCTTTATTTGAGGCCAGGTCTCAGAGTCCTGTCCGGATCGGTTTATAGTTTAAAAGGTAACTCTATGACTATATCGGTTACAACTTGGGATTCTGCCTTGATCATCACATCCGGGTCCTCGACTTCGGATGCTTCCAGGACCCATGGTTTCTTATGGGCCTTAGTTTAAATCTATACCATGTATGTCGATCAAGGGAACCCGATAAATCATATCCGTGTCACTCCCCTAGTGGTTCCCACGATCGTCGGATTAGCTAAGATCATGTTCGAGTAGTTTATCTGATGGATCTGCTGCTTCTGCTACTCTGCTAGATCGAGGGCACAGAGGTTGTTGGCAAGCCGGACATGTGCACGAGCATGGATGTGTTGCTAGTTTGTGGCGCTCTACAACTTGATCTTGAGATCGGCAAGTGATCGACTACATCAACCACGAAATCAAATTTCATAAAAAGCTTTCGGTCTTCAAGGGTAAGTATTTAAGGATCACCTATTACTCATTAATTGCAAATACTAGATTAGATCTTGGTGTGTTTATCTTAGGAATTTTTTTGTTTCCTGTGTTGCGAACCCTTCACTCATCTTATGAGCACACGCGACTCTAGCCTCATCGTGAAGGATCTAGCCGCCCCCTTCACCACCTGCTAGACCAAAAGCCGTTGAGAAGAAAAAGCCAGTTTCCGGCACTAAAAAAACCGACGACGGATCCTACTCCAACGATAGGCTCGCCAACACCCACGGCACCATGCACCCAGACTTCCAACCAAAGGTACAAATTCACCGGCCTTCCCCTTCCCCCGATTTGCACGATTTTTCCCTACTTTGAAGAATAATAATTAGGATTTGCCCTTTTATCGGTTTGTAGCTTCGATTTGCAGTCGGTGCCTATAGGTTGGAGAAAAACGTGTCTAGAGTATAGACAAATTTGAATCAATTAATTTACGTGAAGGGAGCACTAATAATAATTTTTTATGTAAAACAAAAATGCATAAATTTTCTGACAGACTATAGATGCTAGCATCGCATCTGCCAAGGACAAATTGGGTATTATAGGCAGCATGCATAAATGAACTAGTGACAATGGAGGTTACTCAACCTAATTTAACATGATTCATATACAAGGGGTAATCCATATTGGTGGAGGCCAGCTTTTGTAGTGTTCATCGCTGAACAAATGTATCGGTTTCACCATGCTTGTCTTCATGTCGAATACCCCCATGTCGCGCGGCTTGTGCTTACGGCGCCAGGAGTAGACATAATGGTCCTCCGTAAAATAGATGCAATCAGCAAGCAATCCGGGTGTCCTGTCATTGGGGAAGAACACCGCGGAGTTGTAACCGATAAAAAGCGTAGCCCCACCCAAGTCGTCCACCTCTGTCCACTGGCTTCCTCCGGGTCGCTCGTCGAGGACAAATACTCGAAACAGTACGGTCGGATCAGCTGGTTCGAGCGTTTGGACACAATCCTCGTTGTAGCTCCTATGGGGGGAGTTGTAGCCTTGGGCATCGTTGTCCATAGGATCATCGTGTTCGTCATCCTCCTTCTCCTCCTCCTCCTCCTCGCTCTCAGACGAATCCCGGACAGAGCTGCGTTCCCTCCATATGATCATTAGGCGGCCATCCGGTGACTCCGCTAGGTACTTCCTTAGGTAGGGGTAGGAGGTGAAGTCGTGGATTCCTGCATGCTTGGGAGCAGCCAGCCTTGGCCTAAATGTCGCGCCGTCAGGCTCCCAGACCTGAACCAAGCCGCAGTCGGTCACCGTGTAGAAGTGGCCCCGGTAAAGAATTGCGTCATTGTAATGGTACTTCGATGGCAATACGACCCATTTCGTGTCCCTCTCACGGGTAAACGCAAGCTTGTTCGAGGGGCCATGGATCATCAAGACAAAGTAGTCGCCTGTGATCGGGTCCCACCAAGGCACAGCTCTGCGGACGAAAGTTACCAAGAAGTCGTCCGCCGGAAGCTCTTCTGGCGACGCCAGCAAGTAGCTATGGTCGAGCCCCGGAAAGTGGAGCGCTTGGAAGGAGCGGCGGTCGAACACAACCCGGAACACCTTGTTGCTTTCATTTCTCGGGAGGACCTGAAAGAAGCCCATGGTTGAGATGGATGGCAGCGGGAGCTGGGCACCCGTGATGGGGTTTAGGAGGTGGAGTGCGCACTCGTCGTCGACGGTCACGAGCCAGCCGTTGGCAGAGCCGAACCACGCGCGCTTCTGGATGGCTGGTTTGGGCAGCGCGATCGAACGGCGGCGACCGTCCGAGAGGGACATGAAGTCGGCGACGGCCAGGTCGGCGCCGCCTCCCGCCAACATGAGCCACGGCGGCTCCTGCTTGGGGCGAAGGCCACTGCTCGAGGCCGTCTCCGCCGCTTGTTTCCACGCCGTGCAGACGTCGCCGAAGCTGAGCCAGTCTGCCACGGTGAGGCGGACTGCGATCTCGATCAGCACGTCCAGCGGAAGTCCGGACCAGTCCATCGCGCCTCGACCAGCACAGGGCTTCAGGATGATCAGCACGTTGAGGAGCCTGGAGCAATAATATGACGGCGCAAAGAAAAGGAGACCGACACGGCCTGTTGTTCTCCATCCGGCGTGTCCTACAGGGACTCTGAATCCGGACACGTCCGGCGCGTGTCCTGTTGCCACAAGCAAGCTGCACCGTCTCGTGTCCTCCATTGTGCGTGTCGAACGGAGCAGCCTCGGTGTGAGAAAGAAGCATCTTGTATTAGTCCATTTGGGCGGATTAGACAACGGCTTGCAACTGGGCTGGAATCCTAGCATATGTACTGCTGTCCCAGGCCATTAACACTAAAAAGACGTTGGACCTGTTTTCATGAGTAAAAATCCAAATGAAAAAAAATGCATCCATTTTGGGACTGTAAGTAAAAACTAAATATTTGTTATCTAGCTTAAAAAAACGATTTTGATATGCGCACATCATCAAGCAAAGTCTGGGTTGTTAGGATAAGTACACAGGGTCAGTCCTGAGATTCTAGAAGCCCGGGGTGAAGACAGAATTCAGGAATTCAGGGCCCCTTACTGTAACTATCAAAAAACTCAATATGACCATATGTAAAATGTTGTCAAAGAGTGCTTAAAGTGCATCCAGAATATACGAGTTTCATATAATTAGACAAATTACCTTAGTTTTATGTTATAAAATTTCTAAATGTAAAGTTACGATGGTATAAATGACACTCATTTCTTACTCTTCCTTTTATCACCGCTGAATGTACACTTTTCTAGTTGATATGCCGATATTGAAGATTCAAACAAAGATTAGTAATCGAAAACAAATGCAAAGCTATAAAGGTATTACATCAACCTTGATGAAATCTCACCAATTATCAGGTCGAGCTCACAATTTCCAAATCCCAAAAATAATTTATATATATCTCTCTCCCCTTTGTCGATTATCAATGGCATTGGTGCAACAAGGAAGACACAATATTAATCTTCAATTATAGAATGGTTGTTGAACAGCAACCAACACAAAACACTAGGGATAGAAAATTAGAAACATACATGATGCCCTTTTGTCAGTTCTTCGGATCTTCGGAATAGCTCTATCGCCGTGTTCAGTCTTCTCTGGGATGGGGTGCCTTCTATTGGACGAAGAAGAACCAGAGAGTAAGCGACGACCATGAGGCGGCGGCTTTTTCCGGTTCCGATCGGGACGACCAGGTACAGGACAGAGCCTCGGGCATGGCAATACCTGTACGGGATCAAGCATCATCGTCCAAGACGCAAGGCCCATATTGTTCGGGTCTGATCTCCTATCTGCTGCATTCGCGTGTGCCAAACTGTTAGACTAGAGAAGTCCATTTCCCTGGGGCGGGGCTAGAGGGGCGGCCGCCCTGGGCCCATAAATAGTAGGGACCCTTGTTCAGGTATGTCTTCTCTATTTGTCTGCGCTACATGACCCAAACCATAAAGATGATACAACTCCGAAGGTATACATCAATGTGGTCTCAATCACTCCTGCTACGACATTGCCGACACATCATCACCAAGGTATACATCAACGTGGTCTCAATCAACATCTTCGTTAACATATTTCCGCCGCCACTACAACGTCAACACGATGGGCATACAACTACGGCGGCCTCTGACAGTACAAATGCAAGGCACGGCGACGGCATGGCTCTGCTTTGATGCCTACTCCGGCACGCCAGCGGCAGCTCATTAGCCACCGGCACCAATGCCACCATCGGCTACTGGGCCACGGGCACCTCCGGATAATCTAGCGGCACCACCGCAGCCATCGGCAGCTCCGGGAGGATCCTATGGATGAAGTTGCCATTGTTGGAGAACTGGTTCCAGTAGTTATTAAACATGTTGACGCGGGTGAACACCACCATCTCGCAGCTGTAGTGGTATACATGGCCGCAGAGGAGACGGGCGTCCCTGAATTTGGTGAACGTGACCGTCAGAGTCTCGTTCGGGTTGTTGAAGAGGCCAAACATGCGTCTATCTTGGTAGCGTCCATAGCCGGCTTCGAAGAATATGTACGCCAGATCCGCCGGCGTCCTCCTTGGAGAGAAGGCCCAAATGTGCAGGGCATTGTCCTCCTTTTGGTCTAGGTCGGTATGGATGCGCTCCGAGACGGCGTGCGGCAGGTTGAAGCTGGACAAGGTAGGGCCGAGATGTTTGCTGGTAATGGGGGATTGGAGATGTTTGGTGGTTTGCAATCATGGGGAAGGATAGAGAATAAATAGTTATGTGGTTCTTTGCTTAGAAAAAAATTCCTATGGTTGCAACTGTTAAGACCAAATTTAGGCGATACTTTATAACGGTTTTAGAAAGACTCACCCTTGAAGACCGTAAAGGGATAATGTTCCCGCAAACAAACGTGGTTGTAGTAGATATACATGACCGTCCTCAAGGACGTGTGGACAATTAGCGCCACAAGGGGAAGCGCCTCCGTAATTGGTCACACGTACGGTGTGCCGACTACTCTCGTATATTGCTCTAGTTGGGCTGCGGAAATAGGGGATCCTCGGGAACTCCAGCAGCACTACAATATAGTAGTGATGGGGAAGATCTTGAACAAGGCTTCGCCTAAGCACCATGCTCATGGAAATTGACAAGGCTAGAAAGGGGAGGAAGATGGCATCCAAAGGGCATATAAGAAGGAGAAGAAATGAGTAAGGAAGATAGGGAGGGATCACCTCCTTGGGGAGGGGACAACCCCTCACTATGGACGGAGGCCAAGGTGGTGCCGCCACCTCTTCCCTCTTTCATGTGGGTGGACTCTCCACTCACACAAATTTATCTCCACTTTCTCCCATTTATTCTCCACTCAAAAATCAAGAGTCATTCCATTAAAATCAATTTTAATTCACTTGATTTAATGTCACTCATTTAACTATTACTTCATTTAATGAACACATTAACAATTAAACCTCTCGCATTATTTTGATACACTGAAACTATTCTAGCAGATTTGTTAGAACAATTTCTGCGATGTCTAGTATTTTCTCCTACATTTCCTATCCACTCAAATGCGTCGACTATCCTTAAGTGTGTCTCCCTACGGATTTGAGAAATATGTGTATATAATGGAGACTCTCTCCGATCAATAATCATTAGTGGGACATGAAGATCCATAATGACTCCCACTAGCTTAATGATAAATCAGCGATCGTCCGAACCTTTTTCGCAGTAACCAATTCCTTTTGTATCGCAATATTTTACTTGTTCGATATCCGATCAAATGGTATCATCCATACCTAGTTTGGTCTCGTTACCGACAAGTAATCTTTTCTCGTTCTCGTGATATAACATACTTAGTGATCAAATCACTTGCTTGCAAGCTATGTTAATGTGATATCACTGAGAGGGTCCGTAGTATATCTCTCCATCATCAAGATGGACAAATTTCACTCTTGATCCACGATCCCCAACTAACACTTTCTAGATACCCGACGATATCTTTATTATCACCCTGTTACGGTATGAAGTTTGAAGTACT
This sequence comes from Avena sativa, assembly GCA_916181665.1. Classification (NCBI taxonomy): domain Eukaryota; kingdom Viridiplantae; phylum Streptophyta; class Magnoliopsida; order Poales; family Poaceae; genus Avena; species Avena sativa. The sequence goes on along the minus strand of OV702295.1, from coordinate 329,321,825 downwards.
TTTCTAGTGATTGACGTGATTTCATAGTCTAAGGAGTTGAGTTATTTTGAATGAGGTAGCAATATAAACTTGAGGACATGATCGTATTGCTAAATCTACCGTGGGTGAATATTCAACATATCATTCTTTAATGACATGACCTTGTTATTAACAACATCTAATGTTCATGATCAGGAAACCTTGATCATTAGTTAATCAACAAGCTAGTATGATAAGCGGCATTACTAGAAACGTTTTCTTTTATTTATAAATCACACATGTATTAATGTTTCCTATTAACACAATTATAGCATGAGAAATAAACATCTATTATAAACCTAGAATAAAATAATAACCATTTATTATTTCCTCTTGGGTATATTCCTTTTAAATAGGTAGGTGAAGATCGGAGATTAAATCATGATAGACGAGCGGAACCGAGGCAAGAATCGGTGTCGTTGATGTAGCAGATGTGAGGATCAAATGTCGCTGACAAAGATAAGGCGAAGCTGATGGGATGATTCGCTGTCTCTGCTCGCAGCACTTGATGGCACAGTCATAATTTTGGCATGTGCCAGAGAAGGAGACGCGCGTGTCGCATGTTGTTCGAGATGGGGATCCAAGGGAGATGAGCCTCACCTACTTGATGGTACAACCATAATTTTGGCCGTTAGAGGAGGAGGAGAGGAGGCTAGCGATCCGCGTGTCGTTCAAGATGGGAAACAACCGAATACGTCATTGTATGGGTAAAAATCCATGATTTTAGTTTATGGATAATTGAGGCCATAGTGTAAAAATTAATATAATATTTAACTATTTATAATCTGGTCGACATCACAGACACGTTGCACTCACCAGATACAAATAAAGTATCGCATGAATAGTTTAGTTTCAATGAAAATTCAAGACATGACGTTGCTATGCCCGCTTCTTTCTGCTCCTCTTATTAGTCTTTAAGCCCGCGCTGTATTAAACAACAGTTGATGGGATTAAAATAAAAATGATCAAAATGCAAAATAAAACAAGTTTTAAGCTTACCTTTGGTCTATATTAAACAACGGTTGATGGGATTAAAACAAAAACGATCAAAATGCAAAATAAAACAAGTTTTAAGCTTTCCTTTGGTCTGGAGAATCGTACACAAATGAAATTCCAGGGATTTATTATTTCTTCTGCAGTTAGCCAAAAGATACTCAAAAACATCCTCAATCACCCTAGCAACTTCTTTATATTCAAGTTTACCTCCATTATTATCGTTTCCATTCTCCTTCCACTCCAGTATACCCTTTTGTTTCTTTTCACACCTATCCCCGCCGGCACCTCCACTTCCTCATCAACTTACTGCTTATTACTAATGTTTTCCTCCACATGTGCATCACCATTTTACACCACCTGATCATCACCGTTTTACTTCACCTACTACACTTCCTCTTCGTCATCTCGTTGTTCTTCCTCCAATTCTAGTTAAGAAGCCTCATCTTCTGCCTCCAGGATGTGAACGGGGATAGGGTCATCATCTTCAAAATCACGTGGAATTGGGTTTTTTCATAATCTCTTGATATGGCCCAACCCTCCACACCGTTTGCATCTCTGTTTCCTTGCTCCTAGTCTTGAACCTTTCTTAGTGGAGACTTCGATGCTTAGCTTTCCAGGCCTCCTAGATGGCCTCCTAAGAACTGGTGGTTCAAGTTTGAACCCTGGATCGACTATCTTCCAATCATTTTTATCAGCCACAGGTGGTACATTTTCTACATAAGTTGCAACAAACTTGTCCACGGAGAAATAGTTATAAACATAGTTCTCTATTTCATCACCACTACCTCTCAACTTTTAGATGGAGTGTAGTGCATGGTGGCATGGCAGACAAGTAATGTTCCACTTCCTACATGAACAAGTCTTGTTTCGAATGTCTACAGTATACCTCCATTTAGTTCCATGATTGTCTTCTTCATAAATCTCAGCCAATGTACTGGAACTTCTGACTAACTTAGTCTTTATCGTTCTCATTGCCCTGGTTCTTGCATTCAGTAACAAAATCTCCTTTGGAACTATTTTATGGCGTACAAATTTTCTCGCACACATATTTGCCTAAAATTTATCTTCACTATTATACATTGTCTTACTGCATCTAACAAAATAACAATTGCAAGTGACTCTATGCTCCTAATCTTAGCACTGAAACTCCGTGTCAAATAATTGCAAACATAATACACTTTGCTTAACTAACAAAACTTGTTTCTGGCTCATAGCTTGTTGTGATATTCTTTGAGGTATTCTTTCAGTTTCGACACGGTATACATGTTCTGCATGTAAGTAGTATGCGTGCTTGGGGTGTACGTGTATCACTAGTACAAACTCGCTACTTAGAGACTGTGCCTAGAGCCGGTTTATCTCTAAAATACAACCCACCGGCAGTGTTCATCACCCTCAGGTGGTCGTAATTTTTCGACCGCCTCTAACTTTAATCTCAGACGGTTGGAAACCTGTACCGTCTCTAGTAAGGCTTCACCCTCAGCCGCTCTTTAAAACAACACGCCTCTAAATGGAACCTGAGATGACAAAAATTATTGGCTTCCTCTTTATAAATTTTAACCACAGTCGTCCATAAATAATCACCGCCTCTAACAACCTTGTGAGGCTAGCCATTATAACAACCGCCTCGAAAACTTGTAGCTAGGGCGGTCATTAATTCCGACTGCCTCAAATATATATTTGACTAGAGACAGTTTTAATTATAAATCGTTTGCAGTTTTTTCCTAAGGGATGGCTCCTTTACTGTTGACTATGTATATAGATCAATAGTGATGCCTTAACTAAACCAGTATAATATTGTGCTGGTGAGTTTATATGGATCAGGGCTTCGTGCTGGGGCAATCAAGAGTGTGCCAGTGATTTTGAAGGTGCATTTTAATCTTGTCCACTTTTATTTTTGTACAATATATTTTTCTTGCAAACAACATATATCATGCAATCAATTCTCACATATAGAGATTAGTAACACATACAATCATGCTCAGAGTAACAATTAACTACTTCACGCATTTAAAAAACTAGGCATGGCTATTATAACTGAGAATAGGATAACAATGACATCAAAGGCATATTATAGACACCTTTCCTTCCAAATAGCATACTTTTTATCTTATTCATCTTCAACCTAGTTGTTTGCCTACTTTCTTGCATCTTGATGTTGTGTGCATCAATGGTATCGGCCAACACCAATTCTATTTGCCCCTTATCTTCCATGGCCCTTTCCATTTTATTTGTTGACGGTTTTCATTGCTTTCTCCATCATTTAGATTGTCTCATGAGCTAGCCTTAGCTTCTGTTCTGTCTTCCTCAATTATTAATTGGTCTTCCTCAATTCTTCATCCGTCTTCCTCTTCTCCTCCATTGTAAAGTGCAATTCTTCTAGAACAATTATTTTTGCGTCTAGACACCGTTGGAACTAGGCACATCCATCGCGAATACCGCGGTCACAGGTGATTCCTAGAAAAAATTAAAAAGAAATTGAATTTAGAAAATCTAAGCAGATGAATCCAAAATTTAAAGACAAATAGAACTAGAGATACGAAAGCTAGAAGCTTAGTACCTCATTTGACAAGGAGGAGGAGTTCCTGAGGCCAACCAGGATCTTGTTGTCGTCCATTGTCCTAACCATGGCGACACATACATATGGGGGCCGTAGATCTAAGGCGCGAGGACGATTTGACGTCTGCGGCACCTCGTGGCGGTGAAATACAGATGCTGTGGTGCTCGATCTAAACCGCAGCCGGCGGACGACGATGGGTGGGGGCATCCGGCGGCGGTGTTTTGGGAGGGAGAAGGGCGCGGAGTAGAAAGAGGGCTTCAGAAGAGTGAGGAGGAAAGCGACGACAAGTGTCTGGACCCTCTGGATAATAATAGAACGTCCCGGTAAGATGCTTTTTTTTCATTACTTCAATTTTCATCTGTTTGTTTTAGGATAAATGTTGTATTAGATGCATTTGAATTCATATTTTATTACTTGTGCATATTAATTTGTTTTATTTTGTAGATGGACCGCCGTGGGTGGATCGTGAGGAGGAAAGCGACGACAAGTGTCTGGACCCTAGGGAATCGTGCGACGGATGTGTACCTTGACGGTGTCAATGAGGTTATGAACACAGTTAGAGTGAATACGGATCATAAAGAGGACCCATGGATACTTTGCCCGTGCTGTGACTATAAAAACATCCAGAGTTTTACAAGCATTTCACAAATTCAGGCACATTTGATCAAAAGGGGATCCGTGGCGGGGTATAATTGTTGGATCCACCATAGAGGAGTACGACAAAGTACATACGAGGAGGGTGATGCTAATGAGGAGGGTGATACTAATGAGGAGGGTGATGCTTGTGAGGATGCCAACATGGATGATGTTGAGATTACCACCATTCCACCAACTGATGACGAGGTTGGTCGAACAAATGACATGGACAATAAATCATCACAAGAGAACATGGAAGATGTCGAAGAATACAATGTGATTCAGATGTTGCGGGAGTTGAAAGAAAACTATGAGGATCAGAAAATGTACGATAAATATGCTTGTATGATCAAAGACTCGGAAACACCAATGTACCATGGGTGTAAGCCGTACTACACAAAGTTAACTATTGTGCTAGAACTTGTGCAGATGAAGAAAATTAAAGAATGGTCAGATAAGAGTGTAACCGAGTTCTTAACATTCTTACAAGACTTTCTTCCTGAAGGAAACCACATGTCGGATAGTTTTTACAAAGCTAAGCGGTTTATCTGTCTGTTGGGAATGGAGGTTCAGAGAATACATGCATGTAAAAACGATTGTATATTGTACCGCGATGATGCCTACATCAATTTGAGTGAATGTCTAGTGTGCAAATTTCCAAGGTTCCCAAGGTTGAGGCAACTAATATGCAGATGACAGCAGTAGTGAGGATGACCTGGACACTGATCAGGCGAACAAGAAGAAGCATGAAAAACTGGGTAGGAAGGACATCCTGGTAAAAGTGTGCTGGTACCTCCCTATTATTCGTCGTTTGACACAGTTATATGCAAACCCAGATACGTGATACATCGGAAACATATCTATAATTTTTGATGTTCCATGTTTGTTTAGTATCTACTTTGCTTTTCTTTGTCTACACTTTGAGGTGTTTTTATATCTTTTCTGGAAATAACCTATTAACAAGTTGCCACAGTGCCAGTTGCATATTTTATTTTGTTTTTGGTTCCAGAAAGGCAGAAAATCGATATTCTCGAAATTGGACGGGACAAAAGCCAAAGTCAATATTTTATCGTGGGCGACACGAAGTCCAGAGGGGAGACGGAGAGGCGAGCCAGGGCCGCCACACCCTCCTAGGCACGGCCAGGGTGGGCCCGTGCCTTGGTAGGGTGTGGGCCCTCTGGACACCTCCCAGCCTTGCCTCTTCTCCTATAAGAAGCCCCCGATGCAGAACCCTAGGCACCCGATCAAAACTCCACAAAACCTTCTGTAGCCGCCACCACTATCGTCCCTAGATCGGGGGGATATGAAGTTCTTCCCGGCGCTCTACCGGAGGGGAGATCATCCCGGAGGCCTTCTTCTCCGGTATGATGCGTGAGTAGTTCCACCTTGGACTACGGGTCCATGTAGATGCTAGATGGTTGTATATCCTCCTTGTGCTTTCATGTATAGATCTTGTGAGCTCCGTTCATGATCAAGATCTAATCTATTTGTAATCATGCATGTTGTGTTTGCGGGGATCCCATGGATATTGAGATTACTATGTCAGATTAATTAATGATTTTCTCTTATTGATTCTATCATGTCTGTGTTGTTTGTGATCTTGCATGCTCTCTGTTGTTAGTAGCTATCTTGGCCAAGTAGTTGCTAGTGACTCCAAGAGGGGGTATTTATGCTCGATAGTGGGTTCATGCCTCTAGTTTCCAAGGGAAGTGACAGAAATCTCTTCGGTTGTAGATGTGTTGTTGCCACTAGGGAGAAAACAACGGTCTCTTGTTCATGGAACAAGTAGATTGTTTACCTTACACACTTTTCTTAAAGTAGTTGTCTGTTTCTTGCAACTTAATACTAGAGGGGGTTCGGATGATAACCTGAAGGTGGACTACTAGTCATAGATGCAGTTGGATGGTGGTCTATGTATATTGTTGTATTGCCCAATCGAATCTCATAGGATATTTTTGTCTGGTATTGCATTGTTATGCCTTGCTCAGTTCCTGTCAATTGCCTTGCTGTAATTTGTTTACCCTTCATGCCATGTTGTTTATCTAAGGAGATAACCTCTAGTGAACTATGGACCCCGATCCAATCTTTACCATTGATACATCTTCCATTGTTTACTTCATGCAAACCATTCATCACCTTCCACACCATACGTTTAATCCTTTGTTAGAACAAACCGGTGAGCTTGACAACCTCACTGTTCGTTGGGGAAAAGCCTTGAGTTTGTTTTGTGCAGGTTTCCATGTTGCTTGCAAAACCCGTGTGACGTTTCCTTCCTCCTTCTGGTCCGATAACCTCGGTCTCTACTGAGGGAAAAATTGTTGCTGTACTCATCACTCCTTCCTCTTGGGGTTTCCAACGAAGCGTCCTACGATAGTGCTGGGCGTCATCAATACGACAAAACTGATGCGTTGGCACATAGATGAGAGCATTTAGGACGACATGCTCAGACACCCTGCCTACTCTCCATAGTGGAGGAACGTCAATAGGTTAAATCCTTTGGTCCAGATGGTTGTGATTGTTTTGGAGATGATCCTAGAAATGTGAGGTTTAGACTAGGCATCGATGGAATGAACCCGTTCGGCAACTATAGTACCACCCACATCACATGGCATGTGAATCTCAGCATTTACATCCTTCCTCCATGGTTGTGCATGAAGCGAAAGTATATCATGCTCGCAATACTAATCCAGGGCCCCAAGCAACCTGGTGATGACATTGATGTGTACCTTACACCTTTGGTGGAATATTTTAAACTTATTTGGATTGAAGGAGTAAAAATGTATGATGCACATATGAAGGAAAATTTTACCCTAAGATGCATGTTATTCATAACCATCAAAGATTATCCAGCCTATGGGAAATCCTCTGGCCAACCTATAAAATGAAGGGTTTCGCAGCATAGTAAATCAAAATTTTCTACGGAAGCGAACAGAAGGAAAGCCAAGATCTAATCTAGGAGATGCAAACAACGAGAGAGATTGAATTAGATCTTCATACCCTTGAAGATTGGCACAGCGGAACGTTCGTCGGAACGTGGGTGATGTAGCTCGCTTCTCCTCCTCGCGATCCGATCCGATCTAGCACCACAAGTGGCGGTGCCTCCGTGAGATGCACACGTGCAGCACCTCGACGTCTCCTCCTTCCTTGGACCAGCAAGTATGGTGGAGAGATGGATTGGATCTACAACACGACGGCGTGGTGTATATGGTGGAGAATTTCTGCAGCAGGGCTTCGCCTACAAACAATCGGGAGGGAGAGTGGAAGGGCAGCAGGGCAACTAGGGTTTGGAGGAAGGTGTGTGTAGGGGGGAGGGGGCGCACCAGCCCTCTATATATAGAGGGGGTGGCGGCGGCCAGCCCTAGCCCCTCCTCCAAGCCTATCTCTAGTTTAAACGATTTAAACTCTCCCCTTATCTAGAAATTCTATCCCTAGATTTAAACGAGTTAAATCTATCTAGAATCGGCTGGGCCCTATGGGGCCTTGTGCCCCTGGCCCAATGCGTCCAGGACACTCCCTCATAGGCCCATGACCCCTCCCGGAAGGTGGGACCACGTTGGCCCCCTTCCGGAAGGTTCTAGAAGCTTCCGGTACAATACCGATTAACCCGGAACAATTCCGAACTCCAAAAACTGCACTGCCTTATATGAATCTTATTCTCCGGACCATTCCGGAACCTCTCGTGATATCCCGGATCCCATCCGAGACTCCGAACAAAAACTCATAAACCAATTATCCAATCTATCCTAGCGTCGAGACACGTTAAGTGTGTGACCCTGCGGGTTCGAGAATATGCAGACATGATCTTCTATCAATAATCAACAGCGGGGTCTGGGCACCCATATTGACTCCCACACATTCATCGATGATCATATCGGATGAACCACGATGCCAGGATTCAATCAATCCCATATATATTCCCTTCGTCTCGCGATATTTTACTTGCCCGAGATTCGATCGTCGGTATCGTCATACCTAGTTCAACCTCGTTCACAGCAAGTACTTTACTCGTTCCGTAATCCGATATCACTTCGTGATTAACTCCTTAACCACATGCTTGCAAGCGGTGTTGATATCGATTACCGAGTGGGCCCGAAGTATATCTCTCCGACTTGGGAGGGACAAATTCCATCTCGATACATACAACCCAACAGATACTTTCCGATCACCTGAGAGACACCTTTATGATCACCCTCTCATAGGATGACGTTTGATGACCTCAAAGCTTTCTTCCGATACCAGGGAGTTGCATTATCTCATGGTCTAAGGAATACAATATTTGACATAAGAAAAGTTTCGCAAAGACGAACACGATGACACGATCTAATTGCTTCGCTTAGTTTGGGTCTGTCCACCATATCATTCTCCCAATGATATGATCTCATTATCAATTGACAACTCATGTCTATGGTCAGGAAACCTTAACCATCATTGATCAATGAGCTAGTCCATAGAGGCATACTAGGGACACGGTGTTGTTCACAAACCACACAAGTATTAATGTTTCCGCTTAATACAATTCTAGCATGGAATATAAACTTTATCATGAACAAGAATTATAATAATAACATCTTTATTATTGCCTCTAGGGCATAATTCCAACAGTCTCCCACTTGCACTAGAGTCAATAATCTAGTTTACATTTGGCAATAATCTCACACCCATGGCACTGAGGTGCTGATCATGTTTTACACGTGGAAGAGGTTTAGTCAATGGATCTGCGACATTCAGATCTGTATGTACTTTGCTGATCTTCAGATCTCCATCTGCTATATAATCTCGGATTATATGAAACTTGCGGTTGATATGCTTGGTCTTTGGATGATATCTTGGTTCCTTAGCGAGTGCTATTGCGCCAGTGTTGTAACACAATATCTCCAGTGGGTCCAATGCACTTGGAACCACGCCAAGCTCAGTGATGAATTTTCTGATCCAAACTCCTTCACTTGACGCTTTTGCAGCAGCCATGTATTCCGCTTCTACTGTAGATCCCGCGATCACGCTTTGCTTGCAGCTTCTCCAGCTCACAGCTCCTCCATTCAAAATATACACGTATCCTGTCTGAGATTTAGAATCATCCTTGTCGGTGTCGAAACTAGCATCGACGTAACCTTTTACGACGAGCTGTTCATCACCCCCATAGACTAAGAACATTTCTTTAGTCCTATTTAGGTACCTTAGGATGTTCTTCACGGCTGTCCAGTGTTCCACTCCTGGATCACTTTGATATCTGCTCGTCAAACTAAGAGCATTGGACACATCCGGTCTAGTACACAGCATGGCATACATGATGGAACCTATGGCCGAGGCATAAGGCACTTTGCTCATAGCTTCCCTATCATTTACCGTAGCTGGACACTGAGCCTTGCTCAATATCTTACCTGACAACATAGGCACTGAACCTTTCAATGCCTTATCCATTCTGAACCTTTTCAGAACTTTGTCTAGGTATGTACTCTGGCTTAAAGCTATCAGGCGTCTTTGTCTATCTCTATAGATTTTGATGCCTAATATATAAGCAGCTTCACCTAGGTCTTTCATTGAAAAACACTTGTTCAAATAAATCTTCACATCGTTAAGCATGTTGATGTCATTTCCAATAATCAATATGTCATCCACATATAGTACCAGAAACATCACCGAGCTGCCACTCACTTTCTTGTAGATGCAAGCTTCGTAGCAATTTGGAACAAATCCAAAGCTCTTGATCACTTGATCAAAACGAAGGTTCCAACTCCGAGATGCTTGCTTCAGTCCATAAATGGAACGCTGAAGTTTGCATACTTTATCAGCATCCTTAGGATCGACAAAACCTTCGGGTTGCATCATATACAACTCTTCATCAATGTTGCCATTGAGGAACGCAGTCTTGACATCCATCTGCCATATTTCATAATCATGAAACGCAACAATTGCTAATAAAATCCGAATGGACTTAAACATCGCTACGGGAGAGAAAGTCTCATCGTAGTCAACACCTTGAACTTGTCGAAAACCTTTCGCAACAAGCCGTGCTTTATAGACGGTAACATTACCATCCGCGTCCGTTTTCTTTTTGAAGATCCATTTGCACTCAACGGCCTTTCGGTCGCTAGGAGGGTCCACCAAAGTCCATACTTGGTTTTCGCTCATGGATCCGAATTCGGATTTCATGGCTTCTAGCCATTTCTCAGAGTCTGGGCTCATCATCGCTTCCTCATAGTTCGTAGGTTCACTGTCTTCTACTAACAAGACAGTCAAGACAGGGTTGCCGTACCACTCAGGAGGGGCACGCGACCTTGTCGACCTGCGACGTTCAGTAGCAGCATCGTCCGAAGCTTCATGATCCTTGTCATTAGCTTCCTCTATTGTTGGTGCAGGCGGCACTGGAACAATTTCAGGTGCTGCGCTACTCTCCAATTCAAGAGAAGGTTCAATAACCTCGTCTAGCTCTACCTTCCTCCCACTCACTTCTTTCGAGAGAAACTCCTTCTCAAGAAAGGAACCGTTCTTTGCGACAAACACTTTGCCTTCGGTTCTGTGATAGAAGGTATACCCAATAGTTTCCTTAGGGTATCCTATGAAGACGCATTTCTCCGCTTTGGGTTCGAGCTTGTCCGGCATCAACTTCTTGACGTAAGCTTCGCATCCCCAAACTTTAAGAAACGACAACTTAGGTTTAGCACCAAACCACAGTTCATACGGTGTCGTCTCAACGGATTTAGATGGAGCCCTATTTAAAGTGAATGCAACGGTTTCTAATGCATAACCCCAAAATGATAACGGCAAATCAATAAGAGACATCATCGATCGGACCATATCTAATAGGGTTCGATTCCGGCGTTCAGACACACCATTGCGCTGTGGTGTTCCGGGTGGCATGAGTTGTGAAACGATTCCACTTGCTTTGAGATGCGTGAGAAAATCATAACTCAAATATTCGCCCCCACGATCGGATCGTAGAAACTTAATCTTTCTGTTACGATGGTTCTCCACTTCATTCTGAAATTCTTTGAACTTTTCAAACGTTTCAGATTTATGTTTCATTAAATAGATATACCCATATCTACTTAAGTCATCGGTAAAAGTGAGAAAATAGCGATATCCACCGCGCGTCGAAACACTCATCGGTCCGCATACATCGGTATGTATGATTTCCAACAAGTCCGTTGCTCGCTCCATCATACCGGAGAACGGGGTTTTGATCATCTTGCCCATGAGGCATGGTTCGCATGTGTCAAATGATTCAAAATCAAGAGACTCCAAAAGTCCATTAGAATGGAGTTTCTTCATGCGCTTTACACCAATATGACCTAGACGACAGTGCCACAAATAAGTAGTATTATCACTATCTACTTTGCATCTCTTAGCCTCAATGTTATGGATGTGTGTTTCATCCCTTTCGAGATTTAGAAGAAATAAACCATTCACAAGAGGTGCATGACCATAAAAGATGTTACTCATATAAACAGAACAACCATTATTCTCCGATTTAAATGAATAACCGTCTTGCAATAAACACGATCCAGAAATAATGTTCATGCTCAACGCAGGCACATAATAACATTTATTAAGGTTTAAAACTAATCCCGAAGGTAAAACTAAGGAGAGCGTGCCGACGGCCATCACATCAACTCTTGATCCGTTGCCAACGCGCATCGTCACCTCATCCCTCGCAAGCCGCCATCTATTCCGTAGCTCCTGTTTCGAGTTACAAATATTAGCAACTGAACCAGTATCAAATACCCAGGAACTACAACGAGGGCTAGTAAGGAAAACATCAATAACATGTATATCAAATATACCTTTGATGGTGCCAGCCTTCTTGTCCGCTAAGTACTTCGGACAGTTGCGCTTCCAGTGACCCTTGTCCTTGCAATAGAAGCACTCAGTGTCCGGCTTGGGACCAGACCTGAGCTTCTTCTCAGCAGGGGCATTGCGCTTGCCGCCGCCCTTCTTGAAGGGCTTCTTTGCACCTTTACCTTTCTTAAAGGAGGGCTTGTTGACCATCAACACGTGATTATCCTTCTTGATGTCCACCTCCGCAGCCTTCAGCTTTGTGATCGTATCAGTGGAACCAATCTGATTATGAGTCACTACAAAACTTTTGTAGCTGGGAGGGAGTGATTGCAGAACCCTGTCAATCTTGAGCTCCTCTGGAATCTTGCAGTCCAGTTGCTCAAGGCGTTGAGTGTAGCCCGACATCTTAATGGCGTGCTCACTAACGGAACTCCCTTCCTCCATCTTGCAGTTAAAGAACTTCTCAGAGATCTCATATCTCTCAGAACGGGCCTGAGTCTGAAACATGGTTTTCAGCTCCTCGAGAATCTCAAAGGGCCCGGGATAGTTTTCAAAACGATTTTGAAGTTCTGGTTCCATAGCAAACAACATGGTGCTCTTAATCACACCATAATCATCTTTGCGTGACTGATAGACAACTTTCTCATCAGCCGGCGCAGTTGCAGCAGGGGGGTTACCTAACGCTTTCTCAAGGACATAGTCCTTTTGTCCGCCAGACAGAATGATTCTTAGATTGCGGAATCAGTTGGTGAAGTTAGACCCATTGTTTCTAAGCTTTTCTTTCTCAGCAAAAACGTTGAAGTTGAAGTTGGACTTGGCCATGTGATCTATAGTATTTGCAAGTACAATTTAGACTATGTTCATGATAAATAGTTCAACTTAATCAAATTACTAGATGAACTCCCACTAAATTCAACATCCCTCAAGTTGTTTAGTGAACACGATCCAAATTCACAACACCTAATCCGATCATCACGAGAAGAGATGTGGTTTCAATGGTGGACAACGAAGTGTCGATCATATCATTCATATGACTCATGCTTAACCTTTCGGTTCTTGTGTTCCGAGGCCATGTCTGTACATGCTAGGCTCGTCAAGCTAGACCCAAGTATTTCCGCGTGTGCAAAACTGGCTTGCACCCGTTGTATGTGAGCGTAGAGTCTATAGCACTCGATCATCACGTGATGCTTGGACACGACGAACTTTCGCAACGGTGCATACTTGGGGAGAACACAGTTTTTATCTTGATCTTTAAGTGAGGAATCATCTTATAATGCTACCGTTGCGATCTAAGCATAATAAGATACATAAAAGGATAAACATCACATGCATTAACTTTATGTGACATGGTATAGCCAATCTTCGCGCAATGATCTCCATCTTGTGCGTTCCGGCATGATCTCCATCACTCCACCATGATTGCCTCCACCACGAATAGCAACTACAACTATTGCTAACTACTTAGCGATAAAGTAAAGCTATTACATGGCGTATAAGAAGTTGACTCGCAGGTCATACACAATTATAAAGACAACCATATGGCTCCTGCCGGTTGTGTACTCATCGACATGCAAGTCGTGAAACATTACAAAACATGATCATCGCATACATTATACACATCACATCTTGGGCCATACCATATCACAGAAAACACTCCCTGCAAAAACAAGTTAGACACCTCTACTTTGTTGTTGCATGTTTTACGTGGCTTATGGGAGTAGATGCTAAGAACGATTCTTACCTACGGAAAGCCACAACGGTGATATTATGGTTGCCAAACTCCGGTGTTAATCCCATGATCACTATAGTGAGAGAAACTGACATCCACCAGCCGCATGTGTGGAACAAGCCACACGTCAAGTGCGGAGCCGGTCTCGCGAACGATGTCGCATAAGGTTGGCCTGGACCGCTTCAATCTCACTATGCCGCGTCATAAGAAGAACACAAACAAGAGGCTTGCAACAGAAAACATCAACGCCCGCAACAACCATGTTGCGTTCTACTCGTGAATCACATCTACACATAGATCTAGCTCTGATACCACTGAAGGGTTTCGCAGCATAGTAAATCAAAATTTTCTACGGAAGCGAACAGAAGGAAAGCCACATCACATGGCATGTGAATCTCAGCATTTACATCCTTCCTCCATGGTTGTGCATGAAGAGAAAGTATATCATGCTCGCAATACTAATCCAGGGCCCCAAGCAACCTGGTGATGACATTGATGTGTACCTTACACCTTTGGTGGAATATTTTAAACTTATTTGGATTGAAGGAGTAAAAATGTATGATGCACATATGAAGGAAAATTTTACCCTGAGATGCATGTTATTCATAACCATCAAAGATTATCCAGCCTATGGGAAATCCTCTGGCCAACCTATAAAATGAAGGGTTTTGCAGCATAGTAAATCAAAATTTTCTACGTAAGCGAACAGAAGGAAAGCCAAGATCTAATCTAGGAGATGCAAACAACGAGAGAGATTGAATTAGATCTTCATACCCTTGAAGATTCGCACAGCGGAACGTTCGTCGGAACGTGGGTGATGTAGTCGTACTCGCTTCTCCTCCTCGCGATCCGATCCGATCTAGCACCACAAGTGGCGGTGCCTCCGTGAGATGCACACGTGCAGCACCTCGACGTCTCCTCCTTCCTTGGACCAGCAAGTATGGTGGAGAGATGGATTGGATCTACAACACGACGGCGTGGTGTATATGGTGGAGAATTTCTGCAGCAGGGCTTCGCCTACAAACAGTCGGGAGGGAGAGTGGAAGGGCAGCAGGGCAACTAGGGTTTGGAGGAAGGTGTGTGTAGGGGGGAGGGGGCGCACCAGCCCTCTATATATAGAGGGGGTGGCGGCGGCCAGCCCTAGCCCCTCCTCCAAGCCTATCTCTAGTTTAAACGATTTAAACTCTCCCCTTATCTAGAAATTCTATCCCTAGATTTAAACGAGTTAAATCTATCTAGAATCGGCTGGGCCCTATGGGGCCTTGTGCCCCTGGCCCAATGCGTCCAGGACACTCCCTCATAGGCCCATGACCCCTCCCAGAAGGTGGGACCACGTTGGCCCCCTTCCGGAAGGTTCTAGAAGCTTCTGGTACAATACCGATTAACCCGGAACAATTCCGAACTCCAAAAACTGCACTGCCTTATATGAATCTTATTCTCCGGACTATTCCGGAACCTCTCGTGATATCCCGGATCCCATCCGAGACTCCGAACAAAAACTCATAAACCAATTATCCAATCTATCCTAGCGTCGAGACACGTTAAGTGTGTGACCCTGCGGGTTCGAGAATATGCAGACATGATCTTCTATCAATAATCAACAGCGGGGTCTGGGCACCCATATTGACTCCCAAACATTCATCGATGATCATATCGGATGAACCACGATGCCAGGATTCAATCAATCCCATATATATATTCCCTTCGTCTCGCGATATTTTACTTGCCCGAGATTCGATCGTCGGTATCGTCATACCTAGTTCAACCTCGTTCACAGCAAGTACTTTACTCGTTCCGTAATCCGATATCACTTCGTGATTAACTCCTTAACCACATGCTTTCAAGCGGTGTTGATATCGATTACCGAGTGGGCCCGAAGTATATCTCTCCGACTTGGGAGGGACAAATTCCATCTCGATACATACAACCCAACAGATACTTTCCGATCACCTGAGAGACACCTTTATGATCACCCTCTCATAGGATGACGTTTGATGACCTCAAAGCTTTCTTCCGATACCAGGGAGTTGCATTATCTCATGGTCTAAGGAATACAATATTTGACATAAGAAAAGCTTCGCAAAGACGAACACGATGACACGATCTAATTGCTTCGCTTAGTTTGGGTCTGTCCACCATATCATTCTCCCAATGATATGATCTCATTATCAATTGACAACTCATGTCTATGGTCAGGAAACCTTAACCATCATTGATCAATGAGCTAGTCCATAGAGGCGTACTAGGGACACAGTGTTGTTCACAAACCACACAAGTATTAATGTTTCCGCTTAATACAATTCTAGCATGGAATATAAACTTTATCATGAACAAGAATTATAATAATAACATCTTTATTATTGCCTCTAGGGCATAATTCCAACATAAAAGGGACCTATGCGTGTGTCTAGCGCCTAGACAACACAGAAAGTTTGTATTTGCATGAGTGTAAGAAAATGGTGTACATGCAGACTCGAAGGTTTTTGCCAAAGGATCATAAATATCGGACCCCAAAGAAAAAGTTTGATAACACTTGTGAGAAAGATTTGGCTCCTCCAATTTTAAATCGCAGTCAGATCTATGATCAGCTTAAACACTTGAAAGTTGTGCATGGAAAAGGACAATTTAAACGTAGTGCAAAGGCAAAGGCAAAGGCAAGGACAAAGAAAAAGAAATAGATATAGATGACCAGCCTCACAATATAAAACCCGTCTGGAAGAGGAGATAGATACTATGGGACTTACCTTACTGGGAGCATGTTAATGTTGACATTCCATCAACATGAAGAATGTTGAGAAGAATGTGTTATAAAGCATAATAGGGACATTGATCAACATGAAGGACAAAACAAAAGATAGTGCAAACGCACGACTTGAGGCTGCAAAAATGAGAGGGGAAAACCCACCTGAGGTTGATGTTCAAGGAAGGCCAGCCACTGTGTGTTATGTTTGCGACAAAGTAGAGGGAAAAATTGCAGATCATACAGAGGACCCATGGATACTTTTCCCGTGCTGTGACTATGAAAACATCCAAAGTTTTACAAGTATTTCACAAATTTAGACACATTTGATCAAAAGGGGATTCGTGGCAGGGTATGATTGTTGGATCCCCCACGGAGAATGTAACATCCCAAAAATATAACACAAGGATCATCAAAACTCTAATCACTAAAATGAGGGTTAACAAAAACTTTGATTAATTTAAAATCATATGAATTCATGTGTGAATGAGATGATTTGATAAATGCATGACTGAACTTGTGTGATTAACCTAAATAGCAAGAAATGGTTTAAAGATGAAAATAACATCATATAAAATATTTCCATGCAGAAACAAAACAAGAGAAAATAAAAAACAAATAAAATAAAGCAAATGGTCATTTTTGCCAATCTTGCTCACTAGGTCACTTTGAGTGTTTCTAGTTCAAGATTTCAAACAGAAACTTTTCCAACTCTTTTCACACCTTGCTAGAACTAGTAAAAGTAAATCCTAGCCCACCTTTCAAACTTGTAGAAACATTTGGCAACCTCAAATCCCAATTCAAAATTGAATCTTTATCATATGTGAAGATCACCCATTTTCAAAACCCAACTAAACCAGTGCCCCTTGACTAATCCAACTAACCAGACACTCCCTAGTATGTGCCTAACAAACCCACCAAGTTTGAATCCAAAATTCAAATTTAAAGTTCTTGTGGCCATTTCATCAAACACCTTGCAGATACAAATCAAACAAACATCAAACACTATAGTGTGCATTAAAATTGGCCTAACTTGTTCCCTCTATAGCTCACTCTACACTCTCAGTAGATGATCAAAATAATCTAACTAGCTTTAGCACCACTGTGAGCAAGCCTAGCCATTAATGTCAAGCATGCCGAGAGAACCATTGCCACCCCATTGTCGCCAGCGAGCTAGAGGCCGCACAACCTTGTCTGGGACATGCAGCACCGTCCACCGCCACCCACTGTCCCAGCCCCGAGCAATGCCAGCCCCTGGACCATACAACACGCCCATGCCAAACCTCTCCGCGACCATGCCAAGAGCGCGCCAGTGTGCCACGCTCGACCAGCACCCACAGACCGCGTGCCGCCCTCCTTGCAGACATGCCCGTTCGCCGCCAGGGATGATCACCAGCACCATAGGAACCCCGCAGACATGCCCGTTCGCCGCCGTGCGGACCACGCGCTTGGCGACATTAAAACTGCCGTCGGACCCGCCCAGAGAATCAGCGTGTTCCGACCGATCAGCACCGCCCCACACCTCGCCACCGCGCTGTTGAGCTTTGCCAGGGAGCACATCACCGCCCCTACCGTCACCCATGCCAGTATCCCTCTGTGAAGTCGACCACGACGAGCTCAGCCCGCGCCCGCCGGTCCCCTTCCGCCACTATAAATAGAGGCCTCCACCGCTCGTTTTCGCCACACCAGTTCACTCCCCTCTCACCCAGAACCACCCCACCTAACTCCTGGAGCAAGGCGATCATCGCATCGCCAGAATTTGGCCGAAGCCCGCCGCTGCTGGAGAAGAAGGGAGCTGTCGATTGGAGCCGCCCCAGGAGAAGGTACCGGTACCAGGAGAACCGCCGTCGTCGACTTCGTCATTCGCCCCCGTCGGCGACCCTCGCCTGAGCCCCGGTGATCCCCCCACGAACCCACCTGCCGCGCTAGGGTTCTGTCTCACCGGCGCTGCCCGACATGGACGATGAACCATAACCGTTCGGTTAGAGTTAGATCGTGCGGTTCATATTGCCCCATACCGCTTCGCCCCTCCCCGTCCCACTAACGCGTGGGGATAGCCACTTAACCAGCCCGCGTACGCGTTGTGTGTAGTGGGATGGCCCAGTAAAACATCCCGCGCGAACCAACAATTCAAATTAAGCTTTATTCATTTAATTTCAAACATAGTTCTATACCTAGATTCAAAAATCCACCTAGCTCGATTCGCTGAACCAAAATGCATGAAACCAATTTTGTTAGAAAGGTACTGAAATGCTTAATCCAATCCCATTGGATTCAAATCATTTGGAGTTATAGATCAAACATGGTAAAAATAACAAGGCAGAAGCTTTTCTGTAGTCAAACATTTTTGAAAATTCAACCATAAAAGCTTTTGAGTTGATTCCAACTCTCAAAAATCACATTTGATCATACCTTTCAGAATATATAAAAACATATGGGTTTCCTTGCAGAAATAATGTTCAAATAATAAAGGAATGCCACATAGGCATTTCTAGTCACTTTTTTAATTAAAATAAAAAGGTTAAACCTTATTAAATTGTGACACCACTTTAAATCACATTCCCATATACTAAAATATGTGGTGATGACATGTGTCAACATGATACCATGTTTGAGTTGGAGAATATTAAATCTTAAGTAGTTTTTCAATGAGTAGAAATTACTTTTCTCAAATAAAATAAAAAATATAAGTGCTTTAATC
This sequence comes from Avena sativa, assembly GCA_916181665.1. NCBI lineage: Eukaryota > Viridiplantae > Streptophyta > Magnoliopsida > Poales > Poaceae > Avena > Avena sativa. Next base: position 329,302,672 of record OV702295.1, on the reverse strand, counting down.
CTTGTGATAATAGTGATGATGCTAGATCATCTAGTATGACTTTTTGTGTGATGATTTAAAAATAGTTAAGTATTGTTTGGTGATTGTGTACCTCGTATTTATTTATAGACGATAGTACCGACCAAGGATACGAGGAGGAAAGAGGATACTACGAGGAAGAAGCCGAGGAGAACTTCAACCACTGCTCTGCTCAAGGCAAGCTATTAACTTAGCAAGCTAACCCTTGCAAATTATGCCAGCCAATACTTGCTTGTTACTATGCCAACTATATGCCTTAAGCATATGTGATCATACCCACTTGATAACCCAATCCTAGTTTTACTTTCAAGCTTAATACTTTATTTTCTTTATCAAAGCTTTCTGTTAGAGTTTACATGGTGACTTGTAGATTCTACAAAGATAACTAAAGGTAGCATAAAGAGCATAAAATTTGGCCTAAGTTAGATAATCTTGATGTCATCCTAAGGCATGAGATTGAACTTAGCAAATCCCCACTTGTTTATCACCCCTCATTAGTAATTACCACCACATGTAGATGCTAGTGCTGAGTATAAAATTTGATCAACTTTACATGGGAATACTTGGTGAAAATGGTTATGAAAACCTTAGAATGATGAGTCATTCTACTGAAATGTTTTGACATGTGTCTCTGAACACCAGATGATTTTGATGATGAAAATGTTGAGGCATGAGCCTTAGCCCTTTTTAAAACTGATGGTTGTTTGGATGCGATACCATTCCAATTTTATCGTACAACCATAATACCCAAAATTTGGGTAGGGCTTGACTAGAAATTTATATACCTTAGTCTGGGTTCCCTCGCGGCCAAGGTCTGAGCTGAGGCTACCTTGTGAAGATTGTCCACCTGTGCAGTACCCAAGATGACAGTTGGTCATGGTTGGGAGGCCAAACTCACAGGAAAGGTGCTTATACTAGGGCGTGTAATTGAAAGGTTAGGATTGATTATCCGCATACTAAGTATGGTGAATTCAGGATTGTTCCTGACGGATATATCGAATGTTGTGGTGAAAGTGTACAAACTCTGCAGAGTGTCAAACTATTCGAATAGCCGCGTCCGCGGTTATGGACAGTTGGAGTGGCCATACTGTTCCCCCGTCAGATGTTTTAAAAATGACTTGTGAAATGAATTATGACTTGGACTTGACCAAAACAGAGTTGTGATATGAAATTCAAATTCCCACTTAGGTGTTATAAAACTTTCAACTAGTTTTCCTTGATTCTGAACTTAGTAGAGGTAAATCTGGCTTTTTTGCAAAACAACCTTAGAGCTTAGTATCCTACTACAAAACCCTCTTAACTTGTTAGTATTAGTTTGCGAGTACTTAAAGAGTACTCATGGCTTTGTCCCTGGCTATTCCCGTGGACAGACTATGAAGAGGAGTATCAAGATGATGGACCACAGGAAGGTTACGACAACTAGGATGATATCCCATCGTCAGCATTGCCTGTGACCCTGAAGATGGAGCTTCGCCTACGCTATCGTTACTATTACGTTATTCCGCCGCTTGAGTTGTATTAAGAACTAGATCATGAGATCCTTATTTATGTAAGAACTTATGTATGGTTTGTAACGGATGATGTACTGTGATATCCAAATCTGTTATGTCTCGCAAAAATGGTAATCCTGGGATTGCGATGTATGGCATAACAGGCATCTGGGATTAAAAATCCGGGTGTTGACAAGTTGGTATCAGAGCCATCCTGACCATAGGAGACCCTAGTTAGAATGGACGTTTGAATCAAAAACTTAGTTTCAAAACCGAAGGAAGTGAGTATTTACAAAAACTTATTCCCATTCTTATCACTTGGATGCTTTCATCAAAATTTCATGTTCCTAAAAAATTCTTGCAAAATACATAAAATTTGACACACTTGATTACTCTACTAACTTACTCATCCTATATTCTTATAGATGGACGTGAAGTACATCAAGTTTTATCAGTTGGGGAATGGAGGAGAACTCATCTTTGAGCGTGACTTGGACCAGCTTTCGGAACTTCTGGACCGTCCGCACCCCGAGTTCTTCGGAGCTCAGCTCAATGATTAGGAAGGAGAAGATCTGCAGTGGCTAGTTGTTGCAAGTCTCTGAGGAAAGATTGAACCTCCTACTGCAGAGGGAATTTAGTTCACCTTAAGAGAGAACAACTGGCCAGGGCAATGCAGGAAGCTCTTGCCCGTCTGTGTGGGCAGAGTATCAATCATATCAAGAGTACCCGTTTTGAGTTCTACCCAAGGCGTGGTGTTATGGGACAGCCACTGGAGGCCCCATACCACCCCGAGCTAAAGAGTCAATTGTACCACCTCAGCTTCATGATGTACGACCGTCAGAAGGAGTTGGACAATGCCCGTGCCTACGCCAACCACAAGTATGCCATCGCCAAGAAGAAGGATCAGACCCTCGCCATGCTAGTGAAGGATCGCAAGTCTCGTCGCCACCAGCTCGATAAGAAGGAGCGCATCATTGCCCGTCTTCGCCACCGGATCACGGATTTGGAGGAGACCATCCACGAGAGAGACATGCAGTTGGAGGAAAGGGAGAATGCCAGAGAAGACCTTCGTGGAGACCCCTACTCCTATCTCAGCGATGATGATGACTTTCTAGAGGATCAGGCCATGGACTTCTTCACCGATGAGGATGATTCACCTTCATCGATGATGATGATGATGAGTACACTGACTCCAAGGAGTAGTAGCACTTGAGCACTAGCATTAGTGAATTGTATTCGGTCCCACTTTATCGTAGCTTCACATAATGGTTCTTAAAACCATTTGTTTTTCTTTGTTGTGGTGTGTGTTGTATTGTGTGCTATGAATGAATGAAAAGCAAGTTGCTAGAAAAATCTGAGTCACACTTTAACAACTTTACAAAACAACCATGAACCTTAGAAATTTCCCTCTTTTCTCATGATCTATCTCAATCTTCAGATGCCTCATGGAGGAAGCAACTCAGACCCGGACCCGATATTGCAACTCTTACAAATGATGGTTTCGGACCGCGAAGCCGAAAGACTAAAACGTCAAGCCAACCTAGCCACCCTTCAACAGATAGCTCAGATGGCCAACAACAATCAAGGCCATGGAAATCAGGACAACCATGGATCTAAGCTCAAGAATTTCTAGAACACCAATCCACCTGTTTTCACTAAGTCAGAAGAACCCCTAGATGCAGATGATTGGCTGCAAACAATGGAGAACAACCTGGAAGTCGCAGGAGTGGAAGCTAACGAGAAAGTTCTGTTCGCCACCCACTATCTAGCCAGAGATGTAAGAGCATGGTGGAACAACGTTCGTGCAATGACCGGAGGTCAGATGATGACTTGGGAGAAATTCAAGGTCAAGTTCAGCAGAACCCATGTGCCACCTGGTTTGATCAAGAGGATGAGAGATGAATTTAGAGAACTAAAGCAAGGAAGGATGACAGTAGTGGAATACCGTGACAAATTATTGTCATTAGCTAGGTATGCCCCGTATGAGATCGACACCGAAGCCAAGAAGAAAGAGAGATTCCTGCGATGAGATGCAGACGGTGTTAGTCAATATCCCCTTTGCTGATATTGAAGCCCTAGTCGACTCTGCCATCTAGATGGAAGGAAAGATCAACCAAGCCAATGAGAACCGAAAGCGCCGCATGATGCATCAACCAGGAACCCACCAGACACCAAAGTATCGCCCCAACCCATCTCTAGGATTTGCCCCAAGAAACAACAGACCCCCTATGAACCGTCCGACCTATCCCAATCGTGGAAACCCAAGGCCCGGAGGAAACCACAACAACCCCGTTAACTCTAGCAATTTCAACCGTGCCCCACCCAAGTTCAACAACAGCAATGCCACCACCAACACCAACACTGCCCCAAGGACCGGAAGCAATGTTGTGCCTGTTGCAGCAAAGGACAAGTCGCAAGTGATTTGTTATGAATGTGGAACCAAGGGTCATTATTCCAATGAGTGCCCCAAGAAGAATGCCGCAGCCCCCAATGCAAATGCCCCAGCTCAGCAGCAGCATCGTGTTCAGCCCGGAAGAAGGTTTGCCCCAGGGAACTTGCTCAACCGCAATGGCCGTCTTTTTCTCATGCATGCTGAAAAAGCCCAGGAAGCGCCAGATGTCGTGCTGGGTATGTTTTCTGTTAACTCAGTACTTGCAAGAGTATTGTTTGATTCTGGAGCATCACACTCATTTTTCACTGAAGAATTTTCATGCACTAGTAATATTCAACCAACCAAATTGAAGCATGTTATGATTGTTCAAATACCTGGTTCAACCACCAAAGCTAGGCAAATTTGCAAAGCCGTCCCTATCCGAGTCCATGGCATAGATTTTTATGCTAATCTAATAGTACTCAGAACTAAAGGTTTGGAAGGAGTACTAGGAATGGATTGGATGTCCAAACATAAAGGATTAATTGACTGTGCCAAGAAAGCCATAACCATGACCAGAACAGCCGGAATATCAGTCGATCATGTATCTGAAACCTTGCCTCGTCAATTCAAGTGCAACAAGAGTATAGCCCGGCCCACAATTGACCAAGTCCGGATAGTCTATGAATACCCCGATGTATTTCCAGATGTTTTGCCTGGTATGCCCCCAGATCGAGATATAGAGTTTATCATTGAACTAATCCCTGGAACCGGACCCATCGCCCAGAGACCATATAGTATGAACCCGTCTGAACTAGCAGAACTGAAGAAGCAACTGGACGCCATGCTGGAAATATGACTGATTCAACCAAGTGCGTCACCATGGAGATCACCTGTTTTTTTCGTGGACAAGAAGGATGGAGGTAACCCTCTGTGTACGGATTATCGGAAGTTGAATGATATCACTATCAAAAACAAGTACCCGTTGCCGAAGATAGAAGACCTGTTTGACCAGTTGACTGGTGCCAAAGTGTTTTCTAAGATTGATCTTAGAACTGGCTATCATCAACTCAAGATTCGCGCAGAGGATATTCCAAAGACTGCCTTTACCACCAGATATGGATTATACGAGTATACCGTCATGTCTTTTGGATTGATTAATGCCCTCGCTTATTTCATGAATCTCATGAATAAGATGTTGGAGATATGCCCTAGAGGCAATAATAAATGTAGTTATTATTATATCTTTGTGTTTATGATAAATGTTTACATTCATGCTATAATAGTATTAACAAGGAAACATTAATACTTGTGTGATTTGTAAACTTAATTTGAAGTCCCTAGTATAGCCTCTATACTTCACTAGCTTGTTGGTTGATTGATGATTGTGGTTTCCCTATCATGAACATCTAGATGTTATCAACAACAAGATCATATCGTTAGGAGAATGATATGGTGGACATACTCCTGTAGATAAGCGTAGCATAAAGATCAAGTCATTTCAATAGTTCAATTGCTATATGCTTTCTGATACATAGTTATCTAATTCCTTCGACCATGAGATCATGCATATCACCTTTACTGGATGTATGCTTTGATGTCATCAAACACCACACCGTAACAGGGTGGCTATAAAGGTGGTATTGAGTGTTCGGAAAGTATTGGTTGAAACACATGGATCAAGAGTGGGATTTGTCCATCCATATGACGGATAGATATTCTCTGGGCCCTCTCGGTGAAATGTCATCCAATTATCTTGCAAGCATGTGACTGGGTCACAAGGGATCACATATCACGGGAACGAGAAAAGAGTACTTATCAGTAACGAGGTTGAACAAGGTATGCAGAGATACCGACGATCATAACCTCGGATAAGTAACATATCGTGAGACAAAGGGAAATTGGTATCGTATGTAAGTGGTTCATTCGATCGCAATGTAATCGTAGAAATATGTGGGAGCCATATGAATTTCCAGATTCCTCTATTGGTTATTGTTCGAAGAAGTGTCTCGATCATGTCCGCATAATTCACGAACCGTAGGGAGACACACTTAAGGATTCGACGTTGTTTGAGTAGTTATGGTATTATGAGAAAAAGACCGAATGTTGTTCGGAGTCTCGGATGGGATCCGGGATATCACGAGGTGATCCGGAATGGTCCGGAGAATAAGATTCATATAAGGAAAGTCCCATTTCGGAGTTGGGGAATGGTTCCGGTGTTTTCATCGGGAACATTCTAGAAGGTCCCGGAATGTCCGGCACTCCGGAGGGGGAAGGGTACATGAATGTGTCATTGCATGTTGGAATGATTGCATCATGTACTAAGTGTTCTCGCTGTCCGAAATAAAGGGTTAATTCAAATCCTAATTTGAAAAGTCAAACGGCTAGTTTGAAAAGTCAAACTGCCAGTTTTCGGAAAGAGGAAAAGAGGAGAAGGTTGAAACCGACTTGGGGGAGGAGTCCCTCCTCTCCAAGCCGGCGCACCTCCCAAGGCCGAGTTGGGGAGGGACTCCACTCCCTCCCCTTGGCCGCCGGCCCTCCCACCTATAAAGGGAGGGGCAGGGCTCCCCTCTCTAGACACACAAGTTCCTATCCTCTAAACTAAACCCTAGACCTAAACCCCGGTTTAGAGCTATTTCGGTTTAGAGCCTTCTAATTGGTTTAGAGCCTTCTAATTAGTGTGTCTAATTACTAGACCACTAATAGCCTCTCTCATAAGCTCCACCATACTCGCACCGGCTTAAGGCGAAGCCCTGCGGGATCTCCCCTCTACCTCCGGTACCACGCCGTTGTGCTGCCGGAATCACGAGGAGAGTGCTACAACCTCCGCTGCCTGCTGGAACAAGGGAGAGGAAGGTCTTCGTCGAGTACCGAATGTGTGACCGACCACGGGAGCGCTGCCGGAACGTGGCGCCGGAAGGATCGTCTACGCGATCTTGAGATCGGAAAGAGTACGACTACATCACCCACGAGAATCTGCTCTCGTTAAACACTTTGGAATCTTCGAGGGTGAGTTATTCCATCGACTCGTTGCTGCAATCTAGTAGATAGATCTTGGCTTGTTTGTTTGTATGCGATAGAAAATTTTTGTTTTCCATGCTACGAACCCCTACATAAGATTTTTATGGACTTCCTGGATAAGTTTGTCATTGTTTTCATCGATGACATTCTGACTTATTCCAAATCAGAAGAAGAACATGAGCTACACCTAAAGACCATTCTTGGAACCCTTAGAGAGCATCAGTTGTATGCCAAGTTTAGCAAATGTGAATTCTGGTTACAGGAGGTAGGATTCCTCAGACATATCGTATCAGCCGGAGGAATTGCCGTTGACCCTGTGAAGGTGAAAGATGTCGAAGATTGTCAATCCCCAACCACTCAAACCCAAGTTCGTGCATTTCTTGGATTAGCGGGATACTACCACAAGTTCGTAGAAGGATTCTCGAGTATCGCCAGACCCATGACCCAATTGCTGAAGAAAGACAAGAAGTTTGAATGGACGGACAAATGTGAAGTGATTTTTCAAGAACTCAAGAGAACATTGATTTCAGCCCCAATTTTGATCATGCCGGATATCACAAAGCCCTTTGACGTGTATTGTGACGCATCCAAGATCGGCCTAGGATGTGTGCTAATGCAAGAAGGCAAAGTTATATCTTATCTATCCCGACAACTGAAGCAGCATGAACAGAACTACCCAACCCATGACCTCGAACTCGCAGCCGTAGTTCTACCCCTGAAGACATGGAGGCATTATCTCATGGGAAACCGTTGTGAGATTTATTCGGATCAAAAGAGCTTGAAGTTTATATTCACTCAGAAGGAGCTGAATATGAGACAGAGAAGTGGATTGAGCTAATCAAGGAATATGATCTGGACATTCACTATCACCCCAGTAAAGCCAATGTGGTAGCAGATGCCCTTAGCAGATTGCCATGCCGCTTGAACTCCATGATTCTAAAGGAGCAACCAAGTTTGCACAAAGAGATGGAAGATTTCAGAATGGAATTGGTAAGTGAAGGATTTTTGGCTAGCATAGAACTTCAACCCACTCTGATTAGTCAGATCAAAGAGGCGCAGAAAGGAAATGCTAGTATTGACGGAATCAAGCGTCGTATCGGTACAGGCAAAGTACCCGGATTCGCCAAAGACGAAGAATGAGTCATGTGGTACAAAGGACGCCTTTGTGTACCAGCAGATTCGGAATTAAAAGAAGTGATTTTGAAAGAGGCCCATGATACTCTTTATTCTATCCATCCCGGAGGAACAAATATGTATCAGGATTTGAAGGAACAATTTTGGTGGCATAAGATGAAGAGAGAAATCGGAAGCTATATCGCCAAGTGTGATATATGTCAGAGAGTCAAGGCGGGACATAAAAGACCCGCTGGACTGTTGCAACCTCTACAGATTCCGGAATGGAAATGGGATTCAGTTGGAATGGACTTTATCACCGGATTGCCTACTTCTAGTAGGGGAAATGACTCTATCTAGGTCATACTGGACCGATTGTCCAAAGTCGGCCATTTCTTACCAGTTAAGACCACATACCAGAGTTCGAAGCTAGTGGAGTTATACATCGCTAGAATCGTCAGTTTGCACGGAGTCCCCAAGAACATCGTATCGGATCGAGGAACCCAGTTTATCTCGAGATTCTGGAAGAAAGTCCAAGAAGGTTTAGGAGCCCGACTAGATTTCAGCATAGTGTATCACCCTCAGACCGATGGACAAACGGAGCGAGTAAATCAAATACTCGAAGATATGTTGAGAGCATGTGTGCTAGAGTATGGATCTAAATGGGAAGACTATCTGCCTTTCATAGAATTTTCTTACAACAACAGTTACCAAGCTAGTTTGCAAATGGCCCCATTTGAATTCATGTATGGAAGGAAGTGTCGCACCCCTTTGAATTGGTCGGAAGTAGGAGAGAGTCAGATTTTTGGACCCGACATCCTACGAGAAGCAGAAGAGAAGGTTCACAAGATTCGTGAGCACCTCAAGACCACCCAGTCAAGACAGAAGAGTTACGCCGACAAGATACGTCGAGACCTCACTTTCAATATCGGAGATTTCGTGTATCTCAAAGTGTCGCCTTTGAAAGGAATGCAACGTTTCCATCTCAAAGGAAAGTTAGCCCCCAGATATATTGGACCCTTCAAGATTCTCAATCATCGAGGAGAAGTATCATATCAATTGGAACTGCCCGAAGAAATGTCAGCAGTGCATAATGTGTTCCATATATCGTTACTCCGCAAATGTCTTGAAGTTCCGGAGAAGATTGAATTTTTCAAGAACATTGATCACCGGACCATAGAGATCAACGATGACCTGACCTATCCTGAAGTACCCATCTGTAAGGAAGAAGCTTTCAGAACCACCAGGACCCGAAGCATCAAGTTTCTCAAGATTCAATAGAGCAACCACACTGAAGAAGAAGCTACCTGGGAGCGCGAAGATCACATAAGGACGGAGTTTCCCGATCTCTTTAAATCATAGGTAACCTTTTTTCTTCCTTTTTCAAATCTCGGTACGAGATTTTTTTTAAGGGGGGAAGGTAGGTTTGTAACATCCCAAAAATATAACACAAGGATCATCAAAACTCTAATCACTAAAATTAGGGTTAATAAAAACTTTGATTAATTTAAAATCATATGAATGCATGTGTGAATGAGATGATTTGATAAATGCATGATTAAACTTGTGTGATTCACCTAAATAGCAAGAAATGGTTTAAAGATGAAAATAACATCATATAAAACATTTCCATGCAGAAACAAAACAAGAGAAAATAAAAAACAAATAAAATAAAGCAAATGGTCATTTTTGCCAATCTTGCTCACTAGGTCACTTTGAGTGTTTCTAGTTCAAGATTTCAAACAGAAACTTTTCCAACTCTTTTCACCCCTTGATATAACAAGTAAAAGTAAATCCAAGCCCACCTTTCAAACTTGCAGAAACATTTGGAAACCTCATTCAAATCCCAATTCAAAGTTGAATCTTTATCATATGTGAAGATCACCCATTTTCAAAACCCAACCAAACCAGTGCCCCTTGACTAATCCAACTAACCAGACACTCCCTAGTATGTGCCTAACAAACCCACCAAGTTTGAATCCAAAATTCAAATTTAAAGTTCTTGCGGCCATTTCATCAAACACCTTGTAGATACAAATCAAACAAACATCAAACACTGTAGTGTGCAGTAAAATTGGCCTAACTTGTTCCCTCTATAGCTCACTCTACACTCTCAGTAGATGATCAAAGTAATCTAACTATCTTTAGCACCACTGTGAGCAAGCCTAGCCATTAATGTCAAGCATGCCGAGAGCACCATTGCCACCCCATTGTCGCCAGCGAGCTAGAGGCCGCACTAGCCTCGCCAACCTTGTCTGGGACATGCAGCACCGTCCACCGCCACCAACTGTCCCAGCCCCGAGCAATGCCAGCCCCTGGACCACAGGACATGCCCATGCCAAACCTCTCTGGGACCATGCCGAGAGCGCGCCAGTGCGCCACGCTCGACCAGCACCCACAGACCACGCGCCTCCCTCGCTGCTTGCAGGGATGATCACCATCACCCCTGCAACCTCACAGACATTCCCGTTCGCCGCCGCGCGGACCACGCGCGCTGTGCGACATTAAAACTGCCGTCGGACCCGCCTAGAGCATCAGCATGTTCCGACCGATCAACACTGCCCCACGCCTCGCCACTGTGCCGTTGAGCTTCGCCAAGGAGCACAACACTGCCCCTACCGTCGCCCATGCCAGTAGCCCTCTGTGCCGTCGACCACGACGAGCTCAGCCCGCGCCCGTTCGTCCCCTTCCGCCACTATAAATAGAGGCCTCCACCGCTCGTTTTCGCCACACCAGTTCACTCCCCTCTCACCCAGAACCACCCCACCTCACTCCCAGAGCAAGGCGAGCAGCGCATCACTGGAATTTGGCCGGAGACTGCCGCTGCTGGAGAAGAAGGGAGCCGTCGATTGGAGCCGCCCCAGGAGAAGCTGCCGGTACCAGGAGAACCGCCGTCGTCGACTTTGTCTTTCGCCCCCGTCGCCGACCCTCGCCTGAGCCCCGGTGAGCCTCCCACGACCCCACCTGCCGCGCTAGGGTTCTGTCTCGTCGGCACTGCCCGACGTGGACGATGAACCATAGCCGTTCGATTAGAGTTAGATCGTGCAGTTCACAATGCCCCGTACCGCTTCGCCCCTCCCCCTCTCACTGACGCGTGGGGACAACCACTTAACCAGCCCGCGTACATGCTGTGTGTAGTGGGCCGGCCTAGTAAAACATCCCGCGCGACCCAACAATTCAAATTAAGCTTTATTCATTTAATTTCAAACATAGTTATGTACCTAGATTCAAAAATCCACCCAGCTCGATTCACTGAACCAAAATGCATGAAAGCAATTTTGTTAGAAAGGTACTGAAATGCTTAATCCAAGCCCATTGGATTCAAATCATTTGGAGTTATAGATCAACCATGGTAAAAATAACAAGGCAATTTTTTTTTATAGTCAAACATTTTTGAAAATTCAACCATAAAAGCTTTTGAGTTGATTCCAACTCTCAAAAATCACATTTGATCATACCTTTCAGAATATATAAAAACATATGGGTTTATTTGCAGAAATAATGTTCAAATAATAAAGGAAAGCCACATAGGCATTTCTAGTCACTTTTTTTAATTAAAATAAAAAGATTAAACCTTATTAAATTGTGACACCACTTTAAATCACATTCCCATGTACTGAAATATGTGGTGTTGACATGTGTCAACATGATCCCATGTTTGAGTTGGAGAATATTAATTCTTAAGTAGTTTTTCAATGAGTAGAAATTACTTTTCTCAAATAAAATAAAAAATACAAGTGCTTTAGTCCTTGTGATAATAGTGATGATGCTAGATCATCTAGTATGACTTTTTGTTTGATGATTTAAAATAGTTAAGTAATGTTTGGTGATTGTGTACCTCGTATTTATTTATAGACGCTAGTACCAACCAAGGATACGAGGAGGAAGGAGGATACTACGAGGAAGAAGCCGAGGAGAACTTCAGCCACTGCTCTGCTCAAGGCAAGCTATTAACTTAGCAAGCTAACCCTTGCAAATTATGGCAACCAATACTTGCTTGTTACTATGCCAACTATATGCCTTAAGCATATGTGATCATACCCACTTGATAACCCAATCTTAGTTTTACTTGCAAGATTAATACTTTATTTTCTTTATCAAAGCTTTCTCTTAGAGTTTACATGGTGACTTGTAGATTCTACAAAGATAACTAAAGGTAGCATAAAGAGCATAAAATTTGGCCTAAGTTAGATAATCTTGATGTCATCCTAAGGCATGAGATTGAACTTAGCAAATCCCCACTTGTTTATCACCCCTCATTAGTATTTACCACCACTTGTAGATGCTAGTGATAAGTATAAAACTTGATCAACTTTAGATGGGAATACTTGGTTAAAATGGTTATGAAAACCTTAGAATGATGAGGCATTCTACTAAAATGTTTTGACATGTGTCACATCCCAAGATTTTCCAAATCTTGTAATGTGAAAAATAAATGAATAAAATAAAACTTTGTTGATTTTTAGGGTGAGAAGAAACTTTTTGATTCCAATTGGAAATTTTCAAACCTATTTTGATCAAATAAATCCTAAAGGGATTTATAAAGATAAACATTTAATAAAGAAAATATTAAATTTGTGAAATTACTGTTTTGGATCTTTAATAAAAAGATTTGATTTTTAAATGAAAAGGTAGTAATATAAATAAGGATTATTTTATAGAGCCAAATTAAACCTTGGCCAAGCTTTTGAAATAAAATGTTTTGCTTTGATTAAAATAATAAAGGTTTATTTAAATAAAGTAATGAGAGTTTATTAATAAACCAATTTTATTAAAATAAAGGGGTTTACCATTTTAATTAAACATTAAAACTTGTTAAATTATTTTAAACAGGTTTTCCAAGTATTTTATATTCTCAAATAAAACCTACTGAAGTGTTTTTTGGTTTTATATTTAGATTTCAAAAATAAAGATTTTAATAAAACAAATCCTTTTTGAATTAAATGATTAAGGTCTAGTCATTTAATTATTAATGTACCCTACAATAAAAAATATTATTTTATTTTTAGGACTTGGTTTTGTGTTGTTAAACAGAACCAAAACTCAAGGCAAAGTTTGGAAGAGTTTTGATTTGTTTTGGATGTTTGATTTGTTTGATTGAATTTCAAACAGAAAATCAAAATGGAAAAAGATAAAACAATTTAGAAAAAAAATAGAACCAGACCTGACCCAACTGTAAGGGTCCCAATCTTTAATAAGATAGAACCCCTGTGTTTACAATGCTAGTCCCTGGATCAATAGCTAGCATCCACAGTTAAGATGTAATCTCAAGAAACAAAGGTCATAATATAACTTTATAACTAGGAATAACATAATTTTATTACATCAAACATAGCTCAATTGGCTATTACATTACATTGCAGCGGAATAACTATAAGTATGGGTCCTTCATCTTCAAAGTGCCACAGGCAGATGTTGGTTGTAGACTTTGTAATCCTAAACAATCAATCTTCTCTAAAACAATCAAACCTGCAACATACAAGTTACAGCCACAAAGGGTCAATACATTTGAATTGTATTGGCAAGTGATACTATGGTAGTATAGTGGAATCTATCATCTATATGCATTTGGCTAAGTGGAGTTGAGGCTTGCATTGCTCAAAATAGATTTTTCCTTAACATTTGAAAATACTAAGTTTTGCTTTGACAAAATCATTTTTCTCAATCAAAGATTTAAGATCCTTTAACCAAGGCATCTCTCAATCAAAGATTGAAGATTTCAAACAACCCTTGTTCAAACCACAAGATTTTAACTTAGAAATTTGAATGATGAGATTCTTGATTGCTTCCATGTCTTGATGCTCAAATTGTCCTTTACCAGGGACATGGCTAAGTACTTAGATTTTACACTCTGCAGAGGTGGTGCACTTTCCCCACAAGACTTGGTTTCCCAAGACAAGATCTTTCAGAAGCCTTCCCTTAGACCAAAATGGACGCGCTCCAACCTATCAAACACTACCACCCACTGTCCATATGGCTAAGTTCTTGCAACCTATAAGATCATGGCAGAGCCCATATTGCCAAGTGGTTGCACTTGAAGCTTCTCAACATTTGACATCTCAAATCTCTTTGTTCCTGGGTGGCCATCCACAAGTGAGATACACAAGGTAAACCATAAACATGGGCCTTGGGAACCACTCAACCAAAAACCACCAAGCAATCCCATTCCACCAAGGTGATTCATTAACTTAGTTGTTTTATTAGACAAAATCACAAGTCCTCAGACTTAGAATATTTTTCTGTAGTGTGAATATATATTCCACCCATGTTTTCTATTAGCTAGGCTAAGCTTGGTAGTAATAGGAATCTTAACTTAGGAAGATTTCCACTAAGGTTTCATCTACTAGGTTTTCCTATAGCAAGGTTTATACTTAGCAAAATCCATGCAAGTTTTACTTAGAGAAAATCACTAATGCATAGTGAAAGTAATGGGACAAAAAGTATGAAGCATCACTTGCCTTTTTGGTGGAGTATAGGTTCACTCCTTGTCCTTGCAACAAGCACACTCTTCAAGTCACTACAAATCAATCAAGCAAGGCACAAGTTCAATCTACCAATCAAGCAAAACAACACATAAAAATCATAAAGTCAAAGTAATGCATGCAAACATGCCAAACTTTGTTTTGTTTGAAAAAGTGGTTCCTAATGGGTCATAAACATTTGAAAACACCTATTGGTCATTTTGTAAGGTGGCAAAGTCATTTGCAAAAGATTTCACTTCATAAACCATTTTAAAAAAACAAAGTATCATTTTATGTGGTGTAGAAATATTTTTACTAGGGCATTAATCTATAGGGTTTACCAAATATGTTTTCAAACCATAAAACTTGGTGTTTGGGGTTAGGGAGTTTAAAACAAAACATTTCCCATAATTTTTCATCCAAAACCATTTTTAATAAATAAACCACATTTCTATTTGACTAGAAATAGTTTTAAATCAAAGAATCATTCTTTTCCTTCACCAAATACATTTTTGAATCCACTAAGTGTTTCCTAGGGTCAGTATGTTCAAAATACACCTTTTGCCAAAGATTTTATCCCCAAATTCATTTTTAAACAATTTTCACAACCTTAACAAGCATACAAATGTTTCTACAAAAACAACCATTTTTCCAGAAGCTTTTTGCTAAACAAAGGCCATGGTTGGCTAGGGCTTGTTCCCCTGATTTCATTGATATAAAATTTGCAAAATTTGGACGTGTGGTTTGAAAGTTATAGCAATTACAAACTTGCATTCTAATCAGGTTCAAATTCTATTTTCCAAACTTCTGGTGACACGCAGCACGTTTTAATTCGCTGAAAACGGTTCGCGCGGATCGACTGACAGCAGCTGTTAGATCTAAAGTGGATCGTGCGGCACAGGGGCAAGCGTACCTCTTCGCTCAGTCAATCTATCGTGGCCACGCGATTAAGATCCTACGGCTACCAAGCGTTTGCCAGGAACTGGCGGCGCTGACGGTGCCGTCTGGTGGCGGAGCGGCCAGACGGCGATGGAGTCGACGTTACAGGAAGTGAGGAAGGAGGAGAGGTGGCTCACTGTGATCGCCGTGGCACGGGGATGCTCAACCTGCCCTTGGTTGGTGAAGGGGCGCACGAGGACGGGCGGGATTCCTCACCGGAGTTAGGGCTGGCGCCAGGAGCTTCTGTTTGTTGACGGGGACGGGGCTGTAGTCCACCAGAAAGCAAGAGAATGGTAGGGTTAGATGCGGGTGAGTGCACTGGACACAGGCGTATCATCGGAAGGACAAGGGGTGGCCAGTTACTACCTGGAGGCTTCGTCGGAGAAAGAGGCAGACGGCGGTGCTGCAGGTCGTCGTCGAAGCCGAGGTTACAGGGCACCCGCGGATGAATGACTAGCACGGGAAGATGCGCCAGGATGCTGTGAGCGTGCTCGTGTGTTCGGGGAGGAAGGAGGTGGTGTGGCTCGGCCGGATTCAAAGGTGGAAGCTCGTCGGAGACAGAGTTGCTCGGGGAGAAATTAGGGCGGCCTGGGGGCGTGCTTGGGGGAGGAGACAGAGGGGAAGCAGAGAGAAGAGGGAGACGAATTAACGTGCGTGATCACTGTAGGTTTTACTCGCGCCATTAAGGCGAATTAAGCCGGAGAAATCAACGGCAGAACGGGGGAAGAACTGGTCGCTGCGGTGAGGACGATGGCTAGCGAAGTGGGGCCGTTGCGTCAGTGGGAAAAGGAGAGAGGGGGAGGTCCACCAGTCAGTTGCCTTGCGGGTTGTTTATGCGGTGAAGAAAAACGGTTCGGGGAAAAGAGGAGGTGGGCTGCGAGTGGGCTTATTGGGCTGGCTCAGTTGGGTCAGGTCCATTTCATATTTTTTTTTCTATCTGTTTGTTTTATCCTTTTTCTTTTTCCATTTACTGATTTGAAATTTAAACAAACAATTCAATCAACCAATCAATTCAAACAAACACCACACTTCACAACTTTGAACTTTGTTCTGTTCAGTAACATAATCCAAAATTCCAAAAATAAAAAAAATATTTTAATTCATTTTAGGATCTATTTAATAATTACATAAAATAGACCATAGTTTATTTAATCTAATAGGGTTTGATGTATTCAATAAAACCTCCATTTGAAATCCAAATATTTTCAAAACCAAATCAGTAGGTATCATTTGGAAATAAGGAATACTTGGAAACTTGTTTAAAACAAAATAATATTTTACCTTAGGGTCCACTAATAATTAAATAAAATAGACCTTAGTTAATAATTTAAATAGGATTTGTTTATTTAAAACTTTATTTTGAAATCTAAAATAAACCAAAAACACTTCAGTAGGTTTTAATTGAGAATAAACAATACTTGAAAACTTATTTAAAATAAGTTTTAGTGTTTACTTAAAATGGGGAAAAGCCTTTACTTAAATAAAATTGGATATTAAATCCTTTAAATAAACTTTTACTCTTTTAATCAAAGCAAAACCTTTTGTTTCAAAAACTTGGCCAAGGTTTAATTTGGCTCTATAAAATAATCCTTATTTAAAATATTTCTTTTTTCCTTTGAAAATCAAATCCTTTTATAAAAAGATTTCAAAGTAGTAATAAAATATCTTTATTTTTCCTTCATTAAATATTTATCTTTTTTAATCCCTTTAGGATTTCTTTATTCAAAAATAGGTTTGAAGATTCCCATTGGAATTCAAAAGTTTCATCTGGCCCTGAAAATCAACAAAGTTTTATTTTATCAAATTATTTTTCACATTACAAGATTTGGAAAATCTTGGGATGTGACACCAACCCACCTGGCCCAGGAAGCCCAGTCGCAGCCCAGTTTCCCTCCCCCTTTCGGCGAAACGTTTTCCACCGAAAAACCGACCCGCGGAGTCACTGAACACATGGCCCCACTCCCTCTTCCTCTCTCTCGCAGACAGCGTGGCCCCACGCCAGCTCAGCGTCGTCTTCCTCGCGTTGACCTCGCTGGCCGTTTCCTGCCGTTGATGCCGCGAATGAATTCGCTTCAATGCCGCGTCTTAATCACGCCGCGACCATGCCCCCTTAAACGCCTCCGTCTCCTCTCCATTTCCCCTCTCTCGCCCAGCTCTCTCGGCCACCAGGCTGCCTTGATTCTGCATTGCACCGCCACTGCTCCGGCGAGCCTCTCCAGCAATTCCGGCCAGTAGACACTGCCCCTTGCCTCATCGACCAAGCTCACACACTCCCCAGCCTCTGGCGCTTCTCCCTGTGCCTTCCGTTCGCCCGCGCTCGCCCCATGGCCTCGACTTCGACAACATCTGAACGCCGCCGCGTCTGCTTCTCTCTCCGGCGAGTTTTCCTGGTAAGTCTAGACCGCCCCGAGCCCTTTCAATCATGCTCACGTGAACCCCAGGACTGTACTCATCTAACCGTGCCCTTGTCTTGCCTCGGAGTGAACTGCAGGCCCATCCTCGACGACCTCCAGAACCGCCTGACGCCGTCCCCCACTCCGGCGAGCAATCCCCTTCACGCCAGTGCGCCCCTCGACCAACCGACCACGCCTCGAGCATCACCACAACCCTGCGAGCACGGTGAGAACCTCCCCTTCTCTCTTTGCTTCCTGCATCACCAGTACCGCCACCATCTGACCGTTCGATCCAGATCGTAGTGACACGATAGTCACTTAACGATGAAGGGGTATGCAATCTGAGCCGCACGATCTATTTAAATCCAACGCCCCGCAGAGGCCGATCCACCGAATCGGTATCAGCCAGTAACATCCCGCCGCGTGGCACTAGTTAATTTAAAAACAGATTTTAGAATCTGATTTAGATGCAAATTTGTAAACCTCATAACTTTTGATCCACACGTCCAAAATTTGCAAATTTTATATCAATGGAATTAGTAGAACAAGCCCTAGCCAACCATGCAATTTGTTTAGTAAAAAGCTTTTGGTAAAATGGTTGTTTTTGCAGAAACTTTTGTATGCTAGTTTAGGTTATAAAAATTATTCCAAAATGATTTTTGGGATAAATTCTTTGCAAATTGGTTTGTTGTGAACCTACTGACCCTAGGAACCAACTTATGGATTTAAAAATGTTTTTGGTGAAGATTAGGATTGAATAATTGAATTAGCTCATTTCTAGCCAAATAAAATTATTGATTTTGTTATGGAAATGACTTTTGAGTAAAACCTTTTGGGAATGTGTTGATTCAAACCTACTGACCCTAAACACCAAGTTTTGAGAATTAACAACTTATTTAGGTGAACAACCTAAAATTGTTGCTTTGCTAAAAACATTTTCCACCACATAAAATAATGATTTGATTTAAGAAAGGGCTTATAAATAAAACCCTTTTGCAAATGGTTTTACCACTTTAGAAAATGACCACTTTGAGCCTTACAATGTGTAGAGCCTAGTAGAAACCATCTTTGCAAATAAAACTACCTTTTGCATGCTTGCATGCATGACTTAGTTTCTATTATTTTATGTGTGTTAAATTGTTTGTATATTGGTTGGAATGCTAGTTGAATCTATGTTTGCTTGATTGATTTGTAGTGAAGTTAGAAGAGTGTGATATTAGCAAGATCAAGAAGTGAACCAACATTCCTTACCAAAAAGTCAAGTGACACTATCATCCAAAGTCCTACTATTTTCATTATACTTAGTGGATTTTGAAACATGCATGAAAAGAATTTCTATACTTTATGCTATGCTAAATCCTAATAGGATACCCTTATATATTCCTTAGTGAAAACAATGTAGTTGTAAAATGCTTAGCCTTGCTAAATATTTTTTGAAGAGATACATGTTGAGATTTTATGAAGATTGAGAAAAGACTTTTGTTTTATATAATAAAACAAGTACTCAATGAACCACCTGGGTGGACAAGGATACTCAAGTTTTGGACAAGGTGGCAACAAGAGGAACCATGTTTATATGGCAATCTCTTTTTGTTGTGCACCAGATAAAAACCACCCAGGGACTTAGAGATTGAACATGTTTCTCCAACAGTGGCTTTCGTGTACAGCCACATGCTAAATGGGCACTGGCTTAGTCAACTACATTGGGAAGACCCATGCATTGGTCTTCAGGTTAACTGGAAATGAGGGAACTAGGAACCCTACATTGGTGCCTGAAGACAAGATAGCATTGTGTATGGGAGGACCCTATGGAAAGACTTCGTCACATTCAAAATCTGCCAGTATTCCATCTTGGTGAGTACTTATCCAGCGGCCACTGGTGGAAACAAGATGAGATTGTGTCATGTGGGTAAAGTGTACAACTTCTGCAGAAGATAAAATTCTAAGTACTTAGCCGTGTCCCCGGTTATGGACAATACTAAGCAACTAAAGCCTAAAGCTATGGGAAATCTCGACATTCCAATTTCTAAAAGAAAAACTTTAAAGTGACAACAAAAGGCTTGAAGCACTTGGGGTGTACCAAGGAGCTCAAGAGATTTTGATAAAAACTTGAAGCACTTGGGGTGTACCAAGGAACTCAAGAGATTTTGATAAAAACCTGAAGTACTTGGGGTGTACCAAGGAGTTCAAGAGATTTTGACAAAGACTTGAAACACTTGGGGATTTACCAAGGAGTTCAGAAAGATTTGACAAAAGATCAAAACTATTTTGAAAAGATAGGATAAATTATTGCTTTCTGCAAATGAGCCTAAAACCCTACTTAGCCAAATATGCATGTAATGATAGGATCCACTTATATTCAACATAGTAGTGAAACTTGCCAATACAATTCAAATGTATTGACCCTTGTGGCTGTAACTTGTTATGTTGCAGGTTTGCTTGATATTAGTGAAGTTGATTGTTTAGGATTACAAGTCTACAACCAGCATGTTTGCGTGTGGCACTTTGAAGATGAAGGACCCCATGCTTATAGATATTCTGCTGCAATGTAATGTAATAGCCAAATGAGCTATGTAAGATGTAATAGAATTATATTATTCCTGGTTATAAAGTTGTATTATGACCTTTGTTTCTTTATATTACATCTTAACTGTGGATGCTAGCTATTGATCCAGGGACTAGCATTGCAATCACAGGGATCTCTGCCTTATTAAAGGTTGGAACCTCTACAACATGTGTCTCCGAACACCAGATGATTTTGATGATGAAAATGTTGAGGCATGAGCCTTAGCCCTTTTTAAAACTTATGGTTGTTTGGATGCGATACCATTCCAATTTTATCGTACAACCACAATACCCGAAATTTGGGTAGGGCTTGACTGGAAATTTATATACCTTAGTCTGGGTTCCCTCGCGGCCATGGTCTGAGCTGAGGCTACCTTGTGAAGATTGTCCACCTATGCAGTACCCAAGATGACAGTTGGTCATGGTTGGGAGGCCAAAATCACATGAAAGGTGCTTATACTAGGGCATGTAATTGAAAGGTTAGGATTGATTATCCGCATACTGAGTATGGTGAATTCAGGATTGTTCCTGATGGATGTATCGAATGTTGTGGTGAAAGTGTACAATCTCTGGAGAGTGTCAAACTATTCGAATATCCGCGTCCGCGGTTATGGACAGTTGGAGTGGCCATACTATTCCCCCGTCAGATGTTTTAAAAATGACTTGTGAAATGAATTATGACTTGGACTTGACCACAACAGAGTTGTGATATGAAATTCAAATTCCCACTTAGGTGTTATAAAACTTTCAACTATTTTTCCTTCCTTCTGAACTTAGTAGAGGTAAATCTGGCTTTTTGCAAAACAACCTTAGATCTTAGTATCCTACTACAAAACCCCTCTTAACTTGTTAGTATTAGTTTGCGAGTACTTAAAGAGTACTCATGGCTTTGTCCCTGGCTATTCCCATGTTAGACTATGAAGAGGAGTATCAGGATGACGGACCACAGGAAGGTTACAACAACTAGGATCATCTCCCATCGTCAGCATTGCCTGTGACCCTGAAGATGGAGCTTCGCCTACGCTATCGTTACTATTATGTTATTCCGCTGCTTGAGTTGTATTAAGAACTAGATCATGAGATCCTTATTTATGTAAGAACTTATGTATGGTTTGTAACGGATGATGTACTGTGATATCCAAATCTGTTATGTCTCACAAAAATGGTAATCCTGGGATTGCGATGTATGGCATAACATGCATCTGGGATTAAAAATCCGGGTGTTGACAGAGAAGTACAAAAAAGTACATACGAGGAGGGTGATGCTAATGAGGAGGGTGATACTAATGAGGAGGGTGATGCTTATGAGGATGCCAACATGGATGATGTTGAGATTACCACCATTCCACCAACTGATGACGAGGTTGGTCGAACAAATGACATGGACAAATAAATCATTGCAAGAGAACATGGAAGATGTCGAAGAAGACAATGTGAGTCAGCTGTTGCGGGAGTTGAAAGAAAACTATGAGGATCAGAAATTGTACGATAAATATGCTTGAATGATCAAAGACTCGGAGACACCAATGTACCATGGGTGTAAGACGCACTACACAAAGTTAGCTATTGTGTTAGAACTTGTGCAGATGAAGCAAATGTACGAATGGTCGGATATGAGTGTAACCAAGTTGTTAACATTCTTACAAGACTTTCTTCCTGAAGGAAACCACATGCCAGATAGTTTTTGCAAAGCTAATCGGATTGTCTGTCCGTTGGGAATGGAGGTTCAGAGAATACATGCATGTAAAAATGATTGTATATTGTACCGCGATGATGCCTACATCCATTTGCGTGAATGTACGGTGTGTAAATTTCCAAGGTTCAAGGTTCCCAAGGTTGATGCAACTAATGTGGCAGATGACAGCAACAATGAGGATGACCTGGACACTGATCACACAAGCAAGACGAAGCATAAAAAACCGGGTAGGAATGACATATCGATAAAAGTGTGTTGGTACCTGCCTATTATTCCTCGTTTGACACGGTTATATGCAAACCTAGATATGACAAAACTGATGCGTTGCCACGTAGAGGAGAGCATTCAGGATAACATGCTCAGACACCCTGCCGACTCTCCATAGTGGAGGAACATCAATAGGTTAAAGCCTTTGGGTCCAGATGATGGTGATCGTTTTGGAGATGATCCTAGAAATGTGAGGTTTGCACTTAGTATCGATGGAATGAACCCGTTCGGCAACTATAGTAGCACCCACATCGCCTATGAATCTCAGCATTTACAACATTCCTCCATGGTTATGCATGAAGCAAAAGTATATCATGCTCGCAATACTAATCCAGGGCCCCAAGCAACCTGGTGACGATATTGATGTGTACCGTGCACCTTTGGTGGAAGATTTGAAACTTCTTTGGATTTAAGGAGTAAAAATGTATGATGCACATATGAAGGAAAATTTTACCCTGAGATGCATGTTATTCATAACCATCAATGGTTATCCAGCCTATGGAAACTCCTCTGGACAGGCTATAAAAGGGACATATGTGTGTGTCCAGTGCCTAGACAATGCAACAAGTTTGTATTTGCATGAGTGTAAGAAAATGGTGTACATGCAGAATCGAAGGTTTTTGCCAAAAGGGTCATAAATATCGGACCCTAAAGAAAAAGGTTGATAACACTTGTGAGAAATATTTCGCTCCTCCAATTTTAAACGACAGTCAGATCTATGATCATCTTAAACACTTGAAAGTTGTGCATGGAAAAGGACGATTCAAACACAGGGCAGAGGCAAAGGCAAAGGCAAGGACAAAGAAAAAGAAATAGATATAGATGACCAGCCTCACAAAATAAAACCGGTATGGAAGAGGAGATCGATACTATGGGACTTACCTTATTGGGAGCATCTTGACGTTCGACATTCCATCGATGTGAAGCATGTTGAGAAGAATGTGTTACAAAGAATAATAGGAACATTGCTCAACATGAAGGATAAAACAAAAGATAGTGCAAACGCACGACTTGAAGCTGCGAAACTAAGAGGGGGAAACCCACCTGAGGTTGATGCTCAAGGACAGCCAGCCCCTATGTGTTATGTCTGCGACAAAGCAGAGGGAAAAAGTGTGTGTGATTCTCTATATGGCATGCGTTTTCCAACGGGTTATGCCGCCAACATGCAACGGATTGTTTCAAAGACAGAAAATAGAGTAACTGGTATGAAGTCCCATGATTGCCATGTTCTGATGACACAGACACTCCCTATCACGATAAGGAATGTATTAACATCACATGTTCTATACACTCTAACACATTTGTGTGAATTTTTCAACACGATTTCTCAGAAGGTGATTGATCCTAGTAAGTTGGATGAGCTACAAACAAATGTGGTGGAGACTATGTGCAATTTGGAGACGATATTCCCTCCGTCATTCTTCGATATCATGGTACATATCATTGTCCAGCTTGTGCACGAGATAAAGATGTGTGGTCCCATATATCTGCGAAGCATGTACCCGTTTGAACGCTATAGGGAAATTCTTAAGCACTATGTCAGGAATCGAGCATGTCCAGAAGGAAGCATCATCGAGGGCTCTGTAACCAAAGAGGTCGTTGTGTTCTGTCTTGATTACATGGCACGTCTTGACCCGATAGGGGTGCCTAGGACTGTCCATGAGGGGAAGCTTACTGGTGTCGGAACAAGTGGAAAGATGAAGTTTAGGCCGACTAACACTGAATATAATTAGGCACACTTTGCTGTGATGAAGCACATGGACAAAATCACTCCATACATGGAAGAACACCATGAAAGTCTACGAGAAAAGCATCCCCATCGACGTTCGGTCGAGACACTCCATGTCGAGGAGTTCAACACATGGTTTAGTGATTTACTACGTGATGTTGAAGAAAAAGATCCCAGAATTGCTACTCTAGCAAGAGGCCCTACATGGGAGGTCAGACAATTTAAGGTGTACAAGATCAACATGTACACATTTGCTATGAAGAAAAAAGATAGAACAACAATGACGCAAAATAGTTGTGTAGTTTTAGAGGCAATTGAAGAAAAGGAAGAAATGGCACAGCTCTACTACGGATACATAGAAGTGATTTGGGAGCTAGACTATGTGGATTTCATGTTTCCATTGTTCCGTTGTTGTTGGGATCATAGGAATCAGGTGGATCCAAATGACGATGGCAAAACTACCGTGAACCTCAATCGTGCTGCTTACAGGAACTAGCCATTCATACCAGCTAACCTGGTTCATCAAGTATTCTACATCATCGTGTAGGGGTTCGTAGCATGGAAAACAAAAATTCTACCGCATGCATACAAACAAGCCAAGATCTATCTACTAGATTGAAGCAACGAGTTGATTAGAGCACTCACCCTCGAAGTCCAAAGCGGTTACCGAGAGAAGATTCTCGTGGGTGATGTAGTCGTACACTTGCCGATCTCAAGATCATGTAGACAATCCTTCTGGCGCTGCATTCCGGCAGCGCTTCCGCAGTCGGTCACACGTTTGGTACTCGATGAACACCTTCCTCTCCCTTGTTCCAGCAGGTAGCGGAGGTTGTAGTTCTCCCCTCGCGATTCCGGCAGCACGACGACATGGTGTCGGAAGTAGAGAGAAGATCCCGTAGGGCTTCGCCTAAGCCGGTGCGAGTTATGGTGGATCTAGGGTTTCCGGTGATCTAGGTTTAGAAGGCCGGAGAGGAGGAGGAGGTGTCGGCGGTGGCTAGGGCAACGACGATGGGCCAACGACGGCGGCGATGCACGGGTGGGGAGGGCTGGTGTTGTGTGCTTTGGGACAGCCCTCCCCCTCTATTTATGAGAGGGAGGGCAGCTTGGGAGAGGGGAGTTTGAATCCATACCCAAACCCAAGTTGGATAGAAGGAAGGACTCTTTCCTTCTTCCACTAGGAAACTATTGTTCCAGTTTGACTTTTCAAACCTCCCTTTTGACTTTCAATTTAGAGCTTTATTTCTCTCTCGCAAATGCCCAACCAACTGATCAAGTACATGATACAATCATTCCAGTTAATCATGACACATTCATGAACCATTCCCCTTCCGGTACGGTGAACCTTCTAGACCCTTCTAGAACCTCTCCGATGAAAACATCGAAATCATTCCTGAACTCCGGAATCGGACTTTCCTTAAATGAATCTTATTCTCTGGACCATTCTGGATCTCCTCGTCATATCCCGGATCCCATTCGAGACTCCGAACAAAATTCGGTTTCCCTACTTACATTCCATATCTACTAAACAACATCGAATCCTTAAGTCTCTCTCTCTATTGTTCGTGAATTATGCGGACATGACCGAGACACTTCTCCGATCAATAACCAATAGAGGAATCTGGAAATTCATATGGCTCCCACATATTTCTACGATTACTTTACGATCGAATGGACCACTTACATACGAAACCAATTTCCCTTTGTCTCGCGATAGTTTACTTATCCGAGGTTTGATCATCGGTATCTCTGCATACCTAGTTCAACCTCGTTACCGATAAGTACTCTTTTCTCGTTCCCGTGATATGTGATCCCTTGTAAGCCAGTCACATGTTTGCAAGCTAATTGGATGACATTCCACCAAGAGGGCCCAGAGTATATATATCCGTCATATGGATGGACAAATCCCACTCTTGATCCATGTGCCTCAACACATACTTTCCGAACACTCAATGCCACCTTTATAGCCACCTAGTTACGGTGTGGTGTTTGATGTCATCAAAGTATCCTTTCGGTGATGGTGATTAGCATGATCTCATGGTCGAAGGAATTAGGTTACTATGTATCAGAAAGCTTATAGCAAACGAACTATTGAAATGACTTGATATTTTATGCTACGCTTATCTATAGGAGTATGTCCATCATACCATTCTCCTAATGATATGATCTTGTTGTTAATAACATCTCAATGTTCATTATCCGGAAACCACGATCATCTCTTAACCAACAAGCTAGTATTACAAAGAGGCTTTACCAGGGATTCTAATTTAGTTTATAAATCACCCACGTATTAATGTTTCCGGTTAATACTATTATAGCATGAATGTAAACATTTATCATAAACACAAAGATATAATAATAACCACTTTTATTATTGCCTCTAGGGCATATCTCCAACAGTCTCCCACTTGCACTAGAGTCAACTAATCTAGATTACATGGTAATATACCGAACACTCATGGCGGTTTGGTGTTGGTCATGTTTTGCCCTAGGGAGAGGTTTAGTCAACGGATCTGCCACATTCAGATATGTGTGTACTTTGCAAATCTTTATGTCACCATCTTGGACATGCTCTCAAATAGCGTGAAAATGCAGCTTGATATGCTTCAGCTTCTTGTGTGACCTTGGTTCTTGCGCATTGGCTATGGCGCCCATGTTATCACAGTAGATAGACATTGGGTCCAACGCACTTGGAACCACACCGAGCTCTCCAATGAACTCCTTCATCCATATCGCCTCTTGTGAAGCCTCTGAAGCAGCTATGTACTCCAATTCAGTTGAAGATCTCGCCACAACGTTTTGCTTTGCACTCCTCCAGCTAACTGCTGCACCATTCAAAATAAATACGTATCCAGATTGAGATTTAGAATCATTCGGATCGGTGTTCCAACTAGCATCGGTATAACCATTAACAACGAGCTGTTCATCACCTCCATAAGAAAGAACCATATCCTTAGTTCTTCTCAAGTACTTAAGGATGTTTTTGACCACTGTCCAATGATCCACTCCTGGATCACTTTGATATCTGGTAGTCAAACTAACAGCATATGCAATGTCGGGTCTAATACATAGCATGGCATACATAAGAGATCCTATGGCTGAGGCATAGGAAGTCTTACTCCTCCTTTCTCTATCTTCTGCCGTTGCAGGAATTTAAGTTTTACTCAAGGTCGTATTGGGCAACATGGGCAAGAACCCTTTCTTGCTAACTTCCATTCCAAACCTCTTTATAACTTTGTCCAAATATGTACTCTGTGACAATGATATTAGGCATCTCGATCTATCTCTATAAATCTTTATGCCTAATATGTAAGCTGCTTCACCAAGATCTTTCATTGAAAAATTATTATTCAAATAATCCTCGTTGCTTAGACGCTAGAGGACCCATTTATGGGGGTATTATTGCTGCACATGTTTGTAGGGGTTCGCAGCATAGAAAACAAATTTTTTCCTATGATGGGAACTAAGTACCAAGATCTATCTACTAGATACAAACAACGGGCGGATGTATATCCGTAGTGAACATACCCTTGAAGACCGACAAAGCTTAACGAGTTAAACTCATGGTGATGTAGACGATCTCTTGCCGATCTCAAGATCGAGAGGAAGTCCTAGCACCGCAAAACAGCAGCGCATCCGTGCTTGCACACACGTACAAGACACCGAGCAACCTCCGCCTCCTCTCTCCAGCGATGCAGCGGAAGCACAACTCTTTCTTGAAGAATAGCCACCGGCAACATGTATCTCGCTAGTCCGAGACCATGGGGATAAATTCTAGAGGGGGAGAGAGATCCTTCACGAGGAGGTGTGAGTGAGAAGTGAGGATAGGGGTGCCTTTTATAGGAGGAGGGGGGCACCCAAGGGGGTTGCCGCCGGCCATGGGGGCTGCCCCCTCCCCTCCTTCATTCATGTGGGTGGACACTCTACTCACAAAAATCCTTTCAATTCCCTCCACTCAATATCCCACTCAAATTCCCATTAAATTTCCACCAAATTGAATGCAAACTCTCATTAAATAAAACTCCTTTTATTTATTCAGACTTTTGTCAATTACTTTAATGACAAACATTCACATATAACCCCTTGCTATTATTTCATTTCACGTGCAAAAACACTTTCTGCAATTTCACCCGAAAACCTGTTTCGGTATCTAGTGAAATAAATTCCTACGCTTGTTATTCTTTCCGGTATGAAACTTTTGCTCCATTTGGATGTCGGTGTCTCTTAAGTGTTCCACCCTACGGTTCACGAATAATGCAGACATGATCGAGACCATTCTTGTCACATCCCAATATTTTCCAAATCTTGTAATGTGAAAAATAAATGAATAAAATAAAACTTTGTTGATTTTTAGGGAGAGAAGAAACTTTTTGATTCCAATCGGAAACCTTCAAACCTATTGATCAAATAAAATCCTAAAGGGATTTAAATTGATAAGTAAACATTAAAGTTAAAAAAAATATATTTGGAATTACTATTTTTGGATCCTTTAATAAAAAGATTTGGTTTTCAAATGAGAAGGTAGAAATATAAATAAGGATTATTTTATAGAGCCAAATTAAACCTTGGCCAAGCTTTTGAAATAAAATGTTTTGCTTTGATTAAAAGAGTAAAGGTTTATTTAAATAAAATAATAAGGATTTAATATCCAAGTTTATTAAAAATAAAGGTTTTTACTATTTTAATTAAACATCAAAACTTATTAATTTGTTTTAAATAATTTTTCCAAGTATTATATATTCTCAAATAAAACCTACTGAAGTGCTTTTGGTTTTATTTAGATTTCAAATGGAGATTTTAAATAAATCAAAACCCATTTGATTTAATAACTAAGGTCCATTTTATTTAATCATTAATGGATCCTAAAAAGAATAAAAAAATATTATTTTGTTTTGGACTTTGGTTTGTGTTGTTAAATAGGACTAAAATCAATGCAAAGTTTGGCAAAGATTGAAGCCATGTGAGTGTTTGATTAGTTTGTTTGAATTTCAAAAACAGAAAATCAAATTAGAAAAAGGAAAAAAATTTCAGAACAAAAAAATAGAGCAAGGACGACCCAACCCAATTAGCCCAATAAGGCCCAGTTAGCCTAGTCCCTCTCTCCCCACAAGAAAACGATTTGCACCTACTTACTGACCCACGCAGACACCGACGAGTGGCCCCTCTTTCCCTCTCTCTTCCTCACTGACAGGCAGGTCCCACGCCAGCGTGTCGTCGTCTTCAACCACGGCAATTCCTCCCTGCCGTTGCAGACAAGAAACGCCGGTGATGAATACGCGTTAATGGCCGCGTTACTCCACCCCGCGACCACGCCCATATAACCGCATGCGTCGTCCCTCTCTTTCCTCCCAAACGCCGCACCACTGGAGCCATCAGGCTGCCCTAATTTCCTCTCAGACCGCCACCGCCTCCTGCGAGGTTCTCCATCGATTCCGGCCAGTAGATACCGCCCCTTGCCTCCCTGAGCACACGGCCGTGATCCCCAGCCTCTGGCGCTTCTCCCTGTGCCTTCCGTCCAACCGCGTTCGCCCCAGAGCCTCGGCTTCGACAACATCCGAGCGCCACCACCGTTCACTGATACTCCGGCGGACTCCCCAGGTAACCTCCGTTCGCCCCAGCACTCCTCGATGATACTCCCGCACTCGCCACACCCTCACGAGTCTAACCGTGTCCTTGTTTTTCCTCGGTGTGAACCGCAGCATCGCCTTCGACGACCTCCAGAGCCGCCTGACGCCGCCACCCACTCCGGCGAGCGATTCTGATCACCTCCGTGCGCCTCTTCGCCAGCCAGTACCACCTCGAGCTTCACCGCAACCCTACGAGCACGGTGAGCACCTCCACTTCTCTCCTTGCTTCCTGTATCGCTGGCTCCGCCGTAGACAGAGCGTGCGCCGCCGCCAGCCGCCATCTCGTGGTCAAACGCATAGAGCCCGTCAGATCCAAATCCTGTGGCTACGATTAGATTAGATCGAAGGGGTAAGTTTGATTCAGAGCCGTGGGTTTCATTTAGATCTAATGCACCGCATCAGTCGATCCACCCGAAGCGGTACCGACGAATAGGAAAGCGCCATGTGGCCAGCCTTTGATTTAAAACAGAATTTGAAATCAGATTGTTATGCGAATTTGTAAACCTCATAACTTTTGATCCACACGTCCAAAATTTGCAAATATTATATCAATGGATTCAGAAAAACAAGCCCTAGCCAACCATGCAATTTGTGTAGTAAAAAGTTTCTGGTAAAATGTTTGTTTTTGCAGAAACATTTGTATGCTTGTTTAGGTTATAGAAATTATTCCAAGATGATTTTGGGGTTGAAATCTTTGCAAAATGGTTTGTTGTGAACATAATGACCTTAGGAACCAACTTATGGATTTAAAAATGTATTTTGTGAAGTTTAGGATTGAATAATTGAATTAGCCCATTTCTAGTCAAATAAAAATATTGATTTTGATATGGAAATGATTTTTGAGTAAAACCTTTTGGGAAATGTGTTGATTCAAACCTACTGACCTTAAACACCAAGTTTTTAGAATTAACAACTTATTTGGTGAACAACATAAAATTGTTGCTTTGCTAAAAACATTTTCCACCACATGAAATAATGGTTGGATTTAAGAATGGTTTATAGATAAAACCCTTTTGCAAATGACTTTGCCACTTAAGAAAATGACCACTTTGAACCTTGCAATGTTTAGAGCCTATTAGAAACCACCTTTGCAAATAAAACTACCTTTT
Organism: Avena sativa; assembly: GCA_916181665.1. NCBI lineage: Eukaryota > Viridiplantae > Streptophyta > Magnoliopsida > Poales > Poaceae > Avena > Avena sativa. The sequence goes on along the minus strand of OV702295.1, from coordinate 329,271,876 downwards.
GCATGCTTGCATGCATGACTTTGTTTCTATTATTTTATGTGTGATTAATTTGTTTGATTATTGTTAGGAATGCTAGTTGAATTTGTGTTTGCTTGATTGACTTGTAGTGAAGTTAGAAGAGTGTGATATTAGCAAGATCAAGAAGTGAACCAGCATCTTCTACCAAAAAGGCAAGTGACACTATCATCCAAGTCCTACTATTTTCATTACACTTAGTGGATTTTGAAACATGCATGAGAAGGACTACTATATTTTGCTATGCTAAATCCTATTAGGATACCCTTATATATTCCTTAGTGAAAACAATGTAGTTGTAATATGCTTAGCCCTGCAATGTATATTTTGATAAAGGATACATGTTGAGATTATATGAAGTTGAGAAAAGACTTGTGTTTTATATAATAAAACAAGTACTCAATGAACCACCTGGGTGGACAAAGATACTCAAGTTTTGGACAAGGTGGCAACAAGAGGAACCATGTTTATATGGCAATCTCTTTTTGTTGTGCACCAGATGAAAACCACCCAGGGACTTAGAGATTGAACATGTTTCTCATACAGTGGCTTCCATGTGCAGCCACATGCTAAATGGGCACTGGCTTAGTCAATTACATTGTGGAAGACCCATGCATTGGCCTCTTCAGGTTAACTAAATGAGGGAACTAGGAACCCTACATTGGTGCCTGAAGACAAGCTGGCATTATGTATGGGAGGACCCTATGGAAAGACTTCGTCACATTCTCAATCTGCCAGTACTCCATCTTGGTGAGTACTTATCCAGCGGCCACTGGTGGCAACAAGATGAGATTGTGTCATGTGGGTAAAGTGTACCACTTCTGCAGAAGATAAAATTCTAAGTACTTAGCCGTGTCCCTGGTTATGGACAATACTGAGCAACTAAGGCCTGAAGCTATGGGAAATCTCGACATTCCAATTTCTAAAAGCAAAACTTTAAAGTGACAACAAAAGACTTGAAGCACTTGGGGTGTACCAAGGAGCTCAAGAGATTTTGACAAAGACTTGAAGCACTTGGGGTGTACCAAGGAGCTCAAGAGATTTTGACAAAAGCACTTGGGGTGTACCAAGGAGCTCAGAAAGATTTTTGACAAAAGATCAAAACTACTTTGAAAAGATAGGATAAATTATTGCTTTCTGCAAATGAGCCAAAAACCCTACCTAGCCAAATATGCATGTAATTATAGGATCCACTTATTTCTACATAGTAGTGAAACTTGCCAATACAATTCAAATGTATTGACCCTTGTGGCTGTAACTTGTTATGTTGCAGGTTTGTTTGATATTAGTGAAGTTGATTGATTAGGATTACAAGACTACAACCAACATGTTTGCCTGTGGCACTTTGAAGATGAAGGACCCCATGCTTATAGATATTCTGCTGCAATGTAATGTAATAGCCAAATGAGCTATGTAAGATGTAATAAAATTATGTTATTCCTGGTTATAAAATTGTATTATGACCTTTGTTTCTTGATATTACATCTTAACTGTGGATGCTAGCTATTGATCCAGGGACTAGCATTGTAAACACAGGGATGTCTACCTTATTAAAGGTTGGGACCTCTACAGATGGTATCAGAGCATTGTGTTGCGTGTAGGATTTGTAACCCTAGGATTGGACAAAACCCCTTAGAAAATAGGAGTTGTATTTGTTCCAAAACTTATTTACGAACAATCTTGTAAACTCTTTCTTCAACCATTTTGGTTTTGATTCTACATCTCTTCTATTTCAAACTGGATGGAAAAGCCTACCCCATGGACAAATACTTCACCATGTGCAAAGGAATTCATCAACTCTAATGACTTCAACATCTTCAACTCTAATGACTTCAACATCTTCAACTCCAATGACTTCAACATCTTCAGCATTTTCACCAAGGACCTCAACCTTGGATATCACTAAGGACAAGTCAGATAAGAAATCTTGCTCAAGATTTGGAGACTAAGGAAACACAAGTTAGAAGGATCCATCATCACCTTTGAAGTTTTGTGACCAAGAGTTTTCCCAAGGAAACCATGATCTCATGCAAGAAGAATCAACCAAGAAGGATGGGAAGATCACAAGTGAACCATATAGATGGACCACCATATTTATTTTAAGTCAAACACACCAACTTATGTGGTGTAACAAAAATATTTTGTTGCCTAAAGATATGCTTGAACTTTGTTGTTTGAGTGAAATGTTGTTGTGATTGCTTGCACATTGCTTGAGTGAATTGTGATGTGTGTGATTATAATTATTCCCTTAGAAATATCTTGCTTATTCTAATCTCAATTCAACCCAAACAGATGACTACTCCAAGAGACTCCAACATCAAGGTTGATGACAACAACAACCAAGAGGATAACATGAGAGAACTTATAGCAACCCAAAACCAGTTGAACCAAAGGACAACTCAATTCATAGCCAACACCAGTGGGGAAGATCCAACCCTGCAAAAGTTTTTGGAAAACCAAGCCCAAATGTTGCATAAGGTGATAGATCAAATGCTCAACATGGAAAGCAACTTTTCCAAAGGAGTTTATGACAACAAAGATGACAAAGATGTTATTCTGGAAGGAACCAAAGCTTGCAATATTTGTGGAGACAAGGATCACACTTCCAAGGAGCATGGAGATCAATGCCCCAACTATGAAGAGAAACATCCAGTTGGCCAATGTCCCACATCTCAAGCTACTTGTTACTTATGTGAAGGAAATAACCATGTCCCTATCCAATGCCCCATCTATTCGATAGTTGAACAAAGGAAACAAGGTGGAGTGCAACAAATGATTGCAAACTATCAAGAAGGAGCTAAGTCTACCAAGAAGGATGAAGACAAAGGAAAATCTCCACTTATACCTCCATGCAATACAACCAAATTTAAAGGACCAAAGAAGAGGCATATGAATTATCCAAGGAGCAATAGAAGGTCAAAGAAACCAGTAGACATTCCTACCTATAAGATAACATATGAAGAACATGAACTAGAGGCACTCCTAGCTTTGGAGAAACCCAAGAAAAAGAAGGACAAAATCCATGTGCAATGTAATCATTGCAAAGAAATGGGGCATTATTCCAGTGAATGCCCAGAGAAACAGAAGTATAAAGAGATTGGCCAAGTATGGTGCGACAATTGCAAAGAGCTAGGCCATTATGCAGCAACCTGTCCACAAGAGATACGTGAAGAACTCAAACTTATCACATGTTTCAGTTGTGGTAACCAAGGACATTATGCAAGTAACTGTCCAGAAAAGATGAAGCACAAGATAAACAAACCTATGAAGGATCTCAGCCTTGTCACATGTTTCAAGTGTGGAAACAAAGGACACTATGCAGATGTTTGCCCAGAGAAGTTTCCCCAAGATCCCAAGCAAGCCAAGATGTAATTTAGTTGGAAAATTTTTAAGGGTGGTAGTACCCTAGATGCTTTGAGCCAACTTGTAACCCTAGCCTTCCCAAATCTCGGGACGAGATTTATTTTAAGGGTGGTAGCCTGTCACATCCCAAGATTTTCCAAATCTTGTAATGTGAAAAATAAATGAATAAAATAAAACTTTGTTGATTTTTAGGGAGAGAAGAAACTTTTTGATTCCAATTGGAAACCTTCAAACCATTGATCAAATAAAATCCTAAAGGAATTTAAATTGATAAATAAACATTAAAGTTAAAAAAATATATTTGGAATTACTATTTTTGGATCCTTTAATAAAAAGATTTAGTTTTCAAATGAGAAGGTAGAAATATAAATAAGGATTATTTTATAGAGCCAAATTAAACCTTGGCCAAGCTTTTGAAATAAAATGTTTTGCTTTGATTAAAAGAGTAAAGGTTTATTTAAATAAAATAATAAGGATTTAATATCCAAGTTTATTAAAAATAAAGGTTTTTACTATTTTAATTATACATCAAAACTTATTAATTTGTTTTAAATAAGTTTTCCAAGTATTATATATTCTCAAATAAAACCTACTGAAGTGCTTTTGGTTTTATTTAGATTTCAAATGGATATTTTAAATAAATCAAAACCCATTTGATTTAATAACTAAGGTCCATTTTATTTAATCATTAATGGATCCTAAAATGAATAAAAAAATATTATTTTGTTTTGGACTTTGGTTTGTGTTGTTAAATAGGACTAAAATCAATGCAAAGTTTGGCAAAGATTGAAGCCATGTGAGTGTTTGATTAGTTTGTTTGAATTTCAAAAACAGAAAATCAAATTAGAAAAAGGAAAAAAATTTCAGAACAAAAAAATAGAGCAAGGACGACCCAACCCAATTAGCCCAATAAGACCCAGTTAGCCCAGTCCCTCTCTCCCCACAAGAAAATGATTCGCACCTACTTACTGACCCACGCAGACACCGACGAGTGGCCCCTCTTTCCCTCTCTCTTCCTCACTGACAGGCAGGTCCCACGCCAGCGTGTCATCGTCTTCAACCGCGGCAATTCCTTCCTGCCGTTGCAGACAAGAAACGCCGGCGATGAATACGCGTTAATGGCCGCGTTACTCCACCCCGCGACCATGCCCATATAACCGCCTGCGTCTTCCCTCTCTTTCCCCCCAAATGCCGCACCACCGGAGCCATCAGGCTGCCCTAATTTCCTCTCAGACCGCCACTGCCTCCTGCGAGGTTCTCCATCGATTCCGGCCAGTAGATACTGCCCCTTGCCTCCCTGAGCACACGGCCGTGATCCCCAGCCTCTGGCGCTTCTCCCTGTGCCTTCCGTCCAACCGCGTTCGCCCCAGAGCCTCGGCTTCGACAACATCCGAGCGCCACCACCGTTCACTGATACTCCGGCGGACTCCCCAGGTAACCTCCGTTCGCCCCAGCACTCCTCGATGATACTCCCGCACTCGCCACACCCTCACGAGTCTAACCGTGTCCTTGTTTTTCCTCGGGGTGAACCGCAGCATCGCCTTCGACGACCTCCAGAGCCGCCTGACGCCGCCACCCACTCCGGCGAGCGATTCCGATCACCTCCGTGCGCCTCTTCGCCAGCCAGTACCACCTCGAGCTTCACCGCAACCCTACGAGCACGGTGAGCACCTCCACTTCTCTCCTTGCTTCCTGTATCGCTGGCTCCGCCGTAGACAGAGCGTGCGCCGCCGCCAGCCGCCATCTCGTGGTCAAACGCATAGAGCCCGTCAGATCCAAATCCTGTGGCTACGATTAGATTAGATCGAAGGGGTAAGTTTGATTCAGAGCCGTGGGTTTCATTTAGATCTAACGCACCGCATCAGTCGATCCACCCGAAGCGGTACCGACGAATAGGAAAGCGCCATGTGGCCAGCCTTTGATTTAAAACAGAATTTGAAATCAGATTGTTATGCGAATTTGTAAACCTCATAACTTTTGATCCACACGTCCAAAATTTGCAAATATTATATCAATGGATTCAGAAAAACAAGCCCTAGCCAACCATGCAATTTGTGTAGTAAAAAGCTTCTGGTAAAATGTTTGTTTTTGCAGAAACATTTGTATGCTTGTTTAGGTTATAGAAATTATTCCAAGATGATTTTGGGGTTAAAATCTTTGCAAAATGGTTTGTTGTGAACATAATGACCTTAGGAACCAACTTATGGATTTAAAAATGTATTTTGTGAAGTTTAGGATTGAATAATTGAATTAGCCCATTTCTAGTCAAATAAAAATATTGATTTTGATATGGAAATGATTTTTGAGTAAAACCTTTTGGGAAATGTGTTGATTCAAACCTACTGACCTTAAACACCAAGTTTTGAGAATTAACAACTTATTTGGTGAACAACATAATTTTTTTGCTTTGCTAAAAACATTTTCCACCACATGAAATAATGGTTGGATTTAAGAATGGTTTATAGATAAAACCCTTCTGCAAATGACTTTGCCACTTAAGAAAATGACCACTTTGAACCTTGAAATGTTTAGAGCCTATTAGAAACCACCTTTGCAAATAAAACTATCTTTTGCATGCTTGCATGCATGACTTTGTTTCTATTATTTTATGTGTGATTAATTTGTTTGATTATTGTTAGGAATGCTAGTTGAATTTGTGTTTGCTTGATTGACTTGTAGTGAAGTTAGAAGAGTGTGATATTAGCAAGATCAAGAAGTGAACCAGCATCTTCTACCAAAAAGGCAAGTGACACTAGCATCCAAGTCCTACTATTTTCATTACACTTAGTGGATTTTGAAACATGCATGAGAAGGACTACTATATTTTGCTATGCTAAATCCTATTAGGATACCCTTATATATTCCTTAGTGAAAACAATGTAGTTGTAATATGCTTATGTAGGGATTCGTAGCATGGAAAACAAAAATTTTCTATCGCATACAAACAAACAAGCCAAGATCTATCTACTAGATTGTAGCAACGAGTCGATGGAATAACTCACCCTCGAAGATTCCAAAGCGTTTAACGAGAGCGGATTCTCGTGGGTGATGTAGTCGTACTCTTCCCGATCTCAAGATCGCGTAGACAATCCTTCCGGCGCTGCGTTCCGGCAGCGCTCCCGCAGTCGGTCACACGTTCGGTACTCGACGAAGACCTTCCTCTCCCTTGTTCTAGCAGGCAGTGGAGGTTGTAGCACTCTCCTCGCGATTCCGGCAGCACAACGGCGTGGTACCGGAAGTAGAGGGGAGATCTCGCAGGGCTTCGCCTTAAGACGGAGCGAGTATGGTGGAGTATGAGAGAGTCCCTCGACGATCTAGAGTTTAGACACGCCGAGGAGGGGCAAGCCGGCGGCTAGGGTTTAGCTAGGCGGCGGCGTCGGTTTGCCCTAGGGCCGGCGGTGGCTATGGAGGCGGCGGCATGGTGCTAGGGTTTGGAGGAGAGGATCTTGTGTGTCTCTAGGAGGGAGCCCTGCCCGTCCTTATATAAGTGGAGGGGCCGACCGGCCAAGGGGAGGGAGAGGAGTCCCTCCCCAACTCGGCTTGGAGGTGGGCCGGCGGTTGGAGGAGGGAACTCCTCCCCAACTCGGTTTCCCACTCCTCCTCCTCTTTCCAAAAACTGCCGTTTGACTTTCAAACTAGCAGTTTGACTTTTCAAACTAGGATTTGAATAAACCCTCTATTTTGTTCAGAGATGACACCGAGTACATGATGCAATCATACCAACTTGATATAACACATTCATGTACCCTTCCCCCCGGATTGCCAGACATTCCGGAACCTTCTAGAACATTCTCGATAAAAATACCGGAACCATTGCCCAACTCCGAAACGGGACTTTCCTTATATGAATCTTATTCTCCGGACCATTCCGGATCTCCTCATGATATCCTGAATCCCATTCGAGACTCCGAACAACATTCGGTCTCTTTCTCATCATTCCATAACTACTCAAACAACGTTGAATCCTTAAGTGTGTCTCCCTACGGTTCGTGAATTATGCGGACATGATCGAGACACTTCTCCGATCACTAACCAATAGAGGAATCTGGAAATTCATATGGCTCCCACATATTTCTACGATTACTTTGCGATCGAATGAACCACTTACATACGATATCAATTTCCCTTTGTCTCACGATAGTTTACTTATCCGAGGTTATGATCGTCGGTATCTCTGCATACCTAGTTCAACCTCGTTACTGATAAGTATTCTTTTCTCGTTCCCGTGATATGTGATCCCTTGTGAGCCAGTCACATGCTTGCAAGCTAATTGGATGACATTTCACCGAGAGGGCCCAGAGTATATCTATCCGTCATATGGATGGACAAATCCCACTCTTGATCCATGTGTTTCAACCAATACTTTCCGAACACTCAATGCCATCTTCATAGCCACCCAGTTACGGTGTGGTGTTTGATGTCATCAAAGCATCCATCCGGTAAAGGTGATATGCATGATCTCATGGTCGATGGAATTAGATTACTATGTATCAGAAAGCATATAGCAATTGAACTATTAAAATGACTTGATCTTTATGCTACGCTTATCTATAGGAGTATGTCCATCATATCATTCTCCTAACGATATGATCTTGTTGTTAATAACATCTCAATGTTCATGATAGGGAAACCACAATCATCTTATTAACCAACAAGCTAGTATAATATAGAGGCTTTACCAGGGACTTCAAATTAAGTTTACAAATCACACAAGTATCAATGTTTCCTTGTTAATACTATTATAGCATGAATGTAAACATTTATCATAAACACAAAGATATAATAATAACCACATTTATTATTGCCTCTAGGGCATATCTCCAACAGTCTCCCACTTGCACTAGAGTCATCTAATCTAGATTACATGGTAATATAGCGAACACCCATGGCAGTTTGGTGCTGGTCATGTTTTGCCCTCGGGAGAGGTTTAGTCAACGGATCCGCCACATTCAGATCTGTGTGTACTTTGCAAATCTTTATATCCCCATCTTGGATATGTTCTCGAATAGCGTGAAAACGTAGCTTGATGTGCTTCAGCTTCTTGTGTGACCTTGGTTCTTGCGCATTGGCTATGGCGCCCATGTTATCACAGTAGATAGACATTGGGTCCAGCACACTAGGAACCACACCCAGCTCTGTAATGAACTCTTTCATCCATATCGCTTCTTGTGAAGCCTCCGAAGCAGCCATGTATTCCGATTCAGTTGAAGATCTCGCCACAACGCTTTGCTTTGCACTCCTCCAGCTAACTGCTGCACCATTCAAAATAAATACGTATCCAGATTGTGATTTAGAATCATCCGGATCGGTGTTCCAACTAGCATCGGTGTAACCATTAACAACGAGCTGTTCATCACCTTCATAAGAAAGAACCATATCCTTAGTTCTTCTCAAGTACTTAAGGATGTTTTTGACCGCTGTCCAATGATCCATTCCTAGATCACTTTGATATCTGCTAGTTAAACTAACATCATATGCAATGTCGGGTCTAGTACATAGCATGGCATACATTAGAGATCCTATGGCTGAGGCATAGGGAGTCTTACTCATCCTTTCTCTATCTTCTGCCGATGTCGGACTTTGAGTTTTACTCAAGGTCGTATTGGGCAACATGGGCAAGAACCCTTTCTTGCTATCTTCCATTCCAAAACTCTTTAGAACTTTGTCCAAAATATGTACTTTGTGACAATGATATTTGGCGTCTCGATCTATCTCTATAAATCTTTATGCCTAATATGTAAGCTGCTTCGCCAAGATCCTTCATTGAAAAACTATTATTCAAATATTCCTTGACACTATTTAGAAGGTCTACATCATTCCCAATCAACAATATGTCATCTACATATAGTATTAAGAATGCTACAGAGCTCCCACTCACTTTCTTGTAAATACAAGCTTCTCCATAAGTTTGTATAAAACCAAAACTTTTGATCACCTTATCAAAACGTTGATTCCAACTTCGGGATGCTTGCTTCAATCCATAGATGGACCGTTGAAGCTTGCATACCTTGTTAGCATCTTTAGGATCGACAAAACCTTTGGGTTGCATCATATACAACTCTTCATCAATGTCTCCATTGAGGAATGCTGTTTTGACATCCATCTGCCATATCTCATAATCGTAATATGCAGCAATTGCTAACATAATCCTCACAGATTTTAGCTTCGCTACCGGTGAGAAAGTCTCATCGTAGTCAACTCCTTGAATTTGTCGAAACCCTTTTGTGACAAGTCGAGCTTTATAGACAGTAACATTACCATCAGCATCTGTTTTCTTCTTGAAAATCCATTTATTCTCGACGGCCTTCCGGCCATCTGGTAAGTCCACCAAAGTCCATACTTGGTTTTCGTACATGGATCCAATCTCGGATTTCATGGCTTCTTGCCATTTATTGGAATCTGGGCTCATCATCGCTTCCTCATATGTCTCAGGGTCATCGGTGTTGTCCACCAACATGACACTCATAACGGGATCATACCAATCTGGAGTGGTGCGAGTTCTTGTTGACCTGCGAGGCTCTGTAGCAACTTCAACCGAAGTTTCATGATCATCATCATTAGCTTCCTCTCTTACTAGTGCAAGCGTCACAGGAACTACTTCCGGTGCTGCGCTACTCGCAATTTCGAGAGAAGGTTCGACAACCTCGTCGAGTTCTACTTTCCTTCCAGTCACTTCTTTCGAGAGAAATTCCTTCTCCAGAAAGGATCCATTCTTGGCAACGAAGATTTTGCCTTCGGATCTATGATAGAAGGTATACCCAATAGTTTCCTTCGGGTATCCTATGAAGACGCATTTTTCCGCTTTGGGTTCAAGCTTGTCCGGCTGTAACTTCTTTACATAGGCTTCGCATCCCCAAACTTTAAGGAACGACAATTTAGGTTTCTTCCCAAACCATAATTCATACGGTGTCGTTTCAACGGATTTAGATGGTGCCCTATTTAAAGTGAATGCGGCTGTTTCTAATGCATAACCCCAAAATGATAGAGGTAAATCTGTAAGTGACATCATAGAACAAACCATATCTAAGAGAGTTCGATTACGACGATCGGACACACCATTACGCTGTGGTGTTCCCGGCGGTGTCAATTGTGAAAGTATTCCGCATTTCTTCAAATGCTCGCCAAACTCGTAACTTAGATATTCACCTCCATGATCAGAACGTAGAAATTTAATCTTCTTGTTACGTTGATTCTCTACCTCACTTTGAAATTCCTTAAACTTCTCGAAAGTTTCGGACTTATGTTTCATGAAATAGATATACCCATATCTACTCAAGTCATCCGTGAAGGTAAGAACATAACGATAACCACCGCGCGATGCTACACTCATTGGACCACACACATCGGTATGTATGATTTCCAATAAGTCCGTAGCTCGCTCCATCATACCAGAAAATGGAGTCTTAGTCATTTTACCCATCAGACATGCTTCACATCTTTCAAGTGATTCAAAATCAAGTGATTCAAGAAGTCCATCGGAATGGAGTTTCTTCATACGCTTCACTCCAATGTGACCAAGATGACAGTGCCACATATAGGTCGAGTTATCGCTCGATTTCAAACGTTTAGCCTCAATGTTATTAATATGTGTATTTCCACTATCGAGATTCAATAAGAATAGACCATCTATCAAAGGTGCATGTGCATAAAACATATTACTCATATAAATCGAACAACCATTATTCTCGGACTTAAACAAGTAACCGTCTCGCAATAAACAAGATCCAGATATAATGTTCATGCTTAACGCAGGCACCAAATAACAATTATTTAAGTATAAAACTAATCCCGATGGTAGATGAAGGGGTAGCGTGCTGACCGCGATCACATCAACCTTTGATCCATTTCCAACGCGCATCGTCACCTCGTTCTTCGCTAGCTTCCGTTTATTCTGGAGCACCTGTTTCGAGTTACAAATATGAGCAACCGAACCAGTATCAAATACCCAGGCACTACTACGAGTACTAGTGAGATACACATCAATAACATGTATATCGGATATACCTTTCTTCTTGATGTTGCCGTTCTTCAAATCCGCCAAGTACTTTGGGCAATTCCGCTTCCAGTGACCTTCTCCCTTGTAGTAAAAGCACTCAGTATCAGGCTTAGGTCCAGCCTTGGTATTCTTCATCGGCGTGGTAACTTTCTTACCACCCTTCTTGAAGTGTCCCTTTTGCTTAGACTTGCCTTTCTTGAATTTGGTGGTCTTATTGACCAACAACACTTGGTGCTCTTTCTTGATCTCCACTTCTGCAGATTTCAACATAGCAAAGAGTTCTGGCAACGTCTTGTTCATGTTCTGCATGTTGTAGTTCATCACAAAGTTCTTGTAACTTGGTGGTAGTGATTGGAGGACACGGTAAATCCCCAAAGCATTAGGAATCACAATACCCAAGCTTTGAAGTTTGGTTACGTGCCTAGACATCTTAAGCACATGCTCACTGACGGAGCTGCCCTCTTCCATCTTGCAGTTAAAGAACTTTTCAGAAGCCTCATAGCTTTCAATTGCCGCATGAGTCTCAAAGATCAATTTGAGATCCTCAACAATATCATATGGGTCTGAATTCTCAAACCTTTTCTGAAGCTCCGATTCTAAACCATACAAGATAGTACACTGAACTGTGGAGTACTAAGTCTTCTGAGTGAGGTAAACATTCTTTACTTCATCGGCAGCATCAGCTGCAGGTGGGTCACCCAGCGGTGCATCCAGCACATAGGTCAAATTACCAGCTGTGAGGACAATCCTCAAATTGCGGAACCAATCCGTGAAGTTGCTTCCATTGTTTTTCAACTTTTCTTTCTCTAGGAATGCATTAAAATTGATGGTAGGGGCTGCCATTGATCTACAACATATTTGCAATAGTTTAGACTAAGTTTATGACAAATTGAGTTCAAATTAATAATAAAATTAATCTTGGTGAAATCCCACTCAAAACAATATCCCTCACATTGTTTTAGTGATCACACAAACCAAATCCACCACATCAACACCGATCATCACGAGAGTTGATATAGTTTCAATGGCGAACAATCGACATGTTCATCATATCTACTATATGATTCATGCTTTACCTTTCGGTGATCCGTGTTCCGAAACCATGTCTGTACATGCCAGGCTCGTCAAGATCAAACCTTAGTTTCCGCATGAGCAAATCTGGCTTGCTCACGTTGTATACACTTGCGGAATCTAACACACCCGATCATCACGTGGTGCTTCGAAACAACAAGCTTTAGCAACGGTGCTAACTAAGGGTGAACACTTTATGACTTGAAATTCATGTGCATGAGGGATCATCTTATAATGCTACCGTCGTCTACTAAGCAATACAAGATGCATAAAGGATTAACATCACATGCAATTCATAATATGTGATATGATATGGCCTTTCTTCTTAGTGCTTCCGATCTCCATCTTCTAGCATGAACATGATCTCCATCATCACCGGCATTGCATCAAGGTCAATGACGCTTCTCCATGGTTGTCGTCCACCGGCTTCAACTATTACAACTACTTTGAATAGACACGCTGGTCTTAACATAAATTAAAGACAACCATATGGCTCCTGCCGGTTGCCAACTTACAATAAGGAACATTGCATACATCAAATATAATCACAATCATGGCCATATCACATCACAGCACACCCCTGCAAAACAAAGTTAGACGCCTCTACTTACTTTGCATATTTTACGTGGTTTGGGGCTTTCAATAAGTGTCGTTATAACTTACGAACATGAACCACAACATTGATACTAGTATTGTTAATCACCCGTTGTAAATTGGATCTTAACTATGCTAGGAGAAACAGGCACCCGCAAAGCCACTTATGCAATACAAGTTGCATGTCAAGCGTGGAGCAAGTCTCATGAACGATGTCATGTAAGGTTAGCCCGGGCCGCTTCATCCCAACATACCGCAAGATGCAAAGTACACAAGAAGCAATCGACAATAAAAGCATCAACGCCCACAATGACCATTGTGTTCTACTCGTGCAACAGATCTACATATAGACACGGCTCTGATACCACTGTAGGGATTCATAGCATGGAAAAAAAAATTTCTATCGCATACAAACAAACAAGCCAAGATCTATCTACTAGATTGTAGCAACGAGTCGATGGAATAACTCACCCTCGAAGATTCCAAAGCGTTTAACGAGAGCGGATTCTCGTGGGTAATGTAGTCGTACTCTTCCCGATCTCAAGATCGCGTAGACGATCCTTCCGGCGCTGCGTTCCGGCAGCGCTCCCGCAGTTGGTCACACGTTCGGTACTCGTCGAAGACCTTCCTCTCCCTTGTTCCAGCAGGCAGCGGAAGTTGTAGCACTCTCCTCGCGATTCCGGCAGCACAACAGCATGGTACCGGAAGTAGAGGGGAGATCTCGCAGGGCTTCGCCTTAAGCCGGAGCGAGTATGGTGGAGTATGAGAGAGTCCCTCGACGATCTAGAGTTTAGACATGCCGAGGAGGGGAAAGCCGGCGGCTAGGGTTTAGCTAGGCGGCGGCGGCGGTTTGCCCTAGGGCCGGCGGTGGCTATGGAGGCGGCGGCGGCTTGGTGCTAGGGTTTGGAGGAGAGGATCTTGTGTGTCTCTAGGAGGGAGCCCTGCCCCTCCTTATATAGGTGGAAGGGCCGGCCGGCCAAGGGTAGGGAGAGGAGTCCCTCCCCAACTCGGTTTGGAGGTGGGCCGGCGGTTGGAGGAGGGAACTCCTCCCCAACTCGGTTTCCCACTCCTCCTCCTCTTTCCAAAAACTATCGTTTGACTTTCAAACTAGCCGTTTGACTTTTCAAACTAGGATTTGAATAAACCCTCTATTTTGTTCAGCGATGACACCGAGTACATGATGCAATCATACCAACTTGATATAACACATTCATGTACCCTTCCCCCCCGGAGTGCCGGACATTCCGGAACCTTCTAGAACATTCCCGATGAAAACACCGGAACCATTCCCCAACTCCGAAATGGGACTTTCCTTATATGAATCTTATTCTCCGGACCATTCCGGATCTCCTCGTGATATCCCGAATCCCATTCGAGACTCCGAACAACATTCGGTCTCTTTCTCATCATTCCATAACTACTCAAACAACGTCGAATCCTTAAGTGTGTCTCCCTACGGTTCGTGAATTATGCGGACATGATCGAGACACTTCTCCGATCAATAACCAATAGAGGAATCTGGAAATTCATATGGCTCCCACATATTTCTACGATTACTTTGCGATCGAATGAACCACTTACATACGATATCAATTTCCCTTTGTGTCATAATAGTTTACTTATCCGAGGTTATGATCGTCGGTATCTCTGCATACCTAGTTCAACCTCGTTACTGATAAGTATTCTTTTCTCGTTCCCGTGATATGTGATCCCTTGTGAGCCAGTCACATGCTTGCAAGCTAATTGGATGACATTTCACCGAGAGGGCCCAGAGTATATCTATCCGTCATATGGATGGACAAATCCCACTCTTGATCCATGTGTTTCAACCAATACTTTCCGAACACTCAATGCCATCTTTATAGCCACCCAGTTACGGTGTGGTGTTTGATGTCATCAAAGCATCCATCCGGTAAAGGTGATATGCATGATCTCATGGTCGAAGGAATTAGATTACTATGTATCAGAAAGCATATAGCAATTGAACTATTAAAATGACTTGATCTTTATGCTACGCTTATCTATAGGAGTATGTCCATCATATCATTCTCCTAACGATATGATCTTGTTGTTAATAACATCTCAATGTTCATGATAGGGAAACCACAATCATCTTATTAACCAACAAGCTAGTATAATATAGAGGCTTTACCAGGGACTTCAAATTAAGTTTACAAATCACACAAGTATCAATGTTTCGTAAACATTTATCATAAACACAAAGATATAATAATAACCACATTTATTATTGCCTCTAGGGCATATCTCCAACAGCTTAGACCTGCTATGTATATTTCGAGAAAGGATACATGTTGAGATTATATGAAGTTGAGAAAAGACTTGTGTTTTATATAATAAAACAAGTACTTAATGAACCACCTGGGTGGACAAAGATACTCAAGTTTTGGACAAGGTGGCAACAAGAGGAACCATGTTTATATGGCAATATCTTTTTGTTGTGCACCAGATGAAAACCACCCAGGGACTTAGAGATTGAACATGTTTCTCGTACAGTGGCTTCCGTGTGCAGCCACATGCTAAATGGGCACTGGCTTAGTCAATTACATTGTGGAAGACCCATGCATTGGCCTCTTCAGGTTAACTAAATGAGGGAACTAGGAACCCTACATTGGTGCCTGAAGACAAGCTGGAATTATATATGGGAGGACCCTATGGAAAGACTTCGTCACATTCTCAATCTGCCAGTACTCCATCTTGGTGAGTACTTATCTAGCGGCCACTGGTGGCAACAAGATGAGATTGTGTCATGTGGGTAAAGTGTACCACTTCTGCAGAAGATAAAATTCTAAGTACTTAGCCGTGTCCCCGGTTATGGACAATACTGAGCAACTAAGGCCTGAAGCTATGGGAAATCTCGACATTCCAATTTCTAAAAGCAAAACTTTAAAGTGACAACAAAAGACTTGAAGCACTTGGGGTGTACCAAGGAGCTCAAGAGATTTTGATAAAGACTTGAAGCACTTGGGGTGTACCAAGGAGCTCAAGAGATTTTGATAAAAGCACTTGGGGTGTACCAAGGAGCTCAGAAAGATTTTTGACAAAAGATCAAAACTACTTTGAAAAGATAGGATAAATTATTGCTTTCTACAAATGAGCCAAAAACCCTACCTAGCCAATATGCATCTAATGATAGGATCCACTTATTTCTACATAGTAGTGAAACTTGCCAATACAATTCAAATGTATTGACCCTTGTGGCTGTAACTTGTTATGTTGCAGGTTTGTTTGATATTAGTGAAGTTGATTGATTAGGATTACAAGACTACAACCAACATGTTTGCCTGTGGCACTTTGAAGATGAAGGACCCCATACTTATAGATATTCTGCTGCAATGTAATGTAATAGCCAAATGAGCTATGTAAGATGTAATAAAATTATGTTATTCCTGGTTATAAAATTGTATTATGACCTTTGTTTCTTGATATTACATCTTAACTGTGGATGCTAGCTATTGATCCAGGGACTAGCATTGTAAACACAGGGATGTCTACCTTATTAAAGGTTGGGACCTCTACAATTCTCCGATCAATGTCATGGGTGGTTTCGTCGAGGGTGCTTTATGGAACTATCGCGGGTGATTTTGGCGGTTGAATCGGAAGAGGAAGCAGTGGGAAAGAGGAAGGGGAACTGGCCCGGAGTAATGCCGTAGCGCTGTTTCTTGAATTGGCCAGGGGCTCGAGGCGACGTAGTACTCAACAGGTATACTTATATTTTTGACCAACATGATATCCCTGTCTCTCCTTATATCAACACTAGAAAATGTAATATGCTTCTTCACCAAGAATTGGCGAATCACTCGACGCCCATCGCCATACCTCAGGCTCCTACAGAAATGATAGACTAGCACATGCTTTCTCAAGGCTAGCTGCCCCACCGCGACTGTTTGCGGCTCAGCACTATCACGACGAGGGGGTGTACTCGAGGTCCAACCAACAATCCGATCCTTTTCTGATTCAAGCCAAGCCTCGTACATGGCAAGAGTGTCTTCGACCTTCAAGTCCTCGTTGGTGTACACCACCGTCAGGGCGGTGGTGCCATGCACAGTGAAAGAGACCGTGTCCGTGAATCTCCATCCGTCATCGACCGATACGTGGCCGGCCATGGAGAAAAGAAAGAGGGGTGGTTCCGACGGAGTGATGAAGAGGAATGGGGGAGCGTGGGTGTTGCGAAAATGAGGAAGAGGAGTGGGGGCGGCTGAGAGAGGAAGAGGAATTGGTCGGAGCAATGTCGTGGGTGGATTCGTCGAGGGTGCTTTATGGAACTATCGCGGGTGATTTCGGCGGTTGAATCGGAAGAGGAAGCAGTGGGAAAGAGGAAGAGGAACTGGCCCGGAGTAATGCCGTAGCGTTGTTTCTTGAATTGGCCGGGGGCTCGAGTCAACGAATAGAGTGGTAATGCTACAGTATAGTAGAGCGATGGTTCCTGATAAAACAGGGGCGAGAGGTTGTGCATCCCATCAGTTTGACTCGTAGAGGCACTCGTAAATACTGACCGTCTCCTAGGAAGTTGCCGTGCCTCCCCGGCGTTTTTAGAGATGGTTCTTATATACAGTCGTCTGAGAATTACTATTAGAAGTGCTTGGTAATAATGCCTTTTTGAGGGTGTATCACCGGTGACGACAAATTTGCACGATAGTGTCCGCTTCTCTGCCTTGAGAGACACTGTGATCTTGCCAGTTCAGAAGTGTATAGCTCATACTCCATAGTATATAGTAGCAGTTCAAAATTTATTAAGAGGTAATAACTAAACTGATCTCTATGATAAATATAAGAAGTTCAAAAGTACTCTAGAACGAGCACAAAATCACCCCGACATATATACAAGAAAGTATGATGAATGAAGATGCAATATCTAGAACGATGGATCATTGTTGACTTCATCATCAACAGTAGGTCGTACCGATATTGAATCTTCTGCATCATCATCACTAGGCGTAAATACAACATATTCATTAGAAATCTCACTCCCCATATCCTCGGACCCGGCTGGAGTCGGCATATCAATTTTGTTGTGCTTGATTAATGCTTTCAGCATCATGTTGTTCTCTTTCAGCCTAGCATGATCCCTATGACGCTTGTCCTGATCTTCCATGTAGATGGCATGCCATCTTCTTAGCCCTTTAATGAGCCGCTCTTGAGTCCTGTTGTTCTCATGGGTAGATGATCCAGGAATATCCAGATAGTCCACATCTCTTGGAGCCCTGTTCCGCTGTGATTTCTTGGTCATACCTTTGATATGATTGTCAAGGGGGGGTCTGTGAGTACAATCCTTCCCGTAGGACATGCCAGTGTTGTACTGTGCTTTGGTGACATGCTGAATGAATGCATGAATGTATGGAGCATACACTAGTGACCTCTGATGATCCACCATGTTTCTCCTTATCTCTTGATACAAGAGATCCATCACATCAATATTTCCTTCCTTCCTTTGTACGATAAACCAGATTAGGTTTTTTGCATATCCACGTATGCTAGAGGAGTCTCACAACTTTGGGACCAAGGTCCACCGAAAAATCTTGTGCAATGTGTCAAAGAAGGGCAAGAGGCCACCAATTTGCCCATGCACAACAACATTACCCTCGGGATGGGAAGATGGATGATAGCAGCCATTTAGTTCATTGGGCTTCTTTGTGAAATCATCATGGAGACTAACAAAATTAGTATCATCTGGATCAACCATATTGATTCCAAGAGATGCAACAAATTCACTAAGTGGGGCACGGTATTCCTTGTCATCGGTCATCCACTAAAAATGCCTAGAATCATCCTTCTCAAGAAAGAGGGTACAATAGAATTGTATCACCACTTGTTCATTGTAGTGACACCTGAACTCCATGATCTTCACTAGCCTAGGCGATCACATGTTTCTAATATGTTAACAAATATTTCCTTGTTTTTCTTGATGTGCTTAAAGTCGATTGCCCTTTGAGGAGAAACCTTACTTGTAATTTGGAGAATCATCTCAAATACCTTTTTCCGATTTAAGGCACAAAACCATTTGAGGATACCTTTATCTCTCTTAGCCTCATACTGATTTTCATCCCAACAAAGAGATTCATAATAGCGCTTCAGCAATTTCATCAGTCTTCTAATTTTTTTTAGGCAATGCTACTTTGGGAGCTGTGATTATGACCTTCTTTGCGGCGGGGTTTGATAAGCTCACTAGTAGAGAAAACCTTATAGCCGTATTCTTTAGCACCGACGAAGCCGGTCCGGGGTCACCGACGGTAAGGCCTTCCAGGCCTTCCTCGCGTTACCGCTAGCGAATGGTCATCAGATTTGCTGGGGCTAGCCCATACGCCACCGGCGAATAGGACCCGCGTGCGCTGGGTCTGTGGTGGGCTGTGTGCCCCCGAATGGGCCACCCTTTAGCACCGGCGAAACACATCACCATTCGCCGAGACTAACGCTTGTTACCACCAGCGAGTCCATGTCGTGTTTGTCGGTGATAAGGCCATCCGGATGGTCCACCCGGGCCCACAATTTACCGCTGACACTTGTCACCCTTGTTCGCTGGCAATGTAAAAATTACCACCGGCGATAACGCACCTGTTTGTTGGCGATATTTTTGTCCACCTACCACCCCCTTCCACTCCTCCCTACCTCCGACTGCTGGGACCTGTTCGCCGGGGGTAATCTAGGCTTTAAATGTGGTCGCGAATCAGCCACCTACCACCTCTTCCTTACCCCTATCTAGCTCACTTCTCATGGCAACTCGACCCAAATCTTTGGTAACTCACCCCCCACTTCTCCCCACCTATTTTAGCTAATTCAACCAACCAAAATAGGTATATTTGATCAAATATCGTTCCTCCTCTTTCCCCACCCATATAGTAGCTAGCTTGCAAGTTCTAGATCTAGATCTAGATCTATCTCATCGCAACACACTCTCTTCGGTAGACGTGTTGTGTCTCTTCGGTTCTCTTGGAGCTCACGTGAACTAATAGGTATATAGTATAGATGTGGGAATGTGCGCATGAGTTAATGTCACTTCTTGTGATGGCGAAAAGCGGTTCCATGCATCTGTGGACCGTTTTGCATTGTTTTTGGTGTGCAGGTACAAATAAGTTGCCAATGTTTTGCCGGAATGTCGATTAACTTTCATTCTGGCGAATTTCTAGCACGCCAGCATGACCATTTTTTATCAAAGGTCATGCCGAATTTTCCCGTCAAAGCCGAGACGACATTTCTAATCAATTCTCTTATAGTGCAGGCGACAATGGTCATCGAGATGAAGGAAAGCACTGATACGTCCAAAATGTATCTACTTTCCCGAACACTTTTGCTATTGTTTCTCCTCTAAACTTGTGTGATTTGGATACAGCTAACACGAACTGACGCTGTTTTCAGCAGAATTACCTTGGTCTCTAGTTTTTGTGTAGAAAATCAACTATCAGGAAAAATCCCGGAAAATATGTCAAAAATCCTATTTCACCAGAACACTCACGGAGCCAGAAGATGAGGCGGAGGTGGGTCATGAGGGTCCCACACCCTGTTCCGCGCGGGCCAGGCCTGGCCGCGCCTGGAGGGGGTGTGGCCGCCTCCGGCACCCCCTCTGCCTCCTTCTTCGCCTATAAGTTGCCTTCTGACCTAAAAACTCAGGGGGGTTCGACGTTTTTCCAGAAAGAGTTCCGTTGCGCCGCCACCACCAGAAACCACGATTCGAAACCAGAAACTCCGTTTTGGCATCCTGCCGGGATGGGGAATTTGGAGAGGATCATCGCCATCATTATCAACAACGCCTCTCCATCAACCATCCATGTTTCCCCCATCCATGAGTGAGTAATCCCCCATTGTAGGCTATGGGGATGGTAGGGATTGGATGAGTTCTATCATGTAATCGAATAAGATTGTTAGGGCATGGTGCCTAGTATCTCTATTAGTGCTATTTGACTTTGTTGCAACTTGTTGTGGTTAATGCTTGTCACTAGGGCCCGAGTGCCATGATCTCAGATCTGAACTAATTTATTGATTCATGATGATAGTATTGTTTGTGATCTTATCTGCTAGTTGTGTACACATATCATAGTCCGGATCCAAAGGCCCCGAAGTGACACAAATTGGGACAGCCGAAAGGGATAGCTATGGTGTGAGGATCACATGTGTTCACGGAGTGTTAATGCTTTGCTCCGGTGCTCTATTAAAAGGAGTAACTTAATTGCCAGTAGATTCCCTTGAGGCCTCGCTGCAACGGGCTGGAAGGACAAAAGATGTTGTGCAAGTTCTCATTGCGAGCGCGTATGACCATATATGGGACACATGCCTATGATTTTTTAGTACTTGGATGCTTTATCTTATTTATCTGCAATTTCCTTAGATCTTGAAGTTACATGTTTAGACTCATCCATGCAATGCCCGTCCATCAATCCCTATGCCTACCGCACTTATATCCTACAGTTTGCTACTACTGTTACTACTGCCTTTGTTTTACTGCTGCTGTTACTTTGCTATTGCTACTACAAAACTATTGCTACTGATAAACTACTATGAGCAAGACCGTTTCTAGGTGCAGCTAAATTGACAACTCAGTTGTTAAGGCTTATAAGTATTCTTTGTCTCCCCTTGTGTCGAATCAATAAATTGGGTAATACTACCCACGAAGACTGTTGTGATCCCCTATACTTGTGGGTCACCAAGACTATTTTTTGGCGCCGTTGCCGGGGAGCATAGCTTTATTTGTAAGTTCACTTGGATCTATTACTGTTCACTGCTACTCCTTTCATCATGGGGAAGTCTTGTGATGGAAAGTTTCCTATTTTACCATCCACCACAAGAAGAGGTACAGTCCTAAACACCTCCGCTGCTCTTGATTCACAGCCTATTATAAATAAGCTTGTTACACAACCACCACATACTTATGTCACACACACTACTACTACTACTGAATCTGAAACTGCTTCTGATACTCATGATGTTACTTCTACTGTGTTTGATGCGAGTGGTTCATTAGGTCCTTTCCTAGATGCTACTATTGCTAGAACAATTTTGGGAAACAATGAAACTCCTAGTGAAGACACTATTACACCTGTTAGCTCACTTGAGTCTAGAGAGAGATATGATATTAGTGATGGTTACATTGAAATGACTGATGATTTTATTGAAGAGTACCAAAACACACATGGTGCTAGTGCTATTAGGAGTCTCCTTGAGAGACTTACCATTATTCCTAAACTGTCTTCTGATGGTAAGTTTGCCATTTCTGCCATAGATATTAAAGATAAATATTACGATTTCTCTCTTGATTTATCCTATTTAGACATTGTTGAGAAAGAACCTTTTTGTGGGACTAAAAATGAGAGTGATGTAGCTCATATGAATGAGCTTTCCACTATGAGTGCCTTATTCTTTGATGATTTTAAGATGCACAAGTACTTTGTTACTAAGATCTTCCTCTTTTCACTAAAAGGAGAAGCTAAAGCTTGGTTTATTAGATTAACTCCTGGATCCATTGATAGCCCTGATTGCTTGATTGCTTCTTTCTTTCAGAAATATCTTCCTCCCAGTTTTAGACATGCTGCTTTGCAGAATTTTTTTGATTTTAAATAGGGAGAAGAAGAGAAATTGCCTGAGTCATGGACAAGGTTCTGTGCCTTGGTTCGTGCACATCCTAGATGTCCATTACCTAAAAATGAGCTTCTTGATATTTATTATAATGGACTAACTGATGATTCTAGGACATACCTAGATAGTTTTGCTGATTGTGTTTTCAGGAAAAGAACTCCTACAGATGCTGAAGAATTAATGGCTAAAATAAGCAAGAATTATGATGATTGGACTTCAACTGAGCTAAATACACCTGAGCCTATTACTCCTGAACCAATTGTGCCTGAACCAGCTCCAACACCAACACCAAGGAAGAGGGGAGTGATTCCATTAAATGATGAAGTGATTAAGGAAGCTAAGAAATGTCTACTATTGAGCAAAATACACATGTTTAAGGAGAAATGTATTAGAGCTGAAGATTGATACGTTGGAAAAGTATCTATAATTTTTGATGCTCCATGCTTGTTTAGTATCTACTTTGCTTTACTTGTCCACAGTTTGAGGTGCTTTTTACATGTTTTCTGGTACTAACCTACTAACAAGTTGCAACAGTGCCAGATGCCTGTTTTCTGCTGTTTTTGGTTTCAGAAAAGTTAGGAAAGAAATATTCTCGGAATTGGACGGGACAAAGGACAAAGTCAATTACTTTCCGTGGGGAACAATAAGTATAGAGGAGAGCTAGAGGGGCAGGCCAGAGGGGCCAGAACCACCCAGGCGTGGGTGGGCCCCACCCCGTGCTTGGCTAGGGTCTGGTCGCCCTGGCGGCCGCCTCGGTCTCCCCCTTCGCCTATAAGAAGCCCCAATGCAGAAACCCTGGGTACCTGATCAAATATCCACGAAACCATCAGTAGCCGCCGCCACCATCGTCCCTAGATCAGGGGGATCTGAAGTTCTTCCCGGCACCCTGCCGGAGGGGAGATCATCCTGGAGGCCTTCTCTCCGGTATTATGCGTGAGTATTTCCACCTTGGACTATGGGTCCATGTAGTAGCTAGATGGTTGTATCTCCTCCTTTGTGCTTTCATGTATAGATCTTGTGAGCTCCGTTCATGATCAAGATCTAATCTATTTGTAATCATGCATGTTGTGTTTGCGGGGATCCGATGGATATTGAGATTATTATGTTGGTTTGATGAATGGTTTTGTATTTATGATTCTATCATGTATGTGTTGTTTATGATCTTGCATTCTCTCCATTGTTAGTAGCTATATTGGCCAAGTAGTTGCTAGTGACTCCAAGAGGGGGTATTTATGCTCGATAATGGGTTCATGCCTCTAGTTTCCAAGGGAAGTGACAGAAATCTCTTCGGTTGTAGATGTGTTGTTGCTACTAGGAAGAAAACAACGGTCTCTTGTTCATGAAACATGTGGACTGTTTACCTTACACACTTTGCTTAAAGCAGTTGTTTGTTGCTTGCAACTTAATACTAGAGGGGGTTCGGATGATAACCTGAAGGTGGACTTCTAGTCATAGATGGGGTTGGATTACGTTCTATGTATAATGTTGTATTGCCCAATCAACTTCATAGGATCTTTCTAGCTAGTAATTGCATTGTTATGCCTTGCTCAGTTCCTGTCAATTGCCCCGTTGTAATTTGTTTACCCTTCATGCCATGTTGTTTATCTAAGGAGAGCACCTCTAGTGAACTATGGACCCCGGTCCAATCTTTACCATTGATACATCCTCCACTGTTACTTGTTTACTTGCTGCAAACCATTACCTTCCACACCATATGTTTAATCCTTTGTTACAGCAAACCGGTGAGCTTGACAACCTCACTAATTCGTTGGGGCAAAGACTTGAGTTTGTGTTGTGCAGGTCTCCACGTTGCTTGCAACACCTATGTGACGTTTCCTTCCTCCTTCTAGTTCGATAACCTCAGTCTCAACTGAGGGAAAACTTGCTGCTTGCTCTTCACACCCCGCGCTTGGGAAAACTTGCTGCTTGCTCTTCACACCCAACAAAGTGCCACGTCGAGCACCATCAAGTCTTTCTGGCGGCCGGGGAATAAAGAAAGACGCTCCCACGTCAACTAGGCGCCATCAAAGATGTGAAGAATCTACCTCCCATAGAAGAATTATGTAAGCCAATTCCCCACTCATCCACTATTGAGGTACACTCTATCCACTTTAATGAAGGTGATATTCCCTATGGTAAACCTCCTAATCAATGCTTAGAGGAACTTGACACTTTTATTGTTAAACAAGGTAATTTAATAAACAAGTTCAGAATCATTTATTGGAAAACTCTAGGGCTATTAATGAGTTGAAAGATATTAGGGAAAGAACCGCTAATGATGTTAAAATGCTTGTTCAACACTTCCAAATGGTTCAAACCCAAATTGATCAACTTGCTAAGGTACAAAAGATATGATAGTTAATGCCTCAGGAGATAAACATGCTTATGGAATTAGAACTAGGAGTGGTATAGCCACTCAAGATCCTTTATATCCTGAAGGACACCCTAAAAGAATTGAGCAGGATTCTCAACAAGTTGAAAGTAGTGGTAGTCCTCATAAGAGAAAGAAAAGTAAACACAAAACAGTTGAGGAACCCTCTGAACCTGCTGTAGATACTAATAGTATATCTGTCTCTGATGCTGAAACTGAAAGTGGAGATAAAAATGATACTCCTGATAAGGAGGAAGTTGAGGAAGAACCTGAGAAGCACACTAAGCACACTAGGTACACTAGGTACACTAAGGAAGATTTTATTCCTAATAAACATGGTAGTGAGAGAGAACCTTGGGTGCAGAAACCTATGCCTTTTCCTAATAAGAAACACATGTCAAAGGAGGAAGAACACTATAAAAAGTTTTGTGAGTGGATGAAACCTTTATTTTTGCAAATTCCTTTGACTGATGCTATTAAGTTGCCTCCTTATTCAAAGTATATGAAGGATATTGTCTGTAATAAAAGGAAGATTCCTAATGAGGAAATTTCTAATTTGCTTGCTAATTATTCCTTCAATGGTAAGGTTCCAAAGAAACTTGGGAGCTGGAGTTAGTGTTATGCCATTTTCTTCCTCTATTAAGAATAATTATGTTAGAACTTCTTTATTTGATTTGGGAGCTAGAGTTAGTGTTATGCCATTTTCTCTTTACAAGAGACTCCAGCTAGAAAAGTTGATACCAACTGATATATCTTTGCAAATGGATGATAAGTTAACTACTATTCTTGTTGGTATATGTGAGGATGTTCCTGTTCAAGTGGCTCATAATTGCTTGGTTTTAACTGATTTTGTTGTGCTTGAGATGCCTGAAGATGATAATATGTCTATTATTCTTGGGAGACCTTTTCTTAATACTGTAGGTGCTGTCATCAATTGTAATCAAGGAAAAGTAACTTTTAATATTAATGACAAAGAGCATACTGTCTATTTCCCCAAGAAGATTGAGCTATTGCCTGAATTCCATTGAAAATATTGAGAGCATAAAAGTTGGAGAAATATATTGTCCCATTCCACAAGAAAGTTTTAAAACTATTATGATTGGGACTATTTCTATCAAGTTTGAGGTAACATAATCACTTTGTGAAATGCAAAGTTTCGTTTCATATAATATTGTTTTGGTAACAAGACTTGATCAACCTTGTTAACAAAGCGATTTTTTATGAACAAAATAATGCTTTCATAGTGGTTATACTTGGTCACTTTTATTTTTCTCCTTCCTAGTATTTGCTCTTCCACTTGTTAGCTTTAGTTTTGCTAGGTGTTTGCTTGTTAGAGTGTCTTAGAATTTCTGTAGTTTTGGTTTTTATTTGCTTTTGCTTCTTC
This sequence comes from Avena sativa, assembly GCA_916181665.1. Taxonomy (NCBI): domain Eukaryota; kingdom Viridiplantae; phylum Streptophyta; class Magnoliopsida; order Poales; family Poaceae; genus Avena; species Avena sativa. Next base: position 329,245,500 of record OV702295.1, on the reverse strand, counting down.
TAAAAAATATTTTTCTGCGAGAAAATCAATTTTCATAACCTGAAAATTGGCCAAAAATAAAGTTTCCGAAAAAATTCTAGAAAATTCATATTAATTTTTCCTCGAAAAAAGGGGCATAGGGACACCTGGAGTGGCCCAGGGGGACCCACCAGCCCAGCACACCCCCTGGTAGCGCGGCCAGCCCCAGGGCGCTTGGCCTGGGTGGGGCCCACCTGTGGCCCTCCAAGTTGTCTCCTTCCAGCCACTTCTTTCTCTCTCCCAAAAAACACCGGAAAAATTTCTCAATATCGAGTTCCTACTGTTCTTGCTCCCGATTTTTGATCTCCTTGCTCAGCCCATCTTTGCTGCTAATTTTTGGAGGGATTGCTCCTTGGTATGTGCCTCCTCCACTTGTCCAATTAGATTTGTGATTGGTAGATTGTATCTTGAGTATTTTGTTGCTATAGATGTCAGGTTGTGTGAGCTTGCATGCTTGTTCTATGCTTAGAGATTTCATTTTGATGTATGTTTAGCCCTCTAGCAAGTTCCTATAGTAGTTCCTCATCATTTATCAACTTGGAAATTACTTTGTTTAATGTTTGTTTAAAAATTTCAGAAAAATAAGGGGTCATGGACAACCACACCTTTGGAGAAGTGTTTGAGAGTGATGCACCTAGGAGGACAAGGCCTTCAAGATCATCCTCTCGAGCTAGGCCATCATACAATGAGGATCTCATTACACCGTGTTTTGGCAACGAGGGAGATGAGGGGGATGCGCACCCTTCTACCTTCCCTTGTCTTACCTTTTTGCAGGCTGCAGGGATTCTCAATGATTTCCTAACCTTGGTTCGGAGGGTTGGACTAACTAGTAATATGGAGGATGAGAGTATGCAATATGCTATGCTCACCAAAACTTTTGTGGGGAGTTTCTCTTTTTCTAGCAGCCCTTTCAGGTCAGATGTGTCATTCAAAATCTATAATAGGCCTATCTCCATGACATTGAAGAAATTTTGCGAAATCTTGGGTATTGGCATGGCTGGGACGGTGAAGAAGATTCTAGCTCAGCCCACTGATTTGTTGGAGCTCTACCACGGGATAACTAATGATGATGACCGCAGAGCCCATGTAGAGGTCCCATCCTGATAAGGTAGAGATCCATGTGTTTACAATGCTAGTTCCTGGATCGAATAGCTAGCATCCATAGTTTAAGATGTACTATCAAGAAACAAAGGTCATATTACAACTTATAACCAGGAATAAAATAATTCATTACATATTACATAGCTCATATGGCTGTCTCATTACAATGCAGCATATATAACTATATAGAATGGAGTCCTTCATCTTCATATTCCACAGGCAATCATGTTGGTTGTAGACTTGTAATTCCTACTCAACAAACTTCACTAACATCAAACAAACCCGCAACATAATAAGTTACAGCCACAAGGGTCAATACATTTGAATTGTATTGGCAAGTGATACTATGGTAGAATAGTAGTATCTAACATCTATATGAATTTGGCTAGGTGTAGCTTAGGCTTGCTTTGCTCAAAATAAGGTTTTCCTTATTAGTTAAAAACACTAAGTTTTTGTTTGACAAATCACCCAAGGAACCACCAATAGAAATTGGGGAACCTTTAACCCTTGTTCAACCACAAGTTTTTAACTTGGAAATTGGGATGAGGAGATCCTTGATAGATCCAATGTCTTGTTGCTCAAATTTTCCATTGCCCGGGACACGGCTAAGTACTTAGGTTTTACCCTCTCAAGAGGTGGTGCATTTTCCCCACAAGACTCAACATGCATCGAGACGAGATCTTTCAGAAGCCTTCCCTTAGACCACCTGGACGTGTTCCATCCTATCACCCCTACCACCATCTGTCCATCTGGCTAAGTTATTTCAACCTATATGATCAAGGCAGAGCCCATATGCCATGTGGCTACACTAGAAGCTTCTCAACACTAAACATCTCAAATATCTTTGTTCCTGGGTGGCTTTCCACAAGTGTGATACACCAGGGTAGGCCATATAAATGAGCCCTGGGTAACCACTCAACACAAACCATTATTTCCATTCCACCCAGGTGATTCATTCACATAGTTGTTTTATTAAGCAAAAACACAAGTCATAGACTTAGAAGTATTTCATAGCATGAAAAATCCACCCTTGTTTTCTACTAGCTACGCTAAGCATGATAATATGGCAAGTTTCCTAACTTAGGGTAATTCTACTAAGACAACATATAGGATTTCCCATGGCATAGCTTATACGTAGAAAATGTCCATGCAAGTCCTACTCAAAATATCACTAATGCATAGTCAAAATAATAGGACAAAATATATGTAGCACCACTTGCCTTTTTAGTAGAGAAACTAGGTTCACTCCTTGATCTTGCAATTGTCACACTCTTCAAAGTTCACTACAATTCAATCAAGCAAGGCACACATTCAAAACTTGCATTCAAACAATTTTAGCAAACAAAACAATAACACAAAGAAATGCATGCAATCATGCAAAAGGTTGTTTTATTTAAAAAGTGGTTTCTAACAAGGTTCTAACATTTCAAAAACACCTACTGGTCATTTATAAAAGTGGAAAAACCATTTAAAATCAAGTTAGAGAAAATAGGCCTTTTAAGTCATTTTTGTTTTGCTAGAAATGCTTTTATTCTAAGGAATAATTTCTAGTGTTAGACAAATATATTTTTGAATTGAAATGTTAATTTTTATGGTCATGGGGTTCAAATCAAATACATTTGCAAAAGGTTTCACTCAAAAATTATTTTTAAAACAAATTTTCTACTCAAAATAGTCCTACACATGTTTCTGCAAAAAACACCTAAGTTTTCAGAAGAAAATGACCAAACCAGGGACATAGTTGCAAAGGTTTCATTTTTTTGAATCCATTGATATAAAGTTTGTAAATTTTGGACTTACAGATCAAATGTTATGGATTTTACAAAATCAAACATCTAATAGATCAAATTCTGTTTTTAAAACCAAAGTCTGGCCACGTGTGTGTTTCTTATTGGCTGATACTGTTTCATTTGGATTGAGAAACGTGGGCCACAGGATTGAAACGGAATTTCATGACACAGATTGATTCATACTGCTTCGATTAAGTTATCTATCTCAACCACTGGATCTGCATCCAACGGTCTACAACGGCTAACCACTAACTGGCGGCGCTGGCTGACGGATGCGCGGCGGTGGCGGGACTCTGTCAGCGGCGGTCTGGCGGTTCTAGGAAGCAAAGGAGAGGGTACCGAGCATTACCGGAGTCGCCATGGCGTGGGGATGCTCGAGGTGGTATCCGTTGGCCAAGGGGTGCACGAGGTTGCTGGGGATTTCTCGCCGGAGATGCTACTGGCGTCGGGCAAGCACGGTCGTCGTCGAAGGTGAACCTGCAGGTCACTCGCGAGAAAGGCAAAGCTTCAATGAGGTGCACACGGATTCGGGAATTGCGGGAAAGCTCACCAGAGAGCAAGGGGAGCACGAGGTTGACGATAATCGCTTCCCGCAGTTGATGCAGACTACGGTGGCGCACGGGTGAAGACGGAGCTAACGCTCTGGGTCTCGAGAGAACACATGGTTGGGTTCAATAGATGCGCACGGTGATTACAAACAATCTATCTTGAACCAGAGGGCAATGGGCGGCGTGTGCTCATCGGAATTCATCGGCGAGCTCGTCGGAGGCAGTGGCATTGTGAGGGGAAATATGCGCAACCATGGGGCGTTCGTGTGCGGGAGAGTGGGAGGAAACAGAGAGGAGAGGGAGGGATTTAATAGAGCATGGTTGCGGAGACGAGTTACCATGGCATTTGAGCGAATTAACACCGAGGAAAATCAGCAGGAAACGGACGGGGAGAGGGGGAAGAACAGGTCACGCGGGGTGAGAACGACGATGCTGAGCTGGCGTGGGGCCGAGGCGTCAGCGAGGGTGAGGGTAGATGCGCGGGTGAGAAAAGTCCAGTGGGGAGAGGGGGAGAGAGCCGGGTGGGCTGTGAGTTGGGCCTGCTGGGCTGGGGGTACTAGGTAGGTTAGTTGGGTCATTTCTTTTCTATTTTTTCTTCTCTATTTCTTTTTATTTTTCCATTTCTAATTTCTGTTTTCATTTGAATCAAATGATTTAAATATCAGTTTGAATTCAAATCTTTCCAGAACTTTTTCAATAGGTTTATACTATTTAATAGTGTGTTTAAATAGTCCACTTTGAATTATTTCAAATATTCTCTTATGATTTATTATTTATTTAAATTAGGCATTTTGTATTAATTTTAAAAAAATTGAATATGGTTAAAATCCCATATAATTTTATTTAAATAATTTTTATTCCTTTATTTTTATTTGGATTATCTTTATTCCATTTTCTTATGGATTTGGCCAAGATTTAATTTGACTTTTAAATATTCCTTATTTATTTATTTATTTATTTCTTTGTCTTATAAAATCCATATATTTTTATTTATAGTTCCAAAATTAGTGATTCCACTTTGTATTTTTTTTTAATATTTATTTATCCTTTTAGGATTACTTTGCTCATAATTTGGTGTGGATTTTTAGATAGGAGCTTTATTAGCCTTGGAAATACTTTCTTTTATCTTAATAAATTCATAAGTTTTTATCCATGGCTCCAAATTGAATGAAATCAATTTCCATGGTTTTATAACATTTTTTATTTTCATTTTTGGTCATTTAGAAATTGTTTGTTGCTAAATTTTTATATGGAACAAATCCATAGTTTTGGAGTGATCTTGGAAATGATTTCTTTCACTATGGTTTTAGGGTTTTTGGTTTAACTTTTCCAAGTGCTTTAAATTCAGGATTATTTCCATGCAAGAATGCATTCTACTTGGGAATATTTGTTTGTTGTTTTCTTATTCAAATTTTGTTCAAGTAGGGTTTTGATGTTTCCATTTAGAAGCAAAAAGTTTCTTTTCACCCTAAATTTCAACAATTATTTCTTTTGTTTATTTATTTTTCACATTTCAAAATTTGGAAAATTTTGGGATGTGACAGCCCATCGTGGAAAGATAAGAAATATCCAACTCCCAGCTATCAAATATTTTGCTTATTATCTTGCCACTGGTATTCTTGGTAGGGAGAACACTAGCAATATTTCCAACTATCATTTGGCATTTCTAGCTACTGCACTCAATAATGAAACCAGGTATAATCTTGGTTCTCTCATTCCTCGTCGCTTAGACGCTAGAGGACCCATTTATGTGGGTATTATTGCTGCACATGTTTGTAGGGGTTCGCAGCATAGAAAACAATTTTTTTCCTATGATGGGAACTAAGTACCAAGATCTATCTACTAGATACAAACAACGGGCGGATGTATATCCGTAGAGAACATACCCTTGAAGACCAACAAAGCTTAACGAGTTAAACTCATGGTGATGTAGACGATCTCTTGCCGATCTCAAGATCGAGAGGAAGTCCTAGCGCCGCAAAACAGCAGCGCATCCGTGCTTGCACACACGTACAAGACACCGATCAACCTCCGCCTCCTCGCTACAGCGATGCAGCGGAAGCACAACTCTTTCTTGAAGAATATCCACCGACAACATGTATCTCGCTAGTCCGAGACCATGGGGGATAAATTCTAGAGGGGGAGAGAGATCCTTCACGAGGAGGTGTGAGTGAGAAGTGAGGATAGGGGTGCCTTTTATAGGAGGAGGGGGGCACCCAAGGGGGTGGCCGACGGCCATGGGGGCTGCCCCCTCCCCTCCTTCATTCATGTGGGTGGACACACTACTCACAAAAATCCTTTCAATTCCCTCCACTCAATATCCCACTCAAATTCCCATTAAATTTCCACCAAATTTAATGCAAACTCTCATTAAATAAAACTCCTTTTATTTATTCAGAATTTTGTCAATTACTTTAATGACAAACATTCACATATAACCCCTTGCTATTATTTCATTTCACATGCAAAAACACTTTATGTAATTTCACCCGAAAACCTGTTTCGGTTGCTAGTGAAATAAATTTCCGCGCTTGTTATTCTTTCCGGAATGAAACTTTTGCTCCATTTGGATGTCGGTGTCTCTTAAGTGTGCCACCCTATGGTTCACGAATAATGCGGACATGATCGAGACCCTTCTCCGATCAATGTCGTGGGTGGTTTCATCGAGGGTGCTTTATGGAACTATTGCGGGTGATTTTGGTGGTTGAATCGGAAGAGGAAGCAGTGGGAAAGAGGAAGAGGAACTGGCCCAGAGTAATGCCATAGCGTTGTTTCTTGAATTGGCCGGGGGCTTGAGGTGACGTAGTACTCAACAGGTATACTTATATTTTTGACCAACATGATATCCCTGTCTCTCCTTATATCAACACTAGAAATTGTTTGTTGCTAAATTTTTATATGGAACAAATCCATAGTTTTGGAGTGATCTTGGAAATTATTTCTTTCACTATGGTTTTAGGGTTTTTGGTTAACTTTTTCAAGTGCTTTAAATTCAAGATTATTTCCATGCAAGAATGCATTCGACTTGGGAATATTTGTTTGCTGTTTTCTTATTCCAATTTTGTTCCAGTAGGGTTTTGATGTTTCCATTTAGAAGCAAAAATTTTCTTTTCACCCTAAATTTCAACAATTATTTCTTTTGTTTATTTATTTTTCACATTTCAAAATTTGGAAAATTTTGGGATGTGACAGCCCAGCGCGGAAAAATAAGAAATATCCAACTCCCAACTATCAGATATTTTGCTTATTATCTTGCCACTAGTATTCTTGGTAGGGAGAACACTAGCAATATTTCCAACTATAATTTGGCATTTCTAGATACTGCACTCAATAATGAAACCATGTATAATCTTGGTTCTCTCATTCCTCGTCGCTTAGATGCTAGAGGACCCATTTATGGGGGTATTATTGCTTCACATGTTTGTAGGGATTCGCAGCATAGAAAACAAAAATTTTCCTACGATGGGAACTAAGGACCAAGATCTATCTACTAGATACAAACAACGGACGGATGTATATCCGTAGAGAACATACCCTTGAAGACCGACAAAGCTTAACGAGTTAAACTCATGGTGATGTAGACGATCTCTTGCCGATCTCAAGATCGAGAGGAAATCCTAGCGCCGCAAAACAGCAGCGCATCCGTGCTCGCACACACGTACAAGACACCGAGCAACCTCCGCCTCCTCGTTCCAGCGATGCAGCGGAAGCACAACTCTTTCTTGCCGAATAGCCACCGGCAACATGTATCTCGCTAGTTCGAGAACATGGGGGATAAATTCTAGAGGGGGAGAGAGATCCTTCACGAGGAGGTGTGAGTGAGAACTGAGGAGAGGGGTGCCTTTTATAGAAGGAGGGGAGGCACCCAAGGGGGTGGCCGCCGGTCATGGGGGCTTCCCCTCCCCTCCTTCATTCATGTGGATGGACACTCCACTCACAAAAATCCTTTCAATTCCCTCCACTCAAATTCCCATTAAATTTTCACCAAATTTAATGCAAACTCTCATTAAATAAAACTCCTTTTATTTATTTATTTATAATTTTGTCAATTACTTTAATGACAAACAGTCACATATAACCCCTTGCTGTTATTTCATTTCACATGCAAAAACACTTTCTGCAATTTCACCCGAAAACCTCTTTCGATATCTAGTGAAATAAATTCCTGCGCTTGTTATTCTTTTTGGCATGAAACTTTTGCTCCATTTGGATGTCGGTGTCTCTTAAGTGTGCCAACCTATGGTTTGCAAATAATGCGGACATTATCGAGACCCTTCTCCGATCAATAATCAGAAGCGGGATCTAGAGACCCATACTGACTCCCACACATTCAACGATGACTTTCCTGTGATCGTCTGAACCTTTTATGCTAGTATCTTAATCCCTTTGTTTCACGATATATTACATGTCCGAGATTCGATCATCGGTATCTCCATACCTAGTTTTATCTCGTTACCGACATGCACTCTTTTCTCTTTCCGTGATATAACATTCTAGTGATCAAATCACTTGCTTGCAAGCTAATCAATGTGATATCACCGAGAGGGCCCAGAGTATATCTATCCGTCATCGGGATGAACAAATTCCACTCTCGATCCATGGGCCTCAACATAACACTTTAGTAGTTACGAATCCATCTTTATCATCACCCAGTTAGGGTGTGACGTTTGATGTTATCAAGAAACTCTTCTGGTGTTATTGATTGACATGATCTCATGGTCTAAGGATTAGGATCACTTCGTAAGTTGTTATAGCAATATAAACTCAATGACATTGATCGTAATGCTATACTTTAGATGAATGTTCATCACATCATTACACTAATGTTGTGACCTCGTTATTAACAACATCCAATGTCTATGATTAGGAAACTTTGATCATCTTGTTAATCAACGAGCTAGTTTATCAAAGAGGAATAACTAGGAACTTTCCGTTTGTTTATTAAACACACATGTATTAACATTTCCGTATTAATACAATTATAGCACGCAAAATAAACATCTATCATATAATTGGAATACACATAATAAACACTTTATTATTGCCTCTCAGGGCATATTGTCTTCAGTCTCCCACTTGCACTAGAGACAATAATCTAGTTACATAGTGATGTATCTAACACCCATGGAGTTCTGGTATTGATCATGTTTTGCTCTAGGGAGAGTTTTAGTCAACAGATCTTCTACATTGATATCCGTATGTACTTTACAAATCTTTGTATCTCCATCCTTGACATGTTCACGGATGGAGTGAAACCGGCGCTTAATATGCTTGGAATACTTGTGAGACCTTGGTTCTTTGGCATTGGCAATGGCACCATTATTGTCAGAATAGATCACCATTGGGTCCAACGCGCTTGCAAACACACCTAGTTCGGATATGAACTCCTTCATCCAAACTGCTTCCTAAGCCGCTTCTGAAGCAGCAACATATTCGGCCTCCGTTGTTGATCCCGCCACCACAGGTTGTTTGGAGCTCCTCCAACTAACCGCTCCGCCATTCATGAGAAATACGTATCCGGATTGAGACTTAGAGTCATCTGAATCGGTGTCAAAGCTAGCATCAACATAACACTTAGCGACGAGCTCTTCTTCACCTCCGTATACAAGAAACATATCCTTAGTTCTTCGCAAGTACTTAAGGATATTCTTGACCGCTATCCAGTGTTCCGAACCTGGATCCGATTGGTACCTACTAGTCAAACTAATAGCATGTGCCACATCCGGACTAGTACATAGCATGGCGTACATTATAGAGCCTATGGCTGAAGCATAGGGGACTTTGTCCATTATCTCTCTTTCTTCCTCTGTAGCCGGACTTTGAGTCTTACTCAATGGCCTGCCTTGCAATATAGGTAAGAACCCCTTCTTACTTTCATCCATTTTAAACTTCTTTAAAATCTTATCAAGGTATGTACTTTGTGATAGCCCTATTAGGCGCCTAGATCTATCTTTATAGATCTTTATGCCTAATATGTATGACGCTTCACCTAGGTCCTTCATTGAAAATTTGCTGTTTAGATAACTTTTAACACTGTTTAAAAGATCTATATCATTTCCAATCAATAATATGTCATCCACATATAATATCAGAAATGCCACATTGCTCCCACTCACTTTCTTATAAATACAAGCTTCTCCATAAGTTTGGACAAATCCAAACTTTTTGATCACCTCATCAAAGCGGAGATTCCAACTTCGTGATGCTTTCTTCAATCCATAGATGGATCGCTGAAGCTTGAACACCTTGTTAGAATCCTTAGTATCAACAAAAACCTTTGGTTGTATCATATACAACTCTTCTTCAATATTTCCATTGAGGAACGAGGTTTTGACATCCATCTGCCATATCTCATAATCGAAATATGCAGCAATTGCTAACATAATCCTAACTGATATAGCATCGCTACGGGAGAGAATGTCTCTTTGTAGTCAACTCCTTGAATTTGTCGAAACCCTTTCGCGACAAGTCGAGCTTTATAGACGGTCACATTATCATCAGCATCAGTTTTTCTTTTGAAAATCCATTTATTCTCCACGGCCTTTCGGTCGTGAGGTAAGTCCACCAAGTTCCAAACTTGATTTTCATACATGGATTCCATCTCGTATTTCATGGCTTCTAACCATTTGTTGGAATCCGGGCTCATCATCGCTTCTTTATACGTCCCAGGTTCATCATTTTCATCAACCATAAAATTCATGACAGGATTTCCGTACAGCTCGGGAGCTGCACGCATCCTGCTAGACCTACGAGGTTCGGTAGTACTCTCTTTTAGAGTTTCATGATAATTATCATTAGTTCCCTCTTCAACTGGTGAAGCCAACTCCGGAACGACTTCCGGTGCTGCACTACTCGCCATACTTTGAAGAGAAGGTTCAATAACCTCTTCGAGTTCTACCTTCCGACTACTCACGCCTTTGGCGAGAAACTCTTTCTCTAGAAAGGATCCATTCTTGGCAACAAAAAACCTTGCCCTCGGATCTGTGATAGAAGGAATACCCAATAGTTTCCTTAGGGTATCCTATGAAGACGCATTTTTCCGCTTTGGGTTCGAGTTTATCCGGTTGAAGTTTCTTCACATAAACATCGCATCCCCAAACTTTAAGAAATGACAGCTTAGGTTTGTTTCCAAACCATAATTCATACGATGTCTTTTCAACGGATTTAGATGGTGCCCGATTTAAAGTGAATGCAGTAGTTTCTAGTGCATAACCCCAAAATGACAACGGCAAGTCCGTTAGAGATATCATAGATCGAACCATATCCAATAAAGTACGATTACGATGTTCCGACACACCATTTTGTTGTGGTGTTCCGACAGGTGTGAGTTGTGAAACAATTCCACACTCTTTCATGTGAGTGCTAAACTCGTAACTTAGGTACTCACCTCCATGGTCGGACCGTAGAAATTTGATCTTTCTATTACGATGATTTTCCACTTCACTCTGAAATTCCTTGAACTTTTCAAAGGTTTCAGACTTGTGTTTCATCAAGTAGATATAGCCGTATCTACTCAAATCATCCGTGAAAGTAACAAAATAACGATATCCACCTTGCGCCGACACACTCATTGGACCACATACATCAGAATGTATGATTTCCAATAAATCTGTCGCCCGTTCCATTGAACCGAAAAACGGCGTTCTAGTCATCTTGCCCATAAGGCATGGCTCACATGTATCAAATGATTCAAAATCAAGTGATTCCAAAAGTCCATCTGAATGGAGCTTCTTCATGCGTTTAACACCAATATGACCTAGACGGCAGTGCCACATATATGCGGATATATCATCATTAAGTTTAATCCTTTTAGCATCAACATTATGAATATGTGTAACACTATTATCGAGATCCAATAGAAATAAACCATTCATCATCGGTGCAAGACCATAAAAGATTTCATTCATATAAATAGAACAACCATTGTTCTCGAATTTAAATGAATAACCACTTCGCATCAAACATGATCCAGATACAATGTTCATGCTCAGTGCCGGCACCAGATAACAATTATTCAATTTTATTACTAATCACGACGGCAAGTGTAGAGGAAGCGTTCTGACGGCGATCACATCAACGCTTGATCCATTGCCGACACGCATCTTGACCTCACCCCTTGCTAGCGGTCGCTTGTTCCGTAGCCCCTGATTCGAGTTACAAATATTAGCAACTGAACCGATATCAAATACCTAGGTGCTACTGCGAGCACTAGTCAAGTACACATCAATAACATGTATATCATATATACCTTTGTTTTCCTTGTCGGCCTTCTTGTCTGCCAAATACTTGGGGCAGTTGCGCTTCCAGTGGCCAGTCGCCTTACAATAGTAGCACTCGGTATCAGACTTAGGTCCAACTCGGGGTTTCTTTTCAGGCACGACAACCGACTTGCCGCCCTTACTTCCCTTCTGTTTTCCCTTCTTGTCTTTCTTGAAACCAGTGTTCTTATTGATCATCAACACTTGATGTTCTTTCTTGATCTCCACTTCTGCAGTTTTAAGCATTGACAGAAGCTCGGGGAGAGACTTCTTCATGCCTTGCATATTATAGTTCATCACGAAGCTCTTATAGCTAGGTGGCAGAGACTGCAGAACACGATGGATGCCTAAGTCAATGGCAATCGATATTCCCAAGGACACAAGCTTATCGGTGTAACCCGACATCTTGAGTACATGCTCACTTACGGAGTTGTGCTCTTCCATCATGCAGCTAAAGAACTTTTCTGAAGAATTGTAGCTCTCTACAGCAGCATGTGTGTCGAAAATCATTTTCAACTCACCCATTGTATCAAATGCATTGCCGTTTTCGAAACGCTTTCGAAGTTCCGGCTCTAGCCCATACAATAGGCCGCAATGAACTAAGTTGTGGTCCTCCCGATGAGTCTGATAGACATTCTTCTCCTTGTCAGGGGCATGATCGAAAGGTGGGGGGCCTAGCGGCGCTTCTAGCACATATTGCTTTTGTGCAGCATAGAGGAGAATCCTCAAATTCATGGCCCATTCGGTAAAGTTGCTACCGTTCGTTGCAAGTTTCTCTTTCTCCATGAACACATTGAAATTAAAAGCAGGTGGTGCCATCTACAACAGAATTTGTAAAGTTTAGACTAAGTTTATGATAGATTGAGTTCAACTAATCCACATTATGAATGAACTCCCACTCAAAAACGACATCCCTCGTGCCTTTTTGGTGATTACATGAACCAAATCCACTACACCAAGTCCGATCATCACATGAGTCGGTGTAGCTCCAAAGGCGAGCATCAAATGGGCATCATATCTAATATATGACTCATGCTTAACCTTTCGGTCTGTGTTCCGAGGTCATGTCTGTACATGCTAGGCTTGTCAAGTTAGAACCTTAGTATTCGCGTGTGTAACTGTCTTACACCCGAAATATGGTCGTGGATCATCACGTGATGTCTTGGAGCGACGAAAACATAATCGGTGCATACTTAAGGGAGAACACATTATTATCTTGATATTTAAATGCGGGATCATCTTATTATGCTAATAAAACGCCAAACAAGCAATATAAGATGCAATCAAACATCTCATGTTTGTAAGTGGAATGATATGGTTCCCGCATATGATCTCCATCATGTGCACCGTGGTATGATCACTATCATACCTCTATGTGTAAGGCCAAGGTCTATGGAACTTACATGTTATGTGTATTGTAAGAGTATCATCTCATACTTCTACTTACAACATCACCATATCATAACACTAGCCCAGAAACAATCTAAACTAGACGCCTCTAATTTACCCATTGCAAGTTTTACGTGGCTTAGGGCTTTCGGAGATAGAACCGTTCATACCTACAAACATGAACCACAACGAGGATAACCAAATTGTTGACAACTCGTTGCAAATTAGATATTGACTATAGTAGGAGAGACAGACACCCGCTAGCCACTTATGTAAACTAGTTGCATGTCAAGCGTGGAACAGGTCTCATGTGCGAGGACATGTAAAGTTTGTCCGGGCCGCTTGCCACCAATATCCAAAATAGAACTAAGAAGCAACAACATGATCATCATCGCCCACATACTCATTTGTGTACTACCCGTGTAAAGCATCTATGCATAGATCCGGCTCTGATACCACTGTAGGGCTTCGCAGCATTAAAAAACAATTCCTACGATGGGAACTAAGTACCAAGATCTATCTACTAGATACAAACAATGGGCAGATGTATATCCGTAGAGAACATACCCTTGAAGACCGACAAAGCTTAACGAGTTAAACTCGTGGTTGATGTAGACAATCTCTTGCCGATCTCAAGATCGAGAGGAAGTCCTAGCGCCGCAAAACAGCAGCACATCCATGCTCGCACCCACGTACAAGACACCGAGCAACCTCTGCCTCCTCGCTCCAGCGATGCAGCGGAAGCACGAATCTTTCTTGCCGAATAGCCACCGGGAACATGTATCTCGCTAGTCCGAGACCATGGGGGATAAATTCTAGAGGGGGAGAGAGATCCTTCACGAGGAGGTGTGAGTGAGAAGTGAGGAGAGGGGTGCCTTTCATAGGAGGAGGGGGGCACCCAAGGGGGTGGCCACTGGCCATGGGGGCTGCCCCTTCCCCTCCTTCAGTCATGTGGGTGGACACTCCACTCACAAAAATCCTTTCAATTCCCTCCACTCAAATTCCCATTAAATTTTCACCAAATTTAATGCAAACTCTCATTAAATAAAACTCCTTTTATTTATTTATTTATTTATAATTTTGTCAATTACTTTAATGACAAACATTCACATATAAACCCTTGCTAGTATTTCATTTCACATGCAAAAACACTTTCTGCAATTTCACCCGAAAACCTGTTTCGGTATCTAGTGAAATAAATTCCTGCGCTTGTTATTCTTTCCGGCATGAAACTTTTTCTCCATTTGGATGTCGGTGTCTCTTAAGTGTGCCAACCTATGGTTTGCAAATAATGCGGACATTATCGAGACCCTTCTCCGATCAATAATCAGAAGCAGGATCTAGAGACCCATACTGACTCCCACACATTCAACGATGACTTTCCTGTGATCGTCTGAACCTTTTATGCTAGTATCTTAATCCCTTTGTTTCACGATATATTACATGTCCGAGATTCGATCATCGGTATCTCCATACCTAGTTTTATCTCGTTACCGACATGCACTCTTTTCTCTTTCCGTGATATAACATTCTAGTGATCAAATCACTTGCTTGCAAGCTAATCAATGTGATATCACCGAGAGGGCCCAGAGTATATCTATCCGTCATCGGGATGAACAAATTCCACTCTCGATCCATGGGCCTCAACATAACACTTTACTAGTTACGAATCCATCTTTATCATCACCCATTTAGGGTGTGATGTTTGATGTTATCAAGAAACTCTTCTGGTGTTATTGATTGACATGATCTCATGGTCTAAGGATTAGGATCACTTCGTAAGTTGTTATAGCAATATAAACTCAATGACATTGATCGTAATGCTATACTTTAGATGAATGTTCATCACATCATTACACTAATGTTGTGACCTCGTTATTAACAACATCCAATGTCTATGATCAGGAAACTTTGATCATCTTGTTAATCAACGAGCTAGTTTATCAGAGAGGCATAACTAGGAACTTTATGTTTGTTTATTAAACACACATGTATTAACGTTTCTGTATTAATACAATTATATCATGCAAAATAAACATCTATCATATACTTGGAATACACATAATAAACACTTTATTATTGCCTCTCAGGGCATATTCCCTTCAATGTTGTTGCTGCCTGAGACCTTTCTGTTAATCCAAATGATATAATTTTGGCTCCTCAAAGGCTTGATTTAGGTGCCGTTAAAGCGCATCACTTTTTCACTGCTAGCTCTACCCTAGAGAGTTTGGTTTACAGGATGATGTTTACTGATAGGGAAGAGAGAGAAATTCCTTTGCCACAAACCACTTTGTTCAGTATTTGCCAGGAACATTGGTTTTGCTCCAAGGAGGAGATGGACGAGTAGCTAAGCATTCGTGGTTTCCACGGACATACCAGGGGGACGAGCCCTCTTATGACCACTTTGTGCACTACACAGGGGCGTCCTCGAGCTCGTACCAGGACGAAGGGGCCTCTTCGTCGCATTAGGGAGGTGCACCTTCTTGGTCACCTTGGGGTTGAGCCCCACTTAGGCCAAAAGCCTAAGCTTGGGGGAGGTACACTGACATCACACTCATCTATATATCATGTTTTGTCGGTTCTTTGTATATCCATGTTTCGCTTTCTTTTTGGTTTTTATTTCTGCTTTCTCAAAACACAAAAAGACCAAAAATATTTTCGTTGTTTCTCTTGGTTTGTTTCTTTTCTTTTTAGCTTTGGTTTGCCTTGAGAAAAATCCAAAAAGATTTTTCTTTGTATGCTTGCTTTAAAAATCGAAAACACCAAAAATATTTGTTGTTCTTCTTTGGTTTTGTGAAGTTCGTTGTAGGGTTCAGCGGTCTGATACATCCAATTTGCATCACCATTCTATATCATAAGTTGTCTCTATTCATTGATATATGTCTTATTATGAGGTGTTAATTATGTATTTTCCTCTATTTTTGCATGTTGGATGATTCTTGGAGGATGGACTGTCAGAGTCAGGTTTCTGATGGAAAAAGAGGTGTTTTGATGCAATTGGAAAATACCAGAAAAAGTTGGAAAATTATATTTTCCTACAAGACAGAGGAAGCCAGAAGGGGAGGCGTAGCCGGGCCACAGGGGGCCCACACCCCTAGGCGCGGGCCCACCTTGCCCCGCGCCTAGGGCAGGTGTGGCCCACCTGGCCGGCTCCCAACTCTTCCCTCTCGCAATTATCTTCCTCACGGAACCCTAATACCAGGGGAGCGACCATAGAAAGATTTCCGCCGCCTCTGCGGTGCGGAAAACATCGAGAGAGAAAGAGCTCTCCGGCAGACAGATTTCTGCCGGGGAAATTCCTTCCCGGAGATGGGAGATCGTCACCATCATTAAGCTAGGCTTCATCGGGATCATCATCATCCACACCATCATCTCCACCAGCACCATCATCACCACTCTATCCCGCTGTAACAATCGTGTTGGATCTTGCATTAGTTCATAGGGGAAACTTTCTCGGTGTTAATTACTATTGTAGTTGATGCTTGTGAGTGGAACCATTGGATTATTGTTTATGTTCAGATTGTTATCCATCACCATATTGTCCTTGATCTTGATCCATATGATGTCTTGTGACTAGTTCGTTTAGTTCTTGAGGACATGGGAGAAGTCATGTTGTTAGTAGTGGATTTGTATTGAGTTATTATTCAATGGTTTGGTATTTAAGTTATGGTGCTATTCTTCTAGTGGTGTCATGTGAACGTCGACTACATGATAATTCACCATTTATGGGCCTAGGGGAATGCACTGTGTATTTGGATACTAATTGCGGGGTTGTCGGAGTGACAGAAACCTAAACCCCCGTTAGGACACCATTGCATAAGGGAGCATAGGATCTCAGAGTTTAAGGCTGTGGTTAGGTTTATATCTTAATTACTTTCCTGTAGTTGCGGATGCTTGCAGGGGTTTAATCACAAGTCTGTATTAGTCCAAGTAAGGTTGGTACATTAGCATAGGTTCACCCACAAAACACTTACAACACCAAATAAGAGTACTCAGCTATTCGAAGCGAAAGCACTTGACAGAATTCCCATGTGTCCTCGAGAACGTTTGGTCCTTATAAGTATTTCCATCGGCTTGTCCTTTGCTAAGAAAGGATTGGGCCACTTGCTGCATTTGTTCGTTGTCTTTATTACTTGCACTTCGTTTTGTTGCTTTATTAGAAAACCCCTAAAAATCGGTTTGCTAAGTATTTATAGAGAATTCCTGCTCCATACCACTAGTCAACACCTTCTTCTCCTTGTTGGGATCGACACTCCTATTTATCGAAAGTACTACGATACACCCCCTATACTTGTGGGTCATCACGGTCCTCAGTGGAGTTTGGTTTCATGTTATTATTCAAGCCACACAAGTGAAGGGCAATAATGAAAATTAAGACAACTTGAGGTGTGGTAAGAGGCTGGTAACGAACTATATTTATTTTCATTTTTGTACATATACTCATCATTGTGGGCATTCTTAGTCTGTTCATGTAAGGTGTATGTTATTTATGAATGCTTAGTAGTTCTTGCTCTCTTATGATTAGCTCCAGCTTGCTAATAGTTTGTAGCGTGTCATATGAATGTTTGCTTGGATTGTTCTATTCATAACTTGGTATGACATTGTGGTATCCTCCTCTGAATGTTTCATTTGAATCGACTTGGCACATGCTCACGCATGCATATGACTGAACAATAGTCAGTAAGCCTCGATGATTTATTTTGCCTCAGAGTTCTTGTATCACTTTTATGCCATAATTAGTCCTGTTTTGTTGCAAGCATGATTATGACAGTTATTGCTCTCTCGTTGGTCGCTCCCTCTCTATTGCTAGCCTTCACTTGCACTGAGTATGAACTCCACTTGTGCATCCAACTCCCCAAAACCAATATTGCCAAAGTGTCCACCATACCTACCCACTAGCATCATTTGCTATTCCGTGCATATTCATTATGCCTTGTTTTCTTCCAAACAAAATGTTTGCTTGTTTTGAGAAAGTTAGTTAGTAAAGCTCTCACGAACTTGATGGCACACTTTATTTCTTGCACTTAATAAACCTGAACCATTGTGACTGTCCATGAAAGTTATATGCTTGCAAATTATAGACTGGGATTTAGCAGAACTGTGGTGTCACGGGGAACGCTTTCAACATTGCACATGTACATTGTACCCAGTTGATATCATGCTCTTTTGTTTACGGATTTCGTCAGTGCGAAATAAAAGGGGAGCTTGTAATTTCATGGAGTTATATATATGTGTTAGAGAAACACCTAGACCGCTAGCCTAAGCCATGCCTAATAATGGTGGAAACTTGCAGCATAACCATAATGAGCAATCTGTGAAACATCGTCAATAAAAAACCCTATGCAAATAGCAAATAAAAAGATCGCTGAGATGCTCAATATCTGCTTGCCTTGTCATTTTGATTATGGGATAGCTCCTGTATCATGTGAAAGGGGTACCCCGTTGGCGGTTCTCTATGATATGCATGTATTTACTATGACAAGAAGTTACCGGTAACTAAAGTTGAGTAGCATGAGGAGCGGCCCTCGTATTCAAGGGACATGAGATTTTCAGTTTATGGTCTATCAAGCATATAACTCATATTGGAACTCACTTTCACCATTAACCATATAAAGATGCTTATGATAGGGGCAATGAGAGATCAAAGCTAATAAGTACCATACTTTCAACATTTGGAAGCGTTTCAAACCTTTCAAAACCTTTTCACTTCCTTGTTGAGTCACCACTTATTCTATGAGAACCTTCTTGAGAGCATAGTTGTCATTCTTAGTGTAATGTGCTTGTCTCAAAACTTGGTTAATTATGTCATGACTTTGATGCTTGTATCTCGGATATCTTTACTTCTAGTCTTCACTTGAACTTCAGAGGTGCCTTGGCATTAATTTTGTGCTCTACAAACAAAGGCAAGAAAGATACCACTCTATCATACCTTTTTATGAGCATTGCAATGTTGCTTATGTTTATGTTTCATGCTACTTATTATTATTGGGTTGGAATATCTTCATAGCTTGCAATGACTATTAAGTAGACTTAGTTTCATACTCCTTATTATGAATTGTCTAAGTATCTACTCATGTGCTGAGAATATTTACATCATATGAAGCAAATGTGTTCGTGAAAGTTCTTTTATCGCACTCAGTTTTCAACTGAATTGCTTGAGGACAAGCAATAAGCTAATCTTGGGGGAGTTGATACGTCCAAATGTATCTACTTTCCCGAACACTTTTGCTATTGTTTCTCCTCTAAACTTGTGTGATTTGGATACAACTAACACAGACAGATGCTATTTTCAGCAGAATTACCTTGGTGTCTAGTTTTTGTGTAGAAAATCAACTATCAGGAAAACTCCCGAAAAATATGCCAAAAATCCTATTTCACCAAAAGACTCACGGAGCCAGAAGACGAGGCAGAGGTGGGCCACGAGGGGCCCACACCCCCTGCCATGCGGGCTAGGCCTTGTCACGCCTTGAGGGGGTGTGGCCGCCTCGGGCACCCCCTCGGCCTCCCTCTTCGCCTATAAGTTGCCTTCTGACCTAAAAACTCAGGGGGATTCGACATTTTTCTAGAAAGAGTTCCGATGTGCCACCACCACAAAAAACCGTGATTCGGAACCAGAAACTCTGTTCTAGCACCCTGCCGGGACAGGGAATTTGGAGAGGATCGTCGCCATCATCATCAACAACGCGTCTCCATCAACCATCCATGTTTCCCCCATCCATGAGTGAGTAATCCCTCACTGTAGGCTATGGGGATGGTAGGGATTGGATGAGTTCTATCATGTAATCGAATAAGATTGTTAGGGCATGGTGCCTAGTATCTCTATTAGTCCTATTTGACTTTGTTGCAACTTGTTGTGCTTAATGCTTGTCACTAGGGCCCGAGTGCCATGATCTCATATCTGAACTAATTATTGATTCATGATGATAGTATTGTTTGTGATCTTATCTGCAAGTTGTGTACACATATCATAGTGCGGATCCAAAGGCCCCAAAGTGACAGAAATTGGGACAGCTGGAGGGGATGGCTATGGTGTGAGGATCATATGTGTTCACGGAGTGTTAATTATTTGCTCCGGTGCTCTATTAAAAGGAGTACCTTAATTTCCAGTAGACTCCCTTGAGGCCCTGCTGCAACGGGCTGGCAGGAAAAAAGATGTTGTGCAAGTTCTCATTGCGAGTGCGTATGACTATATATGGGACACATGCCTATGATTGTTTAGTACTTGGATTCTTTATCTTATTTATCTGCAATTTCCCTAGATCTTGAAGTTACATGTTTAGACTCGTCCATGCAATGCCCGTCCATCCATCCCTATGCCTACCGCACTTATATCCTACTGTTTGCTACTATTGTTACTACTGCCTTTGTTTTACTGCTGCTGTTACTTTGCTATTGCTACTACAAAATAGTTGCTACTGATAAATTACTGTGAGCAAGACTATTTCCAGGTGCAGCTGAATTGATAACTCAGTTGTTAAGGCTTATAAGTATTCTTTGTCTCCCCTTATGTCGAATTAATAAATTGGGTAATACTGCCCTTGAAGACTGTTGCGATCCCCTATACTTGTGGGTCATCAAGAATCATGGATAAATACGTGAAATGCATGATGACTGACATGTATCGAAATATCCGCAAGGAAATAAGGTGTCCGTGTCAAAGATGCAAACTATCGTCATTATTCGACCCCTTCTTAGGCACAGTGAATCAACACCTGCTTAGGTATAGTTTCATGGAGGGGCACACTCAGTGGATGGGCGATGATGATGACGATGACCATGCGGAAGAGGATGCCGATCAACACAAAAATGAAGATGAGGAGGAAGATCGGGATGTCGCACACGACGATGGTGATGAAGAATCTCGGGAAGAAGTACATGTGGACAACGAGGATAGGAGTAGGAGTACCCCGCTAACCGCTGCCTTGCATGACCCTCATGTTCAAGAAATTCTTCTCGTCAACGCATCGACTGACCCTAGATTCGCCGATAGGCGGAAGTCAATGCTATATAAACTATAGGTAGACTCGAGAACTCCGTTGTACGACGTAGGTCGAGGGATGGAGGAGAGCCGCCTGAGAGTAACTCTCGATCTTCTAGAGATGAAGGCAAAACACAGATTGTCCGACACAGGCATGGACGATCTCTTCCGATACTTGAAGCAGCACTTTCTTTAATATAACACGTTGCCCGGTAGCTTACATGAGGCCAAAAAATTCGTGTGCCCTCTCGATTTACCGCATGAGAAATACCACGTATGCGTTAGTGAATGCGTCATTTATTAGAATGAGCACAAGGACGAGACCACATGCCCAGTGTGCGACGAGCCTCGATACAAGGAAGGGACGAGAAAAGCTCCTAAAAAAGTTGTGTGGTACTTCCCTCTCAGGCCCCGTCTTCAGAGGTACATCACGGACCACAAGGAAGCAAAACTCATGCACTGACACGCGGAAAGGAAGGAAGCGGTTCTCAAGGATCCTATACGGGTTGAAAACCCAGTGCTGACACACCCTTCGGATGCAAGCTAGTGTAAAGCATTAGACAATGAGCACGAAGAATTCGGGAAAGACCCAAGAAATATCAGGCTTGGTGTGAGCACCGACGGGATGAACCTGTTTGGCAACCGAGAAGCAAGCACATCACCTGGCCCGTGTTTGTGTGGATGTACAACCTGCCCCCATGGTTGTGCCTGAAGAAGAAGTACATACACATGAGTATGCTAATCCAAGGGCTGACACAGTGTAACACCCTCAGAATGGCCCTATGCAAGTTTAGTGATTCCCACCAAACCCGCATAGAAACGATTCAAAGGTGCCCACTAGACACTTGCGTGCGGGTGGAAAATGAAGTAATATCATTTCTGTAACATCCCAAAAATCATGATTTCCAAGTTTGCATATCATCCATGCATTCATAATCAATTTAGGATCATTTTCATTGTCATTTCAAAAACAGAAGCATTTGAGTGTCTGTTATTTTATGTGAGCAAAACTTTGACCCAATGCTACTCTCTAATATGAGATTGTTTTTTTAAACCAATCGTATTTGATCCTATGGTTGATTGATGTATTCCAAAGCTTGGACGAAATTTCAAAACAAAATATGACTTTAAAACAATTTTTATATCTTTATTAAAACATTGGTAAAGGCACTGTTTTCTTTTAAAACTCCAAAGGACCAAAGCAAGTTTGGTGAAACAGCATGGTTTTATACTTAAAGATGTGCAGGTTTCACTTTATAAAAATCCAGAAAGAGTTTGAATTCAAACACATTTGAAATCATTTGAAAATATTTCCTGGAAATTCAAACAGAAAAAGAAAAAGGTTAAAGAATAAGAAATGGGCCGGCGCCACCCTTTCGGCCCAGTAGCCAAAACATCCCACCCGGGCCATTCCCCCCTCTCTCTCACCCGTGTCAAAACAACCCACCAGAGACTGACCAGTGGCCCCAACGCCACATCGTCATCGTCCTCCCCAGAACCCGCGCGATGAACACGTCGTCGCCGGCTGTTTCCTCCTTCACTGCTGAGTTTTAAATCGATTGATTATCGTTGATTGTGTGCGTAATTCTCGCCCCGCTCCTGGCTACTTAATCACCTCGCCACCGCGGTCATTTCCCCCCACTTTCCTCACTCACTCCGCCACCAGGCTGCGCGCATTCGAGATCAAACCGCCGCGGTACCGACGACCTCCGGCGACTGATTCCGATGAGACTCGATCTCCCCTTTGCCTCTGCTTCAAACGAGCGTGACCAACATGTTCTGGCACATCCCTTGATGCCTTTCGTTTGCTTTCTCGTGACCCAGGTCGCCGTCCCTGTTCGTGCCCGCAAACGTCAGTGCCGCCACCCAACTCCGACGAGAAATACTGGTAATCTTTGAGCGCCCCTTGCTTCCCCTTTGACCCTGTCGTGTTCGCCACAACCTTGCGCACCTCCTGACACATCTGGTTCGTGCTAGGGCGGTCTATATCGTCGGCAACGTCATTGTCTGCAAGAACCCGACGTCGTCCGCAAGTCCGACGAGCCCCAGCGACCTCCACAGCACGCCCCCGTCCACACCAACAAGTCGTTGAGCATCAGCGCGACCTCGCGAGTCTGGTAAGCATCTCGACCAACCCCAGCCCCCTCCGTAACCACCGGAACACCACTAGAAGAGCCGTGCCGCCGCGTCGCCATCGCTAGCGCCACCCATCCATGTTCGCGTGCTCGACAGCCGTCAGATCTGAATCCAGCGCTTAGGATTAGATCTGTAGCGAAGCGGTATGTTTTGATCTGGACCGTGCGCAATTAGTTAGATCCAACAGCCCGCGAGCGTGATCCAGCGCGAACCGGTACCGTTCAATCAGACGCTGCCGCGTGGCTTGTTATTTGTTTTAAAAATCTGAATTAGATCTATTAGTGATTCAAACTTGCAAAATTCATAACTTTTGATCCACACGTCCAAATTTTGCAAATTTTATATCATTGGAATCAGGAGATAGAATGCTATCCATTTATGCAATGTGTTTAATGTTTTGCTCCTGTAAAATTGATTATTTTTGTAGAGACATTTATAAGCTTATTTTGAGTATAGAAATTATTTGAAAAATGATTTAGAGACTAAATAAAGTTTGTTTAGTATGTATTTGTCTTGTTTATGGTTCAGTATTGTTTCACTTGCCTTGTTTGGTTTAGAAAAATCATCACATAGCATTTGCATGCATTCATATATTTTATGTGTAGATCTTGGTGCTAATAGTGATTGTGGTTGTGAAGATTGTTGCTACTCCCCAAACTACCAAGGCAAGTGGTGCTTCATATATTTTTGTCCCAATATTTTTTTTACCTATGCATTAGAATTATTTTGTATAGGGCTTGCATGAATATTTTGCTAAGTATCAATATGCTATGCTTGGGAAATCCTAGTAGTTGTAGAATTGTTAGAATTTCCTCTAAGATAAGATACTTGATATTGCCATGCTTAGCCTAGCTAGTAACAACCAAAGGTGGATTATATATTCATGCTATGAGAAATATTTCTAAGTCTTTGACTTATGTTTTGCTTAATAAAACAACTAAGTGAATGAAACACTTGGGTGGAATGGAAAGAATGGTTTGTGTTGAGTGGTTACACAAGGCCCATTTCAATGGTTTACCTTGTGTATCTCACTTGTGGAAAGCCACCCAGGAACAAAGGGATTTGAGATGCCAAATGTTAAGAAGCTTCTAGTGCAGACACATGGCATTATGGGCTCTGCCTGGATCATATAGGTTGCAATAACTTAGCCATTTGGACAGTTGGTGCTAGAGGGATGATAGGTTGGAACGCGTCCATTTGGTCTAAGGGAAGGCTTCTGAAAGGTCCTGTCTTGGTGAAAATCAAGTCTTGTGGGGAAAGTGCACAACCTCTGCAGATGGAAGAATCTAAGTACTTAGCCATGTCCCTGGTATTGGACAATTTGAGCATCAATACATGGAAGCTATCAAGAATCTCCTCATCCCAATTTTCTAAGTTAAAACTTGTGGTTGAACAAGGGTGAAGGTTCACCAATTTCTATTGGTGGTTCCTTGAGAAAGTTTTTGTCAAAGAAAAACTTAGTGTTTTCAACTAATAGGTAAAACCTATTTTGAGCAAAGCAAGCCTAAGCTACACTTAGCCAAATTCATATAGTAACTAGGTGCTAATATTTTACTAAGGTATCACTTGCCAATACTATTCCAATGTATTGACCCACTGTGGCTGTAACTTGTGATGTTGCAGGTTACTCTGATGATGATTAGGGGTTATGAGTCTACACTCAACATACTTGCCTGTGTCACATGAAGATGAAGACTGATATTTTATATTGTTAAGTTAAACTCTTGTACTAGCCTATGGCTATCGAGTTGTAAAAGACTATATTATCTTTGGAATGACGTTGTAATAATGACCTTTGTTTCTGTGTACTTCATCTTAAACTGTGGATGCTAGCAATTGATCCATGGACTATCATTGCAATCACAGGGATCCTTACCTTTATAAGAGAGGGATCTTACAATTACACAATAGTCCTCGATGGAACCCACCGAAACAGATATATACAACAACGACTCCATGAGTCAAGAATTCAGATACATAGTACAAAGATCCAAATCACCTTGAAAACGATACAGCGTCTGAGTATGGACAATATTAAAATTGGGCTAAGATCCCTGAAGAATAACCAATGGCGTCCATAACCCTGCCCAGGCCAAGCTGGAAGGGTAACCTTGCTAACGACGTCGATCTCAAAACCTTCTTAAACAAAAGGGGTTCCGACAAAGGGCAAAGGAAAAATACAGCGGTCAGTACTCAGTCCAGTACATGGCGAGTCTTAGAATTCGGCGGTCCTCGCCTACATAGGTATGGTGGACTGAAGCGGCGGCGCAACATGCACTAAACAACCTATAGAGATTCGATACAACTGCCGGCTATCAGAGAGGGATAAGACAGACCTATTCGGAACTAACCTGATACTACCACCAAACATACCCATCCTGGTATTTCCCCCTCGAGACAAAACAAGGAAGTCCTCCCAAGGAAACTCACACGGTTGGCAGTTTTATTCATTCTTTCTTTGGTGGTTATCCAACTTACTAGTCATATCAGATACAAGTCATATTAATAGTAAACTTTAGTTATAGTTGTCTATGATCGAGAGCTGTGCTCCAAGTCGTCCATAACTGCGAACACAACTTTTCGAAAAGATTTAACCCTGCAAAGGTGCACCAAAGTTTCCACACGCACCTACACCTTTGTTGTCAGATCAAGTAGGTACAAGATCATAAAACATACACCCAACGGTATGTCGACGGGGTTTCAGACACTATGTTTCCCAGACCCAAAGCAAGCAGATGGGGGCCACCCCACTAAGCTACCCGTAACGAAGTCGGTCGATCTCCGAGACGAACTCAGGGTTTGCGAGAATGCCTGTAAACGACTGGGAACCTGAAAGTGTGATTGGACTTATCGATACCACGAAATCGTGTCGCGATCCAAAATAGTACATGCGCTCCACGCACAATAGTAAATAAAGCAGTAAATCATGGAATAAGTACAGGATAGTACTAACGCCGCAAACTAGTTTGTGTCCCCTGGTATCAGGTACTAAATCGATGGGGTGCCCACACACCCCACCTGTGGTTAGCGCACTGGATCTCAGAACAGGTGTCAAGAACTCGGCTCCTAGGTGGACACAAGTGGGCGGTTAAATACCAAATATTATCTATTACCCACCAGTGCCTCAGCATTATTTACCTACTTTCATTATTAGTTATTTAACGGTAATTAAAGCCATGATCATCTCCACCATTAAGCATGTGCCAACCACCCAACAACGATGGAACATCGACGACGCGAAGCAGCACCTAAGCAATCAACTATGACTCACAAGGCCGACTGTCTATCAATCAACAGGCAATAGGAGGTGTTCAAGGCAATATATAGGCTACAAGGGATATAACTGGTGCACGGAATCTAAAGAATCGCAACACGGATAGCAATACATCAACAGAATGAAGTAAAGACTATAAAAACAAAATAGGTAGAAAGGGGAGAATGCTCGCCTAAAAACATTGCCGAAGATTCATCTGAATATCGGGTCGACACTCACATCAACTCATCGTCCTAATCTGTGAAGAAGCAAAGCACTAGAAGAAACACCGAAAGCACTATTTAATACTACGGCAGAAGATCGGGCATGATGCATGTATGATGCATGTCATGGCAAAGATGCGATGCAAAGAGGAAATATTAAGCGGAACCGGGGTCCCAAAAATAAATTAGATGGTTCATGTTGTTTAGATATCCCGCAATTTAAATGTTGTCTTAACAAGTCGAAACATAGCATCGGTTCGCTACACAAATTTAAATGGAGTCAATATAAGACTAGAAAAGCCCGCATATGGTCTCCATATTTAATTATGAGGTGAATCGGCATAAGGCCTCCAACCCACACAATATGTATGCGAGTATGAATAATGATATGCAACAGGTATATATGTCATATTATAAAAAGAGGGGTCGGATTAGGGTCACACATGGGTTTCGGTGATCTTGGGTTTCGAGGATTCGACGGGGTTGGGCGCGCCGTGATCGGTCTTCGGACTCAGGTATCAGGGTCTTCGGGTTCATGTAGGAGGCCTTGATATTCCATCTTGGTCAACGATGGCGAACTTGGTCTCGGGTGTCGGTTTTCATGGACGGACTTAGGTAGGCATCACCACATGGTTCAAGGATTCATGGCAGATCTTGGCGACATGAAGACGGGGTTTGCCCCAAGAGATGCTATAGAGGACCTAGGGCAACACCCTTCGCTAAGCAACTTGAAGTTTCCAAATTGGACTTGCGGATCTTGACAACAAGAAGTCCTGGCTACCCATGGTAGACTGAAGGCTCCACGAAATGGCATCACTAAAAACACCAAGGAGAAAACGGACTTTGCACCCCCATAAACGACAGGTAGCATCAGGAACAAGTAGAACGGGCAGCGACAATAGAGGACTCATGCTAGGCTCGACAAAGGCTTTGTGCATGTGGCAAGCAGACGGTAAGGAGGCGACCATGGGGTCGGAGTAGACATAGGTGAAGTGTGGTGACGGTGATGACCAGAAGAAGGAAGGCGGCGTCCGTATGGGATGAGGCCAGCGGACACGAAGTAAGGAACTGTGGAGCTCTGCTGCGGTGGTCTTGGGAGGCCGAGGCCAGTTAGGGCCCGCGACCGGCGGAGCTCGGGGACAGGGGAGGAGCAGTTGTGGGCTATGAGGAAGAAGGTCGGCATCGCGAGGCAGCGCGCGCATGGTCGGCGAGACAGAGCTTCTGCATGGAGGGGCTCCTAGCGGTGGGCAAGAGGGGAGGGGCGCGGCGGCAAGCAGGTGATGGATGTAAAATATAGCCATCCACGTCCGCATTTAAACTAGATATTATTCATATATTTGATGAAATATCTCTCTAAAACCTACCACTAATGCCTAATGATTAGAGGGATATGCAATCCTTTCTTTCTATTTTTGCTTGTGCAAATAATGACATATTATGATGGGAATCACTACATAAATGCCAAAGATACGAGATTTCCAACACGCCAAAGAAACCAGGAGCCGTGAGGAGGCTACTGCAAGCTTAACAACCAACTATACATCCCACCGCCGTATAGTTGCTTCCATATAGTTTGCACCGAACTCCTTAGGTCAAACAGAACAACTTTCGTGAAGGGACCCCTATATAAAGAGGCTTCAGTCGACGATAAATAGCCCCTACTCCACAACATTGCTTCTTTCACCCTAAACTCTCCCTGCCGCCACGCCGGAGGAATAGATCTAGATCTCAACTTCTAAACACTTCTCCACCACCATAGCCATCTTCCACCACTTGTAATAGTAGATCTCATATCCAATTGGCGACATTGTAAGACTATTTTCTATCAACTCTATGATCTCTATTACAATGTTTATGATTGTCGATTTCATCACTATGTGTGAGTAATTCTCCTTGGGCTCAGGGCTTCGGCCTAGCCAAGTAGCTTTTCTGCATGTTATTTATCATAGATGGGATCATGTATTAGTTTGTATGACATGATGATTGTAGTACCCTCTCTTGCCTCAATCTAAAGACTTTTCAGGTACCCAAGACCCCGAGGATTGATCCAGGTAAAGGGAGTGTGAGTAACGACTGATCTGTAGGATAGGAATCCAGTGACAGAAAGGGTAGTACGGCTATATGTGAGGAACCCCAGTGGAAGATCCTCGGTATGCCTCATAGCCTTGATGTCATGCATATAACGAAGAACATGTGCGAGAGATTGCTTGCCACTCTCTTCAACATGCCGAACATGACCAAAGACAGGGCGAAAGAAAGACATGACCTGATGGACATGAATATCAGAGAAGAGCTTCACCCTCCTCCTTCAGCTAGGGTTGAGGAGACGGACAATCGCAAGCGCAAAAGGGCGGGGAAGCATCCAGTTAAGGAGGAATCGAAAGATCCTAAGGGGAAAAGGGCTAAGTAGAGCGAAACTACGTGCCCCTCCCACTTCACTCTAAATCCTAACGAGCTCAAAAAAATCTTCAATTGCCTCCTAGGATTCAAATTTCCCTTAGGATATGCGGGGCTAATACGTAGATGGCTGGCCCTGACGAAAAGAATCTTAAGCGAGATGAAGTCACATGACTGTCACATTATGATGAGCATATACTTCCAGTTGCAATCCGAGGGATAATAGAGCCACACGTTGTTGGAGATATGCCCAAGAGGCAATAATAAAGTGGTTATTAATATATCTTTGTGTTTTTGATAAATGTTTACATCCCATGCTATAATTGTATTAATAGGAAAGATTAATACTTGTGTGTCTTCTAAACATAAAAGACTCCATAGTAAGCCTCTTGTTAAGCTAGCTTGTTGATTAATAGATGATCATGGTTTCCTGGTCATGGACATTGGATGTTATTAATAAAAAGATCATATCATTAAGAGAATGATGTGATGGACACACATCCAAAGTGTAGACCCCACCTTTGTAAAGGTAAAGGTCCCTGTGATTGCAATGCTAGTCTCTGGATCAAATGCTAGCATCCACAATTTAATATGAAGTACACAGAAACAAAGGTCATTATTATATCGTCATTCCAGAGATAACATAGTATTTTACAACTCCATAGCCAAAGGCTAGAGCAAGAGTTTAACTTTAAAAAAATAAAATAAAGTCTTCATCTTCATGTTCCACAGGAAAACATGTTGAGTGTAGACTCACAACCCTAATCCTCATCAGAGTAACCTGCAACATCACAAGTTACAGCCA
Organism: Avena sativa; assembly: GCA_916181665.1. Classification (NCBI taxonomy): domain Eukaryota; kingdom Viridiplantae; phylum Streptophyta; class Magnoliopsida; order Poales; family Poaceae; genus Avena; species Avena sativa. The sequence continues at coordinate 329,215,603 of OV702295.1, read as the reverse complement.
CAGTGGGTCAATACATTGGAATAGTATTGGCAAGTGATACCTTAGTATAATAATAGTTTCTAACTTCTATATGAATTTGGCTAAGTGTAGCTTAGGCTTGCTTTGCCCAAAATAGGTTTTTCCTATCAGTTGAAAACACTAAGTTTTTGTTTGACAAAAACTCCCAAGGAACCACCAATAGACATTGGTGAACCTTTTACCCTTGTTCAACCACAAGTTTTTAACTTGGAAATTGGGATGAGGAGATCCTTGATAGCTTCAGTGTCTTGATGCTCAAATTGTCCATTGCCGGGGACACGGCTAAGTACTTAGATTTTTCCTTCTCGAGAGGTGGTGCACTTTCCCCACATGACTTGACATTCATCAAGATGAGACCTTTCAGAAGCCTTCCCTTAGACCAAATGGACGCGTTCCAACCTATCACCCTACCACCAACTATCCAAATGGCTAAGTTATTGCAACCTATATGATCAAGGCAGAGCCCATATGCCATGTGGTTGCACTAGAAGCTTCTAAACACTAAGTATCTCAAATCCCTTTGTTCCTGGGTGGCTTTCCACAAGTGTGATACACAAGGTAAACCATATACATGGGCCTTGTGTATCCACTCAACACAAAACACCATACCATTCCACCCAGGTGATTCATTCACTTCGTTGTTTTTATTAGAAAAAACATAAGTCAAAGACTTAGCAAAAAAATTCCATAGCATGAATATATTCCACCCTTGTTTGCTACTATCTAGGCTAAGCATGATAATATAGCAAGTATACTAACTTAGAGAAAATTTCTAACAAGTCTACAACTACTAGGATTTCCCAAGCTTAGCATATATATATTTAGTAAAAATATCATGCAAGCCCTATACAAAATATCACTAATGCATAGTCAAAATATTGGGACAAAAATATGAAGCACCACTTTCCTTGATAGTTGGGGGAGTAGCAACAATCCTCACAATCACAATCACCACTAGCACCAAAATCTACACATAAAATGATAGCACCAAATTCATATTTCAAATAATCAAGCAAAATATATGAATTCATGCAAATGCCATGTGATGATTTTTCTCAAACAAAACAAGACAAGTAAATAGTACTAAACACTAAACTAAACATTTATACACTAAATAAACTTAATTTGGCTTTAAAAACATTTTCTAAATAATTTTTATACACCAAATAAGCCTACAAATGTCTCTGCATAAAATTATATTTTAACAGAAGCAATTCACAAAACCAAGCCTCTATATGTGTAGGATTTAATTTTGTGATTCCATTGATATAATATTTGTATTTTTTGGATAAACAGAACAAAAGTTATTGAATTTACAAGTTTAATCATCTAATTAAATCAAATCTGAATTTTAAAAGAAAAACCCAGACACGCGGCGGCCTCTGATTGGACGGTACCGTTTGCGCGCGGATCACGCACGCGCACCGTTAGATCTAAGTGAGATCTAGTGGCTCAGATCTTCCCGTACCCCTTCGGGCTAGCGTCTAATCTAGACCACTGGATCAAGATCTAGTGGATCAAATCACCCCTACCCTAAATAGGCGGCGCTCATGGCCACAGCGGCGGCGACGGCTCTGCCGATGATGCATCAGCGAAGCTAGGGGTAGGAGAGGGGGTGTAGGCACTTACTGAGGTCACGGGGACGTGGGGATGCTCAACGTGGATGCGGCCGGGGTGGGGGCATGCTGTAGCGGTGGCTAGGGCTCGTCAGAGTTGCTGGAAGTGTCGGGCACGCGATGGTGGAGACGTTGGCGATGCTCTGGATTGCCCTAGCACAAACTAGGAGCATCAGGAGGTGCACAGGGTCTAGGCGGACACGACAGGGAAAGGAAGAAGGTAAGGGGTGCTCGGAGATTACCAGGATTTCTCGTCGGAGTCAAGCGGAGCTTCGGTCGTTCAAGGGGCTCGACGGAGGCGACGTCCTGGGGCATTATAGAGCAAACAGAAGGGGTGTGAAGATGCGTAAACATCAGGCGAACAAGCTCGTATGAACGAGGGGAAAAGGGGGGCACGGTGCTCACCGGAATACGTCGCCGGAGCTGTGAAGGGTTTCGCAGCATAGTAAATCAAAATTTTCTACGGAAGCGAACAGAAGGAAAGCCAAGATCTAATCTAGGAGATGCAAACAACGAGAGAGATTGGATTAGATCTTCATACCCTTGAAGATTCGCACAGCGGAACGTTCGTCGGAACGTGGGTGATGTAGTTGTACTCGCTTCTCCTCCTCGCGATCTGATCCGATCTAGCACCACAAGTGGCGGTGCCTCCGTGAGATGCACACGTGCAGCACCTCGACGTCTCCTCCTTCCTCGGACCAGCGAGTATGGTGGAGAGATGGATTGGATCTACAACACGACGGCGTGGTGTATATGGTGGAGAATTTCTACAGCAGGGCTTCGCCTACAAACAGTCGGGAGGGAGAGAGGAAGGCAGCAGGGCTACTAGGGCTTGGAGGAAGGTGTAGGTAGGGGGAGGGGGCGTACCAGCCCTCTATATATAGAGGGGGTGGCGGCGGCCAGCCCTAGCCCCTCCTCCAAGCCTATCTCTAGTTTAAATGATTTAAACTCTCCCCTTATCTAGAAATTATATCCCTAGATTTAAACGAGTTAAATCTATCTAGAATCGGCTGGGCCCTATGGGGCCTTGTGCCCCTGGCCCAATGCGGCCAGGACACTCCCTCATAGGCCCATTCCCCCTCCCGGAAGGTGGGACCATGTTGGCCCCCCTTCCGGAAGGTTCTAGAAGCTTCCGGTACAATACCGATTAACCCGGAACAATTCCAAACTCCAAAAACTGCACTGCCTTATATGAATCTTATTCTCCGGACCATTCCGGAACCTCTCGTGGTATCCCGGATCCCATCCGAGACTCCGAACAAAAACTCATAAACCAATTATCCAATCTATCCTAGCGTCGAGACACGTTAAGTGTGTGACCCTGCGGGTTCGAGAATATGCAGACATGATCTTCTATCAATAATCAACAGCGGGGTCTGGGCACCCATATTGACTCCCACACATTCATCGATGATCATATCGGATGAACCACGATGCCAGGATTCAATCAATCCCATATATATATTCCCTTCTTCTCGCGATATTTTACTTGCCCGAGATTCGATCGTCGGTATCGTCATACCTAGTTCAACCTCGTTCACAGCAAGTACTTTACTCGTTCCGTAATCCGATATCACTTCGTGATTAACTCCTTAACCACATGCTTGCAAGCGGTGTTGATATCGATTACCGAGTGGGCCCAAAGTATATCTCTCCGACTTGGGAGGGACAAATTCCATCTCGATACATACAACCCAACAGATACTTTCCGATCACCTGAGAGACACCTTTATGATCACCCTCTCATAGGATGACGTTTGATGACCTCAAAGCTTTCTTCCGATACCAGGGATTTGTATTATCTCATGGTCTAAGGAATACAATATTTGACATAGGAAAAGCTTCGCAAAGATGAACACAAGGACACGATCTAATTGCTTCGCTTAGTTTGGGTCTGTCCACCATATCATTCTCCCAATGATATGATCTCATTATCAATTGACAACTCATGTCTATGGTCAGGAAACCTTAACCATCATTGATCAATGAGCTAGTCCATAGAGGCGTACTAGGGACACGGTGTTGTTCACAAACCACACAAGTATTAATGTTTCCGCTTAATACAATTCTAGCATGGAATATAAACTTTATCATGAACAAGAATTATAATAATAATAACATCTTTATTATTGCCTCTAGGGAATAATTCCAACAGTCTCCCACTTGCACTAGAGTCAATAATCTAGTTTACATTTGGCAACAATCTCACACCCATGGCACTGAGGTGCTGATCATGTTTTACACGTGGAAGAGGTTTAGTCAATGGATCTGCGACATTCAGATCTGTATGTACTTTGCTGATCTTCAGATCTCCATCTGCTATATAATCTCGGATTATATGAAACTTGCGGTTGATATGCTTGGTCTTTGGATGATATCTTGGTTCCTTAGCGAGTGCTATTGCGCCAGTGTTGTCACACAATATCTCCAGTGGGTCCAATGCACTTGGAACCACGCCAAGCTCAGTGATGAAGTTTCTGATCCAAACTCCTTCACTTGACGCTTCTGCAGCAGCCATGTATTCCGCTTCTACTGTAGATCCCGCGATCACGCTTTGCTTGCAGCTTCTCCAGCTCACAGCTCCTCCATTCAAAATATACACGTATCCTGTCTGAGATTTAGAATCATCCTTGTCGGTGTCGAAACTAGCATCGACGTAACCTTTTACGACGAGCTGTTCATCACCCCCATAGACTAAGAACATTTCTTTAGTCCTATTTAGGTACCTTAGGATGTTCTTCACGGCTGTCCAGTGTTCCACTCCTGGATCACTTTGATATCTGCTCGTCAAACTAAGAGCATTGGACACATCCGGTCTAGTACACAGCATGGCATACATGATGGAACCTATGGCCGAGGCATAAGGCACTTTGCTCATAGCTTCCCTGTCATTTACCGTAGCTGGACACTGAGCCTTGCTCAATATCTTACCTGACAACATAGGCACTGAACCTTTCAATGCCTTATCCATTCTGAACCTTTTCAGAACTTTGTCTAGGTATGTACTCTGGCTTAAAGCTATCAGGCGTCTTTGTCTATCTCTATAGATTTTGATGCCCAATATATAAGCAGCTTCACCTAGGTCTTTCATTGAAAAACACTTGTTCAAATAACTCTTCACATCGTTAAGCATGTTGATGTCATTTCCAATAATCAATATGTCATCCACATATAGTACCAGAAACGTCACCGAGCTCCCACTCACTTTCTTGTAGATGCAAACTTCGTAGCAATTTGGAACAAATCCAAAGCTCTTGATCACTTGATCAAAACGAAGGTTCCAACTCCGAGATGCTTGCTTCAGTCCATAAATGGAACGCTGAAGTTTGCATACTTTATCAGCATCCTTAGGATCGACAAAACCTTCGGGTTGCATCATATACAACTCTTCATCAATGTTGCCATTGAGGAACGCAGTCTTGACATCCATCTGCCATATTTCATAATCATGAAACGCAGCAATTGCTAATAAAATCCGAATGGACTTAAACATCGCTACGGGAGAGAAAGTCTCATCGTAGTTAACACCTTGAACTTGTCGAAAACCTTTCGCAACAAGACGTGCTTTATAGACGGTAACATTACCATCCGCGTCCGTTTTCTTCTTGAAGATCCATTTGCACTCAACGGCCTTTCGGTCGCTAGGAGGGTCCACCAAAGTCCATACTTGGTTTTCGCTCATGGATCCCAATTCGGATTTCATGGCTTCTAGCCATTTCTCAGAGTCTGGGCTCATCATCGCTTCCTCATAGTTCGTAGGTTCACTGTCTTCTACTAACAAGACAGTCAAGACAGGGTTGCCGTACCACTCAGGAGGGGCACGCGACCTTGTCGACCTGCGACGTTCAGTAGCAGCATCGTTCGAAGCTTCATGATCCTTGTCATTAGCTTCCTCTATTGTTGGTGCAGGCGGCACTGGAACAATTTCAGGTGCTGCGCTACTCTCCAATTCAAGAGAAGGTTCAATAACCTCGTCTAGCTCTACTTTCCTCCCACTCACTTCTTTCGAGAGAAACTCCTTCTCAAGAAAGGAACCATTCTTTGCGACAAACACTTTGCCTTCGGTTATGTGATAGAAGGTATACCCAATAGTTTCCTTAGGGTATCCTATGAAGATGCATTTCTCCGCTTTGGGTTCGAGCTTGTCCGGCATCAACTTCTTGACGTAAGCTTCGCATCCCCAAACTTTAAGAAACGACAACTTAGGTTTAGCACCAAACCACAGTTCATACGGTGTCATCTCAACGGATTTAGATGGATCCCTATTTAAAGTGAATGCAGCGGTTTCTAATGCATAACCCCAAAATGATAACGGCAAATCAGTAAGAGACATCATCGATCGGACCATATCTAATAGGGTTCGATTCCGGCGTTCAGACACACCATTGCGCTGTGGTGTTCCGGGTGGCGTGAGTTGTGAAACGATTCCACTTGCTTTGAGATGCGTGAGAAAATCATAACTCAAATATTCGCCCCCACGATCGGATCGTAGAAACTTAATCTTTCTGTTACGATGGTTCTCCACTTCATTCTGAAATTCTTTGAACTTTTCAAACGTTTCAGATTTATGTTTCATTAAATAGATATACCCATATCTACTTAAGTCATCGGTAAAAGTGAGAAAATAGCGATATCCACCGCGCGTCGAAACACTCATCGGTCCGCATACATCGGTATGTATGATTTCCAACAAGTCCGTTGCTCGCTCCATCATACCGGAGAACGGGGTTTTGATCATCTTGCCCATGAGGCATGGTTCGCATGTGTCAAATGATTCAAAATCAAGAGACTCCAAAAGTCCATCAGAATGGAGTTTCTTCATGCGCTTTACACCAATATGACCTAGACGACAGTGCCACAAATAAGTAGTATTATCACTATCTACTTTGCATCTCTTAGCCTCAATGTTATGGATGTGTGTTTCATCCCTTTCGAGATTTAGAAGAAATAAACCATTCACAAGAGGTGCATGACCATAAAAGATGTTACTCATATAAATAGAACAACCATTATTCTCCGATTTAAATGAATAACCGTCTTGCAATAAACACGATCCAGAAATAATGTTCATGCTCAACGCAGGCACATAATAACATTTATTAAGGTTTAAAACTAATCCCGAAGGTAAAACTAAGGAGAGCGTGCCGATGGCCATCACATCAACTCTTGATCCGTTGCCAACGCGCATCGTCACCTCATCCCTCGCAAGCCGCCGTCTATTCCGTAGCTCCTGTTTCGAGTTACAAATATTAGCAACTGAACCGGTATCAAATACCTAGGCACTACAACGAGGGCTAGTAAGGAAAACATCAATAACATGTATATCAGATATACCTTTGATGGTGCCAGCCTTCTTGTCCGCTAAGTACTTCGGACAGTTGCGCTTCCAGTGACCCTTGTCCTTGCAATAGAAGCACTCAGTGTCCGGCTTAGGACCAGACCTGAGCTTCCTCTCAGCAGGGGCAACGCGCTTGCCGCCGCCTTTCTTGAAGGGCTTCCTTGCACCCTTACCTTTCTTAAAGGTGGGGGGCTTGTTGACCATCAACACATGATTATTCTTTTTGATGTTCACCTCCACTACTTTCATCTTAGCAAAGAGCTCAGTGATCATATCAGTGGAACCAATCTGATTGTGATCAACTACAAAACTTTTGCAGCTAGGAGTGTCAATCTTGAGCTCCTCTGGAATCTTGCATTCCAGTTGCTCAAGGCGTTGAGTGTAGCCCGACATCTTAATGGCGTGCTCACTAACGGAACTCCCTTCCTCCATCTTGTAGTTAAAGAATTTCTTAGAGATCTCATATCTCTCAGAACGGGCTTGAGTCTGAAACATGTTTTTCAGCTCCTCAAGAATCTCAAAGGGCCCGGCGAACTCCTCAAAACGATTTTGAAGATCCGATTCCATAGCATACACCATGGCGATCTTAATCAAATCATAATCATCCTTCCGCGACTGATAAACAGCTTTTTCATCAGCCGGCGCATCTACAGCAGGGGCGTCACCTAGCGCTTTCTCAAGGACATAGTCCTTTTGTCCGCCAGTGAGAATGATTCTCAGAATGCGGAACCATTTGGTGAAGTTAGACCCATTGTTTCTAAGCTTTTCTATCTCAGCAAAAACGTTGAAGTTGAAGTTGGACTTGGCCATGTGATCTACAGTATTTGCAAGTACAATTTAGACTATGTTCATGATAAACAGTTCAACTTAATCAAATTACTAGATGAACTCCCACTAAATTCAACATCCCTCAAGTTGTTTAGTGAACACGATCCAAATTCACCACACCTAATCCGATCATCACGAGAAGTGATGTGGTTTCAATGGTGGACAACGAAGTGTCGATCATATCATTCATATGACTCATGCTTAACCTTTCGGTTCTTGTGTTCCGAGGCCATGTCTGTACATGCTAGGCTCGTCAAGCTAGACCCAAGTATTTCCGCGTGTGCAAAACTGGCTTGCACCCGTTGTATGTGAGCGTAGAGTCTATAGCACCCGATCATCACGTGATGCTTGGACACGACGAACTTTCGCAACGGTGCATACTTGGGGAGAACACAGTTTTTATCTTGATCTTTAAGTGAGGAATCATCTTATAATGCTACCGTCGCGATCTAAGCATAATAAGATACATAAAAGGATAAACATCACATGCATATAACTTTATGTGACATGGTATAGCCAATCTTCGCGCAATGATCTCCATCTTGTGCGTTCCGGCATGATCTCCATCACTCCACCATGATTGCCTCCACCACGAATAGCAACTACAACTATTGCTAACTACTTAGCGATAAAGTAAAGCTATTACATGGCGTATAAGAAGTTGACTCGCAGGTCATACACAATTATAAAGACAACCATATGGCTCCTGCCGGTTGTGTACTCATCGACATGCAAGTCGTGAAACATTACAAAACATGATCATCGCATACATTATACACATCACATCTTGGGCCATACCATATCACAGAAAACACTCCCTGCAAAAACAAGTTAGACGCCTCTACTTTGTTGTTGCATGTTTTACGTGGCTTATGGGAGTAGATGCTAAGAACGATTCTTACCTACGGAAAGCCACAACGGTGATATTATGGTTGCCAAACTCCGGTGTTAATCCCATGATCACTATAGTGAGAGAAACTGACATCCACCAGCCGCATGTGTGGAACAAGCCACACGTCAAGTGCGGAGCCGGTCTCGCGAACGACGTCGCGTAAGGTTGGCCTGGACCGCTTCAATCTCACTATGCCGCGTCATAAGAAGAACACAAACAAGAGGCTTGCAACAGAAAACATCAACGCCCGCAACAACCATGTTGCGTTCTACTCGTGAATCACATCTACGCATAGATCTAGCTCTGATACCACTGAAGGGTTTCGCAACATAGTAAATCAAAATTTTCTACGGAAGCGAACAGAAGGAAAGCCAAGATCTAATCTAGGAGATGCAAACAACGAGAGAGATTGGATTAGATCTTCATACCCTTGAAGATTCGCACAGCGGAACGTTCGACGGAACGTGGGTGATGTAGTCGTACTCGCTTCTCCTCCTCGCGATCCGATCCGATCTAGCACCACAAGTGGCGGTGCCTCCATGAGATGCACACGTGCAGCACCTCGATGTCTCCTCCTTCCTCGGACCAGCGAGTATGGTGGAGAGATGGATTGGATCTACAACACGACGGCGTGGTGTATATGGTGGAGAATTTCTGCAGCAGGGCTTCGCCTACAAACAGTCGGGAGGGAGAGAGGAAGGCAGCAGGGCTACTAGGGCTTGGAGGAAGGTGTAGGTAGGGGGGAGGGGGCGCACCAGCCCTCTATATATAGAGGGGGTGGCGGCGGCCAGCCCTAGCCTCTCCTCCAAGCCTATCTCTAGTTTAAACGATTTAAACTCTCCCCTTATCTAGAAATTCTATCCCTAGATTTAAACGAGTTAAATCTATCTAGAATCGGCTGGGCCCTATGGGGCCTTGTGCCCCTAGCCCAATGCGGCCAGGACACTCCCTCATAGGCCCATGCCCCCTCCCGGAAGGTGGGACCACGTTGGCCCCCCTTCCGGAAGGTTCTAGAAGCTTCCGGTACAATACAGATTAACCCGGAACAATTCCGAACTCCAAAAACTGCACTGCCTTATATGAATCTTATTCTCCGGACCATTCCGGAACCTCTCGTGATATCCCGGATCCCATCCGAGACTCCGAACAAAAAATCATAAACCAATTATCCAATCTATCCTAGCGTCGAGACACGTTAAGTGTGTGACCCTGCGGGTTCGAGAATATGCAGACATGATCTTCTATCAATAATCAACAGCGGGGTCTGGGCACCCATATTGACTCCCACACATTCATCGATGATCATATCGGATGAACCACGATGCCAGGATTCAATCAATGTAGGGGTTCGTAGCATGGAAAACAAAAATTTTCTACCGCATGCAAACAAACAAGCCAAGATCTATCTACTAGATTGTAGCAACGAGTCGATGGAATAACTTACCCTCGAAGATTCCAAAGCGGTTAACGAGAGCAGATTCTCGTGGGTGATGTAGTCGTACTCTTTCCGATCTCAAGATCGCGTAGACGATCCTTCCGGCGCCACGTTCCGGCAGCGCTCCCGCAGTCGGTCACACGTTCGGTACTCGACGAAGACCTTCCTCTCCCTTGTTCCAGCAGGCAGCGGAGGTTGTAGTACTCTCCTCGCGATTCCGGCAGCACAACGGCGTGGTACCGGAGGTAGAGGGGAGATCCCGCAGGGCTTCGCCTTAAGCCGGTGCGAGTATGGTGGAGCTTATGAGAGAGGCTATTAGTGGTCTAGTAATTAGACACACCAATTAGAAGGCTCTAAACCAATTAGAAGGCTCTAAACCGAAATAGCTCTAAACCGGGGTTTAGGTCTAGGGTTTAGTTTAGAGGATAGGAACTTGTGTGTCTTAGGAGGGGCAGCCCTGCCCCTCCCTTTATAGGTGGGAGGGCCGGCGGCCAAGGGGAGGAGTCCCTCCCCAAGTCGGCCTTGGGAGGCGCGCCGGCCAAGGGGACTCCTCCCCCAAGTCGGCTTCCACTTCTCCTTCTCCTCTTTCCGAAAACTGGCAGTTTGACTTTTCAAACTAGCCGTTTGACTTTTCAAATTAGGATTTGAATTAACCCTTTATTTCGGACAGCGAGAACACTTAGTACATGATGCAATCATTCCAACTTACAATGACACATTCATGTACCCTTCCCCTTCCGGAGTGCCGGACATTCCGGGACCTTCTAGAATGTTCCCGATGAAAACACCGGAACCATTCCCCAACTCCGAAATGGGACTTTCCTTATATGAATCTTATTCTCCGGACCATTCCGGATCACCTCGTGATATCCCGGATCCCATCCGAGACTCCGAACAACATTCGGTCTCTTTCTCATAATACCATAACTACTCAAACAACGTCGAATCCTTAAGTGTGTCTCCCTACGGTTCGTGAATTATGCGGACATGATCGAGACACTTCTCCGAACAATAACCAATAGAGGAATCTGGAAATTCATATGGCTCCCACATATTTCTACGATTACTTTGCGATCGAATGAACCACTTACATACGATACCAATTTCCCTTTGTCTCACGATATGTTACTTATCCGAGGTTATGATCGTCGGTATCTCTGCATACCTTGTTCAACCTCGTTACTGATAAGTACTCTTTTCTCGTTCCCGTGATATGTGATCCCTTGTGACCCAGTCACATGCTTGCAAGCTAATTGGATGACATTTCACCGAGAGGGCCCAGAGTATATCTATCCGTCATATGGATGGACAAATCCCACTCTTGATCCATGTGTTTCAACCAATACTTTCCGAACACTCAATGCCACCTTTATAGCCACCCTGTTACGGTGTGGTGTTTGATGACATCAAAACATTCATCCGGTAAAGGTGATATGCATGATCTCATGGTCGAAGGAATTAGATAACTATGTATCAGAAAGCATATAGCAATTGAACTATTGAAATGACTTGATCTTTATGCTACGCTTATTTATAGGAGTATGTCCACCATATCATTCTCCTAACGATATGATCTTGTTGTTGATAACATCTCAATGTTCATGATAGGGAAACCACAATCATCTATTAACCAACAAGCTAGTGAAGTATAGAGGCTATACTAGGGACTTCAATTTAAGTTTACAATTCACACAAGTATTAATGTTTCCTTGTTAATACTATTATAGCATGAATATAAACATTTATCATAAACACAAAGATATAATAATAACTATATTTATTATTGCCTCTAGGGCATATCTCCAACAGTCTCCCACTTGCACTAGAGTCATCTAATCTAGATTACATGGTAATATACCGAACACCCATGGCAGTTTGGTGTTGGTCATGTTTTGCCCTCGGGAGAGGTTTAGTCAACGGATCCGCCACATTCAGATCTGTGTGTACTTTGCAAATCTTTATATCCCCATCCTGGATATGTTCTCGAATAGCGTGAAAACGTAGCTTGATATGCTTCAGCTTCTTGTGTGACCTTGGTTCTTGCGCATTGGCTATGGCGCCCATGTTATCACAGTAGATAGACATTGGGTCCAGCGCACTAGGAACCACACCCAGCTCTGTAATGAACTCTTTCATCCATATCGCTTCTTGTGAAGCCTCCGAAGCAGCCATGTATTCCGATTCAGTTGAAGATCTCGCCACAACGCTTTGCTTTGCACTCCTCCAGCTAACTGCTGCACCATTCAAAATAAATACGTATCCAGATTGTGATTTAGAATCATCCGGATCAGTGTTCCAACTAGCATCGGTGTAACCATTAACAACGAGCTGTTCATCACCTCCATAAGAAAGAACCATATCCTTAGTTCTTCTCAAGTACTTAAGGATGTTTTTGACCGCTGTCCAATGATCCACTCCTGGATCACTTTGATATCTACTAGTCAAACTAACAGCATATGCAATGTCGGGTCTAGTACATAGCATGGCATACATTAGAGATCCTATGGCTGAGGCATAGGGAGTCTTACTCATCCTTTCTCTATCTTCTGCCGATGTCGGACTTTGAGTTTTACTCAAGGTCGTATTGGGCAACATGGGCAAGAACCCTTTCTTGCTATCTTCCATTCCAAACCTCTTTAGAACTTTGTCCAAATATGTACTTTGTGACAATGATATTTGGCGTTTCGATCTATCTCTATAAATCTTTATGCCTAATATGTAAGCTGCTTCGCCAAGATCCTTCATTGAAAAACTATTATTCAAATATTCCTTGACACTATTAAGAAGGTCTACATCATTCCCAATCAACAATATGGCATCCACATACAGTATTAAGAATGCTACAGAGCTCCCACTCACTTTCTTGTAAATACAAGCTTCTCCATAAGTTTGTATAAAACCAAAACTTTTGATTACCTTATCAAAACGTTGATTCCAACTTCGGGATGCTTGCTTCAATCCATAGATGGACCGTTGAAGCTTGCATACCTTGTTAGCGTCTTTAGGATCGACAAAACCTTTGGGTTGCATCATATACAACTCTTCATCAATGTCTCCATTGAGGAATGCTGTTTTGACATCCATCTGCCATATTTCATAATCGTAATATGCAGCGATTGCTAACATAATCCTCACAGACTTTAGCTTCGCTACTAGTGAGAAAGTCTCATCATAGTCAACTCCTTGAATTTGTCGAAACCCTTTTGCGACAAGTCGAGCTTTATAGACAGTAACATTACCATCAGCATCTGTTTTCTTCTTGAAAATCCATTTGTTCTCGACAGCCTTCCGGCCATCCGGTAAGTCCACCAAAGTCCATACTTGGTTTTCGTACATGGATCCAATCTCGGATTTCATGGCTTCTTGCCATTTATTGGAATCTGGGCTCATCATCGCTTCCTCATATGTCTCGGGGTCATCGGTGTTGTCCACCACCATGACATTCATAACGGAATCATACCAATCTGGAGTGGTACGAGTTCTTGTTGACCTCCGAGGCTCTGTAGTAACTTCAACCGAAGTTTCATGATCATCATCATTAGCTTCCTCTCTTATTGGTGCAGGCACCACAGGAACTTCTTCCGGTGCTGCGCTACTCGCAATTTCGAGAGAAGGTTCGACAACCTCGTCGAGTTCTACTTTCCTTCCAGTCACTTCTTTCGAGAGAAATTCCTTCTCTAGAAAGGATCCATTCTTGGCAACGAAGATTTTGCCTTCGGATCTATGATAGAAGGTATACCCAATAGTTTCCTTCGGGTATCCTATGAAGACGCATTTTTCCGCTTTGGGTTCAAGCTTGTCCGGCTGTAACTTCTTTACATAGGCTTCGCATCCCCAAACTTTAAGGAACGACAATTTAGGTTTCTTCCCAAACCATAATTCATACGGTGTCGTTTCAACGGATTTAGACGGTGCCCTATTTAAAGTGAATGCGGCTGTTTCTAATGCATAACCCCAAAATGATAGCGGTAAATCTGTAAGTGACATCATAGAACGAACCATATCTAAGAGAGTTCGATTACGACATTCGGACACACCATTACGCTGTGGTGTTCCCGGCGGTGTCAACTGCGAAAGTATTCCGCATTTCTTCAAATGCTCGCCAAACTCGTAACTTAGATATTCACCTCCACGATCAGAACGTAGAAATTTAATCTTCTCGTTACGTTGATTCTCTACCTCACTTTGAAATTCCTTAAACTTCTCGAAAGTTTCGGACTTATGTTTCATGAAATAGATATACCCATATCTACTCAAGTCATCCGTGAAGGTAAGAACATAACGATAACCACTGCGCGATGCTACACTCATTGGACCACACACATCAGTATGTATGATTTCCAGTAAATCCGTAGCTCGCTCCATTATACCAGAAAATGGAGTCTTAGTCATTTTACCCATCAGACATGCTTCGCATCTTTCAAGTGATTCAAAATCAAGTGATTCAAGAAGTCCATCGGAATGGAGTTTCTTCATACGCTTCACTCCAATGTGACCAAGACGACAGTGCCATATATAGGTCGAGTTATCGCTTGATTTCAATCGTTTAGCTTCAATGTTATTAATATGTGTATTTCTACTATCGAGATTCAATAAGAATAGACCATCTATCAAAGGTGCATGTGCATAAAACATATTACTCATATAAATAGAACAACCATTATTCTTAGATTTAAACAAGTAACCGTCTCGCAATAAACAAGATCCCGATATAATGTTCATGCTCAACGCAGGCACCAAATAACAATTATTTAAGTATAAAACTAATCCCAATGGTAGATGAAGAGGTAGCGTGCCGACCGCGATCACATCAACCTTTGATCCGTTTCCCACGCGCATCGACACCTCGTTCTTCGCTAGCTTCCGTTTATTCTGCAGCTCCTGTTTCGAGTTACAAATATGAGCAACCGAACCAGTATCAAATACCCAGGCACTACTACGAATACTAGTGAGATACACATCAATAACATGTATATCAGATATACCTTTCTTCTTGATGTTGCCGTTCTTAAAATCCGCCAAGTACTTTGGGCAATTCCGCTTCCAGTGACCTTCTCCCTTGCAGTAAAAGCACTCAGTTTCAGGCTTAGGTCCAGCCTTGGTTTTCTTCGTTGGCATGGTAACTGTCTTACCACCCTTCTTGAAGTGTCCCTTCTGCTTAGACTTGCCTTTCTTGAATTTGGTGGTCTTATTGACCATCAACACTTGGTGCTCTTTCTTGATCTCCACTTCTGCAGATTTTAACATAGCAAATAGTTCTGGCAACTCTTTGTTCATGTTCTGCATGTTGTAGTTCATCACAAAGTTCTTGTAACTTGGTGGTAGTGATTGGAGGATGCGGTAAACCCCCAAAGTATTAGGAATCACTATACCCAAGCTTTGAAGTTTGTTTGCGTGCCCAGACATCTTAAGCACATGCTCACTGACGGAGCTGCCCTCTTCCATCTTGCAGTTAAAGAACTTTTCAGAAGCTTCATAACTTTCAATTGCCGCATGATTCTCAAAAATTAATTTGAGATCCTCGACAATATCATATGGGTCTGACTCTTCAAACCTTTTCTGAAGCTCCGATTCTAAACCATACAAGATAGCACACTGAACTATGGAGTACTGATTCTTCCGAGCAAGGTAAACATTCTTTACTTCATCGGTAGCATCAGCTGCAGGTGGGTCACCTAGCGGTGCATCCAGCACATAGGTCAAATTACCAGCTGTGAGGACAATCCTCAAATTGCGGAACCAATCCGCGAAGTTGCTTCCATTGTTTTTCAACTTTTCTTTCTCTAGGAACGCATTAAAATTGATGGTAGGGGCTGCCATTGATCTACAACATATTTGCAATAGTTTAGACTAAGTTTATGACAAATTGAGTTCAAATTAATTAATGAATTAAACTAGGTGAACTCCCACTCAAAACAACATCCCTCACATTGTTTTAGTGATCACATGAACCAAATCCACTACATCAACTCCGATCATCACGAGAGTTGATATAGTTTCAATGGCGAACAATCGACATGTTCATCATATCTACTATATGATTCATGCTTTACCTTTCGGTGATCCGTGTTCCTGAGGCCATGTCTGTACATGCTAGGCTCGTCAAGATCAAACCTTAGCTACCGCATAAGCAAATCTGGCTTGCTTATGTTGTATTCACCCGCGGAATCAAAGACACCCGATCATCACGTGGTGCTTCGAAGCAACAAGCTTTGGCAACGGTGCATACTAAGGGTGAACACTTTAGAACTTGAAATTTATGTGCATGAGGGATCATCTTATAATGCTACCGTCGTCTACTAAGCAATACAAGATGCATAAAGGATTAACATCACATGCAATTCATAATATGTGATATGATATGGCCTTTCTTCTTTTGTGCTTCCGATCTCCATCTTCAAGCACGAACATGATCTCCATCATCACCGGCATGGCATCAAGGTCAATGACGCTTCTTCATGGTTGTCGTCTACCAGCTTCAACTATTACAACTATTTTGAACAGACACGCAGGTCTTAACAGAAATTAAAGACAACCATATGGCTCCTGCCGGTTGCCAACTTACAATAAGGAACATTGCATACATCAAATATAATCACAATCATGGCCATATCACATCACTGCACACCCCTGCAAAACAAAGTTAGACGCTTCTACTTTCTTTGCATATTTTACGTGGTTTGGGGCTTTCCATAAGTGTCGTTCTAACCTACGAACAAGAACCACAACATTGATACTAGCATTGTTGATTACCCGTTGTAAATTGGATCTTTACTATGCTAGGAGAAACAGGCACCCGCAAAGCCACTTATGCAATACGAGTTGCATGTCAAGCGTGGAGCAAGTCTCATGAACGATGTCATGTAAGGTTAGCCCGGGCCGCTTCATCCCAACATACCGCAAGATGCAAAGTACACAAAAAGCAATCTACAATAAAAGCATCAACGCCCACAATGACCATTGTGTTCTACTCGTGCAACAGATCTACATATAGACACGGCTCTGATACCACTGTAGGGGTTCGTAGCATGGAAAACAAAAATTTTCTACCGCATGCAAACAAACAAGCCAAGATCTATCTACTAGATTGTAGCAACGAGTCGATGGAATAACTTACCCTCGAAGATTCCAAAGCGGTTAACGAGAGCAGATTCTCGTGGGTGATGTAGTCGCACTCTTTCCGATCTCAAGATCGCGTAGACGATCCTTCCGGCGCCACGTTCCGGCAGCGCTCCCGCAGTCGGTCACACGTTCGGTACTCGACGAAGACCTTCCTCTCCCTTGTTCCAGCAGGCAGCGGAGGTTGTAGTACTCTCCTCGCGATTCCGGCAGCACAACGGCGTGGTACCGGAGGTAGAGGGGAGATCCCGCAGGGCTTCGCCTTAAGCCGGTGCGAGTATGGTGGAGCTTATGAGAGAGGCTATTAGTGGTCTAGTAATTAGACACACCAATTAGAAGGCTCTAAACCAATTAGAAGGCTCTAAACCGAAATAGCTCTAAACCGGGGTTTAGGTCTAGGGTTTAGTTTAGAGGATAGGAACTTGTGTGTCTTAGGAGGGGCAGCCCTGCCCCTCCCTTTATAGGTGGGAGGGCCGGCGGCCAAGGGGAGGAGTCCCTCCCCAAGTCGGCCTTGGGAGGCGCGCCGGCCAAGGGGACTCCTCCCCCAAGTCGGCTTCCACTTCTCCTTCTCCTCTTTCCGAAAACTGGCAGTTTGACTTTTCAAACTAGCCGTTTGACTTTTCAAATTAGGATTTGAATTAACCCTTTATTTCGGACAGCGAGAACACTTAGTACATGATGCAATCATTCCAACTTACAATGACACATTCATGTACCCTTCCCCTTCCGGAGTGCCGGACATTCCGGGACCTTCTAGAATGTTCCCGATGAAAACACCGGAACCATTCCCCAACTCCGAAATGGGACTTTCCTTATATGAATCTTATTCTCCGGACCATTCCGGATCACCTCGTGATATCCCGGATCCCATCCGAGACTCCGAACAACATTCGGTCTCTTTCTCATAATACCATAACTACTCAAACAACGTCGAATCCTTAAGTGTGTCTCCCTACGGTTCGTGAATTATGCGGACATGATCGAGACACTTCTCCGAACAATAACCAATAGAGGAATCTGGAAATTCATATGGCTCCCACATATTTCTACGATTACTTTGCGATCGAATGAACCACTTACATACGATACCAATTTCCCTTTGTCTCACGATATGTTACTTATCCGAGGTTATGATCGTCGGTATCTCTGCATACCTTGTTCAACCTCGTTACTGATAAGTACTCTTTTCTCGTTCCCGTGATATGTGATCCCTTGTGACCCAGTCACATGCTTGCAAGCTAATTGGATGACATTTCACCGAGAGGGCCCAGAGTATATCTATCCGTCATATGGATGGACAAATCCCACTCTTGATCCATGTGTTTCAACCAATACTTTCCGAACACTCAATGCCACCTTTATAGCCACCCTGTTACGGTGTGGTGTTTGATGACATCAAAACATTCATCCGGTAAAGGTGATATGCATGATCTCATGGTCGAAGGAATTAGATAACTATGTATCAGAAAGCATATAGCAATTGAACTATTGAAATGACTTGATCTTTATGCTACGCTTATTTATAGGAGTATGTCCACCATATCATTCTCCTAACGATATGATCTTGTTGTTGATAACATCTCAATGTTCATGATAGGGAAACCACAATCATCTATTAACCAACAAGCTAGTGAAGTATAGAGGCTATACTAGGGACTTCAATTTAAGTTTACAATTCACACAAGTATTAATGTTTCCTTGTTAATACTATTATAGCATGAATATAAACATTTATCATAAACACAAAGATATAATAATAACTATATTTATTATTGCCTCTAGGGCATATCTCCAACAATCAATCCCATATATATATTCCCTTCGTCTCGCGATATTTTACTTGCCCGAGATTCGATCGTCGGTATCGTCATACCTAGTTCAACCTCGTTCACAGCAAGTACTTTACTCGTTCCGTAATCCGATATCACTTCGTGATTAACTCCTTAACCACATGCTTGCAAGCGGTGTTGATATCGATTACCGAGTGGGCCCGAAGTATATCTCTCCCACTTGGGAGGGACAAATTCCATCTCGATACATACAACCCAACAGATACTTTCCGATCACCTGAGAGACACCTTTATGATCACCCTCTCATAGGATGACGTTTGATGACCTCAAAGCTTTCTTCCGATACCAGGGATTTGTATTATCTCATGGTCTAAGGAATACAATATTTGACATAGGAAAAGCTTCGCAAAGATGAACACAAGGACACGATCTAATTGCTTCGCTTAGTTTGGGTCTGTCCACCATATCATTCTCCCAATGATATGATCTCATTATCAATTGACAACTCATGTCTATGGTCAGGAAACCTTAACCATCATTGATCAATGAGCTAGTCCATAGAGGCGTACTAGGGACACGGTGTTGTTCACAAACCACACAAGTATTAATGTTTCCGCTTAATACAATTCTAGCATGGAATATAAACTTTATCATGAACAAGAATTATAATAATAATAATAATAACATCTTTATTATTGCCTCTAGGGCATAATTCCAACAAGCTGCTGGGGACAGTGGCGGCGTGAGTGGAATTGCGGGCAACCTGGTGACGGAGAGAGAGCGCTGAGTGAGGGGAAAGGAGCGGAGTGGGGAGGGGGTTAAGTAGAGGGGATCGGGGGAGAGAATTGATCGCCGAATCAATGCAATTATGCACGGCAATGATGGGGATAAACGGCAGCGGCGAGCTGGTCGTCGGTGCTGATTGAGGAAGAAGGGGTGACGTGGCTATGGGCCCAGTTGTCAGTGGGTGGGTACAGTGAGCGCGGGTAAGAAACAAAGGGTGAGCGAGGGATGGTTTTCCCAGGTGGGCTGTTGTTTGGGCCATTTCTGCTGTTGGGCTGGAATGGTGGCGCTGGCCCTTTTCCATTTCTTTTCTCCTTTTCTATTTCTTATTTGATTTTCTGTATCCAATTTCAAATGATTTTAAAATGAGTTTAAATTCAAACCACTTCTGGATTTTTGTAGAGTGATCCATGCACATATTTGTGTATAAACACTGTTTTTTACTCAAAAATACTTTGGCCCATTGAAAATAAAATAAAACCATGCCCTATTTTAATATATATAATAGGCATATAAATGGTTTTAATTTAGCTTCTTGTTTTGAAAACTTTGTGCAAGCTTTGAAATCATCCTTTAAACTTTTCTGGTTAAATTAAAGTATTCTCATATTTTGGATGTAGAAATAAAGCCATTTCCTTTCTTACATGAAATAATAGGCAAAACAAATGGCTTCTTATTTGAAACCTTGTTTGAAAATAACCCAAATGCATGAGGATTCATGAGTGATATGCAACTTTATAAACCATGATTTTGGGATGTTACAAATCTAACCCCCTTAAGGTGAATCGCGCCCTTGAGATTCGGATTGGCTAGAAAATAGGTTAGGGTGATCTTTCCGAAGGTCATCTTCTCTTTCCCAAGTGGCTTCCTCTTCAGAATGGTGGTTCCACTAAACTTTGCAAAACTTGATAGTCTTAGTCCGAGTAACTCTTTCTGCAGTCTCAAGTATCTTGATGGGTTTCTCTTGATAAGTGAGATCACTTTCCAACTGGACCTCTTCCAAAGGTATAGTATCCTTCAAAGAAGTCTCTTCCATCTCCGGATGGCATTTCTTCAGCTAACTCACGTGAAACACATTGTGAACTGCAGACAATGATTCAGGAAACTCAATCTCGTAAGCCACTTCTCCTTTGCGACTCAGAATCTTGAATGGTCCAACATACCTTCGTGCCAATTTTCCTTTGACTCCAAATCTCTTCACTCCTCGCAGTGGTGAGACTCTAAGATAAGCTCTATCACCCACCTCACAGGTGACTTCTCTATGTTTTGGATTTGTGTAGCTCTTCTGTCGGGACTGTGCTATCTTTAATCTGTCTTTTACCAACTTGACTTTCTCTTTAGTTTCCTTGATTAGCTTTGGTTAGAAAAAATTTATTTCTCCAACACCATTCCATAGCAATGGTGTAGTACACTTTATTCCATAGAGAAATTCAAACGGTTCCATCTCAATACTGGCTTGATAGCTGTTATTATAAGAGAATTCTGCGTAAGGTAGACTTTCATCGCAACTAGCACCATAATCTAGGGCACAGGCCCTCAACATATCCTTTAGAATCTGGTTGGTCCTTTCTGTCTGTCCATCAGTCTAGGGATGAAAAGCAGTGCTAAATTCTAATCTCGTCCCCAATGACTCATGTAGTTGCCTCCAAAAATGGTAAGTAAATTGAGTTTCCCTATCCGACACAATACTCTCGGGGACTCCATGCAGACACACAATTCTATTCATATATATCTTGGCTAACTTAGCACTGGTATAGGTTGTCTTCACTGGTATGAAATGAGCCACTTTAGTTAGGCGATCTACCACGACCCAAATAGAATCATATCCTGATCTAGTCCTTAGCAGTCCGGTAATGAAATCCATGCCAATCTTGTCCCACTTCCAATCAAGAATAGGTAGTGGTTGTAACAATCCTGCTGGCTTCTGATGTTCTGCTTTCACTCTGCTACATACATCACACAAGGCAATATGTTCTGTGATGTCCTTCTTGAGATTGTTCCACCAAAATCTTTCCTTCATATCCATGTACATTTTGGTATTACCTGGATGAATGGAATATGGTGAGTTGTGTTCTTCTTGTAGAATCACTTTCCAAAGTTCCGGATCTTGCGGAATGCAGATACGTTTTCCATACCATAAAGTACCCTGTTCGTCTTCATGGAATCCTTTGGCTTTCCCTTTGCTAATTTCTCCCTTCATCTCTTCAATTTCTCTGTCTATCTTTTGAGCTTCCCTGATCCTTTCCAACAATGCGGGTTGAACATCCAATGACATGAGATGTCCTTCAGGCACTATCTCCAATCTGAGATCTTTGAATTAGGCACATAGATCATCTGGAAACTCTCCCTTAGTGAGGCCATTGACATAAACCTCACGGATTAATGCATCCGCTACAACATTTGCTTTACTAGGGTGGTATTGCAAACTCAAGTCATAGTCCTTGATGAGTTCCATCCATCTTCTTTGTCTCATATTGATTTCTTTCTGAGTGAAGATATACTTCAAACTTTTGTGATCTGTGAACACCTCACATCGCTTTCCCAAAATATAATGTCTCCATGTTTTGAGTGCATGGACAACAGAGGCTAACTCCAAATCATGAGTAGGATAATTCACTTCATGAGTTTTGAGTTGTCTCGAGGCGTAATCCACAACTTTCCCTTCTTCCATCAAAACTGCACCTAGTCCTTGGTGGGATGCATCACAATATACTTGGAAATCTTTCTCCAAAACTGGAAGACATAAGACTGGTGTTGTCACTAGTCTCTTCTTCAACTCTTGGAAACTGAGTTCACATACTTCAGTCCAATCAAATTTCTTGTCTTTCTTAAGTAACTCCGTCATTGGCTTAGCTACCTTTGAGAAATTCTCAATGAACCTTCTATAGTATCCTACCAAGCCAAGGAAACTACGTACTTATTTCACTGACTTAGGAGATTCCCACTCAGTTACAGCTAACACTTTTGCGGGATCAACTGCTACACCATCTCCTGACACAATATGTCCGAGAAATCCGACTTCATTTAGCCAAAATTCACACTTGCTGAATTTGGCATACAGCTTATGCTCCCTAAGTTTCTCAAGTATCAAACACAAATGCTCTTCATGCTCCTCTTTGCTCTTGGAGTAGATCAAAATGGCATCGATGAATATGACAACAAACTTATCAAGAAATTCCATGAAAACTTTGTTCATCATATTCATGAAGTAGGTTGGTGCATTTGTCAAACCAAATGGCATCACGGTGTACTCATACAATCCATACCTAGTGGTGAAAGCAGTCTTAGGTATGTCTTGTTCCCTTATCTTTAGCTGAAAGTAGCCTGATCGAAGATCAATCTTTGAGAACACTCGGGCTCCTTCTAACTGATCAAACAAATCATTGATTCTTGGCAAAGGGTATTTGTTTTTGATAGTTACCTCATTGAGTGAACGGTAATCTATGCATAACCTTTGACTTCTTTCCTTCTTCTCAACAAACAAAACCGGTGCACCCCAAGATGAAGAACTTGGTTGAATAAATCCTTCCTGTAACTGTTCCCCAAGCTGTTTCTTGAGTTCCTTCAACTCATCAACTGACATCTTGTAAGGTCTCTTTGCTATTGGTCCCGATCCTGGCAGCAAGTCTATCAGAAACTCAACATCTCTATATGGTGGAATTCCAGGTAATTCCTCCGGAAACACATCCGGGTACTCTCTCACAATTAGCACACTGTCTATGCTAACCCCCTTAAGAGAATTTATCTTACTCCCTTTTGATTCAAAGTTAGACTTGAATCTAATCCTTTTATTATCCAGGGTTGTGAGTGTGACAGTACGATTGGGACAATCTAGTACTCCTTCATACTTGGTCATCCAATCCATTCCCAGAATGACATCCAGACATTGAAAATCTAGGATTATCAAACTAACTGGAAACTTATACTTCCCAAATTCTATCACTAGATTGTGACATCCTGAGTTCACTATCATTTCTCCACCAGGAGAACTTACTTTTATAGGACATCCAATAGTTTCAACTAGAAGTACATTTCTATCAACAAATTCTCTTGATATGAATGAATGTGATGCGCCAGTATCAAAAAGAACAAGTGCTAGAACAGAATTGAGTTTGAACTTACCAGCCACAGCATTAGATTCTTCATATATCTCTTCCACATTGATGTGGTTCACTTGTCCCTTTTGGAAGGGATTAGGCTTGTTGGTACCTTCAACTTTATTTTCTGGGCACTCATTAGCATAGTGCCCCATCTTCTTACACTTGAAGCATTCAACCTGACTGAGATCTTTCTTTATAGGTTGACTTCTACTTCCACTCCCACTGTGGTGGCTCTTGTGTCCACTCTTGTGGTTCTTATATTTGTCATTGTCATGACTGCGATGATGCTTGTTGTAATGGTGAGGGTTGTGGTTGTGGTGGTTGTTATACTTCCCATGTTTGTGGGATCCAGAACTCCCACTATCATCATGATGGGAACGCTTGTGAGATGATCCCGAGCTGTGCTTATCAAAGCTGTGTTTCCTCTTTCTTCCCTCAACCTGTTTCATCTTGTTTTCCAAGATGGTAGCCTTGTCACAAAGGGATTGGTAAGTAGGGACATAGGCAACCGACAGCTGCAGGTTCAACTCATCATTAAGTCCCTCGAGGAATTTGTCCTTCCTCTTAGCATCAGTATCAACTTCATCCGGTGCATAGCATGCCAGATTGTTGAATTCCTCAATGTACTCTGCCACACTGCGGTGACGCTGCTTCAGATTGTGGAACTCCTTTTTCTTCAAATTCATCACTCCAGATGAGATATGAGCTGTACGGAATCCATCCTCAAAGATATCCCAAGCCACATCCTCAAGGGGAGTGGTGATCTGAAAGTTATCCCACCAGGTTGCCGCTGGCCCTTCAAGCATATGTGCTACGAATCCGACCTTTTCTTCGTTGCTGCAGCCAACAGTCTCTAAATCCTTGTTCACTGAATGTAACCAGTCATTGGCTACCATTGGATCAGTGGTTCCTGAGAACTTTGCAGGCCTTAGTCTCAAAAATCTGGTGAGCATGTCAAATCCTAGCGGATTATTCTGATTTTTGTTGTTGTTGTTATTGTTGTTGTTATTGTTGTTCTGGTTATGGTTCTGCATGAACTATGTCATCATCTGCATCAGTTGAGCTTGTGCTGTCATCAACTAGTGCATCTCGGGAGTGACGTTGTTGTTTTGGTTGGGGTTGGCACGACGGGGAAGCATCTGTGGTTTCAATAAGGATAAGAATGAGATACCCATAGATGCTTAGCATGCACAATACATCACATAGAAACAATCACAATAACCAGCTCAAAATATACTAAAATTTGAACGACATAACAACAAGTTTTGAAAATGCAAACACACCATAGCAAGCCATCCACATGTTGGATGGTCATTGTGACTTAATAATCAAAGTATGATAGATGAAAGATAATCGAGTAGTCTACACTACTCCTCCATGTCGACC
Organism: Avena sativa; assembly: GCA_916181665.1. Taxonomy (NCBI): domain Eukaryota; kingdom Viridiplantae; phylum Streptophyta; class Magnoliopsida; order Poales; family Poaceae; genus Avena; species Avena sativa. The sequence goes on along the minus strand of OV702295.1, from coordinate 329,190,297 downwards.
TCTACGTCAACAAGATCAAGACCTGCATTCTCCATGGCGGCCTTGTACTCCTCAACACTAGTGGTCAAGGCCTCAATCTTGGCCCTGAGGGCCCTCTTCTATGAGCGAAGCCTCTCGATCACTCCCTGCTGGTGTTCAAGATCGAAGTCCTTGGCCTCTAATTCATCCTTCATCTCCCTAATCTTCTTGTTCCTGTCTTGGACTCTTTTCTCCTGGCTCTTGAATTTCTTGTCCTGGCTTTCAAACCTGGCCTCCATCTCTTTGACAATCTCGTCTTACTCCGTGAAGAGCTTGTCCTTCTTCCGTAGCTGAACCTGGAGCTCGTCATTGTTAAGCATGATGTTGGTCCTATCTGTGTCAAGGTGTCTAATAAGACCCTCTAGGTCCTGAAGGTACAGACGAATCGGCTCCATCGTCTCTCTAGTAGCATCATCGTACTCTATAGCGTCACCCTCCTCGTTGAGTCTCCCGAACGGGTGAAAGTAAAGACCTCTAAGCTCGGTGGATGTCGTGGTATTGCCGACGAGTACGCCATGGAGGGGTCCTCATAGTGCTTGTTTAGAGACGTGCGGTAAGGCGGACGGTTGACGGGTACGAGGTAACACAGCTTACCCAGGTTCAGATCCCACGATGATGGCGGAATCCTACTCCTGCTATAAATCACTATAATTGCAATACGCCGAGTTACAGAGATAGGTTCGCTGTGCGAGGTTGTCTAAGATTGTCTATGAACGTGCCCTAAAGGCTCCCATAGGCCCGACTTATATAGTTACCAGGTCCTAGGGTTACAGGGCAAAGTCCTAGCCAGACAGGTCATAGAGTCCTACACCGTCTATTACTAGTCTTGTGTATCTTGCACTCCAAGGCTCCGGGTACGCTGGTGACTCCACCGTAGCCTTCCTTTATCCGGCATGGGCCTCCCTTCTGGATCCACCTAACTAGGCCGCCCAGCAGGCCATAGGCCATGCTACCGACTATGGGCCACCCGGGTTATTCGGATAAGAGACATGCTATAAGGATACCCATATAGTATATCCCCAACAGTAGCCCCCGAAGAACTCCGAGATCTTGCGCCGTCTTGCCTCTTCACATAGAATGCTCCGTCTAGATGGATGTCGGCAGATCATCAAGCAACATCTTGTAGTCCTCCCAAAGAACCCTGCAAGGTTTTCTCCGTCTTTGAATGGTAAGACGGAGAAATGTTGAATCTTCCATCGTACTCTTCCGTAGTCGGATTAAATCTGTCCATGCTGGAATCTTCGATGCGACGACTCATCTACCTGTGTTAGCTAGGATGACGTAGGCTTAGGTCAGTGACGCCTCGTAACTCACACATGCAGAGAACGCAATCATATATGATTTTCCCGCGCGAGCGATATGAACCGTTGGCGGCGGCGGTTGGAGACGTGGCGAAATTACTGCACACGTTCACGCACACGTCGTCTACGCGGCAACCATCCGATTAGCTGCACGACTTTTGACACAGAGCATGATAAATAGTAACCGTGGGACACTTTCCACTTTTTTATCTCATTCCTCTCGCGTCATCATCTTCTTCCTCCAGCCGCACGCCTCCTCGAGCTCTCCGCGAGAAACCTCGAAAACCCTAGCCTCCCTCTGTGTCAGTCGCATCCTTCCAACAGTCCATGGCCAGTAGCAGCTCCTCCCCATCGTTGGCGGCGTCGAGCGAAGCCGCGGCGAAGCCGGAGAGCTCCGTCGTCGTGCCCCCTGAGGGCTTGGTCATCCCCGCATTGGCGGTGATCAAAACCACCGGCAGCGACCATAATCTGGCGGCGCTGGAGCCACTGGAAGAAGAGCCAGACTCACATAAGGGTGACTGGCGTGGCTCGGACATCACCGACCGCGACATCCAAGAGATGGTCGCCGAAGGCTACCTCCCTGCGACGGAGGGGCTCGCCTGGCTGGCGGCGCCTACCGGTGAGGTGACACCTTCTCCCCAAGCCGGAGAAAAGGTGTACCTCAAGGCTCAACTGGTACGCGGCGTTTCCCTACCCATCTCCCACTTCTTCCTCTCCGTCTTGAACCACTACAAGGTCCAACCCCATAACCTCTCCCCCAATAGCATCTTAGTGCTTAGCAACTTCGCGGCACTTTGTGAGGGTTACCTAGGGATTAGGCCTAGGTTATACTTGTTCGTGTACTTCTTCACCGTCAAACATGAAGCCGGACATAGTAGGGAGGAGATTAGGAAATGTGGCACCATAAGCTTCAAGATTCGACCTGGCCGGCGGTTCCCCGACATCGTCGGCCACGAGTCCTGCAAAAACTGGCAGCGGACGTACTTCTACGGCCCCGACATTCCTTTGGCGGGCCGAGAAGTAACGTACCCGGACTTCGCGGATGGAGCCGCCGCTGAAGTTTCCACATGGAGGTCCCATGCCTCCCTTCCCTCTGACCTTGACGCTTCTTGCGCAATAAGGCAGATCGAATGGTTCATAGAGACGGGTTTGACCGGCTTGGACCTGGCCATGTGCTGGTTCATCAGGCGAATCCAACCTCTACAGCACCCCGCGAAGTTCATGCACGAGTATACGAGTGATCGAAGGGATACCCTCCGGATCTCCGTGGATAACTTCTCGAGCGACTCTGTTAAGCTCCGCCTGAAGGAAATCGTCAAGGTGAAGGATAAGAAGTGTGGCTTCACCATCACCTACGACATGTTCGTAGACGGCAAGTGCCCAAAGGTAGATATGTATTTTCTGTGTATGACATATGCTCCAGTTTCTCCGTCTTGCCATCACCATCTCATCTAACACGGTGATTTCTTACTTAACAGCTTAGCGATCTAGATGAGGACAACCTGGCTGCCCAAATCTACGATCCAAAGATGAAGGAAGTCACGGTCGTGTCCAGTGATGATGTCCCGTTGGCGCAAAAGCGGAAGAGCTCCACCTCTGATGCTGCCGACGGAGGCAAGAAAAAGAAGATGGAGGGTGGAGTCTCCAAGAAGACTACCGCCGCCCTGGAGGCGGAAAAGAGAAAAGCCACTGGGTTGTTTGCCAAAGCACCCCCCTAGTGTAAGATTCTCATTCTCCGACATTGTCTATCTGTCTGTTTTGTTTCTGTACTTATGCACTTTGCACGTTTCAGGAAGAAAGCCACAACCAGCCTCAAGAAGACCTCCAAGACTTTGGGGGCTTCTAGAAATATCAAGGATATGCTGCATCGCGACTCCTCCCCCGCCATCGCCCCTTCTACTCCTGCCGTCAAGCCTTCCTCTGCCCCGACAAGTTCTCAAGCCCAGGAGGCACCAGGCCCTTCCGCCATGGAAGTGGATTCTGGCGCCTCTACCGAACTCGCTGTTGTCGGCGAACAGGCTACGCAAGAGAGCACTGCTCTACAAATAGTTGAAGCTCTGGATAAGGATGCCATCGGTAGCGGCAAGGCAGTAGTGGGAACTGGTACCTCTGCCGAAGGCGGCGCCCCTGCTCCCCAGAAGCCCTTCGAGTTCCCGAAGATACTTTACCCGACGCTCATGCCGAGTAACACAACTCTGGTTCCTAGAGGAGTGCCGTCGTCTCCGACGTGCGGTATTGAGGAGCTTCTCCGACAAGCGGATATCTTGCAAGGAAATAGCATTTCCTTTGGCAAGCAGCTAGCCAAAAGCGCTACAAACCTCAAGATTATTGCACTTGTAAGTTTTACTTTACCTTTTGCATTTCATATGAGTATCCCACTGTAGCCCCCGAGGATGTAGACGGAAAACCATGGGTTTTGCATCTATATGCTCTAAGAGTGACTAAGTTAGAAAGAACTCTCACTGTAGCCCCCCAAGCATTTAGATGGAAGAAACTATTCCGAATAGATGCTTTAAGAGTAGCATACGCAGTGTTTATAATTTTCAATACTGTAGCCCCCAAGCCTCTAGTTGTAACTGAATCAGTTTCGACTAGATGCTTAAAGAAAAACTAAGCATTTTCCGAGTTAAAACTTTATACTGTAGCCCCCAAGCTTCTAATCGAGAACTGAAGTATCTCCGACTAGATGCTTAAAGAAAAGCTAAGCATATTGCAAAGTTGAAAAACTCTCACTGTAGCCCACGAGCGCTTAGATGGAAAGTTTCCGACTAGGTGCTCCAAGCAGACTAAACAACAGTTTAACTTTTTCCTTTTTTCCACAGAATGAGAATGCTCGGAGGGGCATGGCCAACGACAAGTACCAAAAGATGGCGCAGATCTTGAAGCTGAAAAGGGTAAAACTGCCATCTTGGAGGAACAGATCATCAAAAACAAGAGTCTGTTTTCTTTTTTGCGTATTCTGTCTTGGTTTTATGCCTTCATTCTCTGAGTACTCACTATGTACTTTGTTTTCTCCGACTTTGCAGAACATGTCGCCAAGGCCAAGTATATTGTCGAACAGTCCAAGCACATCCAACAGCTGGACAGCGAGAACAGAATCCTTAAGAAGGTGAGGGAAGAGATGCTGAAGATACACGAGGATTCCATGAAAGCCCTGCAGGATTCCGCCTCTGCGGAAATCAATCGCTTGAAGGAGGAGCTTGCGATCTTAAAAGATCAGAAGCAAGCTGCTGATGAGCAAAACCAATGCCACAGCGAGGCGTTTAAGCTCCTCCAACAAGAGAAGGAATCCTTGGCGGACACCCTCTGGCAGGACAAGGCCAGCATCTTTAGTAAGTTTTCCCCGCCTTGTATTTCTGTAGTCTGGATACTTAGAGTTTATTGAACTCATGCGCTCATTGTCGGAATTTTCAGCTCCTATGGGTTTAACCCGCTCGCCTCCTTCGGACAAGGAATGCATGGTTCTTGCCGACAAATTTATCAGCACCGCCATCACCCAAGCCAAGGAGATTTCCAAGCCCCTTCAGATATATATCAAGGCCTCGGACTCCATGACGAAGTACTCGGAGATTCTGCGCCGAGCCCCCGAGCGTGTTACGAGCTGGAAAACTTCATGTGCATGGGCTGGCGCAAGGATGGCGCTCTCAATGGTGAAGGCACACTACGAAGATGCCGACATCGACACGGTGACCTCTGGTATCCCCGGCGTTGATGATGACAGCAAAGAGATTGATCACGAAGCCATCTTGTCATCACTCGTGGGTTATGACACCAGAGTTGCCGAGTTGGTGGACATCGATGTCTTCGTTCCCATGAACACCATCGACAGCGTCAACAAGGATTCTTCCGAGTCTCATCATAGTGCCAACGTTGAGGGTGATTCTCCGGCTGGGGACGATGCTGCTTCCAAGTCTCCTGCGCCCAAAGAGTGAAAAACACTATGTAATATTTGTTTTGCCTTTGGTGTATGCGCGGAAAAAACTTGATGATGTAACTTAAGGCGGAAAAAATGGTTGTTATTTCCTGCCACTTAAGAACTTAGTTCCCAGCATGTATATATTTTTAAGCAAGTGCTGGCTTATCCATTACTTTGGTTCGTATGCTTGACCTTTCGTGAGTCGGAAGACTCGTTGTCGAAACCATGCGCCTAGGTGATGATGCCCAATGGCACCGTCAATAACCTGAGCACAAAATCGCCGACAATAAGTGCCAAAGTCACTACTCCAGAATCCACATAAAAACGAAGAACGTGTAGACCAGAAAACTTAAGATAACGCCCGTAGACGGAATTTTCACAAGTGCAAACGCAAAACTTGTACATAAAGGTTTTACATGATCCAAAAATGAACACTAAAGGAGGTAAAAGACTCAGAAATATGAGTGAACCAAAGAGCTTTATTTCATTGATCATGTAAGAGATACACAATTAGATAAAAAATGCTAAGTGTAAAAAGGACGTAGCTGTGCTATGTTCCATGGCCGATCAAGCTCCGGGTAGTCATCATCCGGGTCACGTCGCTTACGCTTATGATCCTCGTTGGGTCTGTCCTTTAGTTCACGATTGTCAACAAGGTAGTAAGACCCATTGAGCAGCGCCTTGCTTATGATGAACGGTCCTTCCCATGGCGGGGACAATTTGTGTGACTTCTTCTGCTTAAGTCGGAGCACCAAATCCCCCTCTTTAAACGAGCGATGCCGAACGCGGCGACTATGGTAGCTGCGTAGCTTCTGCTGGTAGATGGCGGATCTTTGCCATGCCAAAACGCGCTCTTCCTCGAGAAGGTCCACATCTAGGCGTCTGGATTCTTTAGCGTCATCCTCGTCGTAGGCGGCAACTCGTGGTGCATCATGGAGGATGTCGGAGGGCAGGATGGCTTCTACTCCATGCACCATGAAGTAAGGGGTGTAGCCGGTAGATCTGTTGGGTGTTGTTCGTAAACTCCACAGCACAGATGGCAATTCTTCCGCCCAGGCTCCAGCTGCTCTATGTAGCGGTGCCTCGAGACGTGGCTTGATTCCCTGTAGAATTAATCCATTGGCTCGCTCAACCTGACCGTTGGATTATGGGTGTGCCACAGATGCAAGGTCAAGTCGGATGCCTTTCTCCCAGCAAAATGCCTCCACTTCTCCGAGTGATAAATTGCTGCCATTGTCGGTGATAATGCTATGTGGGAGACCAAATCTCACCACTAGATCTCGGACGAACCCGAGGGCAGTTGCCCCATCAAGCTTTCTAATGGGTTTAGCTTCTATCCATTTAGTGAATTTATCAACTTCTACAAGCAGATGCGTAAACCCATAAGGTGCCGTCTGTAACGGTCCCACCATGTCTAGCCCCCAGACTGCAAATGGCCAAGTTATTGGTATTGTTCACAGTTCTTCAGCAGGAACATGTGGTTGTCAGGCGTAATACTGGCATCCCATGCATGTCTCAACCAGCTTGTCGGCGTCCGCCTTCGCGGTCAGCTAGTAGAATCCTTGCTGGAAGGCTTTCGCGACCAACGATCGAGGAGAGGCATGGTGCCCACAATCTCCGAGATGGATATCGCGTAGGATTTCCATACCTTCTAGCTAGGAAACACATTTTAGGTATACACCAGTAGTGCTCCTTTTGTAGAGTTTCCCATTGATTATGGTATAACCCTTTGCTCGTCGTACTATTTGCCGTCTTTCGACTTCGTCGTTGGGCAAAATTCCGTGTTCGAGATATTCCCTGAACGGTTTTGTCCAAGCCGGAGGGACCTTAGTCACCATGTTGATGAAAGAGTCAACTCTATCCGGGTTGTCGATGTCGGCTCCCTTCACGGATGGTGTGCGCAGGTGCTCTAGGAAAACTCCCGGCGGAATTCGCTTGCGCCCTGATCCTAGCTTAGATAGCAGATCGGCCGCCTCGTTTTGCTCCCTAGGCACATACTTGACTTCGTAGCCCAAGAAGCTCTTGGCTATCTCGTCCACTTCGTCTCGATATGCCACCATCATAGGGTTCCGCGCATTCCAGGTGCCAGCCACCTGCTGGGCAAGCAAGTCGGAATCTCCATAGCAAACTATGCGCTTGATGCCAATATCCTTGGCTACACGTAGTCCGTGAATGAGTGCTTCATACTTCGCCATGTTATTTGTAGCCTCGAAGTGGATCTGCAGAACGTAGTGTAGCTTGTCTCCTATTGGTGATTGTAGCAATACACCAGCCCCGAGCCGTTGAGCAGCTTTGATCCATCAAAGTGCATCACCCAGTACTCTGGTTCTAGCAACGGAGTGGCATCTGGCATCTCCGTCCAATCTGCAACAAAATCGGCCAAAGCTTGTGACTTGATAGCGTCACGTCTTTTGTAGGTGATCTCGAAGGCGGCAAGTTCAATGCCCCACATCGCGACCCATCCTGTAGCGTCGCTGTTATTGATTATGTCAGACAGTGGAGTCTTGCTCACCACTGTTATTGGGTGCTCCTGAAAGTAATTCCCCACTTATTGGGTGCTCCATAAGCTATCTTTTGGTAGTGCGGGTAACGCTGCTTAGACTCCGTCAAGGCCTCGCTCACATAGTAAACTGGTCGTTGAACTCCGTGCTCATAGCATGGTTCCTTCTGCTCTACCACGACGACGATGCTGATAACCCGGTTGGTTGCCGCCATGTAAATTAACAGGGGCTCTCTAGGCTCGGGTGCTGCAAGGATGGGCGCTGAGGAAAGAATCTCCTTGAGCTGCTTCAATGTTGCATCTGCTTCGTCTGTCCACGTGAATTTGTCCGCCTTCTTTAGCAACTTGTACAGCGGCAGAGCCTTCTCTCCAAGTCGGCTGACGAACCGACTAACTGCTGCAACACAGCCTGTTAGTCGTTGAATGTCCTTTAGGCATGTCGGACGGTTTATGTTCAAGACGGCCTTGATTTTCTCCGGGTTGACTTTGATTACACGCTAGGAAACGATGAAGCCCAATAATTTTCCAGCTGGAACCCCGAAGACGCACTTCTTAGGTTTAAGCATCATGTTGTGTTTCTGGAGATTATCAAAGGTTTCTTTTAAGTCAGAGATTAAGTCGTTTGAATTTTTAGACATCACCGCGATATCGTCCATGTAGGCGTGAACGTTCCGACCAATTTGGTCGTGAAGGCAATGTTGCATTGTCCGCTGGTAGATAGCGCCTGCATTTTTCAGCCCAAAGGGCATCGTGACATAGAAAACATGTCGTATGGGGTAGTGAACGAAGTGGCCAATTGGTCCGACGTCCTCATCTTGATCTGGTGGTATCCTGAGTATGCATCGAGAAAACACAAAAGTTTCGAGCCAGCCGTCGAGTCAATGACTTGGTCAATGCGAGGATAAGCAAACGGATCTTTGGGACATGCTTTGTTCAAGACGGTGTAATCAACGCACATTCTTAATTCATTGGTTCCCTTTTTGGGGACAAGTACAGGATTGGCTACCCATTGGGTGTGAAGGACTTCTCGGATAAATCTAGCCTTAAGTAACCTAGCTATCTCTTTGCCAATGGCGCATCTCTTCTCATCTCCAAAGCGTCGTAGAGGTTGTTTCACTGGTTTGCATTTTGGATCAATGTGTAAGATGTGCTCGGCAAGTTCCCTAGGTACATCTTTCATGTCGGCGGGTTGCCAGGCAAAGATGTCCCTGTTCTCACGGAGGAACTCGACGAGCGCGCTTTCCTATTTGGGATCCAGGTTCGTCCCAATGTTGGTGACCTTGGAGGCATCGCCTACCACAAGTTCCACCGGCTTGGTCTCGATGGCGGCCTTGAACGCAGGAGCGGAGTCGGAGATCCGTTTCGTCGACGCGGTCATCTATGAGTCATCGACCTTGCTCTAGATCTCTTTGAATTCTTCGCTGTAGAGGACAGCTTCTGCAACGGCTGCTTCGTTGATCTCGCAGTCCCTTGCCTTGGTAAGCTTCCGGATACGGTGATGATGCCGTTTGGTCCGGGTATCTTGAGCTTGTTGTCGACGAAGCATGGCTTGGCCATGAACGTGTGGAATATGTCGCGGCCGAATATGACGTGGTACACGCTCTTGAAGGGGACCACCTTGAAGGTCATGCGCTCTTCACGGTAATTATTAACATCGCCAAATGCAACCTGAAGTGTAATGCACCCAAGGGACCGAGCCTCCCGACCAGGAACTATACCGTGGAAGATGGTGTTGGTTCGCCTTAGGTTTGCCTCCGTCAAGTTCATCTTTTGCAGTGTATATAGGTACATGATGTTGATGCTGCTTCCACTATCCACCATACACTTGGTGAACTCCACGCCGTCAATCAAGGGGTTGATGACCATGGCGTACTGGTTCTCCATGGGTATAAGGTTTGGGTGGTCCGTCCTGTCCCAAGTTATTGGAACCTCCGGCCAGTGTAGGTACTGGGGGACTGGGGGGAGAGTTGCCATCAGGATCCTCCGAGAGGTCTTCTGTTGTCGGACGGTGGGGGTGCCAAGGAAAGTGTGGTAGACTGGGGCCTTCTTCGCGAAGGGGTTCTTTCCTTTGTCGTCGCTCTTGGCGGCGTGCTTGGGGTCAACGTCCTCGTCCATGTCACTTTAATCCTTAGGCTCCTCCTCCTTCTTCTTCCCCTTGCCCTTGCTGTGCGGTTTGTTCTTCCGACTTCGCTTGTAGCCGGACTCCAGGTCTTCCTTGAGGTTGTTGACGAACTTGAAGTGTCGATTGGTATGGGTGGCTTTGCCGTTGACGTCGAGGTGTACGATGCATGGCATATCGTGGTACTCCTCATAGGTTTGGGGAACGCGGAGCGGCGCCGAGGTGGTCTCACTTCCTCGTTGCTGTCCACGACCAGCTCCCCTTCCTCGGCCATGTTGTCCGCCCTCTCCTCGTCCTGAAAAGGTCATAGCGACCATGTCGGTAGATTGCTTTTCTTCTGGAGCGGTCTTCCGCTTTGTACTGATGTTCCTCCGATCTTGAGTTGGAACGGCCGTTGCCGGCAAGGAGCCACGAGCGTCATCATCGGCAGTTGTGAACTCACTAGCCAACTGAATCATCTGGTTCAAGTCAAGCTGGTGATTGTCCTGCAAGCACTTCAGTTTATGTCGGAGCAACGTGCCCCTTTCCAACCCACGATGAAGGCGGCCATGGCGGTCTGAGCGTGCACTCCTGCGCAGGAATTCTTCATGTCTAGCCAGTGGGAGAGGTAGGCGCGAGATGTCTCGTATTTTTCTTGCACGGACCGCTGTAGATCTCCCATAGTGCAGGGACGCTTCTACGTACCCTCAAAGTTCTTGGTGAACCTTTCTTGCATGTCCAACCAGTTGTAGATAGATTTCTCCAGCAAGTCGTCGATCCATTGATGGGCTGTACCTGCCAACATTAATGGGAGGTACTTGACGACGATGTTGGGGTTGCCTCCGGCAATCTCCACCGCGTTGCCGTAGTCCTGCAACCATGTGGCTGACTTGGCGGTGCCGTCATAGGGCTTGATGGTCTTGTCAATCCGGAAACCTTTGGGGTAAGCTGCGGACCGTATTGTAGGTCTGAAGCAACGTGGTCCCAGGTATGGTCCTTCCCAGGCCTCGTGGATCTTATCGATCCCCGAACGCGCATCGTATGGCTCCGAGTTCTTCTTCTTCTTGTCAATAGGGGATGGGCTGCGTGAACGACGCGGGCCTCCTCCGCCGTGGTGACTGCTTGGTGGTAATGGAGGCGGAGGTGGTGGTGGGTTAGCCTTCTTGCTGTTACCCTCCTGCGACGCCTCATGCCTGTCACGGTTGCTTGTCGGACGTGGAGGGTCATGGCGCGACCTGCTCTTATGTCCTTGGTTGCGCTCTCCATCATGACGGGTCTGCTCCGTGTTATCGCGGATGACGATGCCACACTGCTTTGGTGGGGGCATATCCGTACGATGGTAAGCTTTGTAATCTTCACGATGTCAGGGAGATCGGGGTGGTGGCGATGGGAGACGAGGTCGGGCCTTTTCTCCGTGGTCGGAGGATATTGGGATAGCATCCTTCCTGTTGCGTGCATCCCTCCGTCTTTGTTCTGATGAACCCGTCTGGGACCCGACATCAAGAGGAGATCTGTCCCTTGGCGGTTTGTACTGGCTAGACTGGCAGAGCGCTGGGTTAGACTCAAGCCTCTGAGAGGTGGCCTTTTCCTGCTGCTTCACCGCCTTGGCCACTAGTTTGTAGACCTGTTCCACTGCTTCAGGCGATCTATCCTGCTCCAGAAGGGTCTTGCCGATGGCGAGGTTAAGGAGTGGGGTGGGCATCAACTGCTTGCCTTCACTGTCAATGTATGGCTTGGCCTGTGCCGGCTTAGAGGGAGCCCATCCTAGGTTGCGCCATACACTAGGATCGTTGATGACGCGAGCCGTTGCTTTCTTAGCCTTCTACTGCTGTAGCAGAGTCTTGTACTCGCCCTCCATTGCTCTAGCTTTTTCTATGGACTTCTACGCGTTGACCAGATTTCAATCTAGCTTAGCGCCTTGCTCCGCGATGGCTTGCGCCTCCTCCAGCAGTTGTTGGCGCTTCTCATCAAGCTGGGTCACGTTCCGGATATGAGCAATGGTCAGTGGCTCGACAAGGATATTGTCGTACATCACTCTATCAGCTAGAGTAACTTGGGCAGCTGCAGACGTGGATGCTGGAGGCGACAAGTTTGCGGTGTTGTTGTTGCTCGGGCCGGTGCCGAGTTCCTGCGGCTGCTGCACTGGGTTAGGCGGAGGAGGCATGACTTTTGCGCGATCATCGTCAGCAGCAATAAGTGGCCCCTTCCCCTTTTCTAGCGCCGTAGGCGAAGCTCGTCCGGGTTGATCTTCATCCATTGCCGTCCCAATGGTGACGAATACCCCTCAGGACGCGACGACGTTGTTGGCTTGCTCGTCGCGCGAGTACTCCTCCTCCATCTCCTGCATAGCGGAGTCTAACTCTTCTAGACTGAAGTCTATCTCTTCTGAATCTGCACTGAAATCAGCATAAAGCGCGTCAATGACAGAGTCGGAGGGTGCTAGGACTTCCCCGATGACGGGCGGTGGAGGTGCAACAGGATCAACGATGACTGGAGATGGTGGTGCTGCTACGACGATGGCGGCTGGAGGCGGTGGTGGTGGCTACTGAGCCGGAGGTTCTCCGTCTCTGAGCGCGAGCTCCATCTGGGCTGCCGCGTCAGCTGCCGCGTAGCTGTTGACGGTGCTCACCATCTCTTCGAGGGTAAGGCGTCCTATTGCCTTCTGCCGTCTTAAAGAATGTCGGAGAAGCGTGCCACGGTCCAGTCCTTCCATGAAGTGATACAGAGCGTTATCATCGGGGTAGTGGGCTAGGTCGGCTCGCATACGGAGCCACCTGGCCAGGTAATCGTGGGTGTTTTTGCCCTCTCTCTGAACGCAGCGCGCCAGATCGAAGATGGTAACCACGCCGACGAATTTGGATCTCTGCTATCCAGACGCACAGACTAAGCCGACGGATTTGCAGGGATCTTCCACCTTTATATCCTGCACAGGGGCGGTTTGGGTGGGCCTTGAATTTTTCCAATCTTTGTCGGCAAACTCCGAAGAGAGATCCGACATTGATCCTTCTGCAAATGTATCCTGCCCGTAGGCGGTCCGTGCGGGTCTTGATGCTTTCCGATCTTTGCCGGCAAACTCCGAAGAGAGATCCGACATCGATCCTTCCATGAACGTATACTGCCCGTAGGCGGTCCATGCGGGTCTTGATGCTCCTCCGACTCCCAGGGAACTAGTGCCCGAGTCGGTTTCGCCGATGAAGAGGTGGATGTCTCCGATAGGAACGATTGAACACTGCGTAGGGTTCGTCTTCGCTGGGATCCAGAATTCGTCGGGAGGGACGATCGGAACGTTGCCGGAGAAGAGGACGCGACCGATGGTTCCGGTTTCGCCGATTCTCGCGAAGATTTTGGTCCTCGCCTGCTGAAGAGCCTGAAGCGCCTCTTTCCCCACGGTGGGCGCCAACTGTCATGGTATTGCCGATGAGTACGCCATGGAGGGGTCCTCATAGTGCGTGTTTATAGACGTGGGGTAAGGCGGATGGTTGGCGGGTACGAGGTAACACAGCTTACCCAGGTTCAGATCCCACGACGGTGGCGGAATCCTACTCCTGCTATAAATCACTATAATGGAAATATGCCGAGTTACAGAGATAGGTTCGCTGTGCGAGGTTTTCTAAGATTGGCTATGAACGTGCCCTAAAGGCTCCCATAGGCCCGACTTATATAGTCACCAGGTCCTAGGGTTACAGGGAAAAGTCCTAGTCGGACAGGTCACAGAGTCCTACACCGTCTATTACTAGTCTTGTGTATCTTGCACTCCAAGGCTCCGGGTATGCTGGTGACTCCACCGTAGCCTTCCTTTATCCGGCATGGGCCTCCCTTCTGGATCCACCTAACTAGGCCGCCCAGCAGGCCATAGGCCATGCTACCGACTATGGGCCACCCGGGTTAGTCGTATAAGAGACATGCTATAAGGATACCCATATAGTATATCCCAAACAGTGGAGTGCCTCCCAACCAGGCGTCCAAGTAACTCCTGCATGACTACATCTAAGCCTCTCTCCTTGTCATCATGCATCAGCTTGAAAGTGATAGCCTCTGTGGGTGGCTCTGCCTAACGTCCCGGCTGTGTGACTCTGAAGCCCCAAAGGTCCTTCCTCTCAAACTTGGTGAGCTGAAGTGTCGTGATACTAGGAAGTGGGAGGTTGAGCACACTGGTGAGCTCAATGAGACGAGTACCAAAACAAGTTCCCTTGAACTCCTCGGCCATGCTGATAACAACATTAGGCATCTATTTTTATAAGATAGAGAAAAGTTAGAACCAACACAAGTAGAGAAATTTACAAGACAAAATATCACAAGCACATTTTTAACATCAAACACACAAGTCATGGCATACACAAATCCATTACAAACACCAAAGGTTCAACATAACTTAGACAAATTTTTGAAGTAAAAACAACAAGTGTGGTGGTCCAACTAACGGAGTACGTTACAATTCTCACTCACTAGATAAAATAGCTATCAGGGCATCCTTAGTGGCAATCTGTCTATCTTGTTCACAAGACTCCCGTCTTAAGTCTATGATGTCTTCCCTTAGTTGTTGATTAGTAGTCTGTAAATCTTGGGTATGCTTATTCTCTTCTCTAAGGTCATTTTGAGTATTGAGCATTCTACATTTGACTGTATCACCAAGTTCCTTGATGGCATTCCAAGCTGCATTTCTTGCACAGTCAAAGAATGTTGTATGCATTTCAGAGTTAGTGACCATGCAGAATCCTGAATCTTTGTGGTTGTCTTCCTTGTTTTTGTACAAGTGAAGTTGCACCCACCAATACTCTTCTCCTTCATCCATCACAGGGAATACCTTGTACACAGCTGCACTATGTATCCCCATGGTAACCATAAGGTTCTTGACTGCCTTGGGAAATTTAGTCTCACACTCCAAAGTCATGGTCATGAGTGGTCCCTTCCTGATGGCTTTGTTGATGGAGTTCATCTACAAATAGAGATGAGAAAGAAGATTAGAAAAGTTTACGAGAAGGAAAAGACAAGTGTGGAAATTTTTCAAAGTGTTGAAATTTTCCTTAGTGGTTTCTTAGTCTAATCCAATCCTAGGGTCATAATCCTACAGGCAACACAGTGCTCTGATACCATTTGTAAGACCCCACCTTTGTAAAGGGTAAATGTTCCTATGATTGCAATGCTAGTCCCTGGATCAAATGCTAGCATCCACAGTTTAAGATGAAGTACACAGAAACAAAGGTCATTATTACATCGTCATTCCAGAGATAACATAATCTTTTACAACTCCATAGCCAAAGGCTAGAGCAAGAGTTTAACTTTAACAAAATAAACTAAGTCTTCATATTCATGTGCCATAGGCAAACATGTTGAGTGTAGACTCACAACCCTAATCCTCATCAGAGTAACCTGCAACATCACAAGTTATAGCCACAGTGGGTTAATACATTGGAATAGTATTGGGAAGTGATACCTTAGTAGAATAATAGTTTCTAACTTCTATATGAATTTGGCTAAGTGTAGCTTAGGCTTGCTTATCCCAAAATAGGTTTTGCCTATCAGTTGAAAACACTAAGTTTTTGTTTGACAAAAACTCCCAAGGAACCACCAATAGACATTGGTGAACCTTTTACCCTTATTCAACCACAAGTTTTTAACTTAGATTGGGATGAGGAGATCCTTGATAGCTTCAGTGTCTTGATGCTCAAATTGTCCATTGCCGGGGACACGGCTAAATACTTAGATTTTTCCTTCTCGAGAGGTGGTGCACTTTCCCCACAATACTTGACATTCATCAAGACGAGACCTTTTAGAAGCCTTCCCTTAGACCAAATGGACGCGTTCCAACCTATCACCCTACCACCAACTGTCCAAATGGCTAAGTTATTTCAACCTATATGATCAAGGCAGAGCCCATATGCCATGTGGTTGCACTAGAAGCTTCTAAACACTAAGTATCTCAAATCCCTTTATTCCTGGTGAAGGGAATATGTCCTGAGAGGCAGTAATAAAGTGTTTATTATGTGTATTCCAAGTATATGATAGATATTTATTTTGCATGCTATAATTGTGTTAATACGGAAACGTTAATACATCTGTGTTTAATAAACAAACAGAAAGTTCCTAGTTATGCCTCTCTCATAAACTAGCTCGTTGATTAACAAGATGATCACAGTTTCCTGATCATAGACATTGGATGTTGTTAATAACAAGATCACAACATTAGTGTAATGATGTGATGAACATTCATCCGAAGTATAGCATTATGATCAAAGTCACTGAGTTTATATTGCTATAAACAACTTACGAAGTGATCCTAATCCTTAGGCCATGAGATCATGTCAATCACTAACACCGGAAGAATTTCTTGTTCACATCAAACGTCACACCGTAATTGGGTGATTATAAAGATGGCTTCAAAGCTACTAAAGTGTTATGTTGAGACACATGGATCAAGAGTGGAATTTGTTCATCCCGATGATGGATAGATATACTCTGGGCCGTCTCGGTGATATCACATTGGTTAGCTTGCAAGCAAGTGATTTGATCACTAGAATGTTATATCACGGGAACGAGAAAAGAGTGCATGTCGGTAACGAGATCAAACTAGGTATGGAGATACCGATGATGGAATCTCGGACATGTAATATATCGTGAAACAAAGGGATTAAGATACAAGCATAAAAGGTTACGACGATCACAGGAAAGTCATCGTTGAATGTGTGGGAGTCAGTATGGATCTACAGGTCCCGCTACTGATTATTGATCGGAGAAGGGTCTCGATCATGTCCGCATTATTCGCGAACCATAGGGTGACACACTTAAGGGACACTAAAATCCAATTGGAGCAAAAGTTTCATGCCAGAAATAATAACAAGCGCATGAATTTATTTCACTAGATACCGAAACAGGTTTTCGGGTGAAATTGAAGAAAGTGTTTTTGCATGTGAAATAGAATTCTAGCATGGGGTTATATGTGAATGTTTGTCATTAAAGTAATTGACCAAATTCTGAATAAATAAAAGAGTTTTATTTAATGAGAGTTTGCATTAAATTTGGTGGAAATTTAATAGAAAGTTTGAGTGGGATTTTGAGTGGAGGAATTTGAAGAGGATTTTGTGAGTGGAGTGAGTGTCCACCCACATGAATGAGGGGAGGGCAAGGGGGAAGCCCCCATGCGCCGGCCACCCCCTTGGGGTTCGCCCCTCCCCTATAAAAGGCACCCCTCTCCCTCTCTCTCACTCACACCTCCTCGTGAAGGATCTCTCTGCCCCTCTAGAATTTATCCCCCACGGTCTCGGACTAGCGAGATACATGTTCCCGGTGGCTATTCGGCAAGAAAGGGTTGTTCTTCCGCTTCATCGCTAGAGCAAGGAGGCGGAGGTTGCTCGATGTCTTATACGTGTGTGAGAGCATGGATGCGCTGCTGCTTTGCGGCGCTAGGACTTCCTCTCGATCTTGAGATCGGAAAGAGATCGTCTACATCAACCATGAGTTCAACTTGTTAAGCTTTGTTGGTCTTTAAGGGTATGTTCTCTATGGATATACATCCGCCCGTTGTTTGTATCTAGTAGATAGATCATGGTACATAGTTCCCATCGTAGGAAATTTTTTGTTTTCTATGTTGTGAACCCTTCACCTGGGTGGCTTTCCACAAGTGTGATACACGAGGTAAAGCATAGACATGGGCCTTGTGTAACCACTCAACACAAACCATCATACCATTTCACCCAGGTGATTCATTCACTTAGTTGTTTTTATTAGACAAAAACATAAGTCAAAGACTTAGCAAAATTTTTCCATAGCATGAATATATTCCACCCTTGTTTGCTACTAGCTAGGCTAAGCATGGTAATATAGGAAGTATCTTAACTTAGAGAAAATTTCTAACAAGTCTACAACTACATATATATATATATATATTTAGTAAAAATATCATGCAAGCCCTATACAAAATATCACTAATGCATAGTCAAAATATTGGGACAAAAATATGAAGCACCACTTTCCTTGATAGTTTGGGGAGTAGCAACAATCCTCACAATCACAATCACCACTAGCACCAAAATCTACACATAAAATGATAGCACCAAATTCATATTTCAAATATTCAAGCAAAATATATGAATTCATGCAAATGCCATGTGATGATTTTTCTCAAACAAAAAAAGACAATAACTAAATATTTATACACTAAATAAACTTAATTTGGCTTTAAAAACATTTTCTAAATAATTTTTATAGACCAAATAAGCCTACAAATGTCTCTGCATAAAATTCTATATTAACAGAAACAATTCACAAAACCAAGCCTGTAGATGTGTAGGATCTAATTTCGTGATTCCATTGATATATTATTTGTATTTTTTGGATAAAGAGAACAAAAGTTATTGAATTTACAAGTTTAATCATCTAATTAAATAAAATCTGAATTTTAAAAGAAAAACCCAGACACGCGGCGGCCTCTGATTGGACGGTACCGTTTCGCGGGGATCACGCACACGCACCGTTAGATCTAAGTGATATCTAGTGGCTCGGATCTGCCCGTACCCCTTCGGGCTGGCATCTAATCAAGACCACTGGATCTAGATCCAGTGGATCAAATCGGCCCTACCTTAAATCAGCGGTGCTCATGGCCACAGCGGCGGCGATGGCTCTACCAACGATGGATCGGCAAAGCTAGGGGGTAGGAGAGGGGGTGTAGGCGCTTACCAAGGTCGCGGGGACATGGGGATGCTCAACGTGGATGCGGCTGGGGTGGGGGCGTGCTGCGGTGGCTAGGGCTCGTCAGAGTTCCTGGAAGCGCCGGGCGCGGTGGTGGAGACGTTGGCAACACTCTGGATCATCCTAGCACAAACCAGGAGCATCAGGATGTGCACAGGGTCTAGGCGGACACGACAGGGAAAGGCAGAAGGTAAGGGACGCTCGGAGATTACCAGGATTTCTCGCTGGAGTCAAGTGGAGCTTCGGTCATTCACGGGGCTCGACGGAGGCGACGTCCTGGGGCATTACAGAGCAAACATAAGGGGTGTGAATATGCGTAAACATCAGGCAAACAAGCTCGTATGAACAAGGGGCGAAGGGGGGCATGGTGCTCACCGGAATACGTCGCCGGAGCTGCTCGGTAAAGTGGCGGCATGAGTGGAATTGCGGGCAGCCTGGTGGCGGAGAGAGAGCGCTGAGTGAGGGGAAAGGAGCGGAGTGGGGAAGGGCTTAAGTAGAGGGGATCGGGGGACATAATTGATCGCCGAATCAATGCAATTACGCGCGGCAGTGATGGGGAGAAACGGCAGCGGCGAGCTGGTCATCAACGCTGATTGAGGAAGAAGGGGGTGACGTGGCTACGGGCCCAGTTGTCGGCGGGTGGGTACAGCGAGCGCGGGTGAGAAACAGAGGGTGAGTGAGGGATGGTTCTCCTGGGTGGGCTGGTGTTTGGGCCGTTTCTTCTGTTGGGCTGGAATGGTGGCGCTGGCCCTTTTCTATTTCTTTTCTCCTTTTCTATTTCTTATTTGATTTTCTGTATCCAATTTCAAATGATTTTCAAATGAGTTTAAATTCAAACCACTTCTGGATTTTTTGTAGAGTGATCCATGCACATATTTGTGTATAAACACTGCTATTTACTCAAAAATACTTTGGCCCATTGAAAATAAAATAAAACCATGCCCTATTTAAATATATATAATAGGCATATAAATGGTTTTAATTTAGATTCTTGTTTTCAAAACTTTGTGCAAGCTTTGAAATCATCCTTTAAACTTTTCTGGTTAAATCAACGTATTCTCATATTTTGGAAGTAGATCTCAAGATCAGATTCTCGTGGTTGATGTAGTCGTTCACTTGCCGATCTCAAGATCGTGATGACGATCCTTCCGGTGCCACATTCTGACAACACTTCTGCAGTCGGTCACACGTTCTGTACTCGATGAAGACCTTCCTCTCCCTTGTTCCAGCAGGTAGTGGAGGTTGTAGATCTCTCCTCGCGATTCCAGCAGCACGACGGTGTGGTGGTGGAAGTAGAGGGGAAATCCCGCAGGGCTTCGCCTAAGCTGGAGAAAGTGTGGTGGAGTAGAGAGGGACCTTGGCTACTAGGGTTTAGAGGCCAGGGGGTTTATAGGTGGTGGCCGGCGGCTAGGGTTAGCTAGGCGGCAGCGTTTAGAGGAGGCCTAGGTGGCAGCGACTTGAGAGGGGGGCGGCGACCGGCTAGGGTTTGGGTGTGAGGGGTAGGGGGCGCCCTACCCCTCCTTATATAGGTGGGAGAGGCGGTTGGGGGAGGGGAGTCCTCCCCTAACTCCTCGGCAAGGGGAGGGAGGAATCCTTCCCTAGGTGAGATTCCTTTCATCCCTCCACTAGGCAACCATGTTGGGATTTGACTTTTTCAAATTGGCGTTTGACTTTCAAACTAGAGTTTGATTTCTCTCTTCCCATTGCCTAGCCAACTGACCTAGGACATGTTGCAACCATTCCACTTTGGTATGACACATCCATGTATCCTTCCCACTCTGGATCGGTGGACCTTCTAGACCCTTCTAGAACATTCCGGTGAAAACACCGAAACCATTCCCGAACTCCGGAATTGGACTTTACTTATATGAATCTTATTCTCCGGACCATTCCGGATCTTCTCTTGATGTCCTGGATCCAATACGAGACTCTGAACAACATTCGGTCTCTTACTCACATTCCATATCTATTAAAACAACATCGAATCCTTAAGTGTGTCTTCCTACGGTTCGTGAATTATGCAGACATGATCGAGACTCTTCTCCGATCAATAACCAATAGAGGAATCTGGAAATTCATATCGCTCCCACATATTTATATGATTACTTTGTGATCGAATGAACCATTTACATATGATACCAATTTCCCTTTGTCTCGCGATACTTTACTTGTCCGTTGTTTGATCATCGGTATCTTTGCATACCTAGTTCAACCCCGTTACTGATAAGTACTCTTTACTTGTTCCTGTGACATGTGATCCCTTGTGAACCAGTCACATGCTTGTAAGCCAATTGGATGACATTCTGCTGAGAATGCCTAGAGTATATTTATCCGTCATATGGATGGATAAATCCCACTCTTGATACATATGCCTCAACACGTACTTTCCGAATACTCAATGCCACATTTATAACCACCCAGTTACGAAGTGGTGTTTAATGTCATCAAAGCATCCATCCGGTGATGGTGATTAACATGATCTTATGGTCGAAGGATTTAGGTTACTATGTATCTGAAAGCTTATAGCAAACGAACTATTGAAATGACTTGATCTTATGCTACGCTTAACTATAGGAGTATGTCCATCACACCATTCTCCTAATGATATGATCTTTTTATTAATAACATCCAATGGTCATGATCAGGAAACCATAATCATCTATCAATCAACAAGCTAGTATTATAAAGAGGCTTTACTAGGGACTCTTACATGTTTACAAATCACACAAGTATTAATGTTTCCGGTTAATACAATTATAGCATGAATATAAACATTTAACATAAACAGAAAGATATAATAATAACTAATTTTATTATTACCTCTTGGGCATATCTCCAACACTTGGCCTACTGAAATTTGAGGATGGGTGACCGACCGTGAAGTGGGTACCGGGTGCGCACGAGTGAGGACAAAGTGCGCAAAAAATACTAGTGTTTGTCAGTGGGGTTAGTCTAGAGATCATATTGAGATGCCAGGAGTGCAGCCATTGGTCTAGAGAGACCGGGGTGTTCCAAATATATGTTACAAATATATCGTTAAGTTGGAGTCGTAGTGGGCATTAGTAGGATAAGTGAGTGGATAGCTTATTGAGAACTAGGGTTTGTGTCTAGTTCTTGGTGTGGGGAATGGGGAGCATGGCGGCGTCGTAGTTGGAAGCAAGTGCAAGGGTTTGCTTCTAGTATAACCGAGTGTCCACCCACAGGAATGAGGGGAGGGCAAGGGGGAAGCCCCCATGCGTCGGCCACCCCCTTGGGGTTCCCCCCTCTCCTATAAAAGGCACCCCTCTCCCTCTCTCTCACTCACACCTCCTCGTGAAGGATCTCTCTGCCCCTCTAGAATTTATCCCCCACGGTCTCGGACTAGCGAGATACATGTTCCCGGTGGCTATTCGGCAAGAAAGGGTTGTTCTTCCGCTTCATCGCTAGAGCAAGGAAGCGGAGGTTGCTCGATGTCTTATACGTGTGTGCGAGCACGGATGCGCTGCTGCTTTGCAGCGCTAGGACTTCCTCTCGATCTTGAGATCGGAAAGAGATCGTCTACATCAACCATGAGTTCAACTCGTTAAGCTTTGTCGATCTTCAAGGGTATGTTCTCTACGGATATACATCCGCCCGTTGTTTGTATCTAGTAGATAGATCTTGGTACATAGTTCCCATCGTAGGAAATTTTTTGTTTTCTATGCTGTGAACCCTTCACCTGGGTGGCTTTCCACAAGTGTGATACACGAGGTAAATCATAGACATGGGCCTTGTGTAACCACTCAACACAAACCATCATACCATTCCACCCAGGTGATTCATTCACTTAGTTGTTTTTATTATACAAAAACATAAGTCAAAGACTTAGCAAAATTTTTCCATAGCACGAATATATTCCACCCTTGTTTGCTACTAGCTAGGCTAAGCATGGTAATATAGGAAGTATCTTATCTTAGAGAAAATTTCTAACAAGTCTACAACTACACATATATATATTTAGTAAAAATATCATGCAAGCCCTATACAAAATATCACTAATGCATAGTCAAAATATTGGGACAAAAATATGAAGCACCACTTTCCTTGATAGTTGGGGGAGTAGCAACAATCCTCACAATCACAATCACCACTAGCACCAAAATCTACACATAAAATGATAGCACCAAATTCATATTTCAAATAATCAAGCAAAATATATGAATTCATGCAAATGCCATGTGATGATTTTTCTCAAACAAAAAAAGACAATAACTAAACATTTATACACTAAATAAACTTAATTTGGCTTTAAAAACATTTTCTAAATAATTTTTATAGACCAAATAAGCCTACAAATGTCTCTGCATAAAATTCTATATTAATAGAAACAATTCACAAAACCAAGCCTGTAGATGTGTAGGATTTAATTTTGTGATTCCATTGATATATTATTTGTATTTTTATGGATAAAGAGAACAAAAGTTATTGAATTTACAAGTTTAATCATCTAATTAAATAAAATCTGAATTTTAAAAGAAAAACCCAGACACGCGGCGGCCTCTGATTGGAAGGTACCATTTCGCGGGGATCACGCACGCGCACCGTTAGATCTAAGTGATATCTAGTGGCTCGGATCTGCCCGTACCCCTTCGGGCTGGCGTCTAATCAAGACCACTGGATCTAGATCCAGTGGATCAAATCGCCCCTACCCTAAATCGGCGGTGCTCATGGCCACAGCGGCGGCGATGGCTCTGCCAACGATGGATCGGCAAAGCTAGGGGGTAGGAGAGGGGGTGTAGGCGCTTACCGAGGTCGCGGGTACATGGGGATGCTCAACGTGGATGCGGCTGGGGTGGGGGCATGCAATAGCGGTGGCTAGGGCTCGTCGGAGTTGCTGGAAGCGCCGGGCGCACGGTGGTGGAGACGTTGGCGACACTCTGGATCATCCTAGCACAAACCAGGAGCATCAGGAGGTGCACAGGGTCTAGGCGGACACGACAGGGAAATGCAGAAGGTAAGGGGCGCTCGGAGATTACCGGGATTTCTCACTGGAGTCAAGTGGAGCTTCGGTCATTCACGGGGCTCGACGGAGGCAACGTCCTGGGGCATTACAGAGCAAACATAAGGGGTGTGAAGATGCGTAAACATCCGGCAAACAAGCTCGTATGAACGAGGGGCGAAGGGGGGCATGGTGCTCACCGGAATACGTCGCCGGAGCTGCTCGGGAAAGTGGCGGCATGAGTGGAATTGTGGGCAGCCTGGTGGCGGAGAGAGAGCGCTGAGTGAGGGGAAAGGAGCGGAGTGGGGAAGGGCTTAAGTAGAGGGGATCGGGGGAGATAATTGATCGCCGAATCAATGCAATTACGCACGGCAGTGATGGGGAGAAACGGCAGCGGCGAGCTGGTCATCGACGCTGATTGAGGAAGAAGGGGGTGACGTGGCTACGGGCCCAGTTGTCGGCGGGTGGGTACAGCGAGCGCGGGTGAGAAACAAAGGGTGAGTGAGGTATGGTTCTCCTGGGTGGGCTGGTGTTTGGGCCGTTTCTTCTGTTGGGCTGGAATGGTGACGCTGGCCCTTTTCCATTTCTTTTCTCCTTTTCTATTTCTTATTTGATTTTCTGTATCCAATTTCAAATGATTTTCAAATGACTTGAAATTCAAACCACTTCTGGATTTTTGTAGAGTGATCCATGCACATATTTGTGTATAAACACTGCTATTTACTCAAAAATACTTTGGCCCATTGAAAATAAAATAAAACCATGCCCTATTTAAATATATATAATAGGCATATAAATGGTTTTAATTTAGATTCTTGTTTTGAAAATTTTGTGCAAGCTTTGAAATCATCCTTTAAACTTTTCTGGTTAAATCAACGTATTCTCATATTTTGGAAGTAGAAATAAAGCCATTGCCTTTCTTACATGAAATAATATGCAAAACAAATGGCTTCTTATTTGAAACGTTGTTTGAAAATAACCCAAATGCATAAGGATGCATGAATGATATGCAACTTTATAAACCATGATTTTGGGATGTTACACAAAGTAAGCATAGCATAAGATCAAGTCATTAAGTTTGTTTTGCTAAAGCTTTCAAATACATTGTAACCTAATCCTTCGACCATGAGATCATGTTAATCACCATCACCGGATGAGTGATTTGATGACATCAAACGCTACTTCGTAACTAGGTGGTTATAAAGGTGGTATTGGGTATTCTGAAAGTATGTGTTGAAGCGCATGGATCAAGAGTGAGATTTGTCCATCCAAATGATGGATAGATATACTATAGGCCTTCTCGGTGGAATGCCATCCAATTGGATTGCAAGCTTGTGACTAGGTCACAAGGGATGTAATATCATGGTACGAGTAAAGAGTACTTATCAGTAACAATGTTGAACTAGGTATGGAGATACCAATGATCGAACCTCAGATAAGGAAAGTATCGCGCGACAAAGGGAATAAGTATCATGTGTTAATGGTTCTTTTGATCACTAAGTCATCATTGAATTTGTGGAAGCCATTATGGATCTCCAGGTACCGCTATTGGTTATTGATTGGAGAGGTGTCTCGATCATGTCTGCATAGTTCATGAACCGTAGGGTGACACACTTAAGGTTCAATGTTGTTTAAGTAGATATGGAGTATGAGTTGGACACCGAATGTTGATCGGAGTCTCGGATTGGAACCAAGACATAACGAGGAGGTCTGGAATGGTCCGGGGAATAAGATTCATATAAAGGAAGTTGTCTTCCAGGGTTCGGAAAAGCTTTTGGTATTTTGACCGGAGCTTCTAGAATGTTCTAGAGGGTACACTAGTGGGCCCACCACCCCGGAAGGGGAAAGAAGGGCTTAGGGAATGATGCGGGGTCCCATGGGCCAGCCGCACCAAGCCCTATAGGCCCAACCGGCCAGCCCTAAAGTGTTTAGGGGGAAACCCTAAAAAGGAAAGGGGATAACTTGGGGGCAAGTTTCCCCCCTCTCCCTCTTGCGCCGGCCCTGGGGGAAGTGGTCCAAGGGGGAACCCTAGGCTGCACCCCCTATATATAAAGAGGGAAGGAGTGGGCGCCTCCTCCTTGCCCTTCTTCCTCAACCCTAGCCGCCCCTCCTCCTCCTTCCTCGCTCTTCGGCTTAGGCGAAGCCTGCAGAAATCTCTCCTCCACCACCACCATGCTGTCATGCTGCTGGGATTCCGAGGGGATCTACTACCTCTGCTGCCCACTGGAACAGGGAGAGGAAGGTCTTTATCGACTCCGTACGTGTGACCGAGTATGGTAGCGCTGCCAGAAAACGGCGCCGGAAGGATCGTCATCACGATCTTGAGACCGGCAAGTGATCGACTACATCAACCACGAGATTAGATATCGTTAAGGCTTTGGATTTACGAGGGTTAGTTCTCTTCTATCTCGTTGCATTGATTTCGGAGATTAATTCTTGGCTTTGCCATAGATTGGATGTTAGTTTTATTCGTTGCTGCGATAGAATTTTTTTGTTTTTGTTGCTGCCATAGATTGGATCTTAGTTTTATTGGTTACAATATGATAGAGTATGATTTAGCAAAATACATGTTCTCATATTGTGTGAGAATTTGCAAAGGTTGGAGACGCTAGTCGTTCTAATCCTCCAAATGGGTTTTTGGAAAGTCACATTATACTCGCGATTCGCCTTTATAAGCTATAGTAGCTTGATCAGGAAAGTTTTCATGATAAGGATGAATATAATATTTAGGTAAAATATTTACTACACTAAAAGATTACTAAAGAATGGATTCTGAAAGAATGCCAAACATTTGATGATGGTGATCTACTTCAAAGTGCAATTCCAAAGGTATTAGTATTTGACTATACACGCTTTGGATTGTGTGTCATGTGTATGGCGCCACTATTGATGTTGATAGATTCTTTTAAAATGGAAAGGAAATGCTGAAAGAGAATCTCATGAATATTTGGCAGAAAATGAAAAGAAAAGACTGTAAATGTCCAGCTTAAGTATATAGATGATATACATATTATGGTTGTATTCTTGGCTTGTTAAACAATGTGGTTCTTGGGTATTGGATACCGAATTGGTTGGCGTGAAATATCATGCAGGACAACAGAATTCATGAACTGCAATGGTCTAAGTAACCAGCAAGAGAATATGTGATGATGTTCATCGAAAAAAACAAAGTGCTATTGTGTTTCTCGTTGACATCAAAGCTTACCTTCAAGATTTGTTTTCATAATTGTTATTTTGATCAGGTGTTATGATAATAAAAGGTTGTTCAAATAATTGCCGTATTCCATTTAAGATGGATGATTTACAAATCTAGTTGAATAAATCACGTCCATAAAAGTTAACGCTAAAATGTCGCAAGACAAATGATTGAAAGATCACTTATGAAGTGGCATTGTCGTTTAAATTATATTGGAAAGAAAACATGAAGAAACTTCATGCTGCTAGAATTTTGGAGTCTTTTGATTTTGATCAAATGACACTTGTGAGACTTTCCTCGAGATAATTGAAATTTAGTTCAAAGGCCAAAGAAGAACGGATGAATAACTTATTGGAAATTATACATATTGATGTATGTAGTCCATTATGTGTAGTCGTGAGCGATGGATTTCAACTTCATATGCTTTCTCCGGTAATTTGAGTGAATACATGTGTATATTTACTTAATGAGGAAGAAGTGTGAAATATTTGAAATTTTTCAAAGACTTTCAAGATGAAGCGGAAAATCATTGTAACATGAAAATAAAGAATTTATGATTGGATCATAAAGGAAGATATTTTGAGATACAAGTTTGGCATAACACCAAAGATTTGAGGAATCGTTCCATGGCTTTGCATTTCCTGAAACACCATAAGAGTATGGAGTGTTCGAGATATGTAATGAAACCTTGTTTGACATGGTGAGATCAAAGGTGTCAGTTATAAAATTGCCATTGTATTTTAAATATTAAAGCTTTAGTGACTACTGATTTTACACTGAAAAGAGCACCATCGTGATCCATTGAAATGACACCATATAAGTTATGGTCTGGGATAAAACCCAAATTGTCCTTTCTTAAATTTTGGTATGCTAGTCATAAGTAAAATGTTTACAACCAAAGTCGTATGAGCATGTCTTTGTATGTTATTTCGAATAACTATTGGGTATTCCTCCATAAACACCAAAGACAAAAGTGTTTGTCGCTTAGAACATCAAGTTTCTTTAGAAGGATTTTTTCATGAAAATTTAACTGGGAAGACAATAGAATTTTGATAAGGTTATTAAACCTTAGCTATATGTGCTAAGTTATGCAGCGCAGGAAAGTGCCCAGAGGCAGCAAGAAGGCTCATGGCTCACGTACCTCAAATTTTGTGGTCACGGAGGTTTCAGTTCCTATTGAACCAAGTAGGTCGGGTAAACAATCAAATACTAAGATTTGAGAATAAATCATTATTGTTTAATAATGATGAACCGACTAAATGCGAAGAAGCAATGATTGGCTCTGACTCCGTCAAAGGCTTAAAGCCATAAAATCCGTGATAGTTTCATACACGAGAAATCAAGTTTTTGAGCTTGGAAGACCCTTTGGAAAGGTGTAAAACATTTCAGTCGTATTTGGATCTATAAAGAAATACACATAGATGTTTCATATCTATGAAATAGTCGACATGTCGGAAAAAAGTTTACGACAATGTTCAAGGAGTTGACTATGACAAAATTTGATCTGTCATAGCGATATTTGGTCTGGGTGGATTAATGTAGCAACCACTACATATATATAATTTTTGATATATGATAGTTGAACAAATAAAACAAACTTCTAATAGAATGGTTACCTAGGACGTGTACATGACACGATCCAAAGGGTTTTGTTAATTCAAAGGATGCTAAAAGCGCATGCAAACTTCAATGGTTGAAGTAAGCATCGCAGAATTGGAATCTTCACCATGATGAAACTGTTAAAAGAGTTTAATTTCATCGGAGACAATGAATATGGTTGCATTTGCAAGAAATTAAGTGGGAGCGCTAAGACATATTTCTAATACATTATGTGAAAGACATATTGTTTATTGGAAATGATGTATCTTTTATTGACATAGGTTAAGAATTTCATTTTGATGAAAGACTTAGGCAAAACCCGAATATTAGGAATCAATGTCTATATGGATAGATTGAGACGCTAATATGGTTAAGCCGGAAGTACATAGATGAGATATTGAAAGATTTCAATATAGAAACGACAAGAAAGGTTCTCGTCGCATGTAAAAGGACTAAATCAAAATTCAAGTATTTTGATACTTGGTAAGTGAAATGAGATTCAAGTGTTTTGACACTTGGTGAGTGAAATCACAATAATATTTTGATCAATCATAATGAGATATGTACACATCCAGATATGTCCTATTCTCTAAATGTTATGAGCATATACCAGAATGACTCATAAGATGATCATTGGATGATAGTAAGGATATTCTCAATTTATGTAGAGGTGACAAATATGTCCCATGCTCTAAATCTTTGGAAGAACTAAGAATATGTTATTTATGTAGAGGTGACAAATAGATAGATAGTTCATTGTAAAGTGTTACATTGATACTAGTTTTGTCACAAGATACAAATTAAGTTTATCTCAATTTAAACTATGGGTGGCACAATGTAATGGAAAGGATATTCCATAATGGATTTGGATGAGTTCCAAAGTTAAGACATTGTGATAGATACTACAAAAAAAGGCTAAGTATATGACTGCTATAGTAGCGGCAAAAGAGGGCATTTGTATCAAGTAGTTTGATATCAAACTAGGTGTTGGTTCACAACGGGCTAGTACTATGAAGATATATTGTACGACAATAGTATCGACATGATTTAACCCCAAGGAACTAAAGGTCTCACCAAATGAACAAATTTATACAATGCCATCTCATTGGAGAATGAGCGATGCGTAGATACGCAAAGACATGAAAATACACACGGACCTGGAAGTGTCATATCCTAAAATTATGTTTACCACTAGCAATCGTGTATACACAACACCAGAAAGCCATAAGTGTTGAATGCACAAAGTTTTTTAAACTAGATTATTAACTCAAGTGCAAGTGGGAGACTGTTGGAGATATGCCCAAGAGGCAATAATAAAGTGGTTATTATTATATCTTTATGTTTGTGATAAATTTTTACATCCCATGCTATAATTGTATTAATAGGAAACATTAATACTTGTGTGTTTTGTAAACATAAAAGAGTCCCTAGTAAGCCTCTTTTTAAGTTAGCTTGTTGATTAATAGATGATCACGGTTTCCCGATCATGGACATTGGATGTTATTAATAACAAGATCATATCATTAGGAGAATGATGTGATGGACACACACCCAAAGTAAGCATAGCATAAGATCAAGTCATTAAGTTCGTTTTGCTACAAGCTTTCAAATACATAGTAACCTAATCCCTCGACCATGAGATAATGTTAATCGCCATCACCGGATGGGTGCTTTGATGACATTAGACACCACTTCCTAACTTGGTGGTTATAAAGGTGGCATTGGGTATTCTGAAAGTATGTGTTGAAGCGCATGGATCAAGAGTGAGATTTGTCCATCCAAATGATGGATAGATATACTTTGGGCCCTCTCGATGGAATGTCATCCAATTGGCTTGCAAGCATGTGACTAGGTCACAAGGTATGTCATATCACGGTACGAGTAAAGGGTACTTATCAGTAACAAGGTTGAACTAGGTAAGGAGATGCCGATGATTGAACCTCGGATAAGTAAAATATCCCGCTACAAAGGGAATTGGTATCATATGTTAATGGTTCTTTTGATCACTAAGTCATTGTTGAATATGTGGGAGCCACTATGGATCTCCATGTCCCGATATTGGTTATTGATTGGAGAGGTGTATCGATCATGTCTGCATAGTTGGCGAACCGTAGGGTGACACACTTAAGGTTCGATGTTGTTTAAGTAGATATGGAATATGAGTTGGAGACTGAATGTTGTTCGGAGTCTCGGATTGGATCCAAGACATCACGAGGAGGTCCAGAATGGTCTGGAGAATAAGACCCATATAAAGGAAGTTATCTTCCGGGGTCAGATTTTTTTTGGGTATTCTAACCGGAGCTTCTAGAATGTTCTAGAAGGGCCACCAGTGGGCCCACCACCCCGAGAGGGGCAAGATGGGCTGAGGGAATGATGCGGGGGCCCATGGGATAGCCGCACCGAGCCTTAGAGGCCCAATTGGCCAGCCCTAAAGGGTTTAGGGCAAAACCCTATAAAGGAAAGGGGAAGACTTGGGCAGCAAGCCTTCCCCCCTCTCCCTCTTGCGCTGGCCCTAGGGTAAGTGGGACAAGGGGGAACCCTGGGCTCACCCCCTATATATAAAGAGGGGAGAGGTGGCACCCCCTTGCCCTTCTTCCTCAACCCTAGCCGCCACCCTCCTCCTCCTTCCTCCTGCTCCGGCTTAGGCGAAGCCCTGCAGAAATCTATCCTCCACCACCACCACACCGTCGTGCTGCTGGGAATCCGAGGGGATCTACTACCTCCGCTGCCGGCTGGAACAGGGATAGGATGGTCTTCATCGACTCCGTACATGTGACCGAGTGCAGTAGCACTGTCAGAACACAGTGTCGGAAGGATCTTCATCACGATATTGAGATCGGCAAGTGATCGACTACATGAACCACGAGATTAGATCTCGTTAAGCCTTTGGATCTATGAGGGTTAGTTCTCTTCTATCTCATTGCACCTATATCGTAGATTAGATCTTGGATTTTCCATAGATTGTCTCTTGGTTTTATTCGTTGTTGCGATAGAATTTTTTTGTTTTCTATGCTGCGAACCCTACACACGTCCGTGCAACGCTGAATGGACTCTGTAACTTCTTCAACGTCATCACTCAGAAGTCGATAACCGTCAAGAAACTCGGGAGGCTATAGGAAGAGATCATCACGATGATATGCGAGATGGAGATGTACTTCCCGCCCGTGTTCTTTGACATCATGGTCCACCTGATGCTGCTAATAGTGGACGATATCAAGGATCTCGGGCCGCCGTTCCTTCCCAACATGATGGCGTTATAAAGAATGAATAGGATCATCAAAGGATACGTTCTTAATAAGGCACATCAGGATGGAAGTATCATCTAGGGCTTTCTCACTGAGGAGTGCATCGCTTTGTGCAAGAATTATCTAAACAAGGACAACCCACGTCCGGTTGGTTTGCCCGCAAACAAGAACCTCGGTAGGTTCGAGGGAGTAGGCCACAACACCGGCAATAGGGAAATGGATGTGAATCAATCTGGTAGGAGAGCCGACTTTAACAGGGCCCACTTAGTAGTGCTATGGCACATGGACAATGTCGAGCTTTAGGTGGATCAGCACATAACCACGATCAAGAACAGTCCAGACAACAAAGACCAAGCAGAAGGGAAAGAAGAAGATATAAGTGTACCTCTAATTAATTGACGATGTGTATATATATAAATGTACTACATACGAAAACTCCTTTGGATGTGTGTCGTCTTCAATAACATGTTGTGTACTATCGATCGAACTCATCATATTTGATGTACTCGACTATCTCTTTGTGCTATATATTGGTAACGTAATTAAACAACTGGTACGTCCAAAACGTATCTACTTTCTCGAACACTTTTGCTATGGTTTCTCCTCTAAACTTGTGTGATTTGGATACAACTAACACGGACTGACGCTATTTTAGCAAAATTACCTTGGTGTCTAGTTTTTGTGTAGAAAATCAACTATAAGGAAAAATCCCGGAAAATATGCCAAAAATCCTATTTCACCAGAAGACTCACGGAGCCAGAGTACGATACGAAGGGGAGGCCTGAGGGGCACACACCCCCTGTCGCTCGGGTGGGCCCAGGTTGCGCCTGGAGGGGGTGTGGCTTCCCCAGGAACCCCCTCGGCCTCCCTCTTCGCCTATAAGATGCCTCTTGACCTAAAAACCGAGGGGGGTTCGACGTATTTCCAGAAAGAGTTCCGCTGCACCGCCACCACCAAAAACCGCGATTCGGAACCAGAAACTCCGTTATGGCACCCTGTCGGGACGGGGAATTTGGAGAGTATCATCGCCATCATCATCAACAATGCCTCTCCATCAACCATCCATGTTTCCCTCATCAATGAGTGAGTAATCCCATGCTGTAGGCTATGGGGATGGAAGGGATTGGATGACTTCTATCATGTACTCGAATAAGATTGTTAGGGCATGGTGCCTAGTATCTCTATTAGTGCTATTTGACTTTGTTGCAACTTGTTGTGCTTAATGATTGTCACTAGGGCCCGAGTGCCATGATCTTAGATCTGAACTTATTATTGAATCATTATGATAGTATTGTTTGTGATCTTATATGCAAGTTCTGTACACATATCTTTGTCTGGATCCAAAGGCCCCGAAGTGACAGAAATTGGGACAACCTGAGGGGATGGCTGGGATGTGAGGATCACATGTGTTCACGGAGTGTTAATGCTTTGCTTCGGTGCTCTATTAAAAGGAGCACCTTAATTGCCAGTAGTTCCCTTGAGGCCCCACTGCAATGGGCTGGCAGGATAAAAGATTTTGTGCAAGTTCTCATTGCGAGCACACATGACTATATATGGAGCACATGCCTATGATTGGGACAACCTTAAGTGCCATGATCTTAGATCTGAACTTATTATTGAATCATTATGATAGTATTGTTTGTGATCTTATATGCAAGTTGTGTACACATATCATTGTCCGGATCCAAAGGCCCCTAAGTGACAGAAATTGGGACAACCTGAGGGGATGGCTGGGATGTGAGGATCACATGTGTTCACGGAGTGTTAATGCTTTGCTTTGGTGCTCTATTAAAAGGATCACCTTAATTGACAAGTAGTTCCCTTGAGGCCCCGCTGCAATGGGCTGGTAGGACAAAAGATGTTGTGCAAGTTCTCATTATGAGCACGCATGACTATATATGGAGCACATGCCTATGATTGTTTAGTACTTGGATGCTTATTCTTATTTATCTGCAATTACCCTAGATCTTGAAGTTACATGTTTAGACTCATCCATGCAACGCTCGTCCATCCATCCCTATGCCTACCGCACTCATATCCTACTGTTTGCTACTACTATTACTATTGCTCTTGTTTTACTGCTGCTATAACTTTGCTTTTGCTACTACAAAACTGTTGCTACTAATAAACTTCTGTGAGCAAAAACTATTTCCAGGTGCAGCTGAATTGACAACTCAGTTGTTAAGGCTTGCAAGTATTCTTTGGCTCCCTTGTGTCGAATCAATAAATTGGGTAATACTACCCTTGAAGACTGTTGAGATCCCTTATACTTGTGGGTCATCAACAACACCATCATTTTATGTAGTCGATGCACTCACACTCCTTCTAAAAGAAAAGGCATAAGGAAAAAAAGTTCATCCCCGATGAATAGAGCCCTAAAGCGCTGGCGTAAGTTCTGCTGGTCCCACCTGTAAGTGGGCGTTAATTTATCGCCGGCGAATGCGGTTGTTCGGCGGGGGTAAGTGCCACGGGTCCCACCTATAAGGCCCCTGTCTCACCCCTCCTTGTGCCCCATAAAAATCCCAATTCCCAAATCCCCATGTCGATGCAACCCTAGCCAGCTCAGGCGACCCGCGCCACCCTCGCCGTCCCACGGCCGCCTCGCCATTGTCGTCCCGCATCCAAGGAGGAGCAGCAGGACGCCCGCCTTTGCCATCCCGTGTCCGGGGAGGAGGAGCCGTCCCACGTCCGCCTTGTCGTTGTCCCGCATCCGGGGAGGAGAAGCTGGCCGCCCTCGCCGTTGCCATCCCGCATCCTGGGAGGAGGAGCCGTCCCGCGTCCGTCCCGCCTTGCCGTCGCTGTCCGTGGAGGAGCTCGTCGTTGCTATCCCGTGTCTATCACGCCTCACTATCATCGTCCATGGAGGAGCTCGTCGTCGCCTTCCCGCGTCTGTCCTGCCTCGCCATCACCGTCTGTGGAGGAGCTCATCATCGACTGCCCGCCGTCATCATAAACGCGCTCGTTGTTGTCCTCGTCTCAGTGGTGACCATCGCCCTCCCCTTCTCCCTCTCCCCTTATCCCAATCACTAGGCAGTCTCAAATTACTGTCTCGCGGTGAATATTTTGTGATATTGTGAGTTGTTGGCATCCATGTGGTGGTAATTTTGGTACCGTTTTTATGCTGCAGATAGCAGCTATTATCTCCATATATATTGTGAAGGTACAAATGAGTTGCCAATGTTTCGCCAGAATGTCGATTAACTTCTGCTCCGACGAATTTCTGGCACTCCGGAAAAGCCATTTTTAGCAAAGGTCATGCTGAATTTTCGACATGAGTATAAGTGTCCTAAATCTTTTCTTTGCTTGTGTAGTGCTAGGAATAACCATGTCGTCTGCTGGAAACCGCAACGAAGACTTGGATCTTGGCAGGTCTTCTCAACAAAACTTGGAGGAGCACTACAAGCTCATGGAGGAGGAGATACATCTGGAAAAGGCAGGGGGCGAAGAAGGCGACGAGACCCCTGATGATGATGCCCATGATGGCGATGACTATAGGGGCGAAGAGACCACAGATAGTTGCGTTGCCGCTGATGGCTCGGAGACTACAATATATGCCAACAAGAGATAACGGAAGAAGCGTGCCCAAACATGATCGGAACCACGAGGGAAACATTCACCATGGTGTACCCCAAGACCAGTAATCCTATGGATACGAAGTGGCTCGCGAAGGGGTACGACCTCTAGCTGGGAGCTATCGTTCAGGACGTCGTCAGTGCCAATGAGACGAAACTCCGAACAAAGAAGAAGAAGCATCTACAGGACCAACTCCTTTTGCGGCTGCATGTGAGGTACTAGTTCCCTGAGGGCTTCAAGAGCCTGGATCCCAATGAGAACATCATGAACAGGCTATCCCTCTCTAGGTTTACCAAGAACCTCAGCGGTTATAAAACCATGCCGAGGGGGATGATTGGTGACAATAAGAGCTTCGAAGAGATCAAGCGCCATTTCCCATGATTATGCCGGAGGACTACACGCTCTTCTTGCAAAACGAGGAACTAGAGTACACCAAGTAGAAGTCGGTCTGGGGGAAGGAGCTGGCGGAGAAGAACATCGGTCGCCACCATCTCGATTGCCATCGCTACGACGACAAGAAGGAGACGTGTTAGAAGGAGGACCAAGCCTACTGATATGTCATAAACGTATCTATAATTTTTGATGATCCATGCTTGTTTTATATCAACTTTCTTATGTTTTGTCTACACTTTGAGGTATTTTTATATATTTTCTGGAACTAACCTATTGACAAGATGTCGTCGTGCCAGTTGCCTGTTTCCTGTTGTTTTTGGTTTCAAAAAAGCTAGTAAGGAAATATTCTCTGAATTGGACGGGACAAAAGCCAAAGTGAATATTTTCCAGAAGGAACACGGAGTCCGAAGGGCAGCCAAAGTGGGGCCTCTAGGCGGCCACACCCTAGGGCAGCGCGGCCAGGGGGCACGACAGCCCTAGGTGTGGGCCCCTCGAGCGCCCACCGACCTTGCCCCTTCGCCTATAAAATCACCCTAATGTACAAACCCTAAGTACCTGATCAAATCTCCACAAAATAGTTAGTAGCCTCTGCCATCTCCATCCGTAGATCGGGGGGATCCAAAGATCTTCCCGGCACCCTACCGGAGAGGAGAGATCATCCTGGAGGCCTTCTTCATCACCATCATGCCAGCCTTCGGAGTGATGCGTGAGTAGTTCACCCTTGGACTATGGGTCCATACGGTAGCTAGATGGTTCATTCTCCTCCTTTATACTATCATGTTTAGATCTTGTGAGCTCCGTTCATGATCAAGATCATCTATTTGTAATCTTACATGTTGTGTTTGTTGGGATACGATGGATATTAAGTACTATGTTCAAGATTGATTGTTGATTTCATCATGTCTGTGTTATTTGTGATCTTGCATGCTCTCCGTTGTTCATAGATGCTTTGGCCAAGTAGATGATTGCAACTCCAAGAGGATGTATTTATGTTCGATAGTAGGTTCATGCCTCTAGTAATCTGGGGAAGTGACAAAAATCTCTAAAGTTGTAGATGTGTTGTTGCTACTAGGGAGAAAACAACAATCCTTTGTCCATGGGGCAATTGTATTGTTTACTTTACACACTTTGCTTAAGGCAATTATCCGTTGCTTGCAACTTAATACTGGAAGGGGTTCGGATGATAACCTGAAGGTGGATTATTAGTCATAGATGCAGTTGGATTATGATCTATGTATTATGTTGTAATGCCCAAATGAATCTCATAGGAATCATCATGACTTGTAAATGCATATTTATGCATTCAATCTGTCAATTGCCCAACTGTAATTTGTTCACCCAACATGCTATTTATCTTAAGGAGAAACACCTCTACTTAACTGTGGACCCTAGTCCATTCCTTTATCATTGATATTCCATCTACCGTTTACGGTTTACTTTCTCCAAGCAACTACTATCTTCCACACTATATGTTTAATCCTTTGTTTTCAGCAAACCGGTGAGATTGACAACCTCACTGTAAGTTGGGGAAAAGTTTCGTGGTTGTGTTTTGTAGGTTCCAAGTTGCTAGCAACACCTTGGAGTTGTTTCCTTACTCCTACTGGTTCGATAACCTTGGTTTCATAACTGAGGGAAACTTGTTGCTGTGCTCATCATACCTTCCTCTTGGGGTTCCCAACAAGCTCTACATATCTGAGCCATCAAGCACTTTTCTAGCACCGTTCCCAGGCGATAAGGACAGCTTCAATCTCTTCCTCCTCGTCAATCACTTTTCAGGGAGAAAGAAGATTCTCTCAAGGGGAGTCTCTCACAACCAATCTATTTACTTTGTTTTTGTTTTGCTTTGTTTCTTTTGATTTGTTTTGCTTGTGTCTTTTATCAAAAATACAAAAAAATTAGTTTTGTTTGGTTTTCTTTTTCTTATAAAAAACATACAAAAAATTAGTTCCTACTATAGTTGTTATTTTTGTTGGTCTGCTATTGTCTTGCTTTATCATGCTTTCTATCAATGGTTGGTTTCTTTGAAACTAGATCTTATTCTCAAGGTGGGTTCACGAAAGAACATAAATATTATTATGAGGAACACCGCTGGTCACAAAAAGGGAAACACTTATGGGAACAAATTAATAAATTGCATACCATTGCTAGAAATGTGTGCTCTACTTATAATGTTACTTATTGCTTTGATAAATCTTGTTGCTGTAGGAGGTATAAACACCTCCCTTTTCAATGTGAGTATAATGATAATGTTACCATATCTTCTTATGTTAAGGGAAATTATGACTTTATGATGTGGTACAAATTGAAGAATTTATTGCTTGGAAGGGTGCCTTCGAACTTGCTAATTTGCTTGAAAATACTGATGATGCACCTTATAAATATGAGGTTTATGATATAATTAAATTTTGCTTTGATAATTATAACAAATAAAATGGCTATATTCTTTAATATTTTAATAGAT
Organism: Avena sativa; assembly: GCA_916181665.1. NCBI lineage: Eukaryota > Viridiplantae > Streptophyta > Magnoliopsida > Poales > Poaceae > Avena > Avena sativa. Next base: position 329,152,355 of record OV702295.1, on the reverse strand, counting down.
GCTTTCCACCAACGAAAGAGACTAATGCCTTGCAAGAGCCTATGGAAGAAGAAATTGCTGAAACTGGAAGCTCATTAGATGAAAAAGAGGAGGAGAGTGATGAACAAAAAGGAGGAAGAATGGATTAGCTACCCACGCCTACCTTCTAATGAGAGTAACTCTTTATCCCTTACATTATTTGATTGTCCCCATGCTTACCAAAGGAGGATGAATGTTATGTTCATGTGGATCCTTTTGAAATATCTACTATGGTTAAAAATTGTGATAATAATTATGCTCCTATTATCTATGATAATCCATGCTATTTTGATAAATCTTATGATAATCCTTTATTTGTGCCTAACTTCGAAATGCATGGTACTAAAGAGTTTTGCTTAGAAAATGTTTATGATAAAGCTCTAGATGATGGTCCTATGTTGGTTGATAATATTAATTGTACTACTATTGAAAATGAGATTGGAGGGGTCTTGACTTTATCTTGGAACCCCATACCTCTTGAGAATGATCAGTCATCTTGTTATAAAATCGTTAAAAGTGGGTTTGAAGGTTTTAATCCTACTATTTTTTAGCTTAATAAAAGTTATGTGTTTGTAGATCATGAAAAGCATGCTTCATGTGATAGTTATATTGTTGAGTTTATTCATGAGGCTACTAAAAATTATTATGAGAGAGGAAAATATTGTTGTAGAAGTTTTCATGGTACTGAAACACCTCTCTATGTGCTGAAAGTTTTGAAGTTACTCTTGTTTTATCTTCCTATGCATGTCACTTTGTTCTTTGTGAATTTATTTGCGTACAAGATACCTATGCATAGGAAGTGGGTTAGACTTAAATGTATTTTGAATTTGCTTCTTGATTATCTCTTTTACTTCAATCCATATTTCTTATGTGAGCATCATCAAAACTATCATGCCTATCTTATTGGCTATAAAGAAAGAAGAGATAACCCAAATTATTTTTTATTTCATTAAGTTTTTATTTTGTTGAGTTTTGTAAGTTATTACCTCTGTAATAACCTCTCCTTATTGTTTTTGTGTGGTTTTTGTGCCAAGATTAACCTCTAATGAGACAGAAGTAAGATTTGGGGAAGTTGCTGTCCCAAAATAGATTTTTATGCTTCACTGTAAAAAATCGTGAAAAATCCCAGTACGTCGGATTGAGCTGTAATGTTCTGAGAACATGCCCAGGTTATTATTTAACTTTCGTTAGTTTATCACTTTTGGATTTGAGCAACAGAAGGTCTTGAAAAAATCGATTTTTACCTGTTGGTCTGTTTTGACAGATTTCTGCCATTATTTGCATTTGCCTCTTATGGGTTTCTTTTTTAGTTCTCTTTGATGAGCTTTTAAAAGGAATTGCTATAGTAGCTTTTGTTTTAATTAAAGTTTTACTTATATTGAAACTAAACCCAAAAGACTTATTATCTTGAATACACTAATGTTGCTAATGAGATTGTGTGAAGTTTTGTATGAAGGAAATTTTCAAGTGTAGGGAAAGAATGATGTGATGAAGTATGGACAAAAGCTCAAGCTTGGGGATGCCACCCGTGTCACCCCAAGAAATATTCAAGTGGTACAAGCGTCAAAGCTTGGGGATGTTCAAGGCATCCCCTTCTTCATCAATAAAAATCTTAGGTCTCTTTTTAGACACTTTATTTGTATTGCTTTATGCACTATTATGTTGTTCTTGGAGCGTCTTTGTTCTTGCTTTTAGTTTTCATTTGTTTTGTTTGCTGCAATAAATTAGCCAGACCCCAACACTCCTATTTTAGAGAAGTTATACATAGTTCTTCATTGTCTAGAACACTCTAGTTTTCACTCTTATTGTTTTGTGAGTGTTCTCTTTTGCGAGCACTATGCTTAGCCACTACTAGGAAAAGGCCCATCAGTGGCACATCATTTTGGGACTTCTGTGGCGCATATGGGATTCGCCACTATTATCTCGCCACTAAAGTTCAGTTTTGTGGCACATATTGAAATGTGCCACAAAAGTCTGAAAAACTTCTGTGGCACATATGGCCAAAATGCGCCACAGAAGTCCCGAACCAGATCTCAAACTTCTGTGGCGCATTTGGCCAATATGCGCCACAGAAGTTTTTTTCCAATTTCAAAAAAACCGGCCAGATCTGGCCGGAGGTGGTGCTCACCGGAGGTGGGGGTCAGCGATGGAGGAGAGAAGGAGGTCGTTGGTGGAGGAGGTGGAGGTCACCGGTGGAGGGGAGGAGGAGGCCCCCAGAGGAGGAGGAGGCCGCCGGAGGAGGAGGAGGAGAAGGTCGCCAGAGGAGGAGAAGGTCGCCGAAGGAGGATCTCTTCGGGATGGAGGAGGAGGGAGGTGGGAGGAGGAGGAGGAGCTCACCGGGGTGGAGGAGGGAAGAGCGCACCGGAGTGGAGGAGGGAGGAGCTCACCGGGGTGGTGGAGGAGGAGGAGGAGGAGGAGAAGCTCACTGGGGTGGAGGAGAAGGAGGAGGATCTCACCGAGGTGGAGGAGGAGGAGGAGAAGGTGAGGAGAATGAGAGAAGGAGGTGAGGAGGGGAAGGGTGGAGGAGTGGAAGAGTATAAGAGAGGGAGAAGGGGCGGGATTCAAATTTCGAATTTTGGCCAAGACTTCTGTGGCGCATATGGAAGAAATGCGCCATAGAAGTTTGTCCTCCTTTTTTATTTCTTTGCAGGAAAAAACGATCTTTTGGCCATAACTTTTTACTCTTTTCGAATTTTGAAAATCTAAATAATAGCTAAACAACCGTAGGTGGTTGCGAGCGGATGCGAAATCTCGTTCTTGTCATTTTGGTATATTATATGTATTTTTCCGACATCGTGGCATAAACTTTTTTCTATAAAAAGTCGAAATGCATGTTTGTTAATTTTCCTACAAACTAGACCATATTACCTATCACTATGTGAAAGGATTTTATTTTTTGAAGTGTTTTTCATTTTCTATTATTTTTTACAAGGCTAAAAAGGCGATCCACAGGGGGAGGGGGTAGAATCTGTTTTTCCTACAGAAACTTTTGTGGCGCATGCCTCTATATATATGCGCCACAGAATGTTGGTCAGAGTACAGTCAATGAGATTCTATGGTAGGGTCCACCCGAGCTTTCTGTGGCGCATATGTCCATATGCGCCACAGAAGTTGGAACTTTTGTGGCGCATGTGGACATATGTGCCACAGAAGTTCCAACTTCTGTGGTGCATTTTTCCTATATGCGCCACAGAAGTGTGAAGACTTCTGTAGCGCATTTGATGAAATGCGCCACTGGACAACTTTTGTAGCGCAAGGTCAGAACCATGCTCCACAGAAGGTCTGTCTATCTATAGCTAGTTTCCTAGTAGTGAGCTTTAGTTTTCTTGTGCTTTCAGCTTAGAACTTTAGTTCTTCTTTATGGATTTGTGAGACATTCTCACTGATCTTTATTGAGTATTATATTTGTGAGTTGTTTCAAATAAGTCGATTGGTGTTGGAAAAGAGTAGGAAGCTTCATGCATTAGTGGTACAAAAAGGAGCTTGTTTTGACTGTGACTTAGACTTTATCATGTCATGCTAGATGTTGCTTTGACCATATGCTTAGTGATTATTGATGTAGTATGACTTGTTCCAAACAAATGAGATTGCTTAATGTGCCTTGAAAGAATCATGCGTTGGTTTAGCATACAAAAGCATAATATTGTGGTATTCTCCTTTGATGTTTTATTTGGGTTGACTTGGCACATGCTTACACCATGTTAAGACTATGAACCAGTCACCCTAGCCTCTATGATCATTTAGTTTTTGACTTGTGATATCACTTTATGCTTTAATTAATAATGTTTTGTCGCTCTGCATGATTATGGCCATTATTGCTTTCTTAGTTGGTCGCTCCTAGTCTTTTGCTATCCTCCACTTGTACTGAGTATATGCTTTACTCGTGCATCCAACTCCCAAGAAACCAAGTTATTCCAAAGATTCCACTATAAATTCCTATGCATGGTGTGTTACACCATTCCAAGTATATTCATGTTTTTATCTATCTTCCAAATTAAACTTTTGTTATGTGAAAATTAGTGATTAAATCTCTCACAAATTTGATGAAACACTTTATTTTTGCACCTAATAAACTTGAACCATTGTGTCATCTATGTTGCTTATATTCTTGCAAATTATAAGTTGGGAGTTAGCAGAACCATGCTTTCATGGGGAACGCTTTCAACACATGTACATATTATCCAGATGATATCATGATATTTTGTTTATGGATGTCGGCGGTGTGAAATAAAACGGGAGCTTGTGAGTCCATGGAGTATTATATATGTCTTATAGAAACGCCTGGGCGGCTAGCCTAAGCCATGCCTAATCATGGTGGAAACTTTCAGCATAACCATAGTGATCAATCTTTGAAGCATCCTAAAAAAACCCTATGCAAATAGCTAATAAAAAGATCGTGGATATGCTCATTGTCTATTTCCTTGCCATTTTGATATGGGATAGCTCCTGTGTCATGGGGCAAGGGTTACCCCGTTGGCGGTTCTCTATGATACACATATATTTACAATGACAAGAACTTGCCTGTGACTAAAGTTGAGTAGCATGAGGAACGGACCTCGTACTCAATGGACATGAGATTTACAACTTATGATCTATCAAGCATATACTTCATATTTGTTTCACTTTAACCTTAATCACTTCAAGATGCTTATGATAGGGGCAATGAGAGTTGAAAGCTAATAAGTACCATAATTTTTGGAAGCTCTATATGAAACTTGAAATCCCTACTTCCCTCTGTGAAGGGCCTTTATTTTTACTTCTATATGAGTCTCCATCTTCTATCTTTATGCACCAATTAAGAGAGCATAGTTGTCATTCTTAGTTCAATTTGCATTGTCCCAAAACTTATTGATTGATTCATAAGTTTGATATTGCTTGTTCTTAAATTATTTGTATCTAGTCACCCTTATGAACTTTGAAGGTGTCCTATGCATTTATGTTTTGCTATACCAATAGGGACAAGCTGAATACCACTCTTGCTATGTTTTTTATATGTGAAACAAACAAACGTCTTTCATTGCATTGTTATTCATGATCTTTTGTTTATGTTACTTTTCATGTTACAACATAGTTTCTTTGTCTTATTGTTAGAACTACATCTTTCATGCTCATGTTTAGAGTACTTTGATCCCATCTATCAATGCTTTACAATACCTTGATCAATTGTGATAGCATGTCACCTAAAAAATTATTCTTTTTATCACTTACCTACTCGAGGACGAGCAGGAGTTAAGCTTGGGGATGCTTGATACATCCTAAACATATCTATAATTTTTTATGCTCCATGCTTGTTTTGTATCAACTTTCTTATGTTTTGTCTACTCTTTGAGGTATTTTTATACATTTTCTGGAACTAACCTACTAACAAGATGCCATAGTGCCAGTTGCATGTTTTCTGCTATTTTTGGTTTCAGAAAAGCTAGTAAGGAAATATTCTCGGAATTGGACGGGACAAAAGCCAGAGTTAATATTTTACCAGAAGGAACACGGAGTCCGAAGGGTAGCCGAAGTGGGGCCTCGAGGCGGCCACACACTAGGGCGGCTTGGCCAGGGGGCGCGCCAGCACTAGGTGTGGGCCCCTCGGGCGCCCACCGATGTTGCCCCTTCGCCTATAAAAGCACCCCGATGCAGAAACCCTAAGTACCCGATCAAATCTCCACGAAACAGTCCGTAGCCGCCGAAATCTCCATCCCCAGATCTGGGGGGGATTCGAAGCTCTACCCTGCACCCTACCGAAGGGGGGAGATCATCCCGGAGGCCTTCTTCATCACCATGCCAGCTTCCGAAGTGATGCGTGAGTATTTCACCCTTGGACTATGGGTCCATAAAGTAGCTATATGGTTCGTTCTCCTCCTTTGGTCTATCATGTTTAGATCTTATGAGCTCCGTTCATGATCAAGATCATCTATTTGTAATCTTCCATGTTGTGTTTGTTGGGACCCGATGGATATTGAGTACTATGTTCAAGATTGATTATTGATTTCATCACGTCTGTGTTATTTGTGATCTTGCATGCTCTCTGTTGTTCATAGATGCTTCGGCCAAGTAGATGCTTGCAACTCCAAGAGGGAGTATTTATGCCCGATAGTAGGTTCATGCCTCTAGTAATCTGGAGAAGTGACAGAAATATCTAAGGTTGTAGATGGGATGTTGCTACTAGGGAGAAAACAACAATCCTTTGTCCATGGGGCAATTGTATTGTTTACTTTACACACTTTGCTTAATGCAATTATCCATTGCTTGCAACTTAATACTGGAAGGAGTTCAGATGATAACCTGAAGGTTGATTATTAGTCATAGATGTAGTTGGATTAAGTTCTGTGTATTATGTTGTAATGCCCAAAAGAATCTCATAGGAATCATCATGACTTGTACATGCATATTTATGCATTTTCAATCTGTCAATTTCCCAACTATAATTTGTTCACCCAACATGCTATTTATCTTAAGGAGAAACACCTCTAGTGAACCGTGGACCCTCCATTCCTTTATAATTGATATTCCATATACTGTTTATCGTTTACTTTCTACAAGAAACTACTATATTCCACACTATACGTTTAATCCTTTGTTTTCAGCAAACCGGTGAGATTGACAACCTCACTGTAAGTTGGGGAAAAGTTCCGTGGTTGTGTTGTGCAGGTTCCAAGTTGCTAGCAACACCTTGGAGTTGTTTCCATACTCCTACTGGTTCTATAACCTTGGTTTCATAACTAAGGGATACTTGTTGCTGTGCTCATCATACCTTCCTCTTGGGGTTCCCAACGAGCTCTACATATATGAGCCATCACATATGTAGAAAAGGGCATTGAGAACCCTTGGGAAAAGTACAAAGACCCACTCTTCAGGTCATTTTTTAGGTCCCGGTACCATAAAGAAATGGATGGGAAACTTGTCACGAGATCGAAAGTGGTGGAGGATGTTTTCTTGGTCACCGACCTGAAGGTGGTGCAAGTTGTGCGCATAGTGGTAAGCAATTTTACCAACTTATTAGTTTGACACTGCTCACCAACTCCATCTCAAAAATTGTTCATGCTACTTCTTGTAGTTCGTGGAAGAAGTGGCCGAATCTGGCTCCTCGTCCCAGGCATCGAAGGCCAAAGTCCCATGGGACGAACCTTTTATTAGGGTCATGAACATCATGAAGGAGCAGCCGCCATTGAGGAGGCTGCGCTTAGGCGGTGTCCCCGGCACCGGAGGAGGTCGCAAGCATGTCGACCATGGCTTGGCCATGCCCAACACCAAGGAATCGCAGCAGGCGGAGAAGGAGCGGGAGCATGAGCTCTGTTACAAAAGGTGTCCAACTTGGAAGTAACCATGGAACAGCGCGTCCAAGATGAGGTATAAAGCAGGGTCCAAGCAGAGGTGGCCAAAAAGGTCGATGATGCGATGGCCAAGAAGGTCAATCAAATCATCCCTGTAATGGTTCAGTCACTCTCCAATTATTTTGACAACGACCAAAAGGGACCACTCCTGGTGATCAGCCTAGGCGGCAGCAACTCGGGCAACCTGCCTTCTGCTACACGGGCTCAAGACACACCCATATTGGTGACTCCACCTGTCGGCGCCAATGCGGGTGATATCGAGGATTCGTCGACCTTGGGGGCCACCAGCAGCCCCTCAGTCACTTGCACACCCTGCCCCTGCCCCGGTCCCTTGACGCGAGCCAATCTCAACGCCCTCACGGTAATTAATTGAGCCTCTCAAATCCTCTGAAAATTAATTACTTCATCCTCTCTAACCTACATGTTTTCACATGAGCAAACGACCCCTTGCACCTTGCTCCTGAATGTGGACAACGAGTTGAAGGATGTTGCAAAGGGAAACGTTATCATGCCACTCATCCGGTAACACTTCAAGCCTATGGATGAAAGCATGCACTAGGATCAAGTGGATCGATTATTTTTAGGCTACAGAAACTTGGATCCTCCTTCTCAACCCATAGATGTCGATAGTGTGCTGAAGGTCAGACAACTCAAGAATCATATCCTTCTATGGCTAAAATCCCTAATTCGGCTAAACACCGCCAGGGGGTCGGAGGAAAGCCATGGCAGGGTCAATCCTGAGGTTGCGCCGGGGACATCAAGCCAAGCAGGGTCATTCTAGCATCTATGCATGCGGCAAGCCAAGACAGGGTCACTACTCCACGGCTGATGATCCTCCCGAGCCTGAGACACATGAGCACGACAACGCGGTGCACATCATTAAGGCTCCCATTGATTTGTTCATCACTGATATGGAGGTCGAATTTGTTTTTTCCGAGCCACCCGCCCGTGATACCCTGAAGAAGAAGCTCTTCCCTTCTCATGAAATGCCCGACCAGGAAGATGCCCCCGCCTTCACCGCTCCGCCGCAAGCTCAGGTTACCCCGAGGACACTCCTTGGTGTGACCATGGAGGCGATGAAAGAAAACGGCACTCCCCATGCAAAAAGATCATCAAGAAGCAAAATAAGAAGCTAGGGAAAAACGATGAAGCAAGCAAGAAAGTGGTTCTCGACAGGTTGCCGACCCTGTGGAAGACGATGCATTACATTGGTGAACCGATCCTTCCAGAACATATTGTCAAGATGCTAACGGCGGACATGTCGAGCCTGCATGAGTCTATTCTATATCTAGAGCAATCACTCCTCAAAGATAAAATCCCTTGTACCTAGTCTTCACGGTCAGGGTGCCCACTAACTGTGGCTTCATCACCACCAACCCCGTGGAGTTGTTCTTCATTAGGTATGAAGACATCTTCAGGGTCTTCGACATGTTCTGGCTCGAGCAAAACTTGGTCCGCCTAGTGTAGCGGTCCCAACCTGATAAGGTAGAGATCCCTGTGTTTACAATGCTAGTCCCTGGATCAGTATCTAGCATCCACAGTTTGAGATGTAATATCAAGAAACAAAGGTCATAGTACAACTTTATAACCAGGAATAAAATATTATATTACATCTTACATAGATCATTTGGCTATCTCATTACAATGCAGCAGAAATATCTATATAGCATGGAGTCCTTCATCTTCAAAGTACCACAGGCAATCATCTTGGTTGTAGACTTGTAATCCTAATCAACACACTTCACTAACATCAAACAAACCTGCAACATAATAAGTTACAGCCACAAGGGTTAATACATTTGAATTGTATTGGCAAGTTTCACTACTATGTGGAAATAATTTGGAACCTATCAATATATGCATATTTGGCTAAGTAGGGTTTAGGCTCATTTGCAGAAAGCAATATGATTTTATCCTATCTTTTTAAAATAGTTTTGATCTTTTAACAAACTTTTTGAACTCCTTGGCAAACTCCAAGTTCTTCTAATCCCTTGATGACACCATCAAGTTTTACTTTGAGAAAATGGAATGTCGAGATCTTCCTTAGCTTCAGGCCTTAGTTTCTCAGAGTTGTCCGTAACCGGGGACACGGCTAAGTACTTAGAATTTGATCTTCTACAGAAGTTGTACACTTTACCCACATGACATAATCTAGTCTTGACGCCACCAGTGGCCGCTAGATAAGTACACACCAAATGGAGTACCGGCGGATCGAGAATGTGACAAAGTCTTTCCATATAAGTCCTCCCAATACATAATGCTAGCACGTCTACCAGGCACCAATGTAAAGATATGTTTCCAATACATAATTCTAGTTAACCTAAGTAGGTCCCAATGTATGGGTCTTCCACAATTTAATTGACTAAGCCAGAGCCCATTTAGCATGTGGCTGTACAGGGAAGCCACTGTACGAGAAACATGTTTAATCTCTAAGTCCCTGGGTGTTTTTCTTCTAGTGCACACACGAAAATATAGCCATATATACATGGTTCCCTTTGTTTGCCACCTTATCCACATTTGAGTATTCACATTCCACCCAGGTGATTCATTGAGTACTTGTTTTATTTTATAAAACATATATTTTTCCAACACTTCATATAATCATAACATGGTATTCCACCCTGAATCTATAGCAGGGCTAAGCATACTACAACTACGATGTTTCCACTAAGAAATATATAAAGGATATCCTAATAGGACGTAGCATAGCATAGTAACATAGTAGTCCTATCATGCATACTATAAAAATTCCACTAAGTATAATGAAAATAGTAGGACATGGATGATAGTGCCACTTTTCTTAGTAGTTGGTGGTGTTGGTACACTCTTCGCAATAACACACTTGACAATCAACACAATCTATCAAGCAAAACGACCAAAACAAAACAATCACAAGATCAATACTAATGACAACACGAAAATCATGCAAAGTATGCAAACATGCAAGACAACAATTTTTATTGTACAAATTGTTATAACAAGGTTCTGAACATTACTAAGTGATTTATAAATATTTTATATTTTCAAGATTACAAATGCAACCATTTGTGCAATTGTAGCAATTAGCAACATTTTCTAACAGTTGGAAAGACCATTCTCACTAAATAATTGCCACGGTATTATTTATACTAGAATAAAATTATATTTTGGTCTTACTGTATAGAGGGTTCCATTTACAACCATTTGCAAAAGGATTCACTTAAAAATAATTTACACAACAATTTTTATACTCAAAATACTCCATAAATGGTTTTGTATAAAACATGATTTTAACAGTCTCAAAAATACCGAATTATGACTCCACTGTGTTCATAGACATATTATTTGCTAAATTTGGATATACAGAACTAAAGATATAATTTTTATGGTGAAAATGACCAATTAAACCATTTAATTTATAAATAAATTTTTTTTACATAGAATAAGTAATATTATTGCAGAAATGGATTCTAAATAATCTCAGCTTTTCAGGGATACAAAATTTAAAATTTTTGGACTTCTAAATCTTTTTGTATGAATTATACGAGTTCGTACTAAAATCTGGAAAAGTCAAACTCGGGAATTGATTGAAATTGACTTTGACCGATCTGACTGAGTTACTGTTGACTACGCTGATGTCATGATGATGTCAGAATTGACTAAAAAAAGTTGCTCGGATGGAAAAACTTTCTACATGAAAGTTGTAGATAACAACTAGATCTATCTACTGTTCAAAGGAAATTGAGTTTGGGGCAACGAGGTGGGCGTAAAATGGATTATACTTTCTAAGATCTGAATCTTTGATCGCGTTTTTCTCTCTGCTTGATGAACGAAACGAGGTGAAACCAGCGGGAATGGAACCGTCTTGACGAGGGGAACAACTTTCATGTTCAAGTTGCCGCGATCCGAGGTCGTCTTGAAGGTCTATTTGGGTGGGAAAGATTGGGGAAAATTTTGGACGAAAATAAGGTTATGATCTTCCTATGGAGTTGAAAACTTGTGAACTTTTATGGAGTGGGGTTTATATAGGAGGGGGTGGGGGCTAGATTAAAGGAGATTAAAGAGGGAGAAGAATTAAGGGGCATTTTAGTACAATTTAGGAGTGTAATTGAGGGTCATTTAACACCAATAGATACAAATAAAATGAAGACTAACGTACTCCCATTCCTATGCGTGGTGACCTCCGAGCCTGGTTGGGCCGGCCCATTATGGCTGGCCTGGCCGGCCACCCTTTTTTTCGTTTTATATTTTTTCCTATTTTTTAATTCTTTCATAACTTTTGATTAAGAGCTCCGAATTTATTGATTTAAATTTCTGCGGGTTCGTAAATTCATGGGCAACATTTTAGGACATAAATTTGATTTATTTAGAAATATTTAATTTTATCAATTATTAATTAGTTAATTATTGTACGATTTCATGTGTGCGATATTGGCCTAGTTGGAGGGTAATATATTTGGAATGACTTGGATTCTTTCCTTATTTGAACTTGATTCGATTTAGTTCCACTTTACATGGATAACCCATGAATTAAAGTTTGAAAATATAAGAGGATAATTTTATAAAAACTTAAAATAGCTCACATAAGCTATGGTGCTTATTTTAAAACGAGACTCTTTGCTTTTATTTTTGGTTCAAAACAAAAAAATGGTTGTTTGAAAAATGTAAATGAAGTAGTTGAGATGTATAGATGGTTTTTGGTTGAGAACATTCCTCAAGATTAAAAATAGATTTTAAAATACAGGAAGTTTGTGAAAAAGATTTTGAAGGGGAACCTTGCAAATTAAAATTTTGAAGTAGAGGAGATATATGGATAATCTTGATGCTTTGATCTTAGGGTTTTTGTTAAATTTTGAAGTAGAGGAGTACCTTTATTTGGGGAAAAAATTGTAATAGTTCAAAAGGTTTTAATGTTTCCAATTAGAAGCAAAAAAATTTCTTTTCCCCCTAAATTTCAACCATTATTTATTTTGTTAAATTCTTTTTTACATTTCAAAATTTGGAAATTTTTGGGATGTGACAGGCTACCACCCTTAAAAGAAATCTTGTCCCAAGATTTGGGAAGGCTATAGGTTACAAGTTGGCTTCAAGACAACTAGAGTACTACCATCCTTAAAAGAAATTTTTGTAGGGTTGCATTTGATGGTTCACTTGACTATGGATTCAATAATTGACATCCAAACATGGGATCCTTATGTGACTCAACTGAGTTAGCTAAACCTTATCATCCACATTAACTAATTCTTCAAGGGTTCCATACATGTTGATGTGGTTCACATGTCCTTTCAGGGCCACATTGGAATCGCTTCCATTGGAGTTTCTAGCATCCTTATTCTTTTTCTTCTCAGGACAGTCTGATGCATAGTGTCCAAGTTCCTTACAATTATAGCACTACAACTGGCTAATCTCATTCTTCTTGGGATTGCCATGTTGGTTCTGACCAAGGTTATCTCCATTGTCAGTATCATTCTCATTACTATTACCACTTCCATTGTTGTTGTGGTGATTCTTATGATGAGTGTGTCCATTTCCTTCATACTGATGTGGTCCAGAATCTCCATTGCTCTTTTTGAATGAATGTTTCTTTTGTGATGATCCTGCGTGATACTTGTCAAGGCTATGCTTCCTCTTTCTATTCTCAACTTGATTCATCTTGTTTTCCAAGATGGTGGCTTTGTCACAGAGTGATTGATAAGTTGGAAGATAGGCAACAGATAGTTGCAGGTTCAACTCATCATTAAGTCCTTCTAGGAATTTCTCTTTCCTCTTAGCATTTGTATCAACTTCTAGGAGGAGGAGGAGGAGCTCACCGGGGTGGTGGAGGAGGAGGAGGAGGAGAAGCTCACTGGGGTGGAGGAGAAGGAGGAGGATCTCACCGAGGTGGAGGAGGAGGAGGAGGAGAAGGTGAGGAGAATGAGAGAAGAAGGTGAGGAGGGGAAGGGTGGAGGAGTGGAAGAGTATAAGAGAGGGAGAAGCGGCGGGATTCAAATTTCGAATTTTGGCCAAGACTTCTGTGGCGCATATGGAAGAAATGCGCCATAGAAGTTTGTCCTCCTTTTTTATTTCTTTGCAGGAAAAAACGATCTTTTGGCCATAACTTTTTACTCTTTTCGAATTTTGAAAATCTAAATAATAGCTAAACAACCGTAGGTGGTTGCGAGCGGATGCGAAATCTCGTTCTTGTCATTTTGGTATATTATATGTATTTTTCCGACATCGTGGCATAAACTTTTTTCTATAAAAAGTCGAAATGCATGTTTGTTAATTTTCCTACAAACTAGACCATATTACCTATCACTATGTGAAAGGATTTTATTTTTTGAAGTGTTTTTCATTTTCTATTATTTTTTACAAGGCTAAAAAGGCGATCCACAGGGGGAGGGGGTAGAATCTGTTTTTCCTACAGAAACTTTTGTGGCGCATGCCTCTATATATATGCGCCACAGAATGTTGGTCAGAGTACAGTCAATGAGATTCTATGGTAGGGTCCACCCGAGCTTTCTGTGGCGCATATGTCCATATGCGCCACAGAAGTTGGAACTTTTGTGGCGCATGTGGACATATGTGCCACAGAAGTTCCAACTTCTGTGGTGCATTTTTCCTATATGCGCCACAGAAGTGTGAAGACTTCTGTAGCGCATTTGATGAAATGCGCCACTGGACAACTTTTGTAGCGCAAGGTCAGAACCATGCTCCACAGAAGGTCTGTCTATCTATAGCTAGTTTCCTAGTAGTGAGCTTTAGTTTTCTTGTGCTTTCAGCTTAGAACTTTAGTTCTTCTTTATGGATTTGTGAGACATTCTCACTGATCTTTATTGAGTATTATATTTGTGAGTTGTTTCAAATAAGTCGATTGGTGTTGGAAAAGAGTAGGAAGCTTCATGCATTAGTGGTACAAAAAGGAGCTTGTTTTGACTGTGACTTAGACTTTATCATGTCATGCTAGATGTTGCTTTGACCATATGCTTAGTGATTATTGATGTAGTATGACTTGTTCCAAACAAATGAGATTGCTTAATGTGCCTTGAAAGAATCATGCGTTGGTTTAGCATACAAAAGCATAATATTGTGGTATTCTCCTTTGATGTTTTATTTGGGTTGACTTGGCACATGCTTACACCATGTTAAGACTATGAACCAGTCACCCTAGCCTCTATGATCATTTAGTTTTTGACTTGTGATATCACTTTATGCTTTAATTAATAATGTTTTGTCGCTCTGCATGATTATGGCCATTATTGCTTTCTTAGTTGGTCGCTCCTAGTCTTTTGCTATCCTCCACTTGTACTGAGTATATGCTTTACTCGTGCATCCAACTCCCAAGAAACCAAGTTATTCCAAAGATTCCACTATAAATTCCTATGCATGGTGTGTTACACCATTCCAAGTATATTCATGTTTTTATCTATCTTCCAAATTAAACTTTTGTTATGTGAAAATTAGTGATTAAATCTCTCACAAATTTGATGAAACACTTTATTTTTGCACCTAATAAACTTGAACCATTGTGTCATCTATGTTGCTTATATTCTTGCAAATTATAAGTTGGGAGTTAGCAGAACCATGCTTTCATGGGGAACGCTTTCAACACATGTACATATTATCCAGATGATATCATGATATTTTGTTTATGGATGTCGGCGGTGTGAAATAAAACGGGAGCTTGTGAGTCCATGGAGTATTATATATGTCTTATAGAAACGCCTGGGCGGCTAGCCTAAGCCATGCCTAATCATGGTGGAAACTTTCAGCATAACCATAGTGATCAATCTTTGAAGCATCCTAAAAAAACCCTATGCAAATAGCTAATAAAAAGATCGTGGATATGCTCATTGTCTATTTCCTTGCCATTTTGATATGGGATAGCTCCTGTGTCATGGGGCAAGGGTTACCCCGTTGGCGGTTCTCTATGATACACATATATTTACAATGACAAGAACTTGCCTGTGACTAAAGTTGAGTAGCATGAGGAACGGACCTCGTACTCAATGGACATGAGATTTACAACTTATGATCTATCAAGCATATACTTCATATTTGTTTCACTTTAACCTTAATCACTTCAAGATGCTTATGATAGGGGCAATGAGAGTTGAAAGCTAATAAGTACCATAATTTTTGGAAGCTCTATATGAAACTTGAAATCCCTACTTCCCTCTGTGAAGGGCCTTTATTTTTACTTCTATATGAGTCTCCATCTTCTATCTTTATGCACCAATTAAGAGAGCATAGTTGTCATTCTTAGTTCAATGTGCATTGTCCCAAAACTTATTGATTGATTCATAAGTTTGATATTGCTTGTTCTTAAATTATTTGTATCTAGTCACCCTTATGAACTTTGAAGGTGTCCTATGCATTTATGTTTTGCTATACCAATAGGGACAAGCTGAATACCACTCTTGCTATGTTTTTTATATGTGAAACAAACAAACGTCTTTCATTGCATTGTTATTCATGATCTTTTGTTTATGTTACTTTTCATGTTACAACATAGTTTCTTTGTCTTATTGTTAGAACTACATCTTTCATGCTCATGTTTAGAGTACTTTGATCCCATCTATCAATGCTTTACAATACCTTGATCAATTGTGATAGCATGTCACCTAAAAAATTATTCTTTTTATCACTTACCTACTCGAGGACGAGCAGGATTAAGCTTGGGGATGCTTGATACATCCTAAACATATCTATAATTTTTTATGCTCCATGCTTGTTTTGTATCAACTTTCTTATGTTTTGTCTACTCTTTGAGGTATTTTTATACATTTTCTGGAACTAACCTACTAACAAGATGCCATAGTGCCAGTTGCATGTTTTCTGCTATTTTTGGTTTCAGAAAAGCTAGTAAGGAAATATTCTCGGAATTGGACGGGACAAAAGCCAGAGTTAATATTTTACCAGAAGGAACACGGAGTCCGAAGGGTAGCCGAAGTGGGGCCTCGAGGCGGCCACACACTAGGGCGGCTTGGCCAGGGGGCGTGCCAGCACTAGGTGTGGGCCCCTCGGGCGCCCACCGATGTTGCCCCTTCGCCTATAAAAGCACCCCGATGCAGAAACCCTAAGTACCCGATCAAATCTCCACGAAACAGTCCGTAGCCGCCGAAATCTCCATCCCCAGATCTGGGGGGATCCGAAGCTCTACCCTGCACCCTACCGAAGGGGGGAGATCATCCCGGAGGCCTTCTTCATCACCATGCCAGCCTCCGGAGTGATGCGTGAGTATTTCACCCTTGGACTATGGGTCCATAAAGTAGCTATATGGTTCGTTCTCCTCCTTTGGTCTATCATGTTTAGATCTTATGAGCTCCGTTCATGATCAAGATCATCTATTTGTAATCTTCCATGTTGTGTTTGTTGGGATCCGATGGATATTGAGTACTATGTTCAAGATTGATTATTGATTTCATCACGTCTGTGTTATTTGTGATCTTGCATGCTCTCTGTTGTTCATAGATGCTTCGGCCAAGTAGATGCTTGCAACTCCAAGAGGGAGTATTTATGCCCGATAGTAGGTTCATGCCTCTAGTAATCTGGAGAAGTGACAGAAATATCTAAGGCTATAGATGGGATGTTGCTACTAGGGAGAAAACAACAATCCTTTGTCCATGGGGCAATTGTATTGTTTACTTTACACACTTTGCTTAATGCAATTATCCATTGCTTGCAACTTAATACTGGAAGGAGTTCAGATGATAACCTGAAGGTTGATTATTAGTCATAGATGTAGTTGGATTAAGTTCTGTGTATTATGTTGTAATGCCCAAAAGAATCTCATAGGAATCATCATGACTTGTACATGCATATTTATGCATTTTCAATCTGTCAATTTCCCAACTATAATTTGTTCACCCAACATGCTATTTATCTTAAGGAGAAACACCTCTAGTGAACCGTGGACCCTCCATTCCTTTATAATTGATATTCCATATACTGTTTATCGTTTACTTTCTACAAGAAACTACTATATTCCACACTATACGTTTAATCCTTTGTTTTCAGCAAACCGGTGAGATTGACAACCTCACTGTAAGTTGGGGAAAAGTTCCGTGGTTGTGTTGTGCAGGTTCCAAGTTGCTAGCAACACCTTGGAGTTGTTTCCATACTCCTACTGGTTCTATAACCTTGGTTTCATAACTAAGGGATACTTGTTGCTGTGCTCATCATACCTTCCTCTTGGGGTTCCCAACGAGCTCTACATATATGAGCCATCACATATGTAGAAAAGCGCATTGAGAACCCTTGGGAAAAGTACAAAGACCCACTCTTCAGGTCATTTTTTAGGTCCCGGTACCATAAAGAAATGGATGGGAAACTTGTCACGAGATCGAAAGTGGTGGAGGATGTTTTCTTGGTCACCGACCTGAAGGTGGTGCAAGTTGTGCGCATAGTGGTAAGCAATTTTACCAACTTATTAGTTTGACACTGCTCACCAACTCCATCTCAAAAATTGTTCATGCTACTTCTTGTAGTTCGTGGAAGAAGCGGCCGAATCTGGCTCCTCGTCCCAGGCGTCCAAGGCCAAAGTCCCATGGGACGAACCTTTTATTAGGGTCATGAACATCATGAAGGAGCAGCCGCCATTGAGGAGGCTGCGCTTAGGCGGTGTCCCCGGCACCGGAGGAGGTCGCAAGCATGTCGACCATGGCTTGTCCATGCCCAGCACCAAGGAATCGCAGCAGGCGGAGAAGGAGCGGGAGCATGAGCTCTGTTACAAAAGGTGTCCAACTTGGAAGTAACCATGGAACAGCGCGTCCAAGATGAGGTATAAAGCAGGGTCCAAGCAGAGGTGGCCAAAAAGGTCGATGATGCGATGGCCATGAAGGTCAATCAAATCATCCCTGTAATGGTTCAGTCACTCCAATTATTTTGACAACGACCAAAAGGGACCACTCCCGGTGATCAGCCTAGGCAGCAGCAACTCGGGCAACCTGCCTTCTGCTACACGGGCTCAAGACACACCCATATTGGTGAATCCACCTGTCGGCGCCAATGCGGGTGATATCGAGGATTCATCGACCTTGGGGGCCACCAGCAGCCCCTCAGTCACTTGCACACCCTGCCCCTGCCCCGGTCCCTTGACGCGAGCCAATCTCGACGCCCTCACGGTAATTAATTGAGCCTCTCAAATCCTCTCCAAATTAATTACTTCATCCTCTCTAACCTACATGTTTTCACATGAGCAAACGACCCCTTGCACCTTGTTCTTGAATGTGGACAACGAGTTGCAGGATGTTGCAAAGGGAAACGTTATCATGCCACTCATCCGGTAACACTTCAAGCCTATGGATGATAGCATGCACTGGGATCAAGTGGATCGATTATTTTCAGGATACAGAAACTTGGATCCTCCTTCTCAACCCATAGATGCCGATAGTGTGCTGAAGGTCAGACAACTCAAGAATCATATCCTTCTATGGCTAAAATCCCTAATTCGGCTAAACACCGACAGGGGGTCGGAGGAAAGCCATGGCAGGGTCAATCCTGAGGTTGCGCCGGGGACATCAAGCTAAGCAGGGTCATTCTAGCATCTATGCATGCGGCAAGCCAAGACAGGGTCACTACTCCACGGCTGATGATCCTCCCGAGCCTGAGACACATGAGCACGACAACGCGGTGCACATCATTAAGGCTCCCATTGATTTGTTCATCACTGATATGGAGGTCGAATTTGTTTTTTCCGAGCCACCCGCCCGTGATACCCTGAAGAAGAAGCTCTTCCCTTCTCATGAAATGCCCGACCTGGAAGATGCCACCGCCTTCACCGCTCCGCCGCAAGCTCAGGTTACCCCGAGGACACTCCTTGGTGTGACCATGGAGGCAATGAAAGAAACCGGCACTCCCCATGCAAAAAGGTCATCAGGAAGCAAAAATAAGAAGCTAGGGAAAAACGATGAAGCAAGCAAGAAAGTGGTTCTCGACAGGTTGCCGACCCTGTGGAAGATGATGCATTACATTGGTGAACCGATCCTTCCAGAACATATTGTCAAGACGCTAACGGCGGACATGTCGAGCCTGCATGAGTCTATTCTATATCTAGAGCAATCACTCCTCAAAGATAAAATCCCTTGTACCTAGTCTTCACGGTCAGGGTGCCCACTAACTGTGGCTTCATCACCACCAACCCCGTGGAGTTGTTCTTCATTAGGTATGAAGACATCTTCAGGGTCTTCGACATGTTCTGGCTCGAGCAAAACTTGGTCCGCCTAGTGTAGCGGTCCCAACCTGATAAGGTAGAGATCCCTGTGTTTACAATGCTAGTCCCTGGATCAGTATCTAGCATCCACAGTTTGAGATGTAATATCAAGAAACAAAGGTCATAGTACAACTTTATAACCAGGAATAAAATATTATATTACATCTTACATAGATCATTTGGCTATCTCATTACAATGCAGCAGAAATATCTATATAGCATGGAGTCCTTCATCTTCAAAGTACCACAGGCAATCATGTTGGTTGTAGACTTGTAATCCTAATCAACACACTTCACTAACATCAAACAAACCTGCAACATAATAAGTTACACCCACAAGGGTCAATACATTTGAATTGTATTGGCAAGTTTCACTACTATGTGGAAATAAGTTGGAACCTATCAATATATGCATATTTGGCTAAGTAGGGTTTAGGCTCATTTGCAGAAAGCAATATGATTTTATCCTATCTTTTTAAAATAGTTTTGATCTTTTAACAAACTTTTTGAACTCCTTGGCAAACTCCAAGTTCTTCTAATCCCTTGATGACAACATCAGGTTTTACTTTGAGAAAATGGAATGTCGAGATCTTCCTTAGCTTCAGGCCTTAGTTTCTCAGAGTTGTCCGTAACCGGGGACACGGCTAAGTACTTAGAATTTGATCTTCTGCAGAAGTTGTACACTTTACCCACATGACATAATCTAGTCTTGACGCCACCAGTGGCCGCTGGATAAGTACACACCAAATGGAGTACCGGCGGATCGAGAATGTGACAAAGTCTTTCCATATAAGTCCTCCCAATACATAATGCTAGCACGTCTACCAGGCACCAATGTAAAGATATGTTTCCAATACATAATTCTAGTTAACCTAAGTAGGTCCCAATGTAAGGGTCTTCCACAATTTAATTGACTAAGCCAGAGCTCATTTAGCATGTGGCTGTACAGGGAAGCCACTGTACGAGAAACATGTTCAATCTCTAAGTCCCTGGGTGTTTTTCTTCTAGTGCACACACGAAAAGATAGCCATATATACATGGTTCCCTTTGTTTGCCACCTTATCCACAATTGAGTATTCACATTCCACCCAGGTGATTCATTGAGTAATAAAACATATATTTTTCCAACACTTCATATAATCATAACATGGTATTCCACCCTAAATCTATAGCAGGGCTAAGCATACTACAACTACGATGTTTCCCCTAAGAAATATATAAAGGATATCCTAATAGGACGTAGCATAGCATAGTAACATAGTAGTCCTATCATGCATACTATAAAAATTTCACTAAGTATAATGAAAATAGTAGGACATGGATGATAGTGCCACTTTTCTTAGTAGTTGGTGGTGTTGGTACACTCTTCGCAATAACACACTTGACAATCAACACAATCTATCAAGCAAAACGACCAAAACAAAACAATCACAAGATCAATACTAATGACAACACGAAAATCATGCAAAGTATGCAAACATGCAAGACAACAATTTTTATTGTACAAATTGTTATAACAAGGTTCTGAACATTACTAAGTGATTTATAAATATTTTATATTTTCAAGATTACAAATGCAACCATTTGTGCAATTGTAGCAATTAGCAACATTTTCTAACAGTTGGAAAGACCATTCTCACTAAATAATTGCCACGGTATTATTTATACTAGAATAAAATTATATTTTGGTCTTACTGTATATAGGGTTCCATTTATAACCATTTGCGAAAGGATTCACTTAAAAATAATTTACACAAAAAATTTTATACTCAAAATACTCCATAAATGGTTCTGTATAAAACATGATTTTAGCAGTCTCAAAAATACCGAATTATGACTCCACTGTGTTCTACTCGTTTTTGTGAATCCATAGACATATTATTTGCTAAATTTAGATATACAGAACTAAAGATATAATTTTTATGGTGAAAATGACCAATTAAACCATTTAATTTATAAATAATTTTTTTTACATAGAATAAGTAATATTATTGCAGAAATGGATTCTAAATAATCTCAGCTTTTCAAGGATACCAAATTTAAAATTTTTGGACTTCTAAATCTTTTTCTATTAATTATACGAGTTCGTACTAAAATCTGGAAAAGTCAAACTCGGGAATTGATTGAAATTGACTTTGACCGATCTGACTGAGTTACTGTTGACTACGCTGATGTCATGATGATGTCAGAATTGACTATA
The DNA here is from genome assembly GCA_916181665.1 of Avena sativa. Lineage (NCBI taxonomy): Eukaryota > Viridiplantae > Streptophyta > Magnoliopsida > Poales > Poaceae > Avena > Avena sativa. The sequence goes on along the minus strand of OV702295.1, from coordinate 329,130,640 downwards.
AAAAAGTTGCTCGGATGGAAAAACTTTCTACATGAAAGTTGTAGATAACAACTAGATCTATCTACTGTTCAAAGGAAATTGACTTTGGGGCAACGAGGTGGGCGTAAAATGGAATATACTTTCTAAGATCTGAATCTTTGATCGTGTTTTTCTCTCTGCTTGATGAACGAAACGAGGTGAAACCAGCGGGAATGGAACCGTCTTGACGAGGGGAACAACTTTCATGTTCAAGTGGCCGCGATCCGAGGTCATTTTGAAGGTCTATTTGGGTGGGAAAGATTGGGGAGAATTTTGGACAAAAATAAGTTTATGATCTTCCTATGGAGTTGAAAACTTGTGAACTTTTATGGAGTGGGGTTTATATACGAGGGGGGTGGGGGCTGGATTAAAGGAGATTAAAGAGGGAGAAGAATTAAGGGGCATTTTAGTACAATTTAGGAGTGTAATTGAGGGTCATTTAACACCAATAGATACAAATAAAATGAAGACTAACGTACTTCCGTTCCTATGCGTGGTGACCTCCGAGCCTGGTTGGGCCGGCCCGTTTTGGCTGGCCTGGCCGGCCACCCTTTTTTTCGTTTTATATTTTTTCCTATTTTTTAATTCTTTCATAACTTTTGATTAAGAGCTCCGAATTTGTTGATTTAAATTTCTGCGGGTTCGTAAATTCATGAGCAACATTTTAGGACATAATTGATTTATTTAGAAATATTTAATTTTATCAATTATTAATTAGTTAATTATTGTACGATTTCATGTGTGCGATATTGGCCTAGTTGGAGGGTAATATATTTGGAATGACTTGGATTCTTTCCTTATTTGAACTTGATTCGATTTAGTTCCACTTTACATGGATAACCCATGAATTAAAGTTTGAAAATATAAGAGGATAATTTTATAAAAACTTAAAATATCTCACATAAGCTATGGTGCTTATTTTAAAACGAGACTCTTTGCTTTTATTTTTGGTTCAAAACAAAAAAATGGTTGTTTGAAAAATTTAAATGAAGTAGTTGAGATGTATAGATGGTTTTTGGTTGAGAACATTCCTCAAGATTAAAAATAGATTTTAAAATACGGGAAGTTTGTGAAAAAGATTTTGAAGGGGAACCTTGCAAATTAAAATTTTGAAGTAGAGGAGATATATGGATAATCTTGATGCTTTGATCTTAGGGTTTTTGTTAAATGCTATTTTTATTTTAAGGAGTACCTTTATTTGGGGAAAAAATTGTAATAGTTCAAAAGGTTTTAATGTTTCCAATTAGAAGCAAAAAAATTTCTTTTCCCCCTAAATTTCAACCATTATTTATTTTGTTAAATTATTTTTTACATTTCAAAATTTGGAAAAGTTTGGGATGTGACAGGCTACCACCCTTAAAAGAAATCTTGTCCCAAGATTTGGGAAGGCTATAGGTTACAAGTTGGCTTCAAGACAACTAGAGTACTACCACCCTTAAAAGAAATTTTTGTAGGGTTGCATTTGATGGTTCACTTGACTATGGATTCAATAATTGACATCCAAACATGGGATCCTTATGTGACTCAACTGAGTTAGCTAAACCTTATCATCCACATTAACTAATTCTTCAAGGGTTCCATACATGTTGATGTGGTTCACATGTCCTTTCAGGGCCACATTGGAATCGCTTCCATTGGAGTTTCTAGCATCCTTATTCTTTTTCTTCTCAGGATAGTCTGATGCATAGTGTCCAAGTTCCTTACAATTATAGCACTACAACTGGCTAATCTCATTCTTCTTGGGATTGCCATGTTGGTTCTGACCAAGGTTATCTCCATTGTCAGTATCATTCTCATTATTATTACCACTTCCATTGTTGTTGTGGTGATTCTTATGATGAGTGTGTCCATTTCCTTCATACTGATGTGGTCCAGAATCTCCATTGATCTTTTTGAATGAATGTTTCTTTTGTGATGATCCTGAGTGATACTTCTCAAGGCTATGCTTCCTCTTTCTATTCTCAACTTGATTCATCTTGTTTTCCAAGATGGTGGCTTTGTCACAGAGTGATTGATAAGTTGGAAGATAGGCAACAGATAGTTGCAGGTTCAACTCATCATTAAGTCCTTCTAGGAATTTCTCTTTCCTCTTAGCATTTGTATCAACTTCATCCGGTGCATAGCGCGCCAGATTGTTGAACTCCTCGATGTACTCAGACACACTGCGGTGAAGCTGCTTCAGATTGTGGAACTCCTTCTTATTCAAGTTCATCACTCCGGGTGAGATGTGAGCTATACGGAAACCATCCTCAAAAATAGCCCAAGTCACATCCTCAAGGGGAGTGGTGATCTGAAAGTTGTCCCACCATGTTGTTGCTGGTCCTTCGAGTATATGTGTTGCAAACCTGACTTTTTCCTCGTCGGTGCAGCCAACAGTCACTAAGTCCTTGTTCACCGAACGTAACCAGTCATTGGCTACCATTGGATCAGTTGTTCCAGACAACTTTGTAGGCCTCAATTTCAGAAATCTGGTGAGCATGTCAAATGCTAGAGGATTATTCTGATTGTTGTTGTTGTTGTTGTTGTTGTTGTTATTGTTGTTATGATTCTGGTTCTACATAAACTGCGTCATCATCTGCATCAGTTGAGCTTGAGCTGTGATCAACGGTTGCATCTCGGGAGTGATGTTGTTGTTGTTGTTTTGGTCGGGGTTGGCACGACGGGGAGGCATCTGTTGGTTTGATAGGGATAAGTAATGATAGATAGATCTAAAGAAGTTCTAACACACAACCCAAAACAAACAAGTTCAATCAAACAATCAACAAGCAACTAATCACTTAAAAACTTATGAGTTTAACTCATGAGTCGAAGGAAACAACAAGTTTTCTTGAAACAATCAACCTAGTGTAGTCATACCTCATAGGTCAGTATGATCCATACAATAACATGATAACAATGTCTTAGGTAGTTGGTAGGCAATCTAATGTCTCTTGGATCTCATTTGTGGTCCTTAGTGATGTCCAAGTTGAAGTCCTTGGTGAAACTAAAGTTGAAGTCATTGGTGTTGTTAATGTCTTTTGCTCATGTTGACGTTTTTGCCCATCAATTTGAAAAGAGGGGAGGTGTAGAATCAAAACCAAAAAGGTTGAGGAAAGAGTTTACAAGATTGTTTGTAAATAAGTTTAGAACAAATACAACTCTTATTTTTGTAAGGGGTTTTGTCCAATCCTAGGGTTACAATCCTACAGGCAACACAGTGCTCTGATACCATCTGTAGCGGTCCCAACCTGATAAGGTAGAGATCCCTGTGTTTACAATGCTAGTCCCTGGATCAATAGATAACCTCCACAGTTTGAGATGTAATATCAATAAACAAAGGTCATAGTACAACTTTATAACCAGGAATAAAATATTATATTACATCTTACATAACTCATTTGGCAATCTCATTACAATGCAGCAGAAATATCTATATAGCATGGAGTCCTTCATCTTCAAAGTGCCACAGGCAATCATATTGGTTGTAGACTTATAATCCTAATCAACACACTTCACTAACATCAAACAAACCTGCAACATAATAAGTTACAGCCACAAGGGTCAATACATTTGTATTGTATTGGCAAGTTTCACTACTATGTGGAAATAAGTTGGAACCTACCAATATATGCATATTTGGCTAAGTAGGGGTTAGGCTCATTTGTAGAAAGCAATATGGTTTTATCCTATCTTTTTCAAAATAGTTTTGATCTTTTAACAAACTTTTTGAACTCCTTGGCAAACTCCAAGTGCTTCTAATCCCTTGATGGCACCATCAAGTTTTACTTTGAGAAAATGGAATGTCGAGATCTTCCATAGCTTCAGGCCTTAGTTGCTCAGAGTTGTCTGTAACCAGGGACACGGCTAAGTACTTAGAATTTGATCTTCTGCAGAAGTTGTACCTTTACCCACATGATACAATCTCGTCTTGACGCCACCAGTGGCCGCTGGATAAGTACACACCAAATGGAGTACCGGCAGATCGAGAATGTGACAAAGTCTTTCCATAGAAGTCCTCCCAATACATAATGCTAGCACATCTACCAGGCACCAATGTAATGATATTTTTCCAATACATAATTCTAGTTAACCTGAGTAGGTCCCCATGTAAGGGTCTTCCACTATGTAATTGACAAAGCCAGAGCCCATTTAGCATGTGGCTGTACACGGAAGCCACTATACGAGAAACATGTTCAATCTCTAAGTCCCTGGGTGGTTTTCTTCTAGTGCACACACGAAAAGATAACCATATATACATGGTTCCCTTTGTTGCCACCTTATCCACAATTGAGTATTCACATTCCACCCAGGTGATTCATTGAGTACTTGTTTTATTATATAAAACATATATTTTTCAAACACTTCATATAATCATAACATGGTATTCCACCCCGAATCTATAGCAGGGCTAAGCATACTACAACTACGATATTTACACTAAGAAAGATATAAAGGATATCCTAATAGGACATAGCATAGCATGGTAACATAGTAGTCCTATCATGCATACTACAAAAATTCCACTAAGTATAATTAAAATAGTAGGACATGGATGATAGTGCCACTTTCCTTAGTAATTGGTGGTGTTGGTACACTCTTCGCAATAACACACTTGACAATCAACACAATCTATCAAGCAAAACAACCAAGACAAAACAATCACAAGATCAATACTAATGACAACACGAAAATCATGCAAAGTATGCAAACATGCAAGACAATAATTTTTATTGTACAAATTGTTATAACAAGGTTCTGAACATGACTAAGTGATTTATGAATATTTTATATCTCAAGATTACAAATGCAACCATTTGTGCAATTGTAGCAATTAGCAATATTTTCTAACAGTTGGAAAGACCATTCTCACTAAATAATTGCCACAGTCTTATTTATACAAGAATAAAAATATATTTTGGTTTTACTGTACAGAGGGTTCAATTTACAACCATTTGCAAAAGGATTCACTTAAAAATTATTTACACAACAATTTTTATACTCAAAATACTCCCTAAATGGTTCTGTATAAAACGTGATTTTAACAGTCTTAAAAATACCGAAAGATGAATCCACTATGTGATACTCGTTTTTGTGAATCCATAGACATATTATTTGCTAAATTTGGATATACAGAACTAAAGATATAATTTTTATGGTGAAAATGACCAATTAAACCATTTAATTTATAAATCAAATTTTTGTACATAGAATAAGTAATATTATTGCAGAAATGGATTCTAAATAATCTCAACTTTTCAAGGATACCAAATTTATAATTTTTGGACTTCTAAATATTTTTCTATGAATTATACGAGTTCGTGATAAAATCTGGAAAAGTCAAACTCGGAAATTGACTGAAATTGACTTTGACCGATCTGACTGAGTTGACTGTTGACTACGCTGATGTCATGATGATGTCAGAATTGACTATAGAAAAAGTTGCTCGAATGGAAAAACTTTCTACATGAAAGTTGTAGATAACAAATAGATCTATCTACTGTTCAAAGGAAATTGAGTTTGGAGCAACGAGGTGGGCGTAAAATGGATTATACCTTCTAAGATCTGAATCTTTGACCGTGTTTTTCTCTCTGCTTGATGAAAGAAACAAGGTGAAACCAGCGGGAATGGAACTGTCTTGACGAGGGGAACTGTCGGGGGATAACCCCCGGTAGGGTCACGGGAGGGGAAACATAGCGCAGCTGGGTTGGCCCCGAGTAAAGAAAGAACCAGGCCGGGTAAGAACGGCCGGGTAAGATAAGCATGAAAGCCGACATACAAACTATGTCGGCCCGCATAGGACAAAGTTATAACCCTTGCACGAACCAACAAGCCGAACAGAGGAAGGGCCGAGTCAAGGAGGACACGTGGCACCTTTCCGAGTAGGGTTCAGGAGGGACCATGGTAAAGCATGGTCAAAAGAGAAGGGCGACGCCGGGTGACACAAAAGGAGCCGGGTGACGCCCAAAGCATGCGCTGACGTACAAAGTAACAGCATGACGCCAAAAATAACAAGAAGCAGCGTACCAGAAGACCGTTAGCTGTCAAGCTTTATGGACCGGGCCTCTAGGCTTAGGGCAAGCCCATGACCCGGCCCATATTGTAGGGACCGAGATCCAAACAGTAAACCCTAGAACCCAAAGGGGTATTAGCTAGCTAGCACTGCCTATATAAGGGAGGGCATAGCAGTAATAGAAGGAGGTTGGACCAAGTAGGGAACTAGTGCTGTGAACTCAAGCCTAAATAGCTCAAGGAGCACTTGTAATCTTTGGGGTATCAATCGAATTGCCATGTTTGGAGAGTTCTACTTGTTCTTCGTGCATGGCTCGACCGTGTACACCCTCCCCAGTGACCACAAGCACCCATTCGGCCCCCAACTTAAGCCTACCCATGGCATCTGCCATGCCACCACCACGACAGTTGGCGCCCACCGTGGGGCAGAAGCAGGTGCTTGATGGAGTCTTCATCCGGACGGGCAACATCATTGCCAAGACCGGCGAGCGCGTCTACTCTGGCCTCATCCAGAGGTTTGGAGCGCTCAACTTCGTCAGGGACAATGCGGGCTGCTTCGGGACCAAGCCGTTCCTTAGGGGTGGTCGCTTCATCAAGTTCGGCGAGCACCAGGTCTACGTCGCGGTGCGCGTGGAGCATGCATATCCTGAGCACGTCATCCTGGCGTCGGATCCTCCAACGGCTCCCGTCGCGGGAAAACCACGTCAACTCGTCTCCATAGAGGTAATGATGACAGCCCCAAACCCCACATCTCCTCCAGTAGTTCTAGTGGTGAATGAGAACGCAGAGGGAGGAAATCATGAGGAAACGCCAAGGGTACAAGAACAGCAAAGGCGCCGCTGGAAAAACCAGAGAACATAGCTAGGAGCAAGAGGGCTAAGGAGCTGCAGGAAGCGATAGACGAGTTGGCAGAGCCAAGGGCACAAGCGACTGACCCGGTGCGTGTGCAAGCCGAGCTGGAGGAAGCCAGGATAAAAGTCCTGGAGAAATCCAAAGAGCTAGCACAGTTACAACAGGACGTGGATATCACCATCCGAGAGCTTAACTCGGCAAATCGAGTCAAGGGCGCAAAGACCCGGCTTGATGCAACGAGATTGAGAGGAAGGAACCTCAACGAAGAGCTGGCAGATGCGACATGGAAGATAACACCGGAGAACAGCAATGAGATGGCCATGCGTCCAACGTACACCACAACAACAGCTAATCTGTGAGCAGCAAAAGCAACAATGGCAGAATTACCCCACTTGGAGGGGGAAGCAAAGAAAAGGCAGCAAGAACAAGTCAATGAGTTAGTGAAAGCAGCCAGCATGCTGAATGAGACGTATTACAGAGCAAATCTGGGTATAGCAGGGAGGTCACAGCTGGTTCACTCGGCGACTCCTGTCCGGGCAAGATCGGTTGGGCACACAGCATCCTCACCCGGAGCGGCGCCTAGGCCGAGAAAAGAAAAAAGTGTGGATTCTGGAAGAAACAAGCAGATGGTCGCCTACAATCCGGCAGTGGTTCAAGGAAACCCGGCGCATGCGCAAGGGGCAAAAAGAAATAATCCCCGAGAAAATGAAAACCAGGAAAAAATTGGGCAGAGAAATGACAACGGAGGGCAAAATTTTGTGCCTCATGCTAGGCGCGGAACTCACTCGGCAGGAGGAGGAAATCCAGCTCCGAATAACGCACCAGCTCAGCCGGGGAGAAGACAGCAACGCGCGGGAAAAGCAGTTCAACGGCCTGCTGACCCGAACGCGAATAAGTATAATGATGGTTACTCGGCTATGGTAAATGACGGTTATGAACTGCCGAATCATGCATATCAAGCAATGGGAGCAAGATTCGGAGGCAGGAACCTTCAGCCGGATGATGCAAGGCTGAAGCTTGACCGCATAAAAATGGCAGAGATAATTGAATCGCAAGGTCCACAGGGTTCACCGTGCTTTGGCCCAAGGATCATGAAGGAGCCACCGGTGCCAAATATCCAGCTGGCCAGAGGGACAAAAACATATGATGGAAGCACAAAGCCAGAGGACTGGCTCATAGATTATGGAACCGCTGTGAAGATCACGCAGGGAAACTTGAGATGGGTAGTACATTATGTGCCGCAGATGCTAGAAGGACCATCTTGGGTATGGTTGAACAATTTTCCACCCGGAAGCATTAACAGTTGGATCGATTTTCACGACGCTTTTGTGAGCAATTTCACGAGCACTTACAAGAGGCCGAATCGCCCGCAACGACTATCAATGTGCAAGAAAAGACCGGATGAGACATACAGCGAATTACTCACAAGGTGGTGTACGATGCGTAACTCTTGTGAAGGGGTAATCGAATCACAAGCAATCACATGGTTTGCACAAGGATGTAGACATGGAAGTGTGTTGTGGCAAAGGTTACAAAGAGAAATGCCGGCAAGCCTAGAAGAGACGATAAGAATCGCCGACTCGTATGCGTTAAGAGATCCGACTCAGCCGCTGCTCATGTCGGCAGACGGGATGACTGAGACTCGGATCTATGATGCTGCCGGGTCGCAAAGGCGGCAGGAAAGATCCAAATACAAAAGCAAGAGAAGAGACGAAAGACCAGATTACAGATATGGTTCGACTCAGGTTGCGGCTGTGAGTCAAGATCATCCAGATGCTGGAAGCAGTCAGCATCAAAGGACAAATGGTCAACAACAATGGGTGCCAAAGAATGACGGCAAAAGGCCATACGATCAGAGGAAGCAGTATCAGGACCGACAAAAATACACCTATGAGATGATGCTGGATCAGCCATGTAAGTTTCACACGCCTAGTCCGAGTAAACCAGCCAATCACACGACGAGGCAATGCACTTGGTTTCAGAAGGGAGATAGAGTGGACTCGCCGAATAAGCAGCTTCCACCACCTCCCCCTCCACCACTTACAGGAGGAAATGCTCAAGCAGTAGGAGCAGAAAATAGATATGAAAATAGACAGCCGAGGTATCAGAATCAAGAAAGAAGAGAAGTTGTGCACCAGGTGCACAATCCAAGATGTGATGACGCTCATGTCGGCCACGGAACCAGAAATGAGTACATAGAACATCACCAGAGCTATGTTGTCTTTGTCATAGATCCAAATGACAAGAAGAGCCAGCAGCAACGAATGATGGAAGTGAATGCCACGATGCTGGCAATTCCCAAGTACATGCATTGGTCTGGGCAAGAGATAACTTGGAGTATAAAAGATCACCCTAAGATCATGCCAACCCCTGGAGGATACGCTCTGGTTTTGGATCCAACATTCATGGGCCCAGATATCAACGTGAAATTTTCAAAGGTATTGATCGATGATGGCAGTAGAATCAACATCATGTACAAGGATACCATGCTCAAATTAGGCATTACCATGAACATGCTGGAGCCGACTAAGACCACTTTCCATGGTATTGTGTCGGGATTGTCTTGTGAGCCAATTGGTAAGATCTGGGTCGACGTCTTATTCGGCAACAGAGAGAACTGTCGCACTGAGGCCATAGAGTTTGAAGTAGTTGATTTGGTCAGCTCTTATCACGCCTTACTCGGCAGGCCGGCTATGGAAAGATTCTTGGCTACTACCCACATCGCTTACTTGAATATGAAGCTGTCAGGCCCATGTGGGGTGATCACAGTTGAAGGAGATTACAAAAGATCTATTGCTTGTGCCTCAGCCGGATCTTCACTGGCCGAGTCACTCGTCATAGCACAAGAGAAAATTCAGATGTTGGAAGTGGCAGCATTGGCCAAAGCAACACAAATATCCATGCTGGCACTCACGAACCCGCATGGCAGTGTGTCATTTCAAGCTACCAAGGAAACCAAGAAGCTGCAGGTGGATGAAACTTTCCCAGAGCGCACAGTTACCATTGGGGCTGGCCTTATAGACAAATAGGAAAACGAGCTCACCAGCTTCCTCCGTGAGAATCGGGACATCTTTGCATGGTCCACTCAAGATCTGCAAGGAGTTCCGAGGGAGCTAGCTGAGAACTCTCTTCATGTAAGACCAGATACAAAGACGGTGAAGCAACCCCTCCGCCGCTTCGCTGAGGATAGGAGGAAAGTAATAGCTACCGAGATTGCAAGACTTTTGGCTGCTGGATTCATCATGGAAGTACTGCACCCAGACTAGTTGTCAAATCCAGTCTTGGTCGAGAAGAAAAAAGATGACCCGAACGTGGCAGTGGTATGGCGCATGTGTATTGATTACACAAACCTCAATAAGGCGTGTCCAAAGATCCATTTCCTCTGCCTCAGATCGATCAAGTCATAGATTCTACTGTTGGGTGTGAGTTGTTGTCGTTTGTGGATGCGTATTCAGGATTCCACCAGATACCACTGAATCCAAATGATCAAATAATGACAGCTTTTATCACCCTGTACGGGGCTTATTGCTATCACACCATGCCATTCGGATTGAGAAATGCAGGCGCAACATATCAAAGATGCATGCAAAAATGCTTGCAAGATCAATAGGACAGAAATATTCAAGTATACGTCGATGACGTGGTAATAAGAACCAAACAAAGTCATACTCTAATTGAGGACTTGCGTCAAACATTCGCAAACTTGAGAAGATTCCGAATGAAGCTTAACCCGGAAAAATGTACATTTGGTGTCCCGGCTGGCAAGTTACTCGGATTCCTTGTATCCAGCCGAGGAATAGAAGATAACCCGACAAAGATCAGGGCCATCGAAAGAATGGAGTTGCCAAAAACCCTCAATGATGTCCAGAAGTTTATTGGATGCCTGGCCTCGTTGAGCAGGTTTGTTAGTCATCTATGTGAAAAAGCCCTACCACTATATCAGCTAATGAAGAAATCATACAAATTCACATGGACACAGCAAGCTGGTAGCGTTTTCCATGAATTAAAGAAAATGTTGGCAACAGCACCAATATTAGCGTCACCATTATCCAAGGAGCCAATGTTGCTCTATGTTGCCACAACCAACAGAGTTGTAAGTGCAGTAATAGTGGTTGAACATGAAGAAGGGGCAAATCAGTCCAAAGACTGGTGTATTACTTGAGCAAAGTGCTCTCTGTCTCGAAACAGAATTACCCGCATTATCAGAAGATGACATATGGGGTATATATGGCAACAAAGAAGCTGAAACATTATTTTCAAGAACACCCAATCCGGGTAATATGCGAGGCACCTATCTCAGATATATTGGGCAGCAAAGATGCTAGCGGCCGAGTCGCCAAATGGGCCATCGAACTGGCACCGTACACTCTACAATATGATAAGCGAGATGCAATAAAATCTCAAGCTATTGCAGATTTCTTTGTGGAATGGATGGAAATGCAGTACGAACCACCACTGCTAGATCCGAATTACTAGAAAATGCATTTTGACGGGTCCAAGACGAAAATGGGTCTGGGCGCCGGGATAGTGCTCACATCTCCAAAGAGGGATCAACTGAGGTATGTGTTGCAGATTCATTTTGCTGCTTCTAACAATGTTGCCGAGTATGAAGCACTTGTCCATGGCATTAAAGTAGCCAAGGAAATTGGTATCAAAAGGATCATGTGTTTTGGTGATTCGGATTTGGTGATTCAGAAATTGTCTCGACATTGGGATGCGCTGGACGCAAACATGGCATTATATCGCTTCCACGTGCAACAAATTTCGGGATATTTTGATGGTTGTTAATTTCATCACATTCCTAGAGTAGAAAATGAGGCAGCTGATGTATTATCCAAACTAGGATCATCTAGACAAGCAATACCACCAGGGGTAGCGTTGGAGCATCTCAAGAAGCCATCGACCAAGCCGTCACCGGAGTCCGAATCAATCAGGGTCATCCTGGCGAGTCAGGAATCAGAGGCAGTGCCAATGGACATCGACTCAGGGGTAGGTTCGAGTCACTCGGGGACTGATCTGTTCAATTCAGGGATCGCCGAATCGCACTCGAGGACTCCTCAGGTTATGTCGGCAGAGCATATGTTAGCAAAACCAATGGACATTGATGTTGAAGCAGACCCGGAACCACTAATACCAATGTGGGCACAACCAATATTCAGTTATTTGAAAGATGGGACCTTGCCGAGTGATGAAACATTGGCAAGGAAAACAGCACGAAGAGCAAAAGCGTACACCGTAATCAACAAGGAACTCTACAAGCGAAGTGTGACAAGTGTACTGCAGCGTTGTATCAGCTCAGCAAAAGGCCAGGATATCTTATTGGATATCCATCAAGGAGAGTGTAGGCACCATGCGTCATCAAGAGCATTGGTAGCCAAGGCATTCCGACATGGATTCTACTGGCCAAGCGCATTGGCCAAGCGCAAGAGTTAGTCGGAATATGCAGTGGTTGTCAACACTATGCGTCCAAGTCGCATTTACCAGCGTCTGAATTGAAGACTATACCAATTACTTGGCCTTTTGCAGTATGGTGCCTAGATATGGTAGGACCATTCAAACTAGCAAGAGGAGGCATGACTCATATCTTGGTCATGATTGATAAGTTCACCAATTGGATAGAAGTGAAACCAATCAGGAAATTGGCGGTAAAACAGTTGTTACATTCTTAAGGGATATAATCCTTAGATACGGTTACCCACACAGTGTGATCACTAACAATGGCACGAACTTTGCCGAAGGAGCTTTTGCTTGCTTCTGTGGGAAACATCGAATAAGACTTGATGTAGCATCAGTCGCCCATCCAGAATCAAATGGACAAGTTGAATGGGCTAATGGCTTAGTTCTGTTTGGGATAAAACCCCGCTTAATGGAACCACTCCAGAGATCACCTGGTTGTTGGATAGAGGAACTACTCTCAGTACTGTGGAGCCTAAGAATAACTCCGAATCGGTCAACTAGTTATACGCCATTTTTCCACGTATATGGGGCTGAAGCAGTTTTGCCTGCCGACATAGAATATGACTCGCCAAGGATAAGGCAATACTTGGAAGCCGAGGTAAAAGAGGCCCGAGAAGATGGAGTAGACTTACTCGAAGAAGCAAGGGAACTGGCATTCTCCAGATCCGCTATATATCAACAAAATCTCCGACGCTACCATAGCCGGAAAGTGCAACCTCGTGTTTTTCGAGAAGGAGATATGGTGCTAAGGCTGGTGCAACGCACAACAGGAATGCATAAATTATCACCTCCATGGGAAGGTCCATTCATTGTAAGAAAAGCATTGCACAATGATTCCTACTATCTCATAGACGCTCGTGAAGTGCAAAAGAACAAGGCGGACAGGTCAGGAGAAGAAACCATAAGGCCATGGAACGTAGCACTGCTTCGTCCCTTCTATACTTAGGAGAAGTAGTGCATGTATCACTCGAACTCTCATATGTCGGACATGTTTGCCGGCTATGTGCTAATAATAAAATTGTATGATTCGAAAAACTGACTCGGGGACTACCCCTTAAGTTTTCCATTTCAATTATCTTACGTCGGCTGGCGTGATACCCAAAATTTATCTCGGAACAAGTAGTGTTTACTCGGAAGAAATCAACTCTTCGACTATGTTGTTGTCCGAAAACACGGCTTCATGGCAAGCAAGAGAAAAAGATGTAAGACGGGTAAACACGAACACCGGATAAATACAAGGGAGAAACGCGAGTCGGCTTTAGTTTTTGCCTAACTCTCTACAGGTCGCGTTATACTACGTGTCGAGTAATCTCGGCCAAGTTATCCAAGTTTCATACCCGCTAACTATATCCTTCGTACTTTGAGACCCTAATGTCGAACAGCGAAAAAGATAGACAAGGGACAAATGCAAGGAAAGGTGACACGGCAAAATGAAACTCGGGGACTTGCCCTTGAATGATTCACACCTAGAACATAATGCAGACATATCAAAAAACACATAGTCAAACTTAAGGTGCAATGTATGTTACATCTGTACCCGGCATACCGGGGATCTAATAAAAGTTCGTGTATTTGTTGGCCTAAGGAGCAGAAGAATTTGGAGGAGCATTCTCGGAGCTAGGAGTGGTTCTTGGCGCGTCGGCCGGGTGAGGGGCATCTGTGGCCGGGTCATCCGGATCATCTGACTCGGTCGCTTCACTGTCGCCACCCTCTTTAGCAGCAACTTCGACGACCGGGTCGCCAAGGTCGAGGAAGCTAGGCCCTTCACACCAAGCGTCCACCATTGTGTAATCGATCATGGCATCAGCTCGCTCCTGGCGCTTCTTGATCAGCTCCGGGTCATTCAGCCATTTGCCATCACCCCTTATGCGAGCAAGAACATCGAGGTTGATGTCCTCGTACCATGAAAGCACGAAGGAGAGAGCCTTATCCGCGGAAGCTCGGCTGGCCGACTCACACCATTGATCCAGCCGGTCTTCAGTAAGGAGTAATCTATCAGCGAGTGGCTCGATGAGTTCGGGTGGGTCTTCGTCCGGTCAAAGCATGCGAAATGCATGGATAGCCGACTTGAGCAAGTCCACGCCGCAAGACCTGAGGGTCTTGACCCGTTCGGACACCGCTGCGAGAAGCTCCTCCATGGACACCTCGCCGTCAGCAGGAGCACCAGCTTCGGCTCTCACTTACTTCATGGCTCGGATGGCAAACATGTTGGCCTCAGGAAAATTCTCTGCAAGCAAAAGATAAAGTTAGCAAATAACAAGGGCAGATGGAAGAAGTCCAGAAGGACTTATATGGTGCGTAAAGAGTAAGAACTCACTACCGAGAAAGAAGTTGATGGCGACGAGTTTTCTATGCCAAGCCTTGGCCTTGGCTTGAAGGGCATCCAAGTTCACATTTGCTGACTCGACCAATGATTCGGCCTCGTCGAGCAGCTTCTTGGTCTTCTCGGTGCTGGCGGCCTGCTGCTCATTCTTCTCAACAAGTTCTTCCTTCAGCCCTTTCACCTCGGCCAGGTGCTTCTGCTCCGTCTCGGCTATCAGTTTCTTCAGCTGAGTCACCTCATCGCGCTCCTTCTGGAGTTTGGCTTGGTGCTTCTCTGCTTATTCAGAACAAATATTTGTCAGTACCAACAGAAAACTTTCAGCTATTGGCATAGTGAGGCAAGAAATTTACTCTTGGCCTCACTGATTTGCGAGTGAAGATCGTTGATGGTAGACTGAGCAGTGGCTGTGGAACAAGAGCGAGAGAAAAAATGAGAAGATGAACCAAGGAAAATTACACCGAATAGAAAAAAGGAAGAGCAAAGATATTACCTTGGCCGTGGGTGTCAGTCTGTAGCTTCTCATACGCAAGTTCGAGCTTGCGATGCACCAGGACGAGAGCTTGGTGCACCTTGGTGTGCTTGTTATGTGTGAGCTAATCAAAGAAGACAGACAATAAGGAAGAGTCAAGTCAGGCAACCCGCCGAATCAAAGAGCTTAAGAGCTTACAGCCGAGTAAGTTCCTTACTCGACGGTAACCTCGAGGGCTAGGGATCGAAGCTCTAACATGCAATCTTGGGATTTAAAGACTAAGTGATTATTAAAGAGCTTACAGCCAAGTAAGTTTCTTACTCGGATGCAACCTCGGGGACTAGGTGATATGTATGAAGGAAATAATCAATAGTACGAGAGAGTAAGAAATTACTTTACCTCGTTTACTTCATCGGCGCGGGCCATCAGAGTAATGGCCTGCTGGGTCATGTCGGAAACGTCCTTGGGGCCTAGTTTTAGCTTCTTGCCGGCATGAGTGCTGACCTCCTGCTCGCCTGCTGCATTCCATGCCACGGCGTAAGGCTCAGCCGAACCTAGGCTCTTGCCATTGAGCGTCCGAGTGAGAACTCGAACCGTTTTCAGGGCGGTTCCCACAGTGGCACGGGTCGCAGTAGCAGAAGTATGGAGGGTAATAGCCCTGGAGTCATCACCTGACCCGGCAGCCGCAGATTCGTCCCCCTTACCCGTTGAAGCGATCATTGTCGCCGACGTCGGAGGCCGGATCTAAGGAACAGAACCCGGAGCGCAGATTAGCGTAGTTTGCTTAGAAGAGGTGGATTTGCCAGATGAGGGGCGAGTAGAACCAGAATCCCTGGGCTGGGTCTGGCCCTTTGACAGAATTGGAGAGCGAGTAGAAGGATTTGGAGAAGAGCGTGGAGCCGCCTGACTAGGCTCAGCGATTTTGCTAGCTCCAAGATCAGGAAGTTGTTCATTCACATCATCTTGAGGGCTGATGCCAGAGGAACTGGTGGCAGAGGGTTTCTCGGTGCTAGACTCGCGGGCACCAAGATCTTGAAGTTTTTCCTGGCCAGCGCCAAGGGCGCTAGCCAAGTGACCCACCGGGTCTGACTGAAACTGAGAAGCGTGAGCCTCAGCAGTGTGAGCCTCAACCCGGACGGGACTCGGCGCCGCCGAGTCAGCTGGAGGAGGTGCAGGCCTAAGCGACGAGGCAATGCTAGAAGCAGCCTGATTCGCCGTCAAAGGTGCAACATTGAAAACAATGATACACATATAAGAGAACAACAGTAATGATAAATAAAAGAGCAGAGAAGGCAAAGTACACAAACTTACCCGGTGATAACCGGGTCACGGACGACTCGGCGTGTGGCTCGGCGCCCAGCAGCTTGGCGAGTTTCACCCAAGCTGGTAGTAGAAGGGGCAGCAGGAGCTGCCAGAGTGGGCTTGTTCTTGTTGGCCGGCTGAGTGCTAGAGGAGGCTCCGCGTCGCTTCGACTTGGCGACGGGGATCTTGCCGACTCCACCCACGGCGAGAGGAGTGTCATGTACCTGGCCAGCTGCATAAGTAAATAACGGGCTTACTCGGATAAGCCAAGAGAGTAAGGTCACAAGGCATATACCTCCAAAAGCGTACAATCATCATCCTCATCATCGTCAGACCAATCTTGTAAGGGATTGCGAGATTAACTCTTACCCGAAGCTGAAGCAGCCGTAGTGTGCGGGATTGGCATGAAGCACTCCAGGTCATACTCGACCTCATCCGAGTCAGAGCGATCCCGGTGATAACCAGCAGGGGGGACCGTACTGTCATCAACCTAGTGAAGGAGATTCTGCGGAAGACAAACAGAGTGAGAAATTAAAAAACTAAACTAAGAGTGGCAAAAGAGCTAAAGCCTACTCGGCGAGAAACTGATTCGGAAAACATATATTTTTCCAACACTTCATATAATCATAACATGGTATTCCACCCCGAATCTATAGCAGGGCTAAGCATACTACAACTACGATATTTCCACTAAGAAAGATATAAAGGATATCCTAATAGGACATAGCATAGCATAGTAACATAGTAGTCCTATCATGCATAATACAAAAATTCCACTAAGTATAAGGAAAATAGTAGGACATGGATGATAGTGCCACTTTCCTTAGTAGTTGGTGGTGTTGGTACACTCTTCGCAATAACACACTTCACAATCAACACAATCTATCAAGCAAAACAACCAAGATCAATACTAATGACAACACGAAAATCATGCAAAGTATGCAAACATGCATGACAACAATTTTTATTGTACAAATTGTTATAACAAGGTTCTGAACATTACTAAGTGATTTATAAATATTTTATATTTTCAAGATTACAAATGCAACCATTTGTGCAATTGTAGCAATTAGCAAAATTTTCTAACAGTTGGAAAGACCATTCTCACTAAAATAAAATTGCCACAGTATTATTTATACTAGAATAAAATTATATTTTGGTCTTACTGTACAGAGGGTTCAATTTACAACCATTTTCAAAAGGATTCACTTAAAAATAATTTACACAACATTTTTTATACTCAAAATACTCTATAAATGGTTCTGTATAAAACGTGATTTTAACAGTCTCAAAAATACCGAATTATGACTCCACTGTGTTCTACTCGTTTTTATGAATCCATAGACATATTATTTGCTAAATTTGGATATACATAACTAAAGATATAATTTTTATGGTGAAAATGACCAATTAAACCATTTAATTTATAAATCATGTTTTTATACAGATAATAAGTAATATTATTTCATAAATAGATTCTAAATAATCTCAGCTTTTCAGGGATACCAAATTTATAATTTTTGGACTTCTAAATATTTTTCTATGAATTATACGAGTTCGTGATAAAATCTGAAAAAGTCAAACTCGGGAATTGACTGAAATTGACTTTGACCGATCTGACTGAGTTGACTGTTGACTACGCTGATGTCATGATGATGTCAGAATTGACTATAGAAAAAGTTGCTCGAATGGAAAAACTTTCTACATGAAAGTTGTAGATAACAACTAGATCTATCTACTGTTCGAAGGAAATTGAGTTTGGAGCAACGAGGTGGGCATAAAATGGATTATACCTTCTAAGATATAAATCTTTTACCGTGTTTTTCTCTCTGCTTGATGAATGAAACGAGGTGAAACCAGCGCGAATGGAACTGTCTTGATGAGGGGAACAACTTCCGTGTTCAAGGCGCCACGATCCGAGGTCGTCTTGAAGGTCTATTTAGGTGGGAAAGTTTAGGGAGAATTTTGGAGGAAAATGAGGCTATGATCTTCCTACGGAGTTGAAAACTTGTGAACTTTTATGGAGTGGGGTTTATATAGGAGGGGGTGGGGGCTGGATTAAAGGAGATTAAAGAGGGAGAAGAATTAGGGGGCATTTTAGTACAATGTAGGAGGGCAATTGAGAGTCATTTAACACCAATAGATACAAATAAAATGAAGACTAACCTGCTCCCATTCCTATGCGTGGTGACCTCCGAGCCTGGTTGGGCCGGCCCATTTTGGCTAGCCAGGCCGGCCACCCTTTTTTTCGTTTTATATTTTTTTCCTATTTCTTAATTTTTTCATAACTTTTGATTTAGAGCTCCGAATTTGTTGATTTAAATTTTTGCGGGTTCGTAAATTCATGGGCAACATTTTAGGACATAAATTTGATGTATTTAGAAATATTTAATTTTCTCAATTATTAATTAGATAATTATTGTACGATGGTATGTGTGCGATATTGGCCTAGTTGCAGGGCAATAATTTGGAATGACTTGGATTCTTTCCTTATTTGAACTTGATTCGATTTAGTTCCACTTTACATGAATAACCCATGAATTAAAGTTTGAAAATATGAGAGGATAATTTTATAAAAAATTAAAATAGCTGACATAAGCTATGGTGCTTATTTTAAAACGAGACTCTTTGCTTTTATTTTTGGTTCAAAACAAAACAAAGGTTGTTTGAAAAATATAAATGAAGTAGTTGAGATGTATAGATGGTTTTTGGTTGAGAACGTTCCTCAAGATTAAAATTAGATTTTCAAATACAGGAAGTTTGGGAAAAATATTTTGAAGGGGAACCTTGCAAATTAAAATTTTGAAGTAGAGGAGATATATGGATAATCTTGATGCTTTGATCTTAGGGTTTTTGTTAAATGCTATTTTTATTTTAAGGAGTACCTTTATTTGGAGAAAAACTTTTGTAATAATTCAAAAGGTTTTAATGTTTCCAATTAGAAGCAAAAAAGTTTTCTTTTCCCCCTAAATTTTAACCATTATTTATTTTGTTAAATTCTTTTTCACATTTAAAAATTTAGAAAATTTTGGGATGTGACACCTAGTATCACTTAGCATGGAGTACGATATCATCGTGGAGAAGAACCTACACATCGCTATCATGGACCCCTTCTACATGACTGCATCCAACAAGAACAAGGAACATGCGTTTGTCGTGAAGTATATCCAGGATTTATTGGTGGCGAATAAGGATAAGAGTTGATTTCTCACGCTATACTTTCCCAAGTAAGTAGTCGGTTGCTAAATTACTCGCTATTACATTCTTTCATGAATTTCCTTAATAGCCAAGGATGATGGTTTATTCCAACTATTTTGCGTAGTCACAAGTGCTTCTTCCTCATCACCTTTCAACTGTATCATTCCAATGTCATGTATCTCGACTCCGGGAGAGACATGCAGAAAGAATACACCGACATCAAGTATACTCTTGATAAAGACCTCAACAGCTTCAGATCCGCGGTAGGCCCACTCAAGTATGACAAGAGAGTTAAAGGTTGCTATGTGTGCTCTCGCGTAACCAATTTCCCCTGCCTCAAGCAATTATCGGGTGACAATGGGATGTAGTCCTAGTTCACCATCCTACAGATGAGGGAGTTTGTAAAGGATCATCAACTTCTCTTGTTACCATCTGGTCTCCAGGAAAGGGGAACAGACATGGCGAATACCACCGATGCAAACATCAGAGCCGAGTTACGTGCCATCCAGGGCCAGATTGGCACGATACTAACGAGGGATGTCTTGAAAAGGGGTGTCTTGTTCAACTACGGCGGTAAAGCGCTGAGAAATGCAGAGATAGAAAGCCGCTTCGAAGCATGCTATGATGTGAGGACACTCAGGACTTTCCATGGCATCCATCCATCCCCTCCGAATGCATACGATGGAAGTCATGGTCCTTGATTGACGTGTTAGTCATGGTAGGACATTAGTATATTTGATTCCTTTTCTTTTTGCATACCTATCTCTCCATGCAAATGTTTTTCATAGAATTACTTTAGTATATGTGATGCTTTTCTTTTTGAATACCTAAATGTTACCTATCTATTATGAATGTGCTAACAACTAACATTTCTTCCTTGTGCGTGCGTAGATGACGTTGTATGTCGTGTACAAGGGCAAGGCTCACGGGGTCTATGACGATTGGAACGATTGTAGGAGGCAGGTCCACCGTTTCAGCGGCAACTGTTACAAGGGCTACACCACTTTGGAGGAGGCGGAAACTCGATATGCCAACTTTCTAGTGCGGCGGATGAGAGAGATGTGGAGGATACGGATGACCTCCTTTGCCGTGATGATGCTCGCAACCATCGCCGCCTCTCTAGTCTATTATGCCATTGTTGTTTAGCTAGGTCGTGCAACTCCAGAAACTTGTGTCATGTTTTGTTGTGTGATATTTGCTATTGGAGTCAAAGTTTTAACCATATATGGTTGACTTTCTACACTTGTGTTATCCATTTGTTATTAATGCATGATATGAACATTTAGGTACCGCATGTATATGATGTGTCACTGATGTGTATATTTTGCCGTCATTCTGGTATTTATGTGCATATTACTGTGTATATTCGGGTGTATATACTGTGTATTTCGAGAAGTTTCTTTACTGATGTTAATTGCATCACTGGCGAACGTATGTGCTACCCCTAGCAAGTTTGTGTTTGCTGATGGTAGGGACGGTACACCTGATGACCCACAAGTATAGGGGATCGCAACAGTCTTCGCGGGTAGTATTACCCAATTTATTGATTCGACACAAGGGGAGCCAAAGAATACTTGCAAGCCTTAACAACTGAGTTGTCAGTTTAGCTGCACCTGGAAATAGTTCTTGCTCACAGAAGTTTATCAGTAGCAATAGTTTGTAGTAGCAACAGCAAAGCAACAGCAATAGTAACAGTAACGATAACAGTAGGATTCGAGTGCGGTAGGCATAGGGATGGATGGACGGGCGTTGCATGGATGAGTCTAAACATGTAACTTTAAAGAACTAGGGTATTGCAGATAAATAATAACAAGCATCCAAGTACTAAACAATCCTAGGCATGTGCTCCAAATATAGTCATACGTGCCCGCAATAAGAACTTGCACAACATCTTCTGTCTAGCCAGCCCGTGGCAGCGGGGCCTCTAGGGAACTACTGGAAATTAAGTTTCTCCTTTTAATAGAGAACAGGAGCAAAGCATTAACACTCCATGAAACACATGTGATCCTCACACCACAGCCATCCCCTCCGGTTGTCCCAATTATTGTCACTTTGGGGCCTTTGGATCCGGACAATGATATGTGTACACAACTTGCAGATAAGATCACAAACAATACTATCATAATAATTCAATAATAAGTTCAGATCTGAGATCATGGCACTTGGGCCCTAGTGACAAGAATTAGGCACAACAAGTTGCAACAAAGTCAAATAGCACTAATAGAGATACTAGGCACTATGCCCTAATAGATCTTATTCGATTACATGATAGAACTCATCCAATCCCTACCATCCCCAAGACTACATCGGGGGATTACTCACTCATGGATGAGGGAAATGTCGGTGGTTGATGGAGATGCGTTGGTGATGATGGCGATGATCCTCTCCAAATTCCCCATCCCGGCAGGGTGCCGGAATGGAGTTTGTGGATCCGAATCTTGGTTTCTGGTGGCAGCAACGGAGCAGAACTCTTTCTAGAAAACTATCGAACCCCCCTCTGTTTTTAGGTCAGAATGCAACTTATAGGCGCGGAGGGAGGCCGAGGAGCTGCCTGGGGTGGCCAGACCTCCCCCACGCGCGGGGTTAGTGGGCCCGCGCCTGGGGTGGGTCTGGGCCCCCCAGGCTTCCCCTCTGTCTCCCCTTCTGGCTTCGTGGATCTTCTGGTGAGAAGTAGTTTTTGGCATATTTTCCAGGATTTTTCCTGATAGTTCATTTTGTGCACAAAAACAAGACACCAAGGTAATTCTGCTGAAAACAGCGTCAGTCCGTGTTAGTTGTATCCAAATCACACAAGTTTATAGAAGAAACAATAGCAAAGTGTTCGAGAAAGTAGATACGTTTTGAACGTATCAACTCCCCCCAAGCTTAGCTTATTGCTTGTCCTCAAGCAATTCGGTTGAAAACTGAGTGCGATAAAAGAACTTTCACGAACACTTTGCTTCATATGATGTATATATTCTCAGCACAGGAGTAGATGCTTAGACAATTCATAATAAAGAGTATGCAACTAAGTCTACTCAATAGTCATTGCAAGCTATGAAGAGAAACCAACTCAATAATAATAAGTAGCATGAAACATAAACATAAGCAACATTTCCATGCTCAAGGATGATTCTGATCTTGAGGTCTATGATCATGATAGCAAAGCAAATCTTCTTTAGAATTCCTTTAAAAATAGAATGGGCTCTTCTGATAATCCTGAAATGCATTTCAATCTTAATGACTTGGGTGGTGACTGCTTAAGCCAGGAAGAAAGGGATGCTTTGGAAAAACCTTTCTCTGATGAGGAGATTGATGAAGTCATCACAAATCTGCCTAATGATAAGTCCCCTGGCCCTGATGGTTTTAATAATGAATTCATGAAGCTTTGCTGGCCTATTATTAAGGATGATGTGAAGCATCTACTTGTGGAGTTCTATGAAGGGAATGCCTCTTTGGAAAGCATTAATTCTTCTTTCATCACCCTCATTCTAAAAATTGCTGCTCCTTTGACTCCTGCTGATTTTAGGCCTATTTCTTTGCTAAATAGTGTCCTTAAGATTATCACCAAGATTCTGGCTAACAGACTGCAAAAAGTCATTCTTAAACTTGTTCACAATAATCAATATGGTTTCCTCAAGCAAAGATCTATCCAAGACTGTTTAGGTTGGGCATTTGAATTTCTTGATCAATGCCACAAGTCAAAGGAGGAAATTTTAATTCTTAAGCTGGATTTTGAGAAGGCTTTTGACAGAATTGAGCATTCTGCAATCATCAATATCCTTAAAGCCAAAGGTTTTGGAGCTAAATGGATTTCTTGGATTCAGATGATCTTTGGGTCTGCTTCTTCCTCTGTGCTTTTAAATGGTGTGCCTGGGAAATTTTTTTACTGTAGAAGGGGTGTCAGGCAAGGAGATCCTTTGTCTCCTTTATTGTTTGTTCTGGCTGCTGATATCCTTCAAAGTATCCTCAATAAGGCAATGAACCTGGGTCTTCTTTCTTTGCCCACTGAGAATGTGTTCTGTCCTGACTTCCCTGTGGTTCAGTATGCAGATGACACTTTAGTAATCCATAAGGCTGATTCTGAGCAACTCTTGTGCCTTAAGGCAATCCTACATACTTTTGCTCTCTCCACTGGACTCAAAGTCAATTATTCTAAATCCAGCATGATGCCAATTAACATGGACTCTGAGAGGCTTGGGCATTTTGCTAATACCCTTACTTGCCTCACTGGGTCCTTGCCTTTTACCTATCTTGGTTTGCCTCTGAGCTTGAATAAACCTGCTGTGGAACATTTCCTGCCTATTGTTCAGAGAATTGAGAGAAGGTTGTGTGGAATAGCTGACTTTCTTAATTATGGGGGGAAACTGCAGTTAGTCAAATCTGTGTTATCTTCCCTTCCCATATATTACATGAGTTGTTTTGATCTTCGTGTCACTATCAAGGAGCAGTTGATTAAATATATGAGGCAATGCTTGTGGAGAAAGAAAACTTCTGATGTTCAAGCTAGAGGTATTGCTCTTGTAGCATGGAAGAAAGTTTGTAGACCCAAGAACCAGGGAGGATTGGGAATTCTAGACCTTAATGTTCAAAATTCTGCTCTTCTTTTGAAGAATTTGGATAAGTTTTATAATCATAAGGATATTCCTTGGGTTCACCTGGTATGGAATACTTATTATTGTAATGACAAGCTCCCTGGAAGAAGTCTTGAGGGATCCTTTTGGTGGAAAGCTCATCTAAAACTGATTGACATTTTTAAAGGACTTGCAAAGTGCTTGGTTGGAAATGGGAAATCCACACTTTTCTGTTCTGATATGTGGAATGATAGCTGCCTCCAACATAAGCTTCCTCACCTCCTCTCATATGCAAAAAACCCTCACATCTCTGTGAGTGAGTTCCTGCATACTACAAATACTTAGGACTTTTTTTACCTTCCTTTGTCCCAACAAGCTTATCAGGAATATCAAAGTCTTGAACAAATTCTCAATACTGGCAGGGAAGGGGAATCTGATTGTTGGTCTTACATTTGGGGCAATAATTTTTCGGTCAAAAAGGCTTACTGCTCCTTAGATGGTTACCAACCGGTTCAGCCACATTTCTCTTGGTTATGGAAATCTTCTTGCCAGCAAAAGCACAAATTCTTCTTCTGGCTCTTACTGCTTGATAGACTCAACACTAGAAACCTTCTGAAAAGGAAATGTTTCTCTCTGGCATCTTATGACTGTGTCTTCCAGGGCTGCAACAGTGAAGAAACCAGTCTACATCTGTTTTGGGAATGCCCCTTTGCAAGAGCCTGCTGGGCTGAAATTTCACAGGTCAATTTGGCTGATCAAAATATCTTTGAAGTTTTAGCCAGTATTAAAAAAGATCTCAATGTCCCTTTTGCAATGGAAATTCTGATACTTGGAACTTGGGGCATTTGGATCTGCAGAAATAATGAAATTTTTAATAATCAGCATGCGTCGTTGGAGACCTGGAAGGCTATTGTAGCCCAGGAATTAAGATGGGTCATTTATAGAATTAAGAAGAAGTATCATTAGGGCCTTAAAGTTTGGATTGAAACCAATTTAGACAGGAGATAGCTGATTAGAATGTTATCCCTCTTCTTTGAGGTGGATTGAGTTTGTAAATATTCTTTTGTAACTCTCTATAATATATATATAAAAAATTGCAGTGGGGTTTTTTGCCCTACTGTTTTACCCTCAAAAAAAACATTGCAATGCTCATAATAAGGTATGATAGAGTGGTATCTTGCTTGCCTTTGTTTGAAGAGCACAGTATAAATGCCAAGGCACCTCTGAAGTTCATATGAAGACTAGAGATAAAGATATCAGAGATACAAGCATCAAAGTCTTGACATAATTAACCATGTTTTGGAACAAACACAAGAATGACAACTATGTTCTCAGGAAGGTGCTCATAGAATAAGTGGTGACTCAAAAAAAATTGTGAAAACGGTTTTGTGAAGGTTTGAAAGGCTTCCCAATGCTGAAAGGAAGGTACTCGTTAGCTTTGAGCTCTCATTTCCCCTATCATAGGCATCTTCATGTGGTTAAGGTGAAAGTGAGGTCCACTCTGAACCATATGCTTGACAGACCATAGACTAGAAATCCCAAGTCCCTTGAGTACGAGGGTCGCTCCGCATGCTACTCAACTTTGGTCACCTCAAAGTTCTTGTCATTGTAAATACATGCATATCATCGAGAACTGCCAACGGGGTACACCTTGCACATGGTACAGGAGCTTTCCCATAAACAAAATGACAAGGCAAGCAGACAATGAGCATCTCAGCAATCTTTTTATTTACCATATGCATAGCATTTTATTGAGGACGCTTCATAGATGCTCATTATGGTGATGCTGCAAGTTTCCACCATGATTAAGCATGGCTTAGGCTAGAGGCCCAGGCGTTTCTCTAACACAATGTATAAACTCCATGAACTAACAACTTCCCCTTTTATTTCACATTGTCGACATCCATAAACAAAAGAGCAAGGAATCAACTGGATGAGATATCCAACAGGTGTTGAAAGCGTTCCCCGTGACAACATGGTTCTGCTGACTCCCAGTATATAATAAGCAAGCATATAACTTTCATGGAGTAGTCACAATGGTTTAGAATTATTAAGCGCAAGGAATAAAGTGTGCCATCAAGTTCGTGAGCGCTTTACTAACTAACTTTCTCAAAACAGACAAACATTTTATTTTGGAAGAAAACACGGCATATATAAAATATGCACTAAAGTAGCAAATGATGCTAATAGGTAGATATGGTGGACACAGCTGGCAATATTGGTTTTGGGGAGTTGGAAGCATAGGTAGAGAACGTACTCAGTGCAAGTGAAGGCTAGCAATAGAGAGGGAGCGACAAACGAGAGAGCAATAACTGCCATAATCATGCTTGCAATAAAACAGTACTAATTATGGCATGAAAGTGATACAAGAACTCTGAGGCAAAATAAATCATCGAGGCTTACTGACTATTGATTAGTCATATGCATGCGTGATCATGTGCCAAGTCGATTCACATGAACAGTCAGAGGAGGATACCACAATGTCATACCAAAGTATGAATAAAACAATGCAAGCAAACATTCATATGACATTCTACAAACTATTAGCAAGATGGAGATAATCATAGACAAGCAAGAACTACTAAGCATCCATAATGACATACACCTTACACAAATAGGCTAAGCATGCTCACAATGAATAGTATATGTACAAGAATGAAACAAATAGAGTTCGTTACCAGCCTCTTACCACACCTCGAGTTGTCTTAATCTTCATTATTTCCCTTCACTTTTGTGACTTGAATAATTAACATGAAACTAAAATCCACTGAGGACGGCTGAACCCTGCAAAGAACTCACAAAACCAAAGAAGAACAACAAATATTTTTGGTGTTTTCGATTTTTTTAGAAACAAGCAAACAAAAACAACAAAAAACAAAGCAAACCAAACAAAGGAATATATTTTTGGATTTTTTATTTTAAGGAAAACAAAAGCAAAGAAACAAACCAAGAGAAACAACGAAATATTTTTGGTATTTTTGGTTTTTTAGAAAGAAGCAACAAAAACCAAAAAAAAGCGAAACAATGGATGTACAAAGAACCGACCGAACATGATATATAGATGAGTGTGTGATGTCGGTATACCTCCCCCCCAAGCTTAGGCTTTTGGCCTAAGTGGGGCTCAACCCCATGGTGCCCAAGTAGATGCACCTACATAGTATGTCGAGGAAGCTCCCTCGTCCTGGTACGAGCTCGAGGCCTCCCTGTGTAGTGTATTGCGGGGTCATATGAGGGCGCTTCCTCCTGATAGTGCCCGTGGAAGTTGAGAGAGCGCAGCTTGTCATCCATCTCTGCCTTCGTGCGTGACCAAGGTCCCTGAGAAATACTGAGCAAAGTGGTTTGGGGTAGAGGGATATCTCTCTCTTCCCTGTCAGTAAACAGCATTCTATAAACCAAGTTCTCAAGAGTAGATCTAGAGGTGACAAAGTGGTGCACCTTCATGGCAGCAAGATCAAGCCTCAAATGAGCCAAAATTATATCATGTGGATCAACATCAATGTCCAAGGCAGCAGCGATACGAGTAGCAATAATTCCCCCATAAATGGGTCCCTTAGCAGTTAAACGACAAGCAATGAGGGAACCAAGATTATACTTATCCTCATCGTAGAGCGCAGCAGCTAAGAAGGCCAATTGATAATTGGATATATTACTAGTGTTCTACCTACCAAGAACACTGGTGGTAAGATAGTAGGTAAAGTACCTGATGGCTGGAAGTTGAATATTCTTTATCTTCCCACGTTGAGATCTGCAGTCATCATCATTGGTTATTCCTCGGTAAAGATCTAATAGATCAGTTGGAAGAGTAATCTTCTTTGATGACCCATTTGTACCAAGTCCCAGGGCCTTGCAAAATTTCTTCAAAGACATAGAATGAGCCCTGCCATAAAGTCTGAAAAACACAGAAGGGTTGAACAAACTATTGGTAAAGGAGAAATTTTCCACAAATGTTTTAGTAAGTAAAGCATATTGTGCACTCTCATCCTGCATGAAACTTGTGAGGCCATCCCTCTCAATCAAAGCCATGAAATCATTAAGAATCCCAGTAGCTCGCAAGAAAGTTTAACAAGGAAAGGTGGAGGGGTGCGCATCCCCTTCATCTCCCTCGTCACCAAACCGCGGAGTGATGAGATCCTCATTGTATGAGGGTATAGAACTGGTAGATGATCTTGGAAGCCTTGCCCTTCTAGGTGCATCACTCTCAAAAATGTCACCGAAGGTGTGGTGGTCCATGACTTCCCGATTCTGAAATTTTTAGACAACCATCAAACCAAGTGATTTCTAAGTTGATAAATGATGAGCAACTACTATAGGAACTTGCTAGAGGACTACACATGCATCAAAACAAAGTTTCTAAGCATAGAACAAGCATGCAAGCTCAAACAACCTAACACCTATAGCAGTAAAATACTCAAGATACAATCTACCAATCACAAATCTAATTGGACAAGTGGAGGAGGCACATACCAAGGAGCAATCCCTCCAAAAGTCAGCACTTGAGATGGGCTGAACAAGGAGATTGAAAATAGCGAGCAAGAATAGCAAGAACTCGAGCTTGAGCAAGTTTTTTGGTGTTTTTTGGGAGAGAGAAAGAAGGTGGCTTTCAGGAGGTAGCCTAGAGGGGCCTAGGTGGGCCAGACCGCCCCTAGGCGCCTCCCCTAGGTAGGCCGCGCCTACCATGGGTGTGGTGGCCCGGGGTGTCCCCCTGGGTCACTTCAGGTGTCTCTCTGCCCCTTTTCGAGGAAAAAATTATTTTGAATTTTCTGGGATTTTTCAGAAAACTTTATTTTTGGCCAATTTTTAGGGTATGAAAATTTATTTTCTCGCAGAAACAGTTTTTCAGAAGAAGCAAAAGCAAACCAAAAGCCAAACTATAGGACCTCTAAGAAACTCAAACAAGCAAACAATTAGCAAAACTAAAGCTAAAGCAAAGACTAGGAAGGAGAAAGGAAAAAAGAAAGCAAGTATAACCACAGTGGAAACATTATTTTTTTCATTAAAATCCTTTTGTTAACAAGGTTAATCAAGTCTTGTTACCAAAACAATCTTATATGAAGCAAAACTTTTCATTCCACAAGGTGATTATGTTACCTCATACTTGATAGCAATGGTCCAAATCATAATGGTTTCAAAATTTTCTTGTGGAATGGGACAATATAACCTTGATGCCCTCAATATTTTGAATGGAATTCAGGCAATGGCTCTTAACAACCTTCTTGGGAAAATAGACAGTGTCCTCTTCGTCATTAATATTGAATGTTACTTTTCCTTGATTGCAATTGATGAAAGCACCTCAGTATTAAGAAAAGGTATCCCAAGAATAATAGACATATTATCATCTTCAAGCATTTCAAGCACAACAAAATCAGTTAAGACCATGCATGTAAGATCCAACCTTTATAAAGGTAAAGATCCCTGTGATTGCAATGCTAGTCCCTGGATCAATTGCTAGCATCCACAGTTCAAGATGAAGTACATAGAAACAAAGGTCATTATTACATCGTCATTCTAGAGATTATCATAACATTATAAATAAAAGTCTTCATATTCATGTGCCACAGGCAAGCATGTTGAGTGTAGACTCATAACCCCTAATCATCATCGGAGTAACCTGCAACATCACAAGTTATAGCCACAGTGGGTCAATACATTGGAATAGTATTGGCAAGTGATACCTTAGTAGAATATTAGCATCTAGTTACTACATGAATTTGGCTAAGTGTAGCTTAGGCTTGCTTTGCTCAAAATAGGTTTTACCTATTAGTTGAAAACACTAAGTTTTTGTTTGGCAAAAACTCTCAAGGAACCACCAATAGAGATTGGTGAACCTTCACCCTTGTTCAACCACAAGTTTTAACTTAGAAAATTGGTATGAGGAGATTCTAGATAGCTTCCATGTCTTGATGCTCAAATTGTCCATTATCGGGGACACGGCTAAGTACTTAGTTTCTTCCTTCTGTAGAGGTGGTGCACTTTCCCCACAAGACTTTATTTTCACCAAGACAGGACCTTTCAAAAGCCTTCCCTTAGACCAAATGGACGCGTTCCAACCTATCATCCCACTACCACCAACTGTCCAAATGGCTAAGTTATTGCAACCTATATGATCCAGGCAGAGCCCATAATGCCATGTGGTCGCACTAGAAGCTTCATAACATTTGGCATCTCAAATCCCTTTGTTCCTGGGTGGCAATCCACAAGTGAGATACACAAGGTAAACCATAGAAATGGGCCTTGTGTAAACACTCAACCAAAAACCACCAAGCAATTACCATTCCACCCAGGTGTTTCATTCACTTAGTTGTTTTATTAAGCAAAAACATAAGTCAAAGACTTAGCAACATTTTTCCATAGCATGTATATATTTCACCCTTGGTTTCTACTAGCTAGGCTAAGCATGGCAATAGCAAGTACCTTAACTTAGAGGAAATTCTAACAATTCTACAACTACTAGGATTTCCCAAGCATAGCATATAGATATTTAGCAAAATATTCATGCAAGCCCTATACAAAATAATTCTAGTGCATAGTCAAAATATTGGGATAAAAATATGAAGCACTACTTTCCTTGGTATTTGGGGGAGTAGCAACAATCCTCACAATTACAATCAGCACTAGCACCAAAATCTACACATAAAATGATAGCACCAAATTCACATATCAAAATAAACAAGCAAAAATATATGAATGCATGCAAATTCCATGTGATGAATTTTCTAAATCAAACAATACAAGTGTAACAGTACTGAATCATAAACAAAACAATTATACACTAAATAAACTTTATTTAGCCTTTAAAACATTTTTCAATTAATTTTTATACACAAAATAAGCTTACAAATGTCTCTGCAAAAAACACCAATTTTACAGATGCAATTAATTAAACAAAGTGTATGGTTGGATAGAATTCTTTCTCCTGATTCCAATGATATAAAATTTACAAAATTTGAATGTGTGGATCAAAAGTTATGAATTTTGCAAGTTTGAACATCTAATAGATCTAATTTCAGATTTTAAATCTAAACCCTAGACACGTGGGCATGTCTAATTAGCCCGTACTGTTTCAGCATGATCGATCTATGTGGGCCATTGGATTGAAGTGGCAGCGCATGGCCAGATCTGCACGTACCGCTTCGATTAAGTGATATATTCCTGCGCATCAGATCTAGATCCAACGGCTACGCGCATGCGACCAAAATCTGGCGGCGCTTTTGCCGGCGATGCTCCGGTGATTCCAGAGGGGGGCTAGGGGCTGGGTAGTGGCTTACCAGACTCGCGTGAACACGACGGTGCTCAAGGTGTCGCTGGCGTGGGCGGGGGCGTGCTGTGGTGGCCGTGAGACCTCGTCGGAGTCGGGGACAGCGTCGGGCTTAGGCGGACGGCGACGTTGGAGACGTTCTGATCCGCCCTACCACAAACAGAAGGCATCAGTGTGTGTGCAATGTTCAGGAGAACTCGATAGGTTCAAGGGGAAGGCGCGGGGCGATCGAACCTCGCCGAAATTCTTCGCCGAAGTTGGATACGGCGTCGGGTGCTCACAGCGCTCATCGAAGTCGACGTTCTGGGCCACAATCAGATGAACAAAGGATATCAGGAGGTGCGCATGAAGCAAGGGATCATCCCAGAGTGATTGAGGAGTGGGCGCGAGCTCGATGCTTACCGGAATACCTCGCCGGAGTCGCTCAGTCAGCGGCGGTGTTTAGCGAAATAGGGGCAGTCTGGTGGCGGAGCGAGCGAGTGGAGTGAGGGTAAATGTGCGGGGTAGGGAGGGGGTTTTGTAGCCGGAGCAGGGGCGGCATTCACGCGGCGAATCAATGGGAATTAAGCCGGGTTTATTCGCGGCGTCACTGCAGGGAGGTAATAGCGGAGCAGCGTCTGCACGCGATGATTTGGGGGAGACGACGATGACGTGGAGAAAGGCCCGGCGTCAGTGGCTGCGGGGTAAGGTTCGCGCGGGTGAGAGAGGGGGTAGAGGGGGAATGGCCCGGGTGGGCTTACTGGGCCGGTTCTGGTGCTGGGCTCAAATGGTAGCGCCTGTTCTTATTTTTTTCTTTTCCCTTTTCTTTTTCTAATTTTATTTTCAGGAATGTTTTTCAAATGTTTTTCACATGGGTTTGAATTCAAACTTGTTCTGAATTTTTGTAAAGTAAAGCTTGCACCTTTTTGGCTACAGAACAATGTTGCTCACTCAAACTACTTTGGCCCATTGGAATTTAAAATAAACAATGCCTTTATCACTTATTTAATAAAGACATATGAATGGTTTTAAATTCATATTTTGTTTTGAAAATCTTTATTCAAGCTTTGGAAAATATCAATCAATCATATGATCAATTCTTTACTGGTCAAAACAAATATTTCTCATATTAGAGAGTAGCATTAAGGTTATTGCCTTGCTTGCATAAAATAATAGATCACAAGGTTTCTGTTTTTTGAAGAATTGATCCTAAAATGATTATGAAAGCATGAATGATATGCAAACTTTGAAATCATGATTTTTGGGATGTTACAAATCTAACCCCCTTAAGGTGAATCTCGCCCTCGAGATTCGGATTGGCTAGCAAATAGGTGAGGGTGGTCTTTCTGAAGGTCATCTTATCTTTCCCATGTTGCTTGTTCTTCGGAATGATGGTTCCACTGAACTTTGCAGAATTTGATAGTCTTTGTCCGAGTAACTCTTTCTGCAGTCTCAAGAATCTTGATAGGTTTTTCCTCATAGGTGAGATCACTTTCCAATTGGACCTCCTCCAAAGGTATAGTATCCTTCAAAGAAGTCTCTTCCATCTCCGGATGACATTTCTTTAGCTGACTCACATGAAACACGTTATGAACGACAGACAATGATTCCGGCAATTCAATCTCATAAGCTACTTCTCCTTTACAACTCAGAATCCTGAATGGTCCAACATATCTTGGGGCCAATTTTCCTTTGACTCCAAATCTCTTCACTCCACAAAGTGGTGACACTCTAAGATAAGCTCTATCACCCACCTCATAGGTGACTTCTCTACGCTTAGGATCTGCGTAGATCTTCTATCGGGACTGTGCTATCTTCAATCTGTCCTTTACTAACTTGACTTTCTCTTCAGCCTCTTTAATTAGTTCTGGCCCGAACAAGTTTCTTTCTCCCACACCATTCCATAGCAATGGGGTAGTACAATTTCTCCCATAGAGAAACTCAAACGGTGCCATCTCAATACTGGCTTGATAGTTGTTGTTATAAGAGAATTCTGCGTAAGGCAGACTTTCATCCCAACTAGCTCCATAGTCTAGGGCACATGCCCTCAACATATCCCCGAGAATCTGGTTGGTCCTTTTTGGCTGTCCATTAGTCTGGGGGTGAAAAGCGGTGCTGAACTCTAACCTTGTTCCCAATGACTCATGCAGTTGTCGCAAAAAATGTGAGGTGAATTGAGTTCCCCTATCAGACACAATACTCTTGGGTACTCCATGCAGACACACAATCATATTCATATAGATCTTGGCCAACTTAGCACTTGTATAGGTTGTCTTCACGGGTATGAAATGAGCCACTTTAGTTAGGCGATCCACTACTACCCAAATAGAATCATATCCTGATCTGGTCCTTGGCAATCCGGTGATGAAATCCATGCCAATCTTGTCCCACTTCCAATCAGGAATAGGTAGTGGTTGTAACAAACTGCTGGTTTCTGATGTTCCGCTTTCACTCTGCTACATACATCACACAAAGCAATATGTTCGGTGATGTCCTTCTTGAGATTATTCCACCAGAATCTTTCCTTCACATCTATGTACATTTTGGTGTTACCTGGATGAATGGAATAAAGTGAGTTGTGTGATTCCTGTAAAATCAGTTTCCGAAGCTCCGGATCTTGCGGAATGAAGATATGTTTTCCATACCATAAAGTACCATGTTCGTCTTCATGGAATCCTTTGGCTTTTCCTTTACCAATCTTTTCCTTCATCTCTTCAATTTCCTTGTCCGTCTTTTGGGCTTCCTTGATTTTGTCCAACAAGGTGGGTTGAACATCCAATGACATGAGATGTCCCTCAGGCACAATCTCCAATCTGAGGTCTCTAAATTGGGCACACAGATCATCTGGCAACTCTCCCTTAGTAATGTCATTCACAAATACCTTACGGCTTAATGCATCCGCTACAACATTTGCTTTACCGGGATGGTATTGCAAACTCAAGTCATAGTCCTTGATGAGTTCTAGCCATCTTCTTTGTCTCATGTTGATTTCTTTCTGAGTGAAGATATACTTCAAACTTTTGTGATCTGTGAACACTTCACACCGCTTTCCCAAAATATAATGTCTCCATGTTTTGAGTGCATGGATAACAGAGGCTAACTCTAAATCATGAGTAGGATAATTCACCTCATGAGTTTTGAGTTGTCTCGAGGCATAAGCCACAACTTTCCCTTCTTGCATCAGAACTACACCTAATCCATGATGAGATGCATCACAATAAACTTGGAAATCCTTCTCCAAAGCTGGCAGACATAGGACTGGTGTTGTCACTAGTCTCTTCTTCAATTCTTGGAAACTGAGTTCACATCCTTCAGTCCAAGCAAATTTCTTGTCTTTCCTTAGTAACTCCGTCATTGGCTTAGCTACCTTAGAGAAATTCTCAATGAATCTTCTATGGTATCCTGCCAAGCCAAGGAAACTACGAACTTCTTTCACTGACTTAGGAGATTCCCATTCAGTTACACTTGACACTTTTGCGGGATCAACTGCTACACCATCTCCTGACACGATGTGTCCAAGAAATCCAACTTCATTCAACCAGAATTCACACTTGCTGAATTTGGCATACAACTTATGGTCTCTAAGCTTCTCAAGTATCAAACGCAAATGTCCCCCATGCTCTTATTTGCTCTTGGAGTATATCAAAATGTCATTGATGAAAACGACAACAAACTTGTCAAGGAACTCCATGAACACCGTGTTCATCATATTCATGAAGTAAGCTAGTGCATTGGTCAAACCAAATGGCATCATGGTGTACTCATACAATCCATACCTAGTGGTGAAAGAAGTCTTAGGTATGTCTTGTTCCCTTATCTTTGAAAATAGCCTGACCGGAGATCAATCTTTGAGAAAACACAGGATCCTTCTAACTGATCAAACAAGTCATTGATTCTGGGCAAAGGATATTTGTTCTTGATAGTCACCTCATTGAGTGAACAATAATCGATGCATAACCTTTGACTTCTATCTTTCTTTTCCACAAACAAGACTGGTGCTCCCCAAGATGAAGAACTTGGTTGAATAAATCCTTTCTGCAACTGTTCTCCAAGTTGTTTCTTGAGTTCTTCCAACTCATCAACTGACATCTTGTAAGGTCTCTTTGCTATTGGTCCAGATTCTGGCAGCAAGTCAATCAGAAACTCCACATCTCTATCTAGTGGCATTCCCGGTAATTCCTCTGGAAACACATCTGGATATTCTCTCACAATTAGCACACTGTCTATGCTAACCCCCTTAAGAGAATTTAGCTTACTCCCTTTTGATTCAAAGTTAGCCTTGAATCTAATCCTTTTATTATCCGGGGTTGTGAGTGTGACAGTATGATTGGCACAATCTAGCACTCCCTTGTACTTAGTCATCCAGTCCATTCCCAAAATTACATCCAATCCTTGGGAATTTAGGATTATCAGATTAACTGGAAACTTATACTTCCCAAACTCTATGGCTAGGTCATGACATCCTGAGTTCACTATCATTTCTCCACCAGGAGAACTTACTTTTATAGGACACCCAATAGTTTCAATTGGGAGTTCATTTCTATCAACAAATGCCCTTGATATGAATGAATGCGATGCGCCAGTATAAAAAAGAACAAGTGCTGGAACAGAATTGAGTTTGAACTTACCAGACACAGCATCAGGTTCCTCATAAATCTCTTCCACATTGATGTGGTTTACTTGTCCCTTCTGGAAAGGGTTGGGCTTGGTGGTTCCTTCAACTTTCATCTCTGGGCACTCATTTGCATAATGCCCCATCTTCTTACACTTGAAACACTCAACCTGACTGATATCTCTCTTTGCAGGCTGACTACCACTTCCACTTCCACCTCCACTATGGTGACTCTTGTGTCCACTCTTGTGGTTCTTGTGCTTGTCATTATCATGACTACGGTGATTCTTGTTGTCATGATGGCGGTTGTGGCTGTGGTGGTTGTTGTAATTTCCATGTTTGTGGGATCCAGAACGCCCACTATCATCATGATGGGAACGCTTGTGAGATGATCCTGAGTTGTGCTTGTCATGCTTCCTCTTTCTGCTTTCAACCTATTTCATCTTGTTCTCCAAGATGGTAGCCTTGTCACAAAGTGATTGATAGGTGGGGACATAGGCAACAGATAGTTGCAGATTCAGTTCATCATTCAGTCCTTCGAGGAATTTCTCCTTCCTCTTGGCATCAGTATCAACTTCATCCGGTGCATAACACGCCAGATTGTTGAATTCTTCAATGTATTCAGCCACACTGCGGTGACGCTGCTTCAAGTTATGGAACTCCTTCTTCTTCAAATTCATCACCCCGGATGAGATGTGAGTTGTGCGGAAACCATCCTCAAAGATAGCCAAAGTTACATCCTCAATGGGAGTGGTGATCTGAAAGTTATCCCACCAAGTTGCTGCTGGTCCTTCCAACAGATGTGTTGCAAACCTGACCTTCTCCTCGTCGATGCAGTCGACAGTTACCAAATCCTTGTTCACCGAATGTAGCCAATCATTGGTCACCATTGGAACAGTGGTTCCTGAGAACTTTGCAGGCCTCAGTCTTAGGAATCTGGTGAGCATGTCAAATCCTGGTGGATTGTTCAGGTTGTTGTTGTTATTGTTGTTGTTATTATTATTATTGTTGTTGTTATTATTATGCTGGTTCTGCATAAAAGTGGTCATCATCTGCATCAGTTGTGCCTGTGTTGCCATCAACTGCTGCATCTCGGGGGTGACATTGTTGTTGTTTGGGTTGGGGTTGGCACGTCGAGGAGGCATCTGTGGTTTTCATAAGGATAAGAATGAGATACCCATAGATGCTTATCATGCACAATACATCACATAGACAATCACAATAACCAAACATCAAAATAATAAAGAGTTTGAACGACATAAACAACAAGTTTGGAAATGCAAAACACACCATAGCAAGCCACCCACATGTTGGATGGTCATTGCGACTCAATAATCAAAGGTACGGTAGATGAAAGATAAATGAGTAACCAACGCTACTCCTCCGCATCAATCTCCACATCAACAAGGGTAAGACCTGCATTCTCCATAGCGGTCTTGTACTCCTCAACATTAGTAGTCAAGGCCTCTATCTTGGCCCTAAGAGCCCTCTTCTGTGAACGGAGTCTCTCGATCACTCCCTGCTGATGCTCAAGCTCGAAGTCCTTGGCTTCTAGCTCTTCCTTCATCTCCCGGATCTTCTTGTTCCTGTCTTGGACTCTCTTCTCATGGCTCTTGAATTTCTTGTCCTGGCTTTCAAACTTGGCCTCCACTTCCTCGACTATCTCGTCTTGCTCCACGAAGAGCTTGTCCTTCTCTCGGATCTGAACCTGGAGCTCGTCATTGCTAAGCATGACGTTGGTCCTATCAGTATCTAGGTGCCTAATAAGACCCTCTAGGTCCTGAAGGTACAGACGAATCGGCTCCATCGTCTCTCTAGCAGCATCCTCGTACTCAAAAGCCTCACCCTCCTTGTTGCGTCTCCCGAAGGGGTGAAAGTAAAGACCTCTAAGCTCTATGGAGTGTCTCCCGACCAGGCGCCCGAGTAACTCCTGCATGACTACATCTAAGTCTTTCTCCTTGTCGTCATGCATCAGCTTGAAAGTGATGGTCTCCGTGGTTGGTTCTGTCTGGCGTCCAGGTTGGGTGACTCTGAAGCCCCAAAGGTCCTTCCTCTCAAACTTGGTGAGGGGAAGCGTCATGATGCTAGGAAGTGGAAGGTTGAGCACACTAGTGATCTCAATGAGACGAGTACCAAAACGAGTTCCCTTGAACTCCTCGGCCGTGTTGATAATAACATTAGGAATCTATTTTTATAAGATAGAGAAAAGTTAGAATCAACATTAATAGAGAAGAATTACAAGACAAAATATCACAAGCATATCTTTTGCAATAATCACACAAGTCATGGCATACACAAATCCATTACAAGCATCAAAGGTTCAACATAACTTAGACAAATTTTTGGAAGTAAAACGATAAATGTGGTGGTCCAACTAACGGAGTACATTACAATCCCCACTCACTTGCCAAGTTGGCTATCAGGGCATCCCTAGAGGCAATCTGTCGATCTTGATCACATGACTCCATTTCTAAGTCTATGATGTCTTCTCTTAAACGTTGGTTAGTATCCTCTAACTCTTGGGTATGCTTATTTTCTTCCCTAAGGTCATTTTGGGTGTTGAGCATTCTGCACTTGAGTCTATCACCAAGCTCCTTGGTAGCATTCCATGCTGCATTTCTTGGAGAGTCAAAGAATGTTGTGTGCATTTCTGAGTTGGTGACCATGCAAAATCCTGACTCCTTGTGGTTGTCTTCCTTGTTTTTGTACAAGTGAAGTTGCACCCACCAATACTCTTCTCCTTCATCCATCACGGGGAATCCTTTGTACACAGCTGCACCATATATCCCCATGGTAACCATGACGTCAACACCCGAATTTTTAATCCCAGATGCCTGTTATGCCATACATCGCAATCCCAGGATTACCATTTTTGCGAGACATAACAGATTTGGATATCACAGTACATCATCCATTACAAACCATACATAAGGTCTTACACAAATAAGGATCTCATGATCCAGTTCTTAATACAAATCAAGCAGCGGAATAACGTAATAATAACGATAGCGTAGGTGAAACTCCATCTTCGAGGTCACAGGCAATGCTGGCGATGGGAGATGATCCTAGTTATCATAACCTTCCTGGGGTCCTTCATCCTGGTACTATTCTTCATAGTCTGGCCACGGGAATAGCCAGGGACAAAGCCATGAGTACTCTTTAAGTACTCGCAAACTAATACTAACAAGTGACGGGGGTTTTTTTGTAGTAGGACACTAAGATCTAGGGTTGTTTTGCAAAAAGCCAGATTTACCTCTACTAAGTTCAGAAGCAAGAAAAGCTAGTTGAAATTTTATAACACCTAAGTGGGAACTTGAATTTCATATCATAACTCTGTTGTGGTCAAGTCAAATTCTCAATTCATTTCACAAGTCATTTTGAAAACATCTGACGGGGGAACAATATGGCCACTCCAACTATCCATAACCGCGGACGCGGCTATTCGAATAGTTTGACACTCTGCAGAGATTGTACACTTTCACCACAACATTCGATACATCCGTCAAGAACAAATCCTGAATTCACCATACTTAGTATTCGGATAATCAATCCTAACCTTTCAATTACACGCCCTAGTATAGGCACCTCTCCTGTGAGTTTGGCCTCCCAACCATGACCAACTGTCATCTTGGGTACTGCACAGGTGGACAATATTCACAAGGTAGCCTTAGCTTAGACCTTGGCCGTGAGGGAACCCATACTAAGGTATATAAGTTTCCAGTCAAGCCCTACCCAAATTTCGGGTATTGTGGTTGTACGGTAAAATTGGAATGGTATCGCATCCAGACAACCATCAGTTTTATAAAGGGCTAAGGCTCATGCCTTAATATTTTCATCATCCAAATCATCTGGTGTTTGGAAACACATGTCAAAACATCTCAGTAGAATGACTCATCATTCTAAGGTTTTCATAACCATTTTCCACCAAGTATTCCCATCTAAAGTTGATCAAGTTTTATGCTTAGCACTAGCATCTACAAGTGGGGGTGAGTACTAATGAGGGGTGGTAAACCAGTGGAGTTTTAACTAAGTACAATCTCATACCTTAGGGCGACATCAAGATTATCTAGCTTAAGCCAAATTTAATGCTCTTTATGCAACCTTCAATTATCTTCGTAGAATCTACAAGTCACTTAAGTAGACTCTAAGTAATAGCTTTGATAAAGAAATAAAGTAGAAACCTTGCAAGTAAAACTAGGAGGGGGTATCATCCAATATGTCTAACCAAGCATGCTTAGTGCATTGCATAGGTTATCTAACTTTCATAATTGCAAGTGTTAGCTTGCTCAATCAACTAGTAGTATTAGGCTTGCCTTGTGCAGAGCAGTGGTTGAAGTTCGCGTCGGCTTCTTCTTCGTAGTATCCTCCTTCCTCCTCGTATCCTTGTTCGGTACTAGCGTCTATGAATAAATACAAGGTACACAATCACCAAACAACACTTAACTACTTTCATTCATCACACAAAAGGGTTCTATAGATGATCTAGCATCATCACTAACATTCAAGATTAAAGCATTTGCATTATTTATTTATTTTTCGAAAAGTAATTTCTACTCATTGAAAAACTACTTAAGATTTAATATTCTCCAAACCAAATATGGGATCATGTTGACACATGTCATCACCACATATTTCAGTACATGAGAATGTGATTTAAAGTGGTGTCACAATTTAATAAGGTTTAACCTTTTATTTTAAATAAATAAGTGACTAGAAATGCCTATGTGGCATTCTTTTATTGCTTGAACATTATTTCTGTAAGTAAACCCATATATTTTTATGTATTCTGAAAGGTATGGTCAAATATGATTTTTGAGACTTGGAATCAACTCAAAAGTTATTATGGTTGAAATTTGAAAAATGTTTGAATGCAGAAAAGCTTCTGCCTTGTTATTTTTACCTAGGTTGATCTATAGATCCAAATTATTTGAATTCAGCGGTCTTGGATTAAGCATTTCAATACCTTTCTAAAAAAATTGGTTTCATTTAATTTGGTTCACTGAATCGAGCTGGGTTGATTTTTGAAACTAGGTACAGAACTGAGTTTGAATATAAATAGAAAAGGCTAAATTCAAACGAGTGGGCTGCGCTGGAAGGGTTATTGGGCCGGCCCAGTGTCACTCCGTAGCGCAGGGCTCAAATGATAGGGGGGGTCTATTGGTCAGTGGCTCATAAAACGCGAAGTGGTACGGGGTGATGTGGTGCGTTGGATTAGAAGTGAGATCAACGGCTGAGGGTCGTCGTCAATGATGAACATGTCACCAGCGAGCTCTAACCCTAGTGGCTCGGTGGGGGTGCATAGGGGGCATACCGGGGCTCCCGTGATGACGGCGAGGCGGGCAAACAACAAAGTCGACGACGGTGAACTCAGGGGTGGTCGCCGCAGCTCCGGGGGTGGTCAAAATCAACGGCTCCCTTCTTCTCCAGAGGCGGCCTGCTCCGGCGCAATTCCGGCGAACTGCTGATCCTCGTGCTCCGGCTAAGGGGTGGAAGTATCAGTGAGGTGAGGGGAGTGAGATGGTGTGAAGAAATCGAGCGGGGGTCGTCTCCTTTTATAGGCTCGACGGCGAGACCGAGAGGGATGGGCAGGCGACGGTGGCGACACGGCTACGGGCGGCTAGACACATGGCCGAGGTTGGAGATCGACGGGCGGTCTCCTGGCGATGCTCTAGAGCTTAAATGCGCGTGTAGGGGCGGTGGAAAATGGTCGGGAACGCGCGGTGCTCTACGAGGCAGAGGCGGTGCACTCCACGGCGAGCAGTGGTTACGGGGTACGGGCGGTGAAACGAACATGTCTGGTGGTCTCCTGGGACGGTGGGGTGCATGCTGGCGGGCGGCGAGGGCTCGAGGTGGTCGTGTTGCGTGGGAACGGTGTGTGCTGTACGGTGCGCGTCGACATGGTTGACAGTGGCGCGGGCGTGGCGTTCCTGGCGGTTCTGGATGCTGTCTTCGAGCTAGGGCTGGTCGAGAGGGGGCGGTGAGGCATGGGCTGCATGCTAGACAAGGTTGTCACGGCTAGTTCTTCTCCTAGCTTGTTGTCCACATTGGGTGACATGGGTGCTCTCGGCATGCTCACCATTGATGGGATTGGCAAGCTCATAGTGGTGCTAGAGGTTAGTTAAGGTTGCTAGATGATCTACTAAGGCTAGTTGTAACCAGAGAGGTAACAAGGTTGGCCCAAAACACTGCTCAACATAGTGTTTTTGATTTTGTTGATTTGCATCTGCAACATGTTTGATGAAATGGCCGCATGAACTTGAGTTTTGAATTTTGAAAAGATTTTTGGTGGGTGTTCTAGGCATGTGTTGAGGATTCTGTGGATGCTTGGGTTTTGAAAATTGAGTTTGTTTGAGTGGTTTTTGAAATAGTGGGATCTTCCCATATGAAATAGATTCAATTTTAAACTGTCATTTAAACTAAGCATTTAAATGTTTTTGGATGATCACAAAGTGGGCCTTGGTACCTTATTATGAGTACTATCAAGGGGTGCAAAGATCCATACATGTTTCTGTTAAATTCTGAAAGTTAAGGATAGCCAAAGTAGGCATGGGAGTTAATTTGGCCAAAGTGACCATTCACCTAATTTGTTTGTTTTGACTTGTTTGTCTTTGGGAAAAGTTTGGGGATTGTTTAGATGATGTTTATTTCACCTAAGAATCATTTTACAAGCAAATAAACACAGAACCATGGCCATTCAAAAGAATCCAAATTTTAATACATACACATATGAATGCTTTCATATTTTTAATTGGAAAAGTTTTTGTTAACCCTAATTTTGATGATTAGAGTTTGATGATCCAAGTTTAGTATTTTTGTGATGTTACAAACCTTCCCCCCTTAAACAAAATCTCGTCCTGAGATTTGAAAAAGGACGAAGAAGATTACCTAGGATTTGAAGAGATCGGGAAACTCCGTCCTGATGTGATATTCGCGCTCCCAGGTAACTTCCTCTTCTGTGTGGTTGCTCCACTGAATCTTGAGAAACTTGATGCTCCGGGTTCTGGTAGTCCTGAAAGCTTCTTCCAAAATACGGATGGGTACTTCGGGATAGGTCAGGTCATTTTTGATTTCTATGGTCCGGTGATCGATATTCTTGAACACTTCAGTATTCTCTGGAACTTCAAGGCACTTGCGAAGTAATGAGATATGGAACACATTGTGCACGGCTGACATCTCTTCGGGCAGTTCCAATTGATACGACACTTCTCCTCGACGGTTCAGAATCTTGAAGGGGCTGATATATCTAGGTGCTAACTTTCCTTTGAGTTGGAAACGCTGCATTCCCTTCAATGGTGACACTTTTAGATACACGAAATCTCCTATGTTGAAGGCAAGGTCTCGACGTCTCTTGTCGATGTAACTCTTCTGCCTTGACTGGGATGTCTTGAGGTGCTCAC
Source organism: Avena sativa (assembly GCA_916181665.1). Classification (NCBI taxonomy): domain Eukaryota; kingdom Viridiplantae; phylum Streptophyta; class Magnoliopsida; order Poales; family Poaceae; genus Avena; species Avena sativa. The sequence goes on along the minus strand of OV702295.1, from coordinate 329,087,237 downwards.
GGATCTTGTGAACCTTCTCTTCTGCTTCTCGTAGGATATCGGGTCCGAAAATCTAACTCTCTCCTACTTCCGACCAATTCAAAGGGGTGCGACACTTCCTTCCATACATAAATTTAAATGGGGCCATTTGCAAACTGGCTTGATAATTGTTGTTGTATGAAAATTCTGCAAACGGCAGACAGTCTTCCCACTTAGATCCTACTCTAACACACATGCTCTCAACATATCTTCGAGTATTTGATTTACTCTCTCCGTTTGTCCATCGGTCTGAGGGTGATAAGCTGTGGTGAAATCTAGTCGGGTTCCTAAACCTTCTTGGACTTTCTTCTAGAATCTCGAGGTAAACTGAGTTCCTCGATCCGATACGATGTTCTTGGGGACTCCGTGCAAACTGACGATTCTAGCAATGTATAACTCCGCTAGCTTCGAACTCTGATATGTGGTCTTGACGGGTAAGAAATGGGCGACTTTGGACAATCTGTCCACTATGACCCAGATAGAGTCATTTCCCCTACTAGAAGTAGGCAATCCGGTGATAAAGTCCATTCCAATGGAATCCCATTTCCATTCCGGAATTTGCAATGGTTGCAACAATCCTGCGGGTCTTTGATGTCCCGCCTTGACTCGCTGACATATATCACACTTGGCGATATAGCTTCCGATTTCTCTCTTCATCTTATGCCACCAAAATTGCTCTTTCAAATCTTGATACATCTTCGTTCCTCCGGGGTGGATAGAATAAAGAGTATCATGAGCTTCCTTCAGAATAACTTCTTTCAACTCAGAATCTGCTGGTACACAAAGGCGTCCTTTGTACCACAAAACTCCTTCTTCGTCTTCGGTGAATCTGGGTACTTTGCCTGTACCGATACGACGCTTGATTCCGTCGATACTAGCATTTCCTTTCTGCGCCTCTTTGATCTGGCTGATCAAAGTGGGTTGAATTTCTATGCTAGCCAAAAATCCTTCACTCACTAATTCCATTCGGAAATATTCCATATCTTTGTGCAAGCTTGGTTGCTCCTTCAAAATCATCGAGTTCAAGCGGCACGGCAATCTGCTACCACGTTGGCTTTACCAGGGTGATAGTGAATGTCTAGATCATAATCCTTGATTAGCTCAATCCATCTTATCTGTCTCATATTAAGCTCCTTCTGAGTGAATTTATACTTCAGGCTCTTGTGATCCGAATAAATCTCGCAACGGTTTCCCATCAGGTAATGCATCCATGTCTTCAGGGCTAAAACTACGGCTGTGAGTTCGAGGTCATGGGTTGGGTAATTTTGCTCATGTTGTTTCAGTTGTCGAGATAGATAAGATATAACTTTGCCTTCTTTCATTAGCACACATCCGATACCGATCTTGGATGCATCACAATAAACGTCAAAGGGCTTCGTGATATCCGGCATGATTAAGATTGGGGCTGAAATCAATCTTCTCTTGAGTTATTGAAAACTCGCTTCACATTTGTCCGTCCATTCGAACTTCTTATCCTTCTTCAGCAATTGGGTCATGGGTCTGGCGATACTCGAGAATCCTTCTACGAACTTGCGGTAATATCCTGCCAATCCGAGAAATGCACGAACTTGGGTTTGAGTGGTGGGGGCTTGCCAATCTTTGACATGTTTCACCTTTGCAGGGTCAACGGCAATTCCTCCGGCTGATACAATGTGGCCGAGGAATCCTACATCCTGTAACCAGAATTCACATTTGCTAAACTTGGCATACAGCCGATGCTCTCTATGGGTTCCAAGAATGGTCCTTAGGTGTAGCTCATGTTCTTCTTCTGATTTGGAATAAATTAGAATGTCATCGATGAAAACAACGACAAACTTATCCAGGAAGTCCATAAAAATCTTATTCATGAGATTCATGAAATAAGCGAGGGCATTGGTTAATCCAAAAGACATGACAGTATACTCGTATAATCCATATCTGGTGGTAAAGACAGTCTTTGGAATATCCTCTGCACGAATCTTGAGTTGATGATATCATGTCCTAAGATCAATCTTAGAAAACACTTTGGCACCGGTCAACTGATCAAACAAATCTTATATCTTGGGCAATGGGTACTTGTTCTTGATAGTGACATCATTCAACTTCCGATAATCCGTACACAAACGGTTACCTCCATCCTTCTTGTCTACGAACAAGACAGGTGATCTCCATGGTGACGCACTTGGTTGAATCAATCCAATTTCCAGCATGGCATCCAGTTGCTTCTTCAGTTCTGCTAGTTCAGACGGGTTCATACTATAGGGTCTCTGAGCTATGGGTCCGGTTCCGGGGATTAGTTCAATGATAAACTCGATATCCTGATCTGGGGGCATACCGGGCAAAACATCTAGAAATACATCGGGGTATTCACAGACTATCCGGACTTGGTCAATGGTAGGTTGGGCTATACTCTTGTTGAACTTGAATTGACGAGGTAAGGTTTCAGATACATGCTCGACTGATATTCCAGCTGTACTGGTCATGGTTATGGCTTTCTCGGCACAGTCAATCAATCATTTATGTTTGGACATCCAATCCATTCCTAGTACTACTTCCAAACCTTTAGTTCCAAGTACTATCAGATTAGCATAAAAGTCTATGCCATGGATTCGGATGGGGACGGTTTTGCAAATTTTCCTAGCTTTGGTGGTTGAACCGGGTGAACAATCATAACATGCTTCAAATTGGTTGGTTGAATCTTACTAGTGCATGAAAATTCTTCGGTGACAAATGAGTGGGATGCACCAGAATCAAACAACACTCTAGAGAGTACTGAATTAACAGAAAACATACCCAACACGACGTCTGGCGCTTCCTGGGCTTCTTCAGCATGCATGAGAAAAAGACGGTTGTTGTGGTTGAGAGAGTTCCCTGGGGCAAACCTTCTTCTTGGCTGAACACGACGCTGCTGCTGAGCTGGTGTCATGGTGGTATCACGGCATATGCCATGGGTAGGCTAAAGTTGGGGCCGATGGACGTGGAGGAATCTGAGGAGGGATGATGCAGTGAGGACCGCACTCGTATGAACAGGGAGAAATACAATGTATATAGGATTGAGGCTCTCATGTGGAGATAACACCTCTTTCTCTATATATAATCTCATATAATCTTGCCATACTTATGGATACAATCATGCTCCTTGAGCCGTATTTCATATGCCTCTGTCTAGATCTCTCTGTGAGAGTGGAGGAGGAAGAAGAAGAAGAAGAGCTCCTATTGAGCAGAGAGGGGAAGAGCCCTTCGGGGCCTCTCCTAGAACGATCCCCCTGGTGATCCTTATAAAGGGGAGCCCAGGGGACAAGACTTGTTCTCCACGGTTGGCATCTGTGTAGCATATTCCTGGCATCTTCTTAGATGTTGAGCATATGCCTTGGCATCTTTGGAGATGCCAGGGCATATTCCTTAGCATATTCCTGGATGCCATAGGCATATTTCTTATTGCACCTGTCAGTCTGAGGCAGGGACGTCCCAAGACTGGCACGTGATATGAAGGTCTTGACTTGGCGTGAAGGTGTGTCGTTGTAGGGTTTGTAGGAGCATCTGGGAGTGAATATTAGGTCTACCAGGTCAATATAATTCAGCCCACGTACCCTGGACAGCGTGTTGATTCGGCCTAGGACTTGACTGATTCGGCCTGGTTCAATTAGCAAGGGATATAGGTCCATCCGAGTTACCGAATGAGGCCCAGTCGGATTACTGAGTGCGGCCCATCCGGAAAAGGTGAGCTGGCCCACGGTGGGCCGGCCAGGTCGAAGCAGATGCCGGCCCACCCGGGGTGCCTGGTGATCTCTGGAGGTTCGCCCGCGGTGGGCCAAAATGACTGGCGCCAGCCCACCCGGGTTATGCTGGCGAGGTTTCCCCTGGTGGGCCGCATCTGGCCTGCCCGGGCGACGTATGGAGAGGACGCTGGCGGGGTTGGTTCGCTCGATGGTGTCCCGGCGGGATTTGGCGGGGTGACGAGGTTGGCGAGGTCGAGGTCGGCAAGATAAGGTGGGGACGCGGTGGGCCGAGGTGATTAACTCGGTCCATCTGGTTGACTCGGCCCCAGTGGTTATAATTCGGCCCATCTTTATGCAAGGCTGATCTTGGAAGCTTCTCACTTGGGCCGAATAGGTGCTGAGTCGGCCCAAGTGCACTTTTCTTCTCCTTTTCTTTATTCTGTTTATATTTTATGTCTCTTAATTGACTAATCTAGCATTCTATCGAATAGCTCGATACACCAACTCTGGGGTACCTAGGGGTACACCCCTGACATTAGTCCCCGAGGCTATGTGGGACTCATGGAGTCGCTCATAGGCTTTAATTTTAAATATTCCCAGAGTTTTTTTTCGACTTACTGTACCTTGGTCGTATACTTTTATGTCTTATAACCCTTTTGGGTAATTTTTTGACTCCTAGCCTTCTTGGGCACTGCTCATAACCCTTTTTGACTTCTGGCCTTCTTGGGCACTGGTCATAACCCCTTTCGGCAAGTTTTTGGACTTCTGGCCTTCTTGGGCACAGGTCATAACCCCTTTGGGCAAGTTTTTGGACTTCTGGCCTTCTTGGGCACTGGTCATAACCCCTTTGGGCAAGTTTCTGGACTTCTGGCCTTCTTGGGCACTGGTCATAACCCTTTTGGGCAAGTTTTTGGACTTCTGGCCTTCTTGGGCACTGGTCATAACCCCTTTGGGCAAGTTTTCGGACTTTTGGCCTTCTTGGGCACTGGTCATAACCCTTTTGGGCAAGTTTTTGGACTTCTGGCCTTCTTGGGCACTGGTCATAACCCCTTTGGGCAAGTTTTCGGACTTCTGGCCTTCTTGGGCACTGGTCATAACCCTTTTGGGCAAGTTTTTGGACTTCTGGCCTTCTTGGGCACTGGTCATAACCCCTTTGGGCAAGTTTTCGGACTTCTGGCCTTCTTGGGCACTGGTCATAACCCTTTTGGGCAAGTTTTTGGACTTCTGGCCTTCTTGGGCACTGGTCATAACCCCTTTGGGTAAGTATTTATTGGAGTTATCTGTTTCCAAATCCGAGTCATTTTACTCAAAGTTGACTTATGTCTTAAGTCTGAGTCATTTGACTCAAATCCGAGGTATATGACTCAAATCCGAGTCATCTGTCTCCAAATCCGAGTTACTTTACTCAAAATTGACTTATGTTTTAAGTCCGAGTCATCTGACTCAAATCCGAGGTATATGACTCAAATCCGAGTCATCTGTTTCCAAATCCGAGTTACTTTACTCAATTTTGACTTACATCTCAAATCTGAGTCATCTGACTCAAATCCGAGGTATATGACTCAAATCCGAGTTATCTTATTCCAAATCCGAGTTACTTTACTCAATTTTGACTTACATCTTAAATCCAATTCATCTGACTCAAATCCGAGGTATATGATTCAAATCCGAGTTATCTTATTCCAAATCCGAGTTACTTTACTCAATTTTGACTTACATCTCAAATCTGAGTCATCTGACTCAAATCCGAGGTATATGACTCAAATCCGAGTCATCTGATTCCAAATCCGAGTTACTTTACTCAATTTTGACTTACATCTCAAATCTGAGTCATCTGACTCAAATCCGAGGTATATGACTCAAATCCGAGTCATCTTATTCCTGAGATACAATTTGATCTGATGAGAAGATGGTAACTTGCCTTAGATATGGATCTGAGATACGAATCCGAGATAAATCTTTGGGATATGATAATAGGGTTAATCGCTGAGATATGTGAGTCGAGATGTAGATCCGAGATATAGATTCAAGATATGATATGCTGGCAAATAGTCATCCGAGATATGGGATAACCTAGCAAGATAATCCAATATCAATCCGAGTCATAACATAACCTGGCCACCTGGCAAGTTGATTCAAACTTTAGTCCAAATCTGAGATAATCTAGTAGGCTGAACTAGAATACAAATCCAAATTATAATATATCCTGGCAAGCTGAATCAAATGTTAGTTCGAATCAGAGATAAGATACTAAGATGAGTTAAAGGTTAATCCGAAGCATAAATAAACCGACTCAAATTCTATCTGAATCATCAATAAGCTGGCTGACGAGCTGAGTTAAAGGTTAATCCAAAGCATAAATATACTGATTCAAATTCTATACGAATCATCAATAAGCTGGCTCGTGAGCTGAGTGAAAGGTCAGTCCAAAGCGTAAATAAACTGACTCAAATTCTATCTGAATCATCAATAAGCTGGCTGACGAGCTGAGTCAAAGGTTAATCCAAAGCATAAATATACTGACTCAAATTATATCCGAATCATCAATAAGCTGGCTGACTAGCTGAGTTAAAGGTTAATCCAAAGCATAAATATACTGACTCAAATTCTATCCTAATCATCAATAAGCTGGCTTGTGAGCTGAGTTAAAGGTCAGTCTAAAGCGTAAATAAACTGATTCAAATTCTATCCAAATCATCAATAAGCTGGCTGGCGAGCTGAGTTAAAGGTTAATCCAAAGCATAAATATAATGACTCAAATTCTATCTGAATCATCAATAAGCTGGTCAAATTCATACCCAAACCTATATAAGTTTTTCTCCATCTAAAAGTGATTCTACGGATACGCTGGCTAGTCCCCGGGTTGAGTTATTTTCTCCCCGGGGTGAAGGATCGAATGTTGGTGGCTGAGTTATCTGTTACTTACAGTAAGCTTGGAGAAGAGTTTGAGTCATTCTTGCTGAGTCTTACCTGCCTTGCTGAGTCACACTTGGAGACCCCTGCGCTTACCTCTCTGTTCTCTTGTTCGCCTGTAGGAGCTGAAGGTGCTCTCTCTGTTCTCTGTTTGCCTCGAGGAGCTGAAAGTGCTCTCTCTGTTCTCTGTTCGCCTGGAGGGGCTGAAGGTGCTCTATGAAGATGAGGTTGATGAAGATGCTCACGTCCGGATGGAAACCCAACCAATGCCACTAAAAGGCCACACGGTGGGCGCCAAATGTCGTGGTGGTATCACGACATATGCCATGGGTAGGCTAAAGTTGGGGCCTATGGACGTGGAGGAATCTGGGGAGGGATGATGCAGTGAAGACCGCACTCGTATGAACAGGCAGAAATACAATGTATATAGGATTGAGGCTCTCATGTGGAGATAACACCTCTTTCTCTACATCTAATCTCATATAATCTTGCCATACTTGTGGCTACAATCATGCTCCCTGAGCCGTATTTCCTATGCCTCTGTCTAGATCTCTCTGTGAGAGTGGAGGAGGAGGAAGAAGAAGAGCTCCTATTGAGCATAGAAGGGAAGAGCCCTTCGGGGCCTCCCCTAGAACGATACCCTTGGTGATCCTTATAAAGGGGAGCCCAGGGGACAAGACTTGTTCTCCACGCTTGGCATCTGTGTAGCATATTACTAGCATCTTCTTAGATGCTGAGCATATTCCTTGGCATCTTTGGAGATGCCAGGGCATATTCCTTAGCATATTCCTGGATGCCATAGGCATATTCCTTATTGCACCTGTCAGTGTTAGGCAGGGACGTCCCAAGACTGGCACGTGATATGAAGGTCTTGACTTGGCGTGAAGGTATGTTGTTGTAGGGCTCGTAGGAGCATCTCGGAGTGAATATTAGGTCTACCGGGTCAATATAATTCGGCCCACGTACCCTGGACAGCGTGTTGATTCGGCCTGGGGCTTGACTGATTCGGCCTGGTTCAATTAGCAAGGGATATAGGTCCATCCGAGTTACCGAGTGAGGCCCAGCTGGATTACTGAGTGCGGCCTAGCCGAAAAAGGTGAGCTGGCCCGCGGTGGGCCGGCCAGGTCGAAGCAGATGCCGGCCCACCCCGGGTGCCTTGTGATCTCTGGAGGTTCGCCCGCGGTGGGCCAAACTGACTCGAGCCAGCCCACCCGGATTATGCTGGCGAGGTTTCCCCTGGTGGGCCGCATCTGGCCCGCCCGGGCGACGTATGGAGAGGACGCTGGCGGGGTTGGTTCGCTCGATGGTGTCCCGGCGGGATTTAGCGGGGTGACGAGGTTGGCGAGGTCGAGGTCGGCAGGATAAGGTGGGGACGCGGTGGGCCGAGGTGATTAATTTGGCCCATCTGGTTGACTCGGCCCCAGTGGTTATAATTCGGCCCATCTTTATGCAAGGCTGATCCTGGAAGCTTTTCACTTGGGACGAATAGGTGCTGAGTCGGCCCAAGTGCACTTTTCTTCTCCTTTTCTTTATTCTGTTTATATTTTATGTCTCTTAATTGACTAATCTAGCATTCTATTGAATAGCTCGATACACCAACTCTGGGGTACCTGGGGGTACACCCCCGACAGCTGGGGCATTTGCATTGGGGGCTGCGGCATTCTTCTTGGGGCACTCATTGGAGTAGTGACCCTTATTTCCACAGTCATAACAAGTTACTTGCGACTTGTCCTTTGCTGCAACAGGCACAACATTGCTTCCAGTCCTCGGGGCAGTGTTGGTGTTGGTGGTGGCATTGTTGTTGTTGAACTTGGGTGGTGCACAATTGAAATTGCTAGAGTTGCCGGAGTTGTTGTGATTTCCTCCAGGCCTCGGGTTTCCACGGTTGGGATAGGTCGGTCGGTTCATCGAGGGTCTGTTGGTTCTCGGGGCAAATCCTGGAGATGGGTTAGGGTAATACTTTGGGGTCTGATGGGTTCCTGGATGATGCATCATGCGACGCTTGTGGTTCTCATTGGCTGGCTTCAATATCAGCAAAGGAGATATTGACAAACACAGTCTACATCTCATCGTGCAGACCATTCAAGAATCTCTCTTTCTTCTTGGCTTCGGTGTCGATCTCATCCGGGGCATACCTAACTAATGACAAGAATTTGTCACGATATTCCACTATGGTCATCCATCCTTGCTTCAGCTCTCTGAACTCATCTCTCATTCTCTTAATCAAACCCGGTGTCACATGGGTTCTGTTGAACTTGACCTTGAATTCCTCCTAGGTCATCATCTGTCATCCGGTCATTGCATGAACGTTGTTCCACCATGCTCTTGCATCTCCGGCTAGATAGTGGGTGGCGAACAGAACTTTCTCGTTAGCTTCCACTCCGGCGACTTCTAGGTTGTTTTCCATGGTTTGCAGCCAATCGTCTGCATCTAGGGGCTCTTCCGACTTAGTGAAAATAGGTGGGTTGGTATTTTAGAAATTCTTGAGCTTAGATCCATGGTTGTCCTGATTTCCTTGGCCTTGATTGTTGTGGGCCAGCTGGGCTATCTGCTGAAGGGTGGCTAGGTTGGCTTGACGTTCGTCTCTTTCAGCTTCGCGGTCAGAAACCAACATTTGCAGGATCTGCAACATCGGGTCCGGGGATGAACCACTTCCTCCGCGTGGCATCTGAAGATTGAGATAGATCATGAGAAAAGAGGGAAATTTCTAAGGTTTAGGGATTTTGAAAAGTTTTTAAAGTTTGACTCAGATTTTCTAGCAACTTGCTTTTCATTCATTCATTCATTCATAGAACACGATACAAACACACACCACAAAACAAGAAAAACAGATGGTTTTAAGAACCATTCTGGAAACTACGATACAGTGGGACCGAATAAAACTCACTACGCTAGTGCTCAAGTGCTACTACTCCTCGGAGTCAGTGTAGTCGTCATCCTCGTCATCCTCATCGTCATCGATGAAGGCGAAATCATCCTCATAGGTGAAGAAGTCCATAGTCTGATCCTCCAGAAAATCATCATCATCGCTGAGATAGGAGTAGGGGTCTCCACGAAGATCCTCTCTGGCATTCTCTCTTTCCTCCAGCTGCATGTCTCTCTCGTGGATGGTCACCTCCAAATCCGAGATACGGTGGCGAAGACGAGAAATGATGCGCTCCTTATTGTTGAGATGACGGCGGCGAGACTTGCGATCCTTCGCTAGCATGGCGATGGTCTGATCCTTTGTCTTGATGATGGCGGACTTGTGGTTGGAGTAGTCACGACAATTGTCCAATTCCTGCTGACGATCGTACATCATGAAGCTAAGGTGGTCCAACTGAGTCTTCATCTCGTGGTGGTATGGGGCTTCCAGTGGCTGTCCCATAGCATCACGCCTTGGACAAAACTCAAAGCGGGTACCCTTGATCTGGTTGATACTCTGCCAACACAGACGGACAAGAGCTTCCTGGATGGCCCTGGCAAGTCCATCGAGCCAGTTGTTTTCTCTTAAGGTGAACTGAATTCCCTCGTGGGAGGTTCAATATTTCCTTGGAGACTTGCAACAATTAGCCACTTCAGATCTTCTCCTCCTTGATAATTGAGCTGAGCTCCGAAGAACTCGGGGTGCAGACTCTCCAGAAGTTCCGAAAGCTGGTCCAAATCCCGCTCAAAGATGAGGTCTCCTCCATTCCCTAGCTGATAAAACTTGCTGTACTTCACGTCCATCTATAAGAATATAGGATGAGTAAGTTAGTAGAGTGATCAAGTGTGTAAAATTTTAGGTATTTTGCAAGAGTTTTTGGGGAACATGAATTTTTATGAAAGAAACAAAGTGATAAGAATGGGAATAAGTTTTTGTAAATATTTGCTTTATTTAGTTTTGAAACTAAGTTTTTGATTCAAACACCCAGTCTAACTAGGGTCTCCTATGGTCAGGATGGCTCTGATACCAACTTGTCAACACCCGGATTTTTAATCCCAGATGCCTGTTGTGCCATACATCGCAATCCTAGGATTACCATTTTTTCGAGACATAACAGATTTGGATATCACAGTACATCATCCCATTACAAACCATACATAAGGTCTTACACAAATAAGGATCTCATGATCCAGTTCTTAATACAAATCAAGCAGCGGAATAACGTAATAATAACAGTAGCGTAGGCGAAGCTCCATCTTCGAGGTCACAAGCAATGCTGACGATGGTAGATGATCCTAGTTGTCGTAACCTTCCTGGGGTCCTTCATCCTGATACTCCTCCTCATAGTCTGGCCACGGGAATAGCCAAGGACAAATCCATGAGTACTCTTTAGTACTCTCAAACTAATACTAAAACGTGAAGGGGGTTTTTTGTAGTAGGACACTAAGATCTAGGGTTGTTTTGCAAAAAGCCAGATTTACCTCTACTAAGTTCAGAAGCAATAAAAGCTAGTTGAAATTTTATAACACCTAAGCGAGAACTTGAATTTCATATCACAACTCTGTTGTGGTCAAGTCAAATTCTCAATTCATTTCACAAGTCATCTTGAAAACATATGACGGGGGAACAGTATGGCCACTCCAACTGTCCATAACCGCGGACGCGGCTATTCGAATAGTTTGACACTATGCAGATATTGTACACTTTCACCACAACATTCGATACATCTGTCAGGAACAAATCCTGAATTCACCATATTCAGTATGCGGATAATCAATCCTAACCTTTCAATTACACGCCCTAGTATAGGCACCTCTCCTGTGAGTTTGGCCTCCCAACCATGACTAACTGTCATCTTGGGTACTGCACAGGTGGACAATCTTCACAAGGTAGCCTCATCCCAGACCTTGGCCATGAGGGAACCCATACTAAGGTATATAAGTTTCTAGTCAAGCCCTACCCAATTTTCAGGTATTGTGGTTATACGGTAAAATTGGAATGGTATCGCATCCAGACAACCATCAGTTTTATAAAGGGCTAAGGCTCATGCCTTAACATTTTCATCATCCAAATCATCTGGTGTTCGGAAACACATGTCAAAACATCTCAGTAGAATGACTCATCATTCTAAGGTTTTCATAACCATTTTCTACCAAGTATTCCCATCTAAAGTTGATCAAGTTTTATGCTTAGCACTAGCATCTACAAGTGGGGGTGAGTACTAATGAGGGGTGGTAAACCAGTGGAGTTTTAACCAAGTACAATCTCATACCTTAGGGTGACATCAAGATTATCTAGCTTAGGACAAATTTAATTCTCTTTATGCAACCTTCAATTATCTTCCTAGAATCTACAAGTCACTTAAGTAGACTCTAAGTAATAGCTTTGATAAAGAAATAAAGTAGAAAGCTTGCAAGTAAAACTAGGAGGGGGTATCATCCAATATGTCTAACTAAGCATGCTTAGTGCATTGCATAGGTTATCTAACTTTCATAATTGCAAGTGTTAGCTGGCTCAATCAACTAGTAGTATTAGGCTTGCCTTGTGCAGAGCAGTGGTTGAAGTTCGCCTCGGCTTCTTCTTCGTAGTATCCTCCTTCCTCCTTGTATCCTTGGTCGGTACTAGCGTCTATGAATAAATATGAGGTACACAATCACCAAACAATACTTAACTACTTTCAATCATCACACAAAAGGGTTCCATAGATGATCTAGCATCATCACTAACATTCAAGATTAAAGCATTTGCATTATTTATTTATTTTTAGAAAAGTAATTTCTACTCATTGAAAAACTACTTAAGATTTAATATTCTACAAACCAAACATGGGATCATGTTGACACATGTCATCACCACATATTTCAGTACATGAGAATGTGATTTAAAGTGGTGTCACAATTTAATAAGGTTTAACCTTTTATTTTAAATAAAATAAGTGACTAGAAATGCCTATGTGGCATTCTATTATTACTTGAACATTATTTCTAAAAGTAAACCCATATGTTTTTATATATTCTGAAAGGTATGGTAAAATATGATTTTTGAGAGTTGGAATCAACTCAAAAGCTATTATGGTTGAAATTTGAAAAATGTTTCAATGCAGAAAAGATTCTGCCTTGTTATTTGTACCAAGGATGATATATAGATCCAAATTATTTGAATCCAACGGTCTTGGATTAAGCATTTCAATACCTTTCTAACAAAACTGGTTTCATTCAATTTGGTTCACTGAATTGAGCTGGGTTAATTTTTGAAACTAGGTACAAAACTGAGTTTGAATATAAATAGAAAAAGCTAAATTCAAACGAGTGGGCTGCGCGGGAAGGGTTATTGGGCCTGTCCAGTGTCACTCCGCAGCGCGGGGCTTAGCTGACATGGGGTCTACTGGTCAGTGGCTCATAAAACGCAAAGCGGTATGGGGCGATGTGGTGCGTTGGATTAGTAGTGAGATCAACGGCTGAGGGTCGTCGTCGACGATGAACATGTCACCGGCGAGCTCGAACCCTAGCGGCTCGGTGGGGGTGCATAGGGGCATAACGGGGCTCCCGTGACAACGGTGAGGCGGGCAAACGAAGAAGTTGACGACGGTAAACTCAGGGGTGGTCGCGGTAGCTCCAGGGGTGGTCGAAATCAACGGCTCCCTTCTTCTCCAGAGGCGGCCTGCTCCGGCGCAATTCCGGCGAACTGCTGCTCCTCGTGCTCCGGCTAAGGGGTGGAAGTATCAGTGAGGTGAGGGGAGTGAGATGGTGTGAATAAATCGAGCGGGAGTCGTCTCCTTTTATAGGCTCGACGGCGAGACCAAGAGGGATCGGCAGGCGACGGTGGCGACACGGCTACGGGCGGCTAGAGGCATGGCCGAGGTTGGCGATCAACGGGCGGTCTCCTGGCGATGCTCTAGAGCTTAAATGCGCGTGTAGGGGTGGTGGCAAATGGTCGGGAACACGCGGTGCTCTGCGAGGCAGAGGCGGCGCACTCCGCGGCGAGCAGTGGTTACGGGGTACGGGCGGTGAAACGAACATGTCTGGTGGTCTCCTGGGACGGTGGGGTGCATGCTGGCGGGCGGCAAGGGCTCGAGGTGGTCGGGTTGCGTGGGAACGGTGTGTGCTCTGTGGTGCGCGTCGGCATGGTCGACAGCGGCGCGGGCGCGGCGTTCCTGGCGGTTCTGCTTGCTGTCTTCGAGATAGGGCTGGTCGAGAGGGGGCGGTGAGGCATGGGCTGCATGATAGACAAGGCTGGCACGGCTAGTTCTTCTCCTAGCTTGCTGTCCACACTGGGGTGACATGGGTGCTCTCGGCATGCTCACCATTGACTGCATTGGCAAGCTCACAGTGGTGCTAGAGGTTAGTTAAGGTTGCTAGATGATCTACCAAGGCTAGTTGTAACCAGAGAGGGAACAAGGTTGGCCCAAAACACTGCTCAACATAGTTTTTTTTGATTTTCTTGATTTGCATCTGCAACCTGTTTGATGAAATGGCCGTATGAACTTGAGTTTTGAATTTTGAAAATATTTTTGGTGGGTGTGCTAGGAATGTGTTGAGGATTCTGTGGATGCTTGGGTTTTGAAAATTGAGCTTGTTTGAGTGGTTTTTGAAATAGTGGGATCTTCCCATATGAAATAGATTCAATTTTAAATTGTCATTTAATCTAAGCATTTAAATGTTTTTGGATGATCACAAAGTGGGGCTTGGTACCTTATTATGAGTACTATCAAGGGGTGCAAAGATCCATACATGTTTCAGTTAAGTTCTGAAAGTTAAGGATAGCCAAAGTAGGCATGGGAGTTAATTTGGCCAAAGTGACCATTCACCTAATTTGTTTGTTTTGACTTGTTTGTCTTTGGGAAAAGTTTGGGGATTGTTTAGATGATGTTTATTTCACCTAAGAATCATTTTACAAGCAAAGAAACACAGAACTGTGGCAATTCAAAAGAATCCAAATGTTAATACATACACATATGAATGCTTTCATATTTTTAATTGGAAAAGTTTTTGTTAACCCTAATTTTGATGATTAGAGTTTGATGATCCAAGTTTAGTATTTTTGGGATATTACACATGAGGTTCTTGAGGGCCTTGGGAAATTCAGTCTTACACTCCAAAGTCATGGTCATGAGTGGTCCCTTCCTCACGGCTTCGTTGATGGAGTTCATCTACAAATAAAGATGAGAAAGAAGATTAGAAAAGTTTATGATAAGAAAAAGACAAGTGTGGAAATTGTTGAAAAAATTTCCTTAGTGGTTTCTAATCCAATCCTAGGGTCATAATCCTATAGGAAACACAGTGCTCTGATACCATCTGTAAGATCCCACCTTTATAAAGGTAAAGATCCCTGTGATTGCAATGCTAGTTCCTGGATCAATTGCTAGCATCCATAGTTTAAGATGAAGTACACAGAAACAAATTTCATTATTACATCGTCATTCCAGAGATAACATAGTATTTTACAACTCCATAGCCATAGGCTAGTACAAGAGATTATCATAACATTATAAATAAAAGTCTTCATCTTCATGTGCCACAGGCAAGCATGTTGAGTGTAGACTCATAACCCATAATCATCATCAAAGTAACCTGCAAGATCACAAGTTACAGCCACAGTGGGTCAATACATTGGAATAGTATTGGCAAGTGATACCTTAGTAGAATATTAGCATCTAGTTACTACATGAATTTGGCTAAGTGTAGCTTAGGATTGCTTTTCTCAAAATAGGTTTTACCTATCAGTTGAAAACACTAAGTGTTTGTTTGGCAAAAACTCTCAAGGAACCACCAATAGAGATTGGTGAACCTTCACCCTTTTTCAACCACAAGTTTTAACTTAGAAAATTGGGATGAGGAGATTCTTGATAGCTTCCATGTCTTGATGCTCAAATTTTCCATTACCGGGGACACGGCTAAGTACTTAGTTTCTTCCTTCTACAGAGGTGGTGCACTTTCCCCATAAGACTTGATTTTCACCAAGACAGGACCTTTCAGAAGCCTTCCCTTAGACCAAATGGATGCATTCCAACCTATCATCCCACTACCACCAACTGTCCAAATGGCTAAGTTATTGCAACCTTTATGATCCAGGCAGAGCCCATAATGCCATGTGGTCGCACTAGAAGCTTATTAACATTTGGCATCTCAAATCCCTTTGTTCCTGGGTGGCAATCCACAAGTGAGATACACAAGGTAAACCATATAAATGGGCCTTGTGTAACCACTCAACCAAAAACCACCAAGCAATTACCATTCCACCTAGGTGTTTCATTCACTTAGTTGTTTTATTAAGAAAAAACATAAGTCAAAGACTTAGCAACATTTTTACATAGCATGTATATATTTCACCCTTGGTTGCTACTAGCTAGGCTAAGCATGGAAATAGAAAGTATCTTAACTTAGAGGAAATTCTAACAATTCTACAACTACTAGGATTTCCCAAGCATATCATATTGATATTTAGCAAAATATTCATGCAAGCCCTATACAAAATAATTCTAGTGCATAGTCAAAATATTGGGACAAAAATATGAATCACCACTTGCCTTGGTAGTTGGGGGAGTAGCAACAATCCTCACAATCACAATCACCACTAGCACCAAAATCTACACATAAAATGATAGCACCAAATTCACATATCAAAATAAACAAGCAAAAATATATGAATGCATGCAAATGCCATGTGATGATTTTATAAATCAAACAAGACAAGTGAAACAGTACTGAATAATAAACAAAACAATTATACACTAAATAAACTTTATTTAGCCTTTAAAACATTTTTAATTAATTTTTATACACAAAATAAGCTTACAAATGTCTCTGCAAAAACCACCAATTTTACAGATGCAATTTATTAAACAAAGTGTATGGTTGGATAGAATTCTTTCTCCTGATTCCAATGATATAAAATTTACAAAAATTGAACGTGTGGATCAAAAGTTATGAATTCTGCAAGTTTGAACATCTAATAGCTCTAATTTCAGATTTTAAATCTAAACCCTAGACACGTGGGCGTGTCTGATTGGCCCGTACCGTTTCGGCCGGATCGATCTACGTGGGCCGTTGGATTTAAGTGGAAGCGCATGGACAGATCTGCACATACCGCTTCGATTAAGTGATCTATTCCTGCGCATCAGATCTAGATCCAACGGCTACGACGCATGCGACCAAAATCTGGCGGCGCTAATGGGTGCTGGCGGCGGCGGCGCTTCTGCCGGCGATGCTCCGGTGATTCCAGAGGGGGCTAGGGGCTGGGTAGTGGCTTACCAAACTCACGTGAACACGACAGTGCTCAAGGTGTCGCTGGCGTGGGCGGGGGCGTGATGTGGTGGCCGTGAGACCTCGACGGAGTCGGGGACAGCGTCGGGCTTAGGCGGACGACGACATTGGCGATGTTCTGATCCACCCTAACACAAACAGAAGGCATCAGTGTGTGTGCAATGTTCAGGAGAACTCGATAGGGTCAAGGGGAAGGCGCGGGGCGGTCGAACCTCACCAAAATTCTTCGTCGGAGTTGGAGACGGCGTCGGGTGCTCACAGCGCTCGTCAAAGTCGACGTTCTGGGCCACAATCAGATGAACAAAGGATATCAGGAGGTGCGCATGAAGCAGGGGATCATCCCAGAGTGATTGAGGAGTGGGCGCGAGCTCGATGCTTACCGGAATACCTCGCCGGAGTCGCTCAGTCAGCGGCGGTGTTTAGCGAAATAGGGGCAGCCTGGTGGCGGAGCGAGCGAGTGGAGTGAGGGGAAATGTGTGGGGTGGGGAGGTGGTTTTTTATCCGGAGCAGGGGCGTCATTCACGCGGCGAATCAATGGGAATTAAGCCGGGTTTATTCACGGCGTCACTACAGGGAGGTAACGGCGGAGCGGCATCTGCGCGCGATGATTTGGGGGAGACGACGATGACGTGGAGAAGGGCCCAGCGTCAGTGGCTGCGGGGTATGGTTCACGTGGCTGAGAGAGAGGGTAGAGGGGGAATGGCCCATGTGGGCTTACTGGGCCGGTTCTGGTGCTGGGCTCAAATGGTAGCGCCTGTTCTTATTTTTTTCTTTTCCCTTTTCTTTTTCTAATTTTATTTTCAGGAATGTTTTTCAAATGTTTTTCACATGGGTTTGAATTCAAACTTGTTCTGAATTTTTGTAAAGTAAAGCTTGCACCTTTTTGGCTACAGAACAATGTTGCTCACTAAAATTACTTTGGCCCATTGGAATTTAAAATAAACAGTGCCTTTATCACTTATTTAATAAAGACATATGAATGGTTTTAAATTAATATTTTGTTTTGAAAATATTTTGTTCAAGCTTTGGAAAATATCAATCAATCATATGATCAATTCTTTACTGGTCAAAACAAATATTTCTCATATTAGAGAGTAGCATTAAGGTTATTGCCTTGCTTGCATAAAATAATAGATCACAAGGTTTCTGTTTTTTGAAGAATTGATCCTAAAATGATTATGAATGCATGAATGATATGCAAACTTTGAAATCATGATATTTGGGATGTTACAATGCAATTATGAGCAACTTGAACAGGAACATCCTCACATATACCAACAGGAATAGTAGTTGACTTATTAGCCATTTGCAAAGATATTGTACGGGTTCGTAGCATGGAAAACAAAAATTATCTCCAACAGATATATCAGTTGGTATCAACTTTTCTAGCTGGAGTCTCTTATAGAGAGAAAAAGGCATAACACTAACTCCAGCTCCCAAATCACATAAATTAGTTCTAACATAATTATTCTTAATGGATCAAGGAATAGTAGGTATACCTGGATCACCAAGTTTCTTTGGAATCTTACCATTGAAGGAATAATTAGCAAGTAGAGTAGAAATCTCTTCATTAGGAATCTTCCTTTTATTAGATACAATATCCTTCATATACTTTGAATAAGGAGGCAATTTAATAGCATCAGTCAAAGGAATTTGCAAGAATAAAGGTTTCATCCACTCACAAAACTTGTTGTAGTGTTCTTCCTCCTTTGACTTGTGTTTCTTACCTGGAAAAGGCATACGCTTCTGCACCCAAGGTTCCCTCTCTTTACGATGTTTATTAGCAATAAAATCTTCCTTTGTGTACCTACTGTTCTTAGTGTGCTTCTTAGGTTCTTCCTCACCTTCCTCCTTATCAGGAGACTCATTATTATTACCACTCTCAGTTTCATCATCAGAGACAGATATACTATTAGGATCTACAACAGGTTCAAGTGGTTCCTCAACTATCTTATGTTTCTTTTTCTTTCTCTTACGAGGACTACCACTATCTTCACCTTGTTGAGAATCTTGCTCAATTATTTTAGGGTGTCCTTCGGGATATAAGCATGTTTATCTCCTGAAGCATTAACTAGCATATCCTTCTGTACCTTAGCTAGTTGATCAAGTTGGGTTTGAACCATTTGAAAGTGTTTACAAAGCATTTTAATATCATTAGAAGTTCTTTCCACAATATCTTTCAACTCATGGATAGCCCTAGAGTTTTCCAATAAATGATCCTGAACTTGTTTATTTAAATACCCTTGTTTAACAATAAAAATGTCAAGTTCCTCTAAGCATTGATCAGGAGGCTTACCATAAGGAATATAACCTTCATCAAAATGTTGGAGAGAGTGTACCTCAATAGTAGATGAGTGGGGAATTGGCTTGCATAATTCTTCTATAGGAGGTAGATTCTTCACATCTTCAGCTCTAATACCTTTCTCCTTTAGACATTTCTTAGATTCTTTCATCACTTCATCATTTAATGCAATAAATCCCCTCTTCTTTGTCATTGGTGTTGGAACTAGTTCAGGAACAACTGGTTCAGGAGTAATAGGCTCAGGTGTATTCAGCTCAGTTGAAGTCCAATTATTATAATTCTTGCTTATCTTGGTCATTAATTCTTCAGCATCTGTAGGAGTCCTTTTCCTGAAAACACAATCAACAAAGCTATCTAGGTAGGTCCTAGAATCATTAGTTAGTCCATTATAATAAATATCAAGAAGCTCATTTTTAGGTAATGGACATCCAAGATGTGCATGAATCAAGGAACAAAATATTGTCCATGACTCAGGAAATTTCTCTTCTTCTCCCTGTTTAAAATCAAAAAGTCTCTGCAAAGCAGCATGTCTAGCACTGGGAGGAAAATATTTATGGAAGAAAGAAGCAATCAAGCAATCAGGGCTATCAATGGAACCATGAGGTATCTATTAAACCAAGCCCTAGCTTCTCCTTTTAGTGAAAAAGGGAAGATCTTTGCAACAAAGTACCTGTGCATTTTAAAATCATCAGAGAACAAAGCACTCGTAGTAGAAAGCTCATTCATATGAGCCACAACACTCTCATTTTCAGTCCCACAAAAAGGTTCTTTCTCAACAATATCTAAATAAGACAAATCAAGAGAGAAACCATAACCTTCATCTTTAATATCTATGGGAGAAGTGGCAAACTTAGGATCATAGGACAACTTAGGCATAATAGTACGTCTAGCAAGGAGACTTTTCATAGCACTAGTACCATGTGTGTTTCGGCACTCCTCAACAAATTCATCAGTGATATCAATGTAACCATCATTAATATCATAACTCTCACTAGCAGGTGAGCTAACAGGTGTAACAGTGTCTTCACTAGGAGTTTCGGTATTTCCTAGACTAGCCATAGTAGCATCTAGAAAAGGACCTAATGAACCACTCGCATCAAGCACAGTAGAAGTAACATCATGAGCATCAAAAGAACTTTTAGATTCAGCAGTAGTAGCAGTGTGTGTAGCATGAGTATGTGGTGGTAGTGTGACAAGCTTACTTATAACAAACGGTGAATCAAGAGCAACAAAGGTGTTTAGGACTGTACCTCTTCTTGTAGTGGATGGTAAAAAAGGGAACTTTCCATCACGAGACTTCCCCATGATGAAAGGAATAGCAGTGAACAATAATAGATCCAAGTGAACTTACAAATAAAGCCATGCTCCCCGGCAACGGCGCCAGAAAATAGTCTTGATGACCCACAAGTATAGGGGATCTCAATAGTCTTCGCGGGTAGTATTACCCAATTTATTGATTCGACACAAGGGGAGCCAAAGAATACTTGCAAGCCTTAACAACTGAGTTTTCAGTTCATCTGCACCTGGAAATAGTTCTTGCTCACAGAAGTTTATTAGTAGCAATAGTTTGTAGTAGCAACAGCAAAGCCAGAGCAACAGCAACAGAGAAACAGTAGAAATAGTAACAGTAACAGTAACAGTAGGATCCGAGTGCGGTAGGCATAGGGATGGATGGACGGGCGTTGCATGGATGAGTCTAAACATGTAACTTCAAAGAACTAGGGCATTGCAGATAAATAATAACAAGCATCCAAGTACTTAACAATCCTAGGCATGTGCTCCAAGTCCCTGGCAGTGGGGCCTCTAGGGAACTACTGGCTATTACGGTGCTCCTTTTAATAGAGCACCGGATAAAAGCATTAACACTCCGTGAACACATGTGATCCTCACACCATAGCCATCCCCTCCGGTTGTCCCAATTATTGTCACTTTGGGGCCTTTGGATCCGGACAATGATATGTGTACACAACTTGCAGATAAGATCACAAACAATACTATCATAATGATTCAATAATAAGTTCAGATCTGAGATCATGGCACTCGGGCCCTAGTGACAAAAATTAAGCACAACAAGTTGCAACAAAGTCAAATATCACTAATAGAGATACTAGGCACTATGCCCTAATAGATCTTATTCGATTACATGATAAAACTCATCCAATCCCTACCATCCCCAAGCCTACAACGGGGGATTACTCACTCATGGATGAGGGAAACATCGGTGGTTGATGGAGATGCATTGGTGATGACGATGGCGATGATCCTCTCCAAATTCCCCGTCCCGGCAGGGTACCAGAATGGAGTTTCTGGATCCGAATCTTGGTTTCTGGTGGCGAGGGCGGAGCGGAACTCTTTCTGTAAAACTATCGAACCCCCCTCTGTTTTTAGGTCAGAAGTCAACTTATAGGCGCGGAGGGAGGCCGAGGAGCTTCCTGGGGTGGCCAGACCTCCCCAGGAGCAGGGTTAGTGGGCCCACGCCTGGGGTGGGTCTAGGTCCCCAGGCCTCCCCTCTGTCTCCCCTTCTGGATCCGTGGATCTTCTGGTGAGAAATACTTTTGGCATATTTTCCGGGATTTTTTCTCATAGTTCATTTTCTGCACAAAAACAAGACACCAAGGTAATTCTGCTGAAAACAGCGTCAGTCCATGCTAGTTGTATCCAAATCACACAAGTTTAGATAAGAAACAATAGCAAAGTGTTCAAGAAAGTAGATATGTTTTGGACGTATCAACCCCCGGGAGAAAAGTGCTAGGCGTCGGTGGTAGGGGGAGCTAGCCCCGACGAAAACAGTTGGGCGTCGGTGGAAGGGATCACTACCCCAGAAAATAGGCGTATTCTCCGGTGATAACACATAATATCACTAGAGAATTACAGAATCGTCGGTGATGTGGCATTACCATCGGCGAGATGGTCGCCGATGAGCCTGAACTCACCGGCGGTAGGCCATTATGGTTAGCCGACGATAGGGTTTTCCCTACTAGTGCCTGCCTGTCATAGCAGTTGCATCTCTCTTCGCAACAATTGTTTTAGGATTTTTCCTCCTATTCACCTCAGTCGTCGCAACCATGTGCCAATTCCTTTTCTTATTCCCAACCTCATGCCTTCTCCCTTTCTTCTTTGCAACCTCATGCTCACTTGAACCTATCGTATAAGATAAAAAATTATAGGAAATATGAATAGATCTGTTATGTCTACTTTATTAAAGTGTGAGTTCGATAAATATATTAAGATCCTACGACCACTATCTTTCAAGGTAAAGAGTCCCCCCACAAAGAGAAATAACTGCCTATCCTAACTCTGACGAAACTAGATCGTAATAAACCGCTAACTACTAAAACTGAATCTTGCGCTGAATCAATACGGAATCTACTAGAACTACGAGAGATTTCATCACGAAATTACTGGTACAACAAGAGGGACTTCAAGAAATTGATCAGCAAAGTTTGTACCTGATTCGTCCGACGACATCTTCATTCGATGAGATTGCGAACATGCTTCCGACAAGGTAGTGGTGGGGAGGCGTGGGGTGGCAAGGAGGGCGGTGAAGGCATGTGCTAGCAAGGAGAGGGGCTTCGGCAGCATTGCGGTCACATAGGAGATGGAAAAGACATTTGGATAGGGTTTGAGTGGCGGCGATCGGCGGGATAGGGTTTGACTGACGGCGGTCGGCGGGATAGGTTTTGACTGGCGGCGGCCGATGATGTCTACGCACTTCTATTCTTGTAGACAGTTGTTGGGCCTCCAAGTGTAGAGGTTGTAGAACAACAGCAAGTTTCCCTTAAGTGGATTACCCAAGGTTTATCAAACTCAGGGAGGAAGTGGTCAAATGTATTCCCTCTCAAGCAACCCTGCAACCAAGATACAAGAAATCTCTTGTGTCCCCAACACACCCAATATAGGTGCACTAGTTCGGCGAAGAGATAGTGAAATACAAGTGGTAACGGTGCCAGAAAAGAGCTTGACGGTGAGGCAAATACTAAAGGCAACAAGAAGGACCCAAGCAAACATGCAACAGATCTAGTTGCAAACGGTGTTTCAATGTTTAGAAACAAGGCCCAGGGATCATACTTTTACTAGTGAACACTCTCTCATATAAATATCCTCTCTTCATGATACTACTCTTAACTACTCTCCGATTGGACACTCTAATCATCAGTAGGGCTATAACAGCCCTCCTCAATGTCCGCCTTCCCCAATCTTGATAACCCCACACTGTCACCTTGAGCTCTAGATGGTTCCAACAAACACCACAATTTCATAGAGACATCCAACTCCAAATATAACTCATAACAAATATTCAATCTATCCAAAGTGCCACACACAGTATGCACGCTATCACTTTCACACACGTGGGGAAAAGCATAGATCTATTAAAGCATAAAGAGTATTTATGTAGACTCAAACCTAAGTGCCACCATGGTGTGCATGCTGTCACTTTCACACACATGGGGAAAAGCAGAGATCTAATGAAGCACTTTAGTAGCAAGGTAGATCTACTTGATTACAAAGCTCATGACCACAACAAGATCATGCATAGAGAGAGATGAACACATAGCTACCGATGGAGATGGCTCCTCCTCATCATGGGAATCAGCAATGGTGATGAAGATGGCGATGGAGATCGATGGAGATGGCTCCGGGGGCACTTCCCCATCCCGACAGGGTGCCGGTACAGAGACTTTCTATCCCCCGAATCTCCCCTTCGGTGACAGCGGCTCTATAGAGGTTTTTGTGGATTTATTCTTGATTATTTAGGGTTTTTGGGTCAGAGGCTTCTTATAGGAGCAGGAGGCAAGGTCGGTGTAACATCCCTAAAATCATGATTTCAAAGTTTGCATATCATTCATGCATGCATATAGATTTGAGATCAATTTCAAACTCATTTCAGAAAAACAGAAGCACATAGTGCTATGATTTTATGTGAGCAAACTTAAATCAAATGGCCATCCCCATTTGAGAGTTTGAATGATTTAAACCTAACTTGTTTGTCTTCCTTATTGAAAGGATTGAGTGTGGTTTGGACCAAGTTTTACAAAATGGGAATAGTTTCAAAAACCATTTTTCAAACTTTGCAAATCAAGTGCCAAGTCTCAGATATTTTGCTCCCCAAGTTTGACCAAGCCTTTGCAAAGCAACCACTTGATTTTATGCCTATATTTGAAACTTTTGCACACTGCAAAAACCCCAGAAAGATTTGAATTCAAAAAGAGTTTGAATTCATATCAAAACCATTCCTGAAAATCAAAACAGAAAAAGAAAAGGACAAAAGAAAAGAAAAGGGCCAGGCGCCAGGATTCTAGCCCAGCAACAGAACTGGCCCAACTAGCCCACCCGGGCCATTCCTCTCCCTCTCGCACGCGCAAGCGCACCCACACAGCCGCTGACGACCAGACCCCACCTCCTCTCTGCGTGTTTCGCTGGCGAGCGGACCCTCTCCACGTCACCCTCGTCTTCCCCAAACCGCGCCCGCAGACCACGTCGCCCCTGCTGTCAATGCCGGTAATGGCGCGGCGTAATTAGCCTTGATGCCGCAGGCGTTTCCTATCGCGCTTGAGCCTATATAAACCACACCTCGCCGCGGTCATTTCCCCCCACTCTCCTCGCTCACTCCGCCACCAGGCTGCGCGCATTTGCCCTCGAAGCCCCGCAGTACCGATGACTCCGGCGACCGATTCCGGTGAGCCTCGACCGCCTCCCTCTCTCTGGTTCAAACGATGATGCTCAGCATGATCTTGTGCACCTGCTGACACCTTTCTTTTGCCTGCTCGTGACCCAGGTCAACGTTTCCGTTCACGACCGCAACCACCTGCGCCGCCGCTAGACTCCGGCGACCAATTGAGGTAAAACCCGAGCGCCCCTTGCCCCCTCCTTTATGCGAGTTTGTTCGCCTGCGTCTTGCGCATCTCCTGATACCTCTGGTTCGTGCTAGGCCGATGCCAAACCTCGGCAACAACCATGACTGCAAGCGATAGACGCCGCCCGCAACTCCGACGAGCTCCAGAGACCGTGCCCGCGCGCCCCTTCGCAAACCAACGCCACGTTGAGCTTCAGCATGCCACCGCGGTTATGGTAAGACCCTTCCCCCACTCCCGCGTGACTTTGAACGCCAGGGCCTCCGCTGACTGAGCGCTCCGCTGCTCGCTGACGCCGCGCACCGCCAGATCATGGTCGCATGCTCGAGAGCCGTTGGATCTAGATCCAACGCTTGCGATAGATCCACTAATCGAACCGTTATGCTAGATCTGAACCGTGCATCGTTAGTTAGATCCTACGGCTAGCAAGCGTGATCCGGAACGAATCGGTACGCGCCAATAGAAACATGACGCGTGGCTAGAGTTAGATTCAAAAACAGAATTCAAATCAGATTTAGATCCAAATTTCAAATGGCTATAACTTTTGATTCCCATGTTAGATTTTTGCAAATTTTATACCGTTGGAATCAGGGAGACAAGCCCTTTCTGAATCCGCAATGTGTTTAGTAAAAAGTTTCTTTTAAAATGACTTTTTATGCAGAAACTTGTTTAGGACTATTTTGAGTATAGGATTTGTTTAGTAAATTGTTTTAGTGCTAAATAAGTTTAGTTAGCAAGTTTTTGACTTGGTTATGTTTCTGTATCATGCACTTGCTTGGTGGAGTTTTCAAAAATCATCACTTAGCATTTTCTTGCATGCATGCATTCATATTTTTGTTTGTATATGAATTGTGTGTAATTTTGTGCTACAAATTTTTGTGTAGATTTTGCTAGTGACTGTGATTGTGAAGAGTGCTCCTCTCCCCATTACCAAGGCAAGTGGTACTTCATGATTATTTTCATCCCTATATTTTGTATAAGCATTAGAAATATTTTTGCTAAGTCTTGCATGTTACTTTTGCCAAATGCTATGTTGGGAAATCCTAAGTAGTTGTAGAATTGTAGAATTGCTAGGAAATTTCCTAAGTTAAGTTACTATGCCATGCTTAGCCTAGCTAGTAGCAAACAAGGGTTGGTAAAGTATATACATGCTATGATGAAAATGTTTCTAAGTCTTTTGGACTTATGTTTTTCTTAATAAAACAACTAAGTCAATGAACCTCCTGGGTGGAATGGGACTTGAATGGTGGTTTTTGGTTGAGTGGTTACACAAGGCCCATGGACATGGTTTACCTTGTGTATCTCACTTGTGGTATGCCACCCAGGCACAAAGGGATTTGGAGGCCAAGTGTTGAGAAGCTTATAGTGCAACCACTTGGCAATATGGGCTCTGCCTTGATCATATAGGTTGCTAGAACTTAGCCTTTTGGACAGTTGGTGGTAGTGGGAATGATAGGTTGGAGCGCGTCCATTTGGCTAAGGAAAGGCTTCTAAAAGGTCCTGTCTTGGGAAACCAAGTCTGGTGGGGAAAGTGCACAACCTCTGCAGATGGAAAATCTAAGTACTTAGCCAAGTCCATGGTAATGGACAACTTGAGCATCAAGACATGGAAGCTATCAAGAATCTCATCACTCCAACTTCTAAGTAAAAACTTGTGGGTGAACAAGGGTGAAGGACCCCAATGTCTATTGGTGGTTTCTTGGGAAAGTTTTTGACAAAGAAAAACTTAGTGTTTCAACTAATAGGAAAAACATATTTTGAGCAAAGCAAGCCAAGCTACACTTAGCCAAAATGCATATAGTAATATAGTCCACTTAAAATTTACTAAGGTATCACTTGCCAATACTATTCCAAAGTATTGACCCACTGTGGCTGTAACTTGTGATGTTGCAGGTTACTCCGATGATGATTAGGTGTCATGAGTCTACACTCAACATGCTTGCCTGTGGCACATGAAGATGAAGACTTATGTTTATTTACTTATACCAAAACTCTTGTATTAGGCCTGTGGCCCTGAGTTGTAAAAGACTATGTTTTATCTCTGGAATGGATGTAATAAATGACCTTTGTATCTGTGTACTTCATCTTAAACTGTGGATGCTAGCAATGATCCAGGGACTAGCATTGCAATCACAGGGATCCTTTTTTCCTTTACAAAGGAGGGATCTTACAGTCGGTGGGGGTCTAGGGGGGCCACACCCCATGTGAGCGCCTCTAGGGCTTGCCCGCTCCTAGGGGGTGCGGCCACCCTGTGCCCCCCCCCTCCGACTCTGCTTCGTGGTTTTGTGTTGCTCTGGGAAAATAATGACTTTGGCTTTTGTCCCTTCCACTTCCGAGAATATTGATTTTCTTCCTTTCTGGAACCAAAAACAGAAGAAAAAAGCAACTGGCACTGTGGCAACTTGTTAATAGGTTAGTTCCAGCAAAGATATAAAAACACCTCAAAGTATAGACAAATCAAAGCAAAGTAGATACAAATCAAAGCATGGAGCATCAAAAATTATAGATACGTTTCCGACGTATCAAGCATCCCCAAGCTTACCTCCTGCTCATCCTCGAGTAGGTAAGTGATAAAAAGAATAATTTTTTAGGTGACATGCACCATCAAAATCAAGATCAAACCATTTGCAAGCATTGAAAGCTGGGATCAAAGAACTCTAAACATGTGCATGAAAGATGGAGTTCTAACAATAGGACATAGTAACTATGCATGCAACATGAAAGGCTACAAACAAAGATCATGAATAACATGCATTGAAAAATGTTTGTTTGTTTCACATACAGAAAACATAGCATAGTGGCAATCATCTTGTCCCTCATAGAGTAGCAATATAGATGCATAGGACACCTTCAAAGTTCACAAGGGTGACTAGAAACAAATAGCACAAGAACAAGTAATATCACAATATGCATCAATCAATAAGCTTTGGAACACTGGACACAGAATGACAACTATGCTCTCTTAATGGTGCCTAAAGGTAGAAGGTGGAGACTCAACATAATAGTGAAAGAAAGGCCCTTCACAAAGGGAAGCAGGAATTTCAAGTTTCAAAAACAGCTTCCAAAAATTATGGTACTTGTTAGCTTTCAACCCTCATTGCCCTATCATAAGCATCTTGAAGTGATTAAGGTTCAAGTGAACAAATATGGAGTATATGCTTGATGAAGTATAAGTTGGAAATCTCAAGTCCCTTGAATACGAGGGCCACACATCATGCTACTCAACTTCAGTCACCTGTAAGTTCTTGTCATTGTAAGTGTTTGCATATCATAGAGAACCGCCAACGAGGTACCCCTTGCACATGGTACAGGAGCTATCCCATAACCAAAATGACAAGGCAAGAAGACAATGAGCATCTCAACAATCTTCTTATCTACCATGGGTATATGGTGCTTTTTCTCTCTTTCCTCTTTTCTCAATGTGTCTCTTTTTTTTATAAGAAGAATGCTTCATAGATGTCACTATGGTGATGCTGCAAGTTTCCACCATGATTAGGCATGGCTTAGGCTAGCGGCCCAGGCTTTTCTCTAACACAGAACACAAACTCCATGGACTTACAAGTTCCCTTTTTATTTCACACCGGTGACATCCATAGACAAAAGAGCATGATATCAACTGAGTACAAAGTACAAGTGCAATGTTGAAAACGTTCCCCGTGACAGCACGGTTCTGCTAATTCCAACGTATAAGTGCAAGAATATACAACATAGATGATACAATGGTTCAATTTTATTAGGGGCAACGAATAAAAAGTGTGCCATCAAGTTTGTGAGGGCTCTAATCACTAAGTTTTCACATAACAAAATAGTTTTTTAATTGGAAGATCGCTGAAAACAAGAATATACTTGGAATGGTGTAACACACCATGCATAGGAATTTATAGTGGACACTTTGGAATAACTTGGTTTCTTGGGAGTTGGATGCATGAGTAGAGCTTACTCATACAAGTGGAGGCTAGCAAAAGAGTGGGAGCAACCAAATAAGAGAGCATAATGGCCATAATCATGCAGTGCAACAAAGCATACTAATCAAAGCATAGAGCGGTACTACAAGTCAAGGACTAAATTATCATAGAGGCTAATCGTGACTTGTGAGAGTCATACCATGGTGTGAGCATGTGCCAAGTCAACCGAAGCAAAGCATCAAAGGAGAATACCACAATACTTATGCTTTTGCATGCTAAAACAACGCATAATTCTTTCTAGGCACACTAAGCAATCCCAATTGTTTGGAACAAGACATGCTACAGCAATAATCACTAAGCATAAGGTTAAAGAAACAACTAGCATGTCATGCTAAAGTCTAAGTCACAGTCAATGCAAGCTCCTCTTGCACTTACAAGCAAGAACTTTCTACTCCTTCCCAACACCAAGCAACTTAGTTGAAACAACTCACAAAGATAATAATCAATAAATATCAGTGACCTTGTCTCACAAATCCACAAAGAAGAACTAAAAAGTTCTAAGCTAAAACCATGGGAAACTAAGGCTGAACGCAGTGCTAGCAAAAGTGAACACTCACAAACAAATAAGAATGAAAACTAGAGTGTTCTAGGCAATGAAAACAGTGTGTCTCTCTCCAAAAGAAGTGTGTTGTGATCAACCAACTTTGTTCAAGCAAACTAATCAAACAAAAACTAAAAACAAAAACAAAGACGCTCCAAGAACAACACAAATGTGCATGAAACAATAAAAACGAAGTGTCTTGACAGACCTGAGCTTTTTATTGATGAAGAAGGGGATGCCTTGGGCATCCCCAAGCTTTGACGCTTGCACCTCTTGAATATTTATTGGGGTGACACGGGGTGGCATCTCCAAGCTTGAGCTTTTGTCCATTCTTCATCTCATTACATCATTCTTTCTCTACACCTGCAAATTTTCCTTCGTACAGAACTTCACACAATCTTCATTAGCATCATTAGTGTATTCAAAAGATAATAGACCCTTAGTTAAAGCTTTGGAACAGCAAGACTTTTCACTAAAAACACATGATACTGTAGCAACACCTTCAAAAATCTCAATTCCCCAAAAGAGAACTCAAAAAGGAATCAATAAGAAGAAAATGCAAATAATGGCAGAAATCTGTCGAAACAGACCAGCAGTTAGAAACCGATTTGTTACAAGACCTTCTATTGCTCAAATAAGAAAGTGTTGAACTAACTAAAGTTAGCTAACATACTGGGGGATTTATTCGTAAATTTTCAGCTCAATCCGACTTCTAGAGACTCCTCACGAATTTTTATGGTGGAGGACAGAAATCTGTTTTGAGGCAGCAACTCCCCAAATCTTACTTCCATCTCATTAGAGGTCATTCTTGGCACAAAAATCAAATAAAAAGGATAAGGAGAGGTCATTACTGAAGTAATAACTTCCAAGACTCAAGAAAGCTCTTGGGTTATCTCCCAGCAAGTACTTTTCTTTACCGGCTTTAAGTTAGGCTTGATAGTTTGAGAAGATGCTCTCATATGAATTGAAGTAAAAGAGAGCATCAAGAACCAAATTCAAAACACATTTAATTCTAACCCACTTCCTATGCATATGAATCTTGTAAAGAAACAAGTCATGAAAGCACAAATCGACAAGCTTAGGAAAGCAAAACAAGTGCAACTTCAAGATTTTCAACATAAATAGGGGAAACTTAATATTTTTGAGATGCATAAAACCATGTTTCCCTCTCTCATAAAAACTTTCAGTAGCATCATGAATGAAATAAAAAAAATATATATATCACATAAAACATTCTTACCATGATCCACATGCATAAAATTATTATTACTCTCCACATTAGAATAGCCATTCTTATTAATTGTAGTGGGAGCAAATTCAACAAAATAGCTATCACTATCATTCTCATCACCATAATCATCAAATATAGGAGGCATATTGTAATCACAATAAATTTTCTCCTCAATAGTAGGTGGAAAGAAAATATCATATTCATCATTGTAATCATCATAGATTGGAGGTTTGGTATCATCATAAGCAATAGAATATCTATCTTCCAAAGCTGGGTGACTAAAAAGATCATTTTCATCAAAACTAGCTTCCCCAAGCTTAGACGTTTCCATAGCATTAGCAACAATGGTGTCCAAGTAATTCATACTAATAACTTTGCTATTAGCATGCAAATAAATCTCCATAGGTTTTTAAATTTTCGCTCCAAACACTTCATGTCCTAACTCAAGATAAATACTATAAAGCTCTCTAATTTTTTTTTGTTTTCCATTAAGCCTAACTAGTGAAAACAAGAAACAAAAAGACAAAATTGCAGAATCTAAAGGAAATAACTTCGAGCACTCACACCGGAGGATGTGAGTACCTTTTACCTTACCTCCCCGGCAACGGCGCCAGAAAAGAGCTTTCTGGCTTGCCGTTGCCATGGGGTAACGTGTTTGGGTGCCTTTTACCTTTCCTCCCCGACAACGGCTCCAGAAAATATCTTGATTTGGATTACCCTGAAGTGGACAATTGTTGGGCCTCCAAGTGCAGAGGTTTGTAGAACAATAGCAAGTTTCCCTGAAGTGGATTACCCAAGGTTTATCGAACTCGGGGAGGAAGTGGTCAAAGGTATTCCCTCTTAAGCAACCTGCAATCAAAATACAAGAAGTCTCTTGTGTCCCCAACACACACAATATAGGTGCACTAGTTCGGCAAAGAGATAGTGAAATACAAGTGGTAACGGTGCCAGGAAAGATCTTGACGGTGAGGCAAAGACTAAAGGCAACAAGAAGGAAGCAAGCAAACATGCAACAAATCTAGTAGAAAACGGTGTTTCAATGTTTAGAAACAAGGCCTAGGGATCATACTTTCACTAGTGAACACTCTCTCATATAAATATCCTCTCTTCATGATACTACTCTTAACTACTCTCCGGTTGGACACTCTAATCATCGGTAGGGCTATAACAGCACTCCTCAAAGTCCGCCTTCCCCAATCTAGATAACCCCACATTGTCACCTTGAGGGCTAGATGGTTCCAACAAACACCACAATTTCATAGAGACATCCAACTCCAAATATAACTCATAACAAATATTCAATCTAGCCAAAGTGCCACACACGGTATGCACGCTGTCACTTTCACACATGTGGGGAAAAGCATAGATCTATTAAAGCATAAAGAGTATTTATGTAGACTCAAACCTAAGTGCCGCCATGGTGTGCATGCTGTCACTTTCACACACGTGGAGAAAAGCAGAGATCTAATGAAGCACTTGAGTAGCAAGGTAGATCTACTTGATTAGAAAGCTCATGACCACAACAAGATCATGCATAGAGAGAGAGATGAACACATTGCTACCGGTAGAGCCCTTAGCCCAGAGGAAGAACTACTCCTTCCTCATCATGGGAATCAGCAATGGTGATGAAGATGGCGATGGAGATGGCTCCGGGGAAACTTCCCCGTCCCGGCAGGGTGCCGGAACAGAGACTTTCTGTCCCCCGAATCTCCCCTTCGGTGGCAGCGGCGCTATAGAGGTTTTCGTGGATTTCTTCTTGATTATTTAGGGTTTTTGGGTCGGAGGCTTCTTATAGGCGTAGGAGGCAAGTTCGGTGGGGGTCCAGGGGGGCCACACCCCATGTGGGCGCCTCCAGGGCTTGCCCGCGCCTAGGGGGTGCGGCTACCCTGTGGACCCCTCCGGCTCTGCTTCATGGTTCCGTGTTGCTCCAGGAAAAATAATGACTTTGGCTTTTGTCCCGTACAATTCCGAGAATATTGATTTTCTGCCTTTTTGGAACCAAAAGAGAAGAAAACAGGCAACTGGCACTGTGGCAACTTGTTAATATGTTAGTTCCAGAAAAGATATAAAAACACCTCAAAGTATAGAAAAAGAAAATCAAAGTAGATACAAATCAAAGTATGGAGCATCAAAAATTATAGATATATTTCCGACGTATCAACCAGCGGGATAGGGTTTGACTGGCAGCGGCCAGCGGGATAGGGTTTGACTGGCGGCAGGCAGCGGGATAAAAAATATTAATAGATCTATTCCCTGAAGAATAGGTAGGCAGCGAGTGATGACCGTTCAAGGGAAATCCAACGCTTGAGATAAATCCGGAGTTGGTTCGAATCCTGAGTGTTGGATAAAGCCGGAGGGCCGAACTTAGATTTATTAGTATTTTTTAATAAATATTTGTCTAGACTTGTGAATTGTAATCATATAACTTAACATACCACGTAATTTTGGAAATGTGATTTTTCAGAATATGAAAAGAATACTTCCTATGTGTTTATGAAACTTTCCATTTGTTCATTTATATTTTTAATAAAGTATAAAAATACTTAGATAATTATGAAACTTACCATTTGTTTATTTTATGGTACCTTTATTGTGTGGTAAAAATATTAGTCAATTCTAAAACACTTGCTCTGATGTTGCTTTGTAAAGAGTACATCAACAGCACAAGTATCATACCTATTAGGGTGAACTCCAAAGTTTGTACTATGTTTCGTACTCGCTTGAGCGTATCAACTTATTTCTTAGCATAGGAATTCATTTCATGCTACTAATCACATATTCACCTTTTATTACCTAGTAATTTCGAATAATTTGCATGTTTTAGACTTTTTTCCTAACCCGGTGTGTCCGAATTTTGCTCTTTCACAGCAGGTCGAGCTGCATTTTAGAGACATTTAGATATTTGGACAGCCTGCGAGGACCTAGATCCAAATATTTTGAAGCGTTGGAGGCAAAATCAAAATTTTGGGGAGAATGGGGGGACAGGGGCATCTTTTCCTCATTCGCTCGCCTGATCGGCCCGACCCGCAGTGTTTAAACCCTCGCCGCCACCGCCCTTCCCCTTCCCGCTCCTTCCTGCCGCCTTCGTTCCTCTTGTTCTCCTCCATGCCGCCTTCGTTCTGATGTTGATCCTTCCCGCTGATGTCCTCCCCACCGTCCTCCCCACTATAGGCCACCCTCCCGCGCATGCAGATCTAGCGGCTCCCACACTGGCCATTCCACCCCCTTCTCCACCGCCGCCGGCGGGGCTTCTCAACGTGACCGCGTGCGCTACTCCATCTCATTGCCTTCCTCCTCCATGATGTTAGGATCCTGAGTGTCCTTGCTGCCCTAGCGTTCTCACCGCTTAGCGGAAGCCTCTGCTAACGATACCGAGGACCGCCAAGGGCTAGAGTCGCCGTCATGCCTGACACGGTGAGTCTTTGCAAATTTTGTTTTTAGTTATCTTCAAGACATTTTCCATTAAAGTAGGATTATTGTAAGTATGTAGACATTCGTAATTGTAAGTACATTGTCCTATTACAGTTCAGTAGCAGAAAATGGTTTAGTCCCAAATACTAAGAGCGCCTAATATAATTCTTACACATTGGAGTGCATTTTTTAGTTAGTATACTATTATTTTGTGTGTTAACTCATATCTATATTGATTTTCTACATAAACATGAGTGACTCTGACCCACTATCGTCGATATCCACACGAACAAGAAGGGAAAAAACCAAAAAGGTGACAGCCGTGGAAATCAAGTAGACTAGAGTGTAAGTACAACATGACACACATCAATCTAAAAAATGGTGCTCCGTTAAAGCCCGATAATGCAAGAAAAAAGTTCTCGAGGATTTGTGGGGTTGTGGCACGAGAACGAGTGCCCATCACCATTACGGATTGGAGGAAATTAACAAAGAGCGCTCATGATTTAGTCAAGACAGAGATTTTGTAGTATTTCACCACCCGAGCGAGTCACATGCCGCATATTGAGAGAGCAGCTTTATTGCTCGCATGCAAGGCCTAAAATCAATGGAAGTCCAGGCTCATGATGGAGTTTGTGGATACAGACAATAGCCCCCTTAATCTGTACCCATAGATCAACCAAGATGCTTGGGATGAGTTTATGACGCAAAAAAAATCTAGGGAGTTTGGAATAAAGAGTATAAAAGAGAGAGAGTGTGTACTGTTATTCAAGAACCACCACAGAATGGGGACTTCTGGGTATGTGTACATGGCCCATAAATGGGAAGAACATGATTTAGAGGCAGAGGTAGCCGGACTAACAAAACCATTTGGAGATATTATAGATGAGAGGGCAAGAGACTAGACTAGAGCAAGGGCTAAATGTGACAAAAAAAAGGGCGGTGTGCCAACTTTAGTTAGGAATGAGGACATATAAGTATATAAAAATTTGGTTAGGCTTCACATGCTAGCTAGAATTGATGATTTTTCGTCAAAAAATTTACCCTTTAGTCTAAAGGCTTCATTAATTTGTTTTATAGGTGAAGAAGGTTGCTGAGAAGGAAGCAGGCGTCTTCAAGGGGATGTTCTCGTAGCGGTGTTGGGCCCAGAACACCATGATCGCACGAGGGTGTAAGTTCCATTTTCCCGTGGAAAACAAGATGCGATTGGAAGTTGGAGGACAAGCATTCTATCAAAACAGCAAAGAATGAGCTTTATGAAAAAGAGATGCGAGAAAAAATGAAAGCTAAAATACTTGTAGAGGTAATAATGGAATTGGAGTTGACGGGTCATCCTGTTCCATCGTCGCTTGTCCTGCAGCCTCCTCTAGTCCCAAGCAAGTGTGCTTCTTCCCAACGAGTCATCGTATTTGGTATGGATGCTACTACAAACGCTGACATGATCAACTATCCTTATGATCACATAGAGGTAATTAAACCCATTGATAATGCAAAGCATGTATTACATCAAATGAATTAGGCATTGTCATATGGCATGCTAGTTGACCTGATTCTTCTTTGTAGGCAGCCACCATCTGTCAGGTACTAGTGAGGAAAGTTGTCTCGGATCGACCCGAGTTGGCTGCCTAGGCGCTAGTGGATCCACGAACCAAAGGGCAGATGGTACACAACTATCCTCTTCGCGACGGTTTTGCTAGGGACAACATTGATGATTTCCAACAGGGGTGCAATGAGATAGCTTTGCTAATCCCTCCCAATGAATAAATCACGAATCTGATTGAGGCGAAGGGCACCTTCGTCTAGTGGCCAAAGAAAGATATCCTTCTTGAAAATCCAGCTATCATGTCCTCAACACACCTCTCACCGACAACACTGACTCCCAACATCAAGGAAGTACTGGGTTTTCAAGCTAATGATGATTATTTAGAAACCGAGAGTGTGCCTGCTAAGAGCTCAATCGGTGTTGTTGTGAAAGCTCCAACAAATACAGCGCACTCCTCACAAGAAGTGCCACTCCCAGAAAAGAAGTTTCCCCCAAGGACACCGCTGCCTGGCCCCCAGAATATGCCCCCCTCTAAATATGCTGCCTTGCTAGAATATGCCGCTCCCCTGGATGTTATATCACAAACAGTACTGGCCACTCCTGATACCCCCTGCTGGTGTGCCCAAGGCTAAAGAAACTGAAGAGGCATCCCCCACCAGTGTGGCCACCATGACCAGGGTTGACATGCCAACTACTCCAACGAATAAGGCGTTGCTGTCACAAGTGCCCCCTATAGCCCCGAAGATTATAGAGAAACTAGTGCATGTAGCTGCCATAAAAGACCCCGGTACTATGACCAATGCTAAAGACACCACGCCTATTTTGGCCACCAAGGGGGTGCCACCAGCTCCAACTAGGCTCACGCACTCAAATCCGCTTTCCAATCCCACATGGAATCCTCCAGCTCCTATGAAAACCAAAGCTACCATGGGCAAGGCCAAAAATAATGGCAAGACTACAAAAAATGCGAAGACCAAGCAGCAGTCGCTGGCTAATCTTGCTGATGCGGACCTTAGTCAAATGGACGCCGAGAAGATGCATGCATTCTTTCAGGGGCAGTAAGGTGGGGAAGGCCCAGATACACGATACGTTTCTTAATCCTGGGGGAAAGCTAATAAAATGTGATGCTAGTAATATTGAGGCTGATCTTGGAAAAGACATTGCATTGTTGCACAAGCACTATGTGGATAATTTAAAGAAGCCACAGGGGAAGAAAAAACTTGGAATATTTGGTCACTTACCTGCTAAAACTTTCACCATCATTACAGCAGGAGCAATGCTTCCAATTTCCTCGTGGGCTAGGAGGACCTGTATGTCGTGGTATTGTCGACGAGTACGCCATGGAGGGGGTCCTCACAGTGCGTGTTTAGATACGTGGGGTAAGGCGGAAGGTTGGCGGGTATGAGGTAACACAGCTTACCCAGGTTCAGATCCCACAATGGTGGCAGAATCCTACTCCTGCTATAAATCACTATAATGACAATACGCCGACTTACAGGGATCGGTTTGATGTGTGCGATATGAGTTGTTCTGCCCTAAAGTCTCCTCTATGTCCGACTTATATAGTCGCCAGTTCCTTGGGTTACAGGGGAAGTCCTATCCGGACAGGTTATAGAGTCCTACACAGTATACAACTAGTCTAACGTGTCTTGCACTACGAGGCTCCGGGTACGTTGGTGAATCCACGTAGCCTTCCTTTATCCAGCATGGGCCTCCCTTCTGAATCCATCTAATTGGGCCGCTCAGCAGGCCATAGGCCTTGCTACCGACTATGGGCCACCCGGGTTATCCGGATTATAGACATGCAATGGTGATACCCATTTAGCATATCCCCAACAGTAGCCCCCGGAGAACTCCGAGATCTTGCGCCATCTTGCCTCTTCATATTGAATGCTCCGTCTATATGGATGTTGGCAAATCATCAAGCAATATCTTGTAGTCCTCCCAAGAACCCTGTGATATTCTCCGTCTTCAACACGTAAGTCGGAGAATTTGCTGAATCTTCCATCATACTCTTCTCGTAGCCGGACTGGGTCTGTTCATGCCGAAATCTTCAGATGGGACAGTTCACCTGCCTATGCCAGTAGAGTGACATAGACCATAGGTCAGCGACGCCTCGTAACTCACACATGCAAAGAATGTAATCATAGATGTTTTTCCCGTGCGAAGGATACGAAACTTTGGCAGCGGTGGTGGGAACGTGGCAAAACTTTCGTGCATGCTCACGCACGCGCTGTCCATGCAGCAACCGTTTGATCAACTTGCACGAATCTTGATGCCGAGTACTATATATAGTAACTGTGGTGATTTTTATCTTTTCACCTCATTCTTCCTTGCATCGTCTTCTTCCTCTAGACAACGTCTCCTCGTTCTCTCCGCATGCACAGATGAAAAACCCTAACTTTTCTTCCAATCTCACGGTCACTTTCCCTCTGTACCAATGGCTAGCGGCAGCACCAATCCATCCATGGCGGAGTCGGGAGAGGCCAATACTGAGACGACGGTCTCTGTCCATGTCCCACCTGAGGGCATGGTGGTGACACATACCGCGATGGTGGAATCCACCGGCGGCGACCATATTCCAGCGGGGCTGGAACTGCTAGAAAAGGAGGCTGATTCCCACAAGGGGAATGGCGCGGCTTGGACATCACCGAGAACAAACTCAAAGGCATGCTCTCCGAGGGGTACCTCCCTGCGATGGAGGGTCTGATCTGGTGGGGCAGCACTGGCGGGCGAGGTCGTCCCTTCTCCTCTAGCCGGAGAAAAGGTATACCTTAAAGCCCAACTAGTGTGCGGCGCCTCCTTCCCAATCTCTGACTTCTTCATAGAAGTCCTTAACCACTACCGGGTTCAACCTCAGAACCTATCCCCAAATAGTATCCTCGCGCTTAGCAATTACGCGGCGCTCTGTGAGGGTTACCTAGGAATCAGGCCTAGATTAGATTTGTTTATCTATTTCTTCACCGTCAAGAGGGAATCCGGAGTGAGCAAGGAGGAGCTTAGGAATTGCGAAACCATTAGCTTCAAGATATGGCCTGGCCGGCGGTTCCCCAACATTGTAGGCCATGAGTCCTGCAAGAACTGGCAGAGGACGTACTTATATGGCCCAGACATCCTTCTGGCTGACCAAGAAAAAACGTACCCGGACTTTGTCGATGGAGCTACCGCTGAAGCCCCGACATGGAGATCCCAAGCCCTCCTCCCCTCCGATGACGAAGCCTCTCGCAACGTAAGGCGGATATATTGGCTCGTAGAGACGGTTCTGACCGGGCTGGACCTAGCCATGTGCTAGTTCATCAGGCGGATCCAGCCTCTACAACACCGCGTGAAGCTTATGCACGAATATTCCAGGGATAGGAAGGATAGCCTCCGTATCTCCGAGGACAACTTTTCAAGTGACTCCATCAAGCTTCGCCTCAAACACATAGTCAAGGTGAAGGACAGGAAGAGTGGCTTCACCATCACCTATGACATGTTCGAGGGCGGCACATGCCTAGAGGTACTTATTTATTTTTCCGTGTATGACATATGATCTACTTCTTTCGTCTTCCCTTAACCTTTGCATCTTAAACTTTGGGATTCACTTAATAGCTGAAGAATTTAGACGAAGGTAGCATGGCGTCCCAAGTCTACGATTCCAAGATGAAGGAAGTCGCCGTCGTGTCCGAGAACGATGTCCCGCTAGAGCGAAAGCGGAAGATCTAAACCTCTAACACTGCCAACGGGGGGAAGAAAAAGAAGACGGAGGGTGGAGCCTCCAAGAGATCCACCGCCTCCCTGGAGGTGGAGAAAAGAAGAATTACTGATATCCCGTTAACCAAGGCATCAACCATTGTGTAAGCTTCTTAACATCCGACATTGTCTCTTTCTTGTCTTATTCCTGTACTTATACCTTTTGCATGTTTCAGGAAGAAGGCCAGTATGAGTTTGAAGAAGACCTCCTAAACATCAGGGGCTTCTAAAAACATCAAAGAAATGTTTACCCAAGAATCTCCCGCCATCGCCCCTCTGACTCTGAGTGTCCAGCCTGCTGCCGCTCCGACAAGTTTTCTAGCAAAGTTAACGTTTGAACCTTCCGCCATGGAAGTGGACCCAACTTCTTCTCAGGAGGTCCCAGACGTTGCTGCGGATCCCTAGATTTTCGGCGAGTAGGCGACGCAGGAGAGTACATCTTCTAAAGTGGCTGAAGCTCCATCTAAGGATGCCACTGGTAGCAGTAAGGTGATGGTGGAAGGCGGAACTTCTGCTGTAGGCAGAGCCGTTGCACCCAAGACGCCAACAGAGCTCCCAAAGATCGTCTACCAGATGCTTAAACCGGGTAGCTCAGCTCTGGCTCCTGGTGCAGCGTCGACTTACCCACATGTAGTCTTGAGGAGCTACTCAAGCAGGTGGAGATCTTGCACGTAAATAGTCTTGCTTTTAGCAAGATATTATCTGAGAGCACCAGCAACCTCAAGATCATTGCACTTGTAAGTTTTATATGCCTTTTGCATTTCATATGTGTTGGCGATGCGTCAACATGGAGCGCTTCGTCGGGAAACCCCAAGAGCAAGGTATGGTGCAGCACAGCAGCAAGTCTTCCCTCAGTAAGAAACTGAGGTTATCGAACCATTAGGAGGAAAGAAACATCTCAAAGGTGTTGCAAGAAACGTGTAAACCTACACAACATAAACTCAAGACTTTGCCCCAACTAATAGTGAGGTTGTCAATCTCACCGGTTGCTGTAACAAAGGATTAACTGTATGGTGTGGAAGGTGATGATGGTTTGCAGCAAGTAAACAGTAACAGTGGAAGATGTATCAATGGTAAAGATTGGACCGGGGTCCATAGTTCACTAGAGGTGTTCCCCTTAGATAAACAAACATGGCATGCTGGGTAAACAAATTACAGCAGGGCAATTGACAGGACTGAGCAAGGCATAACAATGCAATACTAAACATAAAGATCCTATGAGATTCGATTGGGCAATACAACAAGATACATAGACCGCCATACAACGGCATCTATGACTAGAAGTCCACCTTTGGGTTATCATCTCAACCCCCTCCAGTATTAAGTTGCAAGCAACAAATAACTGCTTTAAGCAAAGTGTGTAAGGTAAACAATCCACTTGTTCCATGAACAAGAGACCGTTGTTTTCTCCCTAGTGGCAATAGCACATCTACAACCTTAGAGATTTCTCTCACTTCCCTTGATTAAATAGAGGCATGAACCCACTATCGACCATAAATACCCCCTCTTGGAGTCACTATCAACTACTTGGCCAAGATAGCTACTAACAACGGAGAGCATGCAAGATCACAAACAACACAGACATGATAGAATCAATAAGACAAAACCATTAATCAATCTGACATAGTAATCTCAATATCCATCGGATCCCCGCAAACACAACATGCATGATTACAAATAGATGAGACCTTGATCATGAATGGAGCTCACAAGATCTAGACATGAAAGCTCAAAGGAGGAGATACAACCATCTAGCTACTACATGGACCCATAGTCCAAGGTGGAACTACTCATGCTTCATACCGGAGGCTGGCATGATGAAGAAGAAGGTCTCTGGGATGATCTCCCCTCTGGTAGGGTGCCGGGAAGAGCTTCAAATCTCCCTGATCTAGGGACGATGGTGGCGGCAGCTATAGACGGTTTCATGGGATATTGATCGGGTTCTTAGGGTTTAGGCATCGGGGGCTTCTTATAGGAGAAGAGGCGAAGAAGGAGGGCGGCCAGGGGTCCCACACCTTGCCTAGGCGCGACCCAGGGTGGGCCCGTGCCTGGGACGGGTGTGGCCGCCCTGTGGCGCCCCTTCATCTGTCCTCTCTACTCCGTGTTCTCCTCGGTGAAATATTGACTTTGGATTTTGTTCAGTCCAATTCCGAGAATATTTCCTTACTAGCTTTTCTGGAACCAAAAACAGCAGAAAACAGGCAACTGGCACTGTGGCAACTTGTTAATAGGTTAGTATCAGAAACATATAAAAAACACCTCAAAGTGTGGACAAAGCAAAGCAAAGTAGATACTAAACAACCATGGAACATCAAAAATTATAGATAAGTTTCTGACGTATCAATATGTAGTATGCCACTATAGCCCCCGAGGATTTAGACGGAAAACCATAGGTGTTTGGGTCTGAATGCTCTAAGAGTGATTAAGCTAGAAACTTTGCACTGTAGCCCTCAAGTTTGTAGTTTGAATGAAATATTCCGACTAGATACTTTTAGAGTAGCATATGTAGTGTTTGTAATTTTCAATACTGTAGCTCCCAAGCCTCTAGTTGAAACAGAATTAGTTCCAACTAGATGCTTAAAGATAGACTAAGCATATTGCTGAATTAAAAAACTCGTACTGTAGCCCCCAAGCCTCTAGGCAGATACTTATCTGGCTAGATGCTCCAAGTAGACTAAGTAGCGTTACCTTTTCTTGCATAATGAGAATGCCCGGAGGAATGTCGCCAACAACAAATTCCATAAGATGCGTGCAGATCTTGAAGTTGAAAAGGGTAAAACTTCCTTCTTGAAGGATCAAATCACCAA
The DNA here is from genome assembly GCA_916181665.1 of Avena sativa. NCBI lineage: Eukaryota > Viridiplantae > Streptophyta > Magnoliopsida > Poales > Poaceae > Avena > Avena sativa. The sequence goes on along the minus strand of OV702295.1, from coordinate 329,045,060 downwards.
GAGCAAGAGTCTTTTTTTCTTTTCAATTTCGCACTCGATCTTGGTCTTGCGCCATTAATGTCTGACTACTCATTGTGATTTGTCATTTTTACGGCTTGTAGAAGCCATTGCCAAGGCCAAGGATATTGTCGAGCAATCCAAGCACATACAAGAGCTGGATAGTGAAAACAAAATCCTGAAGCAGGAGAGAGCTGACACACAGAAGATGCATGAAAAGTCTATGGCTGTCGTGCAAGAATACGCTAACATGGAGATCAACCGTCTGAAGGAGAAAATTGCAATCCTCAAGGAACAGAACAAAGCTTCCGCCGAGCAGAATACTCATAACTTTGAGGCTTACAAGGTCCTCTGACAAGAACGGGACTCCATGGCGGAGACTCTCAAGCAAGCTGAGGATAGCATCTTTGGTAAGCAATCTATGTCTTATACTTCTGTAAACCAGGTACTCTGAACTTATGTTGTATTGAACTCATGTACTCAATCATTTGGCCAGAAATGCAGCTCCTATTGGTTTAACCAATAATCCTCCTCCGCCAAAGGAATGCATGGTTCTTGCCAGCAATTTCATCACCACCGCCATCACGCAGGCAAAGTAAATCTTCAAGCCCTTAGTTATCAATATCAAAGCAGTGGAATCCGTCATGAAGTACTCGGAGATCCTGCGCCAAGCCCCCGAGCGTATCATAAGCTGGAAAGCTTCATGTACTCGGGTTGGTGCATGGATGGCGTTGTCTATAGTCAAGGCTCATTATGATAATGCCGACATCGACACGGTGACCTCTGGCTTGCCCAACATAGACAATGATGACCAGAAGATCGATCACGCAGCTATTGGTCATCGCTCGCTGGCTATGACACCAGGGTCGCCAACTTGGTGGATGCAAACACCTTTGTGACCCTTGAGGTAATTGACGCTAACCAGTCCAGATCCTCCGAGTCCCTCAAGACTACCGACTTCACTGATGGGCCAGATGGCTCTCCTGCGGCCGATGATGGAACCTCGAAGTCTCCTGCACCAGAGGAATGAAAACACTATGTATATTTGTTTCCTCTGGATGTTTTGTATGTATGCGGAAAACAATGGGTTAACCTTAAGGCGGAAAACAATAGCTATATGTTTCTTGCTACTTAAGTACTAATTCCAGCATGTATATATTTTTAAGCAAGTGTTGGCTTATCCATTACTCTAGTTTCTATGCTTGATTGTTCGTGAGTCGGAAGACCCTTAGTCATAACTATGCGCTCAGGCGATGATTCCCAATGGCACCGTAAAAAACCTAAGCACAAAATCACCGACTTCGAGTGCCGAAAGTCACTACTCCAGAATCCACATAAAAACAACAAAGAACGTTTAGACTAGAAAACTTAAGCTAACGCCCGTAGGCGGAATTTTCACAAGTGCAAATGCAAAGCTTGCACATAAAGGTTTTATACGATCCAAAAATGAACACTAAAGGAGGTAAAAGACTCAAGCACATGAGTGAACAAAAGAGCTTTATTTCATTGATCATATAAGAGGTACACACTAGATAGTAAAAAATATGCTAAGTGTAAAAAGGGCGTAGCTGTGCTATGTTCCATGGCTGATCAAGCTCCGGGTAGTCATCATCCGGGTCACGTCGCTTACGCTTATGATCCTCGTTTGGTCTGTCATCTAGTTCACGATTGTCAACGAGGTAGTAAGATCCACTGAGTAGCGCCTTGCTTATGATGAACGGTCCTTCCCATGGCGGGGATAATTTGTGCGACTTCTTCTGCTTAAGTCGGAGCACCATATCCCCCTCTTTAAACGAGCAATGCCGAACGCTGCGACTATGGTAGCTGCATAACTTCTGCTGGTAGATGGCGGATCGTTGGCATGCCAATACGCACTCTTCCTCGAGAAGGTCTACATCTAGGCGCCCGGATTCTTTAACGTTATCCTCGTCGTAGGCGGAAAATCTTGGTGAATCGTGAAGGATGTTGGAAGGCATGATGGTTTCTGCTCCATATACCATGAAATAAGGGGTGTATCCAGTGGATCTATTGGGAATAGTTCGTAAACTCCACAAAACAGATGTCAATTTCTCCGCCCAGGCTCCAGCTGCTCTATGTAGCGGTGCCTCTAGACGTGGCTTGATTCCCTGCGGAATTAATCCATTGGCTCGCTCAACTTGTCCATTGGACTGTGGATGTGCCACAGAAGCCAAATCAATTCGAATGCCCTTACCCCAACAATAAGCCTCAACTTCTCTGAGTGACAAGTTGCTACCATTGTCGGTGATAATGCTATGTGGGAGACCAAATCTCACCACTAGATCCCGGACAAACCTAAGGGCAGTTGCCCCATCAAGATTTCTAATGGGTATCCATTTTGTGAATTTATAAGCTGCTACTATTAGATGCGTAAACCCACAAGGTGCCGTCTGTAATGGACCAACCATGTCTATCCCCCAGACTATAAACGGCCAAGTTATTGGGATTATTCGCAATTCCTGAGCTGGTACATGTGGTTGTCGGGCATATTTCTGGCATACCATGCATGTCTCAACCATCTTTTCAACGTCCGCCTTCGCGGTCAGCCAGTAGAATCCTTGCCGGAAGGCTTTGGGGACCAACAATCGAGGAGCGGCGTGATACCCGCAATCTCCGAGATGAATCTCACGAAGGATTTCAATACCTTCTTGCTGGGAGATACACTTCAGGTATACACCAGTGGTGCTTCTTTTATAGAGTTGTCCATTGATTATGGTATAACCCTTCGCTCCACGTACTATTTTCCGACTTTCGACCTCGTCGATGGGCAAAGTTCCATGTACGAGATATTCCATGGAAGGTTTTTTCCAAGCCGGAGGGACCTTTGTTACTGTATGAACAAAAGAGTCAACTCTATCCGGGTTCTCGCGGTCCTCTCCCTTCACGGATGGGGTCCGTAGATGCTCCAGAAAAACACCAGGTTGAATTTGTTTGCGCCCTGATCCAAGCTTTGACAGTAGATCAGCCGTCTCATTTTCCTCCCTTTTGACATACTTGACTTCGTAGCCCTCGAAGCACTTGGCTATCTGGTCTACTATGTCTCGATATGCCGCCATCATAGGGTTCCGTGCGTTCTAGGTGCTAGCCACCTGCTAGGCAACCAAGTCGGAATCTCCATCGCAAACTATGCGGTTGATGCTAATATCCTTGGCTACGCGAAGTCCGTGAATGACTGCTTCATATTCTGCCATGTTATTTGTAGCCTCAAAGTGGATCTGCAGAACGTAGTGCATTTTTCCCATGTTGGTGACTATGGCAGTACACCAGCCCCTGAGCCGTTGAGTAGCTTTGATCCGTCAAAGTGCATCACCTAGTATTCTGGCTCTCGTACAGGGGTAGCATCTGGCATCTCTGTCCAATCTGCATTGAAATTCACCAAGGCATGTGATTTGATAGTGTCGCGTCTCTTGTAGGTGATCTCGAAGGCGGCAATTTCAATGCCCTACTTCATGACCCTTCCCGTGGCGTCGCTATTATTGATGATGTCGGACAGTGGAGCCTTGCTCACAACTGTGATAGGGTGCTCCTGGAAATAGTGCCTTAGCTTCCGAGAAGCAAGGAAAACTCCATAAGCTAGCTTCTGGCAGTGCGGGTAACGCTGCTTGGACTCCTTCAAGACCTCACTTACATAGTAAACTGGTTGTTGCACTCCATACTCATGCGTTGGTTCTTTCCGCTCCACCACGACGACGATCCTGATTACCCAGTTGGTGCCCGCCATTGTTGGAGATATGCCCTAGAGGCAATAATAAATGTAGTTATTATTATATCTTTGTGTTTATGATAAATGTTTACATTCATGCTATAATAGTATTAACAAGGAAACATTAATACTTGTGTGATTTGTAAACTTAATTTGAAGTCCCTAGTAAAGCCTCTATATAATACTAGCTTGTTGGTTAATAGATGATTGTGGTTTCCCTATCATCAACATTGAGATGTTATTAACAACAAGATCATGTCATTAGGAGAATGATATGGTGGACATACTCCTATAGATAAGCGTAGCATAAAGATCAAGTCATTTTAATAGTTCAATTGCTATATGCTTTCTGATACATAGTAACCTAATTTCTTCGACCATGAGATCATGCATATCACCTTTACCGGATGGATGCTTTGATGACATCAAACACCACACCGTAACTAGGTGGCTATAAAGGTGGCATTGAGTGTTCGGAAAGTATTGGTTGAAACACATGGATCAAGAGTGGGATTTGTCCATCCATATGATGGATAGATATACTCTAGGCCCTCTCGGTGAAATGTCATCCAATTAGCTTGCAAGCATGTGACTGGCTCACAAGGGATCACATATCACGGGAACGAGAAAAGAGTACTTATCGGTAACGAGGTTGAACTAGGTATGCAGAGATACCGACGATCATAACCTCGGATAAGTAAACTATCGTGAGACAAAGGGAAATTGGTATCGTATGTAAGTGGTTCATTCGATCGCAAAGTAATCGTAGAAATATGTGGGAGCCATATGAATTTCCAGATTCCTCTATTGCTTATTGTCCGGAGAAGTGTCTCGATCATGTCTGCATAATTCACGAACCGTAGGGAGACACACTTAAGGATTCGACGTTGTTTGAGTAGTTATGGAATGATGAGAAAGAGACCGAATGTTGTTCGGAGTCTCGAATGGGATTCGGGATATCACGAGGAGATCCGGAATGGTCCGGAGAATAAGATTCATATAAGGAAATTCCCGTTTCGGAGTTGGGGAATGGTTCCGGTGTTTTCATCAGGAATGTTCTAGAATGTTCCGGAATGTCCGGCACTCCGGAGGGGAAGGGTACATGAATGTGTTGTATCAAGTTGGTATGATTGCATCATGTACTAAGTGTCATCGCTGAACAAAATAAAGGATTAAATCAAATCCTTGTTTGAAAAGTCAAACGGCTAGTTTGAAAGTCAAACGGCTATTTTTGGGAAGTGGAAAAGGAGGAGGAAACCGAGTTGGGGAGGACTCCCTCCTCCCCACCGTCGGCGCACCACCCAAGCCGAGTTGGGGAGGGACTCCTCTCCCTCCCCTTGGCCGGACGGCCCCTCCACCTATATAAGGAGGGGCAGGGCTCCCTCCTAGACACACAAGATCCTCTCCTCCAAACCCTAAGCCGCCGGCGCCGCCACCTGCTGTCGCCGCCGCCCTAGGGCAAACCGCCGCCGCCGCCTAGCAACCCTAGCCACCGGCCTAGCCTCCTCCTCGACGTGTCTAAACCCTATAACACCGAGGGACTCTCTCATACTCCACCATACTCGCTCCGGCTTAAGGCGAAGCCCTGCGAGATCTCCCCTCTACTTCCGGTACCACGCCGTTGTGCTGCCAGAATCGCGAGGAGAGTGCTATAACCTCCGCTGCCTGCTGGAACAAGGGAGAGGAAGGTCTTCGTCGAGTACCGAACGTGTGACTGACTGCGGGAGCGCTGCCGGAACGCAGCGCCGGAAGGATCGTCTACGCGATCTGGAGATCAGAAAGAGTACGACTACATCACCCACGAGAATCCGCTCTCGTTAAACACTTTGGAATCTTCGAGGGTGAGTTATTCTATCAACTCGTTGCTACAATCTAGTAGATAGATCTTGGATTGATTGTTTGTATGCGGTAGAAAATATTTGTTTTCCATGCTACGAAACCCTACAGTGGTATCAGAGCCGTGTCTATATGTAGATCTGTTGCACGAGTAGAACACAATGGTCATTATGGGCGTTGATGCTTTTATTGTCGATTGCTTCTTGTGTACTTTGCATCTTGCGGTATGTTGGGATGAAGGGCCCGGGCTAACCTTACATGACATCGTTCATGAGACTTGCTCCACGCCTGACATGCAACTTGTATTGCATAAGTGGCTTTGCGGGTGCCTGTTTCTCCTAGCATAGTTAAGATCAAATTTACAACGGGTGATTAACAATACTAGTATCAATGTTGTGGTTCATGTTCGTAAGTTAGAACGACACTTATTGAAAGCCCCAAACCACGTAAAATATGCAAAGAAAGTAGAGGCGTCTAACTTTGTTTTGCAGGGGTGTGCTGTGATGTGATATGGCCATGATTGTGATTATATTTGATGTATGCAATGTTCCTTATTGTAAGTTGGCAACCGGCAGGAGCCATATGGTTGTCTTTAATTTATGTTAAGACCAGCGTGTCTATTCAAAGTAGTTGTAATAGTTGAAGCCGGTGGACGACAACCATGGAGAAGCGTCATTGACCTTGATGCAATGCCGGTGATGATGGAGATCATGTTCGTGCTAGAAGATGGAGATCGGAAGCACTAAGAAGAAAGGCCATATCATATCACATATTATGAATTGCATGTGATGTTAATCCTTTATGCATCTTGTATTGCTTAGTAGACGACAGTAGCATTATAAGATGATCCCTCATGAACATGAATTTCAAGTCATAAAGTGTTCACCCTTAGTTAGCACCGTTGCTAAAGCTTGTTGTTTCAAAGCACCACGTGATGATCGGGTGTGTTAGATTCCGCAAGTGTATACAACGCGAGCAAGCCAGATTTGCTCATGCGGAAACTAAGGTTTGATCTTGACGAGCCTAGCATGTACAGACATGGTCTCGGAACACGTATCACCAAAAGGTAAAGCATGAATCATATATTAGATATGATGAACATGTCGATTGTTCGCCATTGAAACTATATCAACTCTCGTGATGATCGGTGTTGATGTGGTGGATTTGGTTCGTGTGATCACTAAAACAATGTGAGGGATATTGTTTTGAGTGGGAGTTCACCTAGATTAATTTTATTATTAATTTGAACTCAATTGTCATAAACTTAGTCTAAACTATTGCAAATATGTTGTAGATCAATGGCAGCCCCTACCATCAATTTTAATGCGTTCCTAGAGAAAGAAAAGTTGAAAAACAATGGAAGCAACTTCGCGGATTGGTTCCACAATTTGAGGATTGTCCTTACAGCTGGTAATTTGACCTATGTGCTGGATGCACCGCTGGGTGACCCACCTGCAGCTGATGCTGCCGATGAAGTAAAGAATGTTTACCTCACTTGGAAGACTCAGCACTCCACAGTTCAGTGTGTTATCTTGTATGGTTTAGAATCGGAACTTCAGAAAAGGTTTGAGAATTCAGACCCATATGATATTGTCGAGGATCTCAAATTGATCTTTGAGACTCACGTGGCAATTGAAAGCTATGAGGCTTCTGAAAAGTTCTTTAACTGCAAGATGGAAGAGGGCAGCTCCGTCAGTGAGCATGTGCTTAAGATGTCTGGGCACGCAAACAAACTTCAAAGCTTGGGTATAGTGATTCCTAATGCTTTGGGGATTTACCGCGTCCTCCAATCACTACCACCAAGTTACAAGAACTTTGTGATGAACTACAACATGCAAAACATGAACAAGACATTGCCAGAACTCTTTGCCATGTTGAAATCTGCAGAAGTGGAGATCAAGAAAGAGAACCAAGTGTTGTTGGTCAATAAGACCACCAAATTCAAGAAAGGCAAGTCTAAGCAGAAGGGACACTTCAAGAAGGGTGGTAAGAAAGTTACCACGCCGACGAAGAAGACCAAGGCTGGACCTAAGCCTGATACTGAGTGCTTTTACTGCAAGGGAGAAGGTCACTGGAAGCGGAATTGCCCAAAGTACTTGGCGTATTTGAAGAACGGCAACATCAAGAAGAAAGGTATATCTGATATACATGTTATTGATGTGTATCTCACTAGTACTTGTAGTAGTGCCTGGGTATTTGATACTGGTTCGGTTGCTCATATTTGTAACTCGAAACAGGTGCTGCAGAATAAATGGAAGCTAGCGAAGAACGAGGTGACGATGCGTGTTGGAAACGGATCAAAGGTTGATGTGATCGCGGTCGGCACGCTACCCCTTCATCTACCATCGGGATTAGTTTTATACTTAAATAATTGTTATTTGGTGCCTGCGTTAAGCATGAACATTATATCGGGATCTTGTTTATTGCGAGACGGTTACTTGTTTAAGTCCGAGAATAATGGTTGTTCGATTTATATGAGTAATATGCTTTATGCACATGCACCTTTGATAGATGGTCTATTCTTGTTGAATCTCGATAGTGGAAATACACATATTAATAACATTGAGGCTAAACGTTTGAAATCGAGCGATAACTCGACCTATTTGTGGCACTGTCGTCTTGGTCACATTGGAGTGAAGCGTATGAAGAAACTCCATTCCGATGGACTTCTTAAATCACTTGATTTCGAATCACTTGAAAGATGCGAAGCATGTCTGATGGGTAAAATGACTAAGACTCCATTCTCTGGTATGATGGAGCGAGCTACGGACTTATTGGAAATCATACATACCGATGTGTGTGGTCCAATAAGTGTAGCATCGCGCGGTGGTTATCGTTATGTTCTTACCTTCACGGATGATTCGAGTAGATATGGGTATATCTATTTCATGAAACATAAGTCCGAAACTTTCGAGAAGTTCAAGGAATTTCAAAGTGAGGTAGAGAATCAACGTAACAAGAAGATTAAATTTCTGCGTTCTGATTGTGGAGGTGAATATCTAAGTTACGAGTTTGGCGAGCATTTGAAGAAATGCGGAATACTTTCACAATTGACACCGCCGGGAACACCACAGCGTAATGGTGTGTCCGAACGTCGTAATCGAACTCTCTTAGATATGGTTCGTTCTATGATGTCACTTACAGATTTATCGCTATCATTTTGGGATTATGCATTAGAAACAGCCGCATTCACTTTAAATAGGGCTCCATCTAAATCCGTTGAAACGACACCGTATGAATTATGGTTTGGGAAGAAACCTAGATTGTTGTTCCTTAAAGTTTGGGGGTGCGAAGCCTATGTAAAGAAGTTACAGCCGGACAAGCTTGAACCCAAAGCGGAAAAATGCGTCTTCATAGGATACCCGAAGGAAACTATTGGGTATACCTTCTATCATAGATCCGAAGGCAAAATCTTCGTTGCCAAGAATGGATCCTTTCTAGAGAAGGAATTTCTCTCAAAAGAAGTGACTGGAAGGAAAGTAGAACTCGACGAGGTTGTCGAACCTTTTCTCGAAATTGCGAGTAGCGCAGCACCGGAAGAAGTTCCTGTGGTGCCTGCACCAGTTAGAGAGGAAGCTAATGATGATGATCATGAAACTTCGGTCAAAGTTGCTACAGAGCCTCGCTGGTCAACGGGAACTCGTACCACTCCAGATTAGTATGATCCCATTATGAGTGTCATGTTGGTGGACAACACCGATGACCCTGAGACATATGAGGAAGAGATGATGAGCCCAGATTCCAATAAATGGCAAGAAGCCATGAAATCCGAGATTGGATCCATGTACGAAAACCAAGTATGGACTTTGGTGGACTTACCAGATGGCCGGAAGGCTGTCGAGAACAAGTGGATCTTCAAGAAGAAAACATATGCTGATGGTAATGTTACTGTCTATAAAGCTCGACTTGTCGCAAAAGGGTTTCGAAAAATTCAAGGAGTTGACGACGATGAGACTTTCTCACCAGTAGCGAAGCTAAAGTCTGTGAGGATTATGTTAGAAATCGCTGCATATTATGATTATGAGATATGGCAGATGGATGTCAAAACAGCATTCCTCAATGGAGACATTGATGAATAGTTGTATATGATGCAACCCAAAGTTTTTGTCGATCCTAAAGATGCTAACAAGGTATGCAAACTTCAACGGTCCATCTATGGATTGAAGCAAGCATCCTGAAGTTGGAATCAACATTTTGATAAGGTAATCAAAAGTTTTGGTTTTATACAAACTTATGGAGAAGCTTGTATTTACAAGAAAGTGAGTGGGAGCTCTGTAGCATTCTTAATACTATATGTAGATGACATATTGTTGATTGGGAATGATGTAGACCTTCTTAATAGTGTCAAGTAATATTTGAATAATAGTTTTTCAATGAAAGATCTTGGCGAAGCAGCTTACATATTAGGCATAAAGATTTATAGAGATAGATCGAAACGCCAAATATCATTGTCACAAAGTACATATTTGGACAAAGTTCTAAAGAGGTTTGGAATGGAAGATAGCAAGAAAGGGTTCTTGCCCATGTTGCCCAATACGACCTTGAGTAAAACTCAAAGTCCGACATCAGCAGAAGATAGAGAAAGGATGAGTAAGACTCCCTATGCCTCAGCCATAGGATCTCTAATGTATGCCATGCTATGTACTAGACCCGACATTGCATATGTTGTTAGTTTAACTAGCAGATATCAAAGTGATCCAGGAGTGGATCATTGGACAGCGGTCAAAAACATCCTAAAGTACTTGAGAAGAACTAAGGATATGGTTCTTTCTTATGGAGGTGATGAACAGCTCGTTGTTAATGGTTACACCGATGCTAGTTGGAACACCGATCCGGATGATTCTAAATCACAATCTGGATACGTATTTATTTTGAATGGTGCAGCAGTTAGCTGGAGGAGTGCAAAGCAAAGCGTTGTGGCGAGATCTTCAACTGAATTGGAATACATGGCTGCTTCGGAGGCTTCACAAGAAGCGATATGGATGAAAGAGTTCATTACAGAGTTGGGTGTGGTTCCTAGTGCGCTGGACCCAATGTCTATCTACTGTGATAACATGGGCGCCATAGCCAATGCGCAAGAACCAAGGTCACACAAGAAGCTGAAGCACATCAAGCTACGTTTTCACGCTATTCGAGAACATATCCAAGATAGGGATATAAAGATTTGCAAAGTACACACAGATCTGAATGTGGCGGATCTGTTGACTAAACCTCTCCCGAGGGCAAAACATGACCAGCACCAAACTGCCATGGGTGTTCGGTATATTACCATGTAATCTAGATTAGATGACTCTAGTGCAAGTGGGAGACTGTTGGAGATATGCCCTAGAGGCAATAATAAATGTAGTTATTATTATATCTTTGTGTTTATGATAAATTTTTACATTCATGCTATAATAGTATTAACAAGGAAACATTAATACTTGTGTGATTTGTAAACTTAATTTGAAGTCCCTAGTAAAGCCTCTATATAATACTAGCTTGTTGGTTAATAGATGATTGTGGTTTCCCTATCATGAACATTGAGATGTTATTAACAACAAGATCATGTCATTAGGAGAATGATATGGTGGACATACTCCTATAGATAAGCGTAGCATAAAGATCAAGTCATTTTAATAGTTCAATTGCTATATGCTTTCTGATACATAGTAACCTAATTCCTTCGACCATGAGATCATGCATATCACCTTTACCGGATGGATGCTTTGATGACATCAAACACCACACCGTAACTGGGTGGCTATAAAGGTGGCATTGAGTGTTCGGAAAGTATTGGTTGAAACACATGGATCAAGAGTGGGATTTGTCCATCCATATGACGAATAGATATACTCTAGGCCCTCTTGGTGAAATGTCATCCAATTATCTTGCAAGCATGTGACTGGCTCACAAGGGATCACATATCACGGGAACGAGAAAAGAGTACTTATCGGTAACGAGGTTGAACTAGGTATGCAGAGATACCGACGATCATAACCTCGGATAAGTAAACTATCGTGAGACAAAGGGAAATTGGTATCGTATGTAAGTGGTTCATTCGATCGCAAAGTAATTATAGAAATATGTGGGAGCCATATGAATTTCCAGATTCCTCTATTGGTTATTGTTCGGAGAAGTGTCTCAATCATGTCCGCATAATTCACGAACCGTAGGGAGACACACTTAAGGATTCGACGTTGTTTGAGTAGTTATGGAATGATGAGAAAGAGACAGAATGTTGTTTGGAGTCTCAAATGGGATTCAGGATATCACGAGGAGATCCGGAATGGTCCGGAGAATAAGATTCATATAAGGAAAGTCCCTTTTCGGAGTTGGGGAATGGTTCCGGTGTTTTCATCGAGAATGTTCTAGAATGTTCCGGAATGTCCGGCACTCCAGAGGGGAAGGGTACATGAATGTGTTGTATTAAGTTGGTATGATTGCATCATGTACTAAGTGTCATCGCTGAACAAAATAAAGGATTAAATCAAATCCTTGTTTGAAAAGTCAAACGACTAGTTTGAAAGTCAAACGGCTATTTTTGGGAAGTGGAAAAGGAGGAGGAAACCGAGTTGGGGAGGAGTCCCTCCTCCCCACCGCCGGCGCACCACCCAAGCCGAGTTGGGGAGGGACTCCTCTCCCTCCCCTTGGCCGGCCAGCCCCTCCACCTATATAAGGAGGGGCAGGGCTCCCTCCTAGACACACAAGATCCTCTCCTCCAAACCCTAAGCCGCCGGCGCCGCCACCTGCTGCCGCCGCCGCCCTAGGGCAAACCGCCGCCGCCGCCTAGCAACCCTAGCCGCCGGCCTAGCCTCCTCCTCGATGTGTCTAAACCCTAGAACACCGAGGGACTCTCTCATACTCCACCATACTCGCTCCGGCTTAAGGCGAAGCCCTGCGAGATCTCCCCTCTACTTCCGGTACCACACCGTTGTGCTGCCGGAATCGCGAGGAGAGTGCTACAACCTCCGCTGCCTGCTGGAACAAGGGAGAGGAAGGTCTTCGTCGAGTACCGAACGTGTGACCGACTGCGGGAGCGCTGCCGGAACGCAGCGCCGGAAGGATCGTCTACGCGATCTTGAGATCGGAAAGAGTACGACTACATCAACCACGAGAATCCGCTCTCGTTAAACACTTTGGAATCTTTGAGGGCGAGTTATTCTATCAACTCGTTGCTACAATCTAGTAGATAGATCTTGGCTTGTTTGTTTGTATGCGGTAGAAATTTTTTGTTTTCCATGCTACGAAACCCTACAGCCATGTAAATCAACATAGGCTCCATAGGATCGGGTGCTGCGAGTACAGGTGCCGAGGAGAGTATCCCCTTTAGCTCCTTAAGCGTAGCATCTGCTTCGTCCGTCCATACAAATTTGTCCGCCTTCTTCAGCAACTTGTACAACAGCAGAGCCTTCTCTCCAAGTTGGCCGACAAACCGGCTCACCGCTGCAACACATCCTGTGAGCCATTGGATGTCCTTCAGGCATGTCAGATGGTTTATGTTTAGGATTGCTTTGATCTTCTCCGGTTTGACCTCGATTCTGCGTTGGGAAATGATGAAGCCCAACAATTTGCCGGCTGGAACCCCAAAGACACACTTCTTTGGGTTAATTATCATCTTGTATTTCCGGAGATCATCAAAGGTCTCCCTTAAGTCGAGATTAAGTCATTTGATTTTTTTAGACATCACTGCGATATCGTCCACATAGGCGTGAACATTCGGACCAATTTGGCCGTGTAGGCAACATTGCATAGTCCGCTGGTATGTAGCACCTGTGTTTTTTAGCCCAAAGGGCATCATGACATAGCAAAACATGCCATAAAGTGTGGTGAACGAAGTGGCCAATTGGTCTGACTTCCTCATCTTTATCTGGTGGTATCCCGAGTATGCATCTAGAAAACACAGAAGTTCTGAGCCATCCGTCGAGCCAATAACTTTGTCAATGCGAGGCAAAGCAAACAGATCCTTCAAACACGCTTTGTTCAAGTCGGTGTAATCAACGCACATTCTTAATTCTTTGGTTCCCTTTTGGGGGACAAGTATAGGATTGGCCACCCATCGGGTGTGAAGGACTTCTCGGATAAAACTAGCCTTAAGTAACCTAGCTATCTCTTTGCCTATGGCGCGTCTCTTCTCGTCTCTGAAGCGTCACAGAGGTTGTTTCACTGGTTTGCATTTTGGATCAACATTCAAGCTGTGCTTAGCAAGTTCCCTAAGTACACCTTTCATGTCGGCAGATTGCCAGGCAAAGATGTCCCTATTCTCACGGAGGAACTCGATGAGCGTGCTTTCCTATTTAGAGTCCAGGTTCATCCCACTGGTGGTGACTTTGGAGGCATCGCCTACCACAAGTTCCATCGGATTGGTTTCGATGGCGGCCTTAAAGGAGGGATCAGAGTCAGAAATCTGTTTCTTTGATGCCGGCATCTCCAAAGCATCGACCTTTCTCTGGATCTCCTTTTATTCTTTGTTATAGAGGATAGCTTCTGCAAAGGCTGCTTCTCCAATCTCGCAGTCCCTTGCCTTTGAAAAGCTTCCGGATACGGTGATGCCACTGTTTGGTCCGGGTATCTTGATCTTGTTGTAGATGAAGCATGTCTTGGCCATGAAGGCATGGAAGATGTCGCGTCCGAATATGACGTGGTACACGCTCTTGAAGGGGAGCACTTCAAAGGTCATGCGTTCTTGGTGGTAATTGTTAACATCACCAAAAGCGACCGGAAGCGTTATGCACCCAAGAGACCGAGCCTCCCGGCCAAGAACTACGCCGTGGAACACGGTGCTGGTCCGCCTTAGGTTGGTCTCCATTAAGTTCATTTTGTCTAGTGTATCTAGGTACAAGATATTGCTGCTTCCGCTGTCCACCATGCATTTGGTGAACTCGTTGATGTCAATCAAAGGGTTGATGACCATGGCATATTGGTTCTCCGTTGGAATGAGGTCTGGGTGATCCTTCCTGTCCCAAGTGATTGGAACTTCCGACCAGCGCAGGTATTAGGGAACTGGGGGTAGGGTGGCCACTAGTATCCTCAGCGAGGTTTTTATGTGCCCGGACAGTTGGGGTGCCAAGGAAAGTGTGGTAGATGGGGGCCTTCTTCTCGAAGGGTTCTTTCCTTTGCCATCGCCCTTGTCGGCGTGCTTGGGGTCAACATCCTTGTCCATGTCACTTGAATCCTTGGACTCCTCTTCCTTCTTCTTCCCTTTTCCCTTGCCTCGTGGTCAGTTCTTCTGGCTTCGTTTGTAGCCAGACTCTGGGTCTTCCTTGAGGTCGTTGACGAACTTGCAATGGCGATTGGTGTGAGTGGATTTGCCGTTGGTGTCGAGGTGTACAAGGCATGGCATGTCACGGTACTCCTTGTATGTTTGGGGAACACGGGGCGCTGCCAGGGTAGTTTCACTACCTCGTTGTTGTCCATGACCAGCCCCCCGTCCTCGGCCACGCTGTGCGCCATCACCTCTTCCTGCAAATGTCATCGCGACCATGTTGGAGGCTAGCTTTTCTTCTGGCGGACTCTTCCGCTTGGTGCTATTATTCCTCTTGGCTTGGGTTGGGATGGAAATTGCCGGCAAGGAGCCACGAGCATCGTCATTGGTAGCGTGAACTCACTAGCCAGCGAGATCATCTGATTGAGATCTAGCCTGTGATTGTCCTGTAGGCGCTTCAACTTATGTCGGAGAAATGTACCCTTTTCCAAGCCATCAATGTAGGTGGCCATAGTGGTCTGATCGTGCACTCCTACGCAGGAATTTTTCATATCCAGCCAGCAGGAGAGGTAGGCTCGATATGTCTCATCTTTCTCTTGCACGCACCGCTATAGATCGCCAACAGTGCAAGTTCATTTGTACGTACCCTCAAAGTTTTTTGGTGAATGCTTCTTGCATGTCCAACCAGTTGCATATGGACTTTTCTGGCAAGTCATCAATCCATTGGTAGGCCGTGCCCGTCAACATCAGTGGGATGTACTTGACGGCAATGTTGGGGTTTCCCCCGGAAAAGTCCATTGTGTTTCCATAATCCTGCAACCACGTAGCTGGTTTGGCGGTGCCTTCATAGGGTTTGATCATCTTGTCTATCCGGAAACCCTTGGGGTAAGTTGTGGTCCGTATTATAGGTCCAAAGAAATGTGGTCCTAGGTACTGTCCTTCACGGGCCTCATGAATCTTGTCCAGGCATGAACATGCATCGTATGGCTCCGAGATTGCTTTTTTCTTCTTACCATCAGGGGATGGGCTGCATGAACGACGTGGGCCTCCTCTGCCATGGTGGATGCTAGGTGCGATGGCTGCATGAACTTCTTGCTGTTATCCTCCTGTGACGCCTCGCGTCTGTCGCGGTTGCTTGTCAGACGCGAAGGGTCGTGGCGCGACATGTTGTTGTGTCCTTGGTTGCGAGTGCATTCTCCGCCATGACGAGGTTGCTCCATGTTGTCGCGAATGACAATGTCGCCCTAAGGGTGTCTTGGTAGAGGCATGTTTGTACGGTGGTGAGCCTTCTGGTCTTCGTGATGTCGGGGAGATCGGCGCGGTGGAGATAGGCGACGAGGATGAGCCTTGCCTCCATGGTTGGAGGATATGGGTATAGCGTCCTTCCTGTTGCACGCGTCCCTCCGTCTTCATTCTGATGAACGCGTCTGGGACCCGACATCGTGAGGAGATCTCTCCCTTGGCGGCTTAGGATTGCTAGACTGGCAATATGCTGGGTCAGACTCAAGCCTCTGAGAGGTGGCATTTTCTTGATATTTGATAGCCTTTGCTACAATGTCATAGACCTGTTCCACAGCCACAAGTGATCTATCCTGCTCCGGTAGGGTCTTGGCGACGGCAAAGTTGAGGATAGGAGTGGCCATGACCTGCCTGCCCTTGTTGTCAATGTATGGCTTGGCTTGTGGCGGCTTTGGGGGAGCCCATCCTAGGTTGAGCCGTACACAAGGATCATTGATAACGTGAGCCGGATCTTTTCTATCCTTCTGCTGCTTGAGCAAAGTCTTGTACTCGGCCTCCGTGGCTCTAGCTTTCTCGATTGATTTTTGCGCCTTAGCCATATCTCGATCTAACTTTGTGCCCTACTCTGCGATGGCATGCGCCTCCTCCAGTAGTTGCTGCCGCTTCTCGTCAAGCTGGACTACGTTCCGTATATGGTCCACCGTTATGGGCTCGATGAGAAAATTGTCGTACATCACTCTATCAGCTGGAGTAACTTGGGCGGCCATAGACGTAGATGCTCGAGGCGGAGGATTTGCAGTGTTGGGGTTACTCGGACCGATGTTGAGTTCCTGCAGCTCCTGCACTGGGTTAGGCGGAGGGGGCATGGCCTTTGCACGATCAATGTCGGTAGCATCAGCCGGTCCCTTCCACTTATCCAGAGGATTAGGCGGAGCTTGTCCGGGTTGGTCTTCTTCCATCACGCTCCCAATGGCGACGAACATCTCTCGGGATGTGATGGCCTTGTCGTCCTGCTCCTTGCGCTTGATATCCTCCTCCATCTCCTGCATCGCAGAGTCGAGTTCCTCCGGGTTTATATCCATATCCTCCGAGTCCACGCTGATGTCGGTGTAGAGCGTGTCAAAAACGGAGTCGGAGGGTGCGGGGAATTCCTCGATGACGGAAGAAGATGCTGAGGCTGTAGGGACGTTCACTGGAGGCGGTGGCGGCGGTGGCCCAGGTATGGCAGTGATCTTAGCTTGATCAGCTGCTTCAGTGGTCGCGTAGTTGTTGACGTGCTAATCATGCTCTCAAAGGTGAGGAGACCCACGACTTGTTGCCATCTTAGCGTATGCCGGAGAAGTGTACCGCGATCCAGTCCTTCCACAAAGTGATAAATACCATCATCACTAGGGTAGTGCTCCAGATAGGCCCATGTACGAAGCCATCTGGCGAGGTAATCACGGGGGGTTTGACCCTCTCTCCGGATGCATCGCGCCAGATCGAAGATAGTTACCACACCGGCGAATTGTGATCTCTGCTTTCCAGACGCACAGGCGAAGCCGGCGGATTTGTAGCGATCTTCCACCATTATATCCTGCACAGGGGCAGTTTGGGTGGGCCTTGAATTTTTCCGATCTAATCCGGCAAACTCCAAAGAGAGATCCGACTTTGATCCTTCCGCGAACGTATCCTGCCCATAGGTGGTCCGTGCGGGCCTTGATGATCCTCCAACTTCCAGGGAGCTAGTGCCCGAGTCGGTTTCGCTGATGAAGAGGTGGATGTCCCCGATTGGGACGATCGAGAAGCGGGTGGGGTTCGTCTTTGCCGGGAACCACAACTCGTCGAGAGGGACGATCAGAACGTTGCCGGAAAAGAGAACACGGCCGATGGCTATAGTTTTACCGTTTCCTGCGAAGATCTTTGACCTTGCCCATTTTAGATCCTGAAGAGCCTCTTGCCCCACGGTGGGTGCCAACTATCATGGCATTGCCGACGAGTACGCCATGGAGGGATCCTCACAGTGTGTGTTTAGAGACGTGGGTTAAGGCGGAAGGTTGGTTGGTACGAGGTAACACAGCTTACCCAGGTTCAGATCCCACGACGGTGGCGGAATCCTACTCCTGCTATAAATCACTATAATGGCAATACACCAAGTTACAGGGATCGGTTCACTGTGCATTATATGAGTTGTTCTGTCCTAAAGGCTCCTCTAGGTCAGGATTATATAGCCGCCAGTTCCTAGGTTTACAGGAAAAGTCCTAGCCGGACAGGTTACAGAGTCCTACAAAGAATACAACTAGTCTAATGTGTCTTGCACTCCGAGGCTCCGGTACGTTGGTGACTCCACATAGCCTTCCTTTATCCGGCATGGGCCTCCCTTCTGGATCCATCTAACTGGGCTGCCCAGCAGGCCATAGGCCTTGCTACCGACTATGGGCCACCCGGGTTATCCGGATTAGAGACATGCAATGGTGATACCCATTTAGCATATCCCCAACATTGTACCTGTCTATGAATCTGGATAGCTTCGACATCTACATAATGAGATGCGTGCAATTGTGAGTATTTAACAATCCAGGTGTCAGTATATATCTATGCATGCATGGTTCTAGCTACTAGCTACCTACATAGTTTTAAATTTGTTCACATATATATGTAGGTTATTATTTGTGAGAGCCAGGACCTATAAGCATAAAATATTGTTCATCGACCCTGTCAATTCTTTGCAAACATCCATCGACAGTAATGAAAGGAATGTCGAGGATTACATCATCAACGTGTTGGAGAATAGCAAATATCAGAAACTAATTCTATGTCCTTTTCATAAAGCGTAAGCTACTGCATCCTCATTTACAAATTTGAGTGGTTTCACCCAACTAATAATTGGTTCAACTTTATGTTTTCACTGGATTCTTATCGCTATCTCACTTCCGGATGGCCATGTCCATTATCTCAATTTTTATCATAATAAAAAGGAAGAAGATTATGAGGATGTACGAAAGCTTCTTAATGGGTGATTTAATACTTTCATCTACACAATAAAATTGATATACATCCTGGTTTCGTAATTATATACTTTTTTTCTTCCTGCTTTTAGATTGTTTAAAGTAGTTTATTCGAAAGAAGGATATGCAAGGAAGAACTACAAAGAGATAACCCATCATAGGGATCAATAGGTTAGTTTCTACCAGCACTTGTACACATATATATGCATGCATGTTAAATATATTATCTGTCTAATATGGTCATTTCTACATATGCTATGTTTTAGTGCCACCAGCACCCTCCATTGATGCATCTTTGAGGCTACTATGTTTCCAACATATGAGCATCATGATGGCCAACCTGGTTGTTCCTAGACCATAACAACTGGTATGAAAACATTATCCTTTTGTTTTATTGAAATATTCTTCTTATTTGTACCCGTTTTATTCATGATTTAATTTACATAGTGTTCGCAAATTGAAGAGACGATACTGACGATGCCCAAGCTAAAAATGATCAGCGCGGAGCTTGCTAAATTTCTTGCTCAACAAGTGCTAAAAGACGACAGAGATTTCCACGGTGAACCATTTTGAGAGCAAGTATGCCAAACATTGTTATACTATAGTCGATTAATGCCAGGGTTCTTGATAATACTTGACATGCCTTGCTAGCTATGTCAATGCTAGTGTAGTGTACATTGATTTGTGGTATGTAGTGTAGTGTACATTGATTTGTGGTATGTAGTGTAGTGTACATTGATTTGTGTGACATATTCCAAAATTTGTGGTACCTATGTTAGGATCGTTCTTGAGACTTCTCTTGGCAATAAATATAATGTTTGTATTCCAGTTGCATTTCGAATTATTCCGGACCATCCGGATATTATGGCCGCTGGTAAAAAGTAGCCAAAAGCTGCCTAATACATGTGTGAATCACTAGAGGCGGTTTCTTAAAAACATCGTCTCGGTGCAAAGTGAACCTAGAGACTATCAGGAAAAAAAGGCTGACTTCCCCTCGGAAACTCTAAGATACGGCTATAGGTTAACTCCGTCTCATATTGTAGAGGTGGCTTCTATAAGAACCAGTCTCAAAGAGGAAATTTATTAGAGATAGATGAAACAAGAAGACGTCTCAGGTTTGAAACTTATGGAGGTGGCTCATAATAACAGCCGACTCAAGTCTCCTAGCGATTGGAGACGGTCCATACTAGGGACCGTTTGAGGTTGTGGAGTTCTTGCAAGCGGCCCTGAAGAATGGTTGTCTCCAGCTGGTAGATCTTAGAGGAGTTTCCCTTTTTGCATCGTGTGAGGACGCGTATCTTAGAGCCGCAAAGAAAACCCGGCTCAGGTGGTGTGCTGTTAGAAGCTATGCGCTTGAACCAGAATGAAAAACCGTCTAAGGCCTATGGGAAATTGACGTCTCTAAGTAGCGAGTTTGTACTAGTGTATGCTGATGGCCACAAGTTATATTCAAAGGTCTTTCCTCTGAACTTATTCATGAAGCTAGTAACGAGGTGCCGCATGCACTCCCTATGCTCAACCCCAGGAAACACAGCATCAACAACATTCTCAAGCCCCTTGCATGCACTAGTGTGTATCACTAAGCCTTCAGGGTGACCAATTATTTCATGTAGTCTCTATATGAACCATGTACAGATTTCATTTGATTCACCCTCAAGAAAAACATAAGCTACGCGGAAAGGTTAATTATGTGCGTCCATAGCACAAGCGGTAGCAAGTTGTCCCCTGGACGTCCATGTTAAATAATTGCGTCTATTGCCAAGTACGGCCTGCATTGTCTATGCTTCCAACATGCCTTTAGGCAGACAAAACATCTCCTGAAACATTTCTTATCTGCCCTCTTATACTTCACCCTCCTTGGGACCCTTTCTCTTCCTTTCACAACCTCGTAGTCAATTTCAACAACACCAACATGTGATGGCTTCTCTACCTTAGGTTTGAAACTATACAACATGTGAAAACTTTCAGTCCACTTTCCTCGAATGAAGTCTAGAGCCATATCCTTCCCATCAAAGACTCTGTAGTAAGGGTTAGAACGTTAAACTTTTCACTAAGCTTAGTTCTGAGTTCAGCAATTCCAATGTTACGATCCTGCCTCACCCAGTCAAGTATAGTAGCAGCAATCCACTTGGATGTCACTGGTCTAATTTTATCACTTAAATAAGGATTAGGTCAATTGTGTTTCTTCGTGTTTACCTTGATCTACATTCGATAGGAATAAAAATAAATCAAAGGACTTATCAGCAGAATAAATATGAGAAAGACTGAAACTAAATGTAGCTATTGGAACCTGAAATGGGTGTCCACCCCGCATTGGAGATGCATGCACTATCCATTTACACACCTTACTTTCCCTACAATTCACCCTAAATCTCTTTTGGTCGCTCTTTTCAACGATAAATTCGAACCCAACTCTTATTGCATAGGTAGCAACGGCATATCTGCATTCCTCCATGGTCTCAAATACAGTCCCACCACCAATTGTAGGTTGTCCCTGTTAAAGTGTATCACTGACCTGTCCTCATCTTCGTCATCGTATCTATATCCCATATCCGCATCCTCACATTCATCTTCCTCATCAGTCCCATAGTCAGGCTCAAAGTTTGAAGCAACCAAATATTCACTACTCCTAATCCTATCAGGGTTAGCAGCCATATCTAGATATGCTTTCTATTCATCATCTTCTTCTTCTTCAAGCCCAAAATCATCCTCACCGTCACCCACTTTGATGTCTTCATGCTCGCTTGACAAAGCATAATGCTCAAGGACAAGCTGGGCAGTCGCACTCGGTATCGCAAACAGAGGCTGCTCTATTCGCGTTCCACACGGACTAGGATCATTCATGACAGTCTCTTCCCAGTATCTTTGTTAACAATGTGCACATACATTAGCACAGTCCTCGTGTCGAGGTGTTTACCCCACATCATGGCTAGAGCCTCCTCAGTCCTAACATTGCAGAAAGTCTGGGAATTTGGGTCACAGTACCTGCTTAGGAATTCATCATGCTAGCCAATCAGAAACTTTCCAAATTACATGTGCAATTCACTTAGAGTTAGGTCCTCCGCGTCTACTGTCAGACGATAATCAAATCCACTAGTAAATGTGATTCTACCGTTGGACAAGGTTTTAGTCTGACACCCATGCTGAAACTTCAATACAAATCCGGATACGGCAGACGTCCTACGGTCAGCAAAACAGATCCTCGCCATCACTAGGGACTAGAAACGCTAATTAGGGAATGCAAAGAAGGAATTACAGTTCTTACCCTTCAGGGATGAAGTACGGTGTGTTCAGCAGGCTCTAGAGCCAAAGCTTTGCACCTTGTGTCCTCTTCCCCTATTTCTTCCTCCTTCGTGCTCTCCAGCCTTGAAGGTTCCATATCCGATATCTCCATCCCAGGAGCCATATCCATGTTCACCGGCCGTGCAAGACCCATCTCCGGGAGGGATCCAGATCAAAGCCACCGTCGTTGCGCGAGAACCCAACGGCCACCTCATGCTTTTCGTTTCCAAACGCGCCTGGGCGGGGACGATGGCAAGGAGACAGGATAGGGAGGGGAGGGAAGGTAGGGAGGGGAGGTAGGGGAGGGCGGGAGGATGATGGCCTAGGGGAGGGCGAGAGTGGTACACGACAGGACGGAGTGGCGGCGGCAGGACCTGAGCAGTGGAGTGAAGCAGAGCTGCGAGCAACGGAATATGGAGAATCACACATAATGGGGGTACTAAGCCTCGAACCTGGGATGCGCGATGTCGACGGTCGAGCTAGCGGGGCCCGCCAGTCAGTAAAATGCCACGGCCTCTTTCCCTAGTTTCTGATGGTATTGCTACAATTCGATGGATCGTAGTGGCACGGCATAAAATTGGAGAGAACTAAGGACACAATCATAAATGTACTCAAAATGGAACCATGTTTGTTTGGTCTCCCACCTATCCTAGTACATTGGCTGATCCGGTGGGTAGCCATGACCTGTCATTTTAATATCTCCGCACACTTATGTTGAGAAGGTAAATAAAGATTCAACTAGTCAAACTAGTTTCAAATAACTACTCTCTTAGGAAGCTTAGCTATGGCCCCGCCTAAGCAACCGGCGTGGTGTAACACCCTTGAATCGGCCCTATGCAAGTTTTAGCGGTTCCCGTCAAACCCGCATAGAAACGATTCAAAGATGCCCACCAGGCACTTGCATGTGGGTGGAAAACGAGTAATATCATTACACCATAGTTCAGGATGGAACCCACAGAAACATACATATACAACAACAACTCCATGAGTCAAGAATACAGATATACATTAAAGACCCAAATCACCTTGAAAACTATACGACATCTGAGTAGGGACAAGAAGCAAATTGGGCTAAGAGCCCTGAAGAATAACCAGTGGCTTCCATAACCCTGCCCATGCCAACCCAGAAGGGTAATCCTGCTAACGACATTGATCTCAAACCTGCTAGAACAAAAGGGGTGTCGGGAAAGGGCAAAAGAAAAAGAAAGCAGTTAGTACTGAGGCCAGTACATGGCGAGTCTTAGAATTAGGCGGCTCTCACCTACATAGTTATGGTGGACTGAAGCGGCAACACAACATGCACTAAACAACCTATAGAGATTTGATACAACTATCGACTATCAGAGAGGGGTAAGAAATACCTATGCGGAACCAACCTGATACTACCACCAAACATACCCATCCTGGTATTTCTCCCTCGAGACCAAAAGAGGAAGTCCTGCCGAGGAAACTCACACGGTAGGCAGTTTATTCGTTCTTTCTATGGTGGTTATCCAACTTACTAGTCATATCAGATACAAGTCAAATTATAACAGTAAACTTTAGTTATAGTTGTCTATGATCGATAAACTGTGCTCCAAGTAATCCATAACCGTAGACACGGCTTTTTGAAAAGATTTAACCCTATAGGGGTGCACCAAAGTATTCACACGTACTTGGACCCTTTTTGCCAGATCAGGTAAGTACAAGATCATGAAACATACACCCAATGGTATGTCGGTGTTGCCTTGGATACGACGTTTCCCAGACCCAAAGCAAGTACATGGGTGCCACCCCACTAAGCTACCCACAACAAAGTCGTCCGGCTCCGAGACGGACCCAGGTTTTGCGAGAACGGGTGTAAACGACTAGGAACCCGAAAGTGTGACTGGGCTTGTCGATAGCATGAAATCATGCCGCGGTCCTAACTAGTACAGTAGTAAATGCTCCTTGAGCAACATTAGTAAATAAAGCAGTAAAGCATGGCATAAGTACAAGATAGTAATAACACCCCCAAACTAGTTTGTGGCCCCTAGAACAGTACTTCGAAATCAGGTAGTAAGCCTATGGGGGTGCCCACACAACCCACATGTGGTTAGCGTGCTCGATCTTGGAACAGGTGTCAAGAACTCAAGACCTATATGGACACAAGTGGGCGGTTAAAATGCAAATATTTACTTTTACCCACCGGTGCCTCTACATTAGTTATATCTACCACCAATAGTTAATTAATAAGCTATAAGTAGAACCATGATTATATCCACCATTAAGCATGTACCAACCACCCAACAATGATGGAACTCGACGATGCAAAGCAACACCTGAGCAGGCAACTACAACTCGCAAGGCCAAATGTCTAGCAAAAACAGGTTATAGGAGGTGTCCAAGGCAATATAGGCTGCAAGGGATAAAACGGGTACGAAAAGACTCGAGCATCGCAATATAGGTAGAAATAGATCAATAGTTGGAAGTAAAGACTATAAATGTAAAATAGGTAGAAAGGGGGAGATTGCTCGCCTGGGAAACACCGTTGAAGGTTCATCCGAAGATTAGGTCGACAGTCGCATCAACTCATTGGCCTAATCCGTGAAGAATCAAAGCACCAGAAAAACATCGGATGCACTATTTAATACTACGGTAGAAGATCGGACATGAAGTATGTATGATGCATGACATGTCAAAGGTGCGATGAAACTAGGAAATACTAAGCGGAACCAGGGTCCCGAAAATTAATTAATATGTTTATGTTTTTTAGTTACCCTGCAATTTAAATGATGTCTTAACAAGGCAAAACACGGCAGAGGTTCACTACACAAACTTAATTCGAGCCAATATAAGACTAGAATTGCCCACATATGGTCTCCATATTTAATTATTAGGTGAATCAGCTAAAAAGCCCCCAAACCACACAATATGTATGTGAGTATGAACAATTTAATATGCATCAAGATATATATATATTACATTTATAAATATAGGGGCTCATAAAGGTTCACACATTGGGGGGATCGGGTCCGGGGTTCTTCGATTTTTGTCTTATGGTCGGTGGTATCTTGGCATTTCGTGAGGAGAACTTGAGGTGCCAGCATCACTAGGCCCGATAGGATTTCTCAGCATTCAATGATTGTGCTCTTCGGCCATCAGTTTCGGGACGAAGACTTCAAATACGGCCAACCCAAGGCAAATATCTTGGCGAGGCAGAACTTGGCGTCAAGAATAGTGCCATATTGATGTTCCGGGTGATACCTAACACAAACACCTCATGATAGAAGTAGATCGGCATGGCTCGGTTCGAGGACATCAACAAAAGAGGGCCAAGGGGTGACCAGAATGCACGCGGAGATCACCACGGACGGCGGCGAGGACAGGCCGCTAAGAAGGCACTCAGGCGGCGGGGCAGGGCAGCCAGAGATGAGTGGTTGTGTAACACTCTCAAATCTCCCTATGCAAGTTCTAGTGATTCCCGTCAAACCCACAAAGAAACGATTCAAAGAAGCCCACCGGGCACTTTCGTGTGGGTGGAAATCGAAGTAATACCATTACACATTAGTCCACAATGGAACCCACATAGCATATATATATACAACAGCAACTCCACGAGTCAAGAATACATATATATAGTACAAAGATCTAAATCACCTTGAAAATGATACAACATTCGAGTACGGATAAGATGCAAATGGGGCTAAGAGCCCTAAAGAATAACTAATGGCATCCATAACTCTGTGTAGCCAAGCCGGAAGGATAACACTGCTAACAACGTCGATCCAAACATGCTAAAACAAAAGGGGTGCCGACAAAGGGCAAAGGAAAAAAAGAGAGCGGTTAGTACTGAGGCCACTACACTGAGAGACTTAGAATTCAGCAGCGAAGCATGCACTAAACAACCCTTAGAAACTCATTACAACTGGCGGCTATCAGGGAGAGATAAGAAGGACCTATTTGGGACAAACCTGATACTAACACCAAACATACCCATCCTATTATTTACCCCTCGAGACCAAACCAGAAAGTCATTCCGAGGAAACTCACATGGTTGGCAATTTTATTCATTCATTCCGTTGGTGTAACATCCTAATTTAAGCAACCCTGATTTAATGTCAAAAAGGCAAAAATCAGGGGGAACAAAAACTTTTTCTTACATTGTGTGATTACTTGCTTGCTTGTGATCAAGCAACTGTTTGTGTATTAGTTGTGGCTCCTCACCTCAACCCTAGTTTACAAAAACTATTTTCCAAAAGAGATGTCTTGGCTCATCTTTCATATTCTCAAATGTTCTGGCATTTCAAAAATTGAGCCAGGATGACTTTGACACAACCAAATACTTTACTAGCTTCTATTACCAAAACTATGGAGACCTATTTATATTATCTCCTTATGTTTTCAAGACAGAACTTCAACTACCTTTATCTCTAGGTTTTTCCCAAAACCTTTATTAAAACCCTTTTCATCTCAATCTTGGTAGAGATACCAAGATGGTACTTATCTTACTTCAAACAAAACCCCTTTCAACATACCCAGCCTGACCTCAAGCTAGACTTGAAGGTAAGCCTAGTAGTAGTTAGATAAGTAGTAAGATGAATTGCCTTGATCTGTTGGTTGATGAATTGCCTTGATCTACTGACTGCCTTGTTTGCTTAGGATCTAGAATGGGATAATCTAGTAGCTCATATTTTAGGACCCAATCCTTTCTTGTGATCATCAATCTCAAGCAAGCATCCAAGTCTGGAATCTATCTTAAACCACTCAAGTGATCATCTCATCTCCTGCTTATCTCAATTCAATGATAATCCCTCCTAATGGTTTTCCAACTTAATGAATACCCAATCTAAGCATGAACCCTATCTACCTAGTTAGTAACTCACCCTCATCTCCTTGATCAAGAGTTTGGAATCTACCATCCTCTCAAAATCATTTACCCTTGCAATCTAGTCAAAATCCCCAAATCTGCCAAAATGGCTAAGTCTGGATTTCTTATCTAGATTCAATCTTTGGAGCTATACCATTCCCAACCTATGGGAATCCTTGAGAATGTACCTGAACCATATTCTAGTACATCTTCAGTACTACCAAATCCCACTCTTGCCCTTGGCTAAGCCAACTGAATTCCCACTCATCCATGATGGTTTTGTAGTCAAGATAATAATCTTTTCTGCAAATCTTATCATCTTGCCTCCTTTGGCAGTAGCCCACATCTATATGCCACCTACCCTTGACCAACTCCTTGATTGCTTATGACCTACTAATAATAGCCTATCAACTCCCACTTCACTTGTTTCCATTGGAGCCTTGTGTTCCCTGAACCCACCTGGTTTAGGAGGCTACCTGATGTATCTGTTATGGCAGCCTTATTTTCAACAAAGTGCGCCACATCATCATGATCACCTCAAATGCAACCCAGCCCAACTCTTGCTTACATGATCATCTATATGACATGGCATAACCACCCCTATACCCCTTGTACCTAGGTGAGCTCTGAGCTCCCTAATCCAACCCTGTGTAGAAGGCATCGGAATAACAAAACCCTAGATCCTTCCCTTATCTAGCCTCCATCTTTTTCACCACTTTTATTCAAAACCAAGGTTAATCTTGATTCCTACATCAAGTGTACATTATATACCTTGGATATAAGCATCCCCAAATAATCCTCCCAATTATTTAGATTATTAAACTATTTAAATTCCTTTATTCACCAAATTCTCAAAATCCTTGTCTTTAAGGACAAGTTTGTTTTTCTCCAAATCACCTTGCCAACTCAAGGAACATTTGATTCCTATTCATCATACCCCATATTCCCAACTCAAAAATAAATATTTTTGAGATTCTTTATTATTTATTTTTGCCCTTTTTCTTAAATGGCAGAAATAAGAAGTAATTCCCTAAAAATACTTTTACACCTCAATAAATCTCAATAAAATCCTCCAATGTGTGTTATGATATTTAGGACCATATCACATCAAAAACCAAGTTTGAGCAAGGTAAAAATATCATTTTTGCTTCCATAATCTACTTCAGCACTTTTTGAAGAAGTGCATTTAAATGGGATTATAATCTTTAGAAAAATCCCATTTAAATCATGGAGAGATTATTTGACCTACTCCACATACCATTACCATTTCCACATTTTGCCCAATGCAGTTTTTGCAACTTCCTTCACAACCCAAGATTTGATCAAATTTGGCAAAGTGGTCAAATCTTGTTTCAAACCAAATCCAATTAGAACCAAACCTTGTCAAACACTACACCCCAGCACCCCTCACTCCCCTAGTCGACCAGCACTGTAGCTTGACCCCACTACCCATCTTATCATTTGTGCTTGTCCATGGAAGAGACAATGGTCAAGTCCCCTCAAGCAACTCTTGCAGCACCCTCTCTGCCTCTCTCCACCATCTTTGCTCGACCACAGGCTACCCCACACCTCCCCACCGCCCTTATGACCCCATTGGCTGACCCTCTCCCTCCCTCCAAACTTTCCATGGACTAATTCCACCACACACCCTCCCCTCTCGGTTTATAAGCCCACCAGCCAGTACAACCCTCCCCCTCCAACTCATTTGCCCTCTCTCCCCCTCACTCTCCTCCCACAGCACCCCCCTTCCCTCTCCCCTGCTCTATTCTGCTCGTGGGAAGGAGAAGAAGGAGCTTCGGCCTCCAAGAAGCAAGCGAGCAAGGCTCACTCCCCCGTGATCCTCTCTCCCTGCATGTCACCCTGCAGTGACCCCCTTCTCCTCCTCTATCTAACCATGCCCTTCTTTCTGCCTAGGACCTCCTGCAGCCTCGTCCAGGAAGAACTCCAGCGAGCTCCCTTTCGGCCACCTCCGCGCGAGCCCTTCCCCGACGTCGAACCCGACCGTGCCGACCCTCCCCGAGCTCGTCGGCGTGCCCCGCTTCGCCCTGGACCACCCCATCGCCTCCCGATGCTCAGGTGAGCGCCCCCGCCAGGTCCCCACCTAGGGTTTCCTCCCGCCGGTAGGTCGCGAGGTGGGAGACGAGCTCCCCGCCGTCCATATGTGCTCTAATCGGACGGACGACAGGAGCCCCTACCCCTTGACCGCTCGCGGGCTTGCCAGCTTCACAGCGGGCTGGACCCTCCCTTAGTGCGGCCTAGATCCAGGCAGATCTGGCCCGTTGGACAGCCTAAATCTTCTCTTTTCTTTTCCCATTTTTCAGATCTGTTTTTAGCCAGTCCCTATAAATCGAAATAAAAATGTAAAGCGCCACCAAATTTTCAGATAAAATTTTTTCCCAGTACCAGGGTGTATTATCTACCATGCAGACCAGATTTTTACATCAAAGTATGCATTAAAATAAAAATGATAAATCCTATATTAGGGTCTGTCCATAACACTAAATAATTTCTCAAGGAAATCCTACACATCCAAATTGGATATTTCCACTTGGTATTGAAAGGTACATGCCAAACCTTCAAATCTCCCTGACCCCACCTTAGTTTGTTTCCTAGTCTGTCCCTGAGAAAAATACTAAAAACAGGGCATCTATGTCTTTAATACTTTCTCTAGAACAAACCAAATGAGGTTTGGACCTAATTCCAACTCTCGGTAGACAAACATAATCATATCCTACTAAATCCAGCAGCTCACATTTTTATGAGTCTCTGTCTAAATTTGGTGAATTAAACCCTTCTATGCATTGTTTAATCACTAATAAAAACATTACAGTAGCTATGTCACTCCAAAATGGTTGATTCCAATTTCTAAAGAAAGGTACTCTCAGTACCTAGCCTGTGCCCTTGGAATCAACTAAAAATCTTCGGTAAAATAAATCTGATGAAAAAGACAAATCCTATCTAATACTGCCTTTGGAAATTTCTCAAGGGCATTCTGGTAATTGTTTGGAGGAGATTCCAACTCCTCTGGATTCAGTCCACCAGACACTACCTTTTAACCCAAGTAAATAATTTTTGGAACTCCATAGAAGTTCTGGTGAATTATTTCCTGAAACTAGGGTTTTATCCACTATAAAATCCATTATAAATCAAGGGAAATTGATAAAATAGTGAAATCAATTTTGTTGGTTTCATTTTATCAATACCTGTCTAATGGTATCATTTTTATACCATGATATCATACATATCAAGTCCTTGATCAAAAACCCCACTCTTAGGTTGTTCCAAAACTAGAAATCCAAAGTGATCCTTTTTCCCTATTGCCTCCAAAACTTCTTCCAATCCAATCAAACCAAACCACCACCATCCTACATATGTTTATCCTTAGTTATCCTTTACTTGCTATATGGTTTGATGTTTGTATGCTTGTATTGATTAGTGTATTGTTTGTGTGCATGTATGTTCGATAACGGCGATAGTTGCGATTGTGTGACGCCGAGAAGAAGGAAGCAGCGGGGTTATCTTATTATTGTTATTATTGGTATTTTGGTTATCTAGCACCGTCAAGGGACATCTAGCTGGTCACAAGCAAGCCACCATTCCTGAACTCCTAATTAACCTACTTCTGTTTATCAACTGTTTTATATCTCATTTATAAATTGCATGATCATAGACATGGTTTGTTTCAAATAAATGCGCTTGAGTAACTTGGCTCCTCCAAGTTATGGCCGTATGTCCACTTGGAAACCTACCCCATTTGCACCTATCCCTACCCCTTTAGATTGAGGCTAAGATGGTTAGCATCTTCCCTCTTGGAACCCTCGGATTTTCAAAGATAAAACTATTTTGGGTTTTACCCTACTATAAAGTTTTCAAAATAAAACCCTGGGAAAGAGGCATCGTTCCGAGTGGAGATTTCACTAAAGGAGATATGAGGATGATAAAGAGAAAGTCAAGGAAGAGAATGAGAAAGAAAAAGGGGTACTCGAGTCTTTTACCGGAACAATTTTACCAGTGCAACCACATTACCCTGGGTGGGACTCAGGGCTAGCTCGTAGTTTGTCCTCCTTAGTATGGGATACGCCATAACGCGTAGAAAGGGGTTAGAGGCCCTGGAAGCCGGTTCCTTTCCACTTAGGGGGTCATCGTACCCGGAGAGGTTCCATTCAACTCCTCGGAGTCGGCTGAAACTATGGAGCTCCCGCGGACGGTACCCGGTTAAGGCAGTATGGAAGGGAGTGGATAAAGGATGCGCAGGAAGGGAGATTCGGACTTGGGAAGTCATGTACATGTCCCGGGGGAACTAAGCTACCATAGGGAAAGTACCTATACTAGGGACAACAAATGAATGGTTAGGTTCGATTATCCGGACCCCCCCCCCTCTACAGTATGTAGAGGGTCGTGGTTGTATCCCGGCGGATGTATTGATTCCTGTGGGTAAAGTGCACAAACTCTGCAGAGTCCAATCTATTCGAATAGCTGTGTCCACGGTCAAGGACGGTTGGAAAGGTGATTATTATGAGTACCGGGAGAAATGTTGAGATGGATTAAAAAGGATGTGACTTGGTCACAAGGAAAGATAAGAATAATATGAGTTTTGACCAGAGATGGTCGACAAGGTTTTAAAATGGGTTTTACAACAAAACTGTTTCAAAACTTTTAACAAGGATGTGGAGTTTTCCGAAAAAGGAGACATATTTTCTAAAAACCCTTTTTCAACAAATATATAGAGATGCCAATGTTAGGTCTTTAAAAAATAGCTATAGTGTATAGCTATCTTGCCACAGCCCATTATGCATTATCTTTGTTACCTTATCTCGGTGGTTTGCGAGTACATTACAAGTACTCACCGGCATTGTCCCTGGATATTTACCTGGCCAGATTGCAGATGATAAGAAGATACGAAGGTGCTGACGTCTATGCGAGCTAGGCCGTCTTCCCAGTCAGTTGCCTATAGGTTAAGGCACGGGCTCTGCACTGAAGACTTTCGCTACTTGTGTTGTATTCACCATAATGGCCACTTTGTAAGTTTTGTATTCGTTATTCTAAAGATGATGTAATGATACTTGTCGGTTATGCTCATGGCTCACTGATCATGGGAACGTGAATTATATGCATAACGGGTATTCTCGGACCATAAATCCGGGGTGCCACAGTTGGAGTTGTCATAGTTACTAATCGTGATATATAACATGAGCCATTCCAATATCGCCAGCCGTTGGCACTTTTAATTGACCATTCCGTTTTAGTTGTGATACTTACTAGTCAGATATAGACATCATGACTCCCCACTTCCACCAGTGGTTGGCACTTTTATTTATACATTCTGTTCTAGTGTAGCTGATTACTAGTCATGCTAAATACAAATTTATAACACTACTTTAGTTATAGTTGTCTATGGTTGATACACTATGCTCCAAGTAGTCCATAATCGCGGATATGGCTTTTCAAAAAGATTTACCATGTAGGGGTGCACAAATAGAAACACACGCATGATCAATCTCGGAAAAATCAAATAAAATCCAACGAGGCCTCACAACAAAGCAATCCAAAGATTTAGAAATTATTTTAGGGGGCCAGCCCACTAAGCTACCCGCAACGAAGTTGGCCAGCTCCGAGACAGACCCCGAGTTTGTGTCAATTGTTGTAAATGACTGGGAACCCGAAAGTGTGACTGGGCTTGTTGATACCGCGAAAATATTCCACTTTCATAAACAGTATAGTAGTAAACGATCCTCGAGCAATAGTAGTAAATAAAGAACTAGCATGGCATAAGTACAAGATAGTAATAAAGCCCCAAACTAGTTTGTGGCCCCAAGAAATAAGATGTGAATCAATCTCTGGCTAAGGGTATTCATGTTCCCACATGCATATAGTGTGATATTCAAGGAACAGGCATCAAGTACTCGGGGTCCTAGGGGACACAAGTGAGCGGGTAAAAACCAAATAACATCTATTGCCCACCGGTTCCTATGCATTAGTTATATCTATTCCATCATTTTAATATCAAGTTGTAATTAAAGCCATGATCATCTCCACCATTAAGCATGTGGAAACATTCCAACATCTACGGGGCAATGATGACGTGAAGAAACACCTGAGCAAGCGACTACGACACGCAAGATCGACTATGTCAGGGATATGACCCCAGGTACCCCAAAGTCAGAGCATAAGTGTTTATAATAGAAGGCATGTGAATAAAATGAGGTATAAAAAGAATAGAATAAAGAAAATGAGAAAGAAAATGCATCTGGGCGACTTAGTAAAGACTCGGCATGCACTAATTCCTCCCAGGACAAGTCAAGCTTTCCTGGCCCAACCTGTTTCCATGATTCAGCTAAACCAAGATTCACACAGCCCGGCTAGGCAAATACTATCTTCCTCGGGTGGGCCGGCCTTGGTTAACCCGACCACCATGGGTCAGCCTGCCACCGAGTGACTCCGACTCCCCCGACGCGCCATCAACATTGCCCTTCCTCGACAATGGTTCCGCCCGCCAGACTCCCTCATCGCTATGTCGTCGCCTCGCCAATACCTTCCCCTAGGTGGGCCGACATAAGACAGAGTCGGCCCACTACGGGTCTCCCAGATGCTTCCACCACATCACCACTTGAACTGGGTGGGCCCGTACCGGTATGACCTGGCCCACCATGGTATTACCGTACCATGCCACCATGGATTCACTTCCCTGACGAGCTTCCCGCGTCACCCTGCGGAGCTTCCCATGTTGCTGCCTCGCTCCCGCCTCAACGCGCCACCTCGACATCTCCTTCCCGGGTGGGTCGGCACCGGCGGACCCTGGCCCACCATGGGCCAATGCCACCATGCCATCAATGCTCATGACACCACCAGCTACCCCGGGTAGGCCTACACTGGTTAAGTCGACCCACTGCAGGTTACCAATGTCGGGTCAAGCCAAAACTCGGCTAGGCCGTTTCTTTGCCGCTGCCCCGCCTGGGCCAAATGAAAAGAGACCCGGCTAAGCTTAATTCTTGACTTGGCTAGGCCCATTTTCTCCCAAGACAAGTCAGCTATGGTACATTTCGAGTTTACTCTTTGCCTGGGGCCTTTGGGCAGAGTTATATCGCCCCAGATGCCCTCTTATTCTCCCCCGGGTGCTCCTTCGACCACCACATCAACACTCCTTCAAGCCAAATCAAGCCCCTTAAATCACGTGCTAGTCTTGGGACGCCCCTAGCTCAGACTGGCACATGAATCATGGGATATGCTTGGAATCACTTGAGATGCTAGGGAATATGCTTGGCATCTCCTGAGATGCTAGGGAATTGTAAGGGTCCCAACCTTTAATAAGGTAGAGTCCCCTGTGTTTACAATGCCAGTTCCTGGATCAATAGCTAGCATCCACAGTTAAGATGTAATATCAAGAAACAAAGGTCATAATACACTTTATAACCAGGAATAACATAATTTTATTACATCTTACATAGCTCATTTGGCTATTACATTACATTGCAGCAGAATAACTATAAGCATGGGGTCCTTCATCTTCAAAGTGCCACAGGCAGTCATGTTGGTTGTAGACTTTGTAATCCTAATCAACACACTTCACTAAATCAATCAAACCTGCAACATACAAGTTACAGCCACAAAGGGTTAATACATTTGAATTGTATTGGCAAGTGATACTATGGTAGTATAGTGGAGTCTATCATATATACGCATTTGGCTAAGTGGAGTTGAGGCTTGCATTGCTCAAAATAGATTTTTCCTTAACATTTGAAAACACTAAGTTTTTGCTTGACAAAATAATCTTTTGCAAGGCATCTCCCAATCAAAGATTGAAGATCCTTTAACCCTTGTTCAAACCACAAGTTTTTAACTTAGAAATTTGAATGATGAGATTCTTGATTGCTTCCATGTCTTGATGCTCAAATTGTCCTTTACCAGGGACATGTCTAAGTACTTAGATTTTACACTCTGCAGAGGTTGTGCACTTTCCCCACAAGACTTGGTTTCCCAAGACAAGATCTTTCAGAAGCTTTCCCTTAGACCAAAATGGATGCGCTCCAACCTATCAAACTCTACCACCAACTGTCCATATGGCTAAGTTCTTGCAACCTATATGATCCAGGCAGAGCCCATAATGCCAAGTGGCTGCACTTGAAACTTCTCAACATTTGACATATCAAATCTCTTTGTTCCTGGGTGGCAATCCTCAAGTGAGATACACAAGGTAAACCATAGACATGGGCCTTGTGAACCACTCAACCAAAAACCACCAAGCAATTACCATTCCACCTAGGTGATTCATTAACTTAGTTGTTTTATTAAACAAAAACACAAGTCCTCAGACTTAGAAATTTTTCATAGTATGGATATATATTCCACCCTTGTTTTCTATTAGCTAGGCTAACCTTGATAGTAGTAGGAACCTTAACTTAGGAAAATTTCTACTAAGGTTTGATCTACTAGATTTTCCTATAGCAAGGTTTATACTTAGCAAAAATTCCATGCAAGTTTTACTTAGAGAAAATCACTAATGCATAGTGAAAGTAATGGGACAAAAGTATGAGCATCACTTGCCTTTTTGGTAGAGGGTATAAGTTCACTCCTTGTCCTTGCAACAATCACACTCTTCAAGTCACTACAATTCAATCAAACAGGGCACAAACTCAATCTACCAATCAAGCAAAAAAAACACATAAAATCATAGAACCAAGATAATGCATGCAAGCATGCCAAGAATTGTTTTATTTGGACAAGTGGTTCCTAATGGGACATAAACATTTGAAAACACCTAATGGTCATTTTGTAAAGTGGCAAAGTCATTTTGCAAAAGGTTTCACTTCAAAAACCATTTTCAAAAACAAGGTATCATTTTATGTGGTGTAGAAATATTTCTACTAAGGCATTAATCTATAGGGTTCACCAAATATGTTTTCAAACCATAAAACTTGGTGTTTAGGGTCAGAGAGTTTAAAACAAAACATTTCCAAAAAGGTTTTCCTTCAAAATCATTTTCAATAAATAAACCATATTTTTATTTGACTAGAAATGGTTTTAAATCAAGGAATCATTGTTTTGTTTCACCAAATACATTTTTGAATCCACAAAGTGTTTCCTATGGTCAGTAGGTTCAAATCACACCATTTTCCAAAGGTTTTATCCCCAAAATCATTTTTGAACAATTTTCACAATCTAAACAAGCATACAAATGTTTCTGCAAAAACAAACATTTTTCCAGAGGCTTTTTACTAAACAAAAGGCATGGTTGGCTAGGGCTTGTTCCACTGATTCCATTGGTATAAAATTTTTAATTTTTGGACGTGTGGATCAAAAGTTACAAGGTTTTCAAAATTGCATCTAATTCTGATTTCAAATTCTGTTTTAACTCAAACCAGTGACACGCGTCCTAATTCTATTCGTCCATACCGTTTCGGTTGGATCGATTGCTCTGGTGCGTTGGATCAAGTCAGATCGTGCGGCATAGGTGGATACTTACCCCTTCGGCTAAGGATCAATCGTGGCGCTTGGATCGTCATCTAACGGTGTACAACGTGCCAGCCATAGATGGGCGGCGCTGTGGTGGCTACTGGCGGCGGAGCGGCCAGACGGTGGTGGCGCCGGCAATACAGGAAGCAAGGGTGGCTGGGGAGGTACTCACAGCATTCGCAGAGGCCTGGGGAAGCTCAAGGTGGTGCCGTCTTGTCGAGGGGCGCACTGGAGCGGGCTTGATTGCTCGTCGGAGTGGAGCTGCACCTCGGCCATGCTCAGTCGTCGTCGAGGACGGCGCTATGGATCACTCGGAGACAAACGAAACGCACGGTCAGACGCGCAAAGACACGGCGAAGGTGTGTGCGTGAACGAGAGGGGTCGGGGTAGTCTGGTTTACCAGAGGGAGGTCGTCGGAGAAGAGCCAGACGGTGGCGGCGGCGGTTGTTGTCGCTGCCGACGCTCAGGGGCGCGCGCGAGCGAGCTGCGGCTGCAGAAAGGTCCGCCGGGTGATGGTGATCACAGCTGCGAGCTCGAGGAGGCAAGAGGTGGCGTGGAGCTGCTGGAATCCTTGCCGGAGTGTCGTCGGACAGTGGCGGTGTTTGAGCAAAATTTGGCAGCCTGGGGGCGTGTCGAGGTGGGGCGACAGATGGGAAGTGGAGAGGAGGGGCAGGCGCTTTAACGTGCGTGGTCAAGGGGCCGATTAATGGTGTGGTTAACGCGTATTACACCGGGCTTAATTCGCCTGCAACGGCCGGCGAGGGGGAGGGCGTAGTCCGTGGGTGGGAAAGAAGGGGGACGTGGCGGTGGGGTCCTCTGGCAGCGAGAGAAGGAAGAGGAAACGAGGGTCCACCAGTCATTTGCTTAGCGGGTCGTCTGGTGAGTGAGAGAAGAATGCTTCGGGGGAGAGAGGGAAATGGGCTGCTGGGCCTAGTGGGCTGCTGGGTTGGGTGGACCAGACTCATATATTTTTTTTCTGTCTGAATCTTTTTCTTTTTCCAAATTAATTTCTGTTTTGAAATTTCAAACAACATTCATACATTCAAACAATTCAAACACTTCCAAACTTGTATTGAGTTTTGGTTCTGTTTGACAACATAAACCAAAGTCCCAAAATAAAATAATTTTATTCTTTTTAGGACATATTTAATAATTAAATAAAATAGACCTTAATTATAAATTCAAATAGGTTTTGATTTATTTGATAAAATCTCCTTTTGAAAACTAAATATTATCAAAACCAAATCAGTAGGTTTTATTTGAAAATATAAGATACTTGGAAAGCTTGTTTAAAATAAAATAACATTTTATTTTAGGGTCCATTAATAATTAAATAAAATGGACCTTGGTTATTAAATCAAATAGGATTTGTTTTATTTAAAATTCTTTATTTGAAATCTAAATAAAACCAAAACACTTCAGTAGGTTTTATTTGAGAATATAAAATACTTAGAAAACTTATTTAAAATAAATAAATAAGTTTTAGTGTTTATTTAAAAATGGGAAAAGCCTTTACTTAAATAAAATTGGATATTAAATCCTTATTATTTTATTTAAATAAACCTTTACTCTTTTAATCAAAACAAAACATTTTAAAACAAAATATTGGCCAAGGTTTAATTTGGCTCTATAAAATAATCTTTATTTATAAATCTATCTTTTCTTTTGAAACCAAATCTTTTATTAAAAGGTCCAAAATAGTAATTTTAAATGTTTTTAAGTTTTATTGTTTATTTAACTTTTTAAATTCCTTTAGGATTTTATTTGATCCAAATAGGTTTGGAGGTTTCCAACTGGATTCAAAAAGTTTCTTCTCACCCTGAAAATCAACAAAGTTTTATTTTATTTATTTATTTTTCACATAACAAGATTTGGAAAATCTTGGCATGTGACAGGCTACCACCCTTAAAATAAATCTCGTCCCGAGATTTGGGGAGGCTAGGGTTACAAGTTGGCTCAAAACAACTAGGGTACTACCACCCTTAAAAATTTTCCAACTAAATTACATGTTGGCTTTCTTGGGGTCCTGGGAAAATTTCTCTGGGCAACCATCTGCATGGTGTCTTTGGTTTCCACACTTGACTCATGGGCCAAGGTTGAGTTTCTCCATAGGCTTGTTCAACTTGTTCTTCATCTTTTCTGGACAATTGCTTGCATAATGTCCTGGGTTCTTGCAATTGAAACAGTTGATGTCTTTGAGTTCTTTACGTGGTTCTTGTGGACAGGTTGCCACATAATGGCCTAGCTCTTTGCAGTTGTTGCACCACACTTGGCTAATATCTTTCTTTTCCTTGGGTAACAATTCTTCTTGTTTATTTCCTTGGTTCTTCTTCTTTTTGGGTCTCTCCAAAGCTAGGAGTTCTTCTAGTTCATGTTCTTCATACCTTACTTCAGAGGTGGGAAATCTTTCTCTCTTCTTGGGGCATTGATCTTCATGCTCCTTGGATGCATGATCCTTGTCTCTACAAATATTGCTAGCTTGGGTTCCTTCTTGAATAGCATCTTTGTCATCCTTGTTGTCATTAGCTCTTTGGGAAAAGTTTTCTCCCATGTTGATCATTTGAGTAACCAATCCTTGCAACAATTGGGATTGAAGTTTCAAAATCCTTTGTATGGCTGGGTCTAGTCCATTGTTGTTGGCTAAAAGCTGAGTTGTCTCTTGGCTGAACTGGTTTTGGGTTGCTATAAGTTCTCTCATGTTGTCCTCTTGGTTGGTGTTGGTGTCATCAACCTTGATGTGGGAGTCTCTTGGAGAAGTCATCTGTTTGGGTTGAATTGGAATTAGGATAGGCAAAAATATTCCTAAGGGAATAATTCTAATCACACACATCACATTTCACACAAGCAATGTGCAAGCAATCACAAACAAACATTCCACTCAAACAACAAGTTTCAAGCATATTTTTAGGCAACCAAAAATATTTTTGTTACACCACATAAGTTGGTGGGTTTGACTTAAACTAAATATGGTGGTCCATCTATATGGTTCACTTGTGATCTTTCCATCCTTCTTGGTTGATCCTTCTTGCATGAGATCATGGTTTCCTTAGAAAAATTCTTGGTCACAAACTTCAAAGGTGATGACGTTTCTTTCTAAGTTGGGTTTCCTTAGTCTCCATATCTTGAGCAAGATTTCCTTGTCTCTCTTGTAGTTTGTGGTATCCAAGGTTGAGGTCCTTGGTGAACATGCTGAAGATGTTGAAGTCATTAGAGTTGAAGAAGTTGTAGTCATTAGAGTTGAAGAAGTTGAAGTCATTAGAGTTGATGAAGTCCTTTGCACATGGTGAAGTCTTGGGCCATGGGGTAGGTTTTTCCATCAAGTTGAAATAGATGAGATGTAGAATCAAAACCAAAATGGTTGAGGAAAGAGTTTACAAGATTGTTTGTAAATAAGTTTTGGAACAAATACAACTCTTATTTTTCTAAGGGTTTTTGTCCAGTCCCAGGGTTTACAAATCCTCCAGGCAACACAATGCTCTGATACTATCTGTAAGGGTCCCAACCTTTAATAAGGTAGAGTCCCCTGTGTTTACAATGCTAGTCCCTGGATCAATAGCTAGCATCCACAGTTAAGATGTAATATCAAGAAACAAAGGTCATAATACACTTTATAACCAGGAATAACATAATTTTATTACATCTTACATAGCTCATTTGGCTATTACATTACATTGCAGCAGAATAACTATAAGCATGGGGTCCTTCATCTTCAAAGTGCCACAGGCAGTCATGTTGGTTGTAGACTTTGTAATCCTAATCAACACACTTCACTAAATCAATCAAACCTGCAACATACAAGTTACGGCCACAAAGGGTCAATACATTTGAATTGTATTGGCAAGTGATACTATGGTAGTATAGTGGAGTCTATCATCTATATGCATTTGGCTAAGTGGAGTTGAGGCTTGCATTGCTCAAAATAGATTTTTCCTTAACATTTGAAAACACTAAGTTTTTGCTTGACAAAATAATCTTTTGCAAGGCATCTCCCAATCAAAGATTGAAGATCCTTTAACCCTTGTTCAAACCACAAGTTTTTAACTTAGAAATTTGAATGATGAGATTCTTGATTGCTTCCATGTCTTGATGCTCAAATTGTCCTTTACCAGGGACATGGCTAAGTACTTAGATTTTACACTCTGCAGAGGTTGTGCACTTTCCCCACAAGACTTGGTTTCCCAAGACAAGATCTTTCAGAAGCTTTCCCTTAGACCAAAATGGACGCGCTCCAACCTATCAAACTCTACCACCAACTGTCCATATGGCTAAGTTCTTGCAACCTATATGATCCAGGCAGAGCCCATAATGCCAACTGGCTGCACTTGAAACTTCTCAACATTTGACATCTCAAATCTCTTTGTTCCTGGGTGGCAATCCTCAAGTGAGATACACAAGGTCAACCATAGACATGGGCCTTGTGAACCACTCAACCAAAAACCACCAAGCAATTACCATTCCACCCAGGTGATTCATTAACTTAGTTATTTTATTAAACAAAAACACAAGTCCTCACACTTAGAAATTTTTCATAGTATGGATATATATTCCACCCTTGTTTTATATTAGCTAGGCTAAGCTTGATAGTAGTAGGAACCTTAACTTAGGAAAATTTCTACTAAGGTTTCATCTACTAGATTTTCCTATAGCAAGGTTTATACTTAGCAAAAATTCCATGCAAGTTTTACTTAGAGAAAATCACTAATGCATAGTGAAAGTAATGGGACAAAAGTATGAGCATCACTTTCCTTTTTGGTAGAGGGTATAAGTTCACTCCTTGTCCTTGCAACAATCACACTTTTCAAGTCACTACATGTCACATCCCAAGATTTTCCAAATCTTGTAATGTGAAAAATAAATAACAAAATAAATTTTTGTTGAAAATCAGGGTGAAAAGAAACTTTTGTTTCTAAAAGGAAACTTAAAATCCCATCTTGAACAAACCTTGGCTAAAGTTTGAATTCAACAAAAATACAAATCAAGGGAAATGCATTCCTCAATGAATGTATCTGGAAATTTGAACACTTGGAAAATAAATCCAAATCCCTAAACCCTAATGGAAGGAAATCATTTTCCAAAGTTGTCTCCAAA
Organism: Avena sativa; assembly: GCA_916181665.1. Classification (NCBI taxonomy): domain Eukaryota; kingdom Viridiplantae; phylum Streptophyta; class Magnoliopsida; order Poales; family Poaceae; genus Avena; species Avena sativa. Next base: position 329,003,448 of record OV702295.1, on the reverse strand, counting down.
TCCAGGGATTTGATCCATACCAAAATTGATAAAAAAATAATCACAAAGGATCAAGAAAGACCATAGAAGTTGGTTTCACTCAAATTGGAACCATAAATAAAATCTTATGAATATAATAAGATAAGGAAATTGAATTTCCAAAGCTAATAAAACCCTTACCAAAAACCCATACCAATTAGTGCACAAATAATCCTAAAGGGATTTATAAAGATAAACATTTAATAAAGGATAATAAAATATTTTGTTTTGATAAAATGAGTAAAGGTTTATTTAAATAAAATAATAAGGATTTAATATCCAATTTTATTTAAGTAAAGGCTTTTCCCATTTTAAATAAAACATCAAAACTTATTTATTTTAAACAAGGTTTCCAAGTATTCCTTATTTCCAAATAAAACCTATTGTTTGGTTTTGAAAATATTTGGATTTCAAGTGGAAATTTTATTAAATAAATCAAACCCTATTTTATTAAATAACTAAAGATCCATTTTATTTAATTATTGAATGGATCCTAAAATAAATAAAAATATTATTTTGAGATTTGGATTATGTTAAAAAAAACAGAACCAAATTCAAAGTATAAAGTTGTTTGAATTGTTTGGACCTTGTTTGTTTGTTTGAATAATTGTTTGAATTTCAAAACAGAAAAAGAATTAGAAAAGGAAAAAAGAAAGCAGACAGAAAAAATTAGAGTCAAACCGACCCAGCCCAACTAGCCCAATAGGCCCAACTCCAGCCCACCTCTCTTTTCCTCAGAAAAACGATTCGCACCAATTAGTTAACCCGCACAGAGAATGACATCTGGACCCCACCCCCACTCCCTTTCTTTCACTGCCAAGCGGACCCACTCGCCCCCGAAACGTTTTCTTTACCGCGGAAAGAACCCACTCAGTCACAGACAGCCTGGACCCACTTCTCCTTCCCCTCTTTCGCTGACGAGACGACCCCACGCAGCCAGCTCATCGTCTTCAACCCCCGCGATGACCACGCCCTCTCCTCGCTGCCGTTGCTGTCTTCAATCCCCGCGATCACTTCGCAGTAATTCCGTGCCTTAAACCTCGCAGCGATCACGCCCATTTAAGCGCCTGCGTCTTCTCTCCCTTTTCCCCCAGACGCCTCACCCTAGCGTGCCCCCAGGCCGCCCAATTCTTCTCTGCACTGCCGCTGTCTCCGGCGAGCTCCGCGAGCGATTCCGGCCAGCCGACGTTACCCCGAGCCTCCTCGACCATGCTCACATGATCCCCAGCCTCTGGCGCACCTCACTGTGCCTCCCGTTCATCCGCGCGAGCATCACAGCGTCGGCAAGGACAAGCTCGACTCGCCACCGCCGTCTGCCTCGTCTCCGTCAAACTTCCCGGTAAGAACTGACCGCCTTGCGCCCTCTCATTCACGCGAGGAGCTTTGCCTTGGACCCGCGCATCTAACCGTGTCATCTTTTCGCCTTGGGGTGATCCACAGCGCCGTCCACGACGACCACCTGAAGCACCGACGCCGTCCTCCACTCCGGCGAGGAATTACGACTGCCCTTGCGCGCCCCTCGACAAACCATGAGCACGTTGAGCATCGGCATCTTCCAGCGACTCAGGTGAGCCCCCTCTCTCTCTTTCTCGCTTTTTGCATCGCCGGCGACGCCACTGCCAGGCCGCCGCCGCGCGACAGAGTCCAGCGCCGCCAGTTCTAGGTCATTAGATTAGGACCGTTGGATCTTGATCCTGAGGCGTAGATAGAATCACTTATACGCGAAGAGGTATGCAATCTGACCCGTGCGATGTAACTTAATCCAATGGCTTTCGTTGGTGATCCACAGCGAACCGGTATCGTCCAGTTAAAACACGTCGCGTGTCCAGCTGATGTTTTAAAACAGATTTGAAAAACAGATTTAAGTGCCATTTTGAAAACCCTATAACTCTAGATCCACACGTCCAAAAATTACAAATTTTATATCAGTGGATTCAGGAGAGCAAGCCCTAGCCAACCATGCCCTTATTTTAGCAAATAGTATTTGTTAGATTAGTTGATTATGCAGAAACATTTGATTGCTTGTTTAGATTAGAAAAATTGTTTAAAAATGTTTTTAAGGTTAAAACCGTTGCAAAATGGTTTGTTGTGACCTTACTGACCCTAGGAACCAACCCATGGTTTTAAAAATGCATTTAGAAAAGTTTAGGATGGAAAACTTGATTTAGCCCATTTCTAGCCAAATGGAAACAAAGATTTTGGTTATGAAAATGTTTTTGTAAAGAAAACTTTGAGAAAATGGTTTGGACCAAACCTACTGATCCAAAACACCAAGTTTTGCAATAGCAACTCATTTGGTGAAACAAAATAAGGATTCTTTGATTTAAAACCATTTCTAGTCAAATAGAAATGTGATTATTTTATTAAAAATGGTTTTGAAAGAAAACCCTATTTGGTGACCCCAAACACCAAGTTTTGTTTTAAACTCACTGACCCCAAACACCAAGTTTTGTGACTTGAAAACATATTTGGTGAATCCTATAGGTTAATGCCTTAGTAAAAATATTTCTACACCACATAAAATGATACTTTGTTTTGAAAATTGTCTTGAAGTGAGACCTCTTTGCAAATGATTTTGCCACTTGACAAAATGACCATTAGGTGTTTTCAATTGTCTGTGACCCATTAGGAACCACCTTTTCAAAACAAGCTTGGCATGCTTGCATGCAATACTTTGACTTTGTTATTTTATGTGTGTTGTTTTGCTTGATTGGTAGTTTGAGTTTGTGCCTTGCTTGATTGATTTGTAGTGACTTGAAGAGTGTGATTGTAGCAAGGACAAGGAGTGAACCTATACCCTCTACCAAAAAGGCAAGTGATGCTTCATACTTTCTATCCCATTATTTTCACTATGCATTAGTGTTTTTGCTAAGTAAAACTTGCATGGATTTTATTTTGCTAAGTATAGACCTTGCTATAGGAAAACCTAGTAGATGAATCCTTAATAGGATTTTCCTAAGTTAAGAATCCTATTACTATCAAGCTTAGCCTAGCTAATAGAAAACTTGGGTGGGATATATATTCACACTATGGAAAAATTATTCTAAGTCTGAGGACTTGTGTTTTGTTTAATAAAACAACTAAGTAAATGAATCACCTGGGTGGAATGGGACTTGCTTGGTGGTTTTTGGTTGAGTGGTTCACAAGGCCCATGTCTATGGTTTACCTTAGTGTATCTCACTTGTGGATGGCCACCCAGGAATAAAGAGATTTGAGATGTCAAATGTTGAGAAGCTTCAAGTGCAACCACTTGGCAATATGGGCTCTGCCATGATCATATAGGTTGCAAGAACTTAGCCATATGGACAGTTGGTGGTAGTGTTTGATAGGTTGGAACGCGTCCATGATGGTCTAAGGGAAAGCTTCTGAAAGATCTTGTCTTGGGAAACCAAGTCTTGTGGGGAAAGTGCACCACCTCTATAGAGTGTAAAACCTAAGTACTTAGCCATGTCCCTGGTAAAGGACAATTTGAGCATCAAGACATGGAAGCAATCAAGAATCTCATCATTCCAATTTCTAAGTAAAATTTGTGGGTTGAACAAGGGTTGTGTGAAATCTTCAATCTTTGATTGAGAGATGCCTTGTTTAAGGATCTCCAATCTTTGGTTAAGAAAAATGATTTTGAAATCTTCAATCTTTGATTGAGAGATGCCTTGTTTAAGGATCTCCAATCTTTGGTTAAGAAAAATGATTTTGAAATCTTCAATCTTTGATGGAGAGATGCCTTGAAGGATCTTCAAATCTTTGATTGGGAGAAGCTTTTTGAAAATATTTTTGTCAAAACAAAAACTTAGTATTTTCAAAATATTAAGGAAAATCTATTTTGAACAATGCAAGCCTCAACTCCACTTAGCCAAATGCATATAGATGATAGACTCCACCATACTACCAAAGTATCACTTGCCAATACAATTCAAATGTATTGACCCTTGTGGCTGTAACTTGTAATGTTGCAGGTTTGATTGATTTTAGTGAAGATTGATTGATTAGGATTACAAAGTCTACAACCAACATCTGCCTGTGGCACTTTGAAGATGAAGGACCCCATACTTATACTTATTCCGCTGCAATGTAATGTAATAGCCAAATGAGCTATGTAAATATGTAATAGAATTATGTTATTTCTGGTTATAAAGTTGTATTATGACCTTTGTTTCTTGATATTACATCTGAACTGTGGATGCTAGCTATTGATCCAGGGACTAGCATTGTAAACACAGGGGGCTCAATCTTATTAAAGGTTGGGGACCCTACAGAATGGTATCAGAGCATTGTGTTGCCTGAAGGATTTGTAACCCTAGGATTGGACAAAAACCCTTAGAAAATAGTAATTGTATTTGTTCAAAAACTTATTTACAAACAAATCTTGTAAACTCTTTCCTCAACCATTTTTTATTTTAACTCTACATCTCTTCTATTTCAACTTGATAGAAAAACCTACCCTTTGACCCAAGACTACACCATGTACAAAGGACTTCTTCAACTTCCTCAACTCCAAATGACTTCAACATCTTCAAGTGATTTCAATCTTATTCTCAACAAGGATTTCCAACTTAGATGTTACTAAGGACTACAAGTGAGACAAGAAATGTTACTCAAGACTTGAAGACTAAGGAAAAACAACTTAGAAGGAGCCATCAACATCTTTGAAGTTTTGTGACCAAGAGATTTCCAAGGAAATCATGATCTTATGCAAGAAGAATCAACCAAAGAAGGATGGAAATATCTCAAGTGAACCATATAGATGGACCACCATATTTTAGTTTAAGTCAAACCCACCAACTTATGTGGTGTAACAAAAATATTTTTGGTTGCCTAAAAATGTGCTTGAACTTTGTTGTTTGAGTGAATTGTTTGTTTGTGATTGCATGCACATTGCTTGTGTGAATTGTGATGTGTGTGATTAGAATTGATTCCTTTGAAAAACCTTTTACCTATTCTAATCCCCCTCCAACCCAAACAGATGACTTCTCCAAGAAACTCCAACAAGGATGGTGACAACAACAACAATCAAGAGGACAACATGAGAGAACTCCTAGCAACCCAACACCAGTTGAACCAACTAACAGCTCAGTTCATAGCCAACAATAGTGATAAAGACCCTACCTTGCAAAAGTTTTTGGAGGAACAATCCCAACTGATGCTTAAGGTGACTAATCAAATGATCAGCATGGAAGAAAACTATCCCAAAAGAGTGTATGACAACAAGGATGACAAGAATGTTATTCTAGATGGAGAACCAGCTTGCATTATTTGTGGAGACAAGGATCATACTTCCAATGAGCATGAAGATCAATGCCCTAACTGTGAAGAGAAACATCCTTTTGACCAATGTCCTACCTCTCAAGCTACTTGCTACCTATGTGAAAGAAACGACCATGTCCCTATCCAATGCCCCATCTATGCCATTGTTGAACAAAGGAAACAAGAAGGATCCAAGTATGCCATGAATGTTGATGGCAAAGGAAAAGGACCACTCATACCTCCAAACAAGACAACCCAGTTCAAAGGACTAAAGAAACCTAAGAAACCAAAGCAAGACATGAGCCTTGTGCAATGTCGTAAATGTAAGGAAATGGGACACTACCCCAGTGGATGCCCAGAGAACCCGAAGAATAAAGAGATCGGCCAAGTAGTGTGCAACAACTGCAAAGAACCAGGCCATTATGTAGCAACCTGTCCACAAGAGCAATGTAAAGAACTCCAAGATATCCATTGTTTCAACAGCAAGAATCCAGGACATTATGCAAGCAACTGTCCAGAAAAGATGAAGAACAAGTTGAACAAGCCTATGGAGAAACTCAACCTTGGCCTATGAGTCAAGTCGGAAAACAAGGGCAACATGCAGAAGTTTTCCAAGAAGAAGTTTCCCAAAGAAGTTTCATCAAGATTCCAAGCAAGCCAAGATGTAGTTTAGTTTGAAAAATTTTAAGGGTGGTAGTACCCTAGTTGTTTTGAACCTGCTTGTAACTCTAACCTTCCCAAATCTCGAGGACGAGATTTATTTTAAGGGTGGTAGCCTATCACATCCCAAGATTTTCCAAATCTTGTAATGTGAAAAATAAATAACAAAATAAATTTTTGTTGAAAATCAGGGTGAAAAGAAACTTTTGTTTCTAAAAGGAAACTTAAAATCCCATCTTGAACAAACCTTGGCTAAAGTTTGAATTCAACAAAAATCCAAATCAAGGGAAATGCATTCCTCAATGAATGTATCTGGAAATTTGAACACTTGGAAAATAAATCCAAATCCCTAAACCCTAATGGAAGGAAATCATTTTCCAAAGTTGTCTCCAAATCCAGGGATTTGATCCATACCAAAATTGATCAACAAATAATCACAAAGGATCAAGAAAGACCATAGAAGTTGGTTTCACTCAAATTGGAACCATAAATAAAATCTTATGAATATAATAAGATAAGGAAATTGAATTTCCAAAGCTAATAAAGCCCTTACCAAAAACCCATACCAATTAGTGCACAAATAATCCTAAAGGGATTTATAAAGATAAACATTTAATAAAGGATAATAAAATATTTTGTTTTGATAAAATGAGTAAAGGTTTATTTAAATAAAATAATAAGGATTTAATATCCAATTTTATTTAAGTAAAGGCTTTTCCCATTTTAAATAAAACATCAAAACTTATTTATTTTAAATAAGGTTTCCAAGTATTCCTTATTTCCAAATAAAACCTATTGTTTGGTTTTGAAAATATTTGGATTTCAAGTGGAAATTTTATTAAATAAATCAAATCCTATTTTATTAAATAACTAAAGATTCATTTTATTTAATTATTGAATGGATCCTAAAATAAATAAAAATATTATTTTGAGATTTGGATTATGTTAAAAAAAACAGAACCAAATTCAAAGTACAAAGTTGTTTGAATTGTTTGGACCTTGTTTGTTTGTTTGAATAATTGTTTGAATTTCAAAACAGAAAAAGAATTAGAAAAGGAAAAAAGAAAGCAGACAGAAAAAATTAGAGTCAAACCGACCCAGCCCAACTAGCCCAATAGGCCCAACTCCAGCCCACCTCTCTTTTCCTCAGAAAAACGATTCGCACCAATTAGTTAACCCGCACAGAGAATGACATCTGGACCCTACCCCCACTCCCTTTCTTTCACTGCCAAGCGGACCCACTCGCCCCCGAAACGTTTTCTTTACCGCGGAAAGAACCCACTCAGTCACAGACAGCCTGGACCCACTTCTCCTTCCCCTCTTTCGCTGACGAGACGACCCCACGCAGCCAGCTCATCGTCTTCAACACCCGCGATGACCACGCCCTCTCCTCGCTGCCGTTGCTATCTTCAATCCCCGTGATCAATTCGCAGTAATTCCGTGCCTTAAACCTCGCAGCGATCACGCCCATTTAAGCGCCTGCGTCTTCTCTCCCTTTGCCCCCAGACGCCTCACCCTAGCGTGCCCCCAGGCCGCCCAATTCTTCTCTGCACTGCCGCTGTCTCCGGCGAGCTCCGCGAGCGATTCCGGCCAGCCGACGTTACCGCGAGCCTCCTCGACCATGCTCACATGATCCCCAGCCTCTGGCGCACCTCACTGTGCCTCCCGTTCATCCGCGCGAGCATCACAGCGTCGGCAAGGACAAGCTCGACTCGCCACCTCCGTCTGCCTCATCTCCGTCGAACTTCCCGGTAAGAACTGACCGCCCTGCGCCCTCTCATTCACGCGAGGAGCTTTGCCTTGGACCCGCGCATCTAACCGTGTCATCTTTTCGCCTTGGGGTGATCCACAGCGCCGTCCACGACGACCACCTGAAGCACCGACGCCGTCCTCCACTCCGGCGAGGAATTACGACTGCCCTTGCGCGCCCCTCGACAAACCATGAGCACGTTGAGCATCGGCATCTTCCAGCGACTCAGGTGAGCCCCCTCTCTCTCTTTCTCGCTTTTTGCATCACCGGCGACGCCACTGCCAGGCCGCCGCCGCCGCGCGATAGAGTCCAGCGCCGCCAGTTCTAGGTCATTAGATTAGGACCGTTGGATCTTGATTCTGAGGCGTAGATAGAATCACTTATACGCGAAGAGGTATGCAATCTGACCCGTGCGATGTAACTTAATCCAACGGCTTTCGTTGGTGATCCACAGCGAACCGGTATCGTCCAGTTAAAACACGCCGCGTGTCCAGCTGATGTTTTAAAACAGATTTGAAAAACAGATTTAAGTGCCATTTTGAAAACCCTATAACTCTGGATCCACACGTCCAAAAATTACAAATTTTATATCAATGGATTCAGGAGAGCAAGCCCTAGCCAACCATGCCCTTAGTTTAGCAAATAGTATTTGTTAGATTAGTTGATTATGCAGAAACATTTGATTGCTTGTTTAGATTAGAAAAATTGTTTAAAAATGTTTTTAAGGTTAAAACCGTTGCAAAATGGTTTGTTGTGACCTTACTGACCCTAGGAACCAACCCATGGTTTTAAAAATGGATTTAGAAAAGTTTAAGATGGAAAACTTGATTTAGCCCATTTCTAGCCAAATGGAAACAAAGATTTTGGTTATGAAAATGTTTTTGTAAAGAAAACTTTGAGAAAATGGTTTGGACCAAACCTACTGACCCAAAACACCAAGTTTTGCAATAGCAACTCATTTGGTGAAACAAAATAAGGATTCTTTGATTTAAAACCATTTCTAGTCAAATAGAAATGTGATTATTTTATTAAAAATGGTTTTGAAAGAAAACCCTATTTGGTGACCCCAAACACCAAGTTTTGTTTTAAACTCACTGACCCCAAACACCAAGTTTTGTGACTTGAAAACATATTTGGTGAATCCTATAGGTTAATGCCTTAGTAAAATTATTTCTACACCACATAAAATGATACTTTGTTTTGAAAATTGTCTTGAAGTGAGACCTCTTTGCAAATGATTTTGCCACTTGACAAAATGACCATTAGGTGTTTTCAATTGTCTGTGACCCATTAGGAACCACCTTTTCAAAACAAGCTTGGCATGCTTGCATGCAATACTTTGACTTTGTTATTTTATGTGTGTTGTTTTGCTTGATTGGTAGTTTGAGTTTGTGCCTTGCTTGATTGATTTGTAGTGACTTGAAGAGTGTGATTGTAGCAAGGACAAGGAGTGAACCTATACCCTCTACCAAAAAGGCAAGTGATGCTTCATACTTTCTATCCCATTATTTTCACTATGCATTAGTGTTTTTGCTAAGTAAAACTTGCATGGATTTTATTTTGCTAAGTATAGACCTTGCTATAGGAAAACCTAGTAGATGAATCCTTAATAGGATTTTCCTAAGTTAAGAATCCTATTACTATCAAGCTTATCCTAGCTAATAGAAAACTTGGGTGGGATATATATTCACACTATGGAAAAATTATTCTAAGTCTGAGGACTTGTGTTTTGTTTAATAAAACAACTAAGTAAATGAATCACCTGGGTGGAATGGGACTTTCTTGGTGGTTTTTGGTTGAGTGGTTCACAAGGCCCATGTCTATGGTTTACCTTAGTGTATCTCACTTGTGGATGGCCACCTAGGAATAAATAGATTTGAGATGTCAAATGTTGAGAAGCTTCAAGTGCAACCACTTGGCAATATGGGCTCTGCCATGATCATATAGGTTGCAAGAACTTAGCCATATGGATAGTTGGTGGTAGTGTTTGATAGGTTGGAACGCGTCCATGATGGTCTAAGGGAAAGCTTCTGAAAGATCTTGTCTTGGGAAACCAAGTCTTGTGGGGAAAGTGCACCACCTCTGCAGAGTGTAAAACCTAAGTACTTAGCCATGTCCCTGGTAAAGGACAATTTGAGCATCAAGACATGGAAGCAATCAAGAATCTCATCATTCCAATTTCTAAGTAAAATTTGTGGGTTGAACAAGGGTTGTGTGAAATCTTCAATCTTTGATTGAGAGATGCCTTGTTTAAGGATCTCCAATCTTTGGTTAAGAAAAATGATTTTGAAATCTTCAATCTTTGATTGAGAGATGCCTTGTTTAAGGATCTCCAATCTTTGGTTAAGAAAAATGATTTTGAAATCTTCAATCTTTGATGGAGAGATGCCTTGAAGGATCTTAAAATCTTTGATTGGGAGAAGCTTTTTGAAAATATTTTTGTCAAAACAAAAACTTAGTATTTTCAAAATATTAAGGAAAATCTATTTTGAGCAATGCAAGCCTCAACTCCACTTAGCCAAATGCATATAGATGATAGACTCCACCATACTACCAAAGTATCACTTGCCAATACAATTCAAATGTATTGACCCTTGTGGCTGTAACTTGTAATGTTGCAGGTTTGATTGATTTTAGTGAAGATTTATTGATTAGGATTACAAAGTCTACAACCAACATCTTCCTGTGGCACTTTGAAGATGAAGGACCCCATACTTATAGTTATTCCGCTGCAATGTAATGTAATAGCCAAATGAGCTATGTAAAGATGTAATAGAATTATGTTATTCCAGGTTATAAAGTTGTATTATGACCTTTGTTTCTTGATATTACATCTGAACTGTGGATGCTAGATATTGATCCAGGGACTAGCATTGTAAACACAGGGGAGGATCAATATTATTAAAGGTTGGGGACCCTACACTACAATTCAATCAAACAGGGCACAAACTCAATCTACCAATCAAGCAAAATAACACATAAAATCATAGAACCAAGATAATGCATGCAAGCATGCCAAGAATTGTTTTATTCGGACAAGTGGTTCCTAATGGGACATAAACATTTGAAAACACCTAATGGTCATTTTGTAAAGTGGCAAAGTCATTTTGCAAAAGGTTTCACTTCAAAAACCATTTTCAAAAACAAGGTATCATTTTATGTGGTGTAGAAATAGTTCTACTAAGGCATTAATCTATAGGGTTCACCAAATATGTTTTCAAACCATAAAACTTGGTGTTTAGGGTCAGAGAGTTTAAAACAAAACATTTCCCAAAGGTTTTCCTTCAAAATCATTTTCAATAAATAAACCATATTTTTATTTGACTAGAAATGGTTTTAAATCAAGGAATCATTCTTTTGTTTCACCAAATACATTTTTGAATCCACAAAGTGTTTCCTATGGTCAGTAGGTTCAAATCACACCATTTTCCAAAGGTTTTATCCCCAAAATCATTTTTGAACAATTTCACAATCTAAACAAGCATACAAATGTTTCTGCAAAAACAAACATTTTTCCAGAGGCTTTTTACTAAACAAAAGGCATGGTTGGCTAGGTCTTGTTCCACTGATTCCATTGGTATAAAATTTGTAATTTTTGTACGTGTGGCTCAAAAGTTACAAGGTTTTCAAAATTGCATCTAATTCTGATTTCAAATTCTGTTTTAACTCAAACCAGTGACACGCGTCCTAATTCTATTCGTCCATACCGTTTCGGTTGGATCGACTGCTCTGGTGCGTTGGATCAAGTCAGATCGTGCGGCACAGGTGGATACTTATCCCTTCGGCTAAGGATCTATCGTGGCGCTTGGATCGTCATCTAACGGTGTACAGCGTGCCAGCCATAGATGGGCGGTGCTGCGGTGGCTACTGGCGGCGGAGCGGCCAGACGGTGGCGGCGCCGGCGATACAGGAAGCAAGGGTGGCTGGGGAGGTACTCACAACGTTCGCAGAGGCCTGGGGAAGCTCAAGGTGGTGCCGTCTTGTCGAGGGGCGCACTAGAGCGGGCTTGATTGCTCGCCGGAGTGGAGCTGCGCCTCGGCCATGCTCAGTCGTCGTCGACGACGACGCTATGGATCACTCGGAGACAAACGAAACGCACGGTCAGATGCGCAAAGACACGGCGAAGGTGTGTGCGTGAACGAGAGGGGTCGGGGTAGTCTGGTTTACCAGAGGGAGGTCGTCGGAGAAGAGCCAGACGGTGGCGGCGGCGGTTGTTGTCGCTGCCGACGCTCAGGGGCGCGCGCGAGCGAGCTGCGGCTGCAGAAAGGTCCGTCGGGTGATGGTGATCACAGCTGCGAGCTCGAGGAGGCAAGAGGTGGCGTGGAGCTACTGGAATCCTCGCCGGAGTGTCGTCAGACTGTGGCGGTGTTTGAGCAAAATTTGGCAGCCTGGGGGCGTGTCGAGGTGGGGCGACAGAGGGGAAGTGGAGAGGAGGGGCAGGCGCTTTAACGTGCGTGGTCAAGGGGCCGAATAATGGTGTGGTTAACGCGTATTACGCCGGGCTTAATTCACTTTCTTTTTCTTTTTCCAAATCAATTTCTGTTTTGAAATTTCAAACAACATTCATACATTCAAACAATTCAAACACTTCCAAACTTGTGTTGAGTTTTGGTTCTGTTTGACAACATAAACCAAAGTCCCAAAATAAAATAATTTTATTCTTTTTAGGACATATTTAATAATTAAATAAAATAGACCTTAATTATAAATTCAAATAGGTTTTGATTTATTTGATAAAATCTCCTTTTGAAAACTAAATATTATCAAAACCAAATCAGTAGGTTTTATTTGAAAATATAAGATACTTGGAAAGCTTGTTTAAAATAAAATAACATTTTATTTTAGGGTCCATTAATAATTAAATAAAATGGACCTTGGTTATTAAATCAAATAGGATTTGTTTTATTTAAAATTCTTTATTTGAAATCTAAATAAAACCAAAACACTTCAGTAGGTTTTATTTGAGAATATAAAATACTTAGAAAACTTATTTAAAATAAATAAATAAGTTTTAGTGTTTATTTAAAAATGGGAAAAGCCTTTACTTAAATAAAATTGGATATTAAATCCTTATTATTTTATTTAAATAAACCTTTACTCTTTTAATCAAAACAAAACATTTTAAAACAAAAGATTGGCCAAGGTTTAATTTGGCTCTATAAAATAATCTTTATTTATAAATCTTTCTTTTCTTTTGAAACCAAATCTTTTATTAAAAGGTCCAAAATAGTAATTTTAAATGTTTTTAAGTTTTATTGTTTATTTAACTTTTTAAATTCCTTTAGGATTTTATTTGATCCAAATAGGTTTGGAGGTTTCCAACTGGATTCAAAAAGTTTCTTCTCACCCTGAAAATCAACAAAGTTTTATTTTATTTATTTATTTTTCACATAACAAGATTTGGAAAATCTTGGGATGTGACAGGAATATGCTTGGAATCTCCTGAGATGCTAAGGAATATGATAAAGGGATAAGACTGATGACTCAAGATGCCAACGACAAGCACTACGAGACAACTGATAGGTCTAACCAAGTCCAAGCGTGTGGGACAAGCCTTGTCCCCTAGGCTCCCTTTTATAAGGAGAACTAGGGGGATCGTTCCTAGGAGAGGCCCTGAAGGGCTCCTCTCTTCTCTGCTCGATAGGAGCTCATTTTCTTCCTCCTTCGCTCTCCTAGAGATAGGCATTGAAGGCATAGGAATACAGCTCAAGGAGCACCATTGTAGCCACAATCCATGGACAAGTTATATGAGATCTAGATGCAGGAGTAGAGGTTTTATCTCACTAGGAGAGCCTCAAAGCTAGGTACTTCGTGTCTCTCTATGTTCTTCTGAGTGTGGTATTCACTGCATCATCCCCCTGGATTCCTCCATGTCCATGCGGCCCCAACTTTAGCCTACCCTGGGCATATGTCGTGACACCACGAAGACATTTGGCACCCATCGTGGGGCTGATTAGAGGCACTGATTGGGTTTCCATCTGGAAGGGAACATCTTCATCAATCTCTACTTCACCATCGAGTAGAAGCTTCTCCATCCTCCTTCTCAACATATAAAGAACAGGGGAGTTGACATACAAGCCTCTCCTATTGAGATGAATCAACCTGAACCTCATCCCTAGGTATGTTGTAAGTATCAGTTAACTCAACCAACAAGACATATCTCAATCGCCAACACACATATGATATAACCTCGAATGTCACTCAGGGGCTATCACCGTCCATCATTTAGTCGTTCACCCTGGGAAGGATATGACTCAATCCGGGGACTAGCCAACATATCGATAGAGTCACCTATAGATAGGAAAAGTATCTCGGGGGTTGGGTCACTTACTTGAATTGGCATCCCCATGTATATAACTGTTACTTAGAGTAGTCATAAGATACATCGTCTATTTTGTCATCACATATGTCAGCTGCTATATGTGTTTCAGCTATGTCATCACATACGCCACCATGACAGACTATCTACCAAACAACAGGTCATAGGAGGTGTCCAAGGCAATATTGGGGCTATAGGGAATATAAATGGGGATGGAATCTATAGCATCGCAAAATAGATAGAAATAGATCAACAGGAGGAAGTAAAGACTATAAATGTAAAATCGGTATAAAGGGGGAGAATGCTTGCCTGGGAAACACTATCAAAGATTCACCGGAGATCGGGGTGAAGCTCGCATCAACTCAACGGCCTACTCCATGACGAAACAAAAGAACTAAAATAAACATCAGACGCACTATTTAATACTACGTTAGAAGATCAGGCATGATGCGCGTATGATGCATGACATGGCATAGGTGCGATGCAATTAGTCAATATTAAGAGGAACCGTCCCGACAATTAGTTAATAGGTTCATGTTGTTTAGATACCCCGCAATTTAAATGTTGGCTTAACAAGGCAAAATATAGCATTTGTTCACCACACAAATTTAAGTGGAGTCTACGATAAGAGCATCCCCACTCGCTGGGTGATCCCAGGCCAAAATCTGGACCAACTTTTGGCCAGACGAAACTTGATTTCGTCCTGGGAACACCGAGTTTCCCACTCGCTTTCCCAGGACGAGTTACCTCGTTCGGCTAAAATTAAGACGAGGTTGGCAAATTTAGGCAGATTTCATTAAACATGGGCGAATATAGGCAGATTACATCGAATTTAAACTACATTACTATATAATAAACTAAAAACATTAAAAAAAGTCCACCGTCGTCGCCTTCGCTGATTCCGTCACTGCTTCTACATGCCAAAGTTGCCGTAGAAGGACGTGTAGCCGGGATCGGCCCTGCCATCGTCCTCACCGCCGTCGTCGTTGTCGCTCGGAGGCTGTGGCGGGCAGGAGCTCCCTTGGCCGGTGTTGCCGCACCTCCAGGGCTGGTAGGAGGGGACGTCATCCTCATCGTCGTAGAGGACGAAGATCGGGGCGCCATGGTAGGCGAGCATGTGCCCAGACCATGCCTACCTCTCGGCATCCTACTACAGGCGATGGACGCGGAGGCGCTCCTGCTCCTCCCAATCCGCCCTGGACCAGGCCAGGATATCCGGCAACGACGGCTCCACCGGCGGCTGCAGCGCCGAGTCACGGAGTGACGCTCCATCGCCATCCTTATGGCGAAGGAATCCTCATCGGCCTGTGTCAACCAGTCGGCCGGCTCTGGCTTCGGCTAGCGAAGGCGAAGGTGGCTAGTGGGCGCTGACTGTGCCGGCATGTGTTGATCGCTGATTACGATGCCCCGCGAGCGTGTCCTCGGTGGCGAGCGGGTTCCACGTGTCCGGCGGCGCCATGTAGCCGACTTCGTAAAGCATTCGCGCCTCCCACGGCTAGAGCGTGTGACGGCCGAAGCCGTACACCACCGCACCGTCACCGGGAAAGCGCTCGGCCATGGGGAAGTGGGGATGGAGAGCAATGAGTTTGCCAGACTGCTTGTTTCACCGGAGTTGGGGGCTGGGGAGCTATGAGAGAGTGCGAGGAGCTCCGGCGAGGGGTACGACTTTTATAGGCCGAGATGGGCGGCGAGGGCGGGAGGAGTGTAGTGGCGAGGGCAGGAAAAGGGGAAACGGCGGGAAGTTAGTGCCCGCCGGTCCTTCGCGGGAGCCGAGGGGGCGGCGGTGGCGTGGCACTACGGCAATGCGTGGCCGACGCGACGGGTAGTTATTGTCCAGCGGTCGCCACATGGTTCCGAGGATGACGACGACTCGGCTTCCGTCGCTGACTCAGCGGGTCCACACGCCGCTTCCTTTTTTCGCCGAGTTTGCTTCTTCTGGCGTTTCCATGGCGTTCCCGGGATCCTGGGAATGGCCTGGGAAGTCCGGACCAAAGTTGGCCCAAATCCGGACGAAAAGAGGTTCCTGGGAACGCGACTGGGCCAAATTTCGGCATCCGGACCTAATTTCGGCATCCGGATTGGCGTCTTAAGTAGGATCAAGATGACATGGCAAGTACTATAGCCAACTGAGTAGGCTTTATTGTACTTGCTCTGAGGTATCACGGTTCCGTTGTCGATGGAGACCTTGAATGGATCAGGCATCAATGTCCTTTGTGTGTTAACACATGTCGTTCTTCTCCATCTGATGGATAACTTGTATAGACGACCCCGGGTGCAATATGGTCCCTCGGGTTGGCTCCTCGCATCGGGCATCACAAGATCTTGGCGTCGGTGGAATTTTGAGAGCGTCACAACTCCTTTCGGGCCATACTTGTCACATGGTACACGTTGTGGCTGACCTTGCTAAAGGAGAGAAAGCATGTTTGTTACTGACCAAACACACCCATAGAGGGTCAAGCAGTGGGGTGCATGGTACTTGACAGGGGCGGCGCAGGCGCAGGGCTCGCTCACAAAGGAGGCCTCTAGCGGCTGCAAAGCGGAGAGGGGCGACGAGGTCGCAGACGATGGGGTGATGAAGACCAAAGGGGCTTGATGCAGCGAGAAGCGGCTCAGGAGGGAGCGGGATAGAGCAGGGTGGACGGTCGGAGGTAGGGACGATGAGGAGGAAGGAGGACGCTGGGGCATAGGGGTCGCACGGGGCCGAGGGACGAGGAGGTCGATAGGAGCGACGCATAGACAGAAGGAGGCACTAACGGACGGAGACAGGAGGCACGCGAGCGACGCACCAAGGCGGGGCTCGACAGGGTCAGCTCGAGGTGGAGGGGAAGGCCACGGTGGCAGTGAAGCTTGGGGAGGCGGGCCACGGAGAGGTGCATCACCAACACGCAGGCGATGGCTGCGAGAAAGAGAGATGAAGCGGAGCGATACGATGGGGAAAGGAGGACGCGTGATGCGCTCGGGGTTCGGGGTGGGCCTCGCTGTGAGAGGATCTGAGGCAAGGCGGGATGGTTGACCGTGGGGAGTGTGAGAGAGGTACACACGAGCGGGCGAGGGAAATCATGTCGGGGAAATGTGGCGGGGGTGGGAAAGTGGGGTCGTGTGCGGGACTATGGCGTGCAGGCGGGGCTTAGGCAGGGGACGCGTCGGTCGTACGTGGGTCATGGGTAGCGTCTTGTACGCGGTGTAGCGAGGCGTGTTGGGGTCGAGGGATGGCGTAGTGACAAGTAAATAGGGATCGGTGAGGTGGAGAGGTGTGCGGCGGGTGTGCCGCGACAGGGTAGGCTCATGTCATGGACCTAAACCCTAACCCATGACATGAGCATGCAATCATGATGATGCACAAAACAAAACACAGCGATTTTCTAGTAGTGGTTTTAATCGGGGTGTTATAGGCTGGGCCCAAGAACCGAGGAGATGGGTGGGGAGCGGCCAACACGGTGCCTGGGTGAGGTCGGTCGTGGTGGCGGAGTCCGACGGTGGTCGCAGGGAGTCCAAGCCGACACAGGTGGTAGTGGTGATATGATCAGGGGCGCGAGAAGGAGGTCGGAGGAGAGGATGAGGCGCGGGGACGGCTACGAGGTTGACCAGGAGCGGCATGGAGGTGGTCCAGGTGGCGGCGGCCAACGAGGGAGGGGATCCAGCACAGGGCAGACTCGCAGAGGTGAAGGAAGCGACACCGAGGAGGACGAGATCGGCGGAGTGGCGGGGTCTAGCGGGCAGTGAGCGGTGGCGGTGTAGAGGAGCTTGTGGTAGAGGGCGCACGAGGAGGACACGACACTCATGTCACGGGGAAGAGGGTCCGCCCGGCGGAGGCGGCACCTGGGCAAGATGGGGATGGCGGCGATTTCCAAAGGGGAGGAAGGAGGTGGGGTGCAGAGGAGCGCGAGGTAGAGAGGACAGGGTCACATCACGGGCAAGGATCCCGAGGCGGTAGGGGACGCGGTCGGGAGGGCTCGCGTTAACGTGGTGGGCCAGGAGCGGTTAGGTGGGGCAGTGGGTCGTGGGATTACCGCGCGAGGAGAGAAAATGGTCGCGGGTGATGGTGTCGTGTAGCGTTGGTGAGGAGGGTGGTTCAAGCCAAGGACGTGCCATGTGGAGTGTGTGCGGATCCTGGGGTGGGTTGGCTGTTGCGTCCTGTGGTTCGCTGCAGGTGCGTGTGTACAGTGTGTGTTCGGGCCAGGTGGTGGTGTGCGTGGGAGATGGCGGCGGGGCGGAGGGATCTGGGGTGTGGGGTAGGTGGGGTGTATGGTTAGGGTTATGGTTAGGGTTTTCCAGTTAGGGTTTAGTTGGGCCGGGTAGTAGGTAGTCTGGCCTGGTTGGGCCTCTGGCCTAACCGGCTAGACTTCCTCCTCGGTCAAAAATATTATTTCTATATAACTTGTAGAACATTTTATAAATATTTTATAGGCAAATAAAAGATCCAGACAAGACCAGGCTTTAAACTTTCAAATTAGAAGGGGCTAATGTAGAAAACAAAATAGGCTTTTGGAAAATAGTTTTAGGTGAACAAATGCATGATGACATGACGATGATCAAATGCAATGTGGCATGATGACATGAGCATGCGATCATGATGATGCACAAAATAAAAACATCAAGCAATTTTCCAGTAGTAGTTTTACCCGGGTGCTACAATTCGATACCACTAACAATGGATCTTGCCCTCGAGATCCGCCTCATGGTACGAGGAAGAAGGGTGATGATCTGAATCTTCTCGCTTCATGTAGATCCCCGCAACACCACTAACAAAGGTTCTTGCTCCATCTTGAAATATGCGACACCACCAACAAGGGTCGTTGCTTCTGTTCATTGAGGGAACACTCCGGAGAAACAAAATATGAATGTAGAGGTCTCAACAGATAAGGCCACCTCTGCTTCCATGAAAAGAGGAAAAAGTTACAGTGATCCACTAGTTCGATGTACAAGAGTGAACAGTAAGAGTCGGGTAGGGTGATCAGTGCGTCCCGTACCCAAACTATTAACTCCATACATGAATAGGAAAATCCTACAAAACAACTCTCAAAATTTAGACTGAAGATCTTCACAAGCGGTGTTCGGAACAAACGGGTTACACAAGCTCTTCATCGGATCTGGTGTTGGTGATGACATCACGTTGGAAAACACGATAAGATACAAAATAAATTGTATGAAAAGACACAATGATTAGGTTTCACGATGGTTCCATTAGCATGAACAACACATGCTCAAGGTATACTACAACTTCACCAATGCTCTCGTCCTTCTCATATGTTGTTCAATGATACGAATATCCGTCAAAGGTCCACATACAGATACATAGTTCAACCACAAAAAATATTGGATGAAGGGCACAACAAACGAGATGCATATTTGATGATTGTAGCACCACCATTAAAAAGGGAGGAAGCAAAACCTAGAAGGTACGATGGAAACCCAACCACGAGAAATCCTGGACTCTAAGAAAAGGTAAAAGTATATTCAAAACATGCAAAGGTAAGAGGACAGTAGCATAGGTGTAAATAGTAAAAGCATACCTAATCAGATCAATCCAATCGATTTTGCAAAATAGTTTTGACACTCTACATCGTCTATTAGCTAGGTTATCCTACAGGCTAGACCAGTGGGCATCACAACTGTTGAGCTCTATTACGACTTTGTAACACCCTCAAATCAGCCCTATGCAAGTTTTAGCAATTCCCGCCAAATCCACATAGAAACGATTCAAATATGCCCACCAGGCACTTGCATGCGGGTGGAAAACGAGTAATATCATTACACAATAGTTCATGATGGAAACCACAAAAACATACATATACAACAACGACTCCATGAGTCAAAAATATATATATACAGTACAAAGACCCAAATCACCTTGAAAATGATACGACATCCGAGTACGGACAAGAAGCAAATTGTGCTAAGAGCCCTGAAGAATAACCAGTGGCGTCCATAACCCTGCCCAGGCCAAACCGGAATGGTAACCCTGCTAACAACATCGATCTCAAACCTGCTAAAACAAAAGGGGTGCTATAAAGGGCAAAGGAAAAAGAGAGCGGTCAGTACTGAGGCTAGTACATGGCGAGTCTTAGAATTCGGCAGCTCTCTCCTACATAGGTATGGTGGACTGAAGGGGTGGCGCAACATGCACTAAACAACCTATGGATACTTGATACAACTATCGGCTATCAGAGAGGGGTAAGAAATACCCATGCGGAACCAACATGATACTACCACCAAACATACCCATCCTGGTATTTCCCCCTCAAGACCAAACGAGGAAGTCCTGCCGAGGAAACTCACACGGTTGGCAGTTTTATTCATTCTTTCCATGGTGGTTATCCAAGTTACTAGTCATATCAGATACAAGTCAAATTATAACAGTAGACTTTAGTTATAGTTGTCTATGATCAAGAAACTGTGCTCCAAGTCGTCCATAACCGCAGACACGGCTTTTCGAAAAGATTTCACCCTGTAGGGGTGCACCAAAGTATCCACACATACTTCGACCCTTTTTGCCAGATTAGGTAGGTACAAGATCATGAAACATACACCCAACAGTATGTCGGCATGGCCTCGGACATGACATTTTCCAGACCCAAAGCAAGTACATGGGTGCCACCCCACTATGGTACCCACAACAAAGTCGTCTGGCTCCGAGACGGACCCAGGTTTTGCGATAACGTGTAGCACCCCCCAGGAATAGGGTTAAACTAACCTCAGATCACCATCTAAGATAAGTTCAACTCCAAACACGGAGGATTACAGTATGATTCGGTAACATTACAGAACATAGGGATTCAACGGCATAAGTTTAAACTCTTAACAAACCAGAGGTCATAGACCCAACATTACATCACACAGCGAAAGTAAATTATGTTGTTCTACACAACAACTTAGCAAAAGGCCTAAGAGTCCATAAACAAAAGTGACGTCCATCCCACAGTCCTTAGTCTACTACCTGGGACGCCCAACTACTAGCCGATGTCAACGTAGAAGCCGCCTTCAGTTGCAACCAGATCCTCTGTAGAAAAACAACAATGGCGCAAGGCTGAGTACGATAATGTACTCCGCAAGACTTAGTTAACATAGTATCTACATGCTCTGGCTAGAAAGGCTTTCTCTGTATTTATTTTTGCGGAAAGCATTCTTTATTTGTAAACAATAGAGAGAAGAGGCTCGTCTATTCAGAATCTTTTAAAAGGGATAAGATAACAACTTCTTCATCTTGTTCATCACATCTTAATAACCACCAACTTCATCAGAACCTCCTATCTAGAATCACCCTCTCAACACAAAGGAAGCATCCTTAAGCACACGTAGATCAGCAAGTTTTACTTAGGTTATAGTTCTCTATGATCATCACGTCTATTCCCAAGTCGTTCATAACCGTGAACACGGCTTTTCAAAAAGATTAATACCCTGCAGGGGTGTACAACTTTACCCACACGTACCAACCGACTCTTAATGCCAAATTATTAGCCCTCTTCCTTGGAAGGCTGGCAGAGGGTGGTTGACCATGACCTTTACCATGATTTGGCCGAGACCATGAGTCACGCCCTAGGGATGGTTCCGCCGTAACGGGTCAATTCCCAAAGCCGGTCCCTAAAGATGTGAGGCGAGGTTGGTTCACCAGGGGCTCCATCGACCCCAAGAAACCGCAGCCACGCTTCCCTACCTGTTATGATGCACCTCCATCACCTCCTCTTTCGAAAACGTTTTCAATGCGTATGCCAGATGGAAAGCCCGAACTATGTGACTCATGGAATCTACTAGGCAAGTTAGTTGTTCATGGGGTTTTCCAGGCCCCGTGTGGTTGTATGCTCATCTTGGTTCAAGAGGCAAGAAATCGGGTCCTAATGGTGGTGAGCATGGGACTACAAAAACCACACCCAATGTAGCCTCCCATACAAGCCTTAGCATGATTAGTTAACTCCTTTGATGATGTCACCATCTCCTACCTTTCTAGATTCTCCGGCATCTGTGACTCAGCATTCAGATAGATCGGATATTTTTACTACGCATGGCTAGTTGTCAATCTCAGAAGCTCTAGCAACGCTCAGATGCCAGACCTAGGTATGCTAGGAGCAGTGGATCAGGGGTATAAGGCTACAACAGGGAAACTATGCAGTAGATAGGTAATACTAACTACTGACAAAAGACCACATTAGAATCGTGTGCATCATAGCGAGGATGTAATATACTTTATAAAACATAGGTTCAGAATGAGAGGCTACGCTTTCCTTGTCCGTCAGTATACAAGTATGGATCTTCGGTGTTGTTGACTTCAGCTTCAGGCTCGGATCCTATCGCGAAGAACCAACACCGAAAAGAAAGGCAACAATCAATGCATGGCATCGATGCACTGCTCAAACAAATATGATGATATGACAAGTTGAATTGCGTTGAAATGAAAACCTAAAACATGCTCGGCAATTTGATCGAGGTTCCACGGGTGCAAACCCTAACTCGGGGAAACTCCGGAATCACCTGTGAGGGGTTACTATGTTCTTCTAATTAAACTTGTCATGTAAGTTGCTTAGCATTGCATGATTATAGTGTAATTAGATAGTTCTCATTTTTCTGAACATTTTGATATATTATTTGTATTTTTCTGATTTAAAATGAATTAGTTATGAATTTCGCAAATTTTAATTCATTTTAAATCATTTTTGGAATATTTAAATAATTTTCCAACTTGGGCCCACATGTCAGGCTTTTATTAATTTCATAAATGATTTACAAAAAGGTTAAAACCCTGACAGCATTTTACTTATTACAGAAATGATTACTGAAAACATTTAAATAAACAGAAAAGATTTATTGCATCATGATGACGTCACAGTGACATCGTCAATGGCTGATCTTCTCAGATCGAGAGAGGGGCGAGCAATTGGCGGCGTCTATGGATGCATGGTTGGTATCGTTCGAAAGATGAGGCCAAGGCGAGCATTATAGTGGTGGCACCGCCTCGATATGGTCACCGGAGCGACGGCGGCGACAACAAACAATGGCAACAGCATCGGGTGCTCGTTGGGCCAGCAGCACAGCGCGAGAGGGAAGGAACAGAGAGGTCCAGGAGGTCCTCTAGCTCACCACGATCACGACGGTGAGGTCGATGAATAGAGGGGAGGCCGGACGGAGGAGAATCGATGACTTGACTGCGGTGGCCGAAGTTGAGGTCGAGCTTGATTCCGGCCAAACGACGTCCTCCTAGCTTGCGTGGCTTGACAGTATCGACGACGGTGACACGGCGCTTCTTCTAGACCACTCCACGGGGCATGAGGCGGCCGGAGACGGCAAGGCTCGCCGGAGCCCGAACGGCTAGGGTTTGGCCGAAGAGGGAAAGGAAGCACGCGAGTGGGAGAAAGAAGGGTAGGGTTCTCCACTGCAGCGGCATGGGATCTTGTAGGCGTCGGCGTCATCGGTGGCGTGAATCTTGGCACGGCACGGAGGTGGACGTCATCGCCGGCGACAGCGAAGCAAGGTTTCGTTGTCGACGAAGACGACGTATCGCTAAGCGGTACAGGGCCAGCTCCTGGGCCTCGGGCGGGCTAGGTTGGGCTGCTGCGGCCTGCGCAGCGCGTCAGAGAGAAAGGAGAGGGAAATGGGCCACAGCCCAGCTGTGGCTGCTGCTATTTTTTCCTAGAGATTATTTTATTTTTCTGTTTTTAGTTTTCTCTTTTGTATTTTCATTTGAGTTCTGTTTTGAATAATTCAAAAATACAAGACTTTGTTAGAAATATTTGAAATATTGTAGGGCCCTAGTAATCTTTTTAGGCTCCAAACATTTTGTCATTTCAAAATTCAAAACTATTTGAATATCTTTCCAAAGGGAGAGGGAAATTAGGGTTTTGGATTTGCATTTAATTCAACACACTTGCTCTTATGCATATATTTCATTAATTTAAACAGATGCATGCAATGCTTAGGTACTAATTACATATATTACAAACTTGGGCTGTTACAGCTTTACCCCCCTTACAAGAATCTCATCTCGACCCGAGATTCCTAAGTTTTAGAAAAGAAGGCAGGGTACTCATATCGAAGACGATCTTCTCGTTCCCAGGTTGCTTCATCCTCAGAGTGATGAGACCACTGAACTTTCAGGAACTTGATGTTTTGACGACGAGTTTTGCGCTCGGTTTCATAAAGGATACGAACAGGATACTCACGATAGGTCAGATCCTTCTAGAGATGAAGAGTCTGGTGATCAACACCATGGACAGGATCTTTGAAGCAACGCTTGAATTGAGACACATGAAATACGTCATGCACCTCGGGGAAGTTTGCAGGCAGCTCCAATTGATATGTGAGCTTACCTTGCTTGGAAAGAACGCGAAAAGGACCAACATAGCGAGGAGCTAGTTTGCCTTTGATACGGAAACGATGGACACCCTTCAGAGGAGTGACCCGAAGATAAGCTTGATCACCAACTTCATATTCAACATGTTGATGGTGACGATCATGATAGCTTTTCTGGCGAGACTGAGCAGTTTTCAAACAATGTCGAATGATACGAACTTGATCTTCTGCTTCCTGAATCATATCCGGTCCAAATAAATTTCTTTCGCCGGTTTCTGACCAGTTCAAAGGAGTACGACAGGTTCTTCCATATAAAAATTGGAATGGTGCCATACCAATACTGGACTGAAAATTGTTGTTGTAGGAGAATTCAGAAAAAGGAAGGCATTTCTCCCAGTTCTTGCCAAAAGATAT
Organism: Avena sativa; assembly: GCA_916181665.1. Taxonomy (NCBI): domain Eukaryota; kingdom Viridiplantae; phylum Streptophyta; class Magnoliopsida; order Poales; family Poaceae; genus Avena; species Avena sativa. The sequence goes on along the minus strand of OV702295.1, from coordinate 328,978,762 downwards.
GACACACGCTCTAAGCATGTATTCAAGGATTTGATTCACTCTTTCGGTCTGACCACCGGTACTAGGATGATAGGCTGTGTTGAAGGAAAGGCGAGTTCCCATAGCAGTTTGGAAACTTTCCCAGAACTAGGAGGTGAACAGACTTCCACGGTCAGATGTTGTCTTCTTAGGAATACCATGAAGAACAACAATCCGAGAGATGTAAAGATCAGCTAGTTCACTCGCTCGAAGGCTTTCCTTGATGGGAAGAAAGTGAGCGACCTTGGACAGATAGTCAACGATCACCCAGATTGCATCATTTCCTTTTTGAGTTTTAGGGATACCAGTGATGAAGTCCATACCGATTTCATCCCATTTCCACTCAGGAATACGATGTGGTTGTATGAGACCAGCGGGCCTTTGATGTTCAGCTTTGACGCGACGACAAATGTCACATTCAGCAACAAAACGACCGATATCTTTCTTCATACCAGACCTCCAAAATATTTGACGAAGGTCCTGATACATCTTGGTACCTCCATGGTGGATAGAAAGAGGTGATTCATGAGCTTCCCAAAGAATTAAATTCCTTAACTTTGTTATCTTCGGCACTACCAGACGGTTACCAAAGTAAACAATACCTTGATTATCAACAGAGAAACACTAAGCAACTCCGCTAGCAATGTTTGTAACTCGAAACAGGTGCTGCAGAATAAACGGAAGCTAGCGAAGAACGAGGTGACGATGCGCGTGGGAAACGGATCAAAGGTTGATGTGATCGCGGTCGGCACGCTACCCCTTCATCTACCATCGGGATTAGTTTTATACTTAAATAATTGTTATTTGGTGCCTGCGTTAAGCATGAACATTATATCGGGATCTTGTTTATTGCGAGACGGTTACTTGTTTAAATCCGAGAATAAGGGTTGTTCGATTTATATGAGTAATATGTTTTATGCACATGCACCTTTGATAGATGGTCTATTCTTGTTGAATCTCGATAGTGGAAATACACATATTAATAACATTGAGGCTAAACGTTTGAAATCGAGCGATAACTCGACCTATATGTGGCACTGTCGTCTTGGTCACATTGGAGTGAAGCGTATGAAGAAACTCCATTCAGATGGACTTCTTGAATCACTTGATTTCGAATCACTTGAAAAATGTGAAGCATGTCTGATGGGTAAAATGACTAAGACTCCATTCTCTGGTATGATGGAGCGAGCTACGGACTTATTGGAAATCATACATACCGATGTGTGTGGTCCAATGAGTGTAGCATCGCGTGGTGGTTATCGTTATGTTCTTACCTTCACGGATGACTTGAGTAGATATGGGTATATCTACTTCATGAAACATAAGTCCGAAACTTTCGAGAAGTTTAAGGAATTTCAAAGTGAGGTAGAGAATCAACGTAACAAGAAGATTAAATTTCTACGATCTGATCGTGGAGGTGAAAATCTAAGTTATGAGTTTGGCGAGCATTTGAAGAAATGCGGAATACTTTCACAATTGACACCGCCGGGAACACCACAGCGTGATGGTGTGTCCGAACATCGTAATCGAACTCTCTTAGATATGGTTCGTTCTATGATGTCACTTACAGATTTACCGCTATCATTTTGGGGTTATGCATTAGAAACAGCCGCATTCACTTTAAATAGGGCACCATCTAAATCCGTTGAAACGACACCGTATGAATTATGGTTTGGGAAGAAACCTAGATTGTCGTTCCTTAAAGTTTGGGGTTGCGAAGCCTATGTAAAGAAGTTACAGCCGGACAAGCTTGAACCCAAAGCGGAAAAATGCGTCTTCATTGGATACCCGAAGGAAACTATTGGGTATACCTTCTATCATAGATCCGAAGGCAAAATCTTTGTTGCCAAGAATGGATCCTTTCTAGAGAAGGAATTTCTCTCGAAAGAAGTGACTGGAAGGAAAGTAGAACTCGACGAGGTTGTCGAACCTTCTCTCGAAATTGCGAGTAGCGTAGCACCGGAAGAAGTTCCTGTGGTGCCTGCACCAGTTAGAGAGGAAGCTAATGATGATGATCATGAAACTTCGGTTGAAGTTGCTACAGAGCCTCGCAGGTCAACAAGAACTCGTACCACTCCAGATTGGTATGATCCCGTTATGAGTGTCATGTTGGTGGACAACACCGATGACCCTGAGACATATGAGGAAGCAATGATGAGCCAAGATTCCAATAAATGGCAAGAAGCCATGAAATCCGAGATTGGATCCATGTACGAAAACCAAGTATGGACTTTGGTGGACTTACCGGATGGCCGGAAGGCTGTCGAGAACAAATGGATTTTCAAGAAGAAAACAGATGCTGATGGTAATGTTACTGTCTATAAAGCTCGACTTGTCGCAAAGGGGTTTCGACAAATTCAAGGAGTTGACTACGATGAGACTTTCTCACCAGTAGCGAAGCTAAAGTCTGTGAGGATTATGTTAGCAATCGCTGCATATTATGATTATGAGATATGGCAGATGGATGTCAAAACAGCATTCCTCAATGGAGACATTGATGAAGAGTTGTATATGATGCAACCCAAAGGTTTTGTCGATCCTAAAGATGCTAACAAGGTATGCAAACTTCAACGGTCCATTTATGGATTGAAGCAAGCATCCTGAAGTTGGAATCAACGTTTTGATAAGGTGATCAAAAGTTTTGGTTTTATACAAACTTATGGAGAAGCTTGTATTTACAAAAAGGTGAGTGGGAGCTCTGTAGCATTCTTAATACTATATGTAGATGACATATTATTGATTGGGAATGATGTAGACCTTCTTAATAGTGTCAAGGAATATTTGAATAATAGTTTTTCAATGAAAGATCTTGGCGAAGCAGCTTACATATTAGGCATAAAGATTTATAGAGATAGATCAAGACGCCAAATATCATTGTCACAAAGTACATATTTGGACAAAGTTCTAAAGAGGTTTGGAATGGAAGATAGCAAGAAAGGGTTCTTGCCCATGTTGCCCAATACGACCTTGAGTAAAACTCAAAGTCCGACATCGGCAGAAGATAGAGAAAGGATGAGTAAGACTCCCTATGCCTCAGCCATAGGATCTCTAATGTATGCCATGCTATGTACTAGACCCGACATTGCATATGCTGTTAGTTTAACTAGCAGATATCAAAGTGATCCAGGAGAGGATCATTGGACAGCGGTCAAAAACATCCTTAAGTACTTGAGAAGAACTAAGGATATCGTTCTTTCTTATGGAGGTGATGAACAGCTCGTTGTTAATGGCTACACCGATGCTAGTTGGAACACCGATCCGGATGATTCTAAATCACAATCTGGATACGTATTTATTTTGAATGGTGCAGCAGTTAGCTGGAGGAGTGCAAAGCAAAGCGTTGTGGCGAGATCTTCAACTGAATCGGAATACATGGCTGCTGCGGACGCTTCACAAGAAGCGATATGGATGAAGGAGTTCATTACAGAGCTCGGTGTGGTTCCAAGTGCGCTGGACCCAATGTCTATCTACTAAGATAACATGGGCGCCATAGCCAATGCGTAAGAACCAAGGTCACACAAGAAGCTGAAGCACATCAAGCTACGTTTTCACGCTATTCGAGAACATATCCAAGATGGGGACATAAAGATTTGCAAAGTACACACAGATCTGAATGTGGTGGATCCGTTGACTAAACCTCTCCCGATGGCAAAACATGACCAGCACCAAACCGCCATGGGTGTTCCATGTAATCTAGATTAGTTGACTCTAGTGCAAGTGGGAGACTATTGGAGATATTCCCTAGAGGCAATAATAAATATAGTTATTATTATATCTTTGTGTTTATGATAAATGTTTACATTCATGCTATAACAGTATTAACTAGAAACATTAATACTTGTGTGATTTGTAAACGAAATTAGAGTCCCTAGTAAAGCCTCTTCTTAATACTAGCTTGTTAATTAATAGATGATCATGGTTTCTTGATCATGAACATTTGAGATGTTGTTAATAACAAGATCATATCATTAGGAGAATGATATGGTGGACATACTCCTATAGATAAGCGTAGCATAAAGATCAAGTCATTTTAATAGTTCAATTGCTATATGCTTTCTGATACATAGTAACCTAATTCCTTCGACCATGAGATCATGATTATCACCATCACCGAAAGGATGCTTTGATGACATCAAACACCACACCGTAACTGGGTGGCTATAAAGGTGGCATTGAGTGTTCGGAAAGTATTGGTTGAGACACATGGATCAAGAGTGGGATTTGTCCATCCATATGACGAATAGATATACTCTGGGCCCTCTCGGTGAAATGTCATCCAATTAGCTTGCAAGCATGTGACTGGCTCACAAGGGATCACATATCACGGGAACGAGAAAAGAGTACTTACCGATAACGAGGTTGAACTAGGTATGCAGAGATACCGACGATCATAACCTCGGATAAGTAAACTATCGTGAGACAAAGGGAAATTGGTATCGTATGTAAGTGGTTCATTCGATCGCAAAGTAATCGTAGAAATATGTGGGAGCCATATGAATTTCCAGATTCCTCTATTGGTTATTGATCAGAGAAGTGTCTCGATCATGTCCGCATAATTCACGAACCGTAGGGAGACACACTTAAGGATTCGACGTTGTTTGAGTAGTTATGGAATGATGAGAAAGAGTCTGAATGTTGTTCGGAGTCTCGAATGGGATTCGGGATATCATGAGGACATCCGGAATGGTCCGGAGAATAAGATTCATATAAGGAAAGTCCCGTTTCGGAGTTGGAGAATGATTCCGGTGTTTTCATCGGGAATGTTCTAGAAGGTTCCGGAATGTCCGGCACTCCGGAGGGGAAGGGTACATGAATGTGTTATATCAAGTTGGTATGATTGCATCATGTACTAAGTGTCATCGCTGAACAAAATAGAGGATTAAATCAAATCCTTGTTTGAAAAGTCAAACGCCAAGTTTGAAAGTCAAACGACTATTTTTGGGAAGTGGAAAAGGAGGAGGAAACCGAGTTGGGGAGGAGTCCCTCCTCCCCACCGCCGGCGCACCACCAAGCCGAGTTGGGGAGGGACTCCCCTCCCCTTGGCCGGCCGGCCCCTCCACCTATATAAGGAGGGGCAGGGCTCCCCTCCTAGAGACACAACTCCTCCACCTCTAAACCCTAGCCGCCGGCGCCGCCACCTCCATCGCCACCGCCGCCCTAGGGCAAACCGCCACCACCGCCTAGCTAACCCTAGCCGCCGGCTTGCCCCCTCCTTGGCGTGTCTAAACCCTAGATCGTCGAGGGACTCTCTCATACTCCACCATACTCGCTCTGGCTTAAGGCGAAGCCCTGCGAGATCTCCCCTCTACTTCCGGTACCACGCCGTTGTGCTGCCAGAATCGCGAGGAGAGTGCTACAACCTCCGCTGCCTGCTGGAACAAGGGAGAGGAAGATCTTCGTCGAGTACCGAACGTGTGACCGACTGCGGGAGCGCTGCCGGAACGCAGCGCCGGAAGGATCGTCTACACGATCTTGAGATCGGGAAGAGTTCGACTACATCACCCACGAGAATCCGCTCTCGTTAAACACTTTGGAATCTTCGAGGGTAAGTTATTCCATCGACTCGTTGCTACTATCTAGTAGATAGATCTTGGCTTGTTTGTTTGTATGCGTTAGAAAATTTTTGTTTTCCATGCTATGAATCCCTACAGTGGTATCAGAGCCGTGTTTATATGTAGATCTGTTGCACGAGTAGAACACAATGGTCATTGTGGGCGTTGATGCTTTTATTGTCGATTTCTTCTTGTGTACTTTGCATCTTGCGGTATGTTGGGATGAAGCGGCCCGGGCTAACCTTACATGACATCGTTCATGAGACTTGCTCCACGCTTGACATGCAACTTGTATTGCATAAGTGGCTTTGCGGGTGCATGTTTCTCCTAGCATAGTTAAGATCCAATTTACAACGGGTGATTAACAATACTAGTATCAATGTTGTGGTTCATGTTCGTAAGTTAGAACGACACTTATTGAAAGCCCCAAACCACGTAAAACATGCAAGGAAAGTAGAGGCGTCTAACTTTGTTTTGCAGGGGTGTGCAGTGATGTGATATGGCCATCATTGTGATTATATTTGATGTATGCAATGTTCCTTATTGTAAGTTGGCAACCGGCAGGAGCCATATGGTTGTCTTTAATTTATGTTACGACCCGCGTGTCTATTCAAAGTAGTTGTAATAGTTGAAGCCGGTGGACGACAACCATGGAGAAGCGTCATTGACCTTGATGCAATGCGGGTGATGATGGAGATCATGTTCGTGCCAGAAGATGGAGATCGGAAGCACAAAGAAGAAAGGCCATATCATATCACATATTATGAATTGCATGTGATGTTAATCCTTGATGCATCTTGTATTGCTTAGTAGACGACGGTAGCATTATAAGATGATCCCTCATTCACATGAATTTCAAGTCATAAAGTGTTCACCCTTAGTTAGCACCGTTGCTAAAGCTTGTTGTTTCGAAGCACCACGTGATGATCGGGTGTGTTAGATTCCGCAAGTGTATACAACGTGAGCAAGCCGGATTTGCTCATGCGGAAACTAAGGTTTTATCTTGACGAGCCTAGCATGTACAGACATGGTCTCGGAACACGGATCACCGAAAGGTAAAGCATGAATCATATAGTAGATATGATGAACATGTCGATTGTTCGCCATTGAAACTATATCAACTCTCGTGATGATCGGTGTTGATATGGTGGATTTGGTTCGTGTGATCACTAAAACAATGTGAGGGATATTGTTTTGAGTGGGAGTTCACCTAGATTAATTTTATTATTAATTTGAACTCAATTTGTCATAAACGTAGTCTAAACTATTGCAAATATGTTGTAGATCAATGGCAGCCCCTACCATCAATTTTAATGTGTTCCTAGAGAAAGAAAAGTTGAAAAACAATGGAAGCAACTTTGCGGATTGGTTCCGCAATTTGAGGATTGTCCTCACAGCTGGTAATTTGACATATGTGCTGGATGCACCGCTGGGTGACCCACCTGCAGCTGATGCTTCCGATGAAGTAAAGAATGTTTACCTCACTCGGAAGACTCAGTACTCCACAGTTCAGTGTGCTATCTTGTATGGTTTAGAATCGGAGCTTCAGAAAAGGTTTGAGAATTCAGACCCATATGATATTGTCGAGGATCTCAAATTGATTTTTGAGACTCATGCGGCAATTGAAAGCTATGAGGCTTCTGAAAAGTTCTTTAACTGCAAGATGAAAGAGGGCAGCTCCGTCAGTGAGCATGTGCTTAAGATGTCTGGGCACGCAAACAAACTTCAAAGCTTGGGTATAGTGATTCCTAATGATTTGGGGATTTACCGCGTCCTCCAATCACTACCACCAAGTTACAAGAACTGTGTGATGAACTACAACATGCAAAACATGAACAAGACGTTGCCAGAACTCTTTGCCATGTTGAAATCTGCAGAAGTGGAGATCAAGAAAGAGCACCAAGTGTTGTTGGTCAATAAGACCACCAAATTCAAGAAGGGCAAGTCTAAGCAGAAGGGACACTTCAAGAAGGGTGGTAAGAAAGTTACCACGCCGACGAAGAAGACCAAGGCTGGACCTAAGCCTGATACTGAGTGCTTTTACTGCAAGGGAGAAGGTCACTGGAAGCGGAATTGCCCAAAGTACTTGGCGGATTTGAAGAACGGCAACATCAAGAAGAAAGGTATATCTGATATACATGTTATTGATGTGTATCTCACTAGTACTCGTAGTAGTGCCTGGGTATTTGATACTGGTTCGGTTGCTCATATTTGTAACTCGAAACAGGTGCTGCAGAATAAACGGAAGCTAGCGAAGAACGAGGTGACGATGCGCGTGGGAAACGGATCAAAGGTTGATGTGATCGCGGTCGGCACGCTACCCCTTCATCTACCATCGGGATTAGTTTTATACTTAAATAATTGTTATTTGGTGCCTGCGTTAAGCATGAACATTATATCGGGATCTTGTTTATTGCGAGACGGTTACGTGTTTAAATCCGAGAATAATGGTTGTTCGATTTATATGAGTAATATGTTTTATGCACATGCACCTTTGATAGATGGTCTATTCTTGTTGAATCTCAATAGTGGAAATACACATATTAATAACATTGAGGCTAAACGTTTGAAATCGGACGATAACTCGACCTATATGTGGCACTGTCGTCTTGGTCACATTGGAGTGAAGCGTATGAAGAAACTCCATTCAGATGGACTTCTTGAATCACTTGATTTCGAATCACTTGAAAAATGCGAAGCATGTCTGATGGGTAAAATGACTAAGACTCCATTCTCTGGTATGATGGAGCGAGCTATGGACTTATTGGAAATCATACATACCGATGTGTGTGGTCCAATGAGTGTAGCATCGCGCGGTGGTTATCGTTATGTTCTTACCTTCACGGATGACTTGAGTAGATATGGGTATATCTACTTCATGAAACATAAGTCCGAAACTTTCGAGAAGTTTAAGGAATTTCAAAGTGAGGTAGAGAATCAACATAACAAGAAGATTAAATTTCTACGATCTGATCGTGGAGGTGAATATCTAAGTTATGAGTTTGGCGAGCATTTGAAGAAATGCGGAATACTTTCACAATTGACACCGCCAGGAACACCACGGCGTAATGGTGTGTCCGAACGTCGTAATCGAACTCTCTTAGATATGGTTCGTTCTATGATGTCACTTATAGATTTACCGCTATCATTTTGGGGTTATGCATTAGAAACAGCCGCATTCACTTTAAATAGGGCACCATCTAAATCCGTTGAAACGGCACCGTATGAATTATGGTTTGGGAAGAAACCTAGATTGTCGTTCCTTAAAGTTTGGGGTTGCGAAGCCTATGTAAAGAAGTTACAGCCGGACAAGCTTGAACCCAAAGCGGAAAAATGCGTCTTCATTGGATACCCGAAGGAAACTATTGGGTATACCTTCTATCATAGATCCGAAGGCAAAATCTTCGTTGCCAAGAATGGATCCTTTCTAGAGAAGGAATTTCTCTCGAAAGAAGTGACTGGAAGGAAAGTAGAACTCGACGAGGTTGTCGAACCTTCTCTCGAAATTGCGAGTAGTGCAGCACCAGAAGAAGTTCCTGTGGTGCCTGCACCAGTTAGAGAGGAAGCTAATGATGATGATCATGAAACTTCGGTTGAAGTTGCTACAGAGCCTCGCAGGTCAACGAGAACTCGTATCACTCCAGATTGGTATGATCCCGTTATGAGTGTCATGTTGGTGGACAACACCGATGACCCTGAGACATATGAGGAAGCAATGATGAGCCCAGATTCCAATAAATGGCAAGAAGCCATGAAATCCGAGATTGGATCCATGTACGAAAACCAAGTATGGACTTTGGTGGACTTACCGGATGGCCGGAAGGCTGTCGAGAACAAATGGATTTTCAAGAAGAAAACAGATGCTGATGGTAATGTTACTGTCTATAAAGCTCGACTTGTCGCAAAGGGGTTTCGACAAATTCAAGGAGTTGACTATGATGAGACTTTCTCACCAGTAGCGAAGCTAAAGTCTGTGAGGATTATGTTAGCAATCGCTGCATATTATGATTATGAGATATGGCAGATGGATGTCAAAACAGCATTCCTCAATGGAGACATTGATGAAGAGTTGTATATGATGCAACCCAAAGGTTTTGTCGATCCTAAAGATGCTAACAAGGTATGCAAACTTCAACGGTCCATTTATGGATTGAAGCAAGCATCCCGAAGTTGGAATCAACGTTTTGATAAGGTGATCAAAAGTTTTGGTTTTATACAAACTTATGGAGAAGCTTGTATTTACAAAAAGGTGAGTGGGAGCTCTGTAGCATTCTTAATACTATATGTAGATGACATATTATTGATTGGGAATGATGTAGACCTTCTTAATAGTGTCAAGGAATATTTGAATAATAGTTTTTCAATGAAAGATCTTGGCGAAGCAGCTTACATATTAGGCATAAAGATTTATAGAGATAGATCAAGACGCCAAATATCATTGTCACAAAGTACATATTTGGACAAAGTTCTAAAGAGGTTTGGAATGGAAGATAGCAAGAAAGGGTTCTTGCCCATGTTGCCCAATACGACCTTGAGTAAAACTCAAAGTCCGACATCGGCAGAAGATAGAGAAAGGATGAGTAAGACTCCCTATGCCTCAGCCATAGGATCTCTAATGTATGCCATGCTATGTACTAGACCCGACATTGCATATGCTGTTAGTTTAACTAGCAGATATCAAAGTGATCCAGGAGAGGATCATTGGACAGCGGTCAAAAACATCCTTAAGTACTTGAGAAGAACTAAGGATATGGTTCTTTCTTATGGAGGTGATGAACAGCTCGTTGTTAATGGCTACACCGATGCTAGTTGGAACACCGATCCGGATGATTCTAAATCACAATCTGGATACGTATTTATTTTGAATGGTGCAGCAGTTAGCTGGAGGAGTGCAAAGCAAAGCATTGTGGCGAGATCTTCAACTGAATCGGAATACATGGCTGCTTCGGAGGCTTCACAAGAAGCGATATGGATGAAAGAGTTCATTATAGAGCTGGGTGTGGTTCCTAGTGCGCTGGACCCAATGTCTATCTACTGTGATAACATGGGCGCCATAGCCAATGCGCAAGAACCAAGGTCACACAAGAAGCTGAAGCACATCAAGCTACGTTTTCACGCTATTCGAGAACATATCCAAGATGGGGATATAAAGATTTGCAAAGTACACACAGATCTGAATGTGGCGGATCCGTTGACTAAACCTCTCCCGAGGGCAAAACATGACCAGCACCAAACTGCCATGGGTGTTCGGTATATTACCATGTAATCTAGATTAGATGACTCTAGTGCTAGTGGGAGACTGTTGGAGATATGCCCTAGAGGCAATAATAAATATAGTTATTATTATATCTTTGTGTTTATGATAAATGTTTACATTCATGCTATAATAGTATTAACAAGGAAACATTAATACTTGTGTGATTTGTAGACTAAAATAAGAGTCCCTAGTAAAGCCTCTATATAATACTAGCTTGTTGGTTAATAGATGATTGTGGTTTCCCTATCATGAACATTGAGATGTTATTAACAACAACATCATATCGTTAGGAGAATGATATGGTGGACATACTCCTATAGATAAGCGTAGCATAAAGATCAAGTCATTTTAATAGTTCAATTGCTATATGCTTTATGATACATAGTAACCTAATTCCTTCGACCATGAGATCATGCATATCACCTTTACCGGATGGATGCTTTGATGACATCAAACACCACACCGTAACTGGGTGGCTATAAAGGTGGCATTGAGTGTTCGGAAAGTATTGGTTGAGACACATGGATCAAGAGTGGGATTTGTCCATCCATATGACGGATAGATATACTCTGGGCCCTCTCGGTGAAATGTCATCCAATTAGCTTGCAAGCATGTGACTGGCTCACAAGGGATCACATATCAGTACTTATCGGTAACGAGGTTGAACTAGGTATGCAGAGATACCGACGATCATAACCTCGGATAAGTAAACTATCATGAGACAAAGGGAAATTGGTATCGTATGTAAGTGGTTCATTCGATCGCAAAGTAATCGTAGAAATATGTGGGAGCCATATGAATTTCCAGATTCCTCTATTGGTTATTGATCAGAGAAGTGTCTCGATCATGTCCGCATAATTCACGAACCGTAGGGAGACACACTTAAGGATTCGACGTTGTTTGAGTAGTTATGGAATGATGAGAAAGAGTCTGAATGTTGTTCGGAGTCTCGAATGGGATTCGGGATATCATGAGGAGATCCGGAATGGTCCGGAGAATAAGATTCATATAAGGAAAGTCCCGTTTCGGAGTTGGAGAATGATTCCGGTGTTTTCATCGGGAATGTTCTAGAAGGTTCCGGAATGTCCGGCACTCCGGAGGGGAAGGGTACATGAATGTGATATATCAAGTTGGTATGATTGCATCATGTACTAAGTGTCATCGCTGAACAAAATAGAGGATTAAATCAAATCCTTGTTTGAAAAGTCAAACGCCAAGTTTGAAAGTCAAACGGCTATTTTTGGGAAGTGGAAAAGGAGGAGGAAACCGAGTTGGGGAGGAGTCCCTCCTCCCCACCGCCGGCGCACCACCAAGCCGAGTTGGGGAGGGACTCCCCTCCCCTTGGCCGGCCGGCCCCTCCACCTATATAAGGAGGGGCAGGGCTCCCCTCCTAGAGACACAACTCCTCCACCTCTAAACCCTAGCCGCCGGCGCCGCCACCTCCATCGCTGCCGCCGCCCTAGGGCAAACCGCCGCTGCCGCCTAGCTAACCCTAGCCGACGTCTTTCCCCCTCCTTGGCGTGTCTAAACTCTAGATCGTTGAGGGACTCTCTCATACTCCACCATACTCGCTCCGGCTTAAGGCGAAGCCCTGCGAGATCTCCCCTCTACTTCCGGTACCACGCCGTTGTGCTGCCGAAATAGCAAGGAGAGTGCTACAACTCCGCTGCCTGCTGGAACAAGGGAGAGGAAGGTCTTCGTCGAGTACCGAACGTGTGACCGACTGCGGGAGCGCTGCCGGAACGCAGCGCCGGAAGGATCGTCTACACGATCTTGAGATCGGGAAGAGTACGACTACATCACCCACGAGAATCCGCTCTCGTTAAACACTTTGGAATCTTCGAGGGTAAGTTATTCCATCGACTCGTTGCTACTATCTAGTAGATAGATCTTGGCTTGTTTGTTTGTATGCGATAGAAATTTTTTGTTTTCCATGCTACGAATCCCTACAAAGGGATCAAAGGAACAAGACGGAAAGATGAATAAAGAGTACTTGATATAAATGTATCATCTTATCAAGCATGGTAGTATCAAAGCATACTAATGTGTACACTAACCAGCTAACTTACAAACCATGACAATGGAATGCTAAGATGTTACACACCAAGAAAAACTGATATATCTTGGAACTCTGAGAATAGCAACCAAGTACGGAGTACTTCATAAAAACAACCCCAAAACCACGATCCTAAAAGTTTTGAGATATAAGGTAAGGAATGAAAACCTTTTCAAACCAAATAAGGTAAGGAAAACTCCAGCATCAAAAACACACCAGAGAAGGAGTAAAAAGGATCCTAGTCAGAGTTTCTGCAAATAGTTTTTAACTTTCAAATAGTTTTGTCAACTTCTAGACTCAACATCGACCAATAAAAGGGTTTCCTACAGGCAGTCCTACTCTGATACCAAAACCTGTAGCACCCCCCGGGAATAGGTTTAAACTAACCTCAGATCACCATCTAAGATAAGTCCAACTCCAAACACGGAGGATTACAGTATGATTTGATAACATTACAGAACACAAGGATTCAACAGCATAAGTTTAAACTCTTAACATAGTAAGCTAGCTGTTAGAGTTATTACAAACCAGAGGTCATAGACCCAACATTACATCACATAGTGAAAGAAAATTATGTTGTTCTACATAACAACTTAGCAAAAGGCCTCAGAGGCCATAAACAAAAGTGACGTCCATCCCATAGTCCTCAGGCTACCTGGGACCCCCAACTACTCGTTGATGTCAATGTAGAAGCAACCTTCAGTTGCAACCAGATCCTCTGTAGAAAAACAACAATGGCGCAAGGCTGAGTACGATAATGTACTCCGCAAGACTTAGTTAACCTAGTATCTACATGCTCTGGCTAGAAAGGCTTTCTCTGTATTTATTTTTGCGGAAAGCATTCTTTATTTGTAAACAAGAGAGAGAAGAGGCTCGTCTATTCAGAATCTTTTAAAAGGGATAAGATAATGACTTATTCATCTTGTTCATCACATCTTGATAACCACCAACTTCATCAGAATCTCCTATCTAGGATCAACCCTCAACCCAGAGGAAGCATCCTTAAGCACACGTAGAACAGCAAGTTTTACTTAGGTTATAGTTCTCTATGATCATCACGTTCGTTCTCAAGTCGTTCATAACCGTGAACACGGCTTTTGGAAAAGATTAATACCCTGCAGGGGTGTACAACTTTACCCAGACGTACCAACCGACTCTTAATGCCAAATTATTAACAATGCTCAGATGCCAGACCTAGGTATGCTAGGAGCAGTGGATCAGGGGTATAAGGCTACAACGGGGAAACTATGCAGCAGCTAGGTAATACTAACTACTGACAAAATACCACATTGGAATCGTGTGCATCATAGGGAGGAAGTAATATACTTTATAAAACATAGGTTCAGAATGAGAGGCTACGCTTGCCCTGTCCGTCAGTAGACAAGTATGGATCTTCGGTGTTCTTGACTTCAGCTTTGGGCTCGGATCCTATCGCGAAGAATCAACATTGGAAAGAAAGGCAACAATCAATACATGGCATCGATGCAATGCTCAAACAAATGTGATGATATGACAAGTTGAATTGCATTGAAATGAAACCCTAAAACATGCTCGGCAATTTGATCGAGGTTCCGGGGGTACAAACCCTAACTCGGGGAAACTCCGGAATCACCTATGAGGGGTTACTATGTTCTTCTAATTAAACTTGTCATGTAAGTTGCTTAACATTGCATGATTATAGTGTAATTAGATAGTTCTCATTTTTCTGAACATTTTGATATTATTTGTATTTTTCTGATTTAAAATGAATTAGTTATGAATTTCTCAAATTTTAATTCATTTTAAATCATTTTTGGAATATTTAAATAATTTTCCAACTTGGGCCCACATGTCAGGCTTTTATTAATTTCAGAAATGATTGACAAAAAGGTTAAAACCCTGACAGACAGGGCCCACCTGACAACATTTTACTTATTACAGAAATGATTACTGAAAACATTTAAATAAACAGAAAAGATTTATTGCATCATGATGTCGTCACTGTGACGTCGTCAATGGCTGATCTTCTCAGATCGAGAGAGGGCGTGCAATTGGCGGCGTCTACGGATGCGTGGTTGGTCACGTTCGAAAGAGGAGGCCAAGGCGAGCATTATAGTGGCAGCGCCGCCTCGATATGGTCACCGGAGCGACGGCGGCGACAACAAACAGCGGCAACGGCGTCGGGTGCTCGTCAGGCCAGCAGCACAGCGCGAGAGGGAAGGAACGGAGAGGTCCAGGAGGTCCGCTAGCTAACCACGATCACGACGGTGAGGTCGATGAAGCGAGGGGAGGTCGGACGGAGGAGAATCGACGACTTGACTGCGGCGGCCGGAGTTAAGGTCGAGCTTGATTCCGGCCAAACGACGTCCTCCCAACTTGCGTGGCTTGACATTATCGATGAAGGCGACACGGCGCTTCTTCTAGACCACTCCACGGGGCACGGGGCGGCCGGAGACGGCGTGGCTCGCCGGAGCCTGAACGGCTAGGGTTTGGCCGAAGAGGTAAAGGAAGCATGCGAGGGGGAGAAAGAAGGGTAGGGTTCTCCACAGCGGCGGCATGGGGTCTTGTAGGCGTCGGCGTCGTCGGTGGCGTGAATCTTGGCGCGGCACGGCGGCGGACGTCATCGTCGGAACAGCGAAGCAAGGTTTCGTCGTCGACGAAGACGACGTATCGCGAAGCGGTACGGGGCCGGCTTGTAGCATCCCAATTGTCTAACAGTTGTAATGCTACTTGATCTAGTAATATAATGGCTACTTCCAATATATAATTGTTGCACCATCATGATATCATGCTCATGTCATCATGCCACCTTGCATTTGAGCATCATATAAAACCCTCTTCATTTGGTTCTTATCTCATATGCATTGTTAATTGTTTTTGCCTCTTGATATTGTATTTGGTTCTTGATATATTGTTTCAATGCCCAAGTTGAGTTGGGGGCGTATCTTTTATTAACTCCACCACCTTTCTTTCACCACCTTATAATTCCACCATCCAACTAAATATGAGCTTGGCATTACTGGTTTTACTTCTAGCTCATGTGGGTTGGGATGGATCCAATTCTTTTCCACATGCTCTCATCTTGGCATCATGTTGTTTTCACCTCATTGATATATGAGAGCCACATGGCCACCTTTGCATGCCTTGTGGGTGGAACCCTATTTCTAGCTCTCATATGTGTTGTTTTGGGGGTGATCATCATGTTGGAATATTTTGTGGGCTTAGTAACTACCTAGTGGCATATACACACTAGCAAGTCCCATTGTATATCAAAATGGTCATCTCCATCTACTCCACATGGGACATCCTTGTTAATTCTTTTTGCTTGGCCTTTATTCCAATTTTTGGAATGCATAATAATAATGCCATGTTAATATTATTGTTCTCACAAAATACACATGGCATTGAATATTTTTGCATGGCCCATGCAAGTACCACCTTTTTGCTTGCCTTTTGGATTTTATTTGTTTGAGGGGAGCATCTCTATCTTCCCCTTCTCTTGGTGGGATCTAGTGTGATCTTGCTTAATCCTCACCCCCTCTTTTCCTTGTCTAGTTCTTGCTTGCTCTTTGCTTGATCTTGCTTGAGCTTGACAAAACAATAAACCTCACCCCTCATCTCTCTCTCATCTAAACCTACTCCATCATCACCATACCCATACCCCATCTAAACCTAAACCCTAATCTACACCTAATATACACCAAACCCTAAGTAACCTCCCTCTTCTCTCCTCTCTCTAGCCGAGCCACCCCACCATGACCTACCTAGCTTGGCCACCCTGGCCACCTAGCTACCCCACCAAACCTAAACCCTAACCGAGCCTAGCTCCTACCCTAGCCCCCACCCGAGCTCCTCCCTCTCTCTTTTCTCTCTATGCCACAAGGGCCCCTCCACCCCGAGCCTCCCTCCTGGCCTCACCCTACCCCACCTGGACGTCCCCATCTACCTGCCCCTCGCCCTGCCCTGCCTCCTGCCCGACCAGAGCACGTGAGGAGAGGTAGAGAAAAGGTGGCCGAGCCACCTTTTCATCCACCCACTCCCCCACGGCAGCCTCTCCCTCTCTCTGCTTATCTCCTGCCTCTCTGCCTCGCCAGACCATCCCCAGATCCACCCCAAGGACGCCCTGCTCCCTCCCCTCTCTCCTCCACCACCGTCTACCCCCTCGCCGGAAAACCCTCGGCCTCCACCGCCCTTACTCAAACCAGCCGGCGGAGTGACGCGCTAGGTGTCGAGGAAGATCGAGGAGGCTCCCCTGCAACGTCCAGTAGACGCCAGCGAGAAGGAGGAGTACCAGAACCACCAGGCCGACGCTGCACCGACGAGAAACCCTAGCTCCGGTCCGTCTGCGCCGTCGTCGATCGCCAGCGCCCCGACCCGATCCAACGCCACCAACGCACTCGCGGTGAGCTACTCAACCCCCCAGACATCCTCGTCGTCGCCGACTCGCCCTGGCCTCGCCGGATTTTCCGTCGAGCGCCCTCCGCGCGCCGTCGCTCCCTATGTCTGCTCGCTCCCGCGCCGCGCAGAAGCCCTAGCTAGGTCCCGTCCGCCCTCCTAGCACCAACCCGCCGCTAGCCGCACTGGTTAGCCACCCCAGCGCGCGCCCGCAGATCCCTGGTTCGAGCCCCGCGCGCCGCGTGCCGCTGCTGCGCACCGATCTGTCGACAGACAGATTCAGAGGAAGATCTACAGTACGACCGCGACGTTTTGCTGAAAACCCCCTGCCTTTATTTATGCATCAACCCGCGGTACCCTTTGGCCCACCAGACAGCCACCCAGACAATCTTGCAGAGAACCCCCGCATAACCTCAGCCTCAACCCGCAGTCCCCGCGCGTTCGATCGCTGACGCCTGGGCCCGAGCCAGCTAGCCCCACCTGTCATCCTCTGGGCTAGAACAGGCCGCGGTGTAAAATGCTTTTCTGCGCGCGTGGACACCCAGTCAGCCTGGCCCCACCTGTAAGCGTCTGTGGCTAGATTAGACTGAGTATAAAAAGTATTTCAGTCTATCTGTTTAAATTCAAATCTTTTTCAAATTAATTCAAATTCAATTTAAATTCTGTTTTTAAATAACTTTTGAAATATAAATCCAAATAATATATGTTTTCAAATCAGAAAAATGTGAGGAATTCAAATATGCAATCCAAAATATATTTTAAACATTTAAAATTCCAAGTTTATTTAAATTACAATAGTTTGCCCCTTTATCTTAATTAATTAATAACTTTTGATTTATAACTCCAAATTTAATAAATGATATATCTAAAACGATTAGCTCGACGAGACCTTTCTGTTTATGCATTCCTTGGTTTGTTTTGAAGCATGCATCATATAAATATAATGTGGACAGCAACTAAAATGGAAATAAAATGGGGCCAAAACTCAATTAAATGCTTTATTATTGTATTCCACACCTCACCCATGCCATGCTACGTTAATGCCATGCAAATTGTGCATCATTCATCATGGCATGATTGTTTGCTTGATGCATTTTAATCATATGCTTGTGCACTTTATTTATGTTGGCCTTGTTTGTTTGGTTCTTCTTTGAATAGACGCTGAGCAGGGGATATATCAAGAGAACCTGGAGCACTACCCATATCCATCCTTTGCTTCAACTGAGCTGCCAGGCAAGCACTACCACATGCTTGCATACATATAGTACCTATTGCCTCTATCTTACTCTTGCATCATTGAGTCACGATTGCATTAAATTGAATCCCAAGTATTGCATAGCCTTTACTTTTAAACCCCACCGAAGCTTGTTCCTCCATCCCATGAGCCATTACTGCAGGAGTTGTTTGAGCCATGCGAGTCGTAGAACAGCATGTGTAGGGTATGTGAGTGTCTGATGGATAATGAGGTACCTAAACAACTTAACCTTATTAGTAATGGGATAACTAATGAAAGTGGCATCGGTGAGCCATATCCGCTATTTGGTTTTTCAGGC
Source organism: Avena sativa (assembly GCA_916181665.1). Classification (NCBI taxonomy): domain Eukaryota; kingdom Viridiplantae; phylum Streptophyta; class Magnoliopsida; order Poales; family Poaceae; genus Avena; species Avena sativa. Next base: position 328,959,952 of record OV702295.1, on the reverse strand, counting down.
TCACTTGTGTCCCGTAGGCCCCCGAGTACTTGATTCCTGTTCCTTGAATATTCGCGCTATCCACATCCAGGAGGCTTATGAACCCCCCTGAGCCAGAGCTTGATTCATTCTTATTTCTTGGGGCCACAAACTAGTTTGAGGATTTATTTACTATCCTGTACTTATGCCATGCTTTACTGCTTTAATCTAAGATTGTGCGAGGTAATGCACACTGTACTGTTTAGGGCCGTGACCCGTTTTCGCTGTATCGACAAGCCCAGTCACACTTTCGGGTTCCCAGTCGTTTACAGCCGGCTCCACAAACCTCGAGGCCGTCTCGGAGTCAGCTAACTTCGTTGCGGGTAGCTCAATGGGGTGGCCCCCTGAAATATTTCTGAATCCTGTGATTGCTTTGTCGTGACTGCCTCGTTGGGTTTTGATTTGGTTTTTCCGAGGCATATCGAGTGTGTGTTGCTATTTGTGCACCCCTGCAGGGTAAAACTTTCTGAAAGCCGTGTCCACGGTTATGGACGACTTGGAGCACAGTTTCTCGATCATAGACAAGTATAACTAAAGTACCGCTTTTAATTTGACTAGACTAGGTATCTGACTAGTAATTGGTGCAATACTCATGGAATGGATAATAAAACTGCCAACGGATGGGGGGTTGTTCGTCCGCTTCCTCGTCGGTAAGCGAGGAGGAGGATGGATCTGTTAAGATTACCGTTATAACTGTTGTTCTTAATTCACGGACATCCGTCTATCTCTGGTTAGGCGGATGGTTAGCGAGTATCTATAGAACTGTTAGGGTTTATCTTTCACTGCAATTGTGTCACCCCAGGTTGTGTCCCCTTTAGAGGCATAAAGACTTGCTGAGTACCCCTAGGGTCTCACACGATAAATTATTGGTTCAAATGAACAGGTACCCTCGCAAGATGGATACTGGGTGGAAGAGACGGACGATGTGGGCAACGCTCATTCGGTGTAGAGATTCCGGGAACGGGGATCCGTGAGATCTGTGGGCGGGATCTGCTTATTTATGGGGCATCTTATGCCGATTTGCTTCTTATCCGTACTCGGATTTTGTCTTCCGCTTCCGCTTGATACTCTGTTGATTGATGTATGAGGAGATATCCTAAACTATTATATCTATCTTGGATATTTGGATCTTGCCGTATGGCGTTGCTATATTTCCTTTCTTTTTAGATGGAATGGCTCTGATGTACTGTTGTATGGTGGCTTGCATACATACTCATTTGTGTATGTAGTTGATCCCTTCGCCTGCCGATTACGCCGCCCGTTCTTGTCTCGATGTGTGGAAATGGTTGGGACGGCCGAAAGGTCTACCTGTGAGTGGCATTTGGGCCCCACCGTACTATTTCAACCATTCCCGCTCATCCAGGCTTGCAACTAGGAGCGTAATTCACCGAGGTAGTTACAATTGGTATCAGAGCCATCCCGCCCTTCAGGGTCTCAGCCAAATGGTCGTTGTCTGTCTAGCAAATATTTTTGGTAGTTATGTATATTAGGGAAAAATAAAACGCGAGAGTAGGACTGCTTCCATTTTTCTTCTTACCCAACCACCACCCTGTTCTGGTAAGGAAGTGTACCGTTTTCAATCCTCTTCTTAAAATTCAAACTAGGATTCACGTGTTCTGGGTTTCCGTAGTACCATAGGTTGTGTGTCTGTGTGTGTGTGTGTAATTCCTTGTCTATCTGTTGCATCCAAGTTGTTATCTTATCGGCCTTTTTGGTTATAAACTGTTGGTACATTCCATACCGACAGGCTTTTGCAAACCGACGCGATCTATCTGTTTCGTTGTATACCGCCGCGATCTGTCTTACTCTTTGTTAACCGACGCTATCTTGTTTGGTGTGTTCGTTTCCGTAGTTACCAATCTTTAGGCTTATCTTGTGAAGAAGGGGTTGGGATATGTGTTTTACTTATTCATGTGCGGGGTAATGATTTGAGTGCGGGATGGAGTCGCGAGCATACCACTACTCTTATCATTCGCTCTTGTATATTGAGTTGGTAGAGTCACTAATCTTGATTCGTTAAGTAATTTTGCGCATCTATTGGTATTTTAATGCCGAAATTTGTGGAAAAATTTTCTTTGATATATTTGTGTACCACACTCCTTTTCAGTCGTGTGCGATATGCTTAATATCTTCTAGGTGCTTTGAACTTCGTTGATATTTTAATATCATCTTAGTAAATTGTATCCTTTAATCTTGATTAATTCCATTTTGGTACTATTGTGGATTATTATTATTCTCCATTATAGTACTGACTTGTGTGTTATATCAATCACAGGATGGCACCACCACGCCGTTCTGAGGAGGACATACAACCTGAACTGGGGGCAGCATTGTCAAGCATCGCCAATGCCTTGGCAGCAATGCAGCAGAACCAGCAGCGCTTTGAGGAAAGTGTTAGGAGGAACGAGTTTGTGCCGCTACCTCCACCTCCCAAGCGAGGAGACATCAAGAGCTTCCTGAAGTTCAACCCTCGTCAGTTTGATGTTTCTGATCAACCACTTGATGCTGATGATTGGTTGCGTGAGATGTCAAGGTTACTGGCAACTGCTGATGTTCCTGAGCAAGAATGGGTAAAGTGTGCTACTCACCTTCTGAAGGGAGATGCAGCTCTGTGGTGGGAGAATTACCTGAAGGCAAACTGCACTGGTTTTCAGCCTACTTGGGGACAGTTCACTGGAGCTTTCAAGGAGCAGTATCTGTCAGAAATTGTCATGGAGAGGATGAAGGAAGTGTTTCTCAACCTCAAGCAGGGCAATGATAATGTAAACACCTACATCAGGAACTTCATGAACCTTTCTCGTTATGGTGGCGATGAGATCTCTGATGACAAGAAGAAGCAAAAGAGGTTCAGGCAAGGGCTCAATGCATCGATTAAGTATGCAATCACACATGCAAGGCCGGCATCTTTTCTGGAACTTCAGCATACAGCTCTGCAGGAAGAGGCAAGTAGGCAAGTGTTTGAGGAGTCAAAGAAGCACAGCCGTGATGCAGCAAGCTCTTCAGCTATGTCAGCTCCTTCTAAGCGTCGTGTCTGGGTTCCTAACACCCCACTGTCGCTCCCGGCTCCACCAAGACCTTCAAGCTACGCGGCAAGGCCACCAAACTTCCTCACTGCTGCTCCCAGGGGCTACAACCACCACTACCCTGGAGCGCCTGGCGGAGTCCCTGGCTACGTTGCTCCACGTCCACCGGGTGCTTGTTACACGTGTGGAGACACTGGGCATCAAAGCTGGAACTGTCTGATGAAGAACAAGGCTCTTCCTCCACCACCTCCAAGATCTGCGGCAAGCTCTCCTTTGGTTCGTGCACCACCACCTCGGGCTCTCAACATCAACACCAAGCCCGGGTCTACTGTTGCTCGTGCCAACTGCATCAACGCCGCTCAAGCTGAGCATGCACCTGGAGTTGTGATGGGTATGCTTCCCGTTAACTCAGTTCCTGCAAGAGTTTTGTTTGATTCTGGTGCTTCGCATTCTTTTGTTTCGCATAAGTTTGCGCAAGAGCAGGATCTGGATAAGGTTCCTTTATCACATCGTCTGGTGGTACAATCTCCTGGGTCAAACATGAGGGCTGCTCATATCAGCCATGGCAATCAAGTTGAGATTGGTGGCTCTTCGTTCTCGGCTTCCTTAATCATTCTGGGCAATTCTGACATTGATGTCATCTTGGGCATGGATTGGTTGACAGCAAATGCAGCTGTGATTGATTGTGCTGAGCGCTCGGTTTCTCTGAAGATTCCTGAAGGCCATATAGTCTATTCTCCAAGTCTGACTCCTGCTATCCAGCTTTTCTCTTTGGCGGCTCTGAATGTTGATGCTATGGAAGCTATTCAGAGTGTTCCGGTGGTCTGTGAGTTCCCAGATGTCTTTCCTGAAGAGTTTCCAGGTATGCCTCCGAATCGTGAGGTTGAGTTTGTTATTGAGCTTGAACCTGGTACCGCTCCTATCTCCAAGCGGCCTTATAAAATGGGTCCTGCTGAGTTGGCTGAACTCAAACGGCAGCTTGATGAACAAGAGAAGTTGGGTTTTATTCAGCACAGTACTTCTTCTTGGGGTAGCCCAACTCTCTTTGTGAAGAAGCGAGATCAGACTGATAGACTTTGTGTTGACTATCGGGCTCTCAATGCTAAAACCATCAAGAATAAATATCCCCTTCCGCGGATTAATGATCTCTTTGATCAGCTAGCTGGAGCTGTGGTATTCTCTAAGCTTGACTTGAGAAGTGGTTATCACCAAATCAAGATTCGCAAGGAAGATGTGCCTAAGACAGCTTTCACCACCCGCTATGGCCTGTATGAGTACACGGTCATGTCTTTCGGTCTCACCAACGCACCTGCCACCTTCTCGAGGCTCATGAACTCGGTTTTCATGGAGTATCTTGATAAGTTCGTTGTGGTCTATCTGGATGACATCCTAGTCTATTCTAAGTCACAGAAAGAACATGAAGAACACCTTCGGTGTGTCCTAAACAAGCTTCGTGAGAACCGCCTGTATGCAAAGTTCTCCAAGTGTGAGTTTTGGCTGCCTCAAGTTACCTATCTTGGTCACGTCATCTCTGCCAAGGGCATTGCAGTCAATCCAGAAACTGTGAAGACAATTGTTGAATGGCTTCCTCCTATTAATGTCAAAGAAGTGCGGAGTTTCCTTGGTTTGGCTAGTTATTGCCGTCGCTTCGTTCAGAACTTTTCGGAGATAGCGAAGCCTCTTACCGATCTCCTCAAGAAAGGCAAGAAATACCTTTGGACTCCTGCATGTCAAGCAAGCTTTGAGACACTCAAAGAGAAGCTCACTTCCACACCAGTCTTGGTTCCTCCGGATACATCCAAGCCGTTCCAGATCTTCTGTGATGCCTCTTTGCATGGATTGGGTGCGGTCCTTATGCAAGAAAAACAAGTTGTTGCTTATGCCTCTCGCCAGTTGAAGACGCATGAGATCAACTATCCTACACATGACCTCGAGCTCGCAGCAGTTGTCTTTGCTTTGAAAGTATGGAGGCACTACTTGCTTGGCAACCGTTGTGAGATCTTTTCTGATCACAAGAGTCTGAAGTATAACTTTACTCAGCCTGATCTCAACCTTAGGCAAAGGAGATGGATTGAAGCAATCAATGACTTCGATTTGACCATCAACTACACTCCGGGCAAAGCTAATGTCATGGCAGATGCTCTCAGCCGCAAAGCTTATGTCAACAACCTCATGATGGAAGAACAACGGCCTCTCTTGTGCGAGGAATTCCGTCAGCTCAACCTGGAAATTGTGGAACAAGGGTATCTCCAGGACCTTCTAGCAACACCTCTCTTGGAAGAAAAGGTTCGCTCTTCTCAGCTTGGTGATCCGTACACAAGAAAGATCATCTCCAGGATTCAGCTTCCGAAGTATGAGTCCTTCCACGTCGATGATCAAGGCACGCTTTTCTTTGAACACCGGATGTTTGTTCCGAACTACCCGGGTTTGAGAGAGCAAGTTCTCAACGAGGCGCATGATTCTGTTCTTTCTATCCACCCTGGCAGCACAAAGATGTACATGGACTTGAAAACACAATATTGGTGGCCTGGTTTGAAACGGTATTGTGCCAAGTATGTCTCGGAGTGTGATGTCTGCCGCAGAGTGAAAGCTGTCCATCAGAAACCTTCCGGTCTTCTTCAGCCATTGAAACCCCCGGAATGGAAATGGGAGAAAATAGAGATGGACTTCATCACTGGTTTTCCTAGGTCGCAGAAGGGCAACAATGCAATCTTTGTTGTCATCGACAGGCTTTCTAAAGTGGCTCACTTCTTCCCTGTCAAGGAAACCATTTCTGCAATTCAGTTGGCGGAGCTCTATATCAACAGAATTGTCTCTCTATATGGGGTTCCTCTCGAGATCAGTTCAGACCGTGGAAGCATCTTCACCTCCAAGTTCTGGGAGAGTTTCCAAAATGCTTTGGGAACAAAGTTGAACTTCAGCACAGCTTACCACCCTCAGTCGCAAGGACAAGTTGAAAGGATCAATCAGATTCTGGAGGATATGCTTCGTGCTTGCGTCATCTCTTTTGGCATGAAGTGGGAAGAATGTCTTCCTTATGCTGAGTTCTCTTACAACAACAGCTTCCAGAAAATTCTAAAGATGGCACCATTTGAGGCTCTCTATGGTCGCAAATGCAGAACTCCGATTGGTTGGTCGGGTGCAGGTGAAAGGATCTTGTTTGGCCCTGACATTGTGACTCAAGCGGAGGAGAAGGTTCACATCATTCTTGAAAATCTGAGGATTGCTCAAAGTCGCCAGAAGAGCAATTATGACAGGAAGCACACGGACATGGAGTATGTCCCTGGTGATCTCGTGTACCTTCGTGTCACTCCCATGAGAGGCACGCACCGTTTTGGTATCAAAGGAAAGCTGGCTCCTAGATACATCGGTCCCTTCAAAGTTCGTGGAAGAAGAGGAGAATTTGCTTATGCTCTTGAGCTCCCAGAAAAACTCAAAGTCCATGATGTTTTCCACATCTCTCAGCTCAAGAAGTGCTTCAAGGATCCCGGCAGGACCGTGGACCATGAACTTATCAATCTCCAAGAAGACCTGTCTTATCAAGAACACCCCACAAAAATCCTTGAAGTCGCAGAAAGAAGGACTCGCAACAAGTCCATCAAGTTCTGCAAGGTGCAGTGGTCACACCATTCCGTTGATGAAGCCACTTGGGAACGTGAAGATGATCTCCGTGCCAAGTATCCTACCCTCTTTGTGTCTTCTTCTTCATCCTAGAATCTCGGGGCGAGATTCCTGTTTAGTAGGGGAGAGTTGTAGCATCCCAATTGTCTAACAGTTGTAATGCTACTTGATCTAGTAATATAATGGCTACTTCCAATATATAATTGTTGCATCATCATGATATCATGCTCATGTCATCATGCCACCTTGCATTTGAGCATCATATAAAACCCTCTTCATTTGGTTCTTATCTCATATGCATTGTTAATTGTTTTTGCCTCTTGATATTGTATTTGGTTCTTGATATATTGTTTCAATGCCCAAGTTGAGTTGGGGGCATATCTTTTATTAACTCCACCACCTTTCTTTCACCACCTTATAATTCCACCATCCAACTAAATATGAGCTTGGCATTACTGGTTTTACTTCTAGCTCATGTGGGTTGGGATGGATCCAATTCTTTTCCACATGCTCTCATCTTGGCATCATGTTGTTTTCACCTCATTGATATATGAGAGCCACATGGCCACCTTTGCATGCCTTGTGGGTGGAACCCTATTTCTAGCTCTCATATGTGTTGTTTTGGGGGTGATCATCATGTTGGAATATTTTGTGGGCTTAGTAACTACCTAGTGGCATATACACACTAGCAAGTCCCATTGTATATCAAAATGGTCATCTCCATCTACTCCACATGGGACATCCTTGTTAATTCTTTTTGCTTGGCCTTTATTCCAATTTTTGGAATGCATAATAATAATGCCATGTTAATATTATTGTTCTCACAAAATACACATGGCATTGAATATTTTTGCATGGCCCATGCAAGTACCACCTTTTTGCTTGCCTTTTGGATTTTATTTGTTTGAGGGGAGCATCTCTATCTTCCCCTTCTCTTGGTGGGATCTAGTGTGATCTTGCTTAATCCTCACCCCCTCTTTTCCTTGTCTAGTTCTTGCTTGCTCTTTGCTTGATCTTGCTTGAGCTTGACAAAACAATAAACCTCACCCCTCATCTCTCTCTCATCTAAACCTACTCCATCATCACCATACCCATACCCCATCTAAACCTAAACCCTAATCTACACCTAATCTACACCAAACCCTAAGTAACCTCCCTCTTCTCTCCTCTCTCTAGCCGAGCCACCCCACCATGACCTACCTAGCTTGGCCACCCTGGCCACCTAGCTACCCCACCAAACCTAAACCCTAACCGAGCCTAGCTCCTACCCTAGCCCCCACCTGAGCTCCTCCCTCTCTCTTTTCTCTCTATGCCACAAGGGCCCCTCCACCCCGAGCCTCCCTCCTGGCCTCACCCTACCCCACCTGGACGTCCCCATCTACCTGCCCCTCGCCCTGCCCTGCCTCCTGCCCGACCAGAGCACGTGAGGAGAGGTAGAGAAAAGGTGGCCGAGCCACCTTTTCATCCACCCACTCCCCCACGGCAGCCTCTCCCTCCCTCTGCTTATCTCCTGCCTCTCTGCCTCGCCAGACCATCCCCAGATCCACCCCAAGGACGCCCTGCTCCCTCCCCTCTCTCCTCCACCACCGTCTACCCCCTCGCCGGAAAACCCTCGGCCTCCACCGCCCTTACTCAAACCAGCCGGCGGCGTGACGCGCTAGGTGTCGAGGAAGATCGAGGAGGCTCCCCTGCAACGTCCAGTAGACGCCAGCGAGAAGGAGGAGTACCAGAACCACCAGGCCGACGCTGCACCGACGAGAAACCCTAGCTCCGGTCCGTCTGCGCCGTCGTCGATCGCCAGCGCCCCGACCCGATCCAACGCCACCAACGCACTCTCGGTGAGCTACTCAACCCCCCAGACATCCTCGTCGTCGCCGACTCGCCCTGGCCTCGCCGGATTTTCCGTCGAGCGCCCTCCGCGCGCCGTCGCTCGCTATGTCTGCTCGCTCCCGCGCCGCGCAGAAGCCCTAGCTAGGTCCCGTCCGCCCTCCTAGCACCAACCCGCCGCTAGCCGCACTGGTTAGCCACCCCAGCGCGCGCCCGCAGATCCCTGGTTCGAGCCCCGCGCACCGTGCCGCTGCTGCGCACCGATCTGTCGACAGACAGATTCAGAGGAAGATCTACAGTACGGCCGCGACGTTTTGCCGAAAACCCCCTGCCTTTATTTATGCATCAACCCGCGGTACCCTTTGGCCCACCAGACAGCCACCCAGACAATCTTGAAGAGAACCCCCCGCATAACCTCAGCCTCAACCCGCAGTCCCCGCGCGTTCGATCGCTGACGCCTGGGCCCGAGCCAGCTAGCCCCACCTGTCATCCTCTGGGCTAGAACAGGCCGCGGTGTAAAACGCTTTTCTGCGCGCGTGGACACCCAGTCAGCCTGGCCCCACCTGTAAGCGTCTGTGGCTAGATTAGACTGAGTATAAAAAGTATTTCAGTCTATCTGTTTAAATTCAAATCTTTTTCAAATTAATTCAAATTCAATTTAAATTCTGTTTTTAAATAACTTTTGAAATATAAATCCAAATAATACAAATAATATATGTTTTCAAATCAGAAAAATGTGAGGAATTCAAATATGCAATCCAAAATATATTTTGAACATTTAAAATTCCAAGTTTATTTAAATTACAATAGTTTGCCCCTTTATCTTAATTAATTAATAACTTTTGATTTATAACTCCAAATTTAATAAATGATATGTCTAAAACGATTAGCTCGACGAGACCTTTATGTTTATGCATTCCTTGGTTTGTTTTGAAGCATGCATCATATAAATATAATGTGGACAGCAACTAAAATGGAATAAAATGGGGCCAAAACTCAATTAAATGCTTTATTATTGTATTCCACACCTCACCCATGCCATGCTACGTTAATGCCATGCAAATTGTGCATCATTCATCATGACACGATTGTTTGCTTGATGCATTTTAATCATATGCTTGTGCATTTTATTTATGTTGGCCTTGTTTGTTTGGTTCTTCTTCGAATAGACGCTGAGCAGGGGATATATCAAGAGAACCAGGAGCACTACCCAGATCCATTCTTTGCTTCAACTGAGCTGCCAGGCAAGCACTACCACATGCTTGCATACATATAGTACCTATTGCCTCTATCTTACTCTTGCATCATTGAGTCGCGATTGCATTAAATTGAATCCCAAGTATTGCATAGCCTTTAGTTTTAAACCCCACCGAAGCTTGTTCCTCCATCCCATGAGCCATTACTGCAGGAGTTGTTTGATCCATGCGAGTCGTAGAACAGCATGTGTAGGGTATGTGAGTGTCTGATGGATAATGAGGTACCTAAACAACTTAACCTGAGTAGTAATGGGATAACTAATGAAAGTGGCATTGGTGAGCCATATCCGCTATTTGGTTTTTCAGGCTCACTTGTGTCCCGTAGGCCCCCGAGTACTTGATTCCTGTTCCTTGAATATTCGCGCTATCCACATCCGGGAGGCTTATGAACCCCCCTGAGCCAGAGCTTGATTCATTCTTATTTCTTGGGGCCACAAACTAGTTTGAGGATTTATTTACTATCCTGTACTTATGCCATGCTTTACTGCTTTAATCTAAGATTGTGCGAGGTAATGCACACTGTACTGTTTAGGGCCGTGACCCGTTTTCGCTGTATCGACAAGCCCAGTCACACTTTCGGGTTCCCAGTCGTTTACAGCCGGCTCCACAAACCTTGAGGCCGTCTCGGAGTCAGCTAACTTCGTTGCGGGTAGCTCAATGGGGTGGCCCCCTGAAATATTTCTGAATCCTGTGATTGCTTTGTCGTGACTGCCTCGTTGGGTTTTGATTTGGTTTTTCCGAGGCATATCGAGTGTGTGTTGCTATTTGTGCACCCCTGCAGGGTAAAACTTTCTGAAAGCCGTGTCCGCGGTTATGGACGACTTGGAGCACAGTTTCTCGATCATAGACAAGTATAACTAAAGTACCGCTTTTAATTTGACTAGACTAGGTATCTGACTAGTAATTGGTGCAATACTCATGGAATGGATAATAAAACTGCCAACGGATGGGGGGTTGTTCGTCCGCTTCCTCGTCGGTAAGCGAGGAGGAGGATGGATCTGTTAAGATTACCGTTATAACTGTTGTTCTTAATTCACGGACATCCGTCTATCTCTGGTTAGGCGGATGGTTAGCGAGTATCTATAGAACTGTTAGGGTTTATCTTTCGCTGCAATTGTGTCACCCCAGGTTGTGTCCCCTTTAGAGGCATAAAGACTTGCTGAGTACCCCTAGGGTCTCACACGATAAATTATTGGTTCAGATGAACAGGTACCCTCGCAAGATGGATACTGGGTGGAAGAGACGGACGATGTGGGCAACGCTCATTCGGTGTAGAGATTCCGGGAACGGGGATCCGTGAGATCTGTGGGCGGGATCTGCTTATTTATGGGGCATCTTATGCCGATTTGCTTCTTATCCGTACTCGGATTTTGTCTTCCGCTTCCGCTTGATACTCTGTTGATTGATGTATGAGGAGATATCCTAAACTATTATATCTATCTTGGATATTTGGATCTTGCCGTATGGCGTTGCTATATTTCCTTTCTTTTTAGATGGAATGGCTCTGATGTACTGTTGTATGGTGGCTTGCATACATACTCATTTGTGTATGTAGTTGATCCCTTCGCCTGCCGATTACGCCGCCCGTTCTTGTCTCGATGTGTGGAAATGGTTGGGACGGCCGAAAGGTCTACCTGTGAGTGGCATTTGGGCCCCACCGTACTATTTCAACCATTCCCGCTCATCCAGGCTTGCAACTAGGAGCGTAATTCACCGAGGTAGTTACACGGCTCCTGGGCCCCGGGCGGGTCAGGTTGGGCTGCTGCGACCTGCATAGCGCGTCAGAGAGAATGGAAAGGGAAATGGGCCACGGCCCAGCTGCGGCTGCTGCTATTTTTTCCCGGAGATTATTTTCTTTTTCTGTTTTTAGTTTTCTCTTTTGTATTTTCATTTGAGTTCTGTTTTGAATAATTCAAAAATACAAGACTTTGTTAGAAATATTTGAAATATTGTAGGGCCCTAGTAATCTTTTTGGGCTCCAAATGTTTTGTCATTTCAAAATTCAAAACTATTTGAATAGCTTTCCAAAGGGGGAGGGAAGTTAGGGTTTTGGATTTGCATTTAATTCAACACACTTGCTCTTATGCATATATTTTATTGATTTAAACAGATGCATGCAATGCTTAGGTACTAATTACATATATTACAAACTTGGGCTGTTACATAACGGGTGTAAATGACTAGGAACCCGAAACTGTGGTTGGGCTTGTCGATACCGTGAAATCGTGCTGTGATCCTAAACAATACAATAGTAAACGCTCCTTGATAAATAGTAGTAAATAAAGCAGTAAAGCATGGCATAAGTATATAATAGTAATAATGCCCCAAACTAGTTTATGACCCTAGAACAGTACTTTGAAATCAGGTAGTAAGCCTATGGGGGTGCCCACACACCCCACCTGTGGTTAGCATGCTCTATCTCGGAACAGGTGTCAAGAACTCGGGACCGAGGTGGACACAAGTGGGCAGTTAAAAACCAAATATTGACTATTACCCACCAGTGCCTCTATATTAGTTATATCTACCACCAACAGTTAATTAATAAGCTATTAATAGAACCATGATTATCTCCACCATTAAGCATGTACCAACCACCCAACAATGCTGGAACTCGACGATGCAAAGCAACACCTGAGCAAGCAACTACGACTCGCAAGACTAACTGTCTAGCAAACGTCAGGTTATAGGAGATGTCCAAGGCAATATAGGCTGGAAGGTATATAAGGGGTACGAAAAGACTAAAGCATCGCAACAAAGGTAGAAATAGATAAATAGGAGAAAGTAAAGACTATAAATGTAAAAATAGGTAGAAAGGGGGAGATTGCTCGCCTGGGAAACACTGTCGAAGGTTCATCCGAAGATCCGGTCGACACTCGCATCAACTCATCAGCCTAATTCGTGAAGAATCAAAGCACTAGAAAAACATCAGATGCACTATTTAATACTACGGCAGAATATCGGACATGATGCATGTATGATGCATGACATGTCAAAGGTGTGATGCAACTAGGAAATATTAAGCGGAACCGGGGTCCCAAAACTTAATTAATATGTTTATGTTTTTTTGTTACCCTACAATTTAAATGGTGTCTTAACAAGGTAAAACACGGCATCGGTTCGCTACACAAACTTAAATGGAGCCAATATAAGACTAGAATAGCCCACATATGGTCTCCATATTTAATTATTAGGTGAATCGGCTAAAAAAACCAAACCACACAATATGTATGTGAGTATGAATAATTTAATATGCATCGAGATATATATTGCATTTATAAAAATAGGGGCTCAGAAAGGTTCACACATTGGGGGGATCGGGTTCGGGGTTCTTCAGTTTTGGTCTTGGGGTCGGTGGTATCTTGGCGTTCCATGAGGAGAACTTGAGGTGCCAGCGTCACCAGGCCCGATAGGGTTTCTCGGTATTCCATGATGGCTCTCTTCGGCCATCGATTTTGGATGGAGACTTCGAATACGGCCAACCCATGACGAAGATCTTGGCGAGGCAGAACTTGGCATCAACAATAGTGCCATATTTATGTTATGCGGGATATCGAACACAAACACTTCACGATAGAAGTAGATCAACATGGCGGCAACACGAACCGTTGGGCACGGATTCAAACACAATAGGGACACAAGCATGCTCGGGATGAGGACATCAGCAGAAGAGGGCCACAGGGTGACCACAACGCACGCCGAGATTACCGCAGACGGTGGCGAGGACGGGCCACTAGGAAGGCACTCAGGTGGCGGAGCACGGCAGCTGGAGATAAGGGGTTGTGCAACACCCTCCAGTCGCCCTATGCAAGTTCCAACAATTCCCACCAAACCCACATAGAAACGATTCAAAGATGCCTACCAGGCACTTTCATGTGGGTGGAAAATGAAGTAATACCATTACACATTAGTCCACCGTGGAACCCATATAATATATATATACAACAACGACTCAACGAGTAAAGAATACAGATATACAGTACAAAGATCCAAACCACCTTAAAAATGATACAGCATCCGAGCACGGATAAGATGCAAATGAGGCTAAGAGACCTAAGGAATAACCAATGGCGTACATAACCCTGCCCAGGCCAAGACGGAAGGGTAACACTGCTAACAACGTCGATCCCAAACTTACTAAAACAAAAGGGGTGTCGGCAAAGGGCAAAGGAAAAAATAGAGAGGTCAGTACTGAGGCCATTACACGGCGAGACTTAGAATTTAGCAGCAAAGCATTCACTAAACAACCCTCATATACTCGTTACAACAGGAGGCTATCACAGAGAGATAATAAGTACCTATTTGGAACCAACCTGATACTAACACCAAACATACCAATCCTATTATTTCCCCCTCGAGACCAAACGAGAAAGTCGTTCCAAGCAAAACGGGTCCGAGAGGAGTTCTCGCTATTCAATGACGGTGCTCTTCGACCATCGGTTTTGGGATGGAGACTTCAAATACATCCAACCCATGACAAATATCTTGGCGAGGCAGAACTAGGCGTCAACAATAGTGCCATATTGATGTTTCGCGGGATACCGAACAGAAACACCTCACGATAGAAGTAGATCAGCATGGCGGCAACACAAACCGCTAGGCACAGAGCCAAACACAACAGGGACGCAAGCACGCTCGAGATGAGGACATCAGAAGAAGAGGGCCATGGGGTGACCACAACGCACGTGAAGATCACTGTAGACGGCGACGAGGACGGGACGCTGGGAAGGCAATCAGGCGGCAGGGCATGATGGCCGAGGAAGAGGGGTTGGGCCCAAGAACCGAGGAGAGGGGCGGAGCACGGTCGACGCGGGGCCTGGGTAAGGTCCGGCGGTGGTCGTAGGGAGTCCGAGCCGACGCAGGTGGCAGCAATGAGATGCTTGGGGGCGCAGGAGGAGGTCAGAGGAGAGGATGAGGCGCTGGGGTGGCTGCAAGGTTAACTAGGAGTGGTGTGGAGGTGGTCCAGGTGGCGGCGGCCGGCAAGGGAGGGGATCCATCACAGGGCAAACACACAGAGGTGGAGGAGGAGGCACCGAGGAGGACGAGACCGGCGGGGTGGCGGGGTCCGGCGGGCGGTGAGCGACGGCGGTGTGGAGGAGCTTGCGATCGAGGATGCGCGGGGAGGACGCGGTGCTCGGGTTGCGAGGAAGTGGGTTCGCACGGCGGCGGATTCAGCACCTGGGCAAGCTGGTGGCAGACGGTTGCCAAAGGGGAGGAAGGAGGAAGGAGGCAGGGTGCAGAGGAGAGGAGCGTGAGGGAGAGAGGACGGGGTCACATCGCGGGCGAGGATCCCGAGGCTGCAGGGGATGTGGTCTTGAGGGCTCGCGTCAACGTGGTGGGCTAGGAGCGGGTTAGGTGGGGGAGTGGGTCGCGGGACTGCCGCGTGAGGAGAGAAAACGGGCGCGGACAGTGGTGTCGTGTACGTCGGTGAGGAGGGTGGTGTACCGCGGGTGGGGTTCGGGCCAGGGGCGTGCTCTGTGGAGTGTGTGCGGGTCCTGGGGTGGGTCGGCTGCTACGCCGTGTGGCTCGTGTATTTTTTGCCAAATCTGTTCAATTTTAAAAAGTTCAACCAAATCTGACCCTTTCTCGAAACTAATTCGGAATCTGACCCCTAGGGTCGACGCCGTTTAAAATGGCGCCGACGTTGTACAGTTCGACGCACACAAAACAGAAAACCGACTTGAAGGAGGTCGGTTCCGTTTAAAATGGCGCCGACGTCGGCTCCGTTTAAAACGACGCCGACCTCCCTAGTTTGCCTCCCAGCTGCTTCATCTTGGCGCCGACCTGTACAACTGCGGCGCCATTTTAAATGGCGCCGACCCTAGGGGTCAGATTCCAAATTAGTTTCGGTGAAGGGTCAGACTTGGTTGAACTTTTCAAATTTGGGCAGATTTGGCAAAAAATACGTGGCTCGTTGTGGGTGCATGCGTACAGTGTGTGTTGGATCCGGGTGGTGGTGTGCGTGCGAGCTAGCGGTGGGGTGGAAGGATGTGGGGTGTGGGTAGGTGGGGTCTAGGGATAGGGTTAGGGTTAGGGTTTGCCAGTTAGGGTTTAGTTGGGCCAGATAGTAGGTAGTCTGGTCCGGTTGGGCCTCTGGCCTGACCGGCTAGACTGCCTCCCCGGTCAAAAAGATTATTTTTATTTAACTTGTAGAACATTTTATAAATAGTTTTTAGACAAATAAAAGATATAGACAACACCGGGCTTTATACTTTGAAATAAGAAGGGGCTAATGTAGAAAACAAAATAGGTTTTTGGAAAATTAGTTTTAGGTGAACAAATCCATGATGACACGATGATGCTCAAATGTAATGTGGCATGATGGCATGAGAATGCGATCATGATGATGCACAAAATAAAAACATCAAGCGATTTTCTAGTTGTGGTTTTAACCGTGGTGCTACATGCGGCTGCCACCAAAGCTTGGTTATTTGGCCCATTTGAGGCAGGCCATGTAGCTCTACTACAAGGCTAGTCTCCCACTGACATCTAAGACTGTTGATTTCGCTAAATGTGCTGCATCAGCGGGTGTGTCGAGTAGGTCCAAGCGAGTGTCGTAGATAAAGCACGCGGCGGCATTTTCATGTGCTCTACATAGAAGAAAGAATGTACTTTCCAAAAAGAATTCCGGGGATCATGCCACCGAGGGAACAAACCCTCGAATAGGGCAGCCCCAAGGTCAACCAACTCTCGCCTCCATGCTTCGGTGCGGGCGACCTTACCAAAGTGGGGCAATCTGGGCGCACGCCATCAGCGGCAAAGATGATCCATCCTACACACCGTTGGAGGCTAGACCATGTTAGCGAGCATCCATCTACACTAATGTAGAGGTCCCAACCTTTAATAAGGTAGAGATCCCTGTGTTTACATTGCTAGTCCCTGGACCAATAGCTAGCATCCACAGTTAAGATGTAATATCAAGAAACAAAGGTCATAATACAACTTTATAACCAGGAATAAAATAATTCATTACATCTTACATAGCTCATTTGGCTATCTCATTACAATACAGCAGAAATAACTATAGCATGGGGTCCTTCATCTTCAAAGTACCACACGCAATCATGTTGGTTGTAGACTTGTAATCCTAATCAACACACTTCACTAACATCAAACAAACCTACAACATAATAAGTTACAGCCACAAGGGTCAATATATTTGAATTGTATTGGCAAGTGATACTTTGGTAGAATAGTGGTAACTATCATCTATATGCATTTGGCTAGGTGGAGCTTAGGCTTGCTTTGCTCAAAATAGTTTTCCTTATCATTTGAAAACACTAAGCTTTTGCTTGTCAAAATCACCCAAGGCATCTCCCAATAGAAATTGGTGATCCTTCAACCCTTGTTCAACCACAAGTTTTAACTTAGAAAATTAGGATGAGGAGATTCTTGATAGCTTCCAGGTCTTGATGCTCAAATTGTCCTTTGTCAGGTACATGGCTAAGTACTTAGATTTTACACTCTGCAGAGGTGGTGCACTTTCCCCACAAGACTCGACATGCATCGAGACAAGATCTTTCAGCAGCCTTCCCTTAGACCAGAATGGACGCGTTCCAACCTATCATCCCCTACCACCAACTATCCATTTGGTTAAGTTATTGCAACCTATATGATCCAGGCAGAGCCCATAATGCCAAGTGGCTGCACTTGAAGCTCCATAAGTTGGTTTCTATGGTCAGTAGGTTCAAAACAATCCATTTGCCAAAGATTTTACCATAAAAATATTGCTAGAATAATTTTTATATTCAAAATATACCTACACAAGTTTCTGCAAAAACAACTGAGTTTCCAGAAGCAATTCATTAAACAAAGTGTATGGTTGGATAGAGTTTGTTTTGCTGATTATATTGATATAAAATTTGCAAAATTTGTACATGTGGATCAAAATTTATACAATTTACAAGTTTAAACATTCAATAGAATAAAATCTGGGTTTTAAATCGAAGCACTGGCCACGCGTCTAATTCTTATTGGTCAAAAACGGTTCGGCTGGATCGTGGTGTGTGGTGTGTTGGATTAAAACAGATCGAGCGGCACAGGATCACTCTTACCCCTTCGTTAAGTGGTTCTATCCTATCCACGCGATCCGGATCCAACAGCTGTTGTGAGCTTGACTATGGATGAGCGGCGCTGGCGGCGGTGAGTGGCGGCGGCGCGGTCAGACGGTGGTGTTCCCGGCGATTCAGGAAGGAAGAGAGGAAGAGAGGTAGCTCACTGAGGTCGTCGTGGCATGGGGGTGCTCGAGGTGGTCTCTGTTGATGGAGGGGCGCACGGTGGTAGCTTGAATCGCTCGCCGGAGTTGCCTTCGGGCTCGGGTGCGGTCTGACGTTGTTGGAGACGATGCTACGGGACATGCAAAGACACGAGGTGAGTACGGTTAGATGCGCAAAGTCGTGGCGAGTGTGCATGTGTGAAAGAGGAGGAGAGGGGCGGTCAGATGCTACCTAGGAAACTTGACGGAGTCGAGGCAGATGGCGGCGTTGCTCAGACGTGGTCGCTGTCGAGCCTAGGGAACGCGCGCGAGTGAGCTGAGGGTGCTGGCAGGTGCAGGGGTCGATGGGGAACGGGCTCGCGTGGTCTAGGGGGCAAGGCGCGGCGAGGAGCGGCCGGAATTGCTTGCGAAGCTCGTCGGAGCAGAGGACGGTCTCGGGTGAAATTGGAGCGACCTGGTGGCGGAGGGTGGGTGGCTTCTGGGGGAAATGGAGAGGGGAGCAGGCGTTTAATCGAGCATGGTCGCGGCGAGGTTTAAGCGCGGCAGGAACGCGTATTGATGCGAGTTAAAACGAGCAAAAACGGCCGGCGAGGGCGTGGTCACCGCGGGGGGGTGAGGAAGAAGGCCTGCTAGGTGGGGTTGGCCGGTCAGCGAGAGAGAGAGAGAGAGAGAGAGAGGAGTGGTGGGGTCCAGACGTCATCGACTGTGCGGGGCTTTTTCGCGGGAGAGAGGGAGTGGGCTGGTGTTGGGCTGGACTGGGCTGGACTGGGTTGCTTTCATTTTTTTTTGTTCTGTTTATTTTTCTTTTTCCCTGTTTCTTTTATTCAGTTTTGAATTTGTTCAAACAAATCTAACAACCATTTGAATTTCAAATCTTTTCCAAACCTTGAGTATATTTCAATACTGTTTATTAACATATTCTAAAGTCCAATTTAGAATATTTCTTTTATTCTTTTAGAGTTTATTATATACTTATAAATAGACATTTGTCTTTATTTAAAAATAAGATTTAAATATGTTTTCAAACGCTATTTGAATTCTAAATTTTTACCAAACCTTTTTCAGTAGGTTTTATTTATTCAAAATAATATCACTTTGAATTATTATTTAAAAATACTTTAATATGATTTATATTTAAATTGGGAAATGTTTTCACTTAAGTAAAATTGGATATTAATAAATCCTTATTGTTTTATGTAAACAATCCTTTACTCTTTTTATTATACAAAAATATTTTATTTTATTTGCTTGGCCAAGTTTTAATTTGGCTTTTTAAAATAGTCCTTGTTTATTTATTTCTTCCTTTGTTTTATAAAATCCATATCTTTTTATTTAAAGATCCAAACTTGGTAATTCCAATTTGTAAAATTTTATGTGATATTTGTGTATCCTTTTAAATCCTTTAGGATTAATTTGATCACAAATTGGTATGGATTTTAGGCCCAGTTCTTTTCGGGGCTTCTCCAAGAAGCCGCCCTCCCCCCAGCTTCCTGAAGAAGCCGGTCTAAAAAATTTGCGAGGCTTCCAAAATAGTTAAGTTTAAACAAATTTGGAAGCCTCGCAATTTTTTTGAACCGGCTTCCCTAGGAAGCTGGGGATAGGGCAGCTTCTAGGAGAAGCCGCCAAAAGAACTTGGCCTTAGATAGGTGTTTTTTTAGCTTTGGGAATTCAATTTCCTTATCTTATTAAATTCCTAATATTTTATCTATGGCTCCAATTAAGTGAAACCAATTTCTATGATTTTATAATATTTTCATTTATCATTCTTGATCATTTATAAATGTTGTTGGGAATATGCCCTAGAGGCTATCATGTATGATGATATTTCCCATTGTATTCATAAAGATATTAAGTAGTCCTTGTATAAACATCTGATGTGTATCATTGAATATGTGATTCAGTTGTGGAACTATGCATTCATGTTGTTTGTACTAAATATCCTTGGTCATCGAAGTTGTGCTGGACACACAACTTAGACCAATGTGAAAGTTGGCTTGATGACTCGGTTCCACTTGTCATGAGCATGGAGATGCTATTCCAACTTACACAGATTCGGCTAAAGAGTTTAGCGAGTCGGATTGACCCATATTGAGGTACAACGAACAAGTTGTCATTTGTATATCTCAACCAATGTAATCCTTAGACCTGAGGTTGTTGCATAGTCCGAGTTGAGGATCACCGACTTAGGTTCTGTCAAACGTTGATCCGTAACTGGGCAGTTATAAAGGCAGGGTTCGGGTCGACTGAGAATCAAGCTGCGTGATGTGAATAACTAAGATGGGATTTTACCCCTCCACTCGGAGAGATATTCTCTGGGCCCTCTTGTGATATATGATTCGGAAAGCATGGCCATGCACGACTCGGTTAAGTGTTAACCGAGGCGGTCGACTAAGAGTTAGTCGGGTGAATCACTTATCTTGGATCGATAAGAGAGTTAGACTATTTAAGGGATGAAAATTATTCGCCTATAGTCTGACAAGGTATATCATGAGGCAAAAGGGACTCGAACGTAAGTCGCATTGGAAAGGCAAGTCGTCATGACTCTTTGGTACTTGGGAGTTGGCACGTTCTGCTAAGAGCCGCTACCGACTGATCGATTGAGAGTCGGACTCCAATCGTGTCCAAGTAGCCATGAGCCTGCGGGGTCACACACTTAAGAGCGGGAGCATGTTGTAACACCCTCAGAATCGGCCCTATGCAAGTTTCAGCGATTCCCGCCAAACCCGCATAGAAATGATTCAATGGTGCCCACCAGGCACTGTCGTGCGGGTGGAAAACGAAGTAATACCATTACACAATAGTCCACGATGGAACCCACAGAACAGATATATACAACAGCGACTCATCGAGTCAAGGATACAATATACAGTACAAAGATCCAAATCACCTTGAAAACAATACAGCGCCCGAGTACGGACAAGATGCAAATTGAGCTAAGAGCCCTGAAGAATAACCAATGGCATCCATAACCCTGCCCAGGCCAAGCCGGAAGGGTAACCCTGCTAACGACGTCGATCTCAAAACCTGCTAAAAACAAAAGGGGTGCCGACAAAGGGCAAAGGAAAAAGAGAGCGGTCAGTACTGAGGCCAGTACACGGCGAGACTAGAATTCGGCGGTCCTCGCCTACATAGGTACCGTGGACTGAAGCGGCAACACAGCAAGCACTAAACAACCTATAGAGACTCGAGATAACTGTCGGCTATCAGAGAGGGATAAGAAAGACCTATTCGGAACCAACCTGATACTACCACCGAACATACCCATCCTGGTATTTCCCCCCTCGAGACCAAACGAGGAAGTCAACCGAGGAACTCACACAGTTGGCAGTTTTATTTATACAGTTATCGTTGCAGCAATTACTAGTCAGGTATAAATATTCATCCTAATATAATAAGTAGTTAGCACTTTTATTTAACCATTCCGTTGTAGTTGCGACACTTACTAGTCAGATATGATTAGCATGAGATATCCCAAACCCAGCAGTTGTTGGTACTTTTATTTAGCCATTCCGTTGTAGTGAAGCTGATTACTAGTCATGTCGGATACAAGTCAAATTATAACAGTAAACTTTAGTTATAGTTGTCTATGATCGAGAACTGTGCTCCAAGTCGTCCATAACCGCGGACACGGCTTCTCGAAAAGATTTAACCCTGCAGGGGTGCACCAAAGTTTCCACACGCACCTACACCCTTGTTGTTAGATCAGGTAGGTACAAGATCACAAAACATACACCCAACGGTATGTCGACGGGGTTTCGGACACGACGTTTCCCAGACCCAAAGCAAGCGCAGGGGGCCACCCCACTAAGCTACCCGTAACGAAGTCGGCCGGTCTCCGAGACGGACCCAGGGTTTGTGTCGACGGCTGTAAACGACTGGGAACCCGAAAGTGTGACTGGGCTTGTCGATACAGCGAAAACGTATCACGGGGTTCCTAAACATTACAGGCACTCCACGCGCAATCGTAAATAAAGCAGTAAAGCATGGCATAAGTACAGGATAGTAATAAAGCCCCAAACTACTTTGTGGCCCCCAGTACAGTACTTTGAAATCAGGTACTAAATCGATGGGGGTGTCCACACACCCCACCTGTGGTTAGCGCGCTCGATCTCGGAACAGGTGTCAAGAACTCGGGGTCCTACGGGACACCAGTGAGCGGTTAAAAACCAAATATTGTCTATTACCCACCGGTGCCTCTGCATTTACCTACTTTCAATTTTAGTTATTAAACAATAATTAAAGCCATGATCATCTCCAACATAAAGCATATGGCAGCCTTCCAACCGCTGTGGTACTGGACGACACACAACAGCACTTGAGCAAGCGACTACGACGCGCAAGTCCAACTATCTACCAAACAACAGGTAATAGGATGTGTCCAAGGCAATATAAGGCTGCAAGGGATATCACGGGCACGAAAACTAGAGCATCGCAACACAGATAGCAATAGATCAACAAGAGGGAATAAATACTATAAAATTAAGATAGGTAGAAAGGGGGAGATGCTCGCCTGAAAACATTGCCGAAGGTTCATCCGAAGATCGGGTCGACACTCGCATCAACTCATCGGCCTAATCCGCGAAGAAGCAAAACACTAGAAGAAACACCGGATGCACTATTTAATTCTATGACATAAGAACGGGCATGATGCATGTATAATGTATGGAATGGCAAGGATGCGATGCAATTAGGCAATATTAAGCGGAACCGGGGCCCCGACGATTAATTACTAAGTTCATATTGTTTAGATACCCCGCAATTTAAATATTGTCTTAACATGGCAAAATATATCACCGGTTCGCTACATAAATTTAATTGGGGACAATATAAGACTAGATAAGCCCGCATATGACCCCATATTTAATTATAAGGTGAATCGGCATAATGCCCCCAAACCACCAAATATGTATGCAAGCATGTCAAATTAAGATGCACGAGTTTATATTATAATTTATAAAATAGGGCTCGGAAAGGGAGTCACACATGGGTTCGGCGATCTTGGATCAGGGGTTCGACGGGGTTCAGTCTTCGGAGTTCTTCAGGGCTCGTGAAGGAGACCTTCACGCCATCGGATCCGAGTCGATGAACTTGGCGATCCATGAAGACGGTCTTGAGGCTACGGGCCGATGTCGACCTCCGGGTACCGCGGGTGCTCGGTGTGGTTCCATCGGGTTCAAACGCCGGTGGTAGGCGAACTTGGAGGTCACGGAAGTCTTATCGCCGATGAAGATCTTGTCGCTTAGTCGGGGTTCTCCATGTTCGGCTGCTCTTGGCATCGGTTTTCCTGGTACTTGGGTCTCCGGACGATCTTGTCAACATCTTACCGTGTATCTACCCGAGATCTTGCGGGATTTCCATCAAACATGTGGTGAGCATCATGCGTAAATGGAAAACACCAGAAACAGAAACAGCTGAGCACGCGCGTGCGGACAGCGGTGGCCAGACTCGAGCAAGCGGCAGGGGTCTACAAGGACGCGCAGGGCCGGCGGTGCCTGGAGAGGAACATGGTTGGGCGAGCTCAGATGGGGAGGCGCACAGCGTGCATGTGTGGTGGGTGGCGGCTGAGAAGGGAGTAGGTGGGGAGGATTAGGGTTTGTCAAGACGGATCTAGGTTTGATTTTGGGTAGTAGGTAGTCTGGCCGGTTGGGCCTTTGGGCCTGACCGGATGGACTGCCTCCCCTAACAAAATATTTATTTTATTTATTTTCTTTTATTTAAAACAAAACATTTGTAAAAGGGTTTTAGACAAATAAAATATCCGGACAGATCTAGGGTTTTGATTTGAACAAAGAGGGGAATATCTAGAAAACAAAATAGGCTTTTGGGAAATAGTTTTAGGCGAATAAATGCATGATGATGCACATAATAAAAACAACGGCGATTTCCTAGTAGTGGATTTACCCGGGGTGCTACAATTCGACACCACTAACAATGGATCTCGCCCTCGAGATCCGCCTCATGATACCGAGAAGAAGGCCGATAACGTGAATCTTCTTGCTTCGTGTAGATCTCCACGACACCACTAACAATGATTCTTTCTTCACCTTGAAATCGACGACACCACCAATAAGAGGTCGTTGATCATGTTCGTTGAGGAATCTCCGGATAAACGATGGACGAAGTTAAAGGTAAGGCTACCTCTAACTTCCATGGAAGGAGTAATAATTACATCGATCCACCCTTCAATGTACAAAAGCGAATGATAAGAGTAGTGGTATGGTCGCGACTCCATCCCGCACTCAAAGCATTACTCAGTACACGGACAAAAGGATTATGCATCCAACCCTCGGAATTCAGACTGAAGATCTTGACAAGCAAGGTTCGGAAACGAAAGAGGGATGGAGATTTTCATCAGATCTGATGTAGATGACTTCGTCGTATCGGAAAACACCGGAGGATAGAAAGAAATTTTTTAGTGAATTTTCGATCCACTGAAAGACACAACAGATGAAAGATTCATAATATAGCATGAATGCTGAATGTTGAAGCACCGTTACAATAGGATGGAAGCGAAACCCTAAAGGTACAACGGAAACCCAACCACGAGAAATCCTGGACTCGAAGAAAACAATAAGAGAGCAGATTCAAAACACGTCGAGATAAGAGGAGAATAGCAGAGGGGTAAGAAGTAAAAGCAGACCTAATCAGATCTATCCAACCAATTTTTCAAAATAGTTTTGACACTCTACAACGTCCGTTAGCTAGGTTATCCTACAGGCTGGACCAGTGGGGTATCGGAACTGCTGAGCTCTGATACCACTCTGTAACACCCTCAGAATCAGCCCTATGCAAGTTTCAGCGATTCCCGCCAAACCCGCATAGAAATGATTCAAAGGTGCCCACCAGGCACTGTCGTGCGGGTGGAAAACGAAGTAATACCATTACACAATAGTCCACGATGGAACCCACAGAACAGATATATACAACAACGACTCATCGAGTCAAGGATACAATATACAGTACAAAGATCCAAATCACCTTGAAAACAATACAGCGCCCGAGTACGGACAAGATGCAAATTGAGCTAAGAGCCCTGAAGAATAACCAATGGCATCCATAACCCTGCCCAGGCCAAGCCGGAAGGGTAACCCTGCTAACGACGTCGATCTCAAAACCTGCTAAAAACAAAAGGGGTGCCGACAAAGGGCAAAGGAAAAAGAGAGCGGTCCGTACTGAGGCCAGTACACGGCGATACTAGAATTCGGCGGTCCTCGCCTACATAGGTATGGTGGACTGAAGCGGCAGCACAGCAAGCACTAAACAACCTATAGAGACTCGAGATAACTGTCGGCTATCAGAGAGGGATAAGAAAGACCTATTCGGAACCAACCTGATAATACCACCGAACATACCCATCCTGGTATTTCCCCCCTCGAGACCAAACGAGGAAGCCAACTGAGGAACTCACACAGTTGGCAGTTTTATTTATACAGTTATCATTGCAGCAATTACTAGTCAGGTATAGATAGTCATCCTAATATAATAAGTAGTTAGCACTTTTAGTTAACCATTCCGTTGTAGTTGCGACACTTACTAGTCAGATATGATTAGCATGAGATATCCCAAACCCAGCAGTTGTTGGTACTTTTATTTAGCCATTCCGTTGTAGTGAAGCTGATTACTAGTCATGTCGGATACAAGTCAAATTATAACAGTAAACTTTAGTTATAGTAGTCTATGATCGAGAACTGTGCTCCAAGTCGTCCATAACCGCGGACACGGCTTCTCGAAAAGATTTAACCCTGCAGGGGTGCACCAAAGTTTCCACACGCACCTACACCCTTGTTGTCAGATCAGGTAGGTACAAGATCACAAAACATACACCCAACGGTATGTCGACGGGGTTTCGGACACGACGTTTCCCAGACCCAAAGCAAGCACAGGGGGCCACCCCACTAAGCTACCCGTAACGAAGTCGGCCGGTCTCCGAGACGGACCCAGGGTTTGTGTCGACGGCTGTAAACGACTGGGAACCCGAAAGTGTGACTGGGCTTGTCGATACAGCGAAAACGTATCACGGGGTTCCTAAACAGTACAGGCGCTCCACGCGCAATCATAAATAAAGCAGTAAAGCATAGCATAAGTACAGGATAGTAATAAATCCCCAAACTACTTTGTGGCCCCCAGTACAGTACTTTGAAATCAGGTACTAAATCGATGGGGGTGCCCACACACCCCACCTGTGGTTAGCGCGCTCGATCTCGGAACAGGTGTCAAGAACTCGGGGTCCTACGGGACACCAGTGAGCGGTTAAAAACCAAATATTTTCTATTACCCACCGGTGCCTCTGCATTTACCTACTTTCAATTTTAGTTATTAAACAATAATTAAAGCCATGATCATATCCAACATAAAGCATATGGCAGCCTTCCAACCGCTGTGGTACTGGACGACACACAACAGCACTTGAGCAAGCTACTACGACGCGCAAGTCCAACTATCTACCAAACAACAGGTAATAGGATGTGTCCAAGGCAATATAAGGCTGCAAGGGATATCACGGGCACGAAAACTAGAGCATCGCAACACAGATAGCAATAGATCAACAGGAGGGAATAAATACTATAAAAGTAAGATAGGTAGAAAGGGGGAGATGCTCGCCTGAAAACATTGCCGAAGGTCCATCCGAAGATCGGGTCGACACTCGCATCAACTCATCGGCCTAATCCGCGAAGAAGCAAAACACTAGAAGAAACACCGGATGCACTATTTAATTCTATGACATAAGAACAGGCATGATGCATGTATAATGTATGGCATGGCAAGGATGCGATGCAATTAGGAAATATTAAGCGGAACCGGGGCCCCGACGATTAATTACTAAGTTCATATTGTTTAGATACCCCGCAATTCAAATGTTGTCTTAACATGGCAAAATATATCACGGGTTCGCTACATAAATTTAATTGGGGACAATATAAGACTAGATAAGCCCGCATATGACCCCATATTTAATTATAAGGTGAATCGGCATAATGCCCCCAAACCACCAAATATGTATGCAAGCATGTCAAATTAAGATGCACGAGTTTATATTATAATTTATAAAATAGGGCTCGGAAAGGGAGTCACACATGGGTTCGGCGATCTTGGATCAGGGGTTCGACGGGGTTCAGTCTTCTGAGTTCTTCATGGCTCGTGAAGGAGACCTTCACGCCATCGGATCCGAGTCGATGAACTTGGCTATCCATGAAGACGGTCTTGAGGCTACGGGCCGATGTCGACCTCCGGGTACCGCGGGTGCTCGGTGTGGTTCCATCGGGTTCAAACGCCGGTGGTAGGCGAACTTGGAGGTCACGGAAGTCTTATCGCCAATGAAGATCTTGTCGCTTAGTCGGGGTTCTCCATGTTCGGCTGCTCTTGGCATCGGTTTTCCTGGTACTTGGGTCTCCGGACGATCTTGTCAACATCTTACCGTGTATCTACCCGAGATCTTGCGGTATTTCCATCAAACATGTGGTGAGCATCATGCGTAAATGGAAAACACCAGAAACAGAAACAGCTGAGCACGCACGCGCGGACAGCGGTGGCCAGACTCGAGCAAGCGGCAGGCGTCTACAAGGACGCGCAGGGCCGGCGGTGCCTGGAGAGGAACATGGTTGGGCGAGCTCAGATGGGGAGGCGCACAGCGTGCATGTGTGGTGGGTGGCGGCTGAGAAGGGAGTAGGTGGGGAGGATTAGGGTTTGTCAAGAGGGATCTAGGTTTGATTTTGGGTAGTAGGTAGTCTGGCCGGTTGGGCCTTTGGGCCTGACCGGATGGACTGCCTCCCCTAACAAAATATTTATTTTATTTATTTTCTTTTATTTAAAACAAAACATTTGTAAAAGGGTTTTAGACAAATAAAATATCCGGACAGATCTAGGGTTTCGATTTGAACAAAGAGGGGAATATCTAGAAAACAAAATAGGCTTTTGGGAAATAGTTTTAGGCGAATAAATGCATGATGATGCACATAATAAAAACAACGGCGATTTCCTAGTAGTGGATTTACCTGGGGTGCTACACATGTTCGGATTGGATCTGAACCTGTAATCTGGTTGGGTTGGACCTAAACCGGATTAGGACTGAGTTAGTGAGTTGGACTCATGGTGACTAGTGTTATATGGGCTTTAGTGAATGGGTCACGCGAGCAGAGCCCACGTTCACTCCCTATATATAGTGGAGCACCGTAACCCAGAAAGGTTAAATTGTTGTTCGGTTAGGTCATTCCATGTGTTGGAAACCCTAGCTCCACAGCAGTCCTACCGTCCATACAAACCTATCAATTCGCCGCCGGTGCTCCTCCTTGTACGTGTGGATACCAGCAGAGGTGTTGTGCGATCAGCACCAGGACAATCGGATCGTGAGGACTGCACTGCATCAACTGACACGCTTCATCAGTAACCCGCAACTGCGCGTCTAGTGGTAAACCTCGTGGCCTTCTACCTCAGCTAGATCTTGGGATCCCCATGTTAGAGGAAAAAGTTTTGTTTTATCTTGGGATCTTAGGGATATCTTTGAAATGATTTTCCTCCATTAGGGTTTTAGAGTTTTGGTTTGTTTTCTAAGTGTTTAAATTTCAAGATGCATTTATGAAGAATGCATTTCACTTGATTTGAATTTAGTTGGATTTAAACTTTATTCAAAGTTTGTTCCAGATGGGGTTCTAAGTTTCCATTTAGAAACAAAAGTTTCTTTTCACCCTAAATTTCAACAATAGTTTATTTTGTTTATTTTTTTTCACATTTCAAAATTTGGAAAATTTTGGGATGTGACAGGCTACCACCCTTAAAAGAAATCTCGTCCCGAGATTTGGGAAGGTTAGAGGTTACAAGTTGGCTCAAAGCAACTAGGGTACTACCACCCTTAAAAAATTCCAACTAGATTACATCTTGGCTTGCTTGGGGTCTTGATGAATCTTCTCTGGGCAAACATCTGCATAGTGTCCTTTGTTTCCACACTTGAAACATGTGGCAAGGCTGAGATCTCTCATAGGCTTGTTTGTCTTGTACTTCATCTTTTCTGGACAGTTGCTTGCATAATGTCCTTGGTCACCACAATTGTAACATGTGACAAGGTTGAGTTCTTCACGTATCTTCTGTGGGCAAGTTGATACATAATGGCCTAGCTCTTTGCAGTTGTTGCACCATACTTGGCTAATTTCCTTATACTTCTTCTTTTTCTCTTGACATTCATTGGCATAGTGTCCCATCTCTTTGCAATGGCAACATTGCACTTGGCTTTTGTCCTTCTTCTTCTTGGGTTTCTCCAAAGCTAGGAGTTCTTCTAGTTCATGTTCTTCATATCTCACCTCAAAGGTGGGAAAGTCTCCTGGTTTCCTTAATCATTTCCTTGGATAATACATATGTTTCCTCTTTTGTCCATCAAGTTGAGTCATATTGCATGGAGGTGCAAGCTGAGATTTTCCTTTGTCTTCATCCTTCTTTGTAGAAGTTGTTTCCTCATGGGGGTTTACAAACTGTTGATGCACTCCACCTTGTTTCCTTTGTTGAACTATGGAATAGATAGGGCATTGGATTGGGACATGATTATTTCCTTCACATAGGAAGCATGTAGCTTGAGATGTGGGGCATTGATTAGTTGGATGTTTCTCTTCACAATTAGGGCATTGATCTTCATGCTCTTTGGAAGTGTGATCCATGTCTCCACAAGTATTGCAAGCTTGAGTTCCTTCTATACTATCATCCTTGACATCATTGTTGTCACAAGCTCCTTGGGAATGGTTGTCTCCCATGTTGATCATTTGATTTGTCACCCTTTGCATCAATTGGGTTTGGGTTTCCAAAAACTTTTGCATGGTTGAGTCTAACTCATTGTTGCTGGCCAAAAATTGAGTTGTCACTTTGTTCAACTAGGTTTGGGTTACTATGAGTTCTCTCATGTGCATCTCTTGGTTGTTGTTGTCACCACTCTTGATGTTGGAGTTTCTTGGAGTAGTCATCTGTTTGGGTTGGATTGGGATGAGAATAGGCAAAAGATTTCTAAGGAAGAATTCTAATCACACACATCACAATTCACACAAGCAATGTGCAAGCAATCACAAACAAACATTCCACAACAAGTTTCAAGCACATTTTTAGGCAACAAAATATTACACCACATAAGTTGGTGGGTTTGATCTAAACTAAATATGGTGGTCCAACTATATGGTTCACTTAAGATCATTCCATTCTTCTTAGTTGTTTCTTCTTGAACTTGATTATTGTATCCTTGGAGAATTTCTTGCGTCTTGGTCACAAAACTTCAAAGGTGATGATGGTTCCTTCTAAGTTGTGTTCCCTTAGTCTTCAAGTCTTGAGCTACACTTCTTGTCTCACTTGTATTCCTTAGTGATATCCGAGTTTAAGTCCTTGGTGAAAATAAAGTTGAAGTCTTTGATGATGTTGAAGTTGAAGTCATTGAGTTGGTGAAGTCCTTTGCTCAAGTTGGTG
Organism: Avena sativa; assembly: GCA_916181665.1. NCBI lineage: Eukaryota > Viridiplantae > Streptophyta > Magnoliopsida > Poales > Poaceae > Avena > Avena sativa. The sequence continues at coordinate 328,929,563 of OV702295.1, read as the reverse complement.
CCTTTGCTCATGGTGGAGGCTTTGTCCATCAAGTTTGAAATAGAAGAGATGTAGAATTAAAACCAAAAAGGTTGAGGAAAGAGTTACAAGATTGTTTGTAAATAAGTTTTGGAACAAATACAACTCTTATTTTTCTAAGGGGTTTTGTCCAATCCTAGGGTTACAATCCTACAGGCAACATAGTGCTCTGATACCATCTGTAGAGGTCTCAACCTTTAATAAGGTAGAGATCCCTGTGTTTACAATGCTAGTCCCTGGATCAATAGCTAGCATCCACAGTTAAGATGTAATATCAAGAAACAAAGGTCATAATACAACTTTATAACCAGGAATAAAATAATTCATTACATCTTACATAGCTCATTTGGCTATCTCATTACAATGCAGCAGAAATAACTATAGCATGGGGTCCTTCATCTTCAAAGTGCCACAGGCAATCATGTTGGTTGTAGACTTGTAATCCTAATCAACACACTTCACTAACATCAAACAAACCTGCAACATAATTGTAGGGGTTCGTAGCATGGAAAACAAAAAAATTCTACCGCATACAAACAAACAAGCCAAGATCTATCTACTAGATTGTAGCAACGAGTCGATAGAGGAACTCACCCTCGAAGATTCCAAAGCGGTTAACGAGAGCAGATTCTCGTGGGTGATGTAGTCGTACTCTTGCCGATATCAAGATCGCGTAGACGATCCTTCCGGCGCTGCGTTCTGGCAGCGCTCCCGCAGTCGGTCACATGTTCGGTACTCGATGAAGACCTTCCTCTCCCTTGTTCCAGCAGGCAGCGGAGGTTGTAGCACTCTCCTCGCGATTCCGGCAGCACGACGGCGTGGTACCGGAAGTAGAGGGGAGATCTCGCAGGGCTTCGCCTTAAGCCGGAGCGAGTATGGTGGACTATGAGAGAGGCCTTGGCGATCTATGGTTTAGAGGCGCCAAGGGAGGAGGCTAGGCCGGCGGCTAGGGCTTGGGGAGGGCCCCAACTCGGTGGCTAGGGCAAACCCTAGGGGGCGGCGGCGACTTGGTGGAGGCCGGCTGCTAGGGTTAGGGTTTTGGTGGAGAGAGGTGTAGGCTAGAGGGGGCACCCCTGCCCCTTCGTTTATAGGTGGGAGGGCGCCGGCCAGGGGGAGGGAGTCCTCCCCCAAGTCGGCCTCCTTGGCCGGCGGTGGAGGGAGGAGGACTTCCTCCCCAAGTAGGTTTCCTACTCTCCCTCCACCAAGCAAACTTGTCGTTTGACTTTTCAAATTGGCGTTTGACTTTTCAAACTAGGATTTGATTTATCCCTTTATTTTGCTCAGCCATGATACCTAGTACATGATGCAACCATTCCCCATTGTCATGACACATTCATGTACCCTTCCCCTCCGAAGTGCCGGACCTTCCGGACCCTTCTAGAACATTCTCGATGAAAACACCGGAATCATTCCCCAACTCCGAAAGATGACTTTCCTTATATGAATCTTATTCTCCGGACCATTCCGGATCTCCTCGTGATATCCCGGATCCCATCCGAGACTCCGAAAAACATTCAGTCTCTTACTCATCATTCCATAACTACTCAACAACATCGAATCCTTAAGTGTGTCTCCCTACGGTTCGTGAATTATGCGGGCATGATCGAGACACTTCTTCGAACAATAACCAATAGAGGAATCTGGAAATTCATATGGCTCCCACATATTTCAACGATTACTTTGCGATCGAATGAACCACTTACATACGATACCAATTTCCCTTTGTCTCATGATAGTTTACTTATCCGAGGTTTTGATCGTCGGTATCTCCGCATACCTAGTTCAACCTCGTTACCGATAAGTACTCTTTTCTCATTCCCGTGGTATGTGATCCCTTGTGATCCAGTCACATGCTTGCAAGCTAATTGGAAGACATTCCACCGAGAGGGCCCAGAGTATATCAATCTTTCATATGGATGGACAAATCCCACTCTTGATCCATGTGTCTCAACCCATACTTTCCGAACACTCAATGCCACCTTTATAGCCACCCAGTTACGGTGTGGTGTTTTATGTCATCAAAGCATCCTTTCGGTGATGGTGATAATCATGATCTCATGGTCGAAGGAATTAGGTTACTATGTATCAGAAAGCATATAGCAATTGAACTATTAAAATGACTTGATCTTTATGCTACGCTTATCTATAGGAGTATGTCCACCATATCATTCTCCTAATGATATGATCTTGTTATTAACAACATCTCAAATGTTCATGATCAAGAAACCATGATCATCTATTAATTAACAAGCTAGTATTATGAGGAGGCTTTACTAGGGACTCTAATTTAGTTTACAAATCACACAAGTATTAATGTTTCTGGTTAATACTGTTATAGCATGAATGTAAACATTTATCATAAACACAAAGATATAATAATAACTATATTTATTATTGCCTCTAGGGAATATCTCCAACAGTCTCCCACTTGCACTAGAGTCAACTAATCTAGATTACATGGTAATATACCGAACACCCATGGCGGTTTGGTGCTGGTCATGTTTTGCCCTCGGGAGAGGTTTAGTCAACGGATCCGCCAGATTCAGATCTGTGTGTACTTTGCAAATCTTTATGTCACCATCTTGGACATGCTCTCGAATAGCATGAAAACGTAGCTTGATGTGCTTCAACTTCTTGTGTGACCTTGGTTCTTACGCATTGGCTATGGCGCCCATGTTATCATAGTAGATAGACATTGGGTCCAGCGCACTTGGAACCACACCGAGCTCTGTAATGAACTCCTTCATCCATATCGCTTCTTGTGAAGCCTCCGAAGCAGCTATGTATTCCGATTCAGTTAAAGATCTCACCACAACGCTTTGCTTTGCACTCCTCCAGCTAACTGCTGCACCATTCAAAGTAAATACGTATCCAGATTGTGATTTAGAATCATCCGGAGCGGTGTTCCAACTAGCATCGGTGTAACCATTAACAACGAGATGTTCATCGCCTCCATAAGAAAGAACCATATCCTTAGTCCTTCTCAAGTACTTAAGGATGTTTTTGACCGATGTCCAATGATCCACTCCTGGATCACTTTGATATCTGTTAGTCAAACTAACAGCATATGCAATGTCGGGTCTAGTACATAGCATGGCATACATTAGAGATCCTATGGCCGAGGCATAGGGAGTCTTACTCATCCTTTCTCTATCTTCTGCCGTTGCTGGACTTTGAGTTTTACTCAAGGTCGTATTGGGGAACATGGGCAAGAACCCTTTCTTGCTATCTTCCATTCCAAATATCATTAGAACTTTGTCCAAATATGTACTTTGTGACAATGATATTAGGCGTCTCGATCTATCTCTATAAATCTTTATGCCTAATATGTAAGTTGCTTCGCGAAGATCTTTCATTGAAAAACTATTATTCAAATATTCTTTGACACTATTAAGAAGGTCTACATCATTCCCAATCAACAATATGTCATCTACATATAGTATTAAGAATGCTACAGAGCTCCCACTCACTTTCTTGTAAATACAAGCTTCTCCATAAGTTTGTATAAAACCAAAACTTTTGATTACCTTATCAAAACGTTGATTCCAACTTTGGGATGCTTGCTTCAACCCATATATGGACCGTTGAAGTTTGCATACCTTGTTAGCATCTTTAGGATCGACAAAACCTTTGGGTTGCATCATATACAACTCTTCATCAATGTCTCCATTGAGGAACGCTGTTTTGACATCCATCTTCCATATCTCATAATCATAATATGCAGCGATTGCTAACATAATCCTCACAGACTTTAGCTTCGCTACTGGTGAGAAAGTCTCATCGTAGTCAACTCCTTGAATTTGTCGAAACCCTTTTGTGACAAGTCGAGCTTTATAGACAGTAACATTACCATCATCATCTGTTTTCTTCTTGAAAATCCATTTGTTCTAGACAACCTTTCGGCCATCCGGTAAGTCCACCAAAGTCCATACTTGGTTTTCATACATGGATCCAATTTTGGATTTCATTGCATCTTGCCATTTATTGGAATCTGGGCTCATCATCGCTTCCTCATATGTCGCAGGGTCATCGGTGTTGTCCACCAACATGACACTCATAACGGGATCATACCAATCAGGAGTGGTACGAGTTCTCGTTGACCTGCGAGGTTCTGTAGCAACCTCAACCGAAGTTTCATGATCATCATCATTAGCTTCCTCTCTTATTGGTGTAGGCACCACAGGAACTTCTTCTGGTGATGTGCTACTCGCAAGTTCGAGAGAAGGTTCAACAACCTCGTCGAGTTCTACTTTCCTTCCAGTCACTTCTTTCGAGAGAAATTCTTTCTCTAGAAAGGATCCATTCTTGGCAACAAAGATTTTGCCTTCGGATCTATGATAGAAGGTATACCCAATAGTTTCCTTCGGGTATCCTATGAAGACGCATTTTTCCGCTTTGGGTTCAAGCTTGTCCGATTGTAACTTCTTTACATAGGCTTCGCAACCCCAAACTTTAAGGAACGACAATTTAGGTTTCTTCCCAAACCATAATTCATACGGTGTTGTTTCAACGGATTTAGATGGTGCCCTATTTAAAGTGAATGCGGTTGTTTCTAATGCATAACCCCAAAACGATAGTGGTAAATCTGTAAGTGACATCATAGAACGAACCATATCTAAGAGAGTTCGATTACGATGTTCGGACACACCATTACGCTGTGGTGTTCCCGGCGGTGTCAATTGTGAAAGTATTCTGCGTTTATTCAAATGTTCGCCAAACTCGTAACTTAGATATTCACATCCACGATCAGAACGTAGAAATTTAATCTTCTTGTTACGTTGATTCTCCACCTCACTATGAAATTCCTTAAACTTCTCGAAAGTTTTGGACTTATGTTTCATGAAATAGATATACCCATATCTACTCAAGTCATCCGTGAAGGTAAGAACATAACTATAACCACCGCGCGATGCTACACTCATTGGACCACACACATCGGTATGTATGATTTCCAATAAGTCCGTAGCTCGCTCCATCATACCAGAAAATAGAGTCTTAGTCATTTTACCCATCAGACATGCTTCGCATCTTTAAAGTGATTCGAAATCAAGTGATTCAAGAAGTCCATCGAAATGGAGTTTCTTCATACGCTTCACTCCAATGTGACCAAGATGACAGTGCCACATATAGGTCGAGTTATCGCTCAATTTCAAACGTTTAGCTTCAATGTTATTAATATGTGTATTTCCACTATCGAGATTAAATAAGAATAGACCATCTATCAAAGGTGCATGTGCATAAAACATATTACTCATATAAATCGAACAACTATTATTCTCGGACTTAAACAAGTAACCGTCTCGCAATAAACAAGATCCCTATATAATATTCATGCTCAACGTAGGCACCAAATAACAATTATTTAAGTATAAAACTAATCCCGATGGTAGATGAAGAGGTAGCGTGCTGACCGCAATCACATCAACCTTTGATCCATTTCCAACGCGCATCGTCACCTCATTCTTCGCTAGCTTCCGTTTATTCTGCAGTACCTGTTTCGAGTTACAAATATGAGCAACCGAACCAGTATCAAATACCGAGGCACTACTACGAGTACTAGTGAGATAGACATCAATAACATGTATATCGGATATACCTTTCTTCTTGATGTTGCCGTTCTTCAAATCTGCCAAGTACTTTGGGCAATTCCGCTTCCAGTGACCCTCTCCCTTGCAGTAAAAGCACTCAGTATCAGGCTTAGGTCCAGCCTTGGTCTTCTTCGTCGGTGCGGCAACTTTCTTACCACCCTTTTTGAAGTTTCCCTTTTGCTTAGACTTGCCTTTCTTGAATTTGGTGGTCTTATTGACCATCAACACTTGGTGCTCTTTCTTGATCTCCACTTCTGCAGATTTCAACATGGAGAAGAGTTCTGGCAACTGCTTGTTCATGCTTTGCATATTGTAGTTCATCACAAAGTTCTTGTAACTTGGTGACAATGATTGGAGGACACGGTAAATCCCCAAAGCATTAGGAATCACTATACCCAAGCTTTGGAGTTTGTTTGCGTGCCCAGACATCTTAAGCACATGCTCACTGACGGAGCTACCCTCTTCCATCTTGCAGTAAGAACTTTTCAGAAGCCTCATAACTCTCAACTGTCGCGTGAGTCTCAAATATCAATTTGAGTTCACGGACAATATCATGTGGGTCATGGTTCTCAAACCTTTTCTGAAGCTCCGATTCCAAACCATACAAGATAGCACATTGAACTGTGGAGTACTGATTTTTTCGAGCGAGGTAAACATTCTTTACTTCATCGGTAGCATCAGCTGCAGGCGGGTCACCCAGCGGTGCATCCAGCACATAGGTCAAATTACCAGCATTGAGGACAATCCTAAAATTGCGGAACCAATCCGCGAAGTTGCTTCCATTGTTTTTCAACTTTTCTTTCTCTAGGAACGCATTAAAATTGATGGTAGGGGCCACCATTGATCTACAACATATTTGCAATAGTTTAGACTAAGTTTATGACAAATTGAGTTCTCATTAATAGTTAAATTAATCTAGGTGAACTCCCACTCAAAACAATATGAAGGGTTTCGCGGCATAGTAAATCAAAATTTTCTACGGATGCGAACAGAGGGAAGCCAAGATCTAATCTAGGAGATGCAAACAACGAGAGAGATTGGATTAGATCTTCATACCCTTGAAGATTCACATAGCGGAACGTTCGTCGGAACGTGGGTGATGTAGTCGTACTCGCTTCTCCTCCTCGTGATCCGATCCGATCTAGCACCACAAGTGGTGATGGCTCCGTGAGATGCACATGTGCGGCACCTCGACGTATCCTCCTTCCTCGGTCCAGCAAGTATGGTGGAGAGACGGATTGGATCTACAATGCGACGGCGCGGTGTATGTGGTGGAGAGTTTCTGCAGCAGGGCTTCGCCTACACGCAGTCGGGAGGGAGAGAGAGAGAGAGGAGAGCAGCAGGGCGGCTAGGGTTGAGGAGGAGGTGTGGGGGGGTGGTGCGCCCTAGCCCTATATATATAGAGGGGTGGGGGCCTGCCCTAACCCCTCCCCCAAGCCCTAGGCCGGCGGCCAAGGAGGGAGGAGTGGGGGCAAGGAACCCCCCCCTTCTAGAAGGTCCAATTAGGGTTTTATCCTTGCTGGCCGGTTGGGCCCTATGGGGCCTTGTGCCCCTGGCCCAATGCGGCCAGGGCACTCCCTCATTGGCCCATGCCCCCTCCCGGAAGGTGGGGCCACGTTGGTCCCCTTCCGGAAGGTTCTAGAAGCTTCCGGTACAATACCGATTAACCCGGAACAATTCCGAACTCCAAAAACTGCACTGCCTTATATGAATCTTATTCTCCGGACCATTCCGGAACCTCTCGTGATGTCTCGGATCCCATCCGAGACTCTGAACAAAAACTCATAAACCAATCATCCAATCTATCCTAGCGTCGAGACACGTTAAGTGTGTGACCCTTCGGGTTCGAGAACATGCAGACATGATCTTCCATCAATAATCAACAGCGGGGTCTGGAAACCCATATTGACTCCCACACATTCATCGATGATCATATCGGATGAACCACGATGCCAGGATTCAATCAATCCCATATATATATATATTCCCTTCGTCTCGCGATATTTTACTTGCCCGAGATTTGATAGTCGGTACCGTCATACCTAGTTCAATCTCGTTCACAGCAAGTACTTTACTCATTCCGTAATCCGATATCACTTTGTGATTAACTCCTTAACCACATGCTTGCAAGCGGTGTTGATATCAATTACCGAGTGGGCCCAAAGTATATCTCTCCGACTTGGGAGGGACAAATCCCATCTCGATACATACAACCCAACAGATACTTTCCGATCACCTGAGAGACACCTTTATGATCACCCTCTCATAGGATGACGTTTGATGACCTCAAAGCTTTCTTCCGATACCAGGGAGTTGTATTATCTCATGGTCTAAGGAATACAATATTTGACATAGGAAAAGCTTCGCAAAGATGAACACGATGACACGATCTAATTGCTTCGCTTAGTTTGGGTATGTCCATCATATCATTCTCCCAATGATATGATCTCATTATTAATTGACAACTCATGTCCATGGTTAGGAAACCTTAACCATCATTAATCAATGAGCTAGTCCATAGAGGCGTACTAGGGACATGGTGTTGTGCACAAACCACACAAGTATTAAAGTTTCCGCTTAATACAATTCTAGCATGGAATATAAACATTATCATGAACAAGAATTATAATAATAACATCTTTATTATTGCCTCTAGGGCATAATTCCAACAGTCTCCCACTTGCACTAGAGTCAATAATCTAGTTTACATTTGGCAACAATCTCACACCCATGGCACTGAGGTGTTGATCATGTTTTACACGTGGAAGAGGTTTAGTCAATGGATCTGCGAAATTCAGATCTGTATGTACTTTGCTAATCTTCAGATCTCCATCTGCTATATAATCTCGGATTATATGAAACTTGCGGTTGATATGCTTGGTCTTTGGATGATATCTTGGTTCCTTAGCGAGTGCTATGGCGCCAGTGTTGTCACACAATATCTCCAGTGGGTCCAATGCACTTGGAACCACGCCAAGCTCAGTGATGAAGTTCCTGATCCAAACTCCTTCACTTGACGCTTCTGCAGCAGACATGTATTCCGCTTCTACTGTAGATCCCGCGATCACGCTTTGCTTGCAGCTTCTCCAGCTCACAGCTCCTCCATTCAAAATATACACGTATCCTGTCTGAGATTTAGAATCATCCTTGTCGGTGTCGAAACTAGCGTCGACGTAACCTTTTACGACGAGCTGTTCATCACCCCCATAGACTAAGAACATTTCTTTAGTCCTATTTAGGTACTTTAGGATGTTCTTCACAGTTGTCCAGTGTTCCACTCCTGGATCACTTTGATATCTGCTCGTCAAACTAAGAGCATTGGACACATCCGGTCTAGTACACAGCATGGCATATATGATAGAACCTATGGCCGAGGCATAAGGCACTTTGCTCATAGCTTCCCTATCATTTACCGTAGCTGGACACTGAGCCTTGCTCAATATCTTACCTGACAACATAGGCACCGAACCTTTCTTTGCCTTATCCATTCTGAACCTTTTTCAGAACTTTGTCTAGGTATGTACTCTGGCTTAAAGCTATCAGGCGTCTTTGTCTATCTCTATAGATTTTGATGCCCAATATATAAGCAGCTTCACCTAGGTCTTTCATTGAAAAACACTTGTTCAAATAACTCTTCACATCGTTAAGCATGTTAATGTCATTTCCAATAATCAATATGTCATCCACATATAGTACCAGAAACGTCACCGGGCTCCCACTCACTTTCTTGTAGATACAAGCTTCGTAGCAATTTGGAACAATTCCAAAGCTCTTGATCACTTGATCAAAACGAAGGTTCCAACTCCGAGATGCTTGCTTTAGTCCATAAATGGAATGCTGAAGTTTGCATACTTTATCAGCATCCTTAGGATCGACAAAACCTTCGGGTTGCATCATATACAACTCTTCATTAATGTTGCCATTGAGGAACGCAGTCTTGACATCCATCTGCCATATTTCATAATCATGAAACGCAGCAATTGCTAATAAAATCCGAATGGACTTAAACATCGCTACGGGAGAGAAAGTCTCATCATAGTCAACACCTTGAACTTGTCGAAAACCTTTCGCGACAAGCCGTGCTTTATAGACGGTAACATTACCATCCGCGTCCGTTTTCTTTTTGAAGATCCATTTGCACTCCACGGCCTTTCGGTCGCTAGGAGGGTCCACCAAAGTCCATACTTGGTTTTCGCTCATGGATCCCAATTCGGATTTCATGGCTTCTAGCCATTTCTCAGAGTCTGGGCTCATCATCGCTTCCTCATAGTTCGTAGGTTCACTGTCTTCTACTAACAAGACAGTCAAGACAGGGTTGCCGTACCACTCAGGAGGGGCACGCGACCTTGTCGACCTGCGACGTTCAGTAGCAGCATCGTCCGAAGCTTCATGATCCTTGTCATTAGCTTCCTCTATTGTTGGTGCAGGCGGCACTGGAACAATTTCAGGTGTTGCGCTACTCTCCAATTCAATAGAAGGTTCAATAACCTCGTCTAGCTCTACTTTCCTCCCACTCACTTCTTTCGAGAGAAACTCCTCAAGAAAGGAACCGTTCTTTGTGACAAACACTTTGCCTTCGGTTCTATGATAGAAGGTATACCCAATAGTTTCCTTAGGGTATCCTATGAAGACGCATTTCTCCGCTTTGGGTTCGAGCTTGTCCGACATCAACTTCTTGACGTAAGCTTCGCATCCCCAAACTTTAAGAAACGACAACTTAGGTTTAGCACCAAACCACAATTCATACGGTGTCGTCTCAACGGATTTAGATGGTGCCCTATTTAAAGTGAATGCAGCGGTTTCTAATGCATAACCCCAAAATGATAACGGCAAATCAGTAAGAGACATCATTGATCGGACCATATCTAATAAGGTTCGATTCCGGTGTTCAGACACACCATTGCGTTATGGTGTTCCGAGTGGCGTGAGTTGCGAAACGATTCCGCTTGCTTTAAGATGCGTGAGAAAATCATAACTCAAATATTCACCTCCACGATCGGATCGTAGAAACTTAATCTTTCTATTATGATGGTTCTCCACTTCATTCTGAAATTCTTTGAACTTTTCAAATGTTTCAGATTTATGTTTCATTAAATAGATATACCCATATCTACTTAAGTCATCGGTAAAAGTGAGAAAATAGCGATATCCACCACGTGTCGAAACACTCATCGGTCCGCATACATCGGTATGTATGATTTCCAACAAGTCCGTTGCTCGCTCCATCATACCGGAGAACAGGGATTTGATCATCTTGCCCATGAGGCATGGTTCGCATGTGTCAAATGATTCAAAATCAAGAGACTCCAAAAGTCCATCAGAATGGAGTTTCTTCATGCGTTTTACACCAATATGACCTAGACGACAGTGCCACAAATAAGTAGTATTATCACTATCTACTTTGCATCTCTTAGCCTCAATGTTATGGATGTGTGTTTCATCCCTTTCGAGATTTAGAAGAAATAAACCATTCACAATAGGTGCATGACCATAAAAGATGTTACTCATATAAATAGAACAACCATTATTCTCCGATTTAAATGAATAACCATCTTGCAATAAACAAGATCTAGAAATAATGTTCATGCTCAACGCAAGCACATAATAACACTTATTAAGGTTTAAAACTAATCCCTAAGGTAAAACTAAGGAGAGCGTGCCGACGGACATCACATCAACTCTTGATCCGTTGCCAACACGCATCGTCACCTCATCCCTCGCAAGCCGCCGTCTATTTCATAGCTCCTGTTTCGAGTTACAAATATTAGCAACTGAACTAGTATCAAATAACCAGGCACTACAACGAGGGCTAGTAAGGAAAACATCAATAACTTGTATATCAAATATACCTTTGATGGTGCCAACCTTATTGTTCGCTAAGTACTTCGGATAGTTGCGCTTCCAGTGACCCTTGTCCTTGCAATAGAAGCACTCAGTGTCCGGCTTAGGACCAGACCTGAGCTTCTTCTCAGCAGGAGCAACGCGCTTGCCGCCACCCTTCTTGAAGGGCTTCTTTGCACCCTTACCTTTCTTGAAGGTGGGGGGCTTGTTGACCATTAACACATGATTATCCTTTTTGATGTCCACCTCCGCAGCCTTCAGCTTTGCGAAGAGCTCGGTGATCGTATCAGTGGAACCAATCTGATTGTGAGTCACTACAAAACTTTTGTAGCTAGGAGGGAGTGATTGCAGAACCCTGTCAATCTTGAGCTCCTCTGGAATCTTGCAGTCCAGTTGCTCAAGGTGTTGAGTGTAGCCCGACATCTTAATGGCGTGCTCACTAACGGAACTCCCTTCCTCCATCTTGCAGTTAAAGAACTTCTCAGAGATCTCATATCTCTCAGAACGGGCCTGAGTCTGAAACATGGTTTTCAGCTCCTCGAGAATCTCAAAGGGCCCGGGATAGTCTTCAAAACGATTTTGAAGGTCCGATTCCATAGCAAACAACATGGTGCTCTTAATCACACCATAATCATCTTTGCGCGACTGATAGACAGCTTTCTCATCAGCCGGCGCAGTAGCAGCAGGGGCGTCACCTAACGCACTCTCAAGGACATAGTCCTTTTGACCGCCAGAGAGAATGATTCTCAGATTGCAGAACCAATTGGTGAAGTTAGACCCATTGTTTTTAAGCTTTTCCTTCTCAGCAAAAACGTTGAAGTTGAAGTTGAACTTAGCCATTTGATCTACAATATTTGCAAGTACAAATTAGACTATGTTCATGATAACTAGTTCAACTTTTAATCAAATTACTAGATGAACTCCCACTAAATTCAACATCCCTCAAGTTGTTTAGTGAACACGATCCAAATTCACCACACCTAATCCGATCTTCACGAGAAGAGATGTGGTTTCAATGGTGGACAACGAAGTGTCGATCATATCATTCATATGACTCATGCTTAACCTTTCGGTTCATGTGTTCCGAGGCCATGTTTGTACATGCTAGGCTCGTCAAGTTAGACCCAAGTATTTCCGCGTGTGCAAAACTGGCTTGCACCCGTTGTATGTGAACGTAGAGTCTATAGCACCCGATCATCACGTGATGCTTGGACACGACGAACTTTCGCAACGGTGCATACATGGGAAGAACACAGTTTTTATCTTGATCTTTAAGTGAGGAATCATCTTATAATGCTACCGTCGCGATCTAAGCATAATAAGATACATAAAAGGATAAACATCACATGCATATAACTTTATGTGACATGGTATAGCCAATCTTCGCGCAATGATCTCCATATTGTGCGTGCCAGCATGATCTCCATCACTCCACCATGATTGCCTCCACCACGAATAGCAACTACAACTATTGCTAACTACTTAGCGATAAAGTGAAACTATTACATGGCGTATAAGAAATTGACACACGGGTCATACACAATTATAAAGACAACCATATGGCTCCCGCCGGTTGTGTACTCATCGACATGCAAGTCGTGAAACATTACAAAACATGATCATCGCATACATTATACATATCACATCTTGAGCCATACCATATCACAGAAAACACTCCCTGCAAAAACAAGTTAGACGCCTCTACTTTGTTGTTGCATGTTTTACGTGGCTTATGGGAGTAGCATGCTAAGAACGATTCTTAACTACGGAAAGCCACAACGGTGATATTATGGTTGCCAAACTCCGGAGTAAAACCCATGACAACTATAGTGAGAGAAACTAGCATCCACCATCCGCATGTGTGGAACAAGCCACACGTCAAGTGCGGAGCCGGTCTCGCGAACGACGTCGCGTAAGGTTGGCCTGGACCGCTTCAATCTCACTATCCCGCGTCATAAGAAGAACACAAACAAGAGGCTTGCAACAGAAAACATCAACACCCGCAACAACCATGTTGCGTTTTACTCGTGAAACATATCTACGCATAGATCTAGCTCTGATACCACTGAAGGGTTTCGCGGCATAGTAAATCAAAATTTTCTACGGATGCGAACAGAGGGAAGCCAAGATCTAATCTAGGAGATGCAAACAACGAGAGAGATTGGATTAGATCTTCATACCCTTGAAGATTCGCACAGCGGAACGTTTGTCGGAACGTGGGTGATGTAGTCGTACTCGCTTCTCCTCCTCGCGATCCGATCCGATCTAGCACCACAAGTGGCGATGCCTCCGTGAGATGCACACGTGCGGCACCTCGACGTCTCCTCCTTCCTCGGTCCAGCAAGTATGGTGGAGAGACGGATTGGATCTACAACGTGACGGCGCGGTGTATGTGGTGGAGAGTTTCTGCAGCAGGGCTTCGCCTACACGCAGTCGGGAGGGAGAGAGAGAGAGGAGAGCAGCAGGGCGGCTAGGGTTGAGGAGGAGGTGTGGGGGGGTGGTGCGCCCCATCCCTCTATATATAGAGGGGTGGGGGCCTGCCCTAACCCCTCCCCCAAGCCCTAGGCCGGCGGCCAAGGAGGAAGGAGTGGGGGGCAAGGAACCCCCCCCTTCTAGAAGGTCCAATTAGGGTTTTACCCTTGCTGGCCGGATGGGCCCTATGGGGCCTTTTGACCCTGGCCCAATGCGGCCAGGGCACTCCCTCATAGGCCCATGCCCCCTCCCGGAAGGTGGCGCCACGTTGGTCCCCTTCCGGAAGGTTCTAGAAGCTTCCGGTACAATACCGATTAACCCGGAACAATTCCTAACTCCAAAAACTGCACTGCCTTATATGAATCTTATTCTCCGGACCATTCCGGAACCTCTCCTGATGTCTCGGATCCCATCTGAGACTCCGAACAAAAACTCATAAACCAATCATCCAATCTATCCTAGCGTCAAGACACGTTAAGTGTGTGACCCTTCGGGTTCGAGAACATGCAGACATGATCTTCCATCAATAATCAACAGCGGGGTCTAGAAACCCATATTGACTCCCACACATTCATCGATGATCATATCGGATGAACCACGATGCCAGGATTCAATCAATCCCATATATATATATTCCCTTCGTCTCGCGATATTTTACTTGCCCGAGATTTGATCGTCGGTACCGTCATACCTAGTTCAATCTCGTTCACAGCAAGTACTTTACTCGTTCCGTAATCCGATATCACTTTGTGATTAACTCCTTAACCACATGCTTGCAAGCGGTGTTGATATCGATTACCGAGTGGGCCCGAAGTATATCTCTCTGACTTGGGAGGGACAAATCCCATCTCGATACATACAACCCAACAGATACTTTCCGATCACCTGAGAGACACCTTTATGATCACCCTCTCATAGGATGACGTTTGATTACCTCAAAGCTTTCTTCCGATACCAGGGAGTTGTATTATCTCATGGTCTAAGGAATACAATATTTGACATAGGAAAAGCTTCGCAAAGATGAACACGATGACACGATCTAATTGCTTCGCTTAGTTTGGGTCTGTCCATCATATCATTCTCCCAATGATATGATCTCATTATTAATTGACAACTCATGTCCATGGTTAGGAAACCTTAACCATCATTAATCAATGAGCTAGTCCATAGAGGCGTACTAGGGACATGGTGTTGTTCACAAACCACACAAGTATTAAAGTTTCTGCTTAATACAATTCTAGCATGGAATATAAACATTATCATGAACAAGAATTATAATAATAACATCTTTATTATTGCCTCTAGGGCATAATTCCAACACAATATCCCTCACATTGTTTTAGTGATCACACGAACCAAATCCACCACATCAAAACCGATCATCACGAGAGTTGATGTAGCTTCAATGGCGGACAATCAACATGTTCATCATATCTACTATATGACTCATGCTTTACCTTTCGGTGATCCGTGTTCCAACACCATGTATGTACATGCTAGGCTCGTCAAGATCAAACCTTAGCTTCCGCATGAGCAAATCTGGCTTGCTCATGTTGTATACACTTGCAGAATCTAACACACCCGATCATCACGTGGTGCTTCGAAACAACAAGCTTTAGCAACGGTGCTTACTAAGGATGAACACTTTAAAACTTGATATTTATGTGCATGAGGGATCATCTTATAATGTTACCGTCGTTAACTAAGAAATACAAGATGCATAAAGGATTAACATCACATGCAATTCATAATATGTGATATGATATGGCCTTTCTTCTTTGTGCTTCCGATCTCCATCTTCAAGCACGAACATGATCTCCGTCATCACCGGCATTGCATCAAGGTCAATGATGCTGCTCCATGGTTGTCATCCACCAGCTTCAACTATTACAACTACTTTGAATAGACATGCAGGTCTTAACTGAAATTAAAGACAACCATATGGCTCCTGCCGGTTGCCAACTTACAATAAGGAACATTGCATACATCAAATATAATCACAATCATGGCCATATCACATCACGGCACACCCCTGCAAAACAAAGTTAGACGCCTCTAATTTTCTTTGCATATTTTACGTGGTTTGGGGCTTTCAACAAGTGTCGATCTAACTTACGAACAAGAACCACAACATTGATGTTTGAACTATCAAGTGCCCGTTGTAAATTGGATCTATACTATAATGGGAGAGACAGACACCCGCAAAGCCACTTATGCAATACAAGTTGCATGTTGAGCGTGGAGCAAGTCTCATGAACGATGTCATGTAAGGTTAGCCCGGGCCGCTTCATCCCATCATACTGCAAGATGCAAAGTACACAAGAAGCAATTGATAATAAAAGCACCACCGCCCATAATGACCATTGTGTTCTACTCGTGCAACAGATCTACATATAGACACGGCTCGGATACCACTGTAGGGGTTCGTAGCATGGAAAACAAAAAAAATCTACCGCATACAAACAAACAAGCCAAGATCTATCTACTAGATTGTAGCAACGAGTCGATAGAGGAACTCACCCTCGAAGATTCCAAAGTGGTTAACAAGAGCGGATTCTCGTGGGTGATGTAGTCGTAATCTTGCCGATCTCAAGATCGCGTAGACGATCCTTCCGACGCTGCGTTCTGGCAGCGCTCCCGCAGTCGGTCACACGTTCGGTACTCGATGAAGACCTTCCTCTCCCTTGTTCCAGCAGGCAGCGGAGGTTGTAGCACTCTCCTCGCGATTCCGGCAGCATGACGGCGTGGTACCGGAAGTAGAGGGGAGATCTTGCAGGGCTTCGCCTTAAGCCGGAGCGAGTATGGTGGACTATGAGAGAGGCCTTGGCGATCTAGGGTTTAGAGGTGCCAAGGGAGGAGGCTAGGCCAGCGGCTAGGGCTTGGGGAGGGCCCCAAATCGGTGGCTAGGGCAAACCCTAGGGGGCGGCGGCGACTTGGTGGAGGCCGGCTGCTAGGGTTAGGGTTTTGGTGGAGAGAGGTGTAGGCTAGAGGGGGCACCCCTACCCCTTCTTTTATAGGTGGGAGGGTGCCTGCCAGGGGGAGGGAGTCCTCCCCCAAGTCGGACTCCTTGGCCGGCGGTGGAGGGAGGAGTACTTCCTCCCCAAGTAGGTTTCCTACTCTCCCTCCACCAAGCAAACTTGCCGTTTGACTTTTCAAATTGGCGTTTGACTTTTCAAACTAGGATTTGATATATCCCTTTATTTTGCTCAGCCATGATACCTAGTACATGATGCAACCATTCCACATTGTCATGACACATTCATGTACCCTTCCCCTCCGGAGTGCCGGACCTTCCGGATCCTTCTAGAACATTCCCGATGAAAACACCGGAATCATTCCCCAACTCCGAAACAGGACTTTCCTTATATGAATCTTATTCTTCGAACCATTCCGGATCTCCTCGTGATATCCCGGATCCCATCCGAGACTCCGAACAACATTCAGTCTCTTACTCATCATTCCATAACTACTCAACAACATCGAATCCTTAAGTGTGTCTCCCTACGGTTCGTGAATTATGCGGACATGATCGAGACACTTCTCTGAACAATAACCAATAGAGGAATCTGGAAATTCATATGGCTCCCACATATTTCAATGATTACTTTGCGATCGAATGAACCACTTACATACGATACCAATTTCCCTTTGTCTCACGATAGTTTACTTATCCGAGGTTTTGATCGTCGGTATCTCTGCATACCTAGTTCAACCTCGTTACCGATAAGTACTCTTTTCTTGTTCCCGTGGTATGTGATCCCTTGTGATCCAGCCACATTCTTGCAAGCTAATTGGATGACATTCCACCGAGAGGGCCCAGAGTATATCTATCCGTCATATGGATGGACAAATCCCACTCTTGATCCATGTGTCTCAACCCATACTTTCCGAATACTCAATGCCACCTTTATAGCCACCCAGTTACGGTGTGGTGTTTGATGTCATCAAAGCATCCTTTCGGTGATGGTGATAATCATGATCTCATGGTCGAAGGAATTAGGTTACTATGTATCAGAAAGCATATAGCAATTGAACTATTAAAATGACTTGATCTTTATGCTACGCTTATCTATAGGAGTATGTCCACCATATCATTCTCCTAATGATATGATCTTGTTATTAACAACATCTCAAATGTTCATGATCAAGAAACCATGATCATCTATTAATTAACAAGCTAGTATTATGAAGAGGCTTTACTAGGGACTCTAATTTAGTTTACAAATCACACAAGTATTAATGTTTCTGGTTAATACTGTTATAGCATGAACGTAAACATTTATCATAAACACAAAGAAATAATAATAACTATATTTATTATTGCCTCTAGGGCATATCTCCAACAATAATAAGTTACAGCCACAAGGGTCAATACATTTGAATTGTATTGGCAAGTGATACTTTGGTAGAATAGTGGTAACTATCATCTATATGCATTTGGCTAGGTGGATCTTAGGCTTGCTTTTCTCAAAATAGTTTTCCTTATCATTTGAAAACACTAAGCTTTTGCTTGTCAAAATCACCCAAGGCATCTCCCAATAGAAATTGGTGATCCTTCAACCCTTGTTCAACCACAAATTTTAACTTAGAAAATTAGGATGAGGAGATTCTTGATAGCTTCCATGTCTTGATGCTCAAATTGTCCTTTGTCAGGGACATGGCTAAGTACTTAGATTTTACACTCTACAAAGGTGGTGCACTTTCCCCACAAGACTCGACATGCATCGAGACAAGATCTTTCAGAAGCCTTCCCTTAGACCGGAATGGACGCGTTCCAACCTATCATCCCCTACCACCAACTGTCCATTTGGCTAAGTTATTGCAACCTATATGATCCAGGCAGAGCCCATAATGCCAAGTGGCTGCACTTGAAGCTTCTCTACATTTGACATCTCAAATCTCTTTGTTCCTGGGTGGCATTCCACAAGTGAGATACACAAGGTAAACCACAGAAATGGGCCTTGTGTAACCACTCAACCAAAAACCACCAAGCAAGTCCCTTTCCACCCAGGTGATTCATTCACTTAGTTGTTTTATTAAACAAAACACAGGTCCTTGACATAGAAATATTCCATAGCATGAATATAATCCACCCTTGTTTTCTACTAGCTAAGCTAAGCATGATAGTAGTAGGAATCTTAACTTAGGAAAATTCTACTAAGGTTTCATCTACTAGGATTTCCCATGGCATAGTTTATACTTAGCAAAAATTCCATGCAAGTCCTACTTATAAATATCACTAATGCATAGTGAAAATAATGGGACAAAAGTATGAAGCATCACTTGCCTTTTTGGTAGAGAATTATAAGTTCACTCCTTGATCTTGTAATAGTCACACTCTTAAAATTTCACTACAATTCAATCAATCAAGCAAATATTCAATCTACCATTCAAGCAATCATCACATAGAATAATAAAAACAAAGCAATGCATGCAAGCATGCCAAAGATTGTTTTATTTTAGAAAAGTGGTTTCTATAGGTTATAAACATCATAAAATATATTTTGGTCATTTATAAAAGTGGCAAGGTCATTTATAAATGTGGCAAAACCATTTGATATCAAGTTAGTGAAAATGGCCATTTTAAGTCATTTTTGTTTTGCTAGAAATGGTTCAAACCAAAGTAATATCTTCTAGTGTTTGACAAATACATTTTTAAACAAAAATGTTAGTGTTTTATGGTCAAGTGTTTAATATTGAAACCATTTGCAAAAGGTTTTACCTATAAACCATTTTTATACCAAATCAATATTTTATGTTGTTGAAAATGGTTTTTAGCAAAGTAATAATTTATAGGGTTCATCAGATATATTTTTAAATCCTAAAACTTGGTGTTTAGGGTCAAAGAGTTTAAAGCAATTCATTTTCCAAAGGTTTTACTCAAAAAGCATTTTTAACACATAAACCATATTTTCATTTAACTAGAAATGCTTTAGTTCAAATATTTATTCTTTAACTTCAAAAATTACAATTTAAAATCCATAAGTTGGTTTCTATGGTCAGTAGGTTCAAAACAATCCATTTGCCAAAGATTTTACCATAAATATATTGCTAGAATAATTTTTATATTCAAAATATACCTACACAAGTTTCTGCAAAAACAACTGAGTTTCTAGAAGCAATTAATTAAACAAAGTGCATGGTTGGATAGAGTTTGTTTTGCTGATTCCATTGATATAAAATTTGCAAAATTTGGACGTGTGGATCAAAAGTTATGCAATTTACAAGTTTGAACATTCAATAGAATAAAATCTGGGTTTTAAATCGAAGCACTAGCCACGTGTCTAATTCTTATTGGTCGAAAACGGTTCGGCTGGATCGTGATGTGTGGTGTGTTGGATTAAAATAGATCGAGCAGCACAGGATCACTCATACCCCTTCGTTAAGTGGTTCTATCCTATCCACGCGATCCAGATCCAACGACTGTTGTGAGCTTGACCATGGATGAGCGGCGCTGGCGGCGGCTAGTGGCGGTGGCGCGGTCAGACGGTGGCATTCCCGGCGATTCAGGAAGCAAGAGAGGTAGCTCACCGAGGTCGCCGTGGCATGGGGGTGCTCGAGGTGGTCTCTGTTGATGGAGGGGCGCACGGTGCTGGCTTGAATCGCTCGCCGGAGTTGCCTTCGGGCTCGGGTGCGGTCTGATGTTGTCGCAAACGATGCTACGGGGCATGCGAAGACACAAGGTGAGTACGGTTAGATGCGCAAAGTCGTGGCGAGTGTGAGTGTGTGAAAGAGGAGGAGAGGGGCGGTCAGATGCTACCTAGGAAACTTGCCGGAGTCGAGGCAGACGGCAACGTTGCTCAGACGTGGTCGTTGTCGAGCCTAGGGAACACGCGCGAGTGAGCTGAGGGTGCTGGCAGGTGCAGAGTTCGATGGGGAATGAGCTCGCGTGGTCTAGGGGTCAAGGCGCGGAGAGGAGCGGCCGGAATTGCTTGCGAAGCTTGTCGGAGCAGAGGACGGTCTCGGGTGAAATCGGAGCGGCCTGGTGGCGGAGGGTGGGTGGCTTCTTGGGGGAAATGGAGAGGGGGAGCAGGCGTTTAATCGAGTGTGGTCGTGGTGAGGTTTAAGCGCGGCAGTAACGCGTATTGATGCGAGTTAAAACGAGCAGAAACGGCTGGCGAGGGCGTGGTCACCGGGGGGTGAGGAAGAAGGCCTGCCAGGTGGGGTTGGTTGGTCAGCGAGAGAGGGAGAGGAGTGGTGGGGTCCAGACGTCATCGACTGTGTGGGTAAGTTCGTAGGTGTGAATCGATTTTCGCGGGAGAGAGGGAGTGGGCTGGTGCTGGGCTGGACTGGGCTGCTTTCAATTTTTTTCTGTTTATTTTTCTTTTTCCCTGTTTCTTTTATTCAGTTTTGAATTTGTTCAAAAAAATCTTTTCCAAACCTTGAGTATATTTCAATATTTTTTATTAACATATTCTAAAGTTTAATTTAGAATATTTCTTTTATTCTTTTAGAGTATATTATATATTTATAAATAGACATTTGTCTTTATTTCAAAATAAGATTTAAATATGTTTTCAAACTCTATTTAAATTCTAAATTTTTACCAAACCTTTTTCAGTAGGTTTTATTTATTCAAAATAATTTCACTTTGAATTATTATTTAAAAATACTTTAATATGATTTATATTTAAATTGGGAAATGTCTTCACTTAAATAAAATTGGATATTAATAAATCCTTATGGTTTTATTTAAACAATCCTTTACTCTTTTTATTATACAAAAATATTTTATTTTATTTGCTTGGCCAAGTTTTAATTTGGCTTTTTAAAATAGTCCTTGTTTATTTATTTCTTCCTTTGTTTTATAAAATCCATATCTTTTTATTTAAAGATCCAAACTTGGTAATTCCAATTTGTAAAATTTTATGTGATATTTGTTTATCCTTTTAAATCCTTTAGGATTAATTTGATCACAAATTGGTATGGATTTTAGATAGGTGCTATATTAGCTTTGGGAATTCAATTTCCTTGTCTTATTAAATTCCTAAAATTTTATCTATGGCTCCAATTAAGAAGGTGTTTGGTTCAACAATGTAAATGTAAACGTCAATGGTATCAGAATACATCGTTAATGCAAACGGAATGGGGAAAACTAAAACTTGTTTGGTTCAGCTCGATAACGGAACTTCGGAGAGACCGGCTAATAGATCTTGGCTGCTACAATTTGACCTTGCCATGGCTGTCGGCTCCTCCCAGCTCCTATAGCGCCTGCTCTGCTGCAACATGCGCCATGCGGATAGTGCCGTCTCACCCGATACCTTCCTCCAGGTCGCCGGCTCGCCGCCAGGCTCTCTCTCTCTCTTCGGCGACACGGCCGTGGTCTTATTCCAATACGACTCTGGCCGGTAGCACTGGCTGTCGTGGCTCCCTCGCCTTCGATCTCAGACGAGACGGCTACTACTCCCCCGCCACAACTGAGTTCTGCATGGTCGGCTCGGGTTCGGTCCGTGCCACCGACGATGCCGCCGTCGCGCACCTCACAGCTCTGTACTACGAGCTTCTCTGTCAAGCAATCCAGTGCCAGGCAAGGTCGCATCCCTCCGGGGAGGAAGACGAGATAGAGGGCAAGGGAGGACTCGCCCTTGTTCGGTAAGAGGAAGAAAATGATTGACATTGCAGCGAGGATATCGTCGGAAGAGAAAACCGATTACGGGGGGAAGTGGACGATAATAAGATTGTGCAGGGATGTAATTTGATTACGTGGTACCTTATTACGGCCAAGTCCAACCAAACACGAACTAACGTATTGAGATCCCGCTGTTACGGGGTTACCTTACAAAAGCACGAACCAAACACATTCTAAGTGAAACCAATTTCTATGATTTTATAATATTTTCATTTGTAATTCTTGATCATTTATAAATATTTGTTCACAAATATTTATATGGATCAAATCCATAATCTTAGGGATATCTTTGAAATGATTTTCCTCCATTAGGGTTTTAGAGTTTTGGTTTGTTTTCTAAGTGTTTAAATTTCAAGATGCATTTATGAAGAATGCATTTCACTTGATTTGAATTTAGTTGGATTCAAATTTATTCAAAGTTTGTTCAAGATGGGTTTTTAAGTTTCCATTTAGAAAAAAAGTTTTTTCACCCTAAATTTCAACAATAGTTTATTTTGTTTATTTATTTTTCACATTTCAAAATTTGAAAATTTTTGGGATGTGACAACTAACCTTGTTGGAGCGTTCGAAAGCTGGAGCCGACGGCGGGCAATAAATCAGTGCTGAAACTCGAATTCTGATTCATAGGGACCTATGATCCTTGCCATTAGATGTTGGAGTTCATGTTCAACGAAACCATTGCAGCGGCGCGGTTGTTCATACTGAACCGGGATTGTTTCAAGCACAACGGATGTGCATAAACAATGCAGATATCTTGAAGTTTAGCGGGAAGGGAAAAATATCAGTTGCGGTTGATCACTAAATTTACGTCCTCTCAAGGCAATTGGCCAGCCAACATTTCTGGTGGAGATCTGTAGTTTCTTCAGTGAAGAACAGTTAAGTTCAGACTAACTCCAAAGAATAGCCTCTGTAGAGGCAATAGCCCGCTTTTGTGCAGCTATCACATACTTTTATATCGAATTAGTACTAAAGTAACCAAATAATATCAAGATGTATCTATTTATTCAATTACTACTCACGGTTGAATTTAGTTAACCGTCATACTTATCTGAGGTAGGCAAAATTCGGACAACATTTATTTACTGATCTTGTGTGATTTATTCATGCACGTTCCATACAAAATCACGCACCATTTCAAACAACCTCGATAAGTATTAGTTATCAAGCAATTCAGACACAACAGATTGCATTTCTACTCGAACTAGATCTATATGAAGACACCGACTCACATGCATCGCCAGATTGAACATGACCTCCCAACGAACTGAGTCCTAATGGCACGGTCCTAATTAGTGAGCTAAGGATACAGTCCTATAAAACTCCATTCTTCTTTTGTCTTGTGTTGTCTGCAAACTGGTCCAGCAGTTCACCATGGTACATAACATGTAGACAATGTTAGAAGGGTCATTAGGAAATATTCGGTGGAAACCGGTAGCATTTCTTGTCTTCCATATCTCTCACCACTTGGCAAAAAAATCTATCTACCTGGTACTCAAAGAGGACATGATCTACATTTTCCCGGCAACCACAGTAGTGACATTGATCGTTGCCAGTCCACCCTCTTTTCAGGACGTTATCATTGGTTATTCACACAATTTATAAAGCATGGTGTTCACTCAAATTCATTAGCTACACATACTACAAATTCGTTAGCCACACAAACTATAAATTCATTAGCCACACATACTACAATTTCATTAGCCACATATACTACTTAAACTATTACATAAGCTATCTCTAGGCGAACTACCTACACCACTCTCAAGTCAAAAATCTTTTAGATTCACTAAACCTCTGTCTTCACTCAAAGGAAATCAGAACCACTAGCTTGTCCGTGCCCAGTTCCCTCATCGAAACTGTGTGCTTCCTCGCGGAACAATGGTGGCCCCGTTCCATCGATCCTTCTAGGCCAACACTGCAGGCGACGAGGATGCTTTCTGGCCGCCTCATCGGGGTCCTGAATGCCATGTATTGATTCCAGAACCTCCTCCGAGTGCATAATGACCGGGTGCTTTCAGCTAAGCTGTCGCCATGCCCTGCTTGAAATCTATACCTCGTACATCTTAGGAACGGTGTCTGGATCTTTCATCCATGCCTTTACCTTGATGATCCATCTATCGCTCGGTGTTAAAATCTCCACAAGCTCGCCGCCAAGGCTACTGACGACCTGCTTGAGGGCCTTTGTTTCCCAAGCATCCAAAGGGAGGCCGTAAAAGCGAGTTAGAGAACAAATGAAGCTGCCCCAAGCGATCGTCCCACCCACAGGCATGATGCCAATGCATGAAGCTCATTTCCTCCCCCATGGCACTTGAAAGAACGGGAAGAATGTAGAGCGTGCTTGCTATCTGAGCAGTGCGCAGACCGAACAAAGGAATCAAATGGTGGCGCGCATACCTCGATCTTTACCACTTTTCGTCTGATCCCAAAATGAGACCTGAAAGACGATATCAAGTCTACTGGCGACACGACAGGACACATGCCTAGTACGGTGGCCATGAGAACGTTGTCGTCAAACTCCTCTACCAGGGCTACCATGCCTAGGATGCATGACAGCACGCAATCGCTCGAGGCCGGTTGCTGATCTGAATCGGCCGATGGGAAGCGCTCCACCGTGCAATAAGGAATAGTCAGAGGCGAGAGGCTAGCCTAGGGACACGAAGCTTTGACACGGTGACTAGGAAAAATGAGGCGACGACAATGGAGGTGAGCTTCGATTGGGGCGTGGGAGGTTGACTGTCGATCGCGGGGATGCAATGAGAGAAAAGGCAAGCTCTGATCTAGAGACAAGCAGCCGGAGCTGAGCAAGGTAATGGAGAGGGGAACAATAGGAGAGAAGAGCAGAGCAGAGAAGAAGATTTGGTCCACGCAGGGGTAAACTAGTCCACGACAGCAAAGGGTAATGGGGAATACTGACAGGGCGGGCCAAGAGGAGTTGACCTAGCGGTGGGATTTGAGTTGAACCATTTTTCGACTGGTTCAAACGATCGTTTGCCTGTTAGATTTGTATTCACCCCCATTTGGCCCCTCTGGACAATTGGTGAAGCTACTATAGTCCCTCCACGAGATTAAATCAACTGAGACCCTGCTATGCCTTGGCCTATAAACTTTTGGGCCGCAAAGTAACAAGCCCCATTGGAACAGGTTCGCTCGATCTGGAGACTCTGATCGGGTAATGGCTCAAAGAAGACAAGGGAGAATGGAGAATGTAAGATGACATCCGTATGTTGCTCTCTCTCTGTTTCTCACACTCCCTTTATATAGTGGCGCTAACGGGGGAGCTTGTATTAGTCGTTGCTTTGCGTTAATTCCATTGAAGTTACCATTGGAAGTTACCTAACGGCTCTTTACCCTACGGGGGTTGAACTTGGGTAATCCCTTGTGTGCTCCCAATCTCGATCCGCGGATGGCTAATTCACTCTTGCCCCAATTGACTCAATCGCTACTCATGGTAGCGACTATCGTGGACATTCCCACGACAGCTCCTCACAGCCTTCATTTGAGGCTGGGTCTCGGAGTCCTGCCCGGATTGGTTTACATTTTAAAGGTAACTCTATGACTATGTTGGTTACAGTTTGGGCTTCTGCCTTGATCATCACATCTGGGTCCTAGGCTTCGGATGCTTCCAGGACCCATAGTTTCTTGTGGGCCTTATGGGACTTAGTTTAAATCTGTACCAGGTATGCCAATCAAAGGAACCTTATAAGTCATACCACAATCGTCGGATTAGCGAAGATCATGTTCAAGTAGTTTCTTTGGTGGATCTACTGCTCCGCTGGATCAAGGGCACAGAGGTTGTTGGCAAGCCGGACATGTGCTCGAGCATGGATCTGTTGCTAGTTTGCGGCGCTCTACAACATGATCTTGATATCACCAAGTGATCAACTACATCAATCATGGAATCAAATTTTGTAAAAAGCTTTTGGTCTTCAAGGGTAAGTCTTTCTGTATCACCTACTACTCGCTAATTGCATCTAGTAGATTAGATCTTGGCGTGTTTGGCGTTCATATCGTAGGAAATTTTTTGTTTCCTATATTGCGAACCCTTCAGTCGCCTCGTGAACGCATGCGACTCTGGCCTCATTGTGGAAGGATCCGGCCATCCCCCTCCAGCACCTTCTCGACCAAAAGCCGTTGGGAAGAAGAATCCAACGTCCCGCGGTAAAAAAATGACGACTGAGCCTACTCCAATGATGGGCTCCAGCACCCACGGACGGCACCATGCGCCCATACCTCCAACCAAAGGTACAAATTCACCGGCCTTCCCCTCCCTCCGATTCGTGCGATTTTTTCTATTTTGAAAAAAATCGTTAGAATTTCACTAGTAGAAAACGGACCTTTGGTCCAGAGCATTAGTCCCGGTTCTGGCATAAACCGGGACTAATGCCCTAGTCCCAACGGCTAGATACGGCCGCAGGGCCCAGAAGACATTAGCCCCAGTTCGTATGGGAACTTTAGTCCCGGTTCGTTTAACAAACTGGGGATAAAGGGTCTGGCGTAGGAAAAGAGCAGCTGCGTGGACTAAAGTTCCCGATTATATCTTCTTCCCCTTCCCAGCTCGAGCCATTTCAAGCTCACACAAGCATCTCTCTCAAATTTCTCCCCTCAAGCTCGAGTTCTTCCCAATTTTTCTTAATATTTGTGAAGATTTTTTGGCTCCACATCTATCAAGGGTCCTAAGAGGTTAGCAACTTCATCATTTCATCTCTCATTGCTTGTTTTAGCTCATTTCATGCTCTAGAAATGGATAGATTTGTGTGGATTCTATCTCTATATATCTGGTTAATTTGGCACATATAGTTCTCGAAATTCATTTGATTCATCGAAGCACATAGATACATGAGTTCATCCTATATACATATCTTGGTTTGACACATTGTCTTGAAATCTAGACGGTTCACAATGCATATCATGTCACTGTCGAGCAACAAAATATTCTTCTTTCTTCTACCTGTCATCACAAAATCCATTGGAACAAAAATAAGTACCAAAACTATGAAGGCACACATATATATAGTGGCGCCCTAGAATTTTAGTTAATCATCGGCCAGTTAAGCAAGAAAGAACAAAAACATGAACACGCCAAGGAGCTACCAAATTAAATTAGGGAGTGCCTCTATGGCGGGCTCCTCGAAGATGTCTGAGGACGAGGCATCCTAAGACATCTTCGAGAAGCTTTGCCATAGTGGTGTCCCTGCTCTCGCACACCATCTTTCAGTTCATATCTTTTCTAGCTAAATCAGTATGCTAGAGGAGCTAACTAATTTCACATATTAGGGAGTGCCTCTACGGCGAGCTCCTCGAAGATGTCTGAGGACAAGGTCCTAAGACATCTTCGAGAAGCTCCGCCGTAGTGGTGTCCCTGGTCTTGCACACGATCTTACTTGCAGTTGATAGTTCACAAGGAAGCCTATTTATAGATTAAGCAGCACAACATAGTGTCAACACTCATGACATAATGTCGACACTCACCCCTGTCATAGTGTCGCCACTCACTAGCATAGTGTCTCCACTCACGACCTATAGTATCGTCACCCACTTTTAGTCCCGATTGGAGTGTCCTTTCGTCCCGGTTGGAGACACCATTCAGGACTAAACGGGCTCAGGTCAGCCCCAGCTTGCCGCAACCCCTTTTAGTCCCGGTTGGTGTGTCCAACCGAGACTAAAGATGTAGTAGAAAGTTTTTAAATCAGTGCATAGTTGTTTGATGTATACGATGTGTTCTTTTATTTTTAGACTAGTACTAATCTAAGCATCGTGATTTTGTTTGATGAACTTATACGATGTGTTCCTTCATGGCCATTTTTTCGGCCTGGTTTCATGTCTGGCTATAATTGTTGGACCAAGCACGGAGAAAGAGGGGTTATGATGGAAGACAACAAATATGAAGAGAATGATGACAACTATCCTATGTCCCATGAATACGGTGGTACTACAATGGAAGACAATGATGAAGAAGAAGCAGAAGAACGTGCAGCATATGAGCCAGATGATGATCTTGGTCGGGCCATTGCTGATGCAAAGGGAGAATGTGATAGCGAAAGGGAGAGGTTGAAATTTGAGCAGATGTTAGAGGATCACAACAAATTGTTGTACCTGAATTGCGAAGATGGCCACAAAAAGCTAGGCAGCACACTGGAATTGCTGCAATGGAAGGCAGAGGTCTGTGTGCCTGACAAGGGATTTGAAAAGTTATTAAATATAATGAAGAAGCTGCTTCCAAAGGATAACGAACTACCCGCCAGTACTTACGAAGCAAAGAAGGTTGTCTGCCCTCTAGGATTAGAGGTATAGAAGATACATGCATGCATTAATGACTGCATCCTCTACCGCGGTAAGCAGTACGATAATTCGGATGCATGCCCGGTATGCACTGCATTGAGGTATAAGATCCGACGAGATGACCCTGGTGATGTTGAGGGGGAGCGCCCAAGGAAGAGGGTTCCCACCAAGGTGATGTGGTATGCTCCTATAATACCACGGCTGAAACGTTTGTTCAGAAACGAAGAGCATGCCAAATTGTTGCAATGGCACAAAGAAGACCGTAAGAAAGACGAGATGTTGAGACACCCCGCTGATGGGTCGCAGTGGAGAAAAATTGAGAGAAAGTACCCGGACTTTGCAGGTGACGCGAGAAACTTATGGTTTGGTCTAAGTACGGATGGCATGAATCCCTTTGGGGAGCAGAGCTGCAATCATAGCACATGGCCTATGACTTTGTGTATCTATAACCTTCCTCCTTGGTTGTGCATGAAGCAGAAGTTCATTATGATGCCAGTGATCATCCAAGGCCCGAAGCAACCCGGCAACGACATTGATGTGTACCTAAGGCCATTAGTTGAAGAACTTTTATAGTTGTGGCACGGACAAGGTGTACGTGTGTGGGATGAGCACAAACATGAGGAATTTAACCTACGAGCATTGTTGTTCGTAACCATCAATGATTGGCATGCTCTTAGTAACATTTCAGGACAGACAAACAAGGGATACAATGCATGCACACACTGTTTAGATAACACTAAAAGTATTTATTTGGATAACTGCAAGAATAATATGCACCTAGGTAATCGTCGTTTTCTTCCGCCCATGCATTCCCTAAGAAGGAAAGGGAAGCATTTCAATGGTGAAGCAGATCACCGGAGTAAGCATGTCTGTCGTACTGGTGATGATGTATTTGATATGGTGAAGGATTTAAAAGTAATCTTTGGAAAGGGTCCTGGCGGACAGTCCATTCCGAAGGACGCTGGCGGACACGCACCCATGTGGAAGAAGAAATCTATATTTTGGGAGCTACCCTATTAGAAATTCTTAGAGGTCCACTATGCACGACGTGATGCACCTGACGAAGAATGTTTGCGTGATACTGCTAGGTTCTTGGGCGTTGTAACACCCCCGGTCACTCCGGACCGACGGTTGTCACTTCTGGCAGCTCAATAGGATCTCTATACTAGCCCCACAGACCAACACTAGTCTTTTCTACGCACTTTGTCCTCACTCATGCGCACCCGGTTACCCACTTCCCGGTCGGTCACCCATCCTAGAATTGCTCTAGGACAAGCACGCTTAACCTTAGAGTTCTTTTCAAATGAGCTTCCAGAAAAGAAGTTGCAACTTGTTGGTATGGGTTTCCTATCAATCCTATTGAGCCATGCGCCAGGGTCTCACATACACCCACCCTTAGAAGATCAACGTCCTCGTCGATCAACCACAAGCCAGGAACGTCCCCTATTGGCACACGTCTGTGCGTCCAGTGCCGGCACATGTGCCATGCCGTGTCCACTCCAGGCCACACGCGCCCATTTAACCGCGAGGGTCGGCTCTGATACCACTTTGTAACACCCCCGGTCACTCCGGACCGACGGCTGTCACTTCTGGCAGCTCAATAGGATCTCTAGACTAGCCCCACAGACCAACACTAGTCTTTTCTGCACACTTTGTCCTTACTCATGCGCACCCGGTTACCCACCTCCCGGTCGGTCACCCATCCTAGAATTGCTCTAGGCCAAGCACGCTTAACCTTAGAGTTCTTTTCGAATGAGCTTCTGAAAAAGAAGTTGCAACTTGTTGGTATGGATTTCCTATCAATCCTATTGAGCCATGCGCCAGGGTCTCATAGGCGTGTATGGAAAGAATAAAGATACACCAGAAGCACGGCAGGACCAACAACGTATGAAAGACCGAGAAGCCAGGCATCCAGAGTTGTTTCAAGGTACTGCCAGCTACACTCTTACCAAGAAAGAGAAGGAAATATTTTTTGAATGCCTGAGTAGTATCAAGGTCCCTTCTGGCTTCTCATCCAATATAAAGGGAATAATAAATATGACAGAGAAAAAATTCCAGAACCTGAAGTCTCATGAATTCCATGTGCTTATGATCCAGTTGGTTCTGGTTGCTTTGAGGGGGCTTCTGCCGGAAAATGTTAGAGTACAAGCTATGTTCGTTCCTCAATGCAATTTCTCAGAAGGTAATCGATCCAGAAAGTCTACCAGTGTTACAGAAAGATGTGGTCCAGTGTCTTGTCAGCTTTGAGTTGGTGTTCCCACCATCCTTGTTCAACATAATGACGCACCTTCTAGTTCACCTAGTCGAAGAGATTACCATTCTCGGTCCTGTATTTCTACACAATATGTTCCTCTTTGAGAGATTCATGGGAGTCTTAAAGAAATATGTCCATAACCGTGCGAGGCTAGAAGGAAGCATCTCCAAGGGCTATGGAACAGAGGAGGTCATTGAGTTTTGTGTTGACTTTATTCCTGACCTTAAGACGATCGGTGTACCTGAATCACGGCATGAGGGGAGACTTAGTGGAAAAGGCATGCTAGGAAAGAAAGCAAAGATATGTATGGACGAACATTCTTTCACTAAAGCACACTATACAATTCTGCAAAGTTCCACCTTGATGGCTCCGTATATCGAGCTACACAAGAATATTGTACGCTCGAACTACCCGGGGCAGTCTGACAGGTTGATTACATATGAACACATGAAGACTTTTGGCGGTTGGTTGCAGACACATCTCATGAATGACACCACTGTTGGAGATCAGTTGTACTTGTTGGCCATGTATCCATATTCAACTATATGGACTTTCCAAGGGTACGAGATCAGTGAGAATATATTTTACACGCACGCCCAAGATAAAAAGAGCACCAACCAAAACAGTGGTGTCCGATTTGATGCAACGGACGAGAATGGGAAAAAGGACACATATTATGGTTACATAGAGGACATATGGGAACTTGACTATGGTCCTAATTTCAAGGTCCCATTGTTTCGATGCAAATGGATCAAGATGACAGGAGGTGGAATAACGGTAGACCAGTTGTACGGAATGACAACAGTGGATCTCAATAATCTTGCATACGAAGACGAAGCATTCGTCCTTGCCAATGATGTGGCTCAAGTTTTCTATGTGAAGGACATGTCTACTAGACCGAGAAAAAGGAAAGATAAGCAAAAGAATACAATATCATACGATGAGCCAAAGCGCCACATAGTTCTTTCAGGTAAAAGAAACATGGTGGGAGTTGAGGACAAGACAGACATGTCAGAAGATTATGACAAATTTCATGAAATTCCGCCATTCAAAGTGAAAACTAACCCAAGCATACCGCTAAATAAGGAGATGCTCCATGGTTACGGACAAGAAGAGAACCAAAACACTAGATGTGGATGTTGGTGATGTAATGTATTAAACCTTTTGTGAATTAATCCTATTTTTCATCGTCATCGTCATTTATTAATATTAAAAACCGGGACAAACAGGAATTTCTGAGATTGCTGTAGGAAGGTACCAAAACACTAGACTAGGTAACACTTAGACATTTATTAATATTAAAAACCGGGACAAACCGGTACAAACCGGGACTAGCTAACACTGAGGACTAAAGCCACCCCCTTTAGTCATAATCATGCCTAGTCCTATAGTACGCATCTTCAGGGTCTTCTTCGTCATCGTCATCATCGTCGTCATTGTCACCTGCCACTCCGGAGATCCTCAGCCCAGCCATGGCATATACCGGGGGAACCTGCCAATCCGGCCTCGGATTCACGGCGGGCGGGGGAGGAGTCTCTTGGAAGACGATGCCGCTACTGCCGGGCGGGGGAGGGGCCTTCTTGTGGCTCTGTGGCGGGTGGACTTGTGGGAACCGCAGGTGAGGATGGTCTCCCCCGGCGATGTAGCGCATCACGCTGATGATAGTACGGTTCGCCCACCACAGACATCGGTCGGCTTCATTGTGGTTCACCGGGGGCGGGCCATCACCCTCGTACCTGGCGAGCTCCCTTTCCTGTCGGTTAGCGAAGAAGGCATTCCAGGTGTCGTAGTTGTCGAGATCCCACTAGGTATCCATCCGCTGCTCTGGCGTGAGCTCGTGGTAGAAGTGGTTCGTGATGGCCACCTATCGGGCGGAGCCTTGAGGCACAGGAGGGATAGGAACCCCTCCAGCGCTCAGCATCCAGCCGGCGGGCGGCCGGTAGCCCGGCGGGCAAGGGTAGTTGGAGGCGAACAGCGCCTCGGTCTCCTCGAGGGTCAGAATGGCCCAGTAGGCATTGTCCATTGTTGTGAGAGAGGAAGGTGTGGATGTATGGATAGCCATGGCGTGGTCGGCCTATATATAGATGGAAAGGGCGGGAAAACATGGCGGAAACGGTGGTAAATGGCGGGAAATATATTTAGTCTCGGTTAGTGGCTACAACCGGAACTAAAAGCGCCGTTCAGAGGGAAAGGGCAGGAAAACATGGCGGGAAGTGGTGTGATATGGCGGGAAATATCTTTAGTCCCAGTTAGTGGCTACAACCGGGACTAAAAGCACCGTTCAGAGGGAAAGGGCGGGAAAACATGGCGGGAAGCGGTTTGGATATGGCAAGAAAACGGGCATGTTTGTGTGTTGAATCACGACATAGTTTGTGATACGGTGCCCATATTGTGCATGCATGTGTATATTAGGATGGAGAAGAATGTTGCAAGAGGAACTTTTCCTTTTTGTCGCTCGAAAAAGCCATTTTCCATTTTCCGATCGCAAAAAGACGGGTCGTTTTATGAAGCGGCCACCAAAATGCAGTTACAGAATGCTACCATCCCATTTTTTCTAAAATACTAGACCACCTTACATGAACTATATCCCAACCGAGGGATCTCAAACCTTTCTGTACTTCCTGGGTGAAAAAGACAAATGTCTGCCGAAGCGGTAGAAAGTTCCGGTTTGAACTACAGGTACATGATCTAACGTCCATGATTTTTTGAAAAAATCATTTTTAGACTCACAATATGTTGTTTCTTCAGAGATCCAATGCAAGTTCTAACATTCTCATCCCCTATCTTCACGCACGCCGTTTTGACCTAAGTTCGAAACGGCAAAATTCAAAACGGGCATAAAAAATTCAAAAAAGGTCCGAACAATGTAAATCCTTCGCGTGGTGTGATATTATGTGACATAGTTGCAAGGAAAAATATCAAACTTGGTATACTGATTATGTCTCGAAAAAACCTTCACAAAATGACCTATCATGTTCGAGGTTTCATGGCTTTCGGTCCAAGAGACGGATGTTATGTGTTGAATCGCGGCATAGTTTATGATACAGTTCCCATATTGTACATGCATGTGTATATTGGGATGGAGAACAATGTTGTAGGAGGAAGTTTTCCTTTTTGTCGCTCGAAAAAGCTATTTTCCATTTTCCGAGCGCAAAAAGACGGGTCATTTTGTGAAGCAACCACCAAAATACAGTTACAGAATGCTACCATCCCATTTTTCTAAAATACTAGACCACCTTACATGAACTATATCCCAACCAGGGGATCTCAAACCTTTCTGTCCTTCCCGGGTGAAAAAGACAAATGTCTGCCGAAGCGGTAGGAAGTGAGTCCGGTTTGAACTACAGGTACATGATCTAACGCCCATGATTTTTTGAAAAAATAATTTTTAGACTCACAATATGTTGTTTCTTCAGATATCCAATGCAAGTTCTAACATTCGCATCCCTCATCTTCACGCACGCTATTTTGACCTAAGTTCGAAACGGCAAAAAATACAAAACGGGAATAAAAAATTCAAAAAAGGTCCGAACAATATAAATTCTTCACGTGGTGTGATATTATGTGACATAGTTGCAAGGAAAAATATCAAACTTGGTATACTGATTATGTCTCGAAAGAACCTTCACAAAATGACCTATCATGTTTGAGGTTTCATGGCTTTCGGTCCAAGAGACGAATGTTATGTGTTGAATCACGGCACAGTTTGTGATACAGTACCCATATTGTTCATGCATGTGTATATTGGGATAGAGAACAATGTTGAAGGAGGAAGTTTTACTTTTCGTCGCTCGAAAAAGCCATTTTCCATTTTCCGAGCGCAAAAAGACGGGTCGTTTTGTGAAGCAGCCACAAAAATGCAGTTACAGAATGATACCATCCCATTTTTCTAAAATATTAGACCACCTTAGATGAACTATATCCCAACCGGGGGATCTCAAACCTTTCTGTCCTTCCCGGGTAAAAAGACAAATGTCTGCCGAAGTGGCACGAAGTGGGTCCGGTTTGAACTACAAGTACATGATCTAACGTCCGTGATTTTTTGAAAAAATCATTTTTAGACTCACAATATGTTGTTTCTTTAGATATACAATGCAAGTTCTAACATTCTCATCCTCTATCTTCACGCACGCCGTTTTGACCTAAGTTCAAAACGGCAAAAAATTCAAAACGGGCATAATTCAAAAAAGGTCCGAACAATTTAAATCTTGGAAACAATTATTTTATTTACATCTATATAATAGAGTAGATGTAAGTTTTATTTCTGCAAATTTTGATATATAATAATTAATTTTCCTAAATCCTAAACCCACAATCCTTTTTTTGTTTTTAAAAAGGTTTTAAAAAAGAACCTTTAGTCCCGGTTTGTAGTACAAACCAGGGATAAAGGGGTGCGGGGCTGCGCGCGAAACGCGGCGCGACGAAAACCCTTTAGCCCTAGTTAGTGTTTAATATAGTTTATTTTAGTGGATACTATTTATTTTCATCATGATTAAAGTATATAAGTTTAATTTTAGTGTTTAGGAATATGTCGATTCCTCATCCTCGTTCACTCGACATGAACAACGGAGCGCTACTAGACAGTGTCGTCGGGCATCCACGAGGGTGGGCTCCGCCGGGCTGGCACTAGGAGGTGCTACCATCCGGGGGACGTCGTCTGGTGAGGAATCCGGGTGTTGTCGTCGACCCGGATCTTCTGTGGTGGCGGCCGAGTGGTCCAGGTGCGGTGCAGAGGGAGTTGGCCCCCGACGAGGGATACAGCGTCATGTCAGGGAGGAGGACAAGCATGTCCGATGCTACATGTACATTTTAGAAGTCCGAGTCGCCAATACCTGGCAGCTTCTTCAGGCACCTTACCCGAGATATTCTCCGGTGATGGTTCCTACTCTTTGGGTGCACACCTCCCGCGGCTCAGTAGCCGGGGCTCAACGTCTTCGCTGAGCTAGATGTGTAATAGGGTACCATCTTGTATTCGAGATGTATTGTTGTTTAATTGGTACTTTATTGTTGTACTAGCTGGATTATTCGAGATGTATTGTTGTTTAATTGATACTTTATCTTTCTTTATCACATTGTTTAAGTTGGATTACTTTATCTTCCTTTATTTTATCACATTAAGCAAAATGGTTTTATCTTTGTTCTGTATTAGTTAAGTTATGGATGGTAGAGACAACAAAGAGAATATCATGTACAACATGATAGATGAGGGTACAGGAGGTTATCATTACGATGGAGCAAACGATGATGGAGATGATGATGGCTCCCAATACCTCAACTTGGATGAAGCCGACAGAAGAGACGACTATGATGAATTTTTTGGTGGAGACGACGGTGGAACTGACGGTGGAGACACCATAGCAAAGACCGACGAGGTATATAAAGCCTCAGATGATCACGAGCTAGTAGATGCATTAGTTGATTCAGATATATATATGTACTAACGACTGTTTTTTCTCTTAGACCTCCACAGCGGGTGAATCTTCTGCAAGGAAACGAGGCCCGACCAAAAAGTTGGTCGATGGTGCGTGTTTCACTATTGATTTAGTGTCTGAGTTCGGCGAACCTTTGGAGCCGAAAGAGGCCGCAAGTGTATTTGTATACCAATGCGGAGCGATAGTCAGGGACGCCATCCCGATCACCACTCAGAAGTGGAATAAGCCAGGAAATAAAAGTGATCGAGTTGGAGAAACTTTTGTCGATGACAGAACCAAAGAGGGTCTTTGGAATTCACTAATGGCACACTTCTCTCTGCCTGAATTGGACACTCCTGAACTCAATGAGGCATTGAGGTTGCAAGTCATAAAGTGGGCCCTTAAGAAGATGGGAGGATAGTTCAAGGACTGGAAGAAAAGATTGTACAACAACTTTCCCAAGAAGGGGCTCACTCCGCCATTCACTGGCCTGCTGGAGAAGCAGCGGGATAACTAGGCCCCAGTTGTGACATACAAGGAATCAGAAGCAGCTATGGCCAAGTCAAAAAAGAATAAGTTAAGCCAAAAAGAAATATCACCATACTATGGGGACAGGTGGCTACAAGACGGACGCGCCGAAGTGGGAAAAAACCGAGAAAGAAATGCGTCAAAAAGGGGTCACGCCAACTACAAATCAGTGGCCCGTGAGGTCAAAAAATTGGCTCCTTGGGCATGGGGGGTCGTATGACACTGAAACCGGGGAGATTATTGTTACAAAGAAGGCCATTACTAAACCCAAATATGAACTTGTTAAAGTGATACAACTGTGAAAAGATGGAAAGTTCATTCCCGACAGAGAGAACGATGAGCTGACATATGCCCTCGGGAATCCTGAAAAATTCGGACGAACACGAGGCTTTGGCCCATCTGTTCCATGGAAGACAGGGTTTCCCGATGACATCCACACTTATAGAAGCCGATCCAGAAAAACAAACCGGCAAAAGGAGGAGGAGGCAGTGCGGTTGGAGGCGGTTGAAAAAAGGAACAAGGAATTTCAAGCCATGTTCAAGCTGCAGTAGGAGCAGATTAATGAACTTAGAGTACTGGCCCGACAGCAAGATCCTGCATTAGACAGTCCGGTGGGCCCATCTCAGTGGAGAAGCAACATGGCTTCCACGGAGGTACAAGCTAATAATCTAATGTTGATGGAGAATAATGCACCGGTGATAGATGATACGGCCGGTGCAACGATGGTTCGCTGCCCCGTGAATGAAGTCGAGGCAAGGACAGCTTGTGGGCTACATGTCACAGTGAAGAACATTTCTATGAAGGTGGCTCTCGGCTTTGCTTTACCTTGTCCACCGAAAGCGACCTACCATGGAAGTCAGATTCCAGCTGGCTATGCTCATGTCGGTGTGGATGAAGTTGAACCGACATGTCGATCACTTGAGCTTGACATCCCTGTAGGCGAAGGGGAGAAAACACTGGGAGAAGTGGAGGGTGGGATCATTCTTTGGAAAAAACAGCACATCGTGTTTCCAGGCTGGGCGCCAAGGCAATCTTCTCCTCCGAGAAGCAATCCATCACCTCCGAGGCCACCATCACCTCTGAGTCCACCGTCTCCACCAAGAAACAATAGTCCATCCCTTCCTGAGAGGGATCGCAGCGCGACTGCATCTCCATCTCTGGCACCTCCGCCTCCACCCACTGAATCAAAGGGAAGAAAGCGGAAGAATAACACTGCTACGTTGAGGGAGACCCGACGCCGAAAACGACAAGATCCCCTCCCAAGAGTACCGTCGTCTCCTCCCAAGTTAGCTTATCACCGGACTAATGAGGAAAGCGCAATGATCTCCCGGGCCAAAGTGAAGGCCCATTTTGCACCAAAACAACCCGATCCACAGGTGCAAGTTGATCCAAAAGTCAAGAAGCACTTCAAGGCATTCCTTGAGCAACCACCCCAACATGTGTTAAATAGGAAAGATGACTATACACGTTGTCTTACGAAGACACTAAAAGAGAAGTCATCAAGCAGTACTGCAAGCGGGAGAAAATCAAAAGAAGTTGCCCAGCTCGGCAAACAGGCAAAACAATCCATCGCCCCGCTCAAGGTGTTACCCTAGCCCACACAAGGTGGAATAGATATGGAATTAGCTATTAAATTAGCCAAGGAGTGTAACGTGCCCCTCGAAGCAATTCTAGTCGGCGAAGATAATGTCGCCAAGGGACCAATAGCACGAAAAATTGTCTACGGGGAGCCTCTGGTCAGCGATGAGGTCTTCAATGATCTGCCAACACATATGCGACTGTTGCATATCTGGTACTTGAAAGTCACAAAGGAAGGGCGACAATTTCTCGTATGTAAAGTTGGAGAGGAGTACTTTCGTCCAAACGAGATCTCCATTGAACTTTGTGAACTAATTCAGTTATTCAACCTAGACGCCCTCGACAAGTCCCTCCTCAGCTGCTATTGGTTGTAAGTAATTAAGTCACTAACTCATCTCGTTCAATTCATTTCATGTCGTTATCCTTACTATATCTCCTTTTGTACGCTATTATATATGCAGAATAAAGATTCAAGAATGTAGAAAAAACTCTATCTACAGCATTGGGTTCGTTGACCCAAACAGAGTTAATGGACATACGCTAATAAATAAC
This sequence comes from Avena sativa, assembly GCA_916181665.1. Classification (NCBI taxonomy): domain Eukaryota; kingdom Viridiplantae; phylum Streptophyta; class Magnoliopsida; order Poales; family Poaceae; genus Avena; species Avena sativa. Next base: position 328,890,413 of record OV702295.1, on the reverse strand, counting down.
CTCGAGGAAACGGAGGATAACTTGCTAATGTTTTTAATGGAGCAACATTACAAGACACAAATAATATTTCCTTACAACTATGGGTAAGAGTCTTACTGTCTTGTACACATTCAATTTTTGTTTACTAGATGTTAAGTGTATATAAACGTGCGCAGCTACCACCGGATTTTTCTAAACATTGACGTTGACCGTGCAAAAGTAGAAATCTTGGATTCGTTAAAGAAGCCGATGGAAGACTACCGCAGCATAATTGATTGTCTCCAAAAGTAATTTCAATCATTATCGCACTATATATGTATCTTTCGTTCATTCTCTGAGATGTAAACTAATTAATAACTCATTCATTTCTTTTTTGCCGGACAGGGTTTGGAAAAGGTTCACAAAGGAGGTTCGGGGTGAATGGCATGAGGAGCTCACTTTTCGTACGGTCCCGGTAAGTAGCACGAGATCTAGAGGACTAATTTATGAGGATATTACAATTATAATTCATACAATTATCATGCTTAATTATTATTTGATTAAATTATATTCTCGATCGAAAAGTGTGCAACGCGGCCACATGGACTAATTTATGTGGATATTACATATGCGAGTTCATTCGTGGGTGTATGGAGCAGGGCACAGACTTTCTTCGAGTACGTAAACAATATATTCGCAATTTATTCTATACCATAGTTTTTGTTGAGTTCCATTCATAATGATCTACTTCTTTATATATAGTTGGATGCGATGAGGGATAAACTCCTACCACATGAACGCCTACTCGCAATTCAAGTGGAGTTGTCAGGATTTTTGCTCAGGGACATCATAAACACAAAAGGAGAGTATAACGTGGATAGACCTTCGTGTAATCGTGGATAGACACAAAAGGACAGTATCCGTTGTAATGATCTTCGTGTAAATCAATTAGACGAGCTCTAATCTCAGTTGTGTATATATTTATATGTCTTTATATAATCGTGAGAGAAATTATATTATATATATATATATATCAATGTATACAGCATGTAGTAGCGTAGAATAATATGTATATGAAAACACAAAATAAAAAAAATCAAACACAAAAAAAACCCTAAAACCCCACCTCCTGCCGCGGCAGCAGTTTGGTGCAAAACGCTGCCGCGGCAGAAGAACTTTAGTCCCGGTTCGTGTTAGATCCTCCAGCCCAGCGCGCGTAGCGGGGCCACATGGAGAGATTGCAATCCGGAACTAAAGTCTCTTACAAACCGGGACTAGTGTCCTATTTTCTACTAGTGTTTGCCCTTTTATCGGTTTATACCTTGAATTTGCACTCGGTGCCTACCGCGATATATTGGAGGAAAACGTGTCTAGAGTTTAGACAAATTTGAATTAATTAATTTAGGTGAAGGGATCACTAATAATAATTTTCTATGTAAAACAAAAATGCAATAACTTTTCTCACAGACTAAAGATGCTAGTGTCGCATCCGCGAAGGAGAAATTGGGTATTATAGGCAGCATGCATAAATGAACTAGGGGTAGTGGAGGTTACTCAACCTAATTTAACATGATTCATATACAAGGCGTAATCCATATTGGTGGAGGCCAGCTTTTGTAGTGTTCATCGCTGAGCAAATGTATCGGTTTCACTATGCTTGTCTTCATGTCGAATACTCCCATGTCGCGCGGCTTGTGCTTACGGCGCCAGGAGTAGCCATAATGGTCCTCCGTAAAATAGATGCAATCGGCAAGCAATCCGGGCGTCCTGTCGTTGGGGAAGAACACCGCGGAGTTGTAACCGACGAAAAGCGTTGCCCCACCCAAGTCGTGCACCTCTGTCCACTGGCTTCCTCCGGGTCGCTCGTCGAGGACAAATACTCGGAACAGTACAGTCGGATCAGTTGGTTCGAGCGTTTGGCCACAATCCTCGTTGTAGCTCCTATGGGGGGAGTTGTAGCCTTGGGCATCGTTGTCCATAGGATCATCGTGTTCGTCATCCTCCTCCTCCTCGTCGCTCTCAGACGAATCCCGGACAGAGCTGCATTCCCTCCATATGATCATTAGGCGGCCATCCGGTGACTCCGCTAGGTACTTCCTTAGGTAGGGGTAGGAGGTGAAGTCGTGGATTCCAGCATGCTTGGGAGCAGCTAGCCTTGGCCTAAATGTCGCGCCATCAGGCTCCCAGACCTGAACCAAGCCGCATTCAGTCACTGTATAGAAGTGGCCCCGGTAAAGAATTGCGTCATTGTAGTCGTACTTGGATGGCAATACGACCCATTTCGTGTCCCTCTCACGGGCATACGCAAGCTTGTCCAAGGGGCCATGGATCATCATGACAAAGTAGTCGCCGGTGTGTGGGTCCCACCAAGGCACAGCTCTGCGGACGAAAGTCACTAAGAAGTCGTCTGCCGGAAGCTCGCATGGCGACGCCGGCAAGTACCTCTGGTCGAGCCCCGGGTAGTGGAGCGCTTGGGACGATCGCTGATCGTGCACAACCCGGAATACCTCGTTGCTTTCATTTCTCGGGAGGACCTGAAAGAAGCCCATGGTTGAGATGGATGGCAGCGGGAGCTGGGCACCCGTGATGGGGTTTAGGAGGTGGAGCGTGCACTCGTCGTCGACGGTCACGAGCCAGCCGTTGGCAGAGCCGAACCACGCGCGCTTCTGGATGGCTGGTTTGGGCAGGGCGATCGAACGGCGGCGACCGTCCGAGAGGGACATGAAGTCGGCGACGGCCAGGTCGGCGCCGCCTCCTGCCAGCATGAGCCACGGCGGCTCCTGCTTGGGGCGAAGGCCGCTGCTCGAGGCCGTCTCCGCCGCTTGTTTCCACGCCGTGCAGACGTCGCCGAAACTGAGCCAGTCTGCCACGGTGAGGCGGACCGCAATCTCGATCAGCACGTCCAACGGAAGACCGGACCAGTCCATCGCCCCTCGATCAGCACAGGGCTTCAGGATGATCAGCCCGTTGAGGAGCCTGGAGCAATAATATGACGACGCAAAGAAAAGGAGACCGACACGGCCTGTCGTTGTTCTCCATTGGGCGTGTCCTACGGGAACTCTGTTGCCACTCGGAATCCGACCACGTTGCAGGTTCCTTACGACTGCGCGGCTTGCGGATGCCGTCTGGCGTTGGCGTTGCGGAGCAGGGCCAGCAACTGCACCGTCGAAGGGAGGAGTCTCGGTCAGACCCTCACCACTCGTTGGACGATGCCAGGCCGAAATCCGGATCAATTTTGAACCCGACGAAACTCGTTTTCGGCCTGAAAATGTCGAGTTTTCTCGCGTTCCTAGACCGAGTTCCCACTTTTGGCGAAAATTCAGCTAAACACAGCGAAATTTGGACGAATATAGGTGAATTTCATTAATTAGGGGTAGGATGCACATATTACATTGAACTAGGAAAACATTAAATTCAAACTAGAAAAAGGCCGCCGCCGTGGCCGACGCCCGATGGCGCTTCTATAGGCCGAGGCGGGGGAGGTTGCCGGCCTGGATGTGCACCAGCACTGCGGCGAGAGTTCGCCCTGAAACGCTCCACCAGCGGCGGCGAAACGCTGAATTGTGACGCGTCGGCGACGAGCCCAGCGGTCGCTCGTGTCGGCGAAGAACTGCCTCCAGAAGACCAGGTTGCCAGGATCCTCGGCGAGATCCGGGTCTTCCATGGCGGCGATAGCCGCCTGGATCTCGCCGGCGAGGTCCTCGTCGGCGGGCACGGGCGAAATAGGGATCCCGCCGGCGTTGAGATTCCAGCCAACCAGGAGACGAAAGTCCGACGGCGCCGTATAGCCCGCGTCGTGGAGTAGCCGGGCTTCCCACGTCTGCAGCGTGCGGCGGTCGTTCGCCGCCGAGATGTCGTCGGGGCATCTCTCGGCCATGGCTTTTCGGCAGAGTTGTGGAGGTGAAAAGGTGCGAGCGTCTGGAGTTCGCCGGTGTTGGGAGCGGTGTGAGAAAGTGTGAGGGAGACGGCGAGATGTACGCCTTTTATAGGCCGAGGACGGTGGCGAGGGCGGGAGGGGTGTAGCGGCGAGGGCGGGAAAAGAGGAAACGGCGGGAAGGATGACGACGACTCGGCTTCTGTCGCTGACAGGGCTGGTCCACTCGGCGAATTCGCTTCGTCCGGTGTTTCCAGGACGTTTCCGGGATCCTGAGAATGGCCTGGAAAGTCCGGCCAAAAGTTGAACAAAATCCGGACGGAAAGCGGTTTCTGGGAACGCGACTGGACGAGTTTCGGCGTTCGGACTTAATTTCGACGTCCGGATCGACGTCCTGAGAAGCCGAGTGGAGATGCTCTCAGGCGAAAGCATCGTTTTTTTCTTCTTTTGAGATAACCTGCTCTCTTTTTTTTTGACAGTTCCTCCATGCTTTTATTGATCAATAACAATGTCTAGTCTTCGGACCTTGATCTCCCTTATAATCGTGTTGTACCTTCCATAGTCCCTTCTTTGATATCAGTGATGACCATCTTGCAGTCTGATGCAATGTGAACCCGCTGGATAGCCAGATCTTCAGATAGGGCAAGTGCTTCTCTACAAGCTAAAGCTTCCAAGCTAGGAGGATCAGAAATTCCAGCGAAAACAACAGCCGATGCTCCCAAATATGCACCACTACTGTCTCCGCAGATAGCAGCAGCAACTCCTTTCTCTCCCGTCCTAGCGAAAGCATCTTGTATCGTCCATTTGGGCAGGAAAGCCAATGGCTTGCAAGTGGGCTTGAGTCGTATCATATGTACTGCTGTCCTGGGCCATAACACTAAAAAGACGTTGGGCCTGTCTTTCATCATGAGTAAAAATCCAGATGAAAAAAAAAGCATCCACTTAAGGGCTATAAATAAAAACTACACCCTCCGTCTTAAAATAGATATCGCGAATTTATTAAAATTTAGATCAATATATGATGCATAGTAACTAGATTTATGTAATTTTTAACAAAATCTAAGACATTATTTTAAAACGAAGGAAGTAGTAAATATTTTTATCTGGCTTTACAGAACCGAATTTCGATATCTGCGCATCAGCCAGAATAGTCTGTTTCACGAAGGCAAGGCAGCAAAAATACGTTTGAGCTTCATGCAACGCTGCTTAATCACAGGCAGATGGCCGCTAGCACTACAACGTGGTTGTCATTTTGGGGCACTTTGAAGTGCCCCTATACGTGATTAAAATGCTCTAAAGATCTTTAGAGGCACTTGAAAATATGACACTAATATTCATATCGGTAAAAGTTTTAGAGGCATTTTGATCAAAATACCCTAAAAAACTTTAGAGACACTAAGAGAAATGCCCCTAAAAACTTTATGGACACTAAGAGAAATGCACCTAAATTCGTTTAGTGTCATTAAGAAATGCCCCTAAAAGTTTAGGGACACTAAGAGAAATGCCTCTAAAAACTTTATGGACACTAATAAAAATGTCCCTAAAAAACTTTAGAAACACTAAGAGAAATGCTTTTTTAGGAGTAAGAACGGAGATGTGGCCCAGTTGGGAATCCGCCCAGGCATTCCCTTGAGTACGTTTCGAACAAGGATGGCCCTCTTGGGCCGCGCGCGGACTGGCCCAGCAACGCTTAGCTACATTCACTCAAGATTCGCCCAGTTGGACTAGCAAGTTGCAGAGTTGGTGCCATGGTAGACCAAGTTGGGCTAGCAAGTTTTGACTGGCAGCCCATTTATTCTTCTTTCACGTAAGCTCGCTTTTTTCCGGCTGCGGACAAATCGATCACGTTCCTGGTACCAGGACTGACAGCGCGCGCTATTTAAATCGGTGGAATCCTCCCTTACCTTCCGATGTGGGACTATTCCGTTTCACCAAATTTGCCGGTCAGCTTCTTTTCCTGTCACGTACTGAAACCATACGAGGGTTCTTCTCCAGTCATGTACTGAAACCATACAAGGGTTTTTCTTCACTGATTCCTTATGTTGCGAACGAACTGTACTAATGAAAAAAAAACGAAGAATACTCATTTTTCTACTCCCTCCTGCCCAAATTATTTGACTTGGATTTGTCAAAATTTGGATAAACCTATATACTAAATAGTGTCTAGATTCATCCAAATCTAGAAAATTTAAGTCAACTAATATGGGTCAGAGAGAGTAGGAAAATCTATGTTTTTCAAGTCACGTGCATAGTTGTGAATACTGATAATAAAAAAGTACAGTATTCATGTGCATACAGAAATAATCTTTCATTACAACAGGAGGCTTCAGTCCAACATCTTGAACTCTGTACACTGGAGATGCTTCAGTGTATCCTCCCTTCTGGAAATTTGGTCCACACACAAGTTTTTGTTTCTAGAAAATCTGCACAACTTTTTCTAGAAGCCATGAACTTATAGTATTTTTTCTATTGAGGAAAAAGGAAACATTATTTGAGGAACAAATATGCATTAAAACTTTAGAAGTAGAGAAGATAACTTTAAACGCAATGATAATTTCAAATGAAATAAAGGTACAAGAAATTTTCCTAACAATAGTGACAAAGACTTCAACAGAGAGGACACAAAACCTTTCTACTTTACAGTTATCACTAACAAAACTAATATAAAAGTACTAATATAGAACACCAAATCCCGTACGTGACAACAGAAATTTCTCCATACGTTAGTAGTGATGAAACTATAAAGCTTTCTACTTTACAAGGGATCATATACAATATGAACCATATAAAAGGCAGTGAACATATCATGATCTTCAGATTCATACTAAAAGAACAAAAATATGTGAGTACGGAACAAAGAACACTCTAAAGGCAAAATGCATTCAGAAGACAAGAACTAGTTCTACTTGTATAAACACTAGTCTATTGAGAAAAAATGCTTTCCTGGTAGTTAGTTCGTTCATGCATCCACCTGTAGAAATAAAATAATAAAAAAAAGACAAACAAGAGGTAAGAGATCATGCTCCTGTGAATATTTAAAAAGGATCAGAAAAGGTATTTCCAAGAACAAGTCTTTCCAAAGTGATGACCAAAACACTAGTCGAAGAGAAATAATGATTTTATAGTTTGAGAACAAGCTTTTAGTATAGTATGAATATAAACAATAGTCTAAAAATGATTTATGAACTATATGAACAAAAATTGCGCATCTAGGGCACATTAAAACTTGAGTAACAGGAACTAAATAACTTTTTTTTGAGATTGGAAACAAATGGTAGAACGGGAACAAATGCTACAGTCAAGAGGAACAACTATGTTGACTATGAACTCAAATATTTCCAATTGTATGAACAAAATAGTTATCATGAAGGAACGAGTTCAATGAATGTAGGATTAGGTCTTTGTTACAGCTGGAACACAACATTAATCATAACAGAACACATATTTATTAGTGTGATGATAAAAAATATTAGTGAAGCTAGAACAAAATGGAAATACAAATCGCACAAGTGTGGAACAAGTATTTTTTTTAAAGGAGGAACATGATAGATACCATAAAGAAAAAATAGTGTGATATGGGAATTAATAATATATCACTGATGACAGCTACTTATGAGTCTAGTAACAGACATTTGTGAAACCTGGAATGAAATATAAATCAGAGCATAGGAGGTGTTTTTGAGCATAGGAAGAAAATTGTTAAAGGCGGTACATGATATATATTACTCCCTCCGTTTAAAATATAAAATGGTTTAGGTTTGTGAAGAAAATGTATCTAGACTTGTTTTAGTGTGTAGATTCACTCCAAACTTGAGTGAACCTAGTACTAAAATAAGTCTAGATACATTTGCTTCACAAAGTTAAAACATCTTATATTTTGAAACAGAGGGGAGTAGAAGGAAATATATATTTAGTAGTGCAGGAATAGAGATAGTTATGAGAGTTGGAACAGGCAATGTATCACAAGAGGAACAAAAAATGTTTACGGTTGAAGCAAAAAAATATGTTTCCTGGAATAGAAATCATGCATGCTTGTTGCCAATGCGTGCTCATGATATATTTCTTTTTTCCTAATTCAGTAGTAGGCACACCCAACTAGCATCGAGGACCGAGACGTGCCACATAGTTGACTCTCATTACCGACAACCTGGTGAAAGATCTTGTTGTTTCTCAACCTGTAGGAAATGTAGATGTCATGCAACCTACTGAATCGGGTTTACTTGCTCTATTTTTCCCGAGCTGTTGTTACAGACGAGATTTCCTAACAGGTGCACCCAGCCTGTCCCCACTTCTCCTCCAGGATCTGATTATTACTCCAACAACATGGGGAATAGATGTGGAATTGAATCCCCTAAATCCCTAAAAGTGACTAAATAATTCTAACAAACTAACATTGTAGATTTTCCTCACACCAGAAGCCACCAAGAAATCACGATAACACATACTTTTAAATCCTCTAATAATAGTGGCTAAATGATTCTAACACAGTAGGATTTCCTCACATTAGAACCAACAAGAAATCATCAGAACACAAACTAGAAAATCCCTAATAGTGACAGAACACTAAATCGGAAATGGTGGAAACTGAAAGTTGACCTTCCTTGTCGATGTTGATGAAGAAACAGAGCTCTAATCCTGGCGAGATAGCGGCGACCATGGTGGTGCTCAACAGGAGTGGGGTTGGCATTAGGGCCCTAGTTGGCGCGGCGGTTCTGGAGTTGTGTGCGGAGGGGATGTGAACAGAAGGAAGGCTTGCGCACGATGAGCGGGTAATAGTGTTTCGGTCTCAATGAACGACGGCGGCCGAATCAGCTCGAAGTGAAGGACGGCCGCAGTAGACTAGGAGGAAAGCCTAGTAGCAAAGGAAAGATGAGAGAAGGGAAAAAGAATGAAACAACGAGCAACACAGAGTATTATTTCACAGAGAATGACTATCTGGGGTTTCTCGCAGCCATGGCGCCCGCCAAGAGACGACGTGGCACCGTTTGTGTCCCTCTTCCGCAAACAGACCAAATTAGACATGTTTTGTGTCTCACTTGGGTGCCCATCGAAGCTATCCATATATATTTGTTCACGATTTTTTGGAAATAAAGAAACTTTTTGTGTTCTCTGTAGAAAAAAAAATGATGCTCCAACGTGACTATTCACCAATATTTTCTCGTCTTTTTACACAAACCACATAAAATAATAATCATTTTTATTGATAACTTGTGTGTGAACACAAAATGTTCATAATTTTTTGTGAAAAAAGGCCTTGAACAGATTTCGAAAAATTAGTCGGTCCGGATAAAATGTTTAAGGCACAAGATGCCTCAAAAGATAGTATCTTTAGGGACACTTGGCAAAATGGCTCTAAAGTTAGTATCTTTAGGGCACTTTAATAAAAATGCCTCTAAAGGCATTATCTTTAGAGGCACTTGGCAAAATACCTCTAAAGCTAGTATCTTTAGGGGCACTTTGAAGAAAATACCTCTAAAGATAGTATCTTTAGGGACACTTGGCAAAATGTCTCTAAAGCTAGTATCTTTAGGGTCACTTTGATAAAAATGCCTCTAAAGATAGTATCTTTAGGGGCATTTAGCAAAATGCCTCAATATCTTTAGGGGCACTTGGCAAAATGCCTCTAAAGCTAGTATTTTTAGGGGCATTTTGAAAAAAATGTCTCTAAAGGTAGTATCTTTATGAGCATTTGGCAAAATGCCTCTAAAACTAGTATCTTTAGAGACACTTCGATAAAAATGCCTCTAAAGATACTATCTTTAAGGCACTTGGCAAAATGCCCCTAAAGATAATATCTTTAGGGGCATTTTGATGAAAATGCCTTTAAAAATAATGCATTTGGCAAAAAGCCCCAAATTGACAAATTTAGAGGCATTTTCCAAAGTGCCCTAGCCAAAGTGCCCCTAAAGGTGTACCATGTACGAGTGTAGGCTGAGCATGCAGTTGATGCGGCTATTTTCCTTGCGTCAAGGAAAATGGTGCGAGGGGTACTCGCGGAGCGTGCGCGTTCGACAGTTTAAAGGTTGATTTGCCCATGCAAAATAGAAGTAATCGGCTGGATTTGCCCAAGCATAGACGTCACGCACGGTGGGCGTGTGGAGGCGTGGCCGGCACACTCACATGCGCGAATGCCAAGGTCCATGTCAGAGCGAGCTGGCCAGCAGCAACCTCTTGCTGCTCTAATCTTTGCTAATTTCGTCTAACACGACGAAATAATAATCCAGTGTCAGAACTGCTGCTCTTGCTGCCAAGGTCCATGTCAGAACTGCTGTATTTATGGGAAGCTAATTTCGTCTAACACGACGATAATAACAGATATACGAAGGTTTAAGGAGCATTAATACGTACCACGGCTAGCCGCCACGAACCGACACCCGGCCCCGCAAGCCATAGTCGACCCAAAAGTCTCCCACGATGCTCTTGGCAGAGCACGGGGCCACGAGCCGGACCCCCAGGGTCGGGGACCTGACCAAGTAAACAGGGGCAGTCCGCGTTCGCTAATCAGAAACGCACAACGCAAGCAGGCAGGCGGCGAGCCGCAAACAGTCGACGCGGCCCCGCGCGCGGGCGGCGCCACCCGACCCGAGCCCCCCCACCACGTACGTACGTGTACCCCGCCATGCCGTGTCGCTCGCACACGCACGCAAACGATCTCTCCCTGTTTTTTTCCACATAAAAGCAGATCGGCTTCTTCCCCGACCCGACCCCGACCTGTCGCCGTCGCATGGCGATGTCCCGCTGCCGCTGGCCTCTGAGAGTGGGAAACCACGCCGTCCCCGTCCGGTGCAATAACTCCTTGTAAGCTTTTCTCGTCGGAACACAACAAGAGCTTGACTGTTCGAGTACTTTGGAGCAGCTGGCGCGAGGGTAGCCCCGCCCCCGCGACCGCGAGGCCCCTCCGCCGAGCCGGAGTTCCCAGGAGGAGCCATGCCTGGCCCGCCGCCGCCGGCGCTCCCACACGTCGCGAGTGATAAAAACGGCGCGGGGGTTAAAGCTACCAGGCTTTGCTCCTGTTTCTCCACTACTATTAAACAGTCAAACAATATCTTTCTTAGGTACACCCAGCTTATCTCCACTAACCAATCAAAACCGCACGATTTGTCCCATTAATCCCAATCTAACTGCCACCATTACTCTAATCTGGGCCAGGGTGCATTTAGCAATTTCCATTGCCTGACCATACTTCACCGGCAGAGGAAACTACTAAATTCCACCGCACACCTGACCTCAAAAAAAAATTCCACCGCACACCCTATAATCACGCAACAATTAATTAAAAAAGGAAACTGAAAACAATCGTATCAATTCACCCTGAACGGCTGAACCCCGACCCGCTGGAATCACGCAATTTCCTCGCCACCGCGCCAGCCGCCGCCAGCCGCCGAGCCGCCTCCGCCTCCGCCTCCCTGCACGGCGACCTTGGTGTAGGGCCGCCCAGCCGCCTCCCTGCATGGCGACTTGGCAGCCCTTCACCGCAACATCGCCTCCCTACATGGGGAACTCAGACATCCTGCATGGTGGACGTTTCTCCTTCACCTCCCTCGACCCCGATGACTGGAATCCTGTCGCCTCCCTACACAGCGACCTCGACATTCTGCACAGTGAACTCGACATCCTGCACCGCACCGTCTTGTAAAACAAGGTATTCAGTTAACTGTGCTCTGGCTTCCTCCTACAAAATTGGATTGGATTACAAAAACGATTTTAATTAGTTAATTATACTGCTCGCATGCTAAAAAAACCTCTATATGGGAATGAATTGAGAAGATTCGGTGTATGCACGATAGTCACGTTTATCAGCCTCGGTAAAGCGATTTTAGGCTTTCCCTTGTTCACTGAGTAGCTCTGCGTTCATGCATACATCTTCACTGAGTAGGTCTGCCCTATTTTTTGGTTAACGCTCCATGTTTTCTCACCTACCGACCAGTTGGCAGCATGTTTAGATAGACACAAGTTCTCGATGAGAAGTAGAGAAACCAAAATATCAATGTGACTAACCTGATCAGTCAATCATATACGGTACAAAATAAGAACCTTCAGCATCATCAAATCTATGTGTATTATAGTCTGCTGCGACAAACGATCTAGATCTGATCTTATAGCTCAGTTTAGCACTTACCTACACTGCTAGATTAAACATTAAATTAAAGACCTCATTTACTCTCTCTCTAATTGTGATCTGAATATGCTGAAATATAACCTCTATTTTAGAATTTACCTAGACTAGAATCATGAAAAAAGTGTGTGCGTGTGTGAGAATGCGTGCATAACCAAAAAAGTCTTGGAAAAACACTAACAAATAATTTGAACCTCCAACGAGAAATACAACTTGGACTAATAGCTTCCTTTTCGCACTCAAGATCTGCTCTTTCTCCCATCCAGCACACCTCACAACACATATGCAGGCAAGGTATCAATTTTATTCTGGGAACAAATACATGCATCAAAGTATAGTATTTCGAGTAAATGGAAGATTACCCTCAAAGCGTAGTTCCCAATTTTTTTTTCTGCCTTCTCTTTTATATCCTTAGTTCCTCATCTGGTTAGCTGCTTGCTCTCCCCTTTGTGATTGTTCAGGACCAAAAGGCATATAAATCTACCATTAGTTCCTAATACAGAACACAATAGAATATAACAAATTATTAGATAAAGCAAATAAGATGAAATTGTACCATAGCTAAGACACCACAATACACGACTTCATGTTGTACCAGTCCTATATTTATTTCTGCGTCATAGCTAAACCTACATGCATTTTTACAATTGTTAGACAATCCACTTCCTTTTTATAAGTAAGAATGCCCGTGTCGTATGTCTATACAATCACATGTTCAGATTAAGCTGAATCGCACCAGGCTGCTCACTAAAACAACAACATTAGGCAGGACTAGCATGCTTCTTGTTGGAAAATTGTGCAACACAGGTACCCAAAAAAATATTCAATTACTCTCTGGTTGGTTCATATTCTGGTGCAACAAACCAAGAAATGGATTAACGAATTATGCACTGAAATGATATACTTCCAATTTAGACTAACAAAAAATAAGGACACTTGCGCTAGATAAGTAATTGAGGTTGTGCTTCATAAATACGTTCACTATGCATACCTGAACATATGTGCATGTGGCAGCCATACACTCCATGTCAATGGCAATACATATCCATTGAATTATCCATCAAGCAAGCTCCTCACATTCAAACCTACCACAAATAAAGGAAGATCACTCATAAATTTATAAATGAATCTAGAGGACAGTTGAGAAGTATAAAAGGTGTGGCCAAACATGCATGTAAATCTGAATGAAACAAAAACCATCAAGGAAGCAAGCTAAAGAGATTTTTAAAGCCAAATCTTTGTCAATCTGGTAGCTATATACTTGACCATTATGAAGAGAACACCTTTGTCCTATATGAAAGAAAAAGTTCAGCTCTACATATATCTCTACTATTATAAAAAGAGCAAAGCATTTTATTTCTTAGGTATACCCACCAAATGTAGACAAAAAAATCAGTACTGTTGGATCAGGTCAACTTAATTAAATCATATAGATATGATGATCTAATCCACCATCAGATGTGCAATTAGCGGTTAGCTAGACAGAAAACTATGCACAAAAAGTTCCACCCCGCATACCAGCCTCGGCACATTAGCTGTTCAGGAAAGAAAATCTAGAACAACGGGAACGCTTATGATCTGTACCCTCACCGTTTTGCGCCGCCGCGTGCCCGCCCGCACCGCCTAGCCTGTCCAGCCTGCACCTCCACACCCGCCACGTCCCGCTGTCTTACCTTGCAGCAAATACACATGTCCAGTAGCATAAGGGAAATAATTGAATCATGGAGTACTATCCTGAATTATGAAAATCGTCTCCAGTACTAGCAAGGATATCCAGACCCATCATGTCCAGGAGAATCTACATATCACAAATAATCTAACTGACCAAATTTGTGAATTCGATGCACATCCATACTTTTTCAAAGAAATATGTAAAACTAATGACACTACTCTCAAGCAGAATTTTACATCCATTTAGCGCTTCTTGTCCAACTGCGGGAATTGAACAACAAGGGTAATATTCAGTACTACTATGTTTCTGTGTTCGGAACATTCGGTCAAACCAATCCATGTTTTCCAGAACTGCACTCAAGTTTGCACTCACACATACCCCTTATGACAACTCTACTTCACATCCGTACTAAGAAGTAGTTGAAAAATATGTACTAGCACTTCTAACACTACTCTTAAGTTTAATATTTGATCCAGCACTCCTCCAGCACAAGGACTTGACCAAGAAGATTTGGTGATAACAAGTTGTACCATAAAGGGAGCACGGGACATTTTTTCTCCTACGTATTATTGGAAAAACCATACCATCTTGAAGAGTCTTCATGAATTTTGGATCGCTGAATGCTGCCATCAGTCGAGCCACACCACTTACCATCCCTGCAGGCATATCACTCCCGTTCCCTGGTTGGAGCCTCTGGACACGGCCAACACGCCGGAGCTGGGCATCCTCACCGATGTCATGGGGGAGAATGACGCAACTGGTGTGGAGCCTCCACGCGGGTGGATGCATCCCTGGATCCCGCGGAGCTCCCATCGGCACATATTTTGCAGGGTCGTGTCGCCGGTGCGACGAAATCTGGAAATGGCGGCATTAGCAAGGAGAGAGGGGAGGGAGTCGTCGTGGAATCGGTGGGGAGGTAGGGGAAGGGGAGTCCTCAATGCAGAAACCGGGAGGGAGGGAGGGGACAGTGCTTGCGCCGGCGCCGACGCCGGTGAGATAGGTCGTTGCGTCTTGAGGAGAGAGTGGGGAATGGGACGGGAGTGAGGACAAGGTTGTGTCCAGGAGTGGGGATATTTTTCATTCATCAGAAATATGTAAGGGAAAAAATGATGTTAAGGATTTCTAAGGAAAAGTATTCAATTAAAATGGAGTATTATAATTTGCTTTGAAATCGTAATTTAAGACTACTCAAGTATTTAACTAATGTATTATCAATCATGTGGTTAGTGGATTTAAAACTTTATGGAATATATTGTGTGGATATTTTGTCCTACATTCTTTAGTAGGTATACTTCTCTTTGTATCTACATGTTTGTTATATGTTTTATTATATTTGAAATTAATGATTATTACTATTTTCTAGATTCACTCGAGACATTTTAGAGCAAATTTAGATGTCATTTTAGTCGACTCGAAATGAATAATCATGACTAGAGAAACTAAGACTTGAAACATGACAAAGACACCACAAATCTCACTGATTGTATGAATGTAGATAGACCCCCTAATAAACCCAACACATAGAAAAAACACATCAAAGTCATGGTCATTCGCAAAAAAAAGTCATGGTCAAAAGTCGAGCTCTTATCATGATCATTGGTCTTTTCATCATTTATTCCACCAACAGACGCCGATTTAATTAAAAAATTATGGTTAGAAGTTAAGCTCTCCTTTCACCAATTTTTAGTGCAAGAAACCCCGGCTTAATAGATGAACTTCGCTTATGTACCAGCATGAGCGATGTTGTCCTTTCATTGGAGTAGGACTTTTTTTTCTAATTAATTACTCTTTTGTCGGTTTACACCGTTGGATCATGAGATATAATTAAGTGGCTAAACAAACAAATCACTAAAAGAAAAGAAAAGGAAAATTAGAAAGACATGTCTTATATCTTAGAGACTTATGTTGCATACGTACATATTTTTTTTAGAGTCGTGCATTGCACGTGCACGGTTACTAGTGATGAGAAGTAAAACATTGAGACGAATCAAGTGGACGTATCGATGGATCCGTTCAGGTATTTATATAGCCTGAATGTGTGTCGTTTGCGTCAATTTGGAGAGTGGCGATGTCAGTCAGCGTTTGGACAACACCATATCAGTCATCGTATGATCTTGATGGTCTCTGTTTTTTTTTTAGATTTTCGATCTTGAGAACTATTCTCTCCTCAAAATAGTTTTATGTCCTGTTTATAAATAAAGCCACGAACACTCAAACTGATACAAGATGATGAGTAAACACTCTTACACGGCAGATAAAAAATATAAATATACAAGGAGACGAAAACTTGCCACAGAAGACACGACGTGAGACCGAGGGGAGTCCGAGCTCCACGACGACGTCCTCAAAGTCGACGAGTCAACACGACGGTCAAGGGTTTTCACCCGGAGCCCTAACACGGAGAAGGCAACCACAACAGCGCCCTCAATAGGGTTACAACACCCGCATACATCATCGTCATTGGCATCGAAACGCAGGTCTTTCACCCAGAAAGACCTACACACACACCTGAAGTATCGGACCGGTCGCTATCCCCGAGCCCGGCCTCCAGATCGCGATCTGGGAGTTGCCATTGTTGAAATGCCACCAACACTAGGGTCACCCGTCGTGTGCTCCTCACCATCCAAATGACCAAAGAGCAAGATCATCACCACCGACACGTCAATCTCCATTGATACGCTCGCG
Organism: Avena sativa; assembly: GCA_916181665.1. NCBI lineage: Eukaryota > Viridiplantae > Streptophyta > Magnoliopsida > Poales > Poaceae > Avena > Avena sativa. The sequence continues at coordinate 328,874,108 of OV702295.1, read as the reverse complement.
CGATAAACCTTCTGAGGCCACTGCCCTAGCATCCTTGAGCTCAAGACCATGACGCGATAAATGGCTCACCACGATACCAACGATTCAAACAAGGTACTGGCGCTAGAACGGACTCGCGTGATCGGTAGATGTATAGTCAGTGTCGGCATAGTGCCACCCACTAGTCGTACTCTGGAGCCATCAACATGTAAATGTAGACCGGTAGGTCCAAATTCGCCCTCCAGCCGCGCCATGTTCACTCTGAAGAGATTAGTCCTCCACTGCAAGAGACGGTCAATGATTAGACGCAAAAATTGGGCATATCAGGCTTAGAAGGCCCGCCTAGCCCCTCCACCGCCAGTCACCTGCAACTCTGTGCAAACCCTACCTACGTCAATGTCACTGAAATCCGTTGCCATGCCATCACCCGACAACTGTCGGCCCGAGAAGGAGGTGCAAAGCAAGCCAATAAAGACCCGCTCGACCCATATCAGGCCCGAAGGACCTAGATCTTGGCATAGAGGCCCGCGGTGTCGCTTCCCTGCGACACCACCTTCACCCTCAGGCATTTCCCGCCCCTAGACACCGACAACGCTGCCACACAGCACCGCTCACATCAGATCACCACCAGACCTGAGTTCGTCATCCTAGGCACACCACCCAAAGCCGACACACACACCCATGTTGGATCTCCTCGGATAGGGTAAAGTGGAGGGTCCGCTGCTGGTTCCACACAACTTTCTCAGCGATGTGAAGGAAATATGCCCTAGAGGCAATCATAGAGATGATTATATTTCAAATGTATCCATGAGTTATTGTAATGTTTCTTGAATATCCATATCAGGCAACTTGTATTGATTGACAATTATGTGAATTGTTTATGAAACTCTTTACTTGTATGGTTATTTAATAGTTGTCCCTAGTCGGAGTTCATGTGAGGACACACGTGAATATTGGACTAGCACATCGATTGGTTGATGACTATGTTTTGCAAGTCATAGACATGAAGATGTCAAACCAATGATGTGGACACATGTTATGAACATGGGGTTGGACTGACCCAACTTAAGACTGGCAATTGGACTTGCAGCTCTCTCTACACATCGTGTACGTTTTGTCCTTAGACCTGAGATTGTCGTATGTACTTGAAATATGGATCGACCTACTTTGAGGCTATCAGACGCTACTCCGTAACAGGGTAGTTATAAAGGTAGCTTTCGGGTTTGTCCTGAAGCATGCTACTGAAGGGAATATGCCCGAGAGGCAATAATAAACTGGTTATTATCGTATTCCTTGTTTATGATAAATGTTTATTTTACATACTATAATTGTATTAATACGGAAACGTTAATACATGTGTGTTTAATAAACAAAAAGGAAGTTCCTAGTTATGCCTCTCTTATAAACTAGCTCGTTGATTAACAAGATGATCAAGGTTTCCTGATCATGGACATTGGATGTTGTTAATAACGGGATCACAACATTAGTGTAATGATGTGATGAACATTCATTCGAAGTATAGCATTACGATCAAAGTCATTGGGTTTATATTGCTATAACAACTTACGAAGTGATCCTAATCCTTAGACCATGAGATCATGCCAATCACTAACACCGGAAGAGTTTCTTGATAACATCAAACGTCACACCGTAACAGGGTGATTATAAAGATGGATTCAGAACTACTAAAGTGTTATGTTGAGGCCCATGGATCGAGAGTGGAATTTGTTCATCCCGATGACGGATAGATATGCTCTGGGCCCTCTCGGTGATATCACATTGATTAGCTTGCAAGCAAGTGATTTGATCACTAGAATGTTATATCACGGGAATGAGAAAAGAGTACATGTCAGTAACGAGATCAAACTAGGTACGGAGATACCGATGATCGAATCTCGGACATGTAATATATCGCGAAACAAAAGGATTAAGATACTAGCGTAAAAGGTTCCGACTATCACAAGAAAGTCATCGTTGAATGTGTGGGAGTCAGTATGGGTCTCCAGATCTCGCTTCTGATTATTGATCCGAGAGGGGTCTCGATCATGTCTGCATTATTCACGAACCGTAGGGTGACACACTTAAGAGACACCGACATCCATTTGGAGCAAAAGTTTCATGCCGAAAAGAATAACAAGCGCAGGAATTTATTTCACTAGATACCAAAACGGGTTTTCAGGTGAAATTGCAGAAAGTGTTTCTGCATGTGAAATGAAATACTAGCAAGGGGTTATATGTGAATGTTTGTCATTAAAGTAATTGAAAAAATTCTGAATAAATAAAAGGAGTTTTATTTAATGAGAGCTTGCATTAAATTTGGTGGAAATTTAATGGGAATTTGAGTGGGTTTTTGAGTGGAGGGAATTGAAAGGCATTTGAGTGAGTGGAGTGTCCACCCACATGAATGTGGAAGAGGTGGGGGCAGCCCCATGGGTGGGCGCATGGCCCCTTGGGTGCCCCCCTCTCCCTATAAAAGGAGCCCCCTCCCTCTCTCTCACTCACACCTCCTCGTGAAGGATCTCTCTCCCCCTCTAGAATTTATCCCCGATGGTCTCGGACTAGCGAGATACATGTTCCTGGTGGCTTTTCGGCAAGAAAGAGTTGTGCTTCCGCTGCATCGCTGGAGCGAGGAGGCGGAGGTTGCTCGGTGCCTCGAACGTGTGTGCGAGCACGGATGCGCTGCTGTTTTGCGGCGCTAGGACTTCCTCTCGATCTTGAGATCGGCAAGAGATCGTCTACATCAACCACGAGTTTGGACTCGTTAAGCTTTGTCGGTCTTCAAGGGTATGTTCTCTACGGATATACATCCGCCCGTTGTTTGTATCTAGTAGATAGATCTTGATACATAGTTGTTCCCATCGTAGGAATTTTTTTGTTTTCTATGTTGCGAACCCTACAGTGGTATCAGAGCCGGATCTATGCGTAGATACTTTGCACGGGTAGTACACATATGAGTATGTGGGCGATGATGATCATTTTATTGCTTCTTAGTTGTACTTTGGATATTGGTGGCATAGTGGGATGAAGCGGCCCGGACAAACTTTACATGTCCTCGCACATGAGACCTGTTCCACGCTTGACATGCAACTAGTTTTGCATAAGTGGCTAGCGGGTGTCTGTCTCTCCTACTATAGTCAATATCTAATTTGCAACGAGTTATAAACAATTTGGTTATCCTCGTTGTGGTTCATGTTCGTAGTTAAGAACGGTTCTATCTTCGAAAGTCCTAAGCCACGTAAAACTTGCAATGGATAAATTAAAGGCGTCTAGTTTAGATTGTTGCTGGGCTAGTGTTATGATATGGTGATGTTGTAAGTAGAAGTATGAGATGATACTATTACAACACACATAGCGTGTAAGTTCCATAGACCTTGGCCTTACACATAAAGGTATGATAGAGATCATACCACGGTGCACATGATGGAGATCATATGCGAGAACCATATCATTTCACTTATTAACATGTGATGTTTGATTGCATCTTATATTGCTTGTTTGGCGTTTTATTAGCATAATAAGATGATCCCTCATTTAGATATCGAGATAAAAATGTGTTCTTCCTTAAGTATGCACCGACAATGTTTCGTCGCTTCAAGACATCACGTGATGATCGGGTGTACTTGAATCCACGAGCATATCTCGGGTGTAAGACAGTTACACACGCGAATACTAAGGTTCTTACTTGGCGAGCCTAGCATGTACAGACATGGCCTCGGAACACAGATCGAAAGGTTAAGCATGAGTCATATGTTTTGATATGATGACCATATGGATGCTCGCCTTTGAAGCTACGCCGACTCACGTGATGATCGGACTTGGTGTAGTGGATTTGGTTCATGTAATCACCAAAAAGGCACGAGGGATGTCGTTTTTGAGTGGGAGTTCATTTCTAATTTGGATTAGTAGAACTCAATTTATCATAAATTAAATCAAAGTAAATTTGCATAATTTTTTGTAGTCATTGGCATCCGTTCACCACCTTATGCATAGTTGTAATTGAGATATTAGAACTATAGAATTCTGGATATATACTTTACGAACTGGTATCGTATTGTGTTGAGTGTCAATCTAAAGTTTAAAGTCCTATTGCAAACTTTCAGCAAACTCTAGAATTCTAGATATATACTTTACGAACTGGTATCGTATTGTGTTGAGTGTCAATCTAAAGTTTAAAGTACTATTGCAAACTTTCAGCAAACTCTATTTACTCCATGAAATTTAATAGTTGGTATTAAATCGAGAGTAACAATTCCAGTGTTAGTATCTTAAGTATCATGTTTTGCCTCCATGATTCTTGATTGTTTTAATATCAAGTTTATCTAGGAGCTGAAAGAATTGTTTCAGAAACCATCATATGTGGCAGATATAACGATATCTGAAACAATGTTTTGGTTGCAAAATGATAGAGTATAATATATGTTCTCATATTGGATGAGAATTTACGAAGGTTGGAGATGCTAGACATCCTAATCATCCAAAAGGGTTTTGGAAAGTAATGTTATCCTCACGATTCGCCTTTATAAGCTACAGTAGCTTGATCATGAAAGTCGTCATGATAAGGATGAATAGAAGATGTATGTAAAGTGTTTACTACACTAAAAGATTACTAAAGAATGGATTTTGAAAGAATACCGATCATTTGATGATGGTGATCTACTTCAAAGTGCAAGTCCAAAGGTATTATTATTTGAATATACACGCTTTGGACTATGTGTCATGTATATGGCGCCACTTTTGATGTTGATAGATTCTTTTAAAAAGGAAAAGGAAATGCTGAAAGAGAATCTATAAAATATATTTGGCAGAAAAGAAAATATTGGAAATTTCCAATTTAGGTATATGGATGATATACATGTTATGGTTGTATTCTTTGCTTGTTAAACAATGTGGTTCTAGGGTATTGGATACCGAATTGGTTGGTATGAAATGTCATACATAACGACGCAATTCATGAACTACAATGGCCTAAGTAACTAGCAAGAGAATATGTGATGATGTTCATCGAAAACAAACAAACCGTTGTTTGTATTTCTCGTTGACATCGAAGCTTGACTTCAAGATTTGTTTTAATAATTGTTATTTAAATTAGGTATTATGAGAATAAAGTTTGTTCAAATAATTACCGTATTCCATATAATATAGATGATTTACAAATCTAGTTGGAGAAATCACATCCATAAAACCTAATGCTAAAATGTCGCAAGACAAATGATTGAAAGATCACTTACGAAGTGACATCGCTGTTTAAATTATATTGGAAAGAAAACATGAAGAATCTCCATATTCATGGATTTTTGGAGTCTTTGATTTGATCAAGTGACGCTTGTGAGACTTTGCACGTGATAATTAAAACTTCGTTCAAAGGCCAAAGAAGAACAAATGACTAAAATATTGGAATTTATACATATCGATGTATGTAGTCCATTATGTGTAGTCGTAAGCGATGGGTTTCAACTTCATATATTTTCTCTGGAAATTTGAGTGAACATTCACTTAATGAGAAAGAAGTGTGAAATATTTGAAAATATTCGAAGACTTTCAAGATGAAGTGAAAATCATTGTGACAAGAAAATAAATGGTTTATGATTTTATCATAAGGGATTTATTTGAGTTACAAGTGTAACAAGAAAAATAAATGAATTATGATTTTATCATAAAGGGATTTATTTGAGTTACAAGTTTAGCAAAAAAACCTAGATTTGCATCTCCCGAAACACCATTGGAGTATGGAGTGTTTGAGATTTGTAATGAAATCTTGTTTGACATGGTTGGATCAAAGGTGTTATTTATAAAACTGCCATTATGTTTTAAAAGATTAAAGCTTTAGAGACTTCCGCTTTTACACTGAAAAGAGCTCCATCTTGATCCGTTGAAATGACACCATGGAAGTTATGGTTTGGGGTAAAACCCAAGTTGTCATTTCTTAAATTTTGGTATGCTAAACATAAGTAAGATGTTTACAACCGAAGTCGGATGAGCATGTCTTTGTAGGTTATTTCGAATAACAATTGGTTATTCCTCCATAACACCAAGGACAAAAGGGTTTGTCGCTTGAAACATGAAGTTTCTTGAAGAAAGAATTTTTCATAAATGTTAAGTGGGAGGACAATAGAACTTTGATAAGGTTAACAAACCTTAGCTAAATGTGCTGAGTTGCGCAGCGCCGGAAATGGTTCTGGAGGCTGCCATAATGCTCATAGCTTATGTGCCTCAAAGGTTGCGGTCACGGAGGTCTAAAGTTCCTATTGAACCAAGAAGGTCGGATAAACAATCAAATGATTGAGATTTGAGAGTAAATCATTATTGTTTGACAATGATGAACCGACTACAAAGAAGCGATGATGGGCCCTGACTCCGTCAAATGGCTTGAAGCCATAAAATCCGTGATAGTTCCATACACAAGAAATCAAGTTTTGAACTTGGAAGACCCTCCGGAAAGGTGTAAAAACCTATCGGTCGTATTTGGATCTATAAAGAAACAGACATGGATGTTTCACATGTATGAAATAGTCGACATGTCGTAAAGTATTTTACGACAATGTTCAAGGAGTTGACTATGACAAGATTTGATCTTTCATAGCGATATTTAGTCTGGACGGATTAAAGTAGCAACCACTACATATAATTTGGTATATGGTAGATGAATAAACAAAACAAAATTCTTCTAATAGAATGGTTACCTAGGACGTGTACATGACACGGTCCAAAGGGTTTTGTTAAAATTCAAAGGATGCTAAAAGGGCATACAAACTTCAATGGTTGAAGTAAGCATCGCGGAGTTGAAATCTTCACCTTAATGAAAAGGAGTTTTCATCAGGAGACGATGAAGATGCTTGCATTTGCAAGAAATTAAGTGGGAGCGCTGAGACATGTTTCTAATACATTATGTGGATGACATCTTGTTGATTAGAAATGATGTATATTTTATTGACAAAGGTTAAGAATTTCATTTCGATGAAAAACTTAGGCAAAACCCGAATATTTAGCATGAATGTCTATAGTGGATAGACTGTGACGCTAATATGGTTGTGCCAAACGTACATATATGAGATATTGAAGGAGTTCAATATAGAAATAACAAGAAATGGTTCTTGTCGTATAGAAAGGAATTGAATCAAGATTCAAGTGTATCGACACTTGATAAGTGAAACAAGATTCAAGTGCTTTGACACTTGATGAGTGAAATCACGAGAATGTTTTGATCAATCATACCATGATATGTACACATCCAGATATGTCCTATGCTCTAAGTGTTATGAGCATATACCAGAATGAATCATAAAATGATCATTGGACGATAGTAAGGATATTCTTATGATCTTCTGGAAGAACTAAGAATATATTTCTGTAGAGGTGACAAACAATTACAAATAGTTCATTGTAAAACGTTACATTGATACTAGTTTTGTCACAAGATACAAATTAAGTTTATCTCAATTTAAACTATGAGTGGCACAATGAAATGGAAAGAAAGTTTCCATGATGGATTTGGATGAATTCCAAAGTTAAGACATTGTGACGGATACTACAACAAAAGGCTAAGTATATGACTGCTATAGTAGCAGCAAAGGAGGGAATTTGTGTCAAGTAGTTTGTTATCAAACTAAGGTGTGGTTCACAACGGGCTAACACTAAAGATATATTGTATGACAATAGTATCGACATGTTTTAACCCCAAGGAACTAAAGTTCTCACCAAAAGACCAAATTTATACAATGCCATCTCATTAGAGAATGAGTGATGCGTGAAGACGCAAAGACATGCAAATACACGCGGACCTGAAGCGTCAGATCCGTAGATAATGTTAACCACTTGCAATTGCGTATATGGAACACCAGAAAGCCATAGGTGTTCAATACGCAAAGTTTTCAAACTAGATTATTGTCTCTAGTGCAAGTGGGAGACTGAAGGGAATATGCCCGAGAGGCAATAATAAAGTGGTTATTATCGTATTCCTTGTTTATGATAAATGTTTATTTTACATGCTATAATTGTATTAATACGGAAACGTTAATACATGTGTGTTTAATAAACAAAAAGGAAGTTCCTAGTTATGCCTCTCTTATAAACTAGCTCGTTGATTAACAAGATGATCAAGGTTTCCTGATCATGGACATTGGATGTTGTTAATAACGGGATCACAACATTAGTGTAATGATGTGATGAACATTCATCCAAAGTATAGCATTACGATCAAAGTCATTGGGTTTATATTGCTATAACAACTTACGAAGTGATCCTAATCCTTAGACCACGAGATCATGCCAATCACTAACATCGGAAGAGTTTCTTGATAACATCAAACGTCACACCGTAACAGGGTGATTATAAAGATGGATTCAGAACTACTAAAGTGTTATGTTGAGGCCCATGGATCGAGAGTGGAATTTGTTCATCCCGATAATGGATAGATATGCTCTAGGCCCTCTCGGTGATATCACATTGATTAGCTTGCAAGCAAGTGATTTGATCACTAGAATGTTATATCACGGGAACGAGAAAAGAGTACATGTCAGTAACGAGATCAAACTAGGTATGGAGATACCGATGATCGAATCTCGGACATGTAATATATCACGAAACAAAAGGATTAATATACTAGCATAAAAGGTTCCGACGATCACAAGAAAGTCATCGTTGAATGTGTGGGAGTCAGTATGGGTCTCCAGATCCCGCTTCTGATTATTGATCCGAGAGGGGTCTCGATCATGTCTGCATTATTCACGAACCGTAGGGTGACACACTTAAAAGACACCAACATCCATTTGGATCAAAAGTTTCATGCCGAAAAGAATAACAAGCGTAGGAATTTATTTCACTAGATACCGAAACGGGTTTTCGGGTGAAATTGCAGAAAGTGTTTCTGCATGTGAAATGAAATACTAGCAAGGGGTTATATGTGAATGTTTGTCATTAAAGTAATTGACAAAATTCTGAATAAATAAAAGGAGTTTTATTTAATGAGAGCTTGCATTAAATTTGGTGGAAATTTAATGGGAATTTGAGTGGGTTTTTGAGTGGAGGGAATTGAAAGGCATTTGAGTGAGTGGAGTGTCCACCCACATGAATGTGGAAGAGGTGGGGGCATCCCCATGGCTGGGCTCATGGCCCCTTGGGTGCCCCCCCTCTCCCTATAAAAGGAGCCCCCTCCCTCTCTCTCACTCACACCTCCTCGTGAAGGATCTCTCTCCCCCTCTAGAATTTATCCCCCATGGTCTCGGACTAGCGAGATACATGTTCCTGGTGGCTTTTTGGCAATAAAGAGTTGTGCTTCCGCTGCATCGCTGGAGCGAGGAGGCGGAGGTTGCTCGGTGCCTCGAACGTGTGTGCGAGCATGGATGCGCTGCTGTTTTGCGGCGCTAGGACTTCCTCTCGATCTTGAGATCGGCAAGAGATCGTCTACATCAACCACGAGTTTGGACTCGTTAAGCTTTGTCGGTCTTCAAGGGTATGTTCTCTATGGATATACATCCGCCCGTTGTTTGTATCTAGTAGATAGATCTTGGTACATAGTTGTTCCCATCGTAGGAAATTTTTTGTTTTCTATGCTGCGAACCCTACAGCTACAAGGCAAGGTCAATCAAGATGGGATTTGCCCCTCTCTACTTGAGAGAGGTATCTCTAGGCCCCTCAAGTGATCGGATCCAGAAATGCATGGCCGTGCTACATATGGTTAAGAGTTAACCTAGTAAAGGGATTCTGAATCATGGTATGGAGAAAGGGAGGTCAGCTTGGAGCTAGACCAAATATCGTGAGGCAAAGGGAAAGACATGTACTAAACCTTGTGATGGTTCGTCCGATATGATCTTTGTATGCGTTTAGGAGTTGGCACTGATGTGTGCACCCAATGTTGACGTGGGACACTTCGTTGGAACCCTAAGAGCAAGGTGTGATGAGCACAACATCAAGTTTCCCTCAGTAGAGACCGAGGTTATCGAACCTGAAGGAGGAAGGAAACGTCTCAAAGGTGTTGCTGGAAACGTGGAGACCTGCACAACACAAACTCAAGGCTTTGCCCCAATGAATCAGTGAGGTTGTCAAGCTCATCGGTTTGCTGTAATAAAGGATTAAACGTATGGTGTGGAAGGTAATGGTTTGCAGCAAGTAAACAAGTAACAGTGGAAGATGTATCAATGGTAAAGATTGGACCGGGGTCCATAGTTCACTAGAGGTGCTCTCCTTAAATAAACAACATGGCATGAAGGGTAAACAAATTACAGCAGGGCAATAACAGGAACTGAGCAAGGCAAAACAATGCAATTATTAGCCAGAAAGATTCTATGAGGTTGATTGGGCAATACAACAATATACATAGACCGTCATCCAACTGCATCTATGACTAGAAGTCCACCTTCAGGTTATCATCCAAACCCCCTCCAGTATTAAGTTGCAAGCAATAGACAACTGCTTTAAGCAAAGTGTGCAAGGTAAACAGTCTACATGTTCCATGAACAAGAGACCAGTGTTTTCTCCCTAGTAGCAACAACACATCTACAACCGAAGAGATTATTGTCACTTCCCTTGTAAACTAGAGGCACGAACCCACTATCGAGCATAAATACTCTCTATTGGAGTCACTAGCAACTACTTGGCCAAGATAACCACTAGCAACGGAGAGCATGCAAGATCACAAACAACACAGACATGATAGAATCATAAAGATAAAAACATTAATCAAACCAACATAATAATCTCAATATTCATCGAATCCTCGCAAACACAACATGCATGATTATAAATAGATTAGATCTTTATCATGAACGGAGCTCACAAGATCCATACATGAAAGCACAAAGGAGGAGATAAAACCATCTAGCTACTACATGGACCCATAGTCCAAGGTGGAACTACTCACGAATCATACCGGAGAGAAGGCCTCCGGGATGATCTCCCCTCCAGCAGGGTGCCGGGAAGAACTTCAGATCCCCCGATCCAGGGACGATGGTGGTGGCGCCTACAGACGGTTTCGTGGATTTCTGATCGGGTAGTCAGGGTTTCTGCATCGGGGGCTTCTTATAGGCGAAGGAGCGAGTCCGGGAGGCGACCAGGGCCGCCAAACCCTAGCCAGGCGCGGGCCCACCTGCCCCCGCGTCTGGGGTGGGTCTGGCCCCCTGGCCTGCCCCTCCGGCTCTCCTCTGGACTTCTTGTTCCCCACGGAAAGTAATTGACTTTGTCCTTCGTCCCGTCCAATTTCGAGAATATTTTTTTACTAACTTTTCTGAAACCAAAAACAGCAGAAAACAGGCATCTGGCATTGTTGCAACTTGTTAATAGGTTAGTACCAGAAAACATGTAAAAACACCTCAAAGTGTGGACAAGTAAGCAAAGTAGATACTAAACAAGCATGGAGCATCAAAAATTATAGATACGTTTCCAATGTATCAGCATCCCCAAGCTTAACTCCTGCTTGTCCTCGACTAGGTAAGTGATAAAAGAATAATTTTTGAGGTGACATGCACCCTCACAATAAATATCCAACCATTTGCAAGCATTGAAAGCTGGGATCAAATGACTCTAAACATGTGCATGAAAGATGGAGTTCTAACAATAGGACATAGTAACTATGCATTCAACATGGCAAGCTACAAACAAAGATCATGAATAATATGCATTGAAAAACGTTTGTTTGTTTCACATGCAGAAAACATAGCATAGTGGCAATCAGCTTGTCCCTTATAGAGTAGCAATATAATGCATAGGACACCTGCAAAGTTCACAAGGGTGACTAGAAACAAATATCACAAGAGCAAGTAATAACACAATATGCATCAATTAATAAGCTTTGGAACACTGCACATAGAATGACAACTATGCTCTCTTAATGGTGCCTAAAGGTAGAAGGTGGAGACTCAAATAATGGTGGAAGAAAGGCCTTTTTGTAAAGGAAGCAGGGATTACAAGTTTCAAAAAGAACTTCCAAAAATTATGGTACTTGTTAGCTTTTAGCCCTCATTGCCCCTATAATAAGCATCTTGAAGTGGTTAAGGTTAAAGTGGCAAAGCTGGAGTATATGCTTGACGAAGTATAAGTTGGCAATCTCATGCCCCTTGAATACGAGGGCCACACCTCATGCATACTCAACTTTGGGTCCAGGTAAGTTCTTGTCACTGTAAGTATTTGTATATCATTGAGAACCGCCAACGGGGTACCCCTTGCACATGGTACAGGAGTTTTCCCATAACCAAAATGACAAGGCAAGCAGACAATAAGCATCTCAGCAATTCTTCTTATGTACCATGGGAATATGGTGCTTTCCTCTTTTCTCAATGTGTCGCTTTTTATTAAGAAGAATGCTTCATAGATGTCACTATGGTGATGCTGCATGTTTCCACCATGATTAGGCATGGCTTAGGCTAGCGGCCTAGGCATTTCTCTAACATAGGATACAAACTCCATGGACTTACAAGTTCCCTCTTTATTTCACACCAGTGACATCCATAGACAAAAGAACATGATATCAATTGAGTACAACAAGGTACAAGTGCAATGTTGAAAACGTTCCCCGTGACAGCACAGTTCTGCTAATTCCAACTTATAAGTGCAAGCATATACAACAAAGTTGTCACAATGGTTCAAGTTTATTAGGGGCAAATAATAAAGTGTGCCATCAAGTTCGTGAGGGCTTTAATCACTAAGTTTTTACATAACAAAATAGTTTTTAATTGCAAGATAGATGAAAACAAGAATATACTTTGGAATGGTGTAACACACCATGCATAGGAATTTATAGTGGACACTTTGGAATAACTTGGTTTCTTGGGAGTTGAAGGCATGAGTAGAACTTACTCATACAAGTGGAGGCTATCAAAATACTGGGAGCAACCAACTAAGAGAGCAATAATGGCCAAAATCATGCAATGCAACAAAGCATACTAATCAAAGCAAAGAGTGGTACTACAAGTCAAGGACTAAATGATCATAGAGGCTAATGGTGACTTGTCATTGTCATAACATGGCGTGAGCATGTGCCAAGTCAACCCAAGCAAAAACATCAAAGGAGAATACCACAATACTATGTTTTTGCATGCTAAAACAACGCATAATTTCTTCAAGGCACACTAAGAAATCCCAATTGTTTGGAAAAAACATGCTAAAGCAATAATCACTAAGCATAATGCTAAAACAACACCTAGCATGTCATGCTAAAGTCTAAGTCACAGTCAATGCAAGCTCCTCTTGCACTTCAAGCAAGAACTTACTACTCCTTTCCAAACACCAAGCAAACTTATTTGCAAAACAACACAGCGAGAGCGGAGGTCCAAACTATTAAAGCAAACTAAGCAAACGAAAATTAAGACGCTCCAAGAACAACATAATTGTGCATGAAACAATAAAAACGAAGTGTCTAGAAAGACCTGAGCTTTTTATTGATAAAGAAGGGGATGCCTTTGGCATCTCCAAGCTTTGACGCTTGTACCTCTTGGATATTTCTTGGGGTGACACCATGGTGGCATCCCCAAGCTTGAGCTTTTGTCCATTCTTCATCTCATTGCATCATTATCTCTCTACACCTGAAATTTTCCTTCATACAAAACTTCACACAATCTTCATTAGTAGCATTAGCTTATTCAAGAGATATTAGACCACTGGCAAAGCTTTGGAACAACAAGTCTTTTCACTAAAAACACAAGCTATTGTAGTAACTCCTTCAAAAAAACTCAATTTATCTGAAGAGACCTCAAAAAGGAATCAATAAGAAGCAAATGCAAATAATGGCAGAAATCTGTCAAAACAGACCAGTAGGTATAAACGAATTTTTTCGAACTAACGAAAGTTAGGTAACATACTCGGGGGTTTATTCGTAAATTTTGAGCTCAATCCGAGTTACAGAGCCTCCTCACGATTTTTTTTGGTGGAGGAAAGAAATATGTTTCGGGACATCAACTCCCCAAATCTTTACTTTCCTCTCATTAGAGGTCATTCTTGGCACAAAAATCAAACAAAAAAGATAAGGAGAGATCATTACAGTAGTAATAACTTCCAAGACTCAAGGAAACTCTTGGATTATCTCCCAATAAGTACTTTTCTTTAACGCCTTTAAGTTAGGCACAAGAAGCAAGAAGAATCAAGTATTTTCAAATGAGGAAGCATTAACATCAAACCTTGATTTCAAAGGAGGAGCAAAAAGCAACTTCTCTCTCCTCATAGGGAAGTGTTCAATACCTTTCTTGAATGGAAAATGATATTTGATGGTGCCTTCTTTCATATCAATGATGGCACCAACTGTTCCAAGAAAAGGTCTTCCCAAAGTAATAGGACAAGAAGCATTGTATTCAACATCCAAAACATAGAAATCAACAGGGGCATAAGCATTGTTAACCATAATTAGAACATCATTAATACTCCCCATGAGTTTCTTCTTAGCATTATCATTGAGTGGGACATTTAAATAACAATCTTCCAATGGTGGCAAATCAAGCATTTCATAAATCTTCCTAGGCATAATAGAGACACTAGAACCAAGATCACATGAAGCTTTGAGATCAAAGTCATTCACTTGCATATTAATAATGGGTTCCCAATTATCTTCTACTTTCCTAGGAATAGAAGCTTTGTGTTTTAGCTTCTCTTCCTTAATCTTAACAAGAGCATCTGTAATATGTTTAGTAAAGGCAACATGCATATCACTAGCATCAGGACTTCTAGCAAGCTTTTGCAAGAACATAATCACTTCAGAAATATTGCAACCATCAATATCAAAGTCAAACTTAGCATCACTATTAGTAGGCTCAATAGTCTTAGGCATAGTAGGAGTAGGAATAGGGACTACTTGGGGTTTAGTGGTGATAGTGCACACACTATTATTTCTATCAATTTCAGCTTCCCTTTCCCACCTAACATGAAGTTGAGCTAACAGCCTAACATTTTCATCAATAGTAACTTGTATGGCATGAGCAGTAGCAAAGGTGTTTTCCATAGTTTCAGGTTTAGCAGCCATTTTATTAACCAAGGAAGTTTGAGCTTCAGGCAAAGAGGATATATTTTTCTCAACAGTTAAAAGCTTTTCCTCTATAGTCTTATTGAAAGTGGTTTGTTTACTAATAAAGTCCTTGAGCATGACTTCAAGTTCAGAGGGGGCACTTCTAGCATTATTGTAAGAGCTTCCATAGAAATTGCCATTATTAGGAGGATAAGGCCTATAATTGTTGTTGCTACCAAAATTATTCATGTAGGCATTGTTGTTGAAGTTGTTGTTTCTAATGAAGTTCACATCAACTTGCTCTTCTTGAGCAACCAAAGAGGCTAAGGGAACACTATTAGGATCTAGAGGAGCTTTCCCATTAACAAGCATAGCCATAATAACATCAATCTTTTCATTCAAAGAGGAAGTTTCCTCAACAGAATTTACCTTCTTACCATGTGGAGCTCTCTCAACATGTCATTCAGAGTAGTTAACCATCATATTATCAAGGAGCCTTGTTGCAGCACCCAAAGTGAGTCCCATAAAAGTACCTCCAGCAGCAGAATCCAACAAGTTTCTTGAGGAAAAGTTCAAACCTGCATAAAAAGTTTGGATAATCATCCAAGCAGTGAGTCCATGAGTAGGGAAATTTTTAACCAAAGATTTCATTCTTTCCCAAGCAGGAGCAGCATGTTCACTATCAAGCTGTTTAAATTTCATAATGTCACTTCTCATAGCAATAATCTTAGCAGGAGGATAGTATTTCCAATAAAAGCATCTTTGCACTTAGTCCAATAATCAATACTATTTTTAGGCAAAGATAGCAACCATTCTTTAGCTTTTCCCCTCAAGGAGAAAGGGCAAAGCTTGAGCTTAATAATATCTCCATCTACATCCTTATACTTTTGCATCTCACAAAGTTCAACAAAGCTATTAAGATGGGCAGCAGGATCATCAGAACCAGCACCAAAAAATTGCTCTCTCATCACAATATTCAACGAAGCAGGCTTAATTTCATAAAAGATAGCATCAGGAGCAGGTGGAGCAATAGGTGTGCTTAGGAAATCATTGTTTTTGGTGCTAGTAAAGTCACACAACTTGGTGTTCTTAGCAGAGTTCATTTTGGCAAAGGTGGGCAAGCCAAACACAGCAGTAGCTAGAGCAGGAACTAATTTTTTGTGTTTTTGAATAAGAGGCAAACAAAACCAAGCAAAAGAAACAAAGCAAACTAAAAACAAAGTAAATAGAAATGAAGTGAAGGACTCCCCTAGTGAAGACGTCCTTAGCCTCCCCGGCAACGGCGCCAGAAATCTTGATGCATGCACCCAGTGTTGACGTGGGACACTTCGTGGGAACCCCAAGAGCAAGGCGTGATGAGCACAGAGCAAGTTTCCCTCAGTAGAGACCGAGGTTATCAAACCTGAAGGAGGAAGGAAACATCTCAAAGGTGTTGCTGGCAACATGGAGACCTGCACAACACAAACTCAAGACTTTGCTCCAATGAATCAGTGAGGTTGTCAAGCTCACCGGTTTGCTGTAACAAAGGATTAAACGTATGGTGTGGAAGGTAACGGTTTGCAGCAAGTAAACAAGTAATAGTGGAAGATGTATCAATGGTAAAGATTGGACCGGGGTCCATAGTTCACTAGAGGTGTTCTCCTTAAATAAACAACATGGCATGAAGGGTAAACAAATTACAGTGGGGCAATTGACAGGAACAGAGCAAGGGAAAACAATGCAATTACTAGCCAGAAAGATCCTATGAGGTTGATTGGGCAATACAACAATATACATAGACTGTCATCCAACTGCATCTATGACTAGAAGTCCACCTTCAGGTTATCATCTGAACCCCCTCCAGTATTAAGTTGCAAGCAACAGACAACTGCTTTAAGCAAAGTGTGTAAGGTAAACAGTCCACATGTTCCATGAACAAGAGACCGTTGTTTTCTCCCTAGTAGCAACAACACATCTACAACCGAAGAGATTATTGTCACTTCCCTTGTAAACTAGAGGCATGAACCCACTATCGAGCATAAATACTCCCTATTGGAGTCACTAGCAACTACTTGGCCAAGATAACCACTAGCAACGGAGAGCATGCAAGATCACAAACAACACAAACATGATAGAATCATAAAGATAAAACCATTAATGAAACCAACATAATAATCTCAATATCCATCATATCCCCGCAAACACAACATGCATGATTACAAATAGATTAGATCTTGATCATGAACGGAGCTCACAAGATCTATACATGAAAGCACAAAGGAGGAGATACAACCATCTAGCTATTACATGGACCCATAGTCCAAGGTGGAACTACTCATGAATCATACCGGAGAGAAGGCCTCC
The DNA here is from genome assembly GCA_916181665.1 of Avena sativa. Lineage (NCBI taxonomy): Eukaryota > Viridiplantae > Streptophyta > Magnoliopsida > Poales > Poaceae > Avena > Avena sativa. The sequence goes on along the minus strand of OV702295.1, from coordinate 328,856,866 downwards.
GGGATGATATCCCCTCCGGCAGGGTGCTGGGAAGAACTTCAGATCCCCTCGATCTAGGGACGATGGTGGCGACGGCTACAAACGATTTCGTGGATTTCCGATTGGGTACTCAGGGTTTCTGCATCGGGGGCTTCTTATAGGCGAAAGGCGAGTCCGGGAGGCGACCAGGGCCACCAAACCCTAGCCAGGCGCGGGCCCACCTGTCCCCGCACCTAGGGTGGGTCTGGCCCCCCTGGCCGGCCCTCCGGCTCTCCTCTGGACTTCTTGTTCCCCACGGAAATTAATTGACTTTGTCCTTCGTCCCATCCAATTCCGAGAATATTTCTTTACTAACTTTTTTGAAACCAAAAACAGCAGAAAACAGGCATCTGGCACTGTTGCAACTTGTTAATAGGTTAGTACCATAAAACATGTAAAAAGCGCCTCAAAGTGTGGACAAGTAAAGCAAAGTAGATACTAAACAAGCATGGAGCATCAAAAATTATAGATACGTTTCCAACGTATCAGGCACGTCTTGCTAGAGGCCGCTATCAACTATTGACAGAATCAGTGTATTCGTGTCATATTTACACATATATGAACCTAGAGGGTCACACACTTAAGGGGCTGGAAGCCTAATGAGGATTGGATCCGAATTAGACCAGGCTTAGGCTACTAATGGGCTGCTAATGTAGAAGCCCACTAGGAACACCTATATAAGAGAGGGTGGGGCGAGCTGACCAGGGTTAGACCATTCCACCCAGCCGCCACTCCTCACGCCTGTGTTGCACGCGCGGACCTAGCAGTCCGGCGTCTGATGCTTCCATCCCGCACGTGTGGATACCTCGGAGGTGCTGCATCTGTAGCACTTGGACGCGCCGCGCAAGGGGAGATGCTCATGGGACAAGGACGAGGAGGAGACGTAGAACATCTACACTGCCTCGACGCGCTTCATCAAGTTCAGCAACCCGCGTGTCTAGTGGTAATCCCGTGATTTATGACAACAGTATTCCTGGTTTACGCGGTAGGAAATTTTGATTTGCGCTAGTGTAGCCTACCCGTATCACTTCAGTGGTATCAGAGTCGATGTTGTTCAGTTATAGGTTCGGGATGTTTGCATATGGTGATATGTAGATTGATATGAATGATGTGATCGTTTATATGGCGGTGGTTCAGGATTGATCTGTGATCTTGCTTTCCATGATTGTTTTTCTGAGGTCGTCGAACGACTTACCCCTACTGGTCGGTTTCCGCCATCGGGTAGACAGTGACACATAAATCCTGTTGAATCACGCGAAGATCAATATGATTGATCGAATCGGAACCTAGATTTAAAATCTATGTACCGTGATCAAAGGAGTTTGATTGAATCGGAGTGATAGTCGGTTTATGGTAAATTTGATTTGCCGATCAAAATCCTTAAAGAAAATTGTGCAGATTCGATCTCTCATTTTTCACAGTTTTTCGGGCGCTGCCCCTTCGAACCCGCCAGGGGGAGACCCCCTATACCCCCTTATTCGTAGCCCCCTTTCGTATCTCGTTAAGGTAACTAGGTGTTGCGATGTCACATGATCCAGTAGAATGCGATTCTATGCATAACTTGTTTTTGCAGGATGTATGTGATCAGTATGGCCCATATATGTATGTGATACATGTATAAAAAATTTCATGACCTGCGTGTCGTGAGTACGGCAACACGGCTGGAGCTAAATGTGTTGTCATTTATTGTAATGGCCTGCGTGCCAACTTATGATGATCCCAATACTATGTAATTTTGATTACTAGCTGTTAGGAGTAATAGCTTGTATTAGTTCTTGGAGGACTCGTCACTTGGAGGATGGCTCACATGGAACATGAAGATGGAGATCATCATGGTGGACAAGTTCTATGGCGATGGAGATCACCATGAGAAAATGGGCCATACTATGTCACATCTATGTGAATGTTATTCTTATGAGTTTTACTACTATGCATGCTTAGATGATAGAAGTAGAACGATCCCTCACAAAGTTTAAGTTAAACCATGCCCTCCCAAACAAACCTTGCACCATCCTATGCCCTGTACAATCGTTGGTGGGCCTATGAAATTAGGGTGCCGCGGTTTTCCTTGGCTGGATGGGTTTGTATCGGATACCTACACGCATAAGGGTTGGTGAGCTTGACAAGGTCATCTTAACAGTTAAGGACCTTGGGGCATAAAGGTTGGGCGCCTAGTTTAGACATAGAGATGTCACCCAACAACACGAGTCATATGTGATATGATTAGCAAGAGTTGCTTATCGATTTACCTTGTCTTCTAGCAGTGATGCTAAAGCTCACTAGTCGACTTGTTAATTGTGGATCTTGAATCACTTAGTATCAATAGAGGGATATTGATTTAAGTGGGAGTATATGCTATTAAATTTTCTAATATGTTTTACTCTTTCATGGTTACATGTCTTAGTATTTTGCATGTTTTCTGTTGTAGATCAATGGCACCGAACATTGCATCACCTTTTTCTTTGCGTTCGATTCTTGACAAATATAAACTAAATGGGACAAACTATTCGGACTGGGTCCATAACCTGAGAATTGTTCTTAGGTCTGATAAAAAGAAACGGTTCTAGATACCCCAATCTCCGATGAACCTACTGATAATGCATCTGCTGCCCTTAACAATGCCTACAAGAGAGCATGTAATGATTCTCTTGAGGTTAGCTATCTTATGCTTGCATGCATGGAACCTGAACTTCAAAAGAAGTTTGAGGATCAGGACGCGTACGATATGATCGTTGCGCTTAGGGACATGTTCCAGACTCAGGCCAGGACTGAGAGGTACAATGTCGACAAGTCCTTTGTGGAATGCAAGCTGGCAGAGGGAGCAGCTATAGGCCCCGATGTGATCAAAATGGTTGGTTATAGTCAGACTTTGGAAAAACTTGATTTTCCACTAGGCCAAGAGTTGGCTACTGATTTCATTTTGGCGTCTCTTCCATCTAGCTATGGGCAGTTCATTTCAAACTACCATATGCATGGGGTGGAGAAGGTCCTTAATGAGTTATGTGGGATGCTAAAAACAACAGAAAGTGACATGAAGAAGTGTGCAGGGCATAGCCATGTGATGGCTGTGCAGAACAAGCCTAGCTTCAAGAAAAAAGGGTACTTTTTGGAAGAAGAATGGCAAGGCTAAGGATACGATCCCTAAGCCTGCACCCAAGCAAAAGGCTGGACCTGCAGATGACATTGAGTGCTTCTTTTGTCATGAACATGGCCACTGGAAGAGAAAATGCAGCAAGTAACAGGCTTATTTGAAGAAGAGTGGAACTAAGAGTACTTCCCACTCAGGTACGCTTGTTGTAAATGTTGTGGATATTCTTCTCGCTGATTCCTATGTTAACTCTTGGGTATTTGATACCGTATCGGTTGCTCATATCTGCAATTCGATGCAGGGGCTAATAAGGACTAGAGAAGTGCAGAAGGGCTAAGTGGATTTTCCCATCGGAAATAAAGCAAGGGTTGCTGCATTGTTCGTCAGCGTCATGCAACTTCACCTTCCGTTAGGATTTATTATGGAGTTGAATAATTGTTATTACATTCCTAGTATGTGTCGAAACATTTTGTCACCTTCATGTTTGATGAGGGATAGTTATTCATTCGCGAGTGCAAACAATGGCTGTGTAATCTCTACGAATGCTATGTTTATGGCTGATGCTCCCATTGTGAATGGGTTATTTATTTTAAATCTTGATGATCCATTTGTTTACAATGTTAGTGCTAAAAGGCTTTGGCCTAATGATTTGAGTCCTACCTATTTATGGCATTGTTGTTTGGGGCATATAAGTGAAAAGCGCATGAAGAAGATCCATGGTGATGGTCTTCTAACTTCGTTTGATTTTGAATCATACCATGTCAGGCTTGTTTACTTGGAAAGATGACCAAGTCACCTTTTTCGGGTTTACCCAAGAGAGCGACAGACTTGTTGGAACTCATACATATTGATGTATGTAGACCAATGAGCACGACGACCAAAGGTGGATATCACTACTTCATTACTTTCACTGATGATTTCAGTAGATATGGTTATGTCTACTTGATGAAGCATAAGTCTGAAACTTTTGAAAAGTTCAAGGAGTTTCAGAGTGAGGTAGAGAATCAACGTGGCAAGAAAATAAAGGCCTTGCGATATGATCGTGGAGGTGAATATTTGAGTCACGAATTTAGCAATCATCTTAAGAGTTGTGGATTTGTTCTACAAATCACGCCGCCCGGAACGCCTCAAAGGAACGGGGTCTCCGAACGGCGCAATCAAACTTTGTTGGACATGGTTCGATTGATGATGTGTCAGTCGGATTTACCATTATGATTTTGGGGTTACGCTCTAGAAACAGCAGCTTTCACACTTAATAGTATACCATCTAAATCCATAGTTAAGACACCATATGATATGTGTACTGGAAATAATCCCAGTTTGTCTTTTCTAAAGATTTGGGGTTGTGATGCATTTGTCAAGCGACTTCAGTCGGACAAGCTAACACCAAAATCGGATAAGTGCATTTTAGTGGGATATCCGAGGGAAACCTTAGGGTATTACTTCTACATCCGAGAAGAGGGCAAAGTGTTTGTCGCTCGTAGCGGTGTTTTCCTAGAGAAAGAGTTTCTCACAAAGGGAACAAGTGGAAGGTCGGTGTGACTTGAAGAATTTCAAGATGAGCCAGTCGGGGATGCTTCTACGAGTGATGCTATTGTAGCAGAACAAGTTGAGGAACCCGTGGCAATAGAAGCACCACAACCACGAAGCTCCACAAAGCACGAGAATTATTATGGTTAGACAATGACGAGCCTGCGACCTATGTAGAAGCGATGGTGGACCCAGACTCCGAGAAATGGCTAATCGCCATGAGATCCGAGATAGAGTCCATGGGAGACAATCAATTTTGGAACTTGGTTGACCTGCCTGATGGTTTTAAAGCCATCGAGTGCAAATGGATCTTTAAGAAGAAGATTGATATGGATGAAAATGTTTACATCCATAAAGCTCGACTTGTTGCAAAAGGTTTTCGACAAGTTCAAGGAGTTGACTATGATGAGACTTTCTCGCCCGTAGCGATGCTTAAATCTATACGGATAATTCTAGCCATTGCTGCACATTTCGACTATGAAATATGACAGATGGATGTCAAGACAGCTTTTCTAAATGAAATCCTAACTGAGGACGTGTATATGATGCAGCCCGAAGGTTTTGTCGATCCAAAAAATGCTGGAAAGGTATGCAAACTTCTAAAGTCCATTTATGGGCTGAAGCAAGCATCTCGGAGTTGGAACATTCGATTTGATGAAGTTGTAAAGGAGTTTGGCTTCATCAAAAACGAACAAGAGCCTTGTGTTTACAAGATGGAAGGTAGGATAGCACTTGTATTTCTAATCTTATATGTAGATGACATATTGCTGATTGGAAATGACATTCCTATGCTCGAGTCTATTAAGACCTCATTGAAAAATAGTTTTTCGATGAAGGACTTAGGAGAAGCGGCATATATTCTGGGCATCAAGATCTATAGAGATAGATCAATAAGGCTAATTGGATTAAGCCATAGTACATACATTTACAAAGTGTTGAAACGGTTCAGCATGGAATAGGCTAAGAAGGGGTTCTTTCCCATGTCTCACGACATTAAACTCAACAAGACTCAGTGTCCTTCGACTACAGATGAGCGTGTGCATATGAGTAGGGTTCCATATGCTTCGGCTATTGGATCCATCATGTATGCAACGATATGTACTCGCCCAGATGTTTCCTATGTTGTAAGTGTTACGAGCAGATACCAGGATGATCCAGGTGAAGGTCACTAGACAACAGTAAATAACATCCTTAAGTACTTGAAAAGGACATGTGTTCCTAGTTTATGGAGGTGAGGATGAACTCAGTGTAAAGGGTTACACATATGCGAGTTACCTTAACGACTCAGATGACTCCAAATCGCAATCAGGTTATGTGTTTGTCATGAATGGTGGTGTTGTGAGCTAGAAAAGTTCCAAGCAAGATACGGTGGCCTCCTCTTCAACAGAAGCTGAATATATTGCTGCCTCGGAGGCTGTAAAGGAAGTTGTTTGGATTAGGAATTTCCTGATCGCTCTCGGTGTGGTTCAGGGTGCGTCCAATCCCTTGGACGTTTATTGTGACAACAATGGTGCTATTGCACAAACCAAGAAACCTAGACAGCACCAGAAGAACAAACATATTCGCATGCGTTACCATCAGATTCGTGAGTTCGTTGAGGATGGTAGTGTCATGATATTCAAAATACATACGGACTCAACTATTGCTGATCCCTTGACAAAGCCTCTCCTGCAGACCGCGGATGAAGCGCACACAAGATTAATTGGTATTAGATACATTTTAGATTGACTCTAGTGCAAGTGGAGACTGAAGGAAATATGCCCTAGAGGCAATCATAGAGATGATTATATTTCAAATGTATCCATGAGTAATTGTAATGTTCCTTGAATATCCACATCAGGCAACTTGTATTGATTGACAATTATGTGAATTGTTTGTGAAACTCTTTACTTGTATGGTTATTTAATAGTTGTCCCTAGTCGGAGGTCATGTGAGGACACACGTGAATATTAGACTAGCACATCGATTGGTTGATGACTATGTGTCGCAAGTCATAGACATGGAGATGTCAAACCAATGATGTGGATACATGTTATGAACATGGGGTTGGACTGAACTAACTTAAGACTGGCAATTGGACTTGCAGCTCTCTCTACATATCGTGTATGTTTTGTCCTTAGACCTGAGATTGTTACATGTACTTGAGATATGGATCGACCTACTTTGGGGCTATCAGACGCTACTCCGTAATTGGGTAGTTATAAATGTAGCTTTCGGGTTTGTCCTGAAGCATGTTGCAAGGCATGGTCAATCAAGATGGGATTTGCCCCTCTCTACTTGAGAGAGATATCTTTGAGCCCCTCGAGTGATCGGATCTAGAAATGCATGGTCGTGCTACATATGGTTAAGAGTTAACCTAGTAAAGGGATTCCAAATCACAGTATCGAGAAAGGAGGGTCAGCTTGGAGCTAGACCAAATATCATGAGACAAAGGAAAAGACATGTACTAAACCTTGTGATGGTTCGTCCGATATGATCTTTATATGCGTTTAGGAGTTAGCACGTCTTGCTAGAGGCCGCTACCAACTATTGACAGAATAAGTGTATTTGTGTCATGTCTACACGTATATGAACCTATAGGGTCACACACTTAAGGGACTGGAAGCCTAATGAGGATTGGATCCGAATTAGACCAGGCTTAGGCTACTAATGGGTTGCTAATGTAGAAGCCCACTAGGGACACCTATATAAGAGAGGGTGGGACGAGCTGACCAGGGTTAGACCATTCCACCCAGCCGCCACTCCTCACGCATGTGTTACGCGTGCGGACCTAGCAGTCCAGCGTCTGATGCTTCCATCCCGCACATGTGGATACCTCAGAGGTGCTGCATTTGTAGCACTTGGACGAGCCGCGCAATGGGAGCTGCTCGTGGGACAAGGAGGAGGAGGAGGAGACGTAGAACATCTACACTGCCTCGACGCGCTTCATCAAGTTCCGCAACCGCGCGTCTAGTGGTAATCCCGTGATCTATGACAACAGTATTCCTGGTTTACGCGATAGAAAATTTTGATTTGCGCTAGTGTAGCCTACCCGTATCCCTATACGATGCATGCCGGCCATGGTGAGAGAGAGGAGTTGGAGAGGGGGGTTAAAGGCAGGGAGTGGCGACGTGGCTCGTTCGCCTGCGGGGAGCGACGTGGATCACAGAGGTATAATTTTTATATTACCATTGAGAATTCCTTTTCGTGAAAAAATAGTTGGGAATATAGAAGTAACGTTTTAGGAGTATTCTCCCGCTGAACTATGTGAATTCCCCAATCGTCGCCTATTGGTTCCATGAATGCATTCTTGGATGCAAATTTTACTTAGTGAAGAAATTTCTCCAAGATTGTCACATGTTTTTGTTTGCAAATATCGGTTTCTTCATATTGTTTTCTTATATTCTTAAAGAAATAATAGGTTTGTAGCCATATGTTTTGTGAAATTAGTTTAGTACATATTATATGCATTCGTGCAAACTCACGCAACATTATCCTCATAATCTGATTGTCTTAGAGTGATTAGTGCAAGTCAATACCGAGCTTTTTTTTATTGACTTCCATGCAGTTACACCGTACAAGAACGCACAAAACCTATATGTGATATGTCATTATAGGGATGCCATCATCAATATAATAAAGCACAATCATCTCTTATTTTTCTTGATAAATAGACTAACATATGTAGTACCATATACATATCTGAATAAATTGTTTACTCCTTCCTACATTGTTTTTTGGAGCTGCTCAGTAAATTTACTAAAGAGACTATATGAGGTCTAATGCAATCCGCGAGTTACATTAGTGCTCTCATGCCCCCAGGGTATTGGTATTCCGTTCTTAACACTCCCTCTCATCATTCCGGGGTCTAAATGGATCATTTTCCATACAGAAAGATCTCACGACCATGGTGTTTTGGATGTATATGATTTATCCATAATGAACTTTTCACAACTATATGGATATAAGGAGACTGATAACCAAGTATTCCGATGAAATGTGCTCAAGTTGTAAACCTTTTTTTTCCGAAATGGAGACTTAGCCCCGGTCTCTGCATCGGTAGATGCATACGGCCTTTTTATTAAATTTATTATAGTTAAAGTATTACAAAGGATTACATCATGGATCGCACATGGTTGATACATGTATCAACCATCTAAATAGAAAGGAGGATATAAAGTGGCTCTGCATCAATATGATAACCTATAATCAAAACGCCAGTTGCACCGGCTGTATAAATCTTGTGCCACCGACTCTAGTCGGCTGCATCCAGCATCCGTAGTCTCGCGCTGCTCCATAGATTGCAGGAAGGACCATGAACGGATCCAATGAGTAGCTTGTGGGATAACCTGCATGAAAGAAGTATTTTTTGCTTTGTTAAAGATATAATCATTTCGTATGTTCCATATGGCCCAAAGAAGAGCACATACTCCAACTCGGATTTGTACTTTATCTTTCTCAGGCACCCCCCTTAACCAATTACCAAACAAATTATTAATACTAGTGGGAGGGGCTAAATTAAAAGCCATATGTACAATACGCCATACTACTTTTGCAAGGGGACAAGATAAAAACAAGTGTTGTATTGATTCATCCTGAGAACAAAAACAACATTTCTTACATCCTTGCCAATTTCTTTTTATCAAGTTGTCTTTCGTGAGAATTACTTTTCGTTGTAAGAACCACATAAAAATTCTTATTTTAAGTGGTACTTTTATTTTCCATATGTATTTTCGCAAGTATCTAGTATGATCATTCATGTGGTCAAGGTATAGCGATTTTACTGTGAAAGAACCAGAGATTGTTAGCTTCCAAACAAATACATCTGGTTGTTTGGTCAAGTTGATGGTCATCAAACGATGCACTAGATGAAGCCATCTTGCCCCTCTATTGCCTGTTAGCGCTTGTCTGAAACCAATATTTAATGGTGTGTGTGCTAAGACATTTGCTACAGTGACATGTTTTCGCTGCACAATATTATATAAGATAGTATATTGATGAGATAATGGTGTATTGCCCAGCCATGTATCTTCCCAGAACCGAGTTTGCTCACCGTTTCCAATTTTGAAAGCCCCGGTCGAAAAATTCATCTTTAACTTTCATAAGACCTTTCCAAAAAGGGGAGTCTAAGGGTTTTGCCTTGACTTGAGGCAGCGAACTAGTGTGGAGGTATTTATTGTGTATGAGCTCTTGCCATACCCCTTGTTCATTTAATATCTTAGACAACCATTTACTTATCAGGCATTTGTTTTTAATGTCAAGTACATCCACCCCGAGTCCCCCTTGGTCTTTAGGTCGGCATATGATGTTCCACCGAGTTAGTCTATACTTTCTCTTATGTCCATCACTTTGCCAAAAAAACCTCGAGCGAAAATAATCCAATCTTTTCTGTACCCCTTTAGGTATTTCAAAGAAAGATAACATGAATATCGGAAGGCTAGTTAATACTGAATTAATTAGCACAAGTCGATCCCCATAAGACAAAAGCTTGCCAACCCAACTCGCAAGTTTTCGTTCGAAACGATCTTCAACGGGTTTCCATTCACCATTTTTGAGCTTGCGAAAATGGATAGGGATTCCCAAATATCTGAACGGGAATGACCCAGCCTCGCACCCAAACAAGTTAATATATTGCTCCTGATCTTCTTTAGCCCTACCAAAACAAAATACTTCACTCTTGTGGAAGTTTATCTTAAGACCTGATAGCTGTTCGAAGATGCATAGGACGAGCTTCATGTTAAGAGCTTTTTCCAAATTGTGTTCCATAAAAATTATAGTATCATCCGCGTATTGCAGTATGGATATCCCTCCTTCAACTAAATGAGGAATAAGACCCTCGACCTGACCATCCTCTTTCGCTCGAGCGATCAAAATTGCTAACATATCCGCCACAAGGTTAAAAAGCATAGGAGATAGGGGATCTCCTTGTCTTAAACCTTTGAAAGTTTGGAAATAATGACCTATGTCATCGTTTACTTTAATTCCAACACTTCCGCGACTAACAAACTCATCTATCCAACGACACCATTTAGAATTGAAACCTTTCATACGCATTACTTGTTGCAAGAACGACCATTTCACTTTATCATATGCCTTTTCAAAATCTATTTTCAATAAGACCCCATCCATTTTCTTCCTATGAAGTTCATGGATCGTCTCATGCAGAATTAACACCCCTTCTAGAATATGGCGCCCTGGCATGAATGTTGTTTGGGTTGGTTTAATAACTTTTTGAGCCACATCGGTGATCCTATTTGTTCCTACCTTTGTAAAAATTTTGAAGCTCACATTAAGCAAACAAATCGGCCTATATTGCTGAATCTGCACTGCGTTCTCCTTTTTAGGTAGTAGGATCACAGTACCATAGTTTAACCGAAACAAAGGTAATTCACCTTTATGAAAATTCTGAAACAGATTCATCAGATCGTATTTAATTATCTCCCAAAACGTTTGGTAAAATTCAGCGGGAAACCCATCTGGCCCCGGAGCTTTATTCTTTTCCATTTGCATAATTGCATCATACACCTCTTTTTCTATAAAGTCGGCTGTAAGAATAATATTTTCCTCTTCAGAAAGTTGTGGAATGTCTCTAATTTCCGATTCAATTAAAGAAAAGCTATTCTGGGCCGATGCCCCAAACAACTTTTTATAAAACTCCGTAATGTAGTTTTTGATGTTTTCTGGACCTATAATTGTCCTTTCATCTTGTTCAAGTTGAAAAATCTTTTTTCTTCGATGCTTGCCATTTGCAATCAGATGAAAGTACTTAGTGTTATTTCCTCCTTCTTGAATATGTTTTACTTTTGCATGCTGTGCCCATTTGGTTTCTTCATCACGTCGGAGTTTGGCGATTTTATCATTAGCCTCTCTAAGTTCCTCTCTCTCGGAGATACTAAGAGGCGCGGTTTCCGCTTTAATGTCAAGTGAGTCAATGACATTCAAAAGCTTTTCCTTTTCAATCTTATACATGCTACTTAAATTTCTTGCCCAACCCCTAAGAAAATTCCGAAGGTGGCGGACCTTATTCTGCCAGAGCTCCATTGGGTTTTTTCCTTCAGAAATGACAGCCCACTCTCTCGCTATCATCTCATAAAATCCCTCAAATTCTAAACCTAAACATAATTTGTCGTCTTCTAAATACTTTATCTCAAATTCTTTCATTAATTAGCGTGTGACACAATTTTATCAATTGCACTCTTTCCCTCAACATGATGCAAAATCACTTTGAAATTCTCTTTCTAAAAACACGTGAGCAGTCGTCATTATTGGAGAATCCTTTGTGAAGAAAGAACCTTGCTAAGTCGGTTATACCGTTCTTTACCCGACTGCTTCAAACCATAAAATGACTTCTGCAATTTTACGCAACATGTTGTGATTTGTATATGGATTTGGAATTTATGTCGATCAAGGACCTTCATGTTAATATTTGCAACAAGTGACCCATGTCACCACATCCATCAGTTGCATGGACAAATTTATTTGTATAGCCAATGATATTACGTATGATCGCAATCGATATTGGGTCTATGCATAAACCTTTGTGGTACTAATCTTGGCATAGTATTTAGTTTCTCTTTGCACAAAAACCCATTTAGCTCTCACGAGGAAGCATTTATGAGAACTTTGTATTACTTGGAAGAATTCCTCATTTTTGTTAAGCCAGCGCAGGCAGTTCTACTTGTTGGCATGCAAATGGTCATTTTATCCGAAGATTCCATAGCCTGCGTATGGCTTCTTGTATGTAGAAAGAGTTTTTTTTTAGGTACAGCTTTCGCTTTCCAGTTTGTTCAGGTGTATCGAGATCTATAAAATTTGTTACATGAGGACTTTTCGAGGGAAATCCGCGCGTTCAATGGGCTGGCTGAGCCCTGAGGCCAGTCGTCAGAGCATGGACACGGTCCAGCCGTCCAGGGAATGGAACAGGGTGAGTGCAGGCAGGCAGGGCCGGCAGCAGCTGCCCACTGCAAGTCTGCGAGGCGCAGCAGCCCGATAAAAGCGAGGGAGAAAGTGAGGTGGACGTAACACTACTGCGCGCTGCCTGCCTGCCTGGCTACGAGCCGGGGGCCCTTTTCTCCTCCTCTTTTACTTCACTCCTCGCTGTCGCTGTTCGTGTATATATAGTTTTTTTTTAATACTTTTGCACGCATGCATCCATGCATTGCTTCTCTCTCCACGGATCGATGCGCACGATGCAGACGTCGCCATGCCATGCCACCCGAGTAGTACTGTACGTACGTAGCATCTGGCGTTGGTGTGACCCCGGTTGGGTTTTGGTGCCTTGCTCGTCCTCGCTCTCGCCACTCCGGCCTCGACAGCGGCGGCAGCGAGCGACAGGGCCATCAAATTTGGCAGCGGCAGTGCGGAGGCAGGCGCGTCAACAGTCTTATGTACACGTAGTACCCAAAAAGCAGAGCAACGCCATCAATACTCTTGGTCCAACTCGGCAGAGGGCGTAGTACGTACTATCTCTGTTTGGGATTATAAGTCCCGCGCGGATAACTAGGTTGCCAATTTAAACAACAAAATATACATACTCCCTCCGATCCAAATTAATTGACTCGGATTTATTTAGATTCGGATGTATCTAGCACTAAAACATGTATAGATACATCCGAATCTAGACAAACCGAAGTCAATTAATTTGGATCAGAGGGAGTATTATAATATAAAAATTATACCATTAGATACCTTAGAGATTATATTTTCTAATGATATAATTTTTTAATATATAAGTTATATTTTGTTGGTCAAATTAACAACCTAGATATGCGCGTAGGACCTATAATTCCGAACAGAGGGAGTACTTCGCGTGTCCAACTCCGGCCCTCGTGTTTCGGGTGTATTGCGGTGAGGACGACCAATACATTTATTTTATTGAATTTCACAAATAATATATAAAACGGGCAAATTACAAATCTGTTGGTCGGTCGGCCGTTCAACAGACGACCCACTGGCTTCGTGCGTTCAACGGACGACACACTGCGACGAATCACCCTGCAGACAATGCTAGGGGTTTGCAGGGTGTGTCGTCGTCCGTTGAACGGACGAAGGCAGTGTGTCGTCTGTTGAACGGATGAAACGAGTCTGTTGTCTGTCGAACGGCCGACCGACCAACAGATTTACAATTTATCCATTTTATGTATTATTTGTGCAATTCAATAAAAAAAATATTATTTAAAAAAATAGTATAAGATATTTTAGGTTTTCGAAATAAGGGTATCTAGACTTTATTATGAAACGAACGGAGTATCCCTAACCGCTGCATGTACGTAACGGTAACACCATACTACATCCATACTATGCTGATTGGTGGAGGGTGAAGATATGCATACCTAATGCCCTAGTAAGCTGATTTTGCAACCATGAGAAACAAATTAGCAATGTTTCCCCTTCGAGAGTAAAAAAATACAGGCCTGCCGAGATTTCGAGAACAAAATTCTCGAAGAAAGTGATAAAGATCAATTTGCCTAATACTTCGATAAATAGTTGAACGCACTAGCTCCAGTGATAAGAATTATGTCAAGACCTAATAATCAAATAATTGCTCCAAATATATATATGTGTTCCTAGACTAGGAACAAACCGTGTACTGTGTACATGTGTGGACCATAATTCAGGCACCAATAAAACGAAGGTAACATGATAACCAATTAAAGGCCATTAATCCAAGAAAGGCTAGAAGGGGGGCTATCAGAAACAGCTCAACAGATGTGTCCTGGAAGAGATCTTGGGTAGAGGAGGGGAAGACGCGGGAGACAAGAACATGCCCAACCCAAATGGCTACAGGACGTTGATAGTAATGTTAATGTGGGCGCCTGGGTCCGGCCATGGAGGAGCCACACCGGCCGTTCAGGGTCTCTACACATTTTGGCCTCCGGCAAGTTGGTTGTGACAAGATATGCGTTCATGATTACAGGACCATCAACAATTTTTTCTAACAAAACGGGTAATATTGTCTTATTTTATTTAAAACGACAAAAGAGAATTGATGGTTAATTGGTGGAAAATCTGCCTAAAACAAATACAACGCCCCGAGCCGACTGTCGTGGAACACGACCGCCTCAAGGGCACACATAGCCAACCTGACCACCAACACAAACCGCACACATAGCCTAGAGTGAGGGACTTCGACGAGGTTGCCTCCTGATGTTATCGTCATCATTCCTCCACGAGCGAGCAACTCCGATTTCACTAACGAGCGGCCATCAAGAAGACCTATTCTTAGCGGCCTCGCGAAGCCCATGTCGACACATGCCAAACAGTTGGCCCTTCGCATAGACACTACCAGCTTCAATTCTGATGTTGAGCTTTGAGGAGGAGATATGCAAGACTCGTGCCAATGAAGATCATCACGACCAGGCCATCCACCACATGACATCATCGCTGCAGGAAACCAACCGCAGCTCCGAATTCACATGGGAGGACCAACACGAAGACCCACCGAACACGCTGGAACAAGAGCCGACTACCAAAGTCATTACCGTGACCAAACCATCACTCCTTAGCGTCATCGTTGCCGCCCAAGCCACCACGCGGAAACCTCACATCACCTGTCGGGAAACAGCCGACGGATGCCGTGTGAGTCCAGACCAGCAAGCGGGACTGAAGGGATCTAGATCTTCAAAGCAATGCCCCAAAGAAGGAAAGCAACATAGTTGCGACTATTGAATTGTATGCACTAGCCAACGCAACCAAAAGTCCGAACTGATGGAGAGGACTATGCAATATATTTCAACATTCACCCTACGTCTTTCGTCCTTTGACCTATTGTGACGTATGTTTTGGAGAGCCGCAATATTTGTTTTCAATTTTTGCGTTGGCCAGGATTTGATCCTAGTACCTCCTGCTCTGATACCATATTGAATTGTATGCACTAGCCAATGCAACCAAAAGTCCAAACTGATGGAAAGGATTATGCAATATATTTTAACAGCGACGCCCTCACCCCACCGAGCCGGTTCTAGACTTTCACCCGAAGAGCTTGCTTTGAGGCAAGACAAAGTCAAAGAAGACTCCACAACGATGCCTCCAAGGAGAACACGACGCCCATAGACGCTATCGTTGTTGGCCAGCAAGAGTCGGTTAGAACTTTCTCCTAAAGCTTCTAAATGTTCGCCTCATGCAATCATCTACGCCACCACTGACACTCACACCATGTTGTGGTGACCGCGCCAACACCACACCAAGACCAACACCACCCTCGAAACCAAGATCTAGCTGCCTAGATCTGGTAAACACCCATAGACGTGCCGCAACCGAAGGAGCCGGGCGTATCGGCCACTGCGGGAGTGGGCCACCACGAGATCTTGGAGGGAGGGCCACCACCCCACCACACTGAACCATATGAGCCACTGGGAATGGTCCGGACTAGATTGTCACCACCTCTGCACCGGCCAGCCATCGAAGACAGAGCCACCAGGCCGACGGTGCAGCACCGCCTTGCAGTTGAACACCACCTTGTTGCGCTATGGAGGGAGGCCCGAGCCTCACCTGTCGCCACTAATTGGGGCCGCCGCCCCAGGATCCAGACTCTGCCGCCACGAGAGGCATCCAGAGGCCCCAATCCCCGTAGGGAACGAGGTGTGCCGGCACCACAGACCTAGCAGCGGAGAAATTAGAGGTAAAGATGTTGCAGAATTGTTGTGAAGGACATGTGTACACATATTAGGATATGTGTATCCAAATCTATCTATTATTGTAACAATATATAGATGTCTAACATATACATCACTTTAATCCACGATCATCGTAATTATTTGAACCGTTAGTTCTATAATTGGTGGCTAAGATTTAAAGATGAAAGAAGTTGATCGCAAGCCATGTACGACTACATCACTTATAGAAATAGGTGCACTTAATTTCAGCAACAAATTTTGTTTTTAGCAGTTTCAACAATAATCCACAGAAACAATAGAACCTATTGCGATTTTTTTTTGACATATGTTGATCCGATCACTATATCTGTACTGCATGCATGAGGTGCATAAAAGAAGATCATTAACATCACATGCAATTTATAATTTTATGATATGGCATGATCCTTTCTTCTTTTTTCAGTGTAGAACCTCCCTCCATGTCCGTGTGTAGAACTTCTTCACACACATTGAACTCCTTCTTCGTGCATGACAAACCATAGGGATTCACCAATGCATGATCATCGCCATGATCATCGCCTCTGTGTCTACTACAAGAACAACTATTGCTATCAGCTATAGCTAATAAAGTAAATGTATTACATAAAGTTGACACATATGCCATAAAAGACAATCATATGGCACCAACCATCATGTTGCATCATGATTCATGGATCATGAATAAATTACATCGTATAGCATATCATACATAATATTTTATGAAAATGACAGAAGACTATACCACATCACATGCACATCCTCTAAAAACGAGTTAGATGCCTCTAAACATTTTGCAAGTTTTACGACGTTGTGAGGATTTCCGAGAAACTACCTACATTACCAT
The DNA here is from genome assembly GCA_916181665.1 of Avena sativa. Lineage (NCBI taxonomy): Eukaryota > Viridiplantae > Streptophyta > Magnoliopsida > Poales > Poaceae > Avena > Avena sativa. Next base: position 328,839,774 of record OV702295.1, on the reverse strand, counting down.
CAAGTGTGATACTTCATATGTTATATTAACTTGTAGGGTGTATGAGACACGATATATCGTGACAAATCTCGAGCCATATACTAAACTTATTTATAGACCCCCATGTAGATCTTTATCTACATTGCCCTATCTTGTTTGCAAGATATATCTTTCCTTACCATAGAGAGACCCACTGAATTGAAGCACACCTTTGATTTAGAATTCAACCAGATATACTCAGAAGCAACTAGAAGAATCACGGATATCCATAACTATAAAAAATCTCTCTACACCCTAAGGATCAACAATTGCAAATTTTAGGGAAGCAACGTGAAGATCAAATAAAAATATCTAATCTAATCAACTTGCATGAATAGATCTAATCTATCATCAAGGGAAGAGATACAATCTAACCTAGTCGCATGAATAGATCTACTCTAATCTCATGCAATACTCATACATCTCACATCTACTTTAGATTATCGTGATCTATGCATAGACCGCTCTCATACTACTGATGGGATTCGCAAAGGAAAAACATTTGACCTACACAGCTCTGATACAACTATTGGGATTCGCAAAGGAAAAAACATTCAGCCTACACAACATACCAATGGTCAATCTATGGAGATACACGTAAAAGATTGGATGTAGACCTAATTGGATAAATCTAGATCTATATCTAAATAAACTCACCGACGAATGCAACACAAGAGATCTCGGTGAAGTTTTTGATGACAATCATGTCGATCTACGAAACTAGGACAATACCTTCTAGCCACGAGGAGAATTTCCACTCGAAGCGAGGATCAAACAGACGATTCCTCCATAGGTTGCATGGATACAACCCCCAATATGTAAAGCGTTCCATCGTCTAGAGCATCGTGATGACGGTGATAATTTTGCAACCTTCTAACATGCATGTATGGAGAAGTCTCCATGAGGGGGAGAGAGATGTAGACACCACCTGGAGAGAATATTGTGTGTCTTTAGTGGGAGGGGTGGCTCTCTCTATATAGGAGGAGGGGAAGGAAAGGGTGCCTTAGGGTGGCCGATGGACAAGGTGGGGATAGAGGTAATGCCTCCCCTCCCATATGGTAAGTGTAACTCCCACATTAAATGGATATCATTCCCTTCCGATCACTGCAAGATATCATATATGTATAATTATGCAAGATATTCCCATAACTTTAATAGAAGATATAATCCAAACTTTCCTAAAATAGTTGCAAGCAAAATAGGAAGGTTTGGCGCATCTCCTAGGAGGTCCATGCACCATCCCATGGTGGTCCTTGGTAGCCCATGCGCTGTCGCTCTCATGGGCTAAACTTTCGGTCCATTTCTTCCCGAAACTATTTCGTATACGAGAATGACTTCGTTTTCTCCCCAAAACTTCTTTTGATTTCTCAACAACATGAAACCAACTTTGGAACCATTCCGTTGAATCTCGAAAACACTTCCGATGATACCGGAACTATATTCCTACTTTGGATTATATCTTCGAAACAATAATTCCATTTTCCCTCTTAAACTATTTGAATAAGTGTCTACAAAACTTATCCTGGCTGACTCTATCAACCACGTACCATATATAAAATTATGACAACTTTATTGTATGTTCTTAAGCGTGTGATCCAATAAGATTCGGTAATATGCAGACATGACACCAAAAACTCTTTCGGATCAATAAAACCAATAGCGGGGCCTCAACACCCATGATGGATTATTTATATTACACGAATCATCGAGTGAACCCGTTTATTATACAAGTGTTAATCCTTCTTCTTCACGAATATATATTAGTGTGAACCTGAGGCAACATGTCGGTATCCTTGTGAAGCAACAGTTGATCATTATATTTGTCATCCTTTACTAGTTCACTCTCTTTAACTCATTCGTACTCCAATGTTTTTATGATCAATATCAAACTTGTTTGCACAAACTATATGGTGACATTATAATACTAAGTGGGTCTGGATTATATCTCTCCATCGTCAGGAGGAGATAGATTCCATTCTTGAACTACCTAAGTTTGCAAACATATTTTCCGAAGTACCTAAAGATCACTTACTTACCACTTTTTCAAGTGATGTTTGGATAACCTCCAAAATAAAATCTTCTAGCATGAGGTCAAGGATGTATGCATAAGGTAATGATCATAATTAAATGTTAACTTAGCATGACAACCATATCTCATAGTAAATCATTCGTTGGATCAGTTTAGTGCTCTTATTATATCAACAATGTAATCCTTTTTGTGGCTGATATCATTTGTTACCATAACAGTTAGACGCATAATCAGGAACTAGATCATCTCACAACACATAAAGTAGTCCTAGAGGCATGACTAGGAACAACCCAGTGTTCATCTTTGTACATCTTTGTACATCCTAGAGGCCAGTTTACGATGCCCCCTCCTTCAACCTCCGGCGGGAGGCCCTTTTACCTTGCCTATTCATGGCGAGGACGCTACTGGCGATGGTGGCAATAGAATCGCCGGCGAGGTCGAAATTTGCGCAAGGACTCGATGGCTTTTGGAATTTCTTTCTAAGGTTCTTTGTGTAAATTGGAAGGACATGGTTGTAATTTGTTTTCTTTTAGGTCCTTTTTGCAGCATTGTATCAATTTTGATAATATAATGCCAGTTCTAGGACCTTCAGGTACCTTCCCTTTGTTAAAAAAATATAAGTTTGTCTTTGATTCTCACAATCAAGACACATATCAGTTTTAGGATAGAATTACAAACATAAATAATAAACTTAGAGTTACATCACAATCATTATTATTATTATTGCCTCTAGGGCACTAACTCCTTCACTTTGAAATATGATTTTTCAATTTTTCAAAGTAAAGGGATCCTAAAGCCAAGAGCCATCTGTCCTCACTCGATCATAAATCTCATTTCATATCTTGATGAGGGGATGAGTACACTTTATCTCTACCTTAACTCTTTCTTTGTTTGTCCTAAATTCATGTGTTTGTTTCGTGTGACCTCTAGTAGATCTATTGTTGACATGGTTATACCCCACGGGTACACAACATTAGCATACCTGGTCCAGCCCAAGGAAGGCCCACGACAGGATAAGCAGCCTACGGAGACTTCGGGTGGCCCAAGCCCATGATGCCTTCGGATCCTTGAAGAACAAGACTAGAGTAGATAGAATTTCAAAGAGGACAAACCCTAATCTGTAACCGACTCGACCTGCGCCCGGGACCTGCCTATCTATATAAAGTCTAGGAGGGCACGGCGAGGAGGACAATACTCACCTCATACGCACCTCATGCCAGATCGCATCTGCGCACTCCTGTAACCTTCGGTTCCGCCGTAATCAAGAGAAGACAAGCAGGAGTAGGGTTTTCTGTTAACACCCGGATTTTTAATCCCAGATGTCTTTTATGCCATACATCGCAATCCCAGGATACCATTTTTGCGAGACATAACAGATTGTATATCACAGTACATCATCCATTACAAACCATACATAAGGTCTTACAACAAATAAAGGATCTCATTATCCAGTCTTAATACAATCATAGCAGCGGAATAACGTAATAATAACGATAGCATGCGTGAAGCTCCATCTTCATGGTCATTGGCAATGCTGACGATGGGAGATGATCCTAGTTGTCGTAACCTTCCTGCGGTCCATCCTCCTGATAGTCCTCTTTATAGTCTGGCCACAGAAATAGCCAGGGACAAAGCCATGAGTACTCTTTAAGTACTCGCAAACTAATACTAACAAGTGAAGTGGTTTTGAATAGGAATACTAAGCTCTAGGTTGTTTTGCAAAAAGCCAGGTTTACCTTAACTAAGTTCAGAAGCAAAGAAAGCTAGTTGAAAGTTTTATAACACCTAAGTGGGAACTCAAATTTTCATATCACAACCCTGTTGTGGTCAAGTCAAAGTCATGATTCATTTCATAAGTCATTTTGAAAATATCTAACGACGGAAGAGTATGGCTACTCCAACTGTCCATAACCGCGGACGCGGCTATTTGAATAGTTTGACACTCTGCACAGGTGGTACACTTTCACCACAATATTCGATACATCCGTTAGGAAAAATTCTGAATTCACCATACTCAGTATGCGGATAATCAATCCTAACCTTTCAATTACACACCTAGTATAGGCACCTCTCCTATGAGTTTGGCCTCCCAACCATGACCAACTGTCATCTTGGAGACTGCACATGTGGACAATCTTCACAAGGTAGCCTCGGTTCAAACCTTGGTCGCAAGGGAACCCATACTAAGGTATATAAACTTCCAGTCAAGCCCTACCCACATTTCAGGTATTGTGGCTGTACAGTAAAATTGGAATGGTATCGCATCTAGACAACCATCAGTTTTATAAAGGGCTAAGGCTCATGCCTCAACATTTTCATTATCAAAATCATCTGGTGTTCAAGAATATATGTCAAAACATTTCAGTAGAATGACTCATCATTCTAAGGTTTTCATAACCATTTTCACCTAGTATTCCCATCTAAAGTGATCAAGTTTTATGCTTAGCACTAGCATCTACAAGTGGGGGTAAACACTAATGAGGCGTGATAATCAAGTGTGACTTATCTAAATCCAATCTCATGCCTCAGGATGACATCAAGATCTACCTAACTTAGGCCAAGTTTTATGCTCTTTATGCTACCTTTAATAATCTTTCTAAAATATACAAGTCACTAAGTAAACAAAACTAAGGAGCTTTGATAAAGAAATAAAATAACTAAGCTTGCAAGTAAAACTGGGATTTGGTATCAGTCATTGATATAACTAAGGCATGCCTAGTGCATTGCATAGGTTATCTAACTTTCACAGTTGCAAGTGTTATCTTGCAAGGTTAACTTGTTTTGTGAAGCTTTCCTTGTGTAGCGCAGTGGTTGAAGTTCTCCTTGGCTTCTTCCTCGTAGTAGTCTCCTTCCTCCTCGTATCCTTGGTCGTTACTAGTGTCTATAAATAAATATGAGGTACACAATCACCAAACAATACTTAACTAATTCTATTTATCACACCAAGTTTCACACTAGATGATCTAGCATCATCACTATTATCACAAAGATTAAAGCACTTGTTTTATTTATTTTATTTTAGAAAAGAATTTCTACTCATTGAAAAACTACTTAAGATTTAATATTCTCCAACTAAAATAGGGGATCATGTTGACACATGTCATCACCACATATTTCAGTACTTGGGAATGTGACTTAAAGTGGTGTCACAATTTAATAAGGGTTAACCTTTTTATTTTAATTAAATAAAGTGACTAGAAATGCCTATGGGGCATTCTTTTATTACTTGTACATTATTACTGCAAGTAAACCTAGATATTTTTATATATTCAGAAAGGTATTATCAAATGTGATTTTTGAGAGTTGGAATCAACTCAAAAGCTATTATGGTTGAATTTTGAAAAATGTTTGAATGCAGAAAAGCTTCTGCCTTGTTATTTTTACTATAGGTGATCTATAATTCCAAATTATTTGAATCCAATGTGATTGGATTAATAATTTCAATACCTTTCCAAAAAATTAGTTTCATGCAATTTGGTTCAGTGAATCTCCCTGGATTGATTTTTGAATATAGAGACAGAACTAAGTTTAAAACTAAATGGAAAAACCTAAGTTTGAATTACTGGGTCGCGCGGGAGTGTAACTGGGCCGGCCCACTATGCATAGCATGCACGAGCGGGTTCAAATGGATGTCCCCACCAGTCTGCGAGACAGGGGGTGTGAAGGGGTATAGGGTGATTTGGGCCGTAGGATTAGAAGCTAGATCTACGGCTGAGGTTCATCGTCCACGTTTGAACAGAACGAGGCGAGGTCGAACCCTAGCGCGGCCAGTGGGGGATCAGTGGCGGCTCACCAGGGCTCTGGCGATGGTCGGCGATGGGGGCCGACGAAGTTGACGACGACGATCCTCCTGGTACCGGTGGCTCCTCCTGGGGCGACTCCAATCAACGGTGCCCTTCTCCTCCAGTAGCGGCAAGATTCGGTGAAATTCCGGCCACCTGGTGCTCGCCTTGCTCCGGGTATGAGTGGGTACTATCAGTGAGAGGTGGGGAGTGAGATGGTGTGATGAATTCGAACGGGGGAGGCCTCTATTTATAGTGCGAAGAGGAGACCAGAGGGCGTGGTTGGAGCTCGTCGTGGTCGTCTGCACAACGAGCTAACGGCATGGTTGTGGGTAGGGGACGGTGCGCTACCTCCTTCGAAGCTCAACGGCATGGTGGAGAGGCATGGGGCAGTGCGGATTGGTCGGAACACTGTGATGCTCTGGGCGGGTTCGACGGGAAATTTGATGGCGCACTGGCTCTCCTAGTCGCGCAGCAACGAACGGGCATGTCTGGGCGGTTCCTGGGGCGGTGGTGATCACGCATGCGAGCGGTGAGGGCGGGGCGCGGTCTGTGCGAGCGTCTCGAGCGCGGCGCTCTGGCGTGCTCTCATCATGCTTGCAGAGAGGCTGGGCGTGCTCGTTTCGAGTGGTCCAGTGGCTGGCAAGGCTTGGGCACTGGACAGGGGTGGCGGTGGACGGTGGCTTGTGTCCCAGACAAGGTGGCTAGGCTTGGTGAGGCTCCTAGCTTGCTGTCGACATTGGGGTGGCAAGTTGGGCTCGACCATGGTCACCATTGATGACAATGTCAAGCTGACAGTGAGCCAGGTATTGTTAAATAAGTTAGATCATCTACTAAGAGTGTGTTGTGAGCTAGAGAGGGAACAAGTTAGGCACAACACTGCTCACTATAGTGTTTGATGTTTTATTTGATTTGTGTTTACAAGGTGTTTGATGAAATGGACGCAAGAGATTTAAATTTGAATGTTTGAGTGAAACTTGGTGGGTGTACTAGTCACATACTAGGTAGTCTCTGGTTGCTTGGAATGGTCAAGGTGCACTGGTTTGGTGGGGTTTTGAGAAATGGTGATCTTCACATATGATATAGATTCAATTTTGAATTGTCATTTGAATCAACTTACTAAATGTTTCTGTGGGTTTGCAAGGTGGGCTTGGGTTCACTTTCACTTGGTCTAGCAAGGGGTGAAAAGAAATGAATTTGTTTATGTTTAAAATCTTGGGCTAGAAACTCTCAAAGTGGCCTAGTGAGCAAGATTGGCAAAAATGACCATTTGCTTGTTTTGTTTGTTTCTGCTTGGATTTGATTTAGATGATGTTGTTTTCATCTTTAAACTATTCCTTGCTATTCACAACAATCACACAAGTCCATTCATGCATTCATACATTCATCACATACACACATGCATTCATATGATTTTAATTATAAAAGTTTTTGTTACCCCTAATTTTGGGTGATTGGAATTGATAACCTTGATTAATATTTTTGGGATGTTACATTTTCCCTCCGGGGGCCTAAACCTGTGTAAACCTCGTGTCCCCGTGTTGTTTGTCTGTTAACCGTTCCGCGATCTCCAGCATCCCCATCTTCTCCAAAACCCAATTCCATAACAATGAGCATTGACGAGATTCAACCTCGTCAATTGGCGCCGTCCGTGGGAACTAGGGACGCTGATTGTGCGATCATGACGGTCCCATCCAGAGCGATCTAAAACTCGTCGGTGACAGAGAATCACCTCCTCTTCGGCACCTTCGACTTCATCGCCCACTCGCCAGCCACCCTGAGGGATTTCGAGTCCGTCGACGATGGGCTCGAGATGCTATTCAGGAGCTTCTACTTCGAGGTGGGGCAGACCGGCACCCTCCGCTTCCCAGAGCGGGTGCCACCACCGTCCAGCAGGCCCGCTTCATGGGTCCCACCCATCGGCGTGTTACGCACATCGATGCTGATAGACGAGTCATATGACAGCAGCTGCTGCAACTCAGATCTGTGAGGTCCTCCCTCGGATGAAGGAACCTATGGTTCCAGATCCGAAAGTTGCGGCAGCAGCGATCCAACTCGCGGATGCTACCTATGCACCGTGGTCATCCAAAGAAAAGTAGAACCACCGCCAGGTTCGAGTGCTCCTAACCCACCTCCCAACCCACAAGGTGAGAACGGAGGACACGGGGGAGCTCCATCGCTCAGGCCCAACGAAGGCGATGCCAACGCCTACCAGAAGATCAACCTCAGCAAGGAAGGATGGCGCCAAGCACACGAGGCTGTGGCAGGCAACGTCATCCTACATGTGAATGCTTCACGGGATCTACTGATGGCCTACCACCTCCTTCTCATCAGCGAGCATAATCGGCAGGTGAAACTGCAGGAGGAACTCGACAAACACAAGTAGGCGGCTTAGGAGTCTAGCACGCTGCAAGCTGCGCTCTCTGCCGCTGGCGGCTCCAGCTCGCACGGCAATAATGACAACAAGCATCGCTCCCGCACGGAGCACATGGACCCTGCCGCACGCCGCAAAGTCACCAGGGCCCTCAACACGTCCTTCATGACGATCGATGTGAACGGCAACGTCATGCCGAAGACACCGCAGGCTGCGATCATGGCGACCACTACATACCTCGCGTCCCACCCACCTCTGGTGGGTGACCCGAATAGCGCCATGCACAAATCTGCGCCGGCCGGTCTCGGACTCGTCTGAGCTGCACTCCACGATGAGGCTCCTGCGGAGCCAAAGAAGAAAGCTGCGGTCAAATTCACCCGCAGCCCTACACCCTCATCCGACGAGGACGAGCACGATCTGCCTCGACGTCGGAAGAGCCCACAACGCCGCAGCAGAGACTACGACGCTTGAAACGATCTCACCCAGCGCAAGATCGACAAGTCACATGCTAAACGTGAGTGTTCAACCGAATCCAACGAGGATGACGATGGAGAGCTCTGCGGAGCCAGATGCTTCAGCAGATCTGTTCGGCGGATGCGGATGCCAAAAAATTTCAAGCTTCCTTCGGACACTCCGAAGTTCGATGGCACACAGGACCCGAAAGCCTGGCTCAGAGACCACCTCTCATCCGTCAAGCTGCACGATGGAAAGAGGAACACCGCCATATAGTGCCTTCAGCTGTAGCTGACAGGTGCAACTCGGATCTGTCTCAGCAGCCTATCCTCAGGCTCCATCCGAAGCTGGGTGGAGCTGTCATACAGCTTCATCCGCAACTTCAAGGGCACCAGCAAAAGGCCAGCCTCGATCGAAGAACTCCAGGCCTGCACCCAACGTACGGGCGAGAACATTCGCTCGTACATCCTACGCTGGTCACACATCAAGAACTCTGCCGTGCACATCTCCGAGGAAAGGAAAATCGACGCCTTCAAGGATGGTGTCAAACGCCCAGACTTTAAGGAAGAACTTGGGCGCGTTAAGCCCAATACGCTCGACCACCTAATGGACATCGCCAACCGATGGGCAGATGGCGAGGACTCCCTCCACCGAATGCATTCGGATGGCGAGGACGAGTATGGCCGCAGGCGAGAGCGCCGCAGCAAACGAAGATCACATGTCTACAACGATCGTGACGGAGTCGACATGGTTGCGGCTGGCTACGCCGACCGACACAACAATGGCAACCACAGCAGCGGATATCGCGGAGGCAACTTCCACGACGGAGGATGACCCACAAAAACATGGCAACGTCGCACCCGTGACGACGAACCCTCGGCATACGACAAACTGTCTGGCCCTTGCACCATCCACTTCTACATCGACAAAGAGGATGGCAAGAAGAAGGCCAACCACATGCTAAAGGACTGTCACGAGTTCCAGAAGCTCAGTGAGGGTCTAACCCAAATGCGACGTCAGATCATGAACCCTGGATTTGGGCCCACACCTGCACCAGGTGACATCACCCACGAATCTCCTCCACCACCACCCGTTGGATCGTCGAATCCAGCGATCGCACCCGCACCAAACAATGGCGCGGGAGGATATCCGCCGCTAAAAGGGTCCCTGATGATCTAGAAGGGGCGCCTAACCAATAGGGTGCAAAAGAAGATCAGCCGCCAAGTGAGCCTGGTGGTATCCTCCCCACCAGCCATCCATTAGTACCTCAGTGGCTCGGAGTCCTGCATCACGTTCGACCATTCGGATCACCCACGCCAGATCCCTCGCCCAGGTCATGCTGCCTTGGTGCTCGAGGCACATATCGGAGGGTTCGAAATGAGCCACGTCTTCATGGACGGCGGCAGCGACTGTAACACCCTACTTTTAGATAATCTATAATTAGGGTTTGTTTGTGCATCATGAGCATCATCCTCTAAAAATGCAACCAAGAAATTAAATGCAAACCCTAATCTCCCCTCCTCTCTATTTGAAAATCAATTCAAATGGTTTTGAAATATTTGAAAAAGTACCAAAGTGTGTGGAGCCCAATTTGAATAAAAGGGTCCTTACAATATTTTCCATATATTTGTAAACCTCCTGGTATTTTTGAAATCCTCAAACAGATTCAAATTTGAAATTACAAAGAGAAAATACAAAACGGAATTAGAAAAAGGATTTCAGAAGAAAAACTGCAGCCAGAGCACTCCCTGGGCCGCAGCCCAGCTTCCCTCTCCCGACCTCTGTTGGCCTTCCAAGGAAGAGGGCTAATCATTGTGGCATTAAGAGAAGGTTAGTACGTGTGGGTAAAGTTGTACACCCCTGCAGGGTAATAATCTTTTCGAAAAGCCGCGTTCACGGTTATGAACGACTTGGCGACCGGACTCAAGATCATAGATAACTTTAACCTAATCGTAAAACTTGGCAGATCAACGTGTGCTTAAGGATGCTTCCTCATGGGTATGAGGGGGTGATCCTAGATGAGGTTTGATGATGATTTGGTGGATATCAAGAGATGATGATCAATACTTTGGAGATGTCGCTCTCTTATCCCCTTTTAAAATACTCTGACTAGACGAGCTTCTTCTCCCTCTTGTTTTATAAACAAAAGTGGCTTTATGCAAAACAACTCCACCAGCTATAAGTCTTGCGGAGTACACCCTGTACTCACCCTTGCTTTGTTGATACTTTTGGCAGAGTAAGTGTTCCCTGAAGATCAGTTTGGTACTACATCGACATCGACGAGTAGCTTGGGGTTCCCGGCCGGCAGCCTGGAATCTATGGGCTGGGACGTCATCGTTATGCTTCAGGCCTCTTAGGCCATTTGTTAAGTTTGCTATACTTAATACCATAATTTTCCTTCCATTGTTTGATGTTTGCGGTCAGTGACCTATGCTTGTAATAATTTGGTTCTCTGCTCAGTTATGAGCTTGATGTAATAAATTTTGTGTCGTAGGGTCACTGTTGTGTTACCGATTCTTCACTGGATATTCTTGAGCTCAAGGTTAAGCTTGTTTCAGACGGAGGTCTGGGATTTTTTTAGCCCTGATCCCGGGGGTGTCACAGTTCCTGGTATCAGAGCAGTAGCGACCGTAGGAAAACCTTGCTATTGGTCGATGTTGAGTCTAGTGTTTGTGAAAACTATTTTAAAGCTGAAAAGTATTTGTGAAAACTCTAGTATGCTTCTTTTTCTTCTTATCCAGTTTCGCTCTAACTCTGGGTTATCTTATCTGGTGTTGATTTTGGAAGAGTTTTGATATCTATTCTTGTCTTTCAAAACTTAGGTGCCTCCTTGGCATGTTGTTTCTATGCCAGTTGACCTAGTGTTGAGTTCTTTATAGTTGTGTGTGTTGTGAATTCCTTGTTTCCCTTTGCTCTTGGTCATCTGAGAGATTTCTTTCCATCATGATCTCTCTATCTTTCGGACCCACAATATTATATTGTTGGATCTGCAGTGTTCTGTTCTAGGCTTCGAGGTTTCCTTTCGCCTCGTGTGCCTGCTTTTTTATTTGTTTGGGTACTTCAGAGGTTGTTTCTTCTCTTGGAAGTTACCTCATGATCACTACCTTGCGGTGTACGCAGTGTCACTCAAGTAGTAGTTACTCTTTTCTCGGGTTTTAACCCTTGGACTTGAACCTAAGATCCCCAATTGTGCTGGATTCTGGTGTTGTGAATCTTGTACATGAAGCTGATCTTTAAACCAAGATCCGTTCCTTTGACCCCTTTCATTAATGTTCATACATTACCTCAGGATGGCTGGTACTACAATTCTAGCCTTCAAGATTGCGGTTATTGTCACGATTAAATTGTGACAGCGAAGGACTTCCCCTACCACATGCTATGGCAGATGTTCTTCAATGGAACCAAAAAGATCACGACAAGTGTACTCCTCGAGAGTTTCGCATCTATACTCGTGACTCTGCCACACCTTACCCCTTCACTGCATTGGTTTTCAGAAGGTTGTTGACTTATGCATCCACATCTCAGGATTCTATCCTGAGCATGTTTGTTTTCCTTGTTGTTTTCTGACCTTTGTCTACCAGTTGGTAACCAAGTAGTTATCTGCATTGGTGTCTTCCGATGCAAGATACTCTTGTGGTGTGTCATGACAAACCATTTCAGAATGTCTAGGAGAAACAAACTCCAGTACCTCGTCATATCTAGTACCAGGTCAAAGTGTTGTAAACCGCATATCAAGAGGCATTGATTAGCTTCTATATGTCCTACCTTAAAGTATCACACTCTTTTATATTAAGAGGTCGTGTCGAGTTTCATGACCCCTTAATGAAGTGATACTTCCACACATCTTTATCCACCCTTCCTCGAGCTTTCGTGCTCGTGAGTGATGCGTGTGCGTAATAATGAGGCTATCTGAGATTCTTAACATTTTTTATTGTTTAGAACTCAAAGGACATTTGAGTCATCCTTAGCGTGATTGGTTAATCCTATCACTAAGCAAAGTATGATTGTGCTAGCAAGTCCGCTATTCTGGTACATCTCTTCCATCGAAGAGTTAGGCTTGCGCCGAAGCTCTGAGACTATGTCTCCTTGCTTAATAAGCAAGTTTCCTCTCGAACTAAGTGACATATCGGTGGTTCGTGATAATGTCTACTAGAAGTATCGCCATGTTGCCACATGACCGAGTTATAAAGTTCTTGAGCAAGAAAGTTCTCTAAACTGCTCCTTTCTCCAAGGATCTGTACTGGATACCCCTGAACTAGTTGGTTGAGCTTAAGCAACAACTTGGAGAGTTGTAAGACAAAAGTTATGTCCGACTACATTCTTTATAAAAGGGATGTTTAGTTTTGTTTGTGCCCAATAAAGATAGTATCTCCTTAATGGAGATGTTATGTTCCCCACCTTTGATTTGATTTGGGTTATCGTCAAATCAAACTCAGTTCCAAGGACTATCTTGATAATGTTTCTTCTTGTGATGTTTCACTGGGATACATCTTCATGTCCTTTGGTCTGACCAGTATTTTTGTCTTGTTCATGCAACATATGAGTCCATCTTCTTGGAGTGTCTCGATAAGTTTGTTGTTGATCCCATCAATGACATCCTTATCTTCCTCATACTAGACAAGATTTGTATGGAACAATTGGCATTAATGTTGGAAAAATTCGAGAACCATCTTCGAGTCATCTCGAAGTATGTGTTCTGGATGTTAGAAGTGACCTTCTCTAGTTCACGTGCAAACGTTGAAAGATGTCGCCGTGGATTCGAGTAGAGTTAGGTCCGTTCCCTAAGGACACATGTGTGTTATTGTTAGTACTTTATGTGTGTGCAGTTGTCTTTCGACAAGATGTTAATACATGGGTATAGCAATCCAGCTCAGTCTTTTAGAGCTTAGCACTATAGTCCATGTCTTGAGAATCTAGTGACTTTACCTTTGCGGTAAATGTTGCAAACTTTCTATTCGGACATGTTGAGTCTGAAATATCATACCACCTAACCAAATCTGAATCTCAAGCAGATATGATGGTTGGTGATCCTCAAGGTTTTGACATAGGTCTCTTTGTAAATCAGGCAACATTGATGTAATGGTTGACACACATAGCCGGAAAGACCTATTGTCATATTCTCTTAAATCAGCAGTAACAACCACTCTTCATGAGGCTTCTTCTATAATTCATTATAGGAGTTGTGCTTATGGTTTCCTTTGTCTCCGAAGTCCGACCTTTACTTGATGTCTCGTGTCTCGAACCTCAAGGAGAACATTTAAAGTAGTGTTGCTAAATGTCTCTCGGTCGATCCTCCAGACCCTTTTATGTTGATAAACATTTTGTTGTGTCAAATAATTGAAGTCTGAGAATGAAGTTTCTTTCTTCTCGTGTATCAGGAATCTTCTTAACTATTCATCTTAGTGGTGTATAGTGATATAATGATCTTGGCAAAGATTTTGATAAATCTGGATGAATAAAGAATTTCCTTCGTTATCTTAACCATGTATTAAGAGTGGCTATGCTTTTTGTAATCTGTAGTTCCTCTTGATTACATGTTTCTTTGTGACTCTTATGAGTCCTCTCCACTAAAACACCTTTCTTTCCTGGCCTCCTGTTGGATGAAAGAGTGAACCTTTTGTGTCAAAAGTAGTTCAACAGCTTGGTTTTGTTGATCCATATCTCTGAACCTAAAATCTCTATTTAAGTCGTTTAGTAGAGGTTCCCTATCGAAGTCTGTGGTTATGTTCTTTCTGTTGGAAGCTTTCTTTCTTAGAAGCTTCAAAACTCTTCTGTAAGTTCCATGGTCTCAATCCTTATGAAGACCATCTATCTAACAAATTGAAACCTTCTCCTCTTGTTTCCTCTGTTACCTTGACGTGTTTCATGTTGTCACCTCAGAGTTGTTTCTAAACACTCCATCCATGAGTTGACCATGAGATACTCTTTGTGTTGTTTAGTGTGTTTCCCCTCTTATCTTTAGAGTGACCCTGTTTCTTTCTCCCTCTGTCTCTCTTCCTACCTTGGAATCTCGGGTCAAGATTCTCGTAAGGGGGATAGAGCTGTAACACCCCACTTTTAGATAATCTATAATTAGGGTTTGTTTGTGCATCATGAGCATCATCCTCTAAAAATGCAACCAAGAAAATACAATGCAAACCCTAATCTCCCCCTGCTCTCTATTTGAAAATCAATTCAAATGGTTTTGAAATATTTGAAAAAGTACCAAAGTGTGTGGAGCCCAATCTGAATAAAAGGGTCCTTACAATATTTTCCATATATTTGTAAACCTCCTGGTATTTTTGAAATCCTCAAACAGATTCAAATTTGAAATTACAAAGATAAAATACAAAACAGAATTAGAAAAAGGATTTCAGAAGAAAAACTGCAGCCAGAGCACTCCCTGGGTCGCAGCCCAGCTTCCCTCTCCCCTCTGCCTGCCGCACACCCGCGGCCCAGCAACGGCCCAGCAGGCCTGTACCCCTTCGCCGGTTTTTCCCTTTCTTCTTTCTCCCGTCGACGCAAGCAGCTCGGTGGCGCGTCTGCCGCCGTCCGCCGCTTGGTCGCCACGATTCGTGCACCGCTGAGGATCCTGCGAAGATAAGAAGGTCGCCGAGCACGCCTCCCTTCCTCTCCCTGGCCTTATCCTCTCCCTGCTTGCTCTCTCTCTCCCTCGTTTCCTCTCGAGCCCGAACCCTAGCTCGTCGGACCTCGCCGTTCCATGTCGTTCCCGGCCTTCTCTCTTCCGTCTAAGGCCACCGCCGTGACCGCCACCGTCGACTTGGTTGTTTGCCCCAATCAGCACAAGTCGACGCTTCTCCAATTGCTCCAATCGCCACCTCGTCCCCGTGCTCCGGCCGCCGTCACCATGGACGATTCCACCCTCATCCGGCCTCGCCGACAAGCTTGCGATGTTCCTGATGAGCTCCTGCACCTCCTGGACCCTCTCCCGTCCTCCCTCTCGCTCTGTTTTGAGCCTGCGTCGAGCGTCGCCTTCCGCCGCCGCAGTGCAAGCTCGTCGGCGTAGCTTCGGCTGTCAAAACAGGGCGGCTCCACCACCATATGGTCGTCGTGTTGCGCTCTATTCAACCCGCCTAACCGTGTAGTCCCTGAGCCCTCCTTCGCCGTCCCCGTGCGTCGCCTGAGAGGTTCACCGTCGTGTGACGTCAGGCTGACGTCACCGTGACGCCAGCCTGCGGGTCAGCCCGGTCAAACCACCCCCTAGCCCCATCTTCTTGCGTGGCTGACGATGTGTCCTCGACCCCACCTGTCAGTCATAGTGGGTAGGCTCTTCCCCGGTGAGAAAACACCCAGGCCCTATGCTGACGTCGTGATGACGCAGTAAACCTTTTTAAATAGTTTTAATAATTCTAGAAAATGGTATAATCTTGTAAAATCAATAAGTAAATCATATTAATTCAAAAAAAAATATCAAAATGTGCAGAAAAATGAGAACAATCTATTTAAACTATAATCATGCATTGTTCAACAACTTTCAAGACAAGTTCAATTAGAAGAACATAGTAACCCCTCATAGGTGATTCTGGAGTTTCCCTGAGTTAGGGTTTGTACCCCTCGGAACCCCGATTAAATTTCCGAGCATGCTTTAGGGTTTCAATTCAATACAATTTAAATTGTCATATCATCATTATTGCTTGAGCATTGCACCAATGCCATGTGTTGATTGTTTCCCCCTTTATTTCCGGTGTTTGCTTCTTCCCGGTAGAATACGAGATCGAGATCGAGATCGAAGCCGGAGATCAACACCGTTGAAGTTTGAAGATCGACGAATAATACTTGACCAACTGTAACCAAGTCAAGTACATGCTCCCGAAGATCTGGTTATCTGTCATCAACTGGCAAAGGAAAGCATAGCCCCACCATGATATAATCCTATGATTTTGAAAGCAATTTCAATTCCTGCCATGATGCATACGATTCTACTGTGGTCTTTTATCGATAGATAAAGTATCCTATCTACTGCATTACTCCCTTTGAGCTTTTATTACCCAATCCACTGATCCTAGCATAACTAGGTTTGGCTTGTGTGCACTGCTAGAGCTCTTATATGTGTCTGCTCAGCCATGCATAGCTGTCCGTTCTGGTCCATCCAGATGATGTATCAGATGCAGAGAATCTAGTATGACAGGAGAATGTGATGAGATAATATCTGAGGTGATATGAGTTAAACATGCTAAGGCTTGTATGGGAGGCCACGGTGGGATGTGGTTTTTCTAGTCCCATGCTCGCCACCACTAGGACCTGAGTTCTTGCCTTTGGAATCAAGACGAGCGTGCAACCACACGGGGCATGGGCAACCTCACGATCAACTAACTTGCCTAGTAGATTCCATGAGTCACATAGTTTGGGTGTTCCATTCGACATATGCATAGAAAACCGTTTGAAAGATTTGCCGGGTGAAGGTGCATTCATAACAGGTAGGTAAGCGTGGACCGGGTTGCTTGGGGTCGATGGAGCCCCTAATAAACCAACCTCCCCTCAGATCTTTAAGTACCGGCTTCGGGATTTGACCCGTTACGGCGGAACCATACTTATTGCGTGACTCATGGTCTCGGCGAAAGCAAGGTAAAGGTCGTGTCTAACCACCCTCTGTCGGCCTTCCAAGGAAGAGGGCTAATCATTGTGGCATTAAGAGAAGGTTAGTACGTGTGGGTAAAGTTGTACACCCCTGCAGGGTAATAATATTTTCGAAAAGCCGTGCTCACGGTTATGAATGACTTGGCGACCGGACTCAAGATCATAGATAACTTTAACCTAATCGTAAAACTTGGCAGATCAACGTGTGCTTAAGGATGCTTCCTCATGGGTATGAGGGGGTGATCCTAGATGAGGTTCGATGATGATTTGGTGGATATCAAGAGATGATGATCAATACTTTGCAGATGCCGCTCTCTTATCCCCTTTTCAAATACTCTGACTAGACGAGCTTCTTCTCCCTCTTGTTTTTTAAACAAAAGTGGCTTTATGCAAAACAAATCCACCAGCTATAAGTCTTGCGGAGTACACCCTGTACTCACCCTTGCTTTGTTGATACTTTTGGCAGAGTAAGTGTTCCCTGAAGATCAGTTTGGTACTACATCAACATCGATGAGTAGCTTGGGGTTCCCGGCCAGCAGCCTGGAATCTATGGGCTGGGACGTCATCGTTATGCTTCAAGCCTCTTAGGCCATTTGTTAAGTCTGCTATACTTAATAGCATAATTTGCCTTCCGTTGTTTGATGTTTATGGTCAGTGACCTCTGCTTGTAATAATTTGGTTCTCTGCGCAGTTATGAGCTTGCTTTAATAAATTTTGTGTCGTAGGGTCACTGTTGTGTTACCGATTCTTCACTGGATATTCTCGAGCTCAAGGTTAAGCTTATGTCAGACGGAGGTCTAGGATTTGTTTAGCCCTGTTCCGGGGGGTGTCACAACGGCATCAACCTAATGTTCGCCAGCACACTCGCAGCGCTGCGAATCCCGCTGTGCAGCCTGGAGCAATCCGACACGATGTTCCACGGCATAGTCCCAGGGAAAGGCATATACCCTCTAGGCAAGATATGGCTCGACGTCATCTTCGGCCAGCCTAAAAACTTTAGGCGTGAGCGGCTGGAATTCGAAGTGGTGGACTGGACATCAAAATGCCACGCTATCCTCGGGCGCGTGGCATTTGCAAGATTCCTATCAGTACCGCGCGTACCTGCTATTGAAGATGCCAGGACCCAGGGGCGTCATCACCGTCCAAGGAAGCTTCACCCGATCGGACCACTGCAATAGAGACTTCAACAGAATCTCCCAGTCGTTCATTATGCAGGGGGATATCACAAGGCTCTAAGAGGTGACAGACAACAGGGCACCCCCAGTCTCCAGGCAAAACTCACCTGAAACGTCGTTCGACTCCACGGTCAACACGAAAAAAGGTGCAGGTCCACCCGACCGACGCGTCCAATACGACGCTGATCGCCAACGACCTCAGCCTTGCATAGGAAAGCGTGCTCGTCGAATTCCTCCGTGAGCGCTGGGAAATATTCGCCTGGTGTCCTACGAACATGCCAGGAGTTCCCAGGGAATTCGCCGAGAACGCACTCAATGTGTTCCACGACGCAAAGCCAGTCAAGCAGTCGATCTGACGACTGTCCGAACCAAGAGCTGAAGCCGTTGGAATCAAAGTCAACAGACTGCTCGATGCCAACTTCATGAGAGAAATTAAAGAGAGCGAGTGGCTGGCCAATATGGTGCTGGTCCCCAAGAAGGACACGGACATCTGCGGATGTGCATGGACTTTACATCGCTCAACAAGTACTATCCCAAGGACTACTTCCCTCTACCAAGGATCGACCAGATCATCGATTCAACTGCAGGATGTGAGAATCTCTCCTTCCTCGACGCTTACTCAGGCTACAATCAGATTCGACTGAAGGTCGAAGACCAGGAGAAAACAACGTTCATCACGTCGTTCGGAGTGTTCTGCTACAACACCATGCCCTTCGGGCTGAAGAACGCAGGTGCCACGTACCAGAGGTGCATGTAGGCGTGGCTGAAAAACCAGATCGGTCACGACATTCAAGTCTATGTCGACGACATAGTGATCAAGACCAGGAAGGCCAAGACGCTAATCAACGATCTCCGCGAGATGTTTGATAACCTTGATCACTATAAGATCAAGTTGAATCCAGAAAAGTGCGCCTTCGGCGTCCCATCTGGCCAACTACTCGGCTACTTCATCTCCCAACGGGGGATTGAGGCGAATCCAAAGAAAATTAGGGCCATACTATCCATGGAGAAGCCGAAGAACCTCAAATGTGTCCAGCAGCTAGCTAGGCGCATCGCAGCGCTGAGCAGATTCATCAGTCGCATGGGTGAGAAGGCCTTCCCCTTTTACCAGCTACTGCGCAAGGCGGACAAGTTCGAGTGGACACCCGAAGCGGACGACGCATTCGAGGACCTCAAGCGGCTGCTCTCCACCTCACCTGTCCTGGTCACACCAAAGGAGCGAGAGCCTCTGCTGCTATACATCGCAGCTACACACCAGGGAGTAAGCACCGTACTCGTGGTCGAATGACCTGAAGATGGCAAGACCCATGGGGTCCAACACCCAATATACTACCTCAGCGAGGTATTGGCACCAACAAAGCAGAGGTACCCTCACTACCAGAAGCTCGCCTACGGCGTATTCATGACGGCTCATTGGCTGAGCCATTACTTCCAGGAGCACCATATAATGGTCGTCAATGAGGCGCCACTGTCCAACATCCTGAACAACCACGAAGCCACGGGACGCGTAGCCCTGTGGGGCATCGAGCTATCTCCTCAAGACATAATCTACGAGAGGCGCAAGGCCATCAAATTGCAGGTCCTCCCTGACTTCCTCGTCCACTGGATGGAACTCCAGCTATCGGACACTCCGGACATGACGCAATCATGGACGATGCACTTCGACGGCTCCAAGCGTGAGGCTGGAGTAGGATCTGGCGTCATGCTGACGTCCCCTCAGGGAGACAAGACGAAATATGTCCTTCGGATGAAATTCTGTGCCTCCAACAACGAGGCCGAATACGAGGCCCTCATCCATGGAATGCGGATGGCCAAGATCTGCGGCGCAACGCGCCTAGTCATCTACGGTGACTCGAACCTTGTCGTCCAGCAGACGATGAACGAGTGCGACGCTCACAGCGCCAACATGATCGCGTATCGCACGCTCTACAACTCACTCGAAGGGGACTTTGACGGCTGCGAGCTTCAGCATGTCAGAAGGGAAAGCAACGAGGAGGCCGATAGACTCTCATACATCGGTTCCACCTGAGCGCGGGTGCCACCAGGTGTGTTCCTTGAACAAATTTGTGTACCCTATATCAAAAGTAAATTCCCCAAAGGATCACCCGAAGAAGCAGAGCACTCGGGGGCTGCGCCGCCCGACGGACAGGAAGGACCCGAAAAGCTCGACACCGAGGCCGAACTTGTCAGCCTGATGTAGGTCATGGCGATTGAGGAGACATGGACGCAGCCATACCTTCGGTACCTGATAAACAACAAACTGTCCGATGACCCGACAGATGCCCGACGCATATCTCGCCGGTCTAAAACCTTCACCATCCACAATGTCTAGCTGTACAAGCGTAGTATTTTGGGTGTGCTCCAAAGGTGTGTCACCATCGGTGACGGCAAAACCATCCTCCAAGACATCCACGAGGGCATCTGCGGCCATCATGTAGGCAGCCGCGCCCTAGTCGCCAAAGCTCTACGAGCTGGATTCTACTGGCCAACGACCATGAACGATGCTAAGGACATCGTCCGAAGGTGCAACACCTGTCAGAGGTACGCGGACAAGCTGCACGCGCCAGGATCGGAGCTAAGGCCTATACCACTGGCCTGGCCCTTTGCCCAATGGGGCCTAGACATGATTGACAAACTTCCCAAATCTTCGAAAGGAGGACACGTCTACCTCCTGGTCACAGTCGACAAGTTCACCAAGTGGATCAAGGCCATGCCCGTCACCAACCAAAGCGGCAAAACTGCCGTCAAATTCTTCGAGTCCATAGTCTATAGGTTCGCTGTGCACAACATCATCATGGACAATGGCTCGAACTTCATATCAAAGGAGTTCCGAGACTTCTGTGAGGGCCTTGGCATCAACATATTGTACGCCTCCGTGGCACACCCGTAGACCAACGGGCAGGTCAAAAAGGCTAATGGCCTCATAGGCAACGTCATCAAGAAACGGCTGCTATGCCCACTCGAACGGCTTGCAGGAGCCTGGGCAGAGGAGCTACCCTCTGTCCTCTGGAGCCTGCGTACAACACCCAACAGCTCAACTGACTTCACACCTTTCTTCATGGTGCATAGAGCTGGAGCCGTACTACCTACCGAGGTACGCCACAAGGCCCCACGGGTCTTCGCCTACAGCAAAGCCGAATCAAGGGCCGCACTCGAAGATGTCGTCGACACACTCGACAAAGCACCCGACATTGTCGCGGCTCGCTCAACGGTCTACCAGCTGAGCCTCCGCAACTACCATAGCCGTCGGCTGCGCCCAAGGTCTTTCGTCGAAGGAGACCTCATCCTACGACTCAAGCAAGAGCGGCCGAAGAAGCTCGAGTCACCCTGGGAAGAACCTACATCATCACAGAAGTCATCCCAGGTGGCGCCTACCGCCTCATGGACATCGCATCAAGAGTCGAATACTCCAACCCCTAGAACGTCGCACGTCTGCGATGCTTCTACTCCGAGCTACCTCTTTACTTTCAATAAGGCTAATCAGCCAAGGCTACCCAGCCGGACAATGTACCTCCTCGTTATGCTATGAATAAAAGCTAAGTCCCTTGGCCGATTTTTTTCTTTGCATTACTTTTCGATATAACACGCTCGAGGGCTACACCTCACCTCACGACCTCGTCGACTGAGAACAACGCATACAACCTGAGTAGCTGACCACGTCAGGCTAACGAAAAGGACATGCACAGAACAAAGAACCACATGCTGCTAAATTCAAACTTTATAAAGGGCACTACGAGCCCACTCGAAAAATACAAATTTTACATCAAATTTTTCTTTACAGGACCTACATATTCTGAAGAATCACATTCCCCCGCTGCTCGAACAGATCCACAATCTCCTCAGCATGTTGCACCACAGCTGCATAATACAGACGCATGTCCCAAAGGGTGCCATCAGGCCGAAGGGGTGTCCCATTCGCCATCTCCGCAAGGTTGACATCACGACGATGCAACCGAACAAGGGACAATGCAACCTTCACCCCAGCGACCAGCTGACGCCGCACCAACTCCTTGACGTGGCCCACGTTCCGAAATTTCGCTAGAAAGCCCCAAAGGGTGGAAGGTGCCTCATCCAAGGGGAACATGACAGACCAAAGGGACGCCAGAGAAATCCTTGCCTGCTTCAGCACCCGAGAAACCCGGTGCGCGCGATCTTGCACCGTCGCAAGGACGATGGCCCGGTCGCAGTCCATCCAGAAGAAGCCACCAGCCTCCAGGTCTTGTTGCGTCAGGAAATTCATCCGAACAGCGACACACTCTTTATCTTCCTTCGGAACGAGATCCACACCTACAGAGCGCACACAATGAGCAAACATGCAGAGCTTCACCCGAAAGAACAACAGTTCGCAAAGACTCACATTGCAGTTGCTCGCCCATCTGCCACAGTTCCCCATCAAGAACTCCTCCATGGCAGTGGCTCGCTCAGCCTTCGACTTCCACACATCTACGTGGCCTCGAATGCCAAGGATATCCTTCTCTAGGCTACGAACACGATCGCGAAGAAAAGCCAGCTACGACGCATCATCCAAGGATGGTCGCGGCTCAGGAGTATTTAGAGTGACAATAGGACCCTCACCCTAAGGACCCTAGAGACAAACAAATCAAGACATGAACATCACAAGTATTTCTGGCAACAACTCGAAACATAAATTTATATACATCAAGTCCACCTTGTGGCATAAGTTGGGTTTGTTCATCAGCAAAAGTTTACATTACAAAAGCAAAAGGATAAACTATCCTAGCTACAACACATGGGCCTAGGCACCCGCATCCAGAGTAGCCTCAGAGCCAGACTGCCTGCTCTTGGCCTCCTCCTGCTGCTTCGCCGCATCTCCACCAGAAGATCAATAAGTTTCGACCCATAACGCTTACAACGAGAGGCAAAGAGGGCGAACACTACCTCTAAGCCATCTGCAGCCGTCGGCATCTGGGAGGTTATGTGCGGCAGATCCAGCTCCGCTCTGGACGCCTTCGCCATTGCCAACCCTATGGAGGCACCGATGCCCTTCTGCTTGCGCTTATACGCCGCCGGAGCGTCCTCCGACAGAGCATCCGCAAGGGTGTCGACATCCTCAAGGGCAACGCCCTTGGGGACGACCTCCTTGTAGAAGCGCCTGAGCACTTCCTTGGCCTTCGCCAAGGAGCTAGCAGCAGTGCCACAGCGATCTTCAATCGCTGCGGTGGCATCGGCCAGAGCATCTCCATGCTCCAGCACATCACGATCAAACGTGATGCCTGAAGCGTCTGAATAAAAGAAGAAAGTAACCGAATAAGAACAAGACAAGACGCATTCGAAAAAACACAAGACCCAAAACAAGTGAAAGGAAACTCACCAGAGAAGGCTTTGGCTGCAGCCATAAGCCTATCTGCCATCTCCTTCTTCCGAGCAGCCGCCGCAGCAGTGAGTTGCTCCTCGCGGTTAGCAGCCTCTTTCTGCATGCGCTCCTTGGTCTCCACAGCATCTACGGCCTTCTTCTCTGCTCAACCAAGGCTCTTCTCGAGAGCATTGAGCCGACGGAGGGCCGCATTGTTTTCATCCGCAACACCAAGAACCACCTGGTCAATACAAGCAAAATCCATGGGGCAGACGAACTACAAAAGGGTGAGTACACTACGCACCTTGAAGCTGCTGCATGCTAGCCTCCAACGCCAAGTGCTACTGGATAAGGAGGTTGGCGCTATGCACAAAAGGCTGCAACAGAAAGAAAAATCATCAAAAAAGGCTCGGGCAAGAGCAAACACGACCAACATGTCACCCAAAAAGGGCTCGGGGGCTCCCCCAAAGGATAAAAAAACTTACGTGTTCAGGCGTGGACTCCGAAGTTCTGCGTGCAGTCTTCTGAGTTACGACTACCCGAGCCTCTCATATAGAGGAGTTCGGGCCGTCATCCCCGGAGTCGGCCACCACCTGAGGGGGAGGAGCTATTGGATTCGACTCCCCTACATCCTCCTGAGTGCCCTCGCTAAGAGGTTCCTCCGAAGAGTGGCTGCAAGAAAAAAGCTTGATCAGACAACAACCTATATTAGACAGACAGGTGATAGTAAACAATTCAGGTGAAATCACTTACGAATCAATGTTAGAAAGGTTGAAGATGGGGGGCGCCTTCTCCTTCTTCTTGGCCGGCCGCTGTGGCGCCATCGCTCGAATAGGCACGACAGGGATAGGTGCGGATGATGCACCTTCATCCTCGCCATGCTGGTCGAGGAAGGACGAACCCCATGGAGTTGGCGGGGTAGACGCATTCGAAGACTCGCTCCGGGAGGGCTTCCGCGTTCGCCCCTCACTCGCCTCGGGAACATCCGCAGTAGGCGACTGAGCTGGAGGAAGCTCGGACTCAGAGTCCACCTCCTCATTGTCTGGCGCCTCCACATACCTCTCAGGTAGAGGGGGCATCATCCCAGCTACCCTGAGGGCCTGTAAGACAATGACAGAAGATCAATAACATTGCAAGCTGAATAAGTAAACACTTGAAAAGGCGCCACGCGCACGAATAAGCATCAGCCGAGGAACGATTTTCTTGGCACTAAAGGGAGATGTCAACGACTTCCCCGGGAGTCCTCGCCTACCTTGGCCTTCAGCAGAGGCCGTAGGGCCCTATCCAGGTCACCCGAAGACAATTCTTCGGATGAAACCCGCGTCGGATCGCTGGGGCCAACGTAAAGATACATCGGGTGCCCCCTCACTTGGAGTGGCTACACACGACACTTGAGGTGCGGATGATGTCGACACCGTTGACCTCCTTGCCTGGCACCAGCTGGAGAGCCTCCACCCGATGATAGAGCCCCTTAATCTCTTTAGATTCACCCTCCAAAATGTGGTTCTTCCATGATTCTTTCGGATGATCTGCTGGGTAGAGTCGAAAGGGGAAAGCCCATAGTGCTGACTGTCCAGCTTAATGTCGCGGATGTAAAACCACTTCCGGCGCCATTGCTGGACAGATCATAGAGAGAAAAAGAGAAGAATTGGACGAAGGGGCGAATGGAAATGATGCAGTCACCGAGCGGATAGACTCCACCGGTGCCGGACTGCCTCTTCAAGGAATATAACTTAAGAAAGAGGCCGAAGTGTGGCTCAATGTCGATCCAGCACTCGCAAAGGGTGATAAAGCAGTCGATGTGAAGAAGAGAATTGGGAGACAGATGATGCAACTGAATCCCATAGCAAAAACGAAGCCCACGAAGGAATTTGTGGGTAGGAAGGGAAATACCGCGGATGACGAAAGCCATAAACATTACCCGAAACCCTTCGGGTGGGAGAGGGATTACCTCATTGCCGGGGAGGATGGCGTCCTCCTTGTTCTGCGGGATCAACCCCGCGTCGCGCAGCTTGCGCAGATCGGTATCGCGCATCTCCGTGCGCCTCCACATGTCGTCGGTGATACGAGCAGCAGCAACAAACTTCTTGCCACTGGCGGCGGCGCTCAAGCCAGCTACGGTGGCGGTCTCTTCGGCTTGCCCATCGCGCGACGTCAGGAGCGGCGGTGTGCACAAAGAAAAGAGGAAAGAAAAGAGCGAAGAACTTCCAGTGCGCAAGGCAGAAAGGCTGTGCTCGTGAAAATGGAGGAAATGGAGAGAAGCAAATGGCAAAGGGTAAAAGAAAACTATTGTTTACTTACGGTATAAAAGGAGAAGGACGATAAACATGAGCCGTTGATCCAGAAGCCCTAACGCGCACGCAAGATCTAACCCTACACGTGTCAGCACCGCAACGAACCATCGCCAGCACGCCGTCCACTATGCACGGAAACCGAGGAGACGCCGTAATTCTTGCCACGTTCGCGCGTGACTAGTCAACTTCAAGTCAGACGGTGGGACCCACGGTCGTTCCATCGCATCATCTCTGCCGTCGCAGATGGTTGAGATCACCAATCGTCACCACTGACGTCATTAAGACCAATCTAGCAACGACTGGAAATCTTCGGCTGACAAATCAAGTACTCACTCGAATCTACGATTCGAGCAACTACTCGGGGGCTACTCCTATCAGGAGCACTGGCCACGCACCTGAGACATGATTAAGGTACTACACCTTGCAACTGTCTTCGAGTCCTACGTCGAGTCTACGACTCCACTACGGACTCGGGGCTACTCCCATAGGGAGGATGGGTCTGGCATCCAAAAAATTTGTGTCCTTTGGACCTAAGCAACTGAACTAAAGTCTCTGCTCGAGTCTATGGCTCGAACAAACACTCGGGGGCTACTCCCATATGGAGCGCTGGCCGCGTACCCTATGAATTATTCGACTACGGTCCTTCGGATCAAACACGACAAAATCTTTTGGCAACTTTGCCCAAACCAACGCTAAGTGAGAAGCAATCTTCTTGGCCACCCGAAACGCCCCCGCGGTGATACAATTTCGGATGTTGTGTCCGCGACACAAAGATAAGTCCTACAGATATCATTTGATGTCCTGATAACGCACCTGACTACGCTCTGCCAGTAAACTTCCATGTCAACAGGCACGACGAAAAATCCTGACGGACACGTTGAGTACATCACTTGAAAAACCACTTGGATTCGACTCCTATAAGATCTCAACGACCTGAGTCGAATTACGCCAGCATTCGTTCCGAATTCGAGTCTAGGGACTCGAGTCTGAAGAAGATCGTGTTGTTTTGTCCTACAACAGTTAACTGGCCTGATCCGTCGGGAGAGCCAGGAACACGCATCAACGATCCCTACGAACTAAATCATTTTCTCTTACAAACAGGTCCAACTGCACCCGAAAGATTGAAGAGTCCTCATCTACGATTCGACTGAGCACTCGAGGGCTACTGACATGGATATATCCCACAGGTACACAACATTAGCATACCTGGTCCAGCCCAAGAAAGACCCACGACAAGATAAGCGGCCTGCGGAGACTTCGGGTGACCCAAGCCCATGATGCCTTCGGATCCTTGGAAAACAAGACTAGAGTAGATAGAATTTCAAAGAGGACAAACCCTAATCTATAACCGACTCGACCTGCGTCCGGGACCTGCCTATCTATATAAAGGCTAGGAGGGCACGACGAGGAGGACAATACTCATCTCATACGCATCTCACGCCAGATCGCATCTGCGCACCACTGTAACCTTCGGTTCCACCGTAATCAAGAGCAGACAAGCAGGAGTAGGGTTTTTCCTTCGGGAGCCTGAACCTGGATAAACCTCGTGTCCCCGCGTTGCTTGTTTGTTAACCGTTTCGCGATCTTCAGCATCTCCATCTTCTCCAAAGCCCAAGTCCATAACAATGGGCATTGACGAGATTCAACCTCGTCGACCGTGAAGTTCAAGTACGAACATGTATGACATTCTCTTCTCCTTTTTTCTTTCTATTTATATGTTTATTATTTCTTAATGACTTGAAGTATCAAAATATATATCTTCTCATCACCAGTGAAGTCCATGTTTTGAATATGCAATCAAATGTAACTTTCTCTCTAACCCCCGATGCTTGCCGGGGGGAGGACATAAGATGTTAGGACTATGATCTCAATGCCCTTTTGACAGGGTTCTAAAAACCAAGTAATAGGAAAATATACGATCATGAGAGCAATGCCGTATTAAATCCTACATGAATAAAAAGACATGAAAAATTCTACTAGAACCGGTTTAACCGCACTGCGCGTACTAAAAACCCAAGAACTTTAGCTTTAGAAGCATGTCAAAATTTTTAGTTTAGGATTACGTGCAAAGTAGACTTGGAGGAAATTTCCATATGATTTTCCTATAGTAATCCTATCCTCTAAATTCTACATTTTTTACTTTGTTCCAAACGGATCTAAGCCTATGCTAAAAAGTTTAAATAACAAAATTACAAAAGCAATTATGGAACCTTGCACGAAAGAGGCCCTCACAATTTTCTGCAGGGAGTTAAATATTTTACACATTAAAATCAACCTACAGAAAATCTTGTTTCAAGAGACAAGATAATACTGGTAAGAAAAAGGATATAGAATGACTGTCACTCGCTGTACCGCCTAGAAATTATCTAGACACAATAGATTTGTACTATCTACTAGTCTAGGGGCAGTAGCATACTACTATTGTTGGTTCGAGCCAAGGTTCTGAACACAAGAGCCCCAGCGACACTGTAGAGACAGTGGAAAGGAACAGCGTAAAGCTTATTTTAACAGTAATGGCTCGGCAGTGCTTCACGCTCGCAGTCTCACGTCTGCGCCGCGGCCCGTCGTCTCTCCCCACTCCGTGCATCGCTCTCACCTGCCCTGCTGCGCCCTCGCCCGCCCGCCCCTTGCGCTTGCGCTCTCTCTCGTCCACCTTGGCTTCTGTCACTGCTTTTTTTCTTACCAGCGCAGGCGCAGCAGTAGTAATAAAGTAACACGGCAAGGAACAGTATTTATTTACTCTCACAGTGACAGTCTCACCCCACGCCTCTGCGGCGTCGACAGTCAACATAGCAGAGGTCACAGGCGGAAGAAGTGTGAAAGCTAAAGCTCAAAACCCCCGCGGCTTTATCCACCAAATATACTAACCCCCCCTGCCTCCTAGGCTCCTACGAGACCCTAGCTAGCTTCCCACCACCTCCCCCCTATAGCCATTCATGGCCATCACCACCATGTCTCGCCACCCCACCTCCACTCTCCACCCACTCCGCTTCCCATTAAACCGCCCGTGAGCTAGCCCGCGTCCGACCCCCCTGTCCATCGCCGCGCGACGTACTCCGTCTCCGCCCCCCCCTCTCGACCGTTGCTTTGCGGCCCGACGGCGGCAATGATGGGCATCGACCTCAACACCGTGGAGGAGGACGAGGAGGAGGGCGGTCCGGCGGCGGAGCCGCCGAGGGGCGCGGTGTGCCTGGAGCTGTGGCACGCGTGCGCTGGTCCCGTGGGGCCGCTGCCTCGCAAGGGCGCCGCCGTCGTGTACCTGCCGCAGGGCCATCTCGAGCACATCGGGGAAGCGGCGGCCGCAGGAGGATCCACGCTGCCACTGCCGCCCCACGTCTTCTGCCGCGTCGTCGACGTCAATCTCCAGGTGCGCGCGCGCGCGTATTGCTGGTGCTTTGTGCTGCGCGGTGTCCGCGGGCTCAGCGTGTTCGACCCATTGACTGACTGACTGACTGACTGAGAGAGTTTGCGCCCGTTCTGC
The DNA here is from genome assembly GCA_916181665.1 of Avena sativa. Taxonomy (NCBI): domain Eukaryota; kingdom Viridiplantae; phylum Streptophyta; class Magnoliopsida; order Poales; family Poaceae; genus Avena; species Avena sativa. The sequence continues at coordinate 328,810,277 of OV702295.1, read as the reverse complement.
TCTGCAGGCCGACGCTGCGACGGACGAGGTGTACGCGCAGGTCTCGCTGCTGGTCGACAACGAGGTACTACTGTACTGATCTGAATATGCCATGTTGATGATGTATCTGGGATTGGTCAATGTGCGTTGAATGATCAAAGGTCTGCGCGTTGCCGGTGGTTGCAGGAAGCCAAGAGGCGGATGCGGGACGAGGACTTCTGCGACGGTGATGGCGAGGACACCGACGGCGTGAAGCGGCTCGCCCGGATACCGCACATGTTCTGCAAGACGCTCACTGCTTCGGACACCAGCACGCACGGGGGGTTCTCCGTGCCACGCCGTGCCGCTGAGGACTGCTTCCCGCCGCTGGTACATTACATGGCGTTTGTGAGCAAGGGGTTTTGTTCACTCGAAGTGATCTTGTAGTCACTGTTTTGCTTGACTGGTGCAGGATTACAGCATACAGAGGCCGTCACAGGAGCTCGTGGCCAAGGATCTACACGGCACCGCCTGGAGGTTCCGGCATATCTATCGAGGTACTGCAAGAGTGATTTGCTGGCTTACCTTAGCGCTTAGCTTCAGCTTATTTGTTAGGCTGGGGATCCACGTGCAGCTGTCACTCTGAGATATGCTATGTACGAGTTATAGAATAGTGACATCATGTGTATAGAAGGCATGCGAGATGTCTTATTTAGATGTACATAGCTAAACAAGAGAGCAGTAGATAAGATTGTTGGTCATCTGCATTTGTTTTCGTTCATGAGGTAGTCTTTTTGCTCTGCGCACTCTGGGAGACAGATCAAGTTAGCAGCAGGTTCTTTTATTACTTTTGCGGAGCATGGCGTACTCTTTATTACAGCCATTGTTAATATGAAAGACCGTTGGAATTTGAAGAAACCTGTCCAGGAAATTTGTGGTCCCGAGTTTTCTAATAAGTTTGCTTCCAACTTTTACAGGCCAGCCACGGAGGCACCTTTTAACCACTGGATGGAGTGCATTTGTCAATAAGAAGAAGCTTGTCTCTGGGGATGCAGTGCTGTTCCTCCGGTAATGATTTGTACCTCCTCATGCCATTCACTGGAACTTTACCTTCCATGTGTCAATGATTTTTCATTCTCCTCCAGAGGTGAAGATGGAGAGCTTAGATTGGGAGTGCGCAGAGCTGCTCAGCTAAAAAATGTATCTCCTTTTCCTGCACTTGGTAATGAGGCCTTGAATCATAGTAGTCTCGGAAATGTTGCCCATGCTGTGGCCATGAAAAGTATTTTTCACATCTACTACAATCCCAGGTATACACTTTTCTGGTTGTTTTTATAATTGTATCAGATGCCTGCATTAACATCCTCTCCTTTCAACCATAATAATAGAAGGTTGGACTAATACACAGCTCTAATGTGCTCTTGAAAAAAAAACAGCTCCAATGTTTTCCTGGAACAAATTATACATGTAGGCGACCATAATAAGAAAATATTGGACGGATACACAATTAGTGTTCTCCTAGAACAAGTTATATGTGCCGGCTGTGACATCTTAAATACTAAACAGATCTCTGTTCCTTGTTTCTTAATGGCAAGTCCATAACCCCAGATCATATATGTACAGCAGTACGCTTTCACTCATTATGAAATTTTATGACTTGCCAGTCCGGTGCTAACTATTTTCAGTTACCCATTCTTAAAGAATGCACGACTCATATTTTTGAATCAGAACTCACGGTTCTGTTGCCAGGGGAAGTAGTTTTAAGTTGCTTCCTGACTTCTTGTTATTTGTTGCTCTACCCTATCCAACATTTTGCATAATGTTTCCTCGTACATGCTAAATCATCTCACCAGATATGACCCTCAAGGTCATTAGATTTTGGCATAGTGCATACTGATGCAGCCATTCAGATATGTGAGGTCATATACTTGTATCTGAGTTGCATAATTGGGAATTCACATTTAGTTTATTACTTTTCAATGGTTTTATTATGCTCTTTTGGCACTAATCGAACTATTTTGGATGCGCTCTATCCCATTTTAAACAAAAATCAAGAAAGAGAGAAATTTAAATTAATTCATCACACCCGCATTTAGACGAACAAAAATTTAATGCTTACTGTTCGTGAATTTGTCCTGTGCAACTTGGGCAGTTCTTTTTTGTTGAACTAACAATTCTTTTGAATTATCCGGGTCTAAATGTTGTGAAGTTAGAAGTAAAAAATATAATTGTATACGTTTTTTGTTTTCTGTTTGCCTCTCTTAATAGTATCCATTATGTCAGTTCCTGTCTCTAATAAGCTCATTGGACTCACAGGTTATGCCAGTATGAGTTTATTATACCTTGTTGGAAGTTCATGAGAAGCTTCAGTCAACCTTTTTCTGTTGGAATGAGGTTCAAATTGAGATGCGAAAATGAAGATGCTTCTGAAAGGAGGTATGTATGTCGTTGCATAGTTAAATTATCTTCCATGGATGGGCCGCAACACGTCAGCGATACTCTAGTCTCCACATGGTGATGTGTGGAAATTGCATTTCAGGTCCACTGGGATGATAATTGGGAGCAGAGAGTCAGACCCAAAGTCACATGGTTCAAAGTGGAAATGCTTGGTGGTATGTTCTCCTCTTGCTTGGCACATCATATTTGTGACATTGTTGGTCTTGATGTATGTGCATGGTACTCTCTAGGTGTATGACTGTCTTTACCTTTTCTTAATATAATGGAACTACTTCCATAGTCGTTCACTGTCTTGGATTTCAGCATTTCTGTTTTATGTCTTAACTTTTGATTAGTTACCGAATTACAGAATGCCAGCTTGAATTTTCTGGTTGGATGTTGGACCTTTCAAAGAACTTATTAGCCAAAATATCCTGTCCGTTCATTTGTGAGAAAATCGTGAATGCCTGCTTGGACTTAGTGAAGAAAAAGTGAAGCATTGTCAGTTTGTGCTAATCGGGATTGCTACATTAGAACTAGTCCTTTTTACCCTCATCAAGCTCCAGTGTCTTGCACTAATCTTCACAACACCGCAGCCACTCAATTGTAAACTTGGCCTGCTGCTAAATTAACCAATGGAGCTTCTGCTCTCAGTTTTTGACTTCAGTATATATGCTATTGATCTAGTAAGATGAATTTTCTTTACATAGATGAAATCGTAGTTTTACTTGTTTCAAGTCAAGGTGATAATAAATTCCAAATGGCAGAACAAGCCAACAAACCTTGTAATATGCTAAGTTCAATGTGCCTTAGCATATTTCTCATAGAGGTTATGTTCTACTCCATCCATTCCAAATTATAAGATGTTTTAGCCTTTTTCTGGAACACATATATCTAGAAGGCATCTTGATACACATGTTTCAGAAAAGGCTAAAACATCTTATAATTTCGAACGGAGGGAGTACTTGGTTTCCAGGATTGCATAGGATGTAGGATTTAGAATCGTATTTTACATTCTATTCTGAACAACAAATCATAGTTATTTACTTTGTTATATTTCTTCTATTAGATTCCTTATCATCATTCAATCATGTTCGAGGCTGCAGTATTAGTTGACTGACGGATAACTTGACAGGTGAGATGGGATGATGATGTAGAGCGCTCTCAGCCTAATAGGGTATCTCCTTGGGAAATTGAGCTTACTGGGTCGGTTTCAGGATCTCATCTTTCCACTCCCCATTCAAAACGACTGAAGCCATGCCTCCCCCAAGTTAATCAAGATATGTTGCTTCCAAGTAGGTTGCATTTGCAAGTAAAAAATAGATAATTTGCTACACTGTTTGTCCCCTGCTGAACTTTCTTTCTTTTTGCCATTTTGGCAGGTGGAAGTTTTTCTTCGGATTTTGTGGAATCTGCCAGATTCCACAAGGTCTTGCAAGGTCAAGAATTATTGGGTTTTAAAACCCATGAGGGTACTGTTAATTCAGCTTCTCAAGTGTCTGAAGCAAGAAATTTTCAGTACACTGATGATCGGAGTTGCTCTATCAGTATGAGTAACATCGCAGGGGTTCCAAGACTTGGTGCTAGAACCCCGCCTGAAAACCATGGGTTTTCCTACCACTGCTCAGGCTTTGGGGAATCTCAAAGATTCCAGAAGGTCTTGCAAGGTCAAGAAGTGTTCCGTCCTTACCGAGGAGGAACTTTGTCTGATGCTGTTATAAGAGGTTCTGGCTTCTGCCAACCTGATGGCAATCATGCAACTGGTGCAACATGTAATTGGCTTATGTCACAAGGATGTGATTACCGTGGGCCAACAGCACCAGCTATGCCTCAAGCATCCTCTCCATCATCGGTGCTAATGTTTCCTCAAACTACTTCCAGGATACCTGGCTTTGAATACGTACACGGAAGCCTGGATAAGGATGAGAGTATTAGAAATGCTACGGTCAGCACTACTCAAGATATGGGAAGAACCAACCATACATTACCTCTCTGGCCTCATCTTGTTTCAGGCAAAAATTGTACTGGAGCTGAGAAGTTACAATTCCCCATCAGTGGTGCAGAGCACAAACCAAATGACAAGGATGTTCACACAAATGGCTGTAAAATCTTTGGTATCTCTTTAGCACAAAAGGTTCGAGTAGGTGATGAAGTGGATTGTGGCAGTGCCAATTATCGTCCTCAGCTCCAGCCTTCAAAGCCACAAATGACGAAATCATTAGGCAACAGTTGTGCTACTGTAAGTTTTCATGGCATTCTTTCGTAGCTTCATGGTGTAATTGTTTGTTAACTGAACTTGTCTCCAGGTTCATCAGCAAAGGCCTGCTGTTGGCATGGTGGTTGACGTCTCTGCAGTTGATATGATGATCTGATTCGTCCACTGTATCCTGGGAGGAGAAGCAGGACCTACCGCAATATTCATGATAGTGGTACTCAATGACCCAAAACCTCCGCCCGACCAATTCATCCCTTCAGTTGCCATCAATTTCTATGTTTTCTCAGGTTATGTCACATCCTAGTCGACGATGTATTGAGGATGCTTATTGAATTTGTAATGCACTTTTAGGATTTAATTCTTGTTATGACATCTATCTTAAACTCTCTTTTACTCAGCATCTATGTTGTACTATATATTTGTACTATGTTTGTAAGTCGTATCTGGTGACTCGTTTGGATTACTACCATTAATTTCGAAGAACAGCCAGTTTGAACTTCACCATTTAATTGCAATCGTCCTTGCTTAGTACAAGCTCACTGTAACTTGTATCGTAGTGTATTTACTATGTAAAGACTTGGTTAACCTTAAAAAAGGTTTACATGACAAAAATCTGCAGAGGCCGGGGGTATTCATCCTTTCGGGTGAAACCGATTTAGTTAAGACTTTTTCTGTTCTCCAGGTAGCTGATTCAGAATTCCTCAATCCAGCGTGGATTGGGTTGCCCCGCATGGTGTGCTGAGCGGTGACAGTTTTAACATGACAAATTAGGTATGAAGGTGTAAAAAAAAAGGTTTTCATACAGTTCGATATAAATTCTCATGTTGGATAAAATAAATGTTGACGGAAACGTGACGTAGGCGAAATGGAAATTAACTCGCTGATGAATGCAGCATGAGATCGAAGTCATGTCAGGTACGCAGGGTGCTCATCCTCGTCATCGCACGCCGTAAGAGCTTTGGAGATGTCATCCATGGTTGGCCTGCTGCTCCTCTCCTCCATGCACGACAAGGAAATCTTGACCATTTCCATGGCCTGCCGAGGGTTGAACTGCCCATTCAGCCTAGCATCCACCAAGGAGCCGACGTCTCCACTGGCCACCACCTGCTTCAGCGCCTGCGCGATCTGCCCCATCTCCAGCCGCTCCTCGCCGTCCGCCGTGGTCTGGTCCGAGATCCGGCTGCCAACGACGATCTCCAGCAGCACGATGCCGTAGCTGTACACGTCGACCTTGGCGTCGACCGGCTGGCCGAGCGCCCATTCCGGCGCCATGTACCCTGTCGTTCCCCTCATGTGTGATAACTGAAGGCCGTCGCCGGCGGCGTCCCTCCCGGCCAGCTTGGCCAGCCCGAAGTCGGCGATCTTGGCGTCGAGCTCCCGGGTGAGGAGGATGTTCTCCGGTTTGACGTCGCAGTGGATGACCCACTCGAGGCACTCGTGGTGGAGGTAGGCCAGGCCCCTGGTCGCGCCCAGCGCGACCTTGAAGCGCTCGGTCCACGCCAGCGACCTGCCGATGTCCGTGCGGAAGAGGTGCCTGTCCAGCGACTCGTTCTCCACGTACTCGTACACCAGCATCCTGTGCTTGCCCTCGGAGCAGAACCCCCAGATCCTGACCAGGTTGATGTGGTTGATCCTCCCGAACACCGTGACCTCCGCCCAGAACTCCTCCTCGCCCTGCACCTGCACGTCGTCCGAGGTGAGCTTCTTCACCGCCACCACGGTGCCATTGTCCAGCACGCCGCGGTACACCACGCCGGAGCCGCCGCGGCCGAGCTCCTCCTTGAAGTTCCCCGTCGCTTTGTTGAGCTCCCGGTACGAGAACCTCCTGAACTGGGTCGCCATCACCAGCCTGTAGCCTGCCTGCAGCGAGCTGGGTATGCTCTGGTGGCTGGACAGGAACCACCACCCGGCGGCGAAGATGAGAAGCTCGAGAAAACCCAGCACCGCCGCGAACGAGAAAAAGTAGGTCCACTTTGGCCCGCTGCCGGGTCTCCCGTACATGTCCGCGTATCCTGGGACGATGGCAGCAGGGCCAGTGCCGCCGTCGTTAGGATTGCAGGCGAGGCCCGCGGCCGGCACCTGCAGCGCCGAGGCGCTGACGACCTTGCTAGTAGTAGGCACCTTGAGGTAGATGGTGCCGGGGAAGGACGAGGAGGTGTAGCCGTTGAAGAGGACGCCTTTTGGGAAGCAAGTGCCCGTGCCATCCATCCTGTAGGAGAAGGCGGCGCAGGAACACATCCGCAGGCAAAGGTCCATGCAGCTCTCGAAGGTGACCGACTTGTTGTTGGCGAGGTCGTAGCCGTAAAAGTCGGTGTACGCCACCTTGACGAACGTGTACCGCTCCGGCGCCACTTGGCTGCAGTTGGTGCCGGTGTAGGCGGGGAGGCTGAACGTCCGGTTGCATCCCTTGCTCCAGTCGCGGCGGTCGGCCATCTCGTACCCCGGCAGGCACGAGCATCGGAGGGACGGCTGGTACTCGCAGAGGGCGTTCTTGCCGCACAGCCCGTGGACGGCGCACGGCCTCTGCAGCGCCACCCACGTGACCCTCCAGCCACCGGTCGCGTTCACGAGGCTGTAGAGTCGCAGGTTGCCGTCCTTCCCGATCGTAAGCCGTCTCTTCACGCCGGGGGCGCCCATGTCGGATGCCTGGAAGCGCAGCCTGTCGCTGGAGCTGAACGCGCCTTCGTCGTTGAGGACGCCCACCCGCGAGCTGTTGTAGTTTGTCCGGCCGTTCCCGAATATGCCTTGGTCCGGGTCCGGCCAGTAGATGCTCGCGATCTCCGGGCCGTCGTATAAAAGGCGCAGCACGTTGTCGTTGTCGTAGTAGAAGGTGTAGTAGCCGGCCACCAGCTTCGTGTTCTTGGACATGAGCTGTGACGGGAGCAGGGTGTCCGTCGGCCAGTGGAAGCTCTGCCACAAGGCGCGGCCGGTGGACGGGTCCGTGATGACGAGGTTGCCGGTGTCGTTGAGGGAGACGGTGAGGTGCCTGTTGCCTCCCGTCTTGGTGTCCCACACGGTGGTCCCGTTAGCGTCCACGAGGACCAGCTCGCCGTCGTGGGTGAACGAGATCCTGGAAACCCGGCCGTTCACAGGGGCGTCGCCGTTGGCCGACCAGACGGCGGTCTTGTTCTTGGTGGCGGTGAACCAGATGGAGAAGTAGAAGGCGTTGTCGCCGGCCTGGAGGAAGCCGCAGGAGAAGGTGGCGTCGGGTGACACCAGGAAAGGCCTCGCGTGGTCTTCCACTGACAGGGATGACCCGGTGCCCAGCGTGTGTTCCGCTGATGATGCACATGAGCGCAGCAGAAGATATGAGAACAGTGGAAGGAGGGCTAGACTGCTGAATCTAGCCATCACGAATGTTGTTGTATAACTGTAGGACATCGACAGACGGAAGCAATAGGACAAATGCAGCATTGATACACCTAGTACTATTTATACTTACGTGTTTGTCAAGCCCCGGTGTTCAGTGTTCTTTTAACATTTCCTCCATTTCATGCTAAGCGGTGACGTTATTACTAGTACAATTATTTGAACTTGCCGTCACAATTGCACACAGTTGACCGAACCCTAGCATCAATCTAGACTCAATTATTTCACGTTTTCTTGTAGCCAAAAACACCGCTGACCAAATAGGTTTATGCAAACCACCGGTATGTGTTGGGGAGGTAACCCCGGATAGGATAAAGACGGGGAAAGACGAAAGGATGTCCCCCGTCTAGTGTCCGAGTTACAGTCTGAATCGGCCGGATCCTGTAGAAGTCGGCCGAGATAGGAAAGGACAAGACCCTTATAATGATGGCAAGGCGTTACCCGGCCAAGATACTGCGTAAGTCGGCCGGGTTAGCCCGAGTAATCTTGATGTAGGTGAAAGACAAGCCGAGTTACGCGAGGAAGAGCCGAATGATACGAAGCTTGCAGGAGAAGGAGAAGCCTAAAGTCAAACTCTAGCCGCAAGATAGGGAGAATCTGAGCAGAGCCAAGCACTAGGGACAAAGACGCAGAGCGACAGAGAGGCAGAAGGAGGTCACGGAGGTGACAGTCCAGAAGCCCGAGGCGCACAGGAGGGGCCCTCTGGAACCTTGTCGTCATTAGGGGAGCGACAGGGAAAGGGGGGCGCCGAACTACTATATTGGGACAAGCATATTCCTCGAATATGCTTGCCACATCAGCCCTAAAGGAACCCAAGGCTCTCCTTTATAAGGGGAGGCTTGGACCCTGAGGAGAGGATCAACTCATTTTCTTGGTACCGTTAGGCTGGTAAAGTTCTCTCTTTCTCCTTGTATACAGCTCAAGGAGCACTTGTAACCCAAGGAAGGAGAAATACAGACCTTTGCATTAGCTTTCTGTGTGTAGAATCAACTACATCTTCCCTCCCCTGATCCCTCTAGCATCCATTGGCCCCCAAACTTTAGCCTACCCATGGCATCTGCCGTGCCACCACCACGACAGTTGGCGCCCACCGTGGGGCCAGCAGCGGTGCTAGCTGGAGTTATGATCCGGACGGGAAACTTCATCAAGACTGGCGAGCGCGTTGTTTCTTGTTTGGTCCAGAGATTTGGTCTCTGTGACTATGTCAGCGACAATGCAGGGAGCTTCAGGGGGAAAACTCCACCGCGTAATGGCGTCTTCATCAACCTGGGCGGGCACCAGGTCTACGTCGGCGTCGACATCTCCGGCGTTTATCCTCACCAAGTTGTTGTTGCAGGAGATCCACCTCTTAACGCTGCAGGCCATCCGCACGGAGCGCATCCTGCAGGTAGCGTCGAGGTAATGGTCGTGGCCGGGGTGCAAACTGGAGTAGAAGCTGCCGGGTCAGGCAGAGAACCCGCCACCGGTGTACAGGGCGCACACAGGCAGACATCACCAATGCCCACCGAGGTAATCCCACCAACAACCAACCCGACCGAGGTGCAAGACACCACCCCAAAGGCACCAAGAGTAAGGGGGCCACCTCTTGAAAGGCCAGAGAATATTCTTCAGGCGACCATAGAAAGCTTGACTACACCTGTAGCGCCGATACTTAATCCGGCAAATGCTCAGGCAGAGTTAGAAGAAACCAGGCAAAAGGTGCTGATAGAGGCAAAAAAGGTGTCGGCCTTGCGGGAATCCTTAAACAGGACCCTGCGAGAATATGCCAAAGCAAATAAGCTTGACGTCGCGCCCGAACGGGTGGACGAACTAAGATTGAGAGGAAAGAACCTCATGGATGACATCAACAAAGAGCATGATGCTCATAAAGCAGAATCAGAGGATTTGGGTTTGCCGAGGTACAGTACCCCGGCAAGAAACCTAAGAGCGGTGAATGCCGCAGCATTAGAATTAGAAGGGTTGACCGGTGAGGCCCGGCAGAAACAACAGGAAAGAGTAAACGAGGTGGTGCGCATCGCGAACCAGCAAAACGAGGAAATGCTCAGAGCAAACCCGGCAAGGCCGGGGGCCTCGCGAATGGTTCATTCAGCAGGAGCAGCACCTGCCTTGTCCGTGGCAGCAGCGTCTTCACCCGGAAATAATGCTCGAAAAGATAAAGCAGTAACCTCGGGAAAGAGGAACAAGCAGATTGTTCCATATGATCCGGCAATGGCCGGAAAGGCAAATGAGAACAGAGGCAATGCAAGCCGAGGTAACAGTGGGGAGAGGAACCACGGCCGTGTTGAGAGAGACGGAGGAAGCCGAGGCAATGGAGATCTCGGCAGAAGAGAGCCCACGAGAGGCGATCAGGAGAACAATACCCCGGTCGGAGTAGGGAGAGAACTGCCACTCAACCCACAACCAAGGCATGAAACCCGGCAGGAAAGAGAAACGAGGCCAGCTCGCCACGAGCGAATTAATGAAAGATACAATGATGGTTACTCTGTGATGGAATATGCAATCCATGGGGGAAACAATCACTATGGAATACAGGACAGAGTTCTGTACAGAGATTTGCCATCAAATGATGCAAGAGTGAAGCTAGACCGGCTATATAGGTCCGAGTTGTTGGAGGAACAGGGTCCGCCAGGGCCGACATGCTTTGGACCACGGATCATGGGCGAGCCTCCTGTGCCGAACTTTCAGCTGGCAAGGGGCACGAAAACATATAATGGGAGTACAAAACCACAAGACTGGTTAATTGACTATGCCACAGCTGTAAAAATAGCAGGCGGGAACTTACGATGGGCAGTACGATATGTACCGCAGATGTTGGAAGGACCAGCTAGGGTGTGGCTGAATAATCTACCAGCCGGCAGTATCAACTGTTGGCTGGATTTTGAGGAAATGTTTGTCAGCAACTTCACCAGTACATACAAGAGGCCAAACAGGCCGCAACAGTTAGCCATGTGCAAGCAGAGGCCGAATGAAACAGATAGAGAGTTTTTAACTCGGTGGTGTAACCTGAGAAACTCATGTGAAGGAGTCATAGAATCGCAGGCAATTGCTTGGTTCGCACAAGGATGCCGTTATGGCAGCGTATTGTGGCAGCGTCTACAAAGAGATATGTCGACCACACTGGCAGAAACTATCAGAATAGCGGACTCCTACGCATTAGGAGACCCAACGCAGCCAGAGTTAATGTCGGTGGATCATCGCGAGCAGCAGGACCATGATGCAAGAGATTTGGCCGGGTCATCTAGGCGCGGTGATTTCAGAGGAAGAAGAAGAGAGGAAAGGCCGGATTACAGATATAATTCGGCCCAAGTGGCGGCAGTAGCACAAGACCCGCCGAGTCACGGAGCGACTCAAAGGCAGAAGAATGGTCCTCAACAGTGGACACCAAGAAATGAGGGAAAAAGGCAGTGGACCCAAGAACAAAAGAAACAGTGGCAGGAGAGGCCGAAGTACACGTTCGAATCGATGTTAGATCAGCCATGCAAATTTCACACGTCAAATCCATCCAGGCCAGCCAACCATACCACCCGCCAGTGTGCATGGATGAAAAATGCAATGGGGAACCCCGCAGGGGTTCAAGCACCCCATCAAGTACATCAGCAGCACCAGCCACAATTGACTGGAGCAAATGCACAGCAACTAATGCTACCACCCCCTCCCCCGAGGTACGATAACTCGGATCGGAGAGACACGGTGCATCAAGTGATGAACCAAGTCCAGGATGGAAGAACAAATCCGGCGAATACCGGACGCAATGATTACAAAGAGCATCATCAGTCCTATTGCGTGTTCACGACGGAACAACAAGACAAGCAAAGTGTGCAGCGCCGGCATATGGAAGTAAATGCAATAATGCCGGCAGTACCAAGATATGTGCCTTGGTCGGATCAGGAGGTAACTTGGAGCATAAAGGATCATCCCAAGATAATGCCGAATCCCGGATCATATGCACTTGTGCTGGATCCGACATTTGTTGGACCAAGCATCAATGTCAAATTTTCAAAAGTACTCATAGACAATGGAAGTAGTATCAATATCATGTACAAAGATACCATGCATAAACTCGAAATATCGCAGAACATGTTGCAATCCACGAGGACCACTTTCCATGGGATAGTGCCAGGGCTTTCATGTGAACCCATTGGTAAGGTCCGAGTGGATGTGTTATTCGGCACAAGAGATAACTGCAGAGCAGAAAACTTAGAGTTTGAAGTGGTGGATCAAGAGAGTTGTTATCATGCTTTACTCGGACGGCCCGCGTTGGCCAAATTCATGGGCAACTGTCATGTAAGTTATCTGAAAATGAAGCTACCCGGACCACAAGGAGTGATAACAGTAGCAGGGGATTACAAGAAGTCAATGGAATGTGCTTCAGCCGGGTCAAATTTGGCCGAATCATTGGTTATAGCAAGAGAAAAAAGAAGGATTCAGGAGGTAGCAGCTCTCGCTCAGTCGGCACAGCTGAATATGCCGGCACTAGCCAATCCACATGGAAGTGTCTCCTTTCAGCCGACTAAAGAAACGAAGAAGTTTCAGATAGATGAGCAATTCCCAGAGCGTACTGTTACTATTGGTGCAGGCCTAGATGCTAAATAGGAAAGCGAGCTCACCAACTTCCCCCGTGAGAATCGGGACATATTTGCATGGTCAACTCAGGATCTGCAAGGTGTTCCGAGGGAGTTGGCTGAGCACTCTCTGAATGTAAGGCCAGGAGCAAGGCCGGTGAAGCAACCTCTTCGCCGCTTCGCCGAAGACAGGAGAAAAATAATAGGGGATGAAATAGCTCGGCTCCTCGCGGCCGGGTTCATCATGGAGGTGCTGTATCCGGATTGGTTGTCAAATCCGGTGCTAGTAGAAAAGAAGAAAGATGATCCGAATGTAGCCATTGTATGGCGAATGTGTATCGATTACACGAACATGAACAAGGTGTGTCCAAAAGATCCTTTTCCATTACCTAGAATAGACCAAGTCATTGATTCGACCGCTGGTTGTGAGTTATTATCATTTGTAGACGCGTACTCTGGTTTCCACCAGATACCGTTAAATCCGGCCGAGCAAATAAAGACTGCATTTATTACCCCGTACGGGGCTTATTGCTATCGCACAATGCCATTCGGCCTGCGAAATGCAGGAGCAACATATCAAAGATGCATGCAAAAATGCCTACACGATCAAATAGGAAAAAATGTACAAGTATATGTAGATGATGTGGTCATCAAAACCAAGGAAAGCAAAACCTTACTGGAAGATATATGGCAAACTTTTGAAAACTTGAGAAGATTCCGAATGAAACTTAATCCGGAAAAATGCACGTTTGGCGTACCGGCAGGAAAATTGCTCGGTTTTCTCGTATCTAGCCGAGGTATAGAAGCCAACCCAACAAAGATAAAAGCAGTAGAAAGAATGGAATTGCCGAGATGCTTAAATGATGTACAAAAATTCACAGGTTGTCTAGCCTCGCTCAGCCGGTTTGTATGTCGGCTGGGAGAAAAGGCACTACCACTATATCAGCTGATGAAGAAATAAGATAAGTTCGTTTGGACCCCGCAAGCGGACAGTGCCTTTCATGAGTTGAAAAAAATGTTAGTCACAGCGCCCGTTTTGGCTTCTCCATTATCAAAAGAGCCTATGTTACTCTACATAGCGGCTACCAACAGAGTAGTGAGTGCGGTGGTCGTAGTAGAACGACTTGAAGATAATAAATCCATACAAAGGCCGGTGTATTATTTAAGCGAGGTATTATCCGCTTCAAAACAGAATTACCCACATTATCAGAAGATGGCTTATGGAGTATATATGTCGGCAAAAAAGCTTAAACATTACTTCGAAGAACATCCCATCAGAGTGATCTGTGAAGCGCCCATAGCCGACATATTGAGCAACAAAGATGCAAGTGGCCGAATAGCAAAATGGGCAATTGAGTTATCACCATACGCTCCACGATTTGATAGAAGAGATGCAATTAAATCTCAAGCAGTCGCCGACTTCTTCGTAGACTGGGCCGAAGTGCAATATGAGCCACCATTACCAGATCTAAATTATTGGACGATGCATTTCGATGGTTCCAAACTAAGAAATGGTTTGGGAGCAGGAATAGTGTTAACCTCACCTAAAAAATATCAGCTGAAATATGTGCTACAAATACATTTTGCAGCATCCAATAATGTAGCCGAATATGAAGCACTGGTTCATGGATTAAAAGTAGCAAAAGAGATTGGCATACGCCGAATCTTATGCTATGGGGACTCGGACCTAGTAGTACAGCAAGTCTCAGGCAATTGGAATGCATTAGATGCTAATATGGCTTTATACAGATTTCATGTACAAAAGATCAGTGGATACTTTGAAGGATGTGAATTTCACCACATACCTCGGGCAGAAAATGATGCCGCAGACACGTTGTCAAAGCTCGGATCAACCCGACAGTCAATTCCCCCAGGCATTGCCCTGGAACACCTCAGAAAACCATCAATAATCCCGTCACCAGAATCCGAATCTATCTTTATTCCGACAAATTTAGCAGAAGATAATGCGCCGATGGAAATAGACCAACAATGTGACTCGGAACCCCTCAAGAGGAGAACAGCAGAAGTGAGCTCAATTATGGAGAAAGCTGAGGTACATATGTCGGCAGAAAACATGGAAATAGACAGTGAGACCACGCCAGAAAAAATCACACCGCCATGGGCGCAACCCATATTCTCTTACCTTAAAGAGTCGATATTGCCGAATAATGAAGTATTAGCTAGACAAACTGTAAGGAGAGCAAAAGCTTATACAATCATAAACAATGAGCTATATAAAAGAAGCGTCACAAGCGTATTGCAGAAATGTGTGAGTTCGGCGGAAGGCCAGGAGATCCTCCTGGATATACATCAAGAAGAGTGTGGACACCATGCCTCATCTCGTGCCTTGGTAGCCAAAGCATTCAGGCATGGATTTTATTGGCCAACGGCGTTGAAAGAAGCCAAAGAGTTGGTTGAAAAATGCAATGGTTGTCAGAGATATGCAACCAGGATACATATGCCATCGGCCGAGTTAAAAACAATACCCATCACTTGGCCATTCTCTGTGTGGGGCTTAGATATGGTAGGACCATTTAAGCCGGCCCGAGGGGGAATGACCCACATATTAGTTATGGTGGACAAGTTCACAAAATGGATTGAAGTGAAACCAATAAAAAATGCGATGGGCCCACAACAGTGAAATTTCTCAAAGATATTATTTTAAGATATGGGTATCCGCACAGTATCATTACAGATAATGGCACAAATTTTGCGGAAGGAGCCTTCACCAGATTTTGCAGAGAGAAACACATAAGACTAGATGTTGCCTCTGTGGCTCACCCAACGTCTAATGGACAAGTAGATAGGTCCAATGGACTAGTATTATCAGGAATAAAACCACGACTTGTTGAACCACTGCAAAGGTCGGCAGGATGTTGGATTGAGGAGCTCTCGGCCGTATTATGGAGCCTCAGGACTACTCCGAATAGATCAACAGGCTACACGCCATTCTTTCTGGTATACGGGGCAGAGGCCGTGCTTCCAGCCGACATAATACATGACTCGCCAAGAGTTACTCAGTATACAACCTCAGAGGTAAATGAAATAGCTCGGCAAGATACTGTAGACCTGCTAGAAGAAGCCAGAGAATTGGCACTATCACGATCAGCTATTTATCAGCAGAACTTGCGACGATATCACAGCAAGAAGGTGAATCCAAGGGTATTCAAAGAAGGAGATTTAGTCCTCCGACTGGTGCAACGCACGGCCGGCATGCACAAGCTCTCACCCCCATGGGAAGGACCATTCATCGTGAGCAAAGCGTTACATAACGATGCCTACTATTTAATCGACGCTCAATACCCCGGAGGGAACAAGGCAGACAAAGCTGGCGAAGAAACGAAGCGGCCATGGAATGTAGCCTTGCTTCGTCCATTTTACTCATAGCATAAGTATTTCAAGGTCAAGGACCAATGATGTATTAAAACCTCGGCATCCAGAGCAGTGACTCGGGGACTGCCATATGTTATTTCAATTTCACCTTATGTATTAAAACCTCGGCATCCAGAGCGGTGACTCGGGGACTGCCATATGTTATTTCAATTTCATCTTATGTATTAAAACCTCGGCATCCAGAGCGTTGACTCGGGGACTGCCATATGTTATTAAAATTTCATCTTCTGCATTAAACCTCGGCGTCCAAAACAGTGACTCGGGGACTGCTATATGTTATTGAAATTTTGTTTTACGTACTAAATATCGACATTCAAAGCAGCGACTAGAGTACTAACATATACCACCGCGGTGTTATGTTGAGCACCAAAACTTGACACCTTGAGCAGCACCTCGGCGGTGGTCTTATATTGTTCCTGAAATTTAGTTTACACACTGGACTTCCGCGGAACAGGCAGTCACTCGGGGACTGCCATATATTATTCCAAAGTTGCAGTCAGTCTTTGATGTAAAAAAGGTATCACACTTCAGAATAAGAGCAGATTAACCCCTTATAGTGTGCGAAGCTCACAACCAGATCACTCGACTAAAGAACGAGAAAACAAAGACAAAGATACATCCTAGCAACAACAAAATTATAGGCAACCAAAGCCAGAACTCGGATGGACACTCACTTAAACAAAGTTATAATAACTGCAAAAGTTATATGTCGCAGCAGTATACGGCAAAAGGAGATGCAGGTCATACAAGAAATAAACAAGTGTTCCACAGACATTGTACACCCAGCATACCAGGGACAAGTAATAACTTAAAGATTTTCCGTTGGAGAGGCAACAGTTGTGGTAGGAGCCGGATTCTCCAAGATAGGCGGAGCCTCGAACGAGGTTGCCTCGCTTTCCACAGACCCGGGTATAACTCCGGCTGAAGCTGGAGGCTGCTGAGGGGCATCAGTTTGCGCAGTTGAATGACCAGTACCCTTGGAGGAGGATCGCGCATCACCGTTGCCGTCCGAGCTCGAACTGGAATCGCCAGAAGAAGCCGAATCATCTTCACCTTCACCCTGTTCAGCCGAGGTATTGTCTGATGCGTCTTCTACCACAACCTCGTCGTCCGAGTTCGGGAGAAAGCTCGGACCTTCATTCCAGGTATGCACGTCGGCATACTCGACGAGCTGAAAAGCGCGAGCTTGCCGAAGAGCAACAAAGGTGGGATCCTCAACCCAAGGAGACCCGGTGCGCAAATTCCTCAGGATATCAAGAGAAATGTCTTCGTACCATGACATGATAACTGTGAGGGCCATATCAGCACCAGCTCGCGCAGCTGATTCCCTCCAGAGACTTAGTTGTTTTTCGGAGGCCATTAATCTTTGCACCAGCAATTCGACCTCGTTGATATTGGGAGTCCCAGAGGTATTCGGCCAGAGAACATGGTAAGCTCGGATGGCTGCCTGCACCAAGTCTCTGCCCATAATTTTCATCAGGCCAATAGCAGCGCCAACAGCAACAAGGAAATCTTCCATCGAGTGTTCCGAATCAACAGGGACACCTCGGCGCTTGCGAGCTGCAAGAACCGCTTTTGAGCTGACAGGCTTAGCTTCTGGGAAGTGACCTGGGCAAAACACAAGTGCGTCAGGAGACAGCAAAGACAGAGAAAAACATAATCCGGCTATGATAAGAAACTTACAATGAATGTAACTCAACATTTTATGGAGGTCTTTAGCCCAGTTGATCTTGCTCTTCTCAAACGAAGCAATTTCCTCGCTCATTCCCTGAGTTTTCAGCTCGGCAGACTCGAGGAGTTCTTTATTCTTCTGCAGCTCCAAAGCCAGCCGATTCTTCTCCTCGGAGAATTCCTGATCGACCTTTTCTAGTTCGGATTTCTGAGAGAGCTTAAGGGTCTCCACCTCGGCCCGCAAGCGAGCTATCTCATCATCTTTTTCCTTTAGCTGTGCCGAGTGGGTAGCGCTTTGTTCTAAAAAATGCAGCATCACGTCAGGCATGGGCGTACAATCTTGGTGAGATGATGCAAAGGTTCGTATCTCGGCTTTACCAAAGCCAAACAAAGTAAAAGAAACTTAGTGCACGTCGTAGAAAGGGAAAAGTATGAGGTAGATGGAAAACTAACCTTCCAAGCTCTTTACTTTCTTCTCAAGCCGAATGTTGAGATTATTGATGTTACCTGCCAACCCACAAAGTAAGCCGGCATCCCGCAGACAAAACAATGACAATATTAGAGATGACAAGGAAAATGATCGACTTACCTGCTTTTTTCACCACAGGAATAACTTTTTCATATTTTTCTTCCAACTTCTTGTGCGAGAAAAGCAGTCTTTGAAATTCGGCAGTCCGCCGGTCATGTGCAACCTAAGCAATAGAACAAACTGTGACTAAATATTCAAAGCCAAAGCAGATCCGAGTTAAGCGATAACTTAACTCAGATCTAGGTGGCTGGATATTCAAAGCCAGAATAGATCCGAGTTAAGTGATAACTTAACTCAGATCTAGGTGGCTGGATATTCAAAGCCAGAACAGATCCGAGTTAAGCGATAACTTAACTCAGATCTAGGTGGCTGGATATTCAAAACCAAAACAGATCCGAGTTAAGCGATAACTTAACCTAGATCTAGGTGGCTGGGTATTCAAAGTCAAAACAGATCCGAGTTAAGCGATAACTTAACCCAGATCTAGGTGGCTGGATATTCAAAGCCAGAACAGATCCGAGTTAAGCGATAACTTAACTCAGATCTAGGTGGCTGGATATTCAAAGCCAAAACAGATCCGAGTTAAGCGATAACTTAACTCAGATCTAGGTGGCTGGATATTCAAAACTAGAACAGATCCGAGTTAAGCGATAACTTAACCCAGATCTAGGTGGCTGGGTATTCAAAGTCAAAACAGATCCGAGTTAAGCGATAACTTAACCCAGATCTAGGTGGCTGGATATTCAAAGCTAAAACAGATCCGAGTTAAGCAAAAACTTAACCCAGACCTAGGTGGCTGGACATTCAGAGAATGGCTAGATAAGATTTAAGCAAAGTTTAAGATAGATCTACTCGGATATAGGCTCGAACCCTAAATTAAGTAGAGTTAAGTATAATACTATAAAAACTTCCAAGCGAATAACAAATTACTCGTTTGCAAGTTTCGGGGACTAATGTATATATAATAGCATATGGAGAATCAGTCTAAACCCCGAGGAGTAGCAATTACCTCGTTCATCTTGTTGCTATCCAGAATAATCTTAGCAGCTTGATCCAAACGACTGCTGATGTCGGAAAGTTGAAACGGCTGGCTGTTTCGATTGCCCTCAAGCTGATCAGCAGCATTCCAGTTATGAGCGTATTCCACCAGCGAGCCGAGGCTGTTCCCACTAGCCGTCCGGGTTAAGACTTTACCTCGGACATGTTGTGCAACCACTGCAGACGCAGGGCTTGTATGAAGGGCAAGCTGAGTGCTGGCGGCCGGAGTAGCAGAGGCTTTGGCGGGAGCAATCCCTTTACGCAACACGTCGGCAATACTCGGCTGAGAAGAGCCGGCCAAACCTTTTTGGGAAGTGGAAGCCTTGGTGGCAACAGTTTTTCTTATGGTAGAGGAGGCACCAGCGGAAGCCGATACCTCGGCAATGGGAACAGTGCCCTTAGAAGCAGGAGGGATCACAGGCGCAGAAGGCGCCGGGGTATTAACGACCACGACTGAGGCTGGGGTTACGGTAGGAGCTGCTGAGGTAGAAAGAGGCTCGGTGGATATGCTCGAATTCAGTGGAGGGGCAACGGGTTCAGTAGAAATCTCGGAGACACGAATATCTGGCGCATCATGACGAGGGGGTGACATATGTGGAGCTGGAGGAGACGGAGAACGAGCAGGACTAGGAATCCTAGTATCTTCAACGGGCGGAGGAGACGGCTGCTGAATCGGGCGGCTAGTCATGCTAGGACCGCCAGGCTTAACGGAAAGCGGAGCACTGCGAAAATAAGAAAGAAAAAAGGGTGTCAGGAGGAAAAATAGAAACAGGGAAACAAGAAATACGAGAAAAACGAGCTTACCCTGCGACCCTAGGCATGGTCTTCCGCTTGGGAGGGTTCGGAGCAGACTTCTTCATTCGTTTCTTGGGGGCCGCCTCTGAAGCACTAGCAGGAGCCCCGCGTTTCCCCGAGGTAACTGGGGGCCGAGATGCAATAGGCTCGGCATCGTGAACCTGACCGGCCGGATTAGCTGGGAAATTAGAAGCCGGAAATGCATAAGAAATAGGCATTGCGGCAACTACCTCAAGAGCTTGGACCTCGTCCGAATCACCTTCCTCCTCATGGACCAAAGTCTTGCCACGAGCGCGGGCCGTAGCAGGATCCGACTTAGGGACGAATTCTTCAGAGTCCGGCTCCCCAACGTCCGGGGTATTCCGATCCGCAGTCCACGGAAGCGACAAAACCTCGGCGTCCTCGTCCTTTTGCTCTGCGAACCTCTGTGAGGCGGAAAAGAAGGAAGATTAGGGAAAACAGCTATGAAAACAACGGAAAATCAAAACGTTGATGGTTAAACTTACTGCGGGAGGAGGACGCTCGCGGGTAAACGGTTTCAATCCCCAGGTCCAATCTTCAGCCATCTCCGTCTTAAATATAGCTCGGACGCGCTTGAAGACAAGGTAGTTGTCCAGCTCGACGGTCGAGACTCGGTTGGGATCAAGCGGACCACTCATATAGCAAAGTTTATGCGTCCTTTTCTGGAATGGGCAAATTCGGCTACTGATGAAAGTAGCCATCAAGTCCTCGCCGCATAACCCGGCCCGGATCAGTTCTTTGAGCCGAGTCTCGAAGAGCTCGGCCAAGACATGGCTTCTCCTTGGATTGTAAGTCCAATTTACCTTGGAAGGCGGACCAATGGAGAAGGCAGGGAGCCGAATCTTGTCTTCTGTTCCTCTGTTCTTAACGTAAAAGAAAGATTTGTGCCACTTCTTGCACGATTCTAATCCGGTGACACGAGGAAATACAGACTTCCTCCGAGGTGTAATGGACGCCGCCCCGCACTGAGTAAGCAGTTTCTCGGAGGGGTGCAGAGACTTGTCAGGGACTACATTAGAACGAATCTAGAAGAACTTCGCCCATACGTGCACAGACGGCCATAGGCCGAAGTATCCCTCCGAGGCGGAGATGAATGCAGAAAGAGAAGCGATGGCGTTCGCAGGAAGATGATGCGGCTGAAGGCCAAAGTAGTCAAGAAACTCTCTTGCGAAATCGCTAAGAGGAAGACCGAAGCCGCGCGAGAAATGTGACATAAAAACTACATACTCACCCTCCCTGAGCTCTGGAGATAACTCATTGTCGGGTAAACGACAAGAGACCTCGGCGGGAATCCTCCGGGTTCGGATGAGCCATTCGATCTCCCGCCGAGTAACTGAGGAGCCCTGCCACGAGCCCCGCTCGGGCCCAGAGCCAGCATCATCATCCTCAACTAGGGCACCACTAAAGGAACTAGACATGATTTCGCCGGAAAGATCGCCGGAGGAACAACTCGTGGCGGAGGAAAACTTAGAGCTACGAGGCCCCGTCGCAGTTCTACGCAAAAACGGCGGAGGAACGACGACGGAACAGCGCCGCGCGAGAACGATAGAAAAGCAGAGGTGTCTAGAGGAGAGCCTAGGCGATAGGACCGGGTGAACTCACCGGCGACGACGCCGGAGCAAGCGAACGAGGACGGAATCGACGGAGCAGTGCGGTGGGATCCCCGCCGTCGAAGAACCAGACGAGCGCACGGCGGCGGAAGCACGAACGGGCGCAGAGGCGAGAGGAAGGAGAAGGGCGCAGGTGAGCGGAGGGGGAAAGTGAATCCCACAGCCCCGCGCCCCCCTTTTAACCGCGCCGCCTGAGAGGTAGTGGGATCGTGGGTGTGGCAGTTATCTATGTAGGTCGTGTACGCGGCACGACCGCACGCCGCTAAGTGGAACCGCACCAACGACCACACGATGAAGGAGAAGGCCAAGATCCCTGACGGAAACGGTACGCGAGGCGTCGCAGTGCCGACGCGACAGGCGCAGTAATAACTGTAGCCTGTCAGTAAATACTGAAGAGGAACAAAAAACTAGAGAGACAATGATGAGTATGACACGTAGGACGAGGCGTACGCAAGACAATATGCTGATACCTCGAACGAGAAAAAGATAACTCGGAAACAATGGGAAACGAATGTCATGAAACTGATACGGCCCGGCCGAAGTTATTGGCGGGGCCATACCAGCTTCGGGGACTAATGTTGGGGAGGTAACCCCGGATAGGGTAAAGACGGGGAAAGACGAAAGGATGTCCCCCGTCTAGTGTCCGAGTTACAGTCTGAATCGGCCGGATCCTGTAGAAGTCGGCCGAGATAGGAAAGGGCAAGACCCTTATAATGATGGCAAGGCGTTACTCGGCCAAGATACTGCGTAAGTCGGCCGGGTTAGCCCGAGTAATCTTGATGTAGGTGAAAGACAAGCCGAGTTACGCGAGGAAGGGCCGAATGATACGAAGCTTGCAGGAGAAGGAGAAGCCTAAAGTCAAACTCTAGCCGCAAGATAGGGAGAATCTGAGCAGAGCCAAGCACTAGGGACAAAGGCGCAGAGCGACAGAGAGGCAGAAGGAGGTCACGGAGGTGACAGTCCAGAAGCCCGAGGCGCACAGGAGGGGCCCTCTGGAACCTTGCCGTCATTAGGGGAGCGACAGGGAAAGGGGGGCGCCGAACTACTATATTGGGACAAGCATAGTGCTTGCCACATCAGCCCTAAAGGAACCCAAGGCTCTCCTTTATAAGGGGAGGCTTGGACCCTGAGGAGAGGATCAACTCATTTTCTTGGTACCGTTAGGCTGGTAAAGTTCTCTCTTTCTCCTTGTATACAGCTCAAGGAGCACTTGTAACCCAAGGAAGGAGAAATACAGACCTTTGCATTAGCTTTCTGTGTGTAGAATCAACTACATCTTCCCTCCCCTGATCCTTCTAGCATCCATTGGCCCCCAAACTTTAGTCTACCCATGGCATCTGCCGTGCCACCACCACGACAGTATGTATGTTCACGTGTGCATAAAAATGCATCAAATTAACTTTGGAGAAACCTAAGAGGGGTTGACCTAGCCCTTACCCCTCCCGGGTCACTCCCCGCCCGAGCGACTCCGGAGACGATCTCGATCTGCCGCCAGTCTTGCCCCGCTCGGCTGACCCTGGCCGGCACCACCGCCGACGCCGGAGGTGGCGGCGGCCCTCCCTCTCGGCAAAGGTTGGAGGGAAGGAGAGTGTGTCGTGGTGGTGTCCCTGCGGGCTGTTGTGGGGTGCTGGTGGAGGCACAAAGAGGCACGGCTATGGGGTCAGGCCTCGAAGCCGGAGCGGCGGGAGGGAGGAGGATGGCACGGAGCTCTTGCGTGCATCTCTAGCGGCGGCAGTGGTGGATTCTAGGCCTTAGGATTCGATCTGTCCGTCTACCTGCCATGGAGGTTGCGAGAGTGGATGCGATGCGTTCGCCTTTCCCTTGGCTGCTCCGAACGATGGCGTGGGGACCTGCCGTGTGCTTGAATAAGGAGACGGTCCTAGGGTTCTTATCACGCCAATACAATGTTCTACTTGGTGCATGCCCTCATTGATCTGGCTGGTGACGAGTTTCGGAAGGCCCTATGGAAGATCTCCATTGGACGACGCCTATGCCCGTAGAGTGTAGATTGTTGGATTAAATGGGATTCGGTCGTGTGCACCAAAATTTATAGCCGTGCGGCTTCAGGAGGGAGAGACACAAAGTTTCGTTAAACATTGTTGTCATAGGACATGTCAGTGTTTCGATTTTCATGGTGAACATAGTGGCGAAGAATGTCATGGCAGCTAAGGTCTAAGGTCTAGTAATGTCGGACTGAGTCTTTGAGGTGATGAGGATTTTGTTTGGTGATTCTTCACTTGTAGTAGTGGCACTGGCAAGCGGGGTGGCAGTACACGAGGATTATAGGGTCTTATCTTTCAGAGTGAAAATTCAAGATCTGACTTTAATTGTTCGTGCCTGATAATGACTTTGTTGAAGGCATTTTTTAAGAGTGTGGACCTTTTTCAAGGTGAAAATCTAAGATCTATTATCGGGCCGCAACGATGTGCAAGCACATTATTTTCTTCGCGTCGTCTTTGGAAAATTTGGACTACCGTTGTTGTCTTGGCTGTAGTTTGTGTTGTAGTTGCAGGGATTGGACAACTGTAGTGGGATGTTTTGTTTTTTTCCTTCTTATTTTTTATTATAGGGCTGTGTGTATTCGTAATGTCTTTAGAATATTTCATTATTACATAGACTAGATGTAATTGTTGTCTTCACGATATATTAATATATTTAGCGTTGACCTACAGGCTACAACCTTTTCTGTCTAGTCACTATCCCTGAGCTATTAGGAGATGCCACTGCCCTATATTGAATCGGCCGGCAACAGAAGCTTGTTGGTGATGACAAGCTGCCAAACATTACTCCCCGAACTCTTATTCAAGGACATTAGGTGACGAGACCTAGAATTATCAAGAAAGCATGAATTATTATTGTGTTCATCTTATGACGTATGGATATTTAAATCATGTGTGTATGCTGGTCTGCCAGTTGCAAACAATTGGTTAATTAGCCGCCTAGCTGATGCTGACGCTGATACATGTTTTTTTCCCGATAAAGGACAGTGATACAAGCTTATCTTGGATTACCGAGCAGGGCTGCTAATTGGTGTACGGTGGAATAATTAACACGGGATATGTAGCATCGCGATGCTGGCTGAAAGTTTCATGTATAGTATCCATTCTTCATTCTGCCGTGCAAAGCAAAATACTAGCCGTGACCCTGACAATCATTGTCGTTACCTGACAAAGGTGAACCAACGTACCCCCACGTCGCTCTCTCTGGCCACATTGGGGAACCTTAGCCGCTGGCCGCTAGGGCCTCGCATCTCTCGACGCTGCTAGAGGGGCCTCCAACGAAGCGGGGCATTTTGCTTCCTCGTGGGCGGGCATGCGTGAAGCTGTGGCGGGGCAGTGAGGCGAACTCGACTTCGGGGACACCCACGGAGGAGCTGGAGGCGGATGCGGCGAAGGTGCACATCGAGAGGTTGGGTGGTGGCTGCAATGGTAGGTGGTGACACTGTAACGTTGCGGCGCGGTGGGGAGAAGGCCCGATCCAGGCCTTAGTGGGTCGTGGATGGCGCATGGGCTCGTGTCTGGAGCTTGGAGAAGGCGTGCTAGAGGTAGCGGCCCGTTGGTGGATGTGGGTGGTGCTGTAGGAGATGGTCCCCGGGACAGTGTGCCTTTGGGCGGGGACGGACACAGTGGTCTGCGGTGTTGGGCGGTGATGGGGCTGGTTCACGGGAGGTGCAGGCAGCCATGGATGCATGCGACATGCACCAAGGAAGCCGGGTGGCATCCCCAGATCGATGGCTGTGTTCGGACAACAATTTGGTTTACTGTGGGTGCGGCGAATGACACGATATGCGGGGACTTCGATGGTTGGTGGCAGGGCCGGACATCCCTTCGTGTTGCTCCTCTCGCTTCATGGTAGGATCAATCTCCGGGCGAAAGCCTTGCACAGGTTTTGGTTGGTGCTGACGATGCTGGCACCTTCGGGCGTCGTTCTCCTTCTTGTTTGTGTCCTTTTGGAGATTTGATCCTGACTGACACGAGTGGTCCTAGGCCCCCGGGTGAAAACCTAAGCTCCATCGGAGCGAGCGATGGCGACGGACATGCCATTGCCTTCTTAAAGGCGTCACCTTGAGGTTCCTATCCCTCACGGTGTGAATGGTTTGTGGAGGCTGGGCAGGAGGCTCTACGGTCGGGAAGCGGATGTCGAGGCGGCAGCCCTGAACAATGGTGCTACGGCAACAACCTCAGTCTCCCATGCAGCGGCGGTCCTATGGGGTAGGGCCATGGCCTAGCACTGTTTTGGGTGACGGCTTGGAGTTGTGTGGGCAGTGAGTTTGCCAACCTGTCTGGATCGACTTTGAGCAATGTAAAGGCCGATCTAGTTGCTATGTCAAGGCGGTGGGCCTAGAATTTGCGCACCGTTCATGGTATTCGGGCGGTCGCCTAGATAGCCATGGCTATGAGATGACTTGGTTATGTGGTGTTTTCATCCATAGGTTTTACGCTATGCGTTGTGACACAGAGACCTCATCACCGACAAAGAAAATGGGAGTAAGAGTTTTCCTAGAGTTAGCTCACCGAAGTAGGTAACATCCATATTGCTTGCATATGGCTTCTTATAATATCAAAGATGGTTACAAAAATAGTGGTGGCTAAACCAAATCTTATCGGTGGATTTGGGTGGTGCTTGTTGCAAATGAAGGTTGCTTCTTGGTGATTAGGATAGCCTGTAAAATCTGCTCGTGTTTCATCGTGATCATCTAAGGGCCTCTTTGTGGAGGAGGTACTGGGCATAAACCTTGGGCTTGGCGGTAGTGGTATCTTTCTTCCCGAAATGGCTGGCCGGATTCATAGCCGGATTGGAGAATCTTGTTCCATCATCTAGTCTCGGCTGTGAGTCGGAATGACATAGTTGCCGGTGAAAACCCAATTGACTTTGGTATTGATGATAAGGATGGCAGTGGGCACCCTTTACCCTACTTAGTACGAAAAAATTAAACTAAGTTTTTGTAAAACACCACTTTTTGAGAAAACTAGTTTATTTATTTAAACTAGGCTAAACTAGAGGGTACTCTAAAGGTTCCAAAGTTCTATCTCTAGGTGATGATGGCGTTCTACGCTGTTTGATGAAGGCATCATCATGTAATTATTGTTGACTCAGTCATGCTGTTCCGGGAAAACCGTAAGATCTGACTTTCAGAGTGATGACGACACTGCGGTGTCATGTTCTCTCCTGAAAGCATCGTTTATGGACCTGCGCTGGATGACAGAGGCAGTAGGTGGATCGGCTTGGTTTTGCATAGAGTTTTGGTGGTGATGTCAAGTCATGTCTGACCGATAGATGCTACACTGAGTCATGCCTGTTTCAGCAGAGACAGTATACCCATTTATCTAGCAGGCTAGCGGGGTGACGACCTAGCGAGGCCCATTATGATCGGCCACATGGCGGCCTAGCGCATGCCACATAGCGACATAAGCCAGCCCGTTAAACTAGCAAGACTATTACGTGGCGACCCACCAAAAGCCCATATAGAATGATAGGCCGACCGAATAAGAGCTGGGCTTTCAAATTGAGGGTCGTTTCATATTTCATCCTTTTGTCCTATTGTTGTTGCCCGTTAGATTTTGGCCACACTGCGTGTTTTGGCAGAACGTCCAAAGAATAACAAGAATGTTTATTAATATTTAAAATTTAAACTAATTATTACATAATGATGAAAGTTCGTTAAACACGACACAACAAGTTCTCTTCAGAATCTAAGTTACAACAGAGCATGTATGATCTGTATTGTAAAATGTCAGAGAAAAGAGTTGGAATCATTAATATGAGATCTATACTTGGCAATCCGGTCTTTTTTTCAATATTTCAGCTTTAGATTTAAGAGGTACACCCTATCTTTCTGCATGTAGTGCAACTTGTATATATTTATCACCTAGGTGACCTGCTTGCTTCAAAATTGAAATGGGAGGATGAATGGAAATAGATATCATAACTCTCACTTTTGTCTTCTGAGGACTCCTGCTTTGTTTGAACTGTAGTATGCTAATAGCGTGAAAAAGGTTACAACAAAGAACCACGAAAACATGTATTATACAAAGCAGGGATCAAATAATCACACGGAGCCGGAATAGCACATTATCTTTCTTGTGATATACGTAAGCATGTAGTTATAGTAGCGTGTTGTTCGGCTCACATCATGTCTTTCTCTTACGGGTGCGACTCCTAATCAATCTGCAAGTCACATTAGAGTCAAGCAGCTGGAACTCAAATCCTTATACTCCAATGTCCTTTCTATGTGTTTAGGTATCATATTTAAAACCAATTCAGCTAGTTTGGAAAGATGAAAGTAGTGGAACTTACTAAAAAGAAGCATTAAAATTGACCATATGTATGATTGAAACCATCTAAGTATTTTCGTCATTAATTAAAGCATTCACAGATACAAACACAATAAGACATGAATCGAATTATTACAACAAGGTTTTAAGTATCATTACTACAAAACGATATCATGCATATAAGTTATACAACTTATAAGAAGAGAAGTAACTGGCCTCATTAACACACCAAGACCTCAGACTTGAACCTTGGTTGGCGTGAGATTGCTAGTATTGGATCCTCTCTGAGCAGTTTGCATGACCCATGCGAGCACTCATAAAGAATAGTATTGATGAGTTAGTGTTGGAAGATTATACCAACAATGTGAAAATAGCACAAAGGAGAGTAGGGAACAACTAATAATGTGTATTGGACCAACCAGATGGGGGTACAAACTTAGTGTCAATAGCAGGCAGGGTATTGCAGCGGGAATCTCATGTTTTTGTAGACGAAGAGTACCAAAAAAGTATCAAAACAAACGTACATTGAGCGTAATAGCAGGCATGATATTGCAGCGACAATCTAATGCTTTTGAAGCTTAAGAGTACCAAAAAATATCAAAACAAATGTACATTGAGCAAACAGGCAAGAGTAATTACCATACCGCGGTAGGACCGACAAGGACATGTGTGGCAGACTAGACGGATGTTGGGCATGTCTAGGTCAGCAAACGAGTGATTCGGTGAAGCGTCCCCCGTGTAGTAGATGAGGGCTTTGGTGAAGTATATCCAGTGCAACAAGGGAGTCGGTGAAATATATCAGATGCAATGGACAAGGGCATGAGTCGGTGAAGTAGAACAAGTAAGATGGACGAGAGTGATGAGGGGTGGATCCGATGCATGGAGTAGAAAGGTTGTGAAGGAGCTACGGTGTGGAAAAGAGCGCATGTAGTGAAGCAGATGCATGAAGGAGGGGGTCAGAGGTGGCGGGAAGGGAAATTTTTGAGAAAGCGGGGAAACAATGATGAGGGGATATAGGTGGGAGACCGCTAATTTACCGAAGCAGCCCTCTCTTACTGGTATGGTCCTTGGGTTCTTGTTTCTGTATCAGGGATAGATGAGGAATTTTGGATGTTTGAATGGGTGTGCGGGATGTTTCGACGCTTTGCCAAAATTTTGGGGTTGAAGCTTCTAACCTACGCTATTCCGATGGAGGCTAACATGATATCAAATAGACCCATAAGCTAGTGATAGTATGGTTTTTAATATTTAAATGAGTTTCTAGAAATTTATCGAAATTGATAAACATTCATGACTATCAAACCAGATGGCCAAGGTCACGACCATATATTCGCCATAGTTTATGATAACATGTCTATATTTGATAGATTGGTGCATCTTGGTATTTGAAGCAATGTTTACAAGGAAAAATCACAAATTTCTCCAAGTGACAACAACATTTTGTTTTTGTGAAGAAAATACAAAGTTTATCGCTCAAAATTCCACCGCCCAAATTTCACACAAAGTGTAGTCAATTTCAGGGATAATGTCCAAGTTCATGAATTTTCAAGCTTCCTAGCTAAATTCATTCAATAAAATGGCATTGTGTCAAATTTTGAGCTACAAGTGCGTGATACCTTGCTCTTGATTTAAAAAAATATTTGAAGGGTAACCAAGTACTAAAAATATGGGAGAATCAGCGAAAATTTTGCAAGATTCATCTTCTTGATATGAATGGTAATGCCTCTAAATTTGGTCCTTTTTTAAAAATGTCAAGAAAATTAAATATAAATAAAAATACCATTCTTTGAATTCTTTCTTACTACGTATACTATTTTTCATACAAAATGATAAGCTTAAAATTTGACAACTTTTCAAAAATTTGCATCATAATATGGCTTACTATGTATGAACATTCATGGGTTTGAAACCAGATAACCATGGTACAACTATATCTTTGCCATAGTTTATGATAACATGTAAATATTTGGTAGATTGGTGCATTTGGAATTTCAATCATTTTTTACAAAGGGGGCTTCCGTAATATGAAGTCATTTTCAATTTTTCATGAGATAACAAATGTGTTTTTGTTGTAAAGCAACTATAGAGAATATGGGTCAGAATGCCACCGCCCTACCTGTAACACCCTCGTCTGATAAGGCTGAGTTCATATGTATAGTGCCAATCCCGGGATCGGTTCACTGGCACACACAGTATAGATGAATACCAAAAAATTTAACAGTACATCATAAATAACGAATTGATCCAGAATTTGCAATTATTACAATAATGCTTAGCACGCAGGCTAGCTCAATAGTTCAATAGCAAACAAAAGCATAAGCATATATAGTAGACTCCATCTTCAATTGCCCACAAGCGAACAAATGTTGAATGGAGTATCACAACCTATTCGATCACTCAGAATCGGAACATCCTGCAACATAAAACGTAGCAGCCCCGAAGGGTCAATACTTAGAATATATGGCAAGTGGAACTATTAAAGGAGACGATAAACCTAGCATCTACATGCATATTTGGCAATTGGAGCTGTGGCTAGCTTGCATTTGCAAATACCTTTGTCCTACTTTCATAAACAGTTTTGTCTTTCTTTAAAAAAGATACCAATTAAGTTAACCCATCAACATTAAAGCAATTAGGAAATTAGAATGAGCGAGAAACAGGTCATGAACTCAATATCAAGCAACTCAGATGTCCATAACCGGGGACACAGATAATCAATTAGATTATACACCCTGCAGGGGTTAGTATACTTTACCCATGTGACTTGGCCAGCCCAGCTCGTACCACCACTCTTATATTGGGTGATGACAGGGAGAAGTCCAAGAAGGGACCGTTCGGGAAGTAGCTCCCCAAACCCGACACGCACCGTACCAACCTACCAAAATTCTACATCTTTGAATACGTGGGTTCGAGTTACCACAACCTACTGAGTCCAACCAACCGCTCATTTCATTATTGGCACATGGTTGTACACATAAGCTACCAAATAAAGAAGCCAATTATTTTCTCTTGATACCTGGGTGCCTTTCCGCAATGATACCACCAAAAAATAACAATCCCATCACACCCAGGAGATTCATTGATTAAGTTGTTTTTAATTTTCACAAACAATACTTTAGAAACAACTTTCAAGTGATGTAACCTAGCCCTCGTTCATCATAGCACGGCTAAGCACATCTACCAACGATGGCTCATCTACAGGAAATCCCTACCACATAATAGGACATAGCATAGCAATAGTAATTTCTAACATGCAACTACAAAATACACGACAATGCATTGAAAATAGTAGGACAATATCATAAACAAAGTAGCATCTACTTGCATTGATAGTTGTTGGAGTCGTTCAAACACTCATTGAAATCACATACGTTGCACTCCTCGCAATCTATCGATCAAACAATTGCATACAACATAAATAATTGCACACAGAGATCAAACAAATGCAACAAATGCATGCATGACAATTTAATAAGTCATAACGGTTGTTATTTTAGTTCTCTAAACAATACTTAAGTATATGATGCATGCAAGAGATCGATTAATGCAATGGAGTATTTGTTATTAATAATTACTTCCCAATATAGGGATTTTAATAGTTCTGTTATAACGCATGTTCTAACTGCAGAATTAAATTTGTATCTGAAGTGTACTAGATAGAGAGCATTAATATGAACTAGTAGGCGTTGGATTCACCCTAATCAGAGTTATAAATCTTTTCTTATGATTTAAATAGTGTTTAATGGGTTTTAAATCATTTATGTAGTTTCTGTTGCCTACAAATCAAACTAAAATCATATCTGTAATCTACACGGGATTGTGATTCCAGGGACATATTATTTACAATTTTTTGAATGTTATTTATTTTTATGAATTTATTACTCCAAAAAGGGTATTAATTTGTTTAAATATTTACAGTAAAACCTTAAGGTATTTTCTTGAGCAAACTGCAGGTTGATGATCTACTTGGAACCAGATTTCCATCGGTATATTATTTATATTTTTGTGATATGCAAATAATTTACTATGAATTTAATGATTTCTAAAGCCATTAATACTAATTAAATTGCTACGGGGTAAATAGTTTGAAAAATCTGGATCCAACCTGATATTATTAATCTACATTATAGTAGCTTCAATTTGATATATTGTTCATATTTTTCGGAGTTATAGATAATTTCCTATGAATTTATTAACCTAGAAGACCATTAAAACTAATTAAATTACTACAGTAAACGTGTACTGTAAAGGTTGGATCTAATGCTATAATAATATTCTACACGTTTTTCTGAATCCATTGATATATTATTTGCTATTTTTAGATCTATAAATTGTTTTATATAATTTTTGCAAGTTTAGACAATTTCTGCAATTTAAATTCAACTTCAAATCTACAGGGGATATTCCCTGGGAATATTCTACATTTACTGGACGCTGACTGGGGCGGGTGCTGACCTGGCTTGACACATGGCGAGATCTAGTTGGCTCGTACCCCTTCGTCGAGAAGATCTAATCTTGACCGTCGGGATGAGATCTAGTGGCTAGGAGAGGAGATTGACTCGATTTTAGCTCATAATAGATAAGAAAGAGATCTGTGTTAGAGAGACAAATCCGTAGATCAAATCGAAAAACTTTCAACATGAAAGTTGCAGAGATTCATTAGAGCTACCTTTTCACCAAAGGAATTTGTATTTGAAGAAATGAGCGCAAGTACATCTTGGATTTACACCGTCATATCTGAAATATTGTGGTGCAAAATTCTCCAGCTGTGGTGGATGAAAAGAGGTGAGGTTTGTCGAGATTGAAAGATTTCAACGAGATCTACAACTTTCGTGTTTTGGCCGAAGGGAAACGACGAAGTCTAGATGGGTGAATAAACGAAATAAGTTTCGGGCATGTGTAGATTCGAGATTTCGAGAAGGAAAACTCATACAGCTATGCCTCCACGGGTTTATATAGAGATTTAGGATGGTGAGACGATAGGTCTTGGAGTAGGGAACAAGTAGAAATAAACGGAAGTCGATTTGAAGTTGTAGATAAAAAGATATAGAAGTTTGAATAGAGATAGGTTCAAAAAAGACCGATTTTGCACGCAAATTAAAGCAAGTGCGGGATCGATCCCTTCTCCTGTACGCGCGTGGCTGGCCCCTTCGGCTGCAGTGGGCCGGCCCGTTAGTTTTTTTATTCTTTTTCTTTTTTCTATTTTCTATTTGTGTATTTTTCTCATAACTTTTACATACAAACCCTAAATGAGTTCAAACTTGTTTCTAAAATTTTCTAAATTTGAGTAGATCATTGTAGGATCATATTTGTAATCTTTTTACTAGTTTGCAAGTAGTGGATTTATAAATCCTTGTATATTTCATTTTATTAATATCTTTATTTGTTTGTATTTATTCCATAACTTTTTCATAATAGCTCCAAATGAGCTCAATTTTGTTTCTAAAATTTTGTAATATTTATTGGATATTTTTAGGCTATAATTTAGTATAATCGCTGCCTTAGCAACAGTGAGTTTTTATAAATCCAATTTAATTCCCTTTAGGAACAAAGTGGCATATACTATTTAGGGTTTTAGTCCTTTATTTCTATTTACGATTTTTTCTTGATGCAAAAATGCAATGCAATGCTCATGAATATCATGCAAATGCAAATTTATTTCTAGTCCCAATTTTCAAAATCTTGGGAGGTGACACTACCTTACACACAAACTATAGCCTATTTAGTGGACAATGTCCAAGTTTCGTGATTTTCAAATTTCCTAGCTAAATTCGTGCAATGAAATAACTTTATGGCAATTTAATGAAAGTATATCAATTTTTGAACTACAAGTGTGATAGCTTGCTCTTGATTATTTTTTAAAAAATAATTCGAAGGTAACCAAGTACTAAAATATAGGAGAACTGTAGGGGTTCGTAGCATGGAAAATAAAAAATTTCTACCGTATGCATACAAACAAGCCAAGATCTATCTAGTAGATTGAAGCAACGAGTCGATTAGAGTACTCACCCTCGAAGATTCCAAAGCGGTTAACGAGAGTAGATTCTCGTGGGTGATGTAGTCATACTGAAAGTACCGACTTGATACGACTAGAGGGGGGGTGAATAGGCGTCTACCCAATTTTAATTTGTTTCTCACTTTTAGGCTCAACGAGAAAGGAAGTTATCTAGAGATGCAACTAAGTGAACAACCTAAATGCAAGAAAACAAACACCAACAACAAAAAACAGTAAATAGCAAGGAGTAAAGGAGGGGAACGAAGTAACCGGAGAGGGGACACGGAGATGTAATTCCCGTAGTTCACTCCCAAGGAGCTATGTCTATGTTGGAGAGGTGTCGGGGCCACACAAGGTCACCCGAGCGCCACAAAGGCCTCACCTTCTTCTCCGGTGAGCTCCCCCACAAAGGAGGCCTCACAATCCACTAACCGGTGACCTTGAAGGCGCCAACCGAAACCTTTACACCAAGGTTGAGGGGGAGACTCCACAACTCAATTGGAGTCCCTCAACGACACCTCGAAGCTTTACAACGCACGCCTTAGCTCCGAGGATGCCCTACACCGTCTAGGGTTCCAACAAACCCAAGAGTAACAAGATCCACAAAGGATGGGTGGGGAAATCAAATCTTCTTTGGTGGAAGTGTAGATCTAGGTCACCTCCCTCACCTCTCAAAAGATCAAGTCATTTGAGTGGCTAGAGGAAGAGATCTAGTGAGGTGAAGCTCAAGAATTAATGGAGGAGAGAGAAAAATTCGAGAGAGAGTGGGAGGAAGAAGAGGGGTGCCTTAAATAGCCCCCCCCCCCCGCGCT
Organism: Avena sativa; assembly: GCA_916181665.1. Lineage (NCBI taxonomy): Eukaryota > Viridiplantae > Streptophyta > Magnoliopsida > Poales > Poaceae > Avena > Avena sativa. The sequence goes on along the minus strand of OV702295.1, from coordinate 328,775,598 downwards.
GAACCGTTACAGCCCCCACGACCTCACCGGAAGTTCCGGTGAGAGGACGGAAGTTCCGCCCAGCCTGGCTCCAACGGTCATCAGACCGTTGACGCCCGCTCCAGAAGCGCAACCGGAAGTTCCGGTCAAAACAGACCGGAAGTTCGGGTGAACTTCCGAGCAAGTTCCGACCAAGTTCCGGCAAATAGCACACTTCAAAACAGAAGGTTACTGAGCCGTCACCGGAACTTGGGGCGGAACAAGAGGCGGAACTTTTGGGTCATGAAGCGAATCTGACCGGAAGTTCCGGCTTCTGGCGGAAGTTCCGCTCAGGAACTTTTGGCAGGACAAGTTCCGATGCAAGTTCCGGCCAACTTCCGGCAAATAGCACACTTCAAAACAGAAGGTTACTGAGCCGCCACCGGAACTTGGGGCGGAACTAGCGTCGGAACAAACTGTAGAACATCCCGTAGAAAAAGTTTGAGAGGAACTTCCGGCCTATGACCGGAAGTTCCGGTGAGACACAAAAGTCTCCAACAGAACAGGAACACGCTCTCTCACGGGATAATGGGATGGCTGTGGCGGTGCATATAGGTTTGTGCAAGAACAAGTGATTTCCCACAACCTTCCAAAATGGACCCCCTCTTAATAGTACGGTGACCTAAAAACAATAACCGGAGAGAAACTAGGAGAAGACTAAAAAGCCACCGTCTTCAAGAGATCCCAAGAGAACATCCACCACTATAGAAGGAGACATCAACAACGTTTCCCCTGAAACTCAAGCGCACAATTAAAAACACATTTGGGATTATCATTAACACCAAAAAAAGATATCATGAGAAGATATAGTCCTTTCACATACACTTGCCGATCTCAAGATCGCGTAGACGATCCTTCTAGCTCTGCATTCCGGCAGCGCTTCCGCAGTCGTTCACACATTCGATACTCGATGAAGACCTTCCTCTCCTTGTTCCAGCAGGCAGCGGAGGTTGTAGTTCTCCCCTCGCGATTCCGGCAGCACGACGGCGTGGTGTCGGAAGTAGAGGAAAGATCCCACAGGGCTTCGCCTAAGACGGTGCGATTGATGGTGGATCTAGGGTTTCTGACAATCTAGGTTTATAAGGCCAGAGAGGAGGAGGAGGTGTCGGCGGCGGCTAGGGAGATGGCGATAGGCCAGCGGCGGCGCGAGGTGGCGTGGCGGCTTGGGCGGCGTCGGCGCACGGGTGGGGAGGGCTGGTGTTGTGTTCTTTGGGGCAGCCCTCCCCCTCTATTTATGAGAGGGAAACTATTGTTCTCCTCTCTTATGTGCTTTGGGGCAGCTTGGGAGAGGGGAGTTTAAATCCATACCCAAACCCAAGTTGAATAGAAGGAAGGACTCTTTCCTTCTTCCACTAGGAAACTATTGTTCCAGTTTGACTTTTCAAACCTCCCTTTTGACTTTCAATTCAGAGCTTTATTTCTCTCTCGCAAATGCCCAACCAAAGTGACCTAGGACATGATCCAATCATTCCACTTAACCATGACACATTCATGGACCATTCCCCTTCTGGTCCGGTGAACCTTTTAGACCCTTCTAGAACCTCTCCGATGAAAACATCGAAATCATTCCCGAACTCCGAAATCAGACTTTTCTTATATGAATCTTATTCTCTGGACCATTCCAGATCTCCTCGTGATATCCCGGATCCCATCTGAGACTCCAAACAACATTCGGTTCCCTACTTACATTCCATATCTACTAAACAACATCGAATCCTTAAGTGTGTCTCCCTACGGTTCGTGAATTATGCGGACATGACCGAGACACTTCTCCGATCAATAAACAATAGAGGAATCTAGAAATTCATATGCCTCCCACATATTTATACGATTACTTTGCGATCGAATGAACCACTTACATACGATACCAATTTCCCTTTGTCTCGCGATATTTTACTTATCCGAGGTTTGATCGTCGGTATCTCTGCATACCTAGTTCAACCTCGTTACCGATAAGTACTCTTTTCTCGTTCCTGTGATATGTGATCCCTTGTGATCCAGTCACATGATTGCAAGCTAATTTGATGACATTTCACCGAGAGGGCCCAGAGTATATCTATCCGTCATATGGATGGACAAATCCCACTCTTGATCTATGTGCCTCAACACATACTTTCCGAAAACTCAATGCCACCTTTATAGCCACCCAGTTACGGTGTGGTGTTTGATGTCATCAAAGCATCCTTCCGGTGATGGTGATTAATATGATCTCATGGTCGAAGGAATTAGGTTACTATGTATCAGAAAGCTTATAGCAAACGAACTATTGAAATGACTTGATCTTTATGCTACGCTTATATATAGGAGTATGTCCATCATAACATTCTCCTAATGATATGATCTTGTTGTTAATAACATCTCAATGTTCATGATCGAGAAACCACGATCAGCTATTAACCAACAAGCTAGTATTATAAAGAGGATTTACCAGGGACTCTAATTTAGTTTACAAATCACACAAGTATTAATGTTTCCGGTTAATACTACTATAGCATGAATGTAAACATTTATCATAAACACAAAGATATAATAATAACCACTTTTATTATTGCCTCTAGGGCATATCTCCAACAGTCTCCCACTTGCACTAGAGTCAACTAATCTAGATTACATGGTAATATACCGAGTACCCATGGCGGTTTGGTGCTGGTCATGTTTTGCCCTCGGGAGAGGTTTAGTCAACGGATCCACCACATTCAGATCTGTCTGTAGTTTGCAAATCTTTATGTCACCATCTTGGACATGCTCTCGAATAGCGTGAAAACGTAGCTTGATGTGCTTCAGCTTCTTGTGTGACCTTGGTTCTTGCGTATTGGCTATGGCGCCCATGTTATCGCAATAGATAGACATTGGGTCCAGCACACTTGGAACCACACCGAGCTCTGTAATGAACTCCTTCATCCATATCGCCTCTTGTGAAGCCTCCGAAGCAGCTATGTATTCCGATTCAGTTGAAGATCTCGCCACAACGCTTTGCTTTGCCCTCCTCTAGCTAACTGCTGCTCCATTCAAAGTAAATACGTATCCAGATTGAGATTTAGAATCATCCGGATCGGTGTTCCAACTAGCATAGGTGTAACCATTGACAACGAGCTGTTCATCACCTCCATAAGAAAGAACCATATCCTTAGTTCTTCTCAAGTACTTAAGGATGTTTTTGACTGCTGTCCAATGATCCACTCCTGGATCACTTTAATATCTGCTAGTCAAACTAACAACATATGCAATGTCGAGTCTAGTACATAGCATGGCATACATAAGAGATCATATGGCTGAGGCATAGGGAGTTTTACTCATCCTTTATCTATCTTCTGCCATTGCAGGACTTTGAGTTTTACTCAAGGTCGTATTGGGCAACATGGGCAAGAACCCTTTCTTGTTATCTTCCATTCCAAACCTCTTTAGAACTTTGTCCATATATGTACTTTGTGACAATGATATTAGGCGTCTCGATCTATCTCTATAAATCTTTATGCCTAATATGTAAGCTGCTTCGCCAAGATCTTTCATTGAAAAACTATTATTCAAATAATCCTTGACACTATTAAGAAGGTCTACATCATTCCCAATCAACAATATGTCATCTACATATAGTATTAAGAATGCTAGAGAGCTCCCACTCACTTTCTTGTAAATACAAGCTTCTCCATAAGTTTGTATAAAACCAAAAGTTTTGATCACCTTATCAAAATGTTGATTCCAACTCCGGGATGCTTGCTTCAATCCATAAATGGACCGTTGAAGTTTGCATACCTTGTTAGCATCTTTAGGATCGACAAAACCTTTGGGTGTTACCATATACAACTACTCTTCAATGTCTCCATTGAGGAGCGCCGTTTTGACATCCATCTGCCATATCTCATAATCATAATATGCAACGATTGCTAATAAAATCCTCACAGACTTTAGCTTCACTTCCAGTGAGAAAGTCTCATCGTAGTCAACTCCTTGAATTTGTCAAAACCCTTTTGCGACAAGTCGAGCTTTATAGACATTAACATTACCATCAGCATCTGTTTTCTTCTTGAAAATCCATTTGTTCTCGACAGCCTTCCGTCCATCCGGTAAGTCCACCAAAGTCCATACTTGGTTTTCGTACATGGATCCAATCTAGGATTTCATGGCTTATTGCCATTTATTGGAATCTAGGCTCATCATCGCTTCTTCATATGTCGCAGGGTCATTGGTGTTGTCCACCAACATGATACCCATAACGGGATCATACCAATTATGAGTGGTATGGTTTCTCGTTGACCTGCGAGGTTTCGTATTTACTTCAACCGAAGTTTCATGATCAACATCATTAGCTTCCTCTCTTATTGGTGTAGGAGCCACAAGAACCACTTCCGGTGCTGCGTTACTCTCAAGTTCGAGAGAAGGTTCAACAACCTCGTCAAGTTATACTTTCCTTCCAGTCACTTCTTTCGAGAGAAACTCCTTCTCTAGAAAGGACCCATTCTTGGCAACGAAGATTTTGCCTTCGGATCTATGATAGAAGGTATAACCAATAGTTTCCTTCGGGTATCCTATGAAGACACATTTTTTTGCTTTGGGTTCAAGCTTGTCTGGCTGTAACTTCTTTACATAAGCTTCGCAACCCCAAACTTTAAGGAACAACAAATTGGGTTTCTTCCCAAACCATAATTCATACGGTGTCGTTTCAACAGATTTAGATGGTGCCCTATTTAAAGTGAATGCGGCTGTTTCTAATGCATAACCCTAAAACGATAGCGGTAAATCTGTAAGTGACATCATAGAACGAACTATATCTAAGAGAGTTCGATTACGACGTTCGGACACACCATTATGTTGTGGTGTTCCTGGTGGTGTCAATTGTGAAAGTATTCTGCATTTCTTTAAATGCTCGGCAAACTCGTAACTTAGATATTCACCTCCACGATCAGATCGTAGAAATTTAATCTTCTTGTTACGTTGATTCTCTACCTCTATTTGAAATTTCTTAAACTTATCGAAAGTTTCGGACTTATGTTTCATGAAATAGATATACCCATATCTACTCAAGTCATCCGTGAAGGTAAAAACATAACGATAACCATCGCACGATGCTACAGTCATTGGGCCACACACATCGTTATGTATGATTTCCAATAAGTCCGTAGCTCGCTCCATCATACCAAAAAATGGAGTCTTAGTCATTTTACCCATCAGACATGCTTCGAATGTTTCAAGTGATTTAAAATCAAGTGATTCAAGAAGTCCATCGGAATGGAGTTTCTTCATACGATTCACTCCAATATGACCAAGATGACAGTGCCACATATAGGTCGAGTTATCGCTCAATTTCAAACGTTTAGCTTCAATGTTATTAATGTGTGTATTTATACAATCGAGATTCAATAAGAATAGACCATCTATCAAAGGTGCATGTGCATAAAACATATTACTCATATAAATCGAACAACCATTATTCTTGGACTTAAACAAGTATCCGTCTCGCAATAAACATGATCCGGATATAATGTTCATGCTCAACGCAGGCACCAAATAACAATTATTTAAGTATAAAACTAATCCCGATGGTAGATGAAGAGGTAGCATGCCAACCGTGATCACATCAACCTCTGATCCATTTCCAACGCGCATCGTCACCTCGTTCTTCGCTAGTTTCTATCTATTCTGCAGCACCTGTTTCGAGGTACAAATATGAGCAACCGAACCAGTATCAAATACCCAGGCACTACTATGAGTACTAGTGAGATACACATCAATAACATGTATATCGAATATACCTTTCTTCTTGATGTTGCCGTTCTTCAAATCCGCCAAGTACTTAGGGAAATTCCGCTTCCAGTGACCCTCTCCCTTGCAGTAAAATCACTCAGTATCAGGCTTAGGCCCAGCCTTGGTCTTCTTCGCCGGCGCGGTAACTTTCTTACCGCCCTTCTTGAAGTTTCCCTTTTTCTTAGACTTGCCTTGCTTCTTGAATTTTGTGGTCTTATTGACCATCAACACTTGGTGCTCTTTCTTGATCTCCACTTCCGAAGACCTTAACATGGAGAAGAGTTCGGGCAACGACTTGTCCATGTTTTGCATATTCTAGTTCATCACAAAGTTCTTGTAACTTGGTGGTAGTGATTGGAGGACACGGTGAATCCCCAAAGCATTAGGAATCACTATACCCAAGCTTTGAAGCTTGCTTGCATGCCCAGACATCTTAAGCACGTGCTCACTAACGGAGCTGCCCTCTTCCATCTTGTAGTTAAAGAACTTTTCAGAAGCCTCATAACTCTCAACTGCCGCGTGAGCCTCAAATATCATTTTGAGTTCACGGACAATATCATGTGGGTCATGGTTCTCAAAACCTTTTCTGAAGCTCCGATTCCAAACCATACAAGATAGCACACTGAACTGTGGAGTACTGATTCTTTCGAGCGAGGAAAATATTCTTTACCTCATCGGTAGCATCAGCTACATGTGGGTCACCCAGCGGTGCATCCAGCACATAGGTCAAATTACCAGTATTGAGGACAATCCTCAAGTTGCGGAACCAATCTGCAAAGTTTCTTCCATTGTTTTTCAACTTCTCTTTCTCTAGGAACGCATTAAAATTGATGGTAGGGGCCGCCATTGATCTACAACATATTTGCAATAGTTTAGACTAAGTTTATGACAAATTGAGTTCTAATTAATAGTTAAATTAATCTAGGTGAACTCCCACTCAAAACAATATATCTCACATTGTTTTAGTGATCACACGAACCAAATCCACCACATCAAAACCGATCATCACGAGAGTTGATGTAGCTTCAATGGCAAACAATCAACATGTTCATCATATCTACTATATGACTCATGCTTTACCTTTCGGTGATCCGTGTTCCGAGACCATGTCTGTATATTCTAGGCTCGTCAATATCAAACCTTAGCTTCCGCATGAGCAAATCTGGCTTGCTCCCATTGTATACACTCGCAGAATCTAACACACCCGATCATCACGTGGTGCTTCGAAACAACGAGCTTTAGCAACAGTGCTTACTAAGGATGAACACTTTATAACTTGAAATTTTGTGAGAGGGATCATCTTATAATGCTATCACCACGAACTAAGCAATACAAGATGCATAAAAGGATTAACATCACATGCAATTCATAATATGTGATATGATATGGCCTTTCTTCTTGTGCTTCCGATCTCCATCTTCAAGCACGAACAGGATCTCCATCATCACCGGCATGGCGTCAAGGTCAATGGCGCCGCTTCATGGTTGTCGTCCACCAGCATCAACTATTAAAACTAATTTGAATAATAGACATGTAGGTCTTAACAGAATTAAAAGACAACCATATGGCTCCTGCCGGTTGCCGACTTACAATAAGGAACATTGCATACATCATATATAATCACAATCATGGCCATATCACATCATAGCACACCCCCTGCAAAACAAAGTGATGCAGCCCGTCCTACGGACGCACCTCCATCTACAACACCTAGTCCCCCAAGTGGACCAATGACTCGCGCTCGAGCCAAGCTCCTACAAGCTAAGGTTAACTCGCTCCTTTCATCATGTGATTTCGGTCTACCTTTGGATGGCTTGCTACTTCATGCAACTACGTTGTGTATCCTCAGCTATGAAGCAACATCACCCCACCAAGCCCCCAAGGAAGAAGGACTAGGAGAAGACGCTGCTGGAGCATTGCACACCGGAATCTCCGGTCCTATACACCAGGGTCTTCGAACCATCCTCTGGTTCGGCCCCAGGAACCAAGCCCGGGAAAGACAGAAGGCCCCTCCAGAGACGGGTCCGGAGATTGAACGGAGTCTCCGGCCCAGACCGGAGTCTCCGGACCCAACACCGGAGTCTCCGGCCTGCTCGACGCCAGGCATGTCAAAGCCTTTTGTGCCTGGCCCATGTAACCTCCAGTTTCGCCCCAACTTCAAGTTTTATTCCTAAACTACCCTTGTTTAAGTGGCTGGCCTATATAAAGCCCCACCCCTCTATTGTAAACCCTAGACTTGGATAATTGTAGTTGAAGACACCCCTTTGAGGATCTATCAACTATTTGTCTCATGCTCCTTGACAAGGAGCACCAAATTATCCACAACCTCTTGGATTTTGCCTCGTGCGTTCAAGTTGTACAAGTCCTTGGGATCTCGGTGTCTCGTGCCCAAGTAGTCAAGATCTCATCAAGCCTCTCTCCCACGTTGTTGGCCGTGGGAGAGTTCCTTGCCCAATGCCGATCCTAGGTATTGTGTTGGACCGGTTGCCACCGGCGTGAGCCATCGGCTTGTATCGTGTTTTCGTGTGTGTGTGTGTGTTCATCGAGTTATTCGCGTGTGTGTTCATGGATTTCATCCCCTCCCTCTTTCCACCGCTTTCCCCTCGATTCCCACGGAATTCGTGAAAGATCAGGCCACCCCAAGGGGTCACCCCTAACATATTGGTATCAAGAGCAAGGTTGATCATGAATTTCCCCTCAATTTTTCTTCTCTCCACCATAAATTCGAAAATTTCCCAAAAATATCCCCAATTTGCCTTTGGATCGATCTATCGTTTTGGAGCGTTATTTGTGGTTTTGATCTGACCAAATCTTGTCTAAGGTGTTGGTCCAGCTTTTGCCTGCATTTCCCAGCCCAATTTTGGCCAAATTTTCGCGGATTTGAGGACTCTAGGCGTGAATTTCCGCTCAAGAACATGAGCAGATTCTCCACACCGGAGTCTCCGGCCCAGACCGGAGTCTCCGGCCCTGGACGCCAGTTTTGACTTTTCCTCTTTTCTGCATTGGATAATCTGTCCGCTTGTTGTTTGTGTTCCATGTGTGTGTCACCAATTAACAGATAGCTTCCGCAACATCACCCGCGCTCTTCGACACCACGGACCCCAAACTCTTCCCTGATCCATCGACACAAGATCATCATCAACAACTAAGGTATAACTTGTGTCAACCCTTGTAGCCATATCTTCCTTTGTGTGTACCTATCCTATGAGAGCAACTCATTTTGTGTTTGTCTAAGCATTGTGCACTTGCCATTGGAAAGTGAGAGTGTGAGGGAAAATACAAAGGTTAACATAGTAGCATAGAAAGGGAGAAAAAGAACAAAAAAAATCAATAAAAAAAAGAAGAACAATAGATAGATACATAGTCTCCCAATACAAAGAGAGTATCAAGCTTGTAAGCAAAAGAGAGAGGAAAAAGCGCGCCAAGGCAAGTGCACAAATCCGTTGCTTAACCTCTTTTGGCAAACGAGTTGTGGTCTTTCCTTGAGTTGGCACGACAACCGAGCGTAGTCTTTGTTAGGCCCTTTTGTGCTCGCTTCCATAGTCGTGCTAACCCCATTTTTCTCCACGCGTGTGTGTAGTCGTAGGTTCTCGTCACCTTTTGAGTTGACCATTCCCTTTTGACTTGAGTTTTGTTGGATCTTCTCCACTTTTGACTATCCTTTTCGTTTGGTTGGTTCTTTGGCTTTCCACCCTCCTTTCAACCAAAATCTTTTGAGAGTGTAGTCCCTTGTGTGTGAGTCTCTTTGCGATTCACTTTGCAAGCTTTTAGCTCTCTTGTGTGGCAATTGGTTTGATACAATCTCCAAGGTGAGGTAAAAGGCTAACTCTCCACATTTCTCCTCCATATACAACCCTTGTCGGCTTTGCATCATGGACAGGAATGGCGAGTCATCCCAACCACCACCACCCCCCGAGGACAACACACAATACATGACAAGATGGGATCATTGGAAGGTCCGAGGAGAATTCAACTACCGTTGTGAAGACCTTGAGCGGCGCCAAGGCGAACAATTTAGCGAAGCCCGAGTGGAATTCAAGAACATCGACAACCGCTTCGAAGAAGTACGAGGACAAATGCATGCCATGCAACACAACCTCGGCCATCAAAATGAAGCTCTGGGTCGCGCCCTCGCCGCAATGGATGAGAAGCTTCAACGCCTCATTGATGGTCTAGCAAGGCCACGATCTCGCGACTCAAGCTCGTCACGTCACTCCTCAAGTGAATCAAGCCTTCCTCGCCATCACGCTTCACGGCACCAAGATGGACCCGTCCTTCACTCCATGAGCTCTTCGCAAGTGGTACCATCTCCGCGACACGCCGCGACATCAAGATATGATGGTGACCTCTCCGCAAGACCTCCAAGACGTGAAGCGAACCGTCCACAACAAAGGGCACTTGTGATTCAAAAAGAGCAACCTCACGTGGACCACCAAGCCCATTGCCAACGACATGTTCCTTCCACAACAAGTGAAGCATCCAAAGTGGACGAACAAGATCGCCGTCGGCGTGAAGCACTCGAAGATCCACCAAGGCGTCAGCATCGACATGAACATCAACATCGACAACATGATCATCACGACGAGCCTCCTCCACATCGAGAAGAAAGGGAGCAGCCCATTGCGCATGCGGCTCGACGTCCTCCTCGCCACATGGCGCAAGACAATGCTCATTGTCCTCAACCACGACAAGAACAAGAGCAAGATCCCCAAGCTCGTCGTGAGGACCAACAACCTCCTCCTCGCCCTCAACCCCGCCAGCAACACGAGCAAGCTCCCCAAGCTCGTCGTCAAAATGAAGTTCCTCCACCAAACGCGGCACCTCAACAACCGCAAGGGCAACACAACCATCACCAAGCAAGACATAAGAGCTCGGATGATGATGATGGCCGCCAAAATCATGGCAACCGCCACCACCGGAACCGCAATGAAGAATAAACCTTCGGCAAGCTCAAATTCACCATGCCCAAGTTCACTGGTTCAAATGAGCCCGAAAAATATCTCTCGTGGGAACTCAAGGTTGACAAGACCTTCCGCATGCACAACTATAGCAATGAGAAGATGATGTACATGGCATCCCTCAAGTTTGATGAGTATGCCAACCTTTGGTGGGAACAAGTCCAACTCGCTCGTGAAGCAAAAGAAGAGCCTCCAATCTCAACTTGGCAAGATATGAAGGATCATATGAGATCCCACTTTGTTCCTTCGCACTACACGCGTGACCTTTTCAACAAGCTTCAAACGCTTAGTCAAGGGACAAAGACTGTGGAAGAGTACTTCAAGCAAATGGAGCTCAACATGATCCGTGCCAACATTGAAGAGCGTGATGAACAAACAATGGCATGTTTCCTCAATGGCTTGAACCATTCAATCAAGCGCATCACCGAGTTCCAAAAGTACAACAACATGGTTGAGCTTGTACACATAGCATCAAAAGCCGAGCGTCAAGTGCAAGAGGACATCAAGTACAACAAGTCAAAGACGTACTTCACATACAAGCATGCGCCAACCACTACTCCAACAACACCAAGTGGAAGCTCACCAAGTACCACCAAGCTTCCCTTCAAGCCAACACTTCCTCAAGGAAAACCGCCCCCAAGTGGCAAATACACAAAGGATGAACAACCATTCAATGGTGAGTGCTACAAGTGTGGAGGCAAAGGACACAAGTCAGTCGCATGTGGAAACAAGAAAGTTTTGTTCATCCACGACAATGGCGATGAAGAATACTTGAGTGAAGATGAGTTTGATGCAAGGGTCAAGGAAGCAATGGCAAGGTATCAATTGGAAGATGACCAAGACCTACTTGTGTGTGAGCATGACGCAAGTCCATCGCTTGTCGTCACAAGGGTCTTAACTACTCAAGTCAATGAGAATGAAGACCAAAGATCAAACATATTTCAAACTTGTGCCGGTATCAATGGGAAGTCCATCAAGGTTGTCATTGATGGAGGGAGTTGCCATAATCTTGCAAGCACAGAATTATGTGAGAAGCTCAACCTCACCCTCCACCCACACAAGAATCCATACCATATACAATGGCTAAGTGAGCAAGGGTCCGTCAAGATCAAGCACATCGTTTCGGTAACCTTCTCAATTGGACCATACGAAGTCACGGTGGAGTGTGATGTGGTTCCAATGACAGTTTGCCATATGTTGCTTGGTAGGCCATAGCAATATGAAAAGCATGCCTTGCATAATGGTCACACCAACACTTATACCTTCAAATGGCTTGACAAGACTTGTGTTTTGCAACCAATGACTCCTAGCCAAATAATTGCGGACAATGCAAAGGCTTTAGCTAGGGCGCAAAGCACAAAACCACCTTGTGAGAAGAGCGGTGAGCGAGAGAACCACACTATAGTGAGTGAGAGCCACAAGCCAAACTCAAGAGTAAAAACTAAGAGTGTTCTTCTTGCCACCAAAAGTGAGATGAGAGAAGTGCGGAACCACACATCCATCTTGCACTATGTCCTTGTATGCAAGGGACTAGCGCAAGGAACTAATGACTTGACAAATGTTCCTCCTTCTTTGATGGCTATTTTGCGGGAATTCCAAGATGTATTTCCTGAAGAGCTTCCTCATGGACTACCCCCTCTTCGCGGAATCGAGCACCGCATCGACCTCATACCCGGCGCTCCACTCCCAAACCACGCCGCATATCGCACGAACCTAGAAGAGACGAAGGAGATAGCACGACAAATCAACCAACTCGTCTCCAAAGGTTTGATCCAAGTAAGCACTAGCCCAAGCGCGGTACCCGTGATTCTAGTTCCAAAAACGGATGATACGTTGCGGTTATGCATGGACTGTCGTCCAATCAATGCTATCACCGTGTGTTATCGACATCCTATACCGCGTCTTGACTACATGCTTGATGAGTTGTGTGGAGCCACTATATTTTCAAAAATTGACCTTCGTAGTGGTTACCATAGAATTCGCATGGCCGAAGGTGATGAGTGGAAAACCGCCTTCAAGACCAAGCTTGGTCTCTATGAATGGTTGGTTATGCCGTTTGGCTTATCAAATGCCCCATCTACCTTCATGCGCCTCATGAACCATATCTTGAGATCCCTCATTGGTAAGAGTGTCGTTGTTTACTTTGATGACATCCTTGTCTATAGCAAGTCACTAGAGGAGCATGTTACTCATGTTAAGGAGGTCCTTCAAATCCTTCGTCATGAAAAGCTATATGCTAATCTCCCCAAGTGTACCTTTGCAAAAGACAAACTGATTTTCCTTGGATTTGTTGTGTCTTCTAATGGCATTGAAGTGGATGTCTCAAAAGTTAAGGACATACGAGATTGGCCCATCCCTACCAATGTTAGTGAACTTCGTAGTTTTCATGGGTTGGCTGGCTTTTACCGTCGCTTTGTGAAAGACTTTTCTACCATTGCTTGCCCCCTCAACGAATTGACCAAGAAAAATGTCACATTCGTTTGGGGAAAAGCACAACAAAAGGCTTTTGATGAGCTCAAAAAGAGGCTCACTGAAGCACCACTTCTTGCATTACCGGATTTCACAAAAACCTTTGAGATTGAATGTGACACTAGTGGAATTGGCATTGGAGGCGTCCTTATGCAAAATGGGCGTCCTATTGCATACCATAGTGAGAAACTTGATGGCGCACGCCTTAACTATCCCATTTATGACAAAGAGCTTTTTGCCTTGGTTCGTGTCCTTCAAGTGTGGCAACACTACCTTTGGCCCAAAGAATTTATCATCCATTCCGACCATGAGTCGTTGAAATATCTTAAGGGCCAAGCCAATTTGAGTAAAAGGCATGCCAAATGGGTTGAGTTCATGGAATCTTTTCCTTACATTGTCAAGTACAAGAAGGGCAAAGAAAATGTTGTAGCGGATGCTTTGTCTCGCAAAAACACAAACCTTCTTACGCGACTCGAAGTAAATGTCTTGTGTCTTGATGACATCAAATCTTTGTACGCGTCCAACCCATTCTTTGGATCAATTTTTGCAAAGTGTTCAATAGACAAAGGGGTTGATGATTTCTATTTGCATAAGGGTTTTCTTTTCAAACAAAACAAACTTTGAATTCCGAAGTCGTCTCTCCAAATTTTGCTTCTTCAAGAGTCCCATGGTGGAGGACTTATGGGCCACTTTGGCCATGACAAAACATATGACATGCTCTCCACTCACTACTATTGGCCAAAGATGAAGGGCGACGTGGAGCGCCACGTCCAACAATGCACTACTTGTGTCCAAGCTAAGTCCAAGTCCAACCCTTTTGGTCTTTATATGCCATTACCTATTCCTCATGCACCTTGGTCGGACATTAGCATGGACTTTGTGTTAGGATTTCCTAGATCTAAACATGGACATGATTCTATATTTGTGGTAGTGGATCGCTTTTCCAAAATGGCACACTTCATTCCATGCCATAAGACCGATGATGCTTCACATGTAGCAAATTTGTTTTTCAGGGAAATAATTCGGCTACACGGTGTACCAAGAACAATCGTCTCCGACCGTGACGTCAAATTCATGAGCTACTTCTGGAAGACACTCATGGCCAAGCTCGGCATCAAGCTCCTCTACTCGTCCGCCTCGCATCCTCAAACCGATGGACAAACCGAGGTCGTCAATCGAAGCCTTGGCACACTTCTACGTATGTTGATAAAGAAGAACCTGAAAGATTGGGAGTAATGTATCCCTCATGCCAAGTTCGCCGACAACCGCGCCAAACACTCCACCGCCATGAGGAGCCCGTTCATGATCATCTATGGATTCGAGCCTCTCACCGCGCTCGATATCCTTCCCCTTCCCCTTCATGAACGCTCCAATATGGACGTTGACAAGCGTGCCCAAACAATGAAGAAACTCCATGAAGACACAAGAGCTACGATCGAGCAACAAGTACTTCGCCAAGCATCAAGGCTGAACAAGAACACGAAGGAGCTAATCTTCGAAGAAGGCGACCTTGTGTGGATACACTTGATCAAAGACCACTTCCCCAATGATCATGACTCCAAGCTCAAACCAAGGAGAGATGGCCCCTTCAAGGTCCTCAAAAGAATCAACAACAAGGCATACGTCATCGACATACCAACCTCCAAGTACCTAGTGAGAAATATGTTCAACGTCAAGGACCTATCGCTATACCATGGAGAGAATCAAGATGTAAACCATGAAGAGTCGAGGACGACTCTTTCCCAAGGGGGGGAGCTGATGCAGCCCGTCCTACGGACGCACCTCCATCTACAACACCTAGTCCCCCAAGTGGACCAATGACTCGCGCTCGAGCCAAGCTCCTACAAGCTAAGGTTAACTCGCTCCTTTCCTCATGTGATTTTGGTCTACCTTTGGATGGATTGCTACTTCATGCAACTATGTTGTGTATCCTCAGCTATGAAGCAACATCACCCCACCAAGCCCCCAAGGAAGAAGGACCAGGAGAAGACTATGCTATAGCACTGCACACCGGAATCTCCGGTGTACACCGGAGTCTCCGGTCCTGTACACCGGAGTCTCCGGACCATCCTCTGGTCCGGCCCCAGGAACCAATCCCGGGACAGACAGAAGGCCCCTCCGGAGACGGGTCTGGAGATTGACCGGAGTCTCCGGCCTAGACCGGAGTCTCCGGACCCAACACCGGAGTCTCCGGCCTGCTCGACGCCAGGCATGTCAAAGCCTTTTGGGCCTGGCCCATGTAACCCCCAGTTTCGCCCCAACTTCCAGTTTTATTCCTAAACTACCCCTGTTTAAGTGGTTGGCCTATATAAAGCCCCACCCCTCTATTGTAAACCCTAGACTTGGATAATTGTAGTTGAAGACACCCCTTTGAGGATCTATCAACTATTTGTCTCATGCTCCTTGACAAGGAGCACCAAATTATCCACAACCTCTTGGATTTTTCCTCGTGCGTTCAAGTTGTACAAGTCCTTGGGATCGCGGTGTCTCGTGCCCAAGTAGTCAAGATCTCATCAAGCCTCTCGCCCCCGTTGTTGGCCGTGGGAGAGTGCCTTGCCCAACGCCGATCCTAGGGATTGTGTTGGACCGGTTGCCACCGGCGTGAGCCATCGGCTTGTATCATGTTTTCGTGTGTGTGTGTGTGTGTTCATCGAGTTCTTCGCGTGTGTGTTCGTGGATTTCATCCCCTCCCTCTTTCCACCGCTTTCCCCTCGATTCCCACGGAATTCGTGAAAGATCGGGCCACCCCAAGGGGTCACCCCTAACACAAAGTTAGATGCCTCTAATTTTCTTTGCATATTTTACGTGGTTTCGGGCTTTAAATAAGTGTCGTTCTAACTTATGAATAAGAACCACAACATTGATGCTTGAACTATCAAGTGCCCGTTGTAAATTGAATCTATACTATGATGGGAGAGACAGTCACCCGCAAAGCCACTTATGCAATACAAGTTGCATGTTGAGCGTGGAGCAAGTCTCATGAATGATGCCATGTAAGGTTAGCCCGGGACGCTTCATCCCATCATACCGCAAGATGCAAAGTACACAATAAGCAATTGATAATAAAAGCACCACCGCCCACAATGACCATTGTGTTCTACTCGTGCAACAAATCTACATATAGACACAGCTCTAATACCAATGTATGGGTTCGTACCATGGAAAACAAAATATTTCTACCGCATGCATACAAACAAGCCAAGATCTATCTACTAGATTGAAGCAACGAGTCGATTAGAGTACTCACCCTTGAAGATTCCAAAGCGGTTAATGAGAGCAGATTCTCGTGGGTGATGTAGTCATACACTTGCCGATCTCAAGATCGTGTTGACGATCCTTCCGGCGCTGTGTTCCGGAAGCGCTTCCGCAGTCAGTCACACATTCGGTACTCGATGAAGACCTTCCTCTCCCTTGTTCCAGCTGTAGGGTTTGCAGCATAGAAAACAAAAAATTTCCTATGATGGGAACTATAACACTACGGTTCTGAAAAGACCGTAGCTTCTATGTGACATGCCAATCCCTGGATCGGTTCATTGGCACACAATAGAATAAGATGAATAACATAGCAAAATATCCGTGTATCATAAATAACGAAGATCCAGAGTATCATTATTACAATAAAAGCTTAGCTCAAGGCTAGCTCTAATTATTCAAGTAGCAGCATAAATATAGTAAATCCTCCATTCTTCAAATTGCCCACAAGTGAACAAGTGCCGAGTGGAGTACCGTGGCCTAAATCGATTACTCGGAATCGGAATATCCTGCAACATGAAACGTAGCAGCCCCGAAGGGTCAATACATGGAATGTATGGCAAGTAGAGCTATTAAAGGAGACAATAGTACCAACATCTACATGCATATCTGGCAGGTGGAGCTATGGCTAGCTTGCATTTACCAATACCTTTGTCCTACTTTCATAAACAGTTTTTGATTTTTCTTTGAAAAGATCCCAATTAAGTTAACCCATCAACATTAAAGCAATTATGAAATTAGAATGAGCGAGAAACATGTCATGGAATCAATATCAAGCAACTCAGATGTCCATAACCGGGGACACGGCTAATCGATTAGTTTATACACCCTGCAGGGGTTAGTACACTTTACCCATGTGACTTGGCCAGCCCAGCTCGTACCATCACTCTCATATTGGGTGATGATAGAGAGAAGTCCAAGAAGGGACCTTTCGGGAAGTAGCTCCCCAAACCCGACACGCACCGGTCCAACCTACCAAAATTCTACATCTCTGGATACGTGGGTTCGAGTTACCACAACCTACTGAGTCCAACCAACCGCCCATTCCATTATTGACACATGGTTGTACACGTAAGCTATAGAATAAAGAAGCCAATCATTCTCTCTTGATACCTGGTTGCCTTTCCGCAATGATACCACCAAAAATTATCAATCCCATCACACCCAGGAGGTTCATTGATTAAGTTGTTTTTAGTTTTCGCAAACCAACACATTTAGAAACAACTTTAAATGATGTAACCCAGCCGGCGTTCATCATAGCATGACTAAGCACATCTACCAATGGTGGCTCAACTACAGGAAAGCCCTACCACATAATGGGACATAGCATAGCGATAGTAATATCCTACACATGCATCTACAAAATAGACAACAATGCATTGAAAATAGTAGGACAACATCATGAACAAGGTAGCATCTACTTGCCTTGGCTGTAGCGGTCGGAAGAACAATCCACACACGAGCAAACGTTGCACTCGTCACAATCTACACGATACAATTGCAATCATATAAACAAACCATCCACAATCATATGCAAACAAAGACGATGCAAGATGCATGCATGACAAGTTGAACAACTCTACAGTAGCATCACATAATCTTATTCAGTATAACTACTATATGCATGCATGGAAATTATTTTGAGTGCAAAGAAACAAAGCATGCAATTTATAATGCTCAAATAATAGAGCTAGAAACTAAATAATTAGCCACTGCTAACATACTATTTGTAAAATCTTGGAAAATTTCCACTGCATAGGCAATTCATAATAGAATCCGTACCAATTGGAAATTCTCAAAAAGGATTTATATAATTCCCTGAGTAATTAAAATACTACAGTAAGCCTTTAAATAGATTCTGTAAATTCCAATACTGTAAGCCTAACTTTTTAATTCACTATAACATTCCCCTTGTTCTACTGATTCCAGGGACATCTTATTTGCAATTTTTGGAGTTATAGAACTTATTCTATGAATTTATTACTCTAAAAGGCCATTAAATCATTTAATTAACCAGGACAAAACCTTGCTGTAAAAGTGTAAAACAACTGTACAGCAATATTTTACGTGAGACATTGATTCCATACATATTTTATTTGCAATTTTTGGCCCAGTAGATCTAAAGATATGAATTTTACAAGTTTTAGTTATTTTCTGCCAATTAAATCGAATTAAAAACTAAACAGTCAACTTTGACTGTTGACTCCGCCCACGTGGCGGCTGACGTGGCGGCTAACTTTCCCACAGCCAGAGCTGACCAGTCATCTGGACCATTGGATCAAGATCTGAGGGCAGAGGAGCAAGGCGGCGAGTGCTCACCGGAGGGCGGCGGCGGCGAGCTCGTGGCGGTGGCGCTGGAGGGCTTCGGCGGCGGCTGAGGGCGGGACAGCGTCGGTGGCGAGCTGGCGGTGCTCCCCGAGGCGGCGGCGACGGTCGGTGAGCACGGGGCGAGCACGGCGGCCGGCCAGAGTGGTGGCGGCGGGGTCGGCCTCGGCGTCGGGGGCAGTGGCGTCGGCGTGCTCCTGCAGGGAGAGAAGAAGGAGGAGGGTTAGCGGTGGCCGGCGGCGTCGGCGGGTGGCATGCGAGGCGAGGGGGAGGCGCGAGAGGCGGCGGCGGTGACTTACTGCGGGCGGCAGCGATGAAGCTCCGGCGAGCAATTGCTCGTCGGTGGCGGCGCGAGAGAGGGCGAAAATTGGGGGGTTTGGAAGAGGGGCTCGAGGAGATCGATATAGGCAAGAAAAATCAACGAAATCGGTTAGAAATTGGTCCGATTCCGGAGGAATCGGAGTTGACAGGGAGTTGGAGAAGAACACGTCCTGACAGGTGGGCCCCACGCGGCAATGACTGGCGGCGACTTACGGGCGGGTCCCGCTCGTCAGCGGGCTGGCGGCTGACGGGCGGCGGCTACTATGCGCTGCGCGGCGCGCGCTGCTGCTGGCTGCTTCCGCGGCTGCTGGGTGGGCTGGCGCGGCTGGGCCGGCCCGGTTGGCCTTCTCCCCCTTTTTTTTTCTTTCTTTTCCTTTTCTTTTTCTCTGTCGAATTTTTAATTGAATTTTCTGACAGAACTGTCCCGATTTTTGTCAAGATTTCAGATTGCAATAACTTTTGCTACGAAGCTCCGATTCGGGTGATTCAAAGTGCTACGGGTTCGTGGCGGAACCCTCTATGCACCTGTGCCTTCCATACACCCATAAAATGATATTTTTAACAGGGGAATGGTAAAACCAAATGTTCAAGTGTAGGTGTCAAAATGCAAATGCAAGTGGTTTGTTTTGCCAAAACCTTTTCAAACTGAAATTTTGCAAGGATGATCATGATGCAATGCCATGAATGTTATGCAGTACCAAATATAAAATTTGGGATGTGACAAGACTAACCCCCTTAAGATGAATCTCGTCCCCGAGATTCGGCGTGGCTAGCAAATAGGTGTGGGTGGTCCTCTCGGATGTCGTCCTCACGCTCCCAAGTGGCTTCTTCTTCGGTGTGGTGGCTCCATTGCACCTTGCAAAACCTGATTGTCTTGGTATGGGTAATCCTTTCCGCTGTCTCTAGTATCTTGACCGGTTTCTCCTCATAGCTCAAGTCATTCTCAAGCTGAACCTCCTCTAGTGGCACAGTGTCTCTCAATGGTGTATCCACCATCTCCGGATGGCACTTCTTCAACTGGGACACGTGGAACACATTGTGGACAGCGGACAGAGCCTCTGGCAACTCCAACTGATAAGCAACTTCTCCTTTGCTTGCTAAGACCCGACATGGTCCAATAAACCGAGGTTCCAGCTTACCCTTGATTCCAAACCTCTTAATTCCACGCAGTGGCGACACTCTGAGGTATGCTCTATCGCCTATCTCGTACACCACTTCCTTGCGCTTGGCGTCAGCGTAGCTCTTCTTCCTTTATTGTGCTACCTTCAGCCTGTCCCTAATCAAGGCGACCTTCTCCTCAGCGTCCCTGATCAAATAAGGTCCAAACAGCTAACGTTCTCCCACTCCATCCCATAGCAATGGTGTCCGGCACCGTTTCCCGTATAGCACATCGAACGATGACGTCTTGATGATGGTTTGATAGCTGTTGTTGTAGGAAAACTCAGCATACGGCAAATTCTCATCCCAACTAGAACCATGAGCCAAAGCGCAAGCTCTCAGCATATCCTCCAAAATCTGATTTACCCTCTCGGTCTGTCCATCAGTCAGGGGGTGGAATGCTGTGCTAAACTCCAACCTAGTCCCCAATGACTCGTGCAGCTGGCGCCAAAAGTGTGAGGTAAATTGGGTGCCTCTATCAGATACAATGCTCTTAGGAACTCCATGTAGGCACACAATTCTATCCATATAAATCTTGGCTAACTTTGCACTCATGTAGGTCGTCTTCACCGGTATAAAGTGGGCTACCTTGGTCAAATGATCGACCACTACCCAAATAGAGTCATATCCCGACCTGGTCCTGGGCAATCCTGTGATAAAATCCATTCCCACTCTATCCCACTTCCAATCCGGCACGGGAAATGGCTGTAGCAGTCCTGCTGGCTTCTGGTGTTCCGCCTTCACTCGGCTACATACATCACATAGGGAAATATGCTTGGCGATGTCTCCCTTCATGTTGTTCAACCAAAACCTGCCTTTCAAATCCATATACATCTTTGTATTGCCCAGATGTATGGAGTATGGCGAGTCATGAGCTTCCTATAGAATCAGCTTCCTTATATCCAGGTCGCTGGGTACACACAAACAATCTCCATACCACAAGGTACCTTGCTCATCCTCGCGAATATCCTTTTCTCGATTTTCCTTCATCTTTTCCTTTATCTCCTCTATTTCCTTGTCTCCTACCTGAGCCTTCCTGATCATGTCCTGTAGCGTTGGTTGGACCTCCATTGCTGCAAAATATCCTTCCGACACTACCTCCGGTCTAAGGTCCTTGAATTGCTTGCACAAATCCTCGGGCAATTCTCCAACAGTCAATCCATTGGCATAGACCTTCCGGCTCAGAGCATCCGCTACTACATTGGCTTTTCCTGGGTGGTATTGTAGATTCATATCATAATCCTTGATAAGTTCCAACCATCTCCTTTGCCTCATGTTCAGTTCCTTTTGTGTAAATATGTACATCAGGCTCTTGTGGTCAGTGTAGACATCAAAGTGTTTCCCCATAGGTAGTGCCTCCATACTTTGAGCGCATGCACAACCGATGCTAATTCCAAGTCATGCGTGGGATAATTCCTCTCATGGTGTTTAAGTTGTTGCGAGGCATATGACACCACTCTCCCATCTTGCATCAGCACACTTCCAAGTCCCTGCCTAGAAGCATCACAGTACACTTGGAAATCCTTCTGAAGATCTGGTAAACATAGAACAGGTGCGGTCACTAGTCGACGCTTCAGTTCCTGAAAGCTGGCTTCACACGCATCCGTCCACTCAAACTTCCTCTCCTTCTTCAGAAGTTCCATCATTGGCTTAGCAATCTTGGAGAAATTTTCAATGAACCTCCTGTAATATCCAGCAAGTCCCAAAAAGCTACGAATATCACCCACATTCTTGGGTGCTTCCCACTCAGTTACTGCAGTCACTTTGCTTGGATCAACAGCGACTCCTTCTCCTGACACCACGTGTCCAAGAAAACCAACAGTGTTAAGCCAGAATTCACACTTACTGAATTTGGCATACAGCTTGTGTTCCCTCAGCTTCTCCATAATCAGTCGCAGATGTTTCTCATGCTCAGCATAATCCTTGGAATATATCAGTATGTCATCAATAAACACCACCACGAACTTGTCTAAGTACTCCATGAATACCTTGTTCATCATGGTCATGAAATATGCCGGAGCATTCGTTAGTCCAAAAGACATAACTGTATACTCATATAAACCATACCTAGTAGTGAAATCAGTTTTTGGTATGTCCTCCTCCCGGATCTTCAATTGGAAGTAGCCCGATCGCAGATCAATTTTGCTGAACACCTTTGCTCCTTCCAGTTGATCAAACAAATCATTTATGTTCGGCAGGGGGTATTTGTTCTTGATGGTCACTTCATTCAGTGAGCGGTAGTCCACCACTAACCTCTTGCTGCTGTCTTTCTTCTCCACAAACAGAACAGGTGCACCCCATGATGACGAACTAGGCTGAATGAATCCCTTGTCCAACTGCTCCTTTAGCTATTTCTTCAATTCTTTCAGCTCATCCACATCCATCTTATATGGTCTCTTTGCTATAGGTCCTGTTCCCGGCATTAGATCGATGCGAAATTTCACATCCCTGTCAGGTGGCATTCCTGGCAGCTCTTCCGGAAACACGTCGGGGTATTCCTTAATCACAGGCACATTATCCATGCTAACCCCTTAAGAGAATTCAGCTTACACCTTCCTGGTCGCACAACCGACTTGAACCTAATCCTCTTACCATCCGGGGTTTTGAGTGAAACTGCTCGCTGTGCACAATCTATGTGTCCCCCATGCATAGACATCCAATCCATGCCCAAAATTACATCTAAACCTTGTGATTCCAATACTACCAGATGTGCAATGAAATTGTGTGCTCCAATCCTCACAGTCAAGTCGCGGCATCCCGCGCTAGCTATCATATCCCCTCCAGGTGAACTCACTCTAATAGACCCTTTCAGAGACTCCGTAGGTAACTTATACTTATCCACAAATGACCTTGATATGAATGAATGCGATGCACCAGTATCAAAAAGTATAAGTGCAGGGTGAGTGTTGATTGGAAACTTACCAATCACAAGATCAGGCTCATCTGGGTTCTCCTCCACATTCATGTGGTTCACTGTGGCCTTCTGGTTGTTGCCTGGCTTCAGTCCCTTCTTCTCCGGACAGTTGTCTGCATAATGTCCCTTCTGGCCACACTTGAAGCATGTCACCTCACTCAGGTCCTTCTTCACAAATCTGCGATCACGGTTGCGGTCATGTCCACTGTGTCCTCCAGAATGGTGAGTGTGTCCTCCCTTGTGGCTGTGGCGGTTGCTCTTGTGGCTATCATGGCGATGTCCATTGCATCCATGGTTGTGGCGGTCATGGCTTCCATGGTGCCCATGGTCACTTCCCCCATGCTTGGGGTATCCATCATAAGAAGTGCGAGACTTGTGGTGAGAACCAGAGTGGTGATTGTTGCTCTTCCTCTTGCGGCTTCCACCTGCTTGTGCTTCCCTTCCAAGATTCTGGCCTTGTCCATAAGCTCCTGGAAAGTGGGACAATAAACCACCAGCAGCTGCACTGAAAGCTCATCACTGAGGCCATCCAGGAACCTCTCCCTCCTTTTCGCATCAGTGTCAACATCCTCAGGTGCATAACGAAACAAGTTGTTGAACTCCTCAATATACTCAGCCACGGTGCGGTTGGTTTGGCGCAAGTTGCGAAATTCCTTCCTTTTCAGGCTCAGAACTCCCGAAGATACGTGGTTGGTCCTAAAACCTTCCTCAAACATTGCCCAAGTCACAGTGTCTAGAGGGTGGGTGATCTGAAAAGTGTCCAACCACGAAGCGGCTGGTCCCTCCAGTAGGTGAGCGGCAAATCTCACCTTCTCAGCATCTGTGCATCCAACAGTTACCAGATCCTTGTTGACTGAACGCAACCAGTCGAGAGCAAACATCGGCTCCGTTGCAGTAGATAACTTCGCTGGCCTTAGCCTTAGGAACCTAGTAAGTGCATCTCCCTGAGGCTGATTGTTCCCATTGTTGTTGTTGTTCTGAGCATCCATGAACTGGGTCATAACTTGGGTCAGCTGTGCCTGAGCTGCCATGAGCTGCTTCAACTCAGTAGGTTGACGACGGGGAGGCATCTGCGGTTTAGCACAGGTAAGCTTAGAAAGAATCGATTACGAAAACATGATTCTACCCATGCATTATGACCGAACAACAACAAAACAATCACAGACAATCTCAAACACGCAACACATCAGCAAACAAATGATCCAGCAACATCCCAGGGGTTATCCTAGCTGTATATGTCTACTGAAATAGTTCTTAGAAGAGTTGGAAACATGTATGAACACAAAAGGCCAACAAAACAATGAAAACAGGAATCTGCCAGAACAGTCCAGCAGTGTTCACGATTTTTTCTACCTGACTTAAAATCGTCAGGAATTTTTGCTAATTTTTGTGTAAACATTACAGAGAGTTTCGAACCATCCCTATTTTTTTCAGATTTTTCCAAGTTACCAGTAAAATATGAAAAATCGTGCAGTACAGCTGTGTCAGCAAAAAACTACAATAGGAAAAACTCAGATATCAACCAAAACTTGCCTTAACTCTTCTATAAAATTTGCACAAATAATCCTGGGATATTGGAGTACACATAGGAGAAACTAAACACTCTTAAACTAACAGTAATTAAGTTTTACATCGATCGAGACTAATCCTAACGATTTTACCTAACGAAGACTGATTGGTGGACTTCTATCTACTTCTTGAAGAGGTTGCGGTAGGTCCTCGCACTCATGCGTTGGCGCTTCTGTCCACGAACCAACCATGGCGGCAGAGTATACACCTCTCCTGAGTCATCACTTGAAATCTCGAACTCCACCTCTTCTGGATCCTCCTCTTCTTCTTCATTCTCTGCTGCGGCTGCAATAGCTTCATCTCCTCCACCATCATCGTCTCCATCATCATCATCGTTTCCACTGTCATCATCATCATCATCATTGTTGCCATCATCTCCATTGTCATCATCAGAGGGTGGGTTCAGCTGTGCTTGGAGAGCGGCAATCTGGGCTGCCATATCTTCAATAGTCTGGCCCCTCTCCTGGACGGTACCTTGCAGCTGTTGTATGGTCTGATTGTTTTCCTGCACGGTCCCATTAAGCTGTGCTATGGTTGCATCCCTGCCTATCAGTGCATTCTTCAGAACATCCACAGCTTCATGCAAGGTGTCTATCTTTTGTCCCTAGACCACCATTCCATTGCTAGCAAAATCTGCTATCTCCTTTACCATCATCACTTTCTCAGCTAGAGCTCCATTCTCCCTTTCCATATCTTCTATGTGCCTCCGACGGGGCGGCATGTTGTTCCTGTCGCCCGGGGTAACCACAACGTTCCCATCCTCATCACGCCTCCCGTAGTCACGGTAGGGTGAGTCTTCTGGCAGCAGGTGTCAGACAAGATGGCACTGGCGTGACAGGGCTTCATGCAGGGCCAAGTTTATTCCAAGTCCCCAGTTGCAGTATGTCTTGGTGTAGATCAGATGCACAAGGTTTGGCAAGGCGGCATCCCTGAAGATGAAAGTGGTGATCTCCCATGCATCCTCACCATATCCATAGGTGTACAGCCTTCTTCCCTTGAACATGGGCAGTGGCAATCCCAATGACTGCGAGAGCTGTGCCAACTGTCTTGCAAAGGGCCTTGGAGACTCCATCGTTCCATACTCAGTCCTGACTTCTCCCATCTATCAATTAAAAGAGGAAAGTGTGAGAATAACATATGGTAAGAATTTACGAGAGTGAAAGGCATAAGATGAAAGACAGAGTTAATATAAGCTTTAATAATTCTATGGCTTCCTAATCCAAACCTAGGTCACGATCCTACAGTGGACACACGGGCTCTGATACCATCCTGTAACACTACGGTTCTGAAAAGACCGTAGCTTCTATGTGACATGCCAATCCCTAGATCGGTTCATTGGCCCACAATATAATAAGATGAATAACATAGAAAAATATCCGTGTATCATAAATAACGAAGATCCGGAGTATCATTATTATAATAAAAGCTTAGCTCAAGGCTAGCTCTAATTATTCAAGTAGCAGCATAAATATAGTAAATCCTCCATTCTTCAAATTGCCCACAAGTGAACAAGTGCCGAGTGGAGTACCGTGGCCTAAATCGGTTACTCGGAATCGGAATATCCTGCAACATGAAACGTAGCAGCCTCGAAGGGTCAATACATGGAATGTATGGCAAGTAGAGCTATTAAAGGAGACAATATTACCAACATCTACATGCATATCTGGCAGGTGGAGCTGTGGCTAGCTTGCATTTACCAATACCTTTGTCCTACTTTCATAAATAGTTTTTGATTTTTCTTTGAAAAGATCCCAATTAAGTTAACCCATCAACATTAAAGCAATTATGAAATTAGAATGAGCGAGAACCATGTCATGGAATCAATATCAAGCAACTCAGACGTCCATAACCGGGGACACGACTAATCCATTAGTTTATACACCCTGTAGGGGTTAGTACACTTTACCCATGTGACTTGGCCAGCCCAGCTCGTACCATCACTCTCATATTGGGTGATGATAGGGAGAAGTCCAAGAAGGGACCGTTCGGGAAGTAGCTCCCCAAACCCGACACGCACCGGTCCAACCTACCAAAATTCTACATCTCTGGATACGTGGGTTCGAGTTACCACAACCTACTGAGTCCAACCAACCGCCCATTCCATTATTGGCACATGGTTGTACACGTAAGCTACAGAATAAAGAATCCAATCATTCTCTCTTGATACCTGGGTGCCTTTCCGCAATGATACCACCAAAAATTATCAATCCCATCACACCCAAGAGGTTCATTGATTAAGTTGTTTTTAGTTTTCGCAAACCAACACATTTAGAAACAACTTTCAATGATGTAACCCAGCCCGCGTTCATCATAGCATGACTAAGCACATCTACCAATGGTGGCTCAATTACAGGAAAGCCCTACCACATAATGGGACATAGCATAGCGATAGTAATATCCTACACATGCATCTACAAAATACACAACAATGCATTGAAAATAGTAGGACAACATCATGAACAAGGTAGCATATACTTGTCTTGGCTGTAGCGGTCGGAAGAACAATCCACACACAAGCAAACGTTGCAATCGTCACAATCTACACGATACAATTGCAATCGTATAAACAAACCATCCACAATCTTATGCAAACAAAGACGATGAAAGATAAATGCATGACAAGTTGAACAACGCTACAGTAGCATCACATAATCTTATTAAGTATAACTACTATATGCATGCATGGAAATTATTTTGAGTGCAAAGAAACAAAGCATGCAATTTATAATGCTCAAATAATAGAGCTAGAAACTAAATAATTAGCCACTGCTAACATACTGTTTGTAAAATCTTGGAAAATTTCCACTGCGTAGGCAATTCATAATAGAATCAGTACCAATTGGAAATTCTCAAAAAGGATTTATATAATTCCCTGAGTAATTACAATACTACAGTAAGCCTTTAAATAGATTATGCAAATTCTAATACTGTAATCCTAACTTTTTAATTCACTATAAGATTCCCCTTGTTCTACTGATTCCAGGGACATCTTATTTGCAATTTTTGGAGTTACAAAACTTATTCTATGAATTTATTACTCTAAAAAGGGCATTAAATCATTTAATTAACCAAGAAAAAACCTTGCTGTAAAAGTGTAAAACAACTGTACAGCAATATTCTACGTGAGACACTGATTCCATACATATTTTCTTTGCAATTTTTGGCCCAGTAGATCTAAAGATATGAAATTTACAAGTTTTAGTTATTTTCTGCCAATTAAATCGAATTAAAAACTAAACAGTCAACTTTGACTGTTGACTCCGCCCACGTGGCGGCTGACGTGGCGGCTGACTTTCCCACAGCCAGAGCTGACCAGTCAATGGTCCATCTGGATCAAGATCTGAGGGCAGAGGAGCAAGGCGGCGAGGGCTCACCGGAGGGCGGCGACGGCGAGCTCGTGGCGGCGGCGCTGGCGGACTTCGGCGGCGGCTGAGGGCGGGACGACGTCAGCGGCGAGCTGGCGGTGCTCCTAGAGGCGGCGGCGACGGTCGGCGAGCACAGGGGCGAGCACGGCAGTCGGCCGGAGTGGTGGCGGCGGGGTCGGCCTCGGCGTTAGGGGCGGTGGCGTCGGCGTGCTCCTGCGGGGAGAGAAGAAGGAGGAGGGTTAGCGGTGGCCGGCGGCGTCGGCGGGTGGCGTGCGAGGCGAGGGGGAGGCGCGAGCGGCGGCAGCGGTGACTTACCGCGGGCGGCGGCGACGAAGCTCCGGCGAGCAATTGCTCGTCGGTGGCGGCGCGAGAGAGGGCGAAAATTGGGGGGTTTGGAAGAGGGACTCGAGGAGATCAATATAGGCAAGAAAAATCAACGAAATTGGTTAGAAATCGGTCCGATTCCGGAGGAATCGGAGTTGACAGGGAGTTGGAGAAGAACACGTCCTGACAGGTGGGCCCCACGCGGCGGTGACTGGCGGCGGCTGACGGGCGGGTCCCGCTCGTCAGCGGGCTGGCGACTGGCGGACGGCGGCTACTATGTGCCGCGCGGCGCGCGCTGCTGCTGGCTGCTGCCGTGGCTGCTGGGTGGGCTGGCGCGGCTGGGCCGGCCCGGCTGGCTGGCGTTCTCCCCCTTTTTTTCTTTTCCTTTTCTTTTTCTCTATCGAATTTTTAACTGAATTTTCTGATAGAACTATCCCGATTTTTGTCAAGATTTCAGATTGTAATAACTTTTGCTACGAAGCTCCGATTCGGGCGATTTAAAGTGCTACGGGTTCGTGGCGGAACCCTCTATGCACATGTGCCTTACATACACCCATAAAATGATGTTTTTAACATGGGCATGGTAAAACCAAATGTTCAAGTGTAGGTGTCAAAATGCAAAAGCAAGTGGTTTGTTTTGCCAAAACCTTTTCAAACTGAAATTTTGCAAGGATGATCATGATGCAATGCCATGAATGTTATGCAGTACCAAATCTTAAATTTGGGATGTGACAGGAACTATGTACCAAGATCTATCTACTAGATACAAATAACGGGCGGATGCATATCCTTAGAGAACATACCCTTGAAGACCGACAAAGCTTAATGAGTCCAAACTCGTGGTTGATGTAGACGATCTCTTATCGATCTCAAGATCGAGAGGAAGTCCTAGTGCCGCAAAACAGCAGCGCATCCGTGCTCGCACATACGTACAAGACACCAAGCAACCTCCGCCTCCTCGCTCCAGTGATGCAGCGGAAGCACAACCCTTTATTTCCGAATAGCCACCGGGAACATGTATCTCGCTAGTCCGAGACCATGGGGGATAAATACTAGAGGGAGAAAGAGATCCTTCACGAGGAGGTGTGCTTTGAGAGGATGAGAGGGGGACCTTTTATAGGGGAGAGGGGGGCACCCAAGGGGCATGGCGCCCAGCCATGGGGGCTGCCCCCACCTCTTCCACATTCATGTGGGTGGAGCTACCACTCAAAATGAAAGGCCTCTACTTCCATAAAAGAGCCTCCACTCAAAAATTCACTCACATGCATTAAATTTCCACCAAATTTAATGCAAGAACTCATTTAAATAAAACTCTTTTATTCATTTATTCGGAATTTTGTTAATTACTTTAATTAACAAACATTCACATAAAACCCCTTGCTAGTATTCAATTTCACATGTAGAACCAGTTTCGGCAATTTCAACCGAAACAGTTTCGGTGTCTAGTGAAATAAATTCCTGCGCTTATTATTCTTTCCGGCATGAAACTTTTGCTCCAATTGGATGTAAGTGTCCCTTAAGTGTGCAAATATACGGTTCGCGAATAATGTGGACATGATCGAGACCCTTCTCCAATCAATAATCAGAAGCGGGACCTAGAGATCCATACTGACTCCCACACATTCAACGATGACTTTCCTATGATCGTCGGAACCTTTTATGCTAGTATCTTAATCCCTTTGTTTCACGATATATTACATTTCTGAGATTCGATCATCGGTATCTCCATACCTAGTTTGATCTTGTTACCAACATGCACTCTTTTGTCGTTCCCGTGATATAGCATTCTAATGATCAAATCACTTGCTTGCAAGGTAATCAATGTGATATCACCGAGAGGGCCCAGAGCATATCTATCCATCATCGGGATGAACAAATTCCACTCTCGATCCATGAGCCTCAACATAACACTTTAGTAGTTCTGAAGCCATCTTTATAATCACCCAGTTACGGTGTGGCGTTTGATGTCATCGAGAAACTCTTCCGGTGTTAGTGGTTGACATGATATCATGGTCTAAGGATTAGGATCACTTCGTAAGTTGTTATAGAAATATAAACTCAATGACTTTGATCGTAATGCTATACTTCGGATGAATGTTCATCACATCATTACACTAATGTTGTGACCTCGTTATTAACAACATCCAATGTCCATGATTATGAATCTTTGATCATCTTGTTAATCAACGAGCTAGTTTATAAGAGAGGCATAACTAGGAACTTCCTTTTTGTTTATTAAACACCCATGTATTAACGTTTCCATATCAATACAATTATAGCATGAAAAATAAACATTTATCATAAATAAGGAATACGATAATAACCACTTTATTATTGCCTCTCGGGCATATTCCCTTCAGTCTCCCACTTGCACTAGAGACAATAATCTAGTTTAGAAACTTTGCATATTGAACACATATGGCTTTCTGGTGTTCCATATACGCAGTTGCAAGTGGTTAACATAATCTACGGATCTGACACTTCAGGTCCGTGTGTATTTGCATGTCTTTGCGTCTTCATGCATCACTCATTCTCCAATGAGATGGCATTATATAAATTTGGTCTTTTGGTGAGACCTTTAGTTCCTTGGGGTTAAATCATGTCGATACTATTGTCGTACAATATATCTTTAGTGTTAGCCCATTGCGAACCACACCTTAGTTTGATAACAAACTACTTGACACAAATTCCCTCCTTTGCTGCTACTATAGCAGTCATATACTTAGCCTTTTTGTTGTAGTATTCGTCATACTGTCTTAACTATGGATTTCATCCAAATCCATCATGGAATCTCCTTTCCATTACATTGTGCCACCCATAGTTTTTAATTGAGATAAACTTAATTTGTATCTTGTGACAAAACTAGTATCAGTGTAATGCTTTACAATTAACTACTTGTAATTGTTTGTCACCTCTACACAGATATATTCTTAGTTCTCCCAAAAGATCATAAGAATTTCCTTACTGTTGTCCAATGATCATTTTATGATTCATTCTGGTATATGCTCATAACACTTAGAGCATAGGACATATCTGGATGTGTACATATCATGGTATGATTCATCAAATCATTCTTGTGATTTTACTCATCAAGTGTCAAAGCACTTGAATCTTGTTTCACTTATCAAGTGTCGATAACACTTGAATCTTGATTCAATTCCTTTCCATGCGACAAGAATTGTTTATTGTCATTTCTATATTGAACTCCTTCAATATCTCATATATGTACTTTTGGCACAACCATATTAGCGTCACAGTTTATCCACTATAGACATTCATGCTAAATATTCGGGTTTTGTCTAAGTCTTTCATCGAAATGAAATTCTTAACCATTGTCAACAAAATATACATCATTTCTAATCAACAAGATGTCCTCCACATAATGTATTAGAAATATGTCTCAGTTCTCCCACTTAATTTCTTGCAAATGCAAGCATCTTCATCGTCTCCTGATGAAAAACTCCTTTTTCATCACGGTGAAGATTCCAACTCCGCGATGCTTACTTCAACCATGAAGTTTGCATGCCCCTTTTTAGCATCCTTTGAATTAACAAAACCTTTTGGATCGTGTCATGTACACGTCCTAGGTAACCATTCTATTAGAAGAACTTTGTTTTGTTTATTCATCTACCATATACCAAATTATATGTAGTGGTTGCTACTTTAATCCGTCCAGACTAAATATCGCTATGAAAGATCAAATCTTGTCATAGTCAACTCCTTGAACATTGTCGTAAAATACTTTATGACATGTCGACCATTTCATAGATGTAAAACATCCATGTCTGTTTCTTTATAGATCCAAATACGACCGATAGGTTTTTACACCTTTCCGGAGGGTCTTCCAAGTTCAAAACTTGATTTATCATGTATGGACCTATCATGGATTTTATGGCTTCAAGCCATTTGACGGAGTCAGGGCCCATCATCGCTTCTTTGCATGTAGTCGGTTCATCATTGTCAAATAATAATGATTTACTCTCAAATCTTAGCATTTGATTGTTTATCCGACCGACTTGGTTCAATAAGAACTTAGATCTCCGTGACCACAACCTTTGAGGCACATAAGCTACAAGCATTATGGCAGCCTCCAGAACGATTTCCGGCGCTGCGCAACTCAGCACATATAGCTAAGGTTCGTTAACCTTATCAAAGTTCTATTGTCCTCCCACTTAAATTTTATGAAAAATTCCTTCTTCAAGAAACTTCACATTTCAAGCGACAAACCCTTTTGTCCTTGGTGTTATGGAGGAATAACCAATTGTTATTCGAAATAACCTACAAAGACATGCTCATCCGACTTCGGTTGTAAACATCTTATGTTTAGCATACCAAAATTTAATAAATGACAACTTGGGTTTTACCCCAAACCATAACTTCCATGGTGTCATTTCAACGAATCAAGATGGAGCTCTTTTCAGTGTAAAAGCGGTAGTCCCTAAAGCTTTAGTCTTTTAAAGCATAATGGAAGTTTTATAAATAACACCTTTGATCCAACCGTGTCTCACAAGGTTTTATTACAAATCTCAAACACTCCATACTCCTATGGTGTTTCAGGAGATGTAAATCTAGGTGTTTTGCTAAACTTGCAACTCAAATAAATCCCTTTATGATAAATCATAATTCATTTATTTTTCTTGTTACACTTGTAACTCAAATAAATCCCTTATGATAAAATCATAAACCATTTATTTTCTTGTCACAATGATTTTCCACTTCATATTGAAAGTCTTTGAACATTTTCAAATATTTCATACTTCTTTCTCATTAAGTGAATATTCACTCAAATTTCTGGAGAAAGCTTATGAAGTTGAAATTCATCGCTTACGACTACACATAATGGACTACATACATCGATATGTATAAATTCCAATATTTTAGTCGATCGTTCTTCTTTGGCCTTTGAACGAAGTTTTAATTATCCTGAGGATACTCTCACAAGCGTCACTTGATCAAATCAAAGACTCCCAAAATCCATAAATATGGAGATTCTTCATGTTTTCTTTCCAATATAATTTAAATGGCGATGTCACTTCATAAGTGATCTTTCAATCATTTGTCTTGCGACATTTTAGCATTAGGTTTTATGGATGTGATTTCTCCAACTAGATTTGTAAATCATCTATCTTATATGTAATACGGTAATATTATTATTTGAACAACCTTTGTTCTCATAATACCTGATTTAAATAACAATTATTAAAACAAATCTTGAAGTCAAGCTTTGATGTCAACAAGAAATACAAACAACAGTTTGTTTGTTTTCGATGAACATCATCACATATTCTCTTGCTAGTTACTTAGGCCATTGTGGTTTATGAATTGCGTCGTTCCATATGAAACTTCATACCAAGCAATTCGGTATCCAATACCCAAGAACCACATTGTTTAACAAGCAAAGAATACAACCATAACATGTATATCATCTTTATACCTAAATTGGATATTTCCAATCTTTTCTTTTCTGTCAAATATATTTTATAGATTCTCTTTCAGCATTTCCTTTTTTCCTTTTTAAAAGAATCTATCAACATCAAAAGTGGCGCCATATACATGACACATAGTCCAAAGCGTGTATATTCAAATAATAATACCTTTCGACTTGCACTTTGAAGTAGATCACCATCATCAAATGATCAACGTTCTTTCAAAATCCATTCTTTAGTAATATTTTAGTGTAGTAAACACTTTACATACATCTTCTATTCATCCTTATCATGACGACTTTCATGATCAAGCTACTATAGCTTATAAAGGCGAATCGTGAGTATAACATTACTTTCCAAAACCCTTTTGGATGATTAGGATGTCGAGCATCTCCAACCTTTGCAAATTCTCATCCAATATGAGAACATATATTATACTCTATCATATTTGAACCAAAACATTGTTTTAGATATTGTTATATCTGTCACATATGACGGTTTCTGAAACAATTCTTTTAGCTCCTAGATAAACTCGATATTTAAATCAAGAATCATGGAGGCAAACATGATACTTAAGATACTAATACTAGAATTGTTACTCTCAATTTAATACAAATTATCAAATTTCATGGACTAAACAGAGTTTGCTGAAAGTTTGCAATAAGACTTTAAACTTTAGATTGACACTCAACACAATACGATACCAGTTCGTAAAGTATATATCCAGAATTCTATAGTTCTATTATCTCAATTATAACTAGGCATAAGGTGGTGAACGAATGCCAATGACTACAACAAATTATGCAAATTCACTTTAATTTAATTTATGATAAATTGAGTTCTACTAATCCAAATTAGAAATGAACTCCCACTCAAAAATGACATCCCTCGTGTCTTTTTGGTGATTACATGAACCAAATCCACTATACCAAGTCCGATCATCACGTGAGTCAGTGTAGCTTCAAAGGAGAGCATCCATATGGTCATCATATCAAAACATATGACTCATGCTTAACCTTTCGGTCCATGTTCCGAGGCCATGTCTGTACATGCTAGGCTCGCCAAGTAAGAACCTTAGTATTCGCATGTGTAACTGTCTTACACCCGAGATATTCTCGTGGATTCAAGTACACCCGATCATCACGTGATGTCTTGAAGCGACGAAACATTGTCAGTGCATACTTAAGGAAGAACACATTTTATCTTGATATCTAAATGAGGGATCATCTTATTATGCTAATAAAACGCCAAACAAGCAATATAAGATGCAATTAAACATCACATGTTTATAAGTGAAATGATATGGTTCCCGCATATGATCTCCATCATGTGCACCGTGGTATGATCACTATCATACCTTTATGTGTAAGGCCAAGGTCTATGGAACTTACACATTATGTGTGTTGTAAGAGTATCATCTCATCCTTCTACTTACAACATCACCATATCATAACACTAGCCCAGCAACAATCTAAACTAGACGCCTCTAATTTATCCATTGCAAGTTTTATGTGGCTTAGGGATTTCGAAGATAGAACCGTTCTTACCTACGAACATGAACCACAACGAGGATAACCAAATTGTTGACAACTCGTTGCAAATTAGATATTGACTATAGTAGGAGAGACAGACACCCGCTAGCCACTTATGCAAAACTAGTTGCATGTCAAGCGTGGAACAGGTCTCATGTGCGAGGATGTAAAGTTTGTCCGGGCCGCTTCATCCCACTATGCCACCAATATCCAAAGTACAACTAAGAAGCAATAAAATGATCATCATCGCCCACATACTCATATGTGTACTACCCATGCAAAGCATCTAAGCATAGATCTGGCTCTGATACCATTGTAGGGTTCGCAGCATAGAAAACAAAAAAATTCCTACGATGGGAACTATGTACCAAGATCTATCTACAAGATATAAACAACGGGCGGATGTATATCCGTAGAGAACATACCCTTCAAGACCGACAAATCTTAACAAGTCCAAACTCGTGGTTGATGTAGACGATCTCTTGCCGATCTCAAGATCGAGAGGTAGTCCTAGCGCCGCAAAACAGCAGTTAATCCGTGCTCGCACACATGTACAAGACACCAAGAAACCTCCGCCTCCTCGCTCCAGCGATGCAGCGGAAGCACAACCCTTTCTTGCCGAATATCCACCGGGACCATTTATCTCATTAGTCCGTGACCATGGGGGATAAATACTAGAGGGGGAGAGAGATCCTTCACGAGGAGGTGTGCTTTGAGAGGATGAGAGGGGGCCTTTTATAGGGGAGAGGGGGCACCCAAGGGGCATGGCCCCCAGACATGGGGGCTTCCCCCACCTCTTCCACATTCATGTGGGTGGAGCTCCCACTCAAAATGAAAAGCCTCCACTTCCATAAAAGAGCCTCCACTCAAAAATCCACTCACATGCATTAAATTTCCACCAAATTTAATGCAAGCTCTCATTTAAATAAAACTCTTTTACTTATTTATTCAGAATTTTGTTAACTACTTTAATTAACAAACATTCACATAAAACCCCTTGCTAGTATTCAATTTCACATGCAGAACCAGTTTCAGCAATTTCAACCGAAACAGTTTCGGTGTCTAGGGAAATAAATTCCCGTGCTTGTTATTCTTTCCGGCATGAATCTTTTGCTCCAATTGGATGTCAGTGTCCCTTAAGTGTGCCACCCTACGATTCACGAATAATGCAGACATGATTGAGACCCTTCTCCAATCAATAATCAGAAGCGGGACCTGGAGATCCATACTGACTCCCACACATTCAATGATGACTTTCCTGTGATCGTCGGAACCTTTTATGCTAGTATCTTAATCCCTTTGTTTCACGATATATTACATGTCCGAGATTCGATCATCGGTATCCCTAAACCTAGTTTGATCTTGTTACCAACATGCACTCTATTCTTGTTCCTGTGATATAACATTCTAGTGATCAAATCACTTGCTTGCAAGCTAATCAATGTGATATCACCGAGAGGGCCCAGAGCATATCTATCCGTCATCGGGATGAAAAAATTCCACTCTCGATCCATGAGCCTCAACATAACACTTTAGTAGTTCTGAAGCCATCTTTATAATCATCCAGTTATGGTGTGATGTTTGATGTCATCGAGAAACTCTTCCGGTGTTAGTGGTTGACATGATCTCATGGTCTAAGGATTAGGATCACTTCGTAAGTTGTTATAGCAATATAAACTCAATGACTTTGATCGTAATGCTATACTTCGGATGAATGTTCATCACATCATTACACTAATGTTGTGACCTCGTTATTAAAAACATCCAATGTCCATGATTAGGAAACTTTGATCATCTTGTTAATCAACAAGCTAGTTTATAAGAGAGGCATAACTAGGAACTTCCTTTTTGTTTATTAAACACACATGTATTGACATTTCCGTATAAATACAATTATAGCATTCAAAATAAACATTTATTATAAAGAAGGAATACGATAATAACCACTTTATTATTGCCTCTCAGGCATATTCCCTTCACCAGTAGACTGCGGAGGTTGTAGTTCTCCCCTCGCGATTCCGGCAGCATGACGACGTGGTGTCAGAAGTAGAGGGAAGATCCCGTAGGGCTTCGCCTAAGCCGGTGCGAGTTATGGTGGATCTAGGGTTTCTGGCGTTCTAGGTTTAGAAGGCCAGAGAGGAGGAGGTGCCGGAGGCGGCTAGGGCGACAGCGACGGGCCAGCGGTGGCGCGAGGCGGCGCGGCGGTGCAGGGGGGCAGCGGCGGCGCACGGGTGGGGAGGGCTGGTGTTGTGTGCTTTGGTGCAGCCCTTCCCCTCTATTTATGAGAGGGAAACTATTGTTCCCCTCTCTTATGTGATTTGGGGCAGCTTGGGAGAGGGGAGTTTGAATCCATACCCAAACCCAAGTTGGATAGAAGGAAGGAATCTTTCCTTCTTCCACTAGGAAACTATTGTTCTAGTTTGACATTTCAAACCTCCCTTTTGACTTTCAATTTAGAGCTTTATTTCTCTCTCGCAAATGCCCAACCAAAGTGACCTAGGACACGATCCAATCATTCCACTTAACCATGACACATTCATGGACCATTCCCCTTCCGGTCTAGTGAACCTTCTAGACCATTCTAGAACCTCTCCGATGAAAACATCAAAATCATTCACGAACTCCGGAATCGGACTTTCCTTATATGAATCTTATTCTCCGGACCATTCCGGATCTCCTCGTGATATCCTAGATCCCATCTAAGACTCCGAACAACATTCGGTTTCCCTACTTACATTCCATATCTACTAAACAACATCGAATCCTTAAGTGTGTCTCCCTACGGTTCGTGAATTATGCGGACATGACCGAGACACTTATACGATCAATAACCAATAGAGGAATCTGGAAATTCATATGGCTCCCACATATTTATACGATTACTTTGCGATCGAATGAACCACTTACATACGATACCAATTTCCCTTTGTCTCACGATAGTTTACTTATCCGAGGTTTGATCGCCGGTATCTCTGCATACCTAGTTCAACCTCGTTATCGATAAGTACTCTTTTCTCGTTCCCGTAATATGTGATCCTTTGTGATCCAGTCACATGCTTGCAAGCTAATTGGATGAAATTCCACCGAGAGGGCCCAGAGTATATCTATTCGTCATATGGATGAACAAATCCCACTCTTGATCCATGTGCCTCAACACATACTTTCCGAACACTCAATGCCACCTTTATAGCCACCCAGTTATGGTGTGGTGTTTGATGTCATCAAAGCATCCTTCTAGTGATGGTGATTAACATGATCTCATGGTTGAAGGAATTAGGTTACTATGTATCAGAAAGCTTATAGCAAACGAACTATTGAAATGACTTGATCTTTATGCTACGCTTATCTATAGGAGTATGTCCATCATACCATTCTCCTAATGATATGATCTTGTTGTTAATAACATCTCAATGTTCATGATTGAGAAACCACGATCATCTATGAACCAACAAGCTAGTATTATAAAGAGCCTTTACTAGGGACTCTAATTTAGTTTACAAATCACACAAGTATTAATGTTTTCGATTAATACTATTATAGCATGAATGTAAACATTTATCATAAACACAAAGATATAATAATAACCACTTTTATTATTGCCTCTAGGGCATATCTCCAACAAGAACCAACTTGCAAAATTCAACTTCTTGATATGAATGGCAACGCCTCCAAATTTGGCCCTTTTAAAATACATATTAAGTAAAATAAATAAATTTAAAAATTTCATTCTTTTGCATGGTCTATTAGTTTGTGTACTAGTTTCCATAAAAATGATAAACTTGAAATTTGACAACTTTTCAAAAAACTTGCTTCACAATATGGCTTACCATGTATGAACATTCGTGGCTTTCAAACTAGATGACAAAGGTGATATCTATATGTTTTTTGTCATATATAGTTTATGATAACGTGTCCGTATTTGGTAGATTGGTGCAGTTCACATTTCAAGCAATATTTACAAAGGGATCTTCCAAATTTGAACTCATTCTCAATTTTCTAAGTGACAATGATGTTTCTTTTGTGAAGCAACTACATTTTTTTTTGGAAAAATGCCCCACCCCAATTTTCATAAAAATATAACCAATTTAATGGATAATTACCAAGTTTCAAAATTTTCAAGCTTACTAGCTAAATTTGTGCAATAAAATGACTTTATGTCAATTTACTAGAAGTAGCAATATTTCTTTACTGAGAGTCTGACATCGCCGACCTACTTTTCTGCAACGACCCTCAACCTTAACAAGGTCAACTTGGACGATGAGGTTTGAAAATAAAAGTTAAGTAGCTAGCACTCACGCGCAACAAATTATCCAACATACTTGTACATATAGGCTTCCATCAGGGACCTAGCAGGTAGACCATTCACAACTGCATCAGGCAATGTTGGCAAGGTCAAAACAACCGACACACGAAAATAAAAAATGTCCAACAGAGGCAACATTTCTTGTATAGAGAGGCTGGCAACATGGACCCAAAAAAAGACCATACACAGCTGCCACATCGAGCAATTTTACCAAGGTCAAAACATCAATCACTCGCCAGGAAGATGACAACGCCAACCCGACCCTCGCTTGGGAAGATGACCGGGACAACTCTGACTCTGAGGAGTTTGACTCGGAGGACTTTATGCCCATCCCTCATGCAGGCGCCGGACCATCTTCGGGTAAGACTCCTACTCGCGAGCCTCTAAGGGAATGGCCGGATGATGACAATGATGACTGCCGAATTTATGGAGGTACTTGATCCCAGGGAAATATCCTTTGCTTATCCTCTTGGTTCTGCACCTGCTGATGTAGCCGGTCAGTGTAACATCCCAGCATATAGGACCTAACGAAGGGTAGATTTAGGAATATGAATTGTTGCATGCATTCATTTGAGAAAATGTGAGTAAAATTTTCGCCAAATAAAAACCTTGAAGTGATCAACTTTCTTTCTTACTTTGAGGTTAGGTTTAGTCCTGAAGGAGGATTGCTATAAACTTTGATATGATCTTACAGAAATAATGTGTGTTTTGAAATGAGTTTGGATTTTAAAACTTAAGTGTTTTATAATTTAAATGATTTTGATATAAGATTTGAATCTTAAATTAATTAAGAGAAAAGTATTATAACTTAAATCTTATCTAAAAATAATATTGTATATGAAAATTATTTTATATACATAAACAAGTTATAAAGAATGAACTTACTGAAGTATTCAAAACTTCAAAAATTACAAAAAGAATAAAGAATAAGAATATTCTTTATTAATAAATATATAATCTTTATTACAAATGAATAAAATAAATATTACAAGAATTATAAAAGAAAAATTACAAAAGAAAAAGAAAATTACATTTGTATATTCACTAACTAGCCTACAACTAAATCCACACTAAATTTTCATCCTTATCTTTGTACCTGCAAAACAAAGATTAAATAGAAAACAAAATAGGATTAGTGTTAGTATATTTCTCTCAGATATGTCAGTGAGGTGCACTTGACAAACTCATCATTGAGAAATGTTATAAAGGGGCAAGTTTCACCAATATGAAAGATTTCATCTTTCGTAAATTCAAAGCTAGAATGCAAATGACCAATTCACCAGCCAGGGTAAAAGTAGTTTGGTAATGGTAAGTTCAAAAATTCTGAATCTATCCACAAGTGCATAGCAGGCACACAAGCTGCACACACACAAGCATGCAAAGGGTCTGCTGTAGACCTCACAAGCATAGGCAAATATCACAAAACCACAGCACAGCCATGGAGGAGCACATCAGTGCATCTCTCCACTACACCACACACCAGCACAGCCAGGGTAAGCAGCAGCTAAATGAAGAACAACAGCCAAACCCAACCACCCAGATCAACCCAAACATCACCAGAATGGTGAAATAAGGAGAGGGATGAATCTGGTGGACAGCAAGGTCAAGCCCAGGAGCTAGGAGGAGTAGGAAAACTCAAGAGCAAGCTCATGAGCTCAGCATAAGTAGATCAAGTCCAGATCAAGATCAAGATCATCATCAATCTACTACATCCACATCAGAATCTGTGGTAAGCCTCATAAAACCATCACATGATTTCATCATATTATCTAAATAAAAGCATGTGTTGTTTTATGAGATAATCTCTCAATAATCACCCAAGAGAGGTGAATCTATCCTAGAGATTTCAAGTATAAGGATAAGAAATCAAGCTCAACCACAAAGACTAAACCCTCAGACCAGCATCACTGGGTTCAGTGTATTTTTGCAAGTTAGATCATTTTCATTTGATCTTATCAGATCAGGGCACATCTCTCAAAGAGAGTAGCACCTCTAATCTGGCAAGTTTCAAACAAACTAATACTCAACCAACTAGGAATTAAATCCTAGAGCCTCAGACCAACATCCTAGGCAGGAAAGTTAATACAAGATTTCATATCATCTTATCAGTTTTAATCACAAGCATAATCAATCTAAGACCAGAAATAAAAACCCAATCACTTGTGTGCCAGAATACAATGGTATCACAAGGACAAGTTATTAATGAGCTAAAACCAACCTTTACTTAGCTTCCACAGATAAAAGGGGACAAACCAATAAATATCATTTTCCTGAAGCCAAGTGCTAGGAATCAACCTTAAATTCATCTATACATCCACAGAAATCATTACAAGTAATGATTTGATTCAGTAAGTATAATCTCATACAAGCCAATAATATAATTGCAGAAAGCAACTACTAAGAGAAACTACTGTCAGTATAAGCATTCTGATAGTAGAGTAACCTCTCAGGTCAACAACATAATCCAATCAAGGATTTCATCTAAATACTAGCATGGATCATGGTGGATTACCACTAGAATTAGTCTGACAGGAAACTAGCATCATCAAAGCTACTATCAATCATTAACCACAGTAGACAATCCTTTCCCATGATCAGATATGATCAACACTAGATCTAAAGCATCATAAATATGATCAATAGGGGGTTATGAACCCTGATCAGAGCAAGAACCCTAGTCCAGAGATGAACTCAACCAACACATAGTCACTCGGCATGAAAGCCACTAGATACACAGAGAGAATCATGGCAGTAGCATGGACAAACACCACAGAGACAACTTACCCAAGGTCCTCGCTGATGAATCGAAGAGGAAGCAGAGGGGACGACGAACCGTGGCGGCATAGGGAGCACCCAGAGGGGCGCTGCAACCTGCACCTGCCACGGCGGCGGCCGCAGCAGCGCACGAGCCCAGCACACCACAACAGGCGGGATCGCGGCGGCGGCTACAACAACTTTTCCGAAA
Source organism: Avena sativa (assembly GCA_916181665.1). NCBI lineage: Eukaryota > Viridiplantae > Streptophyta > Magnoliopsida > Poales > Poaceae > Avena > Avena sativa. The sequence goes on along the minus strand of OV702295.1, from coordinate 328,732,957 downwards.
CCTAGGGTTCGGGAATGGGGTGGACCTGACCACGGGGAAGCCCCGAAGTCAAATCCAAGTGGATGGAACGAAAGAGCATCGTCGACAACCCCAACTCGCACCATGGCGGCGGCCAGAACGGCCGACGATGGCGGGAATCGACGGTGGCGGCATCGCCGGCCACGGGGTCGAGTCAGAAGAGGAGGGGATAAGGTCGCGGGAGAGAGGGAGGCAGAGTGGGCCAAAACCCTTAAGGGTTATCTTTTGACCCTGCCCTATTGGGCCACCCTGGCCCAATAAGCCCAAGGGGCCAGCCCAAGTTATTTAATAAAATTTTAATCAATTACAAAAGACCAAAAATGCCCCTAACCTCAATAAAATTATAGAAAATAAAATAAAAGTCCAAAAATTATAAATAAAATATTTTTGGATTCACAATAATCCACTCTATCCAAATAAAATAAGATATAAAATTTTGGACACTTATATTTTTATAAGAATTTTGTAATTTATATATTCATTATGGAATTTTACAAAATTATTGAAAGGTAATAAAAATATATAAAAATCACTTTCATTATTTATTGATATTATAGTATTTTTGAAAAATACTAAATAAATATTTAGTAATAAATTTAATGTATAATTAATAATTCCTAAAAGAATTATTAAATCAATAAAAGTCAAATATGAAGGGTAATCAAATAAAATAATATATGCAATAAATATTAAAAAATATATTTATAAATGCTTTATTAAAAGGGCATCTTATATAGGGAAAATACATATAGAATTAGATAAGGCATTACATTACTTGCATAATCATTTTGCTTCTTTAAATATTGTCCTTACCAGACAATAATGATGTTTTTGTAGAACTAGATGCTCAAGGTCCAGTGCAAGCATCAAACTTCACTACCTTGCCATCACAAGGCAAGTTCATCACTTGCTCATGTCCTTTGAAGAGTCTTTATCAAAGTATTTGCAAATTGTGTGTTATCATATATGCTATAAAAGAAAGAAAATATTATTTTCATAAATAAAGAAATCATAGATATCATCCTAAGTGGTGATATAATGGAGCAATAGAACTTAGGTTTCTATTTGCAACAATGATGATCAAGTAGGGACTTAATAACCCCTGACATCAGTGATTCTAGCACTGTATATTACGCGTTAGCCATGAGATTTGGAATGGGACAGAAAAGTCAACTGTATCTTCTTCCTCTCGCATGAAGCCGGATGTGCAGGTCGTGGCTGTTATCCTCGTAGCGTGCATATTAATTGGTAATTCGTAGAGGATATGCAGTATATGGGTGGGAACCCTCATCGTCTCACGATAGTTCTGGCATCTAACAGTTTGTACAAACCATTGCCGTAATTCATTATGTGGGCATGGTGTACACCAAGGAGGCATGCGGGGTCACGAAGGGGGAAGTGATTGGCTTGGACCAACTACCGGGCCCCACATCATGGAATTGTGGACGGGAAAGTACGCCCGGTTGTGCAACAAGGAGTTGATCTCTCATGGGTAAAGTAACGCACCTCTACAGAGTGTAAGAACTATAACTTGTTACTCCCTGTTCCGGGAAGGAGCTACGAACGCGGCAGGAAAGGAACTCCATGAAAGTTCTGGTCAACCTGTGAAGGCTGATTGTCATAGTTTTTTGGAATAAAATCAATCTTTGAAGAAAGATTTACAAAAACTGCATAGTGCCAAGGATTTATAATCCAAGGTGGTAGTTAGAGCATCAAACTTCCCACCTTGCATATAATGAACTTGTTGGGTAACGCTGTTACTCATTCTTTCATTTGATCCCTTGCTTAGACTTTGAGGATCCCGAAGACGTGCCAATGTATGCAGTCGAATGCCAAGAAGACGTGTTCTACGAGGAACCTGATCTATCCAGAGGAGTTGAAGGCATGGACTATGAGATCCGCTATGGTGTCGATGAGAACGAATCCCCTTAAGGGTCTAGTTAGTAGTAACTAATGGAGACGAGCAGCATAAACTCTATAGAATAAGCTGTTGAGCCCCACTCCTAGTCGGAGTTGTTACTTTTAAATTTCCACTGAACATCTTATATTTTGGTTTGTAAGTTGGATATTTTGGAAGTCTTGAACTTCCGGTATTGTAATAATAATAATGTGTGTACTTTTGTAATATGGACCCGCAATGTTTCTGTTGTACCACTCTAAGGGATGTGATATTTACGGAACGGTGTTCTATGGATGTCATGTCAACGACTATAGTGTACTACACATGCAGTGGTATGCTGGGTCACCGCAGTTAGCCTCTCGCTATGGGGGGCCATGTCAAGGGGAATAAGTGGGTGCATCTAAGGAAACCAAGGTTGAGCCGGCTAAAACCTCCAAGAAACGCAAAGTCTCTAGGAGAGTCTACCGACAGCCCATCATTGCTAGGTAACTTTCCTTGTACCAATATTTATCTTTTTGTATTTCTTGTTTCTCTCTTTCTTTGATCTCATATACATGTACTTTCTCTGTATCTTATATCCTCCATGATTTCCCCTCAGTCAGCAAGTTGCATCGTGTCCAAGATTCGTCCTCCTCCTTCTCCAACTCCGTCCGACACTCGTGTTCCGAGTCTGACCTAGGTCATTCCTTCTGCACCGGATATCACTTTATCTTGGCCTGAAGAGAGTCCTAGAGCTCGAAGAGAGTAGGAGCCAAGAGATAAAAACTCGGCCCCCGAGAAAAAGAAGAGACTCGGTGCTAGAAGCATCAGCGCCGGGTCAGTTGACATTGATACTTCAGTAACTCAGCCACATCAACAACATAAGAAGAAGAAACCGCCTCAACCAGCACAGCCAATCATGCCGCAGCAGAAACAACCATCTCAGTCGGCTCCATCAGCTCAGCAACAAAAACAACCAACTCCACTCCCAAAGCATCCAGGCAAGAAACAGTCTCACTCGGCTCAGCCGGGTCAGTCGCACCTTGCAGCTTCAAGACAACGAAAGCTTACTTTTGATATGACGCCATCTTAGTTGCAGTCAAAGCAGCAAACAATAACAAAGACATCTGCGGATGTGCCCAAACCCGGGTCTGCTACGGATTTGCTTAAGAAGACTACGACTTCTTCCGGGTCAGTCATTACCGACAAACGACTTTTCCTTCATGTCAGCCCAACTGCGGCTAGAAGTGGTAGTGCATCATCTACTAAAGGAAAAGGTCTTGTTCTGACTTCGGACGCTCATTGGTCAAAGTCTTGGCTCTGCCGATAAATATGCGATGGACTAGAATGACGCCAACAACTATGAAGTGACTTCTGGCAATCCTCATGCACAAGCGCAACCAGGAGTGACAATTGGTCCTCAGACTATGGCTGAGTTAATGAACTCGTCTATAATCACAATGATAAGTGCTAACAAAGTTAACGAGATACATATACTTCACTCTTTTGTGTTCTAAGTGCATATACATATCTTATAGTCCTCGAGGTTACGGCCGAGTGTGAGTATTCACCCTGTCGTAAGCTCAAAGAATGAATCATAACTTACTGGCTGTTTGTCGTGTCCATAGCTGTATAGTTCATATGATCTCTTTGGTACAAATCAATGTTGGAGATATGCCCAAGAGGCAATAATAAAAGTAGTTATTATTATATCTTTGTGTTTATGATAAATGTTCACATTCATGCTTTAATTGTATTAACCGGAAATATTAATACTTGTGTGATTTGTAAACTTGTTAGAATCCCTAGTAAATCCTCTTTGTAATACTAGCTTGTTGGTTAATAGATGATCATGGTTTCCTGATCATGAACATTGATATGTTATTAAAAACAAGATCATATTATTAGGAGAATGGTGTGATGGACATACTCCTATAGTTAAGCGTAGCATAAAGATTAAGTCATATCAATAGTTCGTTTGCTATAAGCTTTTAGATACATAGTAACCTAAATCCTTCGACCATGAGATCATGTTTATCACCATCACTAGATGGATGCTTTGATGACATCCAACACCACTTTTTAACTGGGTGGTTATAAAGGTGGCATTGAGTGTTAGGAAAGTATGCGTTGAGGCACATGGATCAAGAGTGAGATTTGTCCATCCATATGACAGATAGATATACTCTGGGCCCTCTTGGTGGAATGCCATCCAATTAGCTTGCAAGCATGTGACTGGCTCACAAGGGATCACATATCACATGAACGAGTAAAGAGTACTTATCGGTAACGAGGTTGAACTAGGTATGCAGAGATACCGACGATCAGACCTCAGATAAGTAAAGTATCGTGGGACAAAGGGAAATTTGTATCATATGTAAATGTTTCATTCGATCACAAAGTGATTGTAGAAATATGTGGGAACCATATGAATTTCCAGATTCCTCTATTGGTTATTGATCGGAGAAGAGTCTCGGTCATGTCTGCATAATTCACGAACCATAGGGAGACACACTTAAGATTCGATGTTGTTTAGTAGATATATAATATGAATAAAGAGACCGAATGTAGTTCGGATCCTCGAATGGGATCTAGGATATTATGAGGAGATCCGGAGAATAAGATTCATACAAGGAAAGTCCAATTCCGGAGTTCGAGAATGATTCCGGTGTTTTCATCGGAATGTTCTAGAAGGGTCTAGAAGGTTCATCGATCTGGAAGGGGAAGCATACATGGATGTGTCATGAGAAAGTCAAATGGTTGCATCATGTCCTAGGTCACTTGGCTGGACACTTGGAAGCGAGAAATCAAACTCTAGTTTGAAAGCCAGTTTAAAAAAGTCAAACTGGGACAATGGTTTCCAAGTGGAGGGAGGGAAGGATTCCTACCTAAGGGAGGAATCCTCCCTCTCCTTGCCGCTGGACACATGAAGTGGACTTGGGGGAGGATTCCCTCCCTCTTGCCGCCTCCCCACCTATAAAAGTAGGGGTAGGGCGCCGCCTACCCCTCACAACAAACCCTAGCTGGCCGCCGCCCCCTCTCTAGACACCTCCACCCAGGGAGCTCCTCCCAAGTCGCCGACTAGGGAAAGGCCCTTACCCTAGCCGTCGGCCACACCACTTCCTCGGCGCCCTCTAAACCCTAGATCGCCGAGGCACTCTTCTACTCCACCATACTCTCTCCGGCTTAGGCGAAGCCTTGCAGGATCTCCCCTCTACTTCTGACACCACGTCGTCGTGCTGCCAGAATCGCAAGGAGAGAGATATAACCTCCATTGCCTGCTAGAACAAGGGAGAGGAAGGTCTTAATCGAGTACCGAACGTGTGACCGACTGCGGGAGCTCTGCCGGAACGCGGCGTCGGAAGGATCATCTACGCGATCTTGAGATCGGCAAGTGAACGATATATCACCCACGAGAATCTGCTCTCGTTAACCGCTTTGGAATCTTCAAGGGTGAGTACTCCATCGACTCGTTGCTACAATCTAGTAGATAGATCTTGGATTGTATGTGTCCATGCGGTAGAATTTTTTTGTTTTCCATGCTACGACCCCCTACACTCAAATCCTCATTTGCCAAGGTGCATGTCGAGTTTTGCTTGGCTTGAGAGTTATATGCTCACATCCTGATTTCTCATTATCTTTTGCACATCTCCTCTAATGCTCGCACTAAAAATTTCCAAACCCTGCTCCTAAAATACAGGAAGCTCTCTGCCGAGCGTAAGGACTTTCAGGCCAAGATGAAAGGAAAAGGTATATCCTTCTAGCTGGCTTATTTTTCAAATTTCTTTTTTTGCCGGTTAACCCTTTTTCTTCTTTAACTTCAGCCACAGCTCAATCCACTACGGAGGAGCTCCATAAGAAAATCTTCGATGCCCAAGGTATTGCCTTTTTTTGTGATTTTATCTTTACACCGCCTTAACCCATTTCTCTATAGTTTTATATCTCAGTACAATCGAGAAATCCCAATTTGTAGAAAAACTTCAAGAGTATGGGTCTATGCCGAAATTCATGTATCGTTTTCTGGAACAAGAAGGGCAACTTCAACTCGAGCTCAAGAAGGAGTAGGATGAAATATCTCGACTTCAAAAGCAAATTGCTGACATCCGGAAGAAGCATGAGGCCGAGATTAAGGGTATTCGCGAGGATCATGCTGAGGAGAAGAGCCAACTAAAGGGAAAAACTGAGAAGGGTGAAGAATTGCTCCAAACTACCGAGTCTCTGTTGGGTGCAACTCAACAAGACCATGTTGCCCTTTAAAAGAATTCCATGACCTGGCAGTCTCAGCTTGGCCGAATAAACTCCTATATCGGTAGTGAGATCTTTCTTTTTATTTTGCCTATCGAAATTCCTTCATAACTCAATTTCCATCTGACACTTACTGTTATCTTTCCTCATAAAACTTCCCTAAGGCTACCCTGTTGCAAAGAAAGCTGTTGATAAGGCAAGATCCAAGGCGGGCGAGGTTGTTTCTTCCTCAGCCGAGTTTACAATTGACGAGCATCTAGTTGCCCTTTCTGTTCGCACCAAAACAATGAAATCTTTCGGAGAGGACCTTCTTAAGGCTATCATTTGTGTTTTAAACACATTGTGGCCAAAATAGGAAACTCTAAAGAATGTTCCAGAACTCGCTGAGGGATTGATGCTTGCCGAAGAAAGGCTTGACCAATGGCGCTAGTCAGTTGGCCGAGTTGGTTCTAATGAAGCTCTATCCTTTGTTCTCTCCTGGTATGAGACCATCAATCTCGACGTCTTGCAACATATGTCGAAAGGTGCCAAATATAAAAATGACCTAGAACTCATCAAACATCGCCAAGAAAGAGCTTATGCCTTCATGCAATATGCAAATGAGCACGCTTGGCGAGATGGTCTGAGTTTCCTGTACATGGTGGAGGAGGTTGAAGAAGAGGTCTCGGAAGAAGAGGAAGGTGATGAGGACGCCGATACAGATGCCCCTACAATGACTGATGGCTGTATCTCACCGCCGACACTTCTACTCCGGGATCAGGCCCCGCTGAGTCTTCTTCCAGCCCTGCAGCCTCTTAAGGCTAAAAACATTAAATTCGTTAAATCCCTGGTATGCTGGGTGCATATGTATGATATACTACAGTTATTTTGGTGTCCTTTTGCACTATCAGGTTTGATGCCGAATCACTTCTGGCAAAGTCCTCGAGTCTCTTTTCTTGTTCACTCAATTTCATAACCATAGATCTTGTCTACCTTTTTTGGCGTTCGACGTATGAGTCTCAAGGTCATAATGACACGAATATACCCTACGGGTTCACAACATTGGTATACCCTATCCAGCCCAAGGAAGGCCCACACGAGGATTTGCAGCCCAGGAAGTTTTCGGGTGGCCCAAGCCCGTGGCGAATTCGACTCCTTGGAGGACAAGTCTAGATTAGATAGAATTTCAAAGGGTATCAACCCTAATCCGTAACCGACTCGATCTATCCCGAGACTTGGCCTATCTATATAAAGGCCAAGAGGGTACGACGAGAAGGATCATCAACACCTCATACACACACCTCCACGCCAGATCGCATCTGTGCACCTTGTAACCTTCGGTTCCGCCGTAATCAAGAATAGACAAGCATGACTAGGGTTTTACCTCCGGGAGCCTGAACCTGAGTAAACTTCATGTCCCCGTGTTGCTTGCCTGTTAACCGTTCCACGACTTCCAGCATCCCCATCTTCTCGAAACCCAAGTCCATAACAATGGGCATTGATGAGTCAAACCCTTATCAATTGGCGTCGTCTGTGGGAAGAGGGAACGCTGATCGTGCGGTTGTGATGGTTCCATCCGAAGCGATCTATGATTCCTCGGCAACGGAGATTCACCTCCTCTTAGTCTCCTTCTACTTCACCGCCCACTCACCGGCCACCCTAAAAGATTTCGAGTCTGTTGGCGACGAGCTCGAGATGCTGTTCGGGAGCTTCTGCTTCTAGGTGGGGCAGACCGGCACCCTCCACCTCCTTGAGCGGGTGCCACTTCCATCCATCAGGCCCGCTTCATGGGTCCCACCCATCGACGCCCTATATACATCAATGCTGGCGGATGATTCGGATGACAGCAGCTGCTGCAACTCTGATCTGTGCGATCCCCTTCGGATGGAGGAACCTACAGTTCTGGATCTGAGAGCTGCACTAGCAGCGACCCGCTCCACGAGCGCTACCTGTGCACCGTCGTCCATAATGGCGACGTCAATAATGGAACCGATCCACCGCTGGGTTCGAGTGCCATCCCACCCGATCCCCCTCCCAACCCTCAGGTTGAGAATGGGGGAAACCTGGCTAACAAGGCGGCTAGAAGCACTAAAGGCGGCAATCACTCCCACAACCAGATCTACCTCAACGAGGAAGCATAGGAGGCCGCACGCGAGGCTATGCGAGGCAATAAAATCCTACCTCTGGATGCCTCCCGTGATTTGCTGATGGCCTGCCACCTGCTCCTGATCGATGAGCACAATAGACAGGTCAAGTTACAAGAGGAGCTCGAAAAACGTAAGAAGGCAGCCGCAGAATCCAGCGCGCGGTGAGCTACGCTCTCCGCCACTGGCGGATCCTCTTCGCATGGCAACAACACCAACAAGTACTGCTCCCGCTTGGATTGCATGGACCCTGCCGCATAGAGCGAGGTCACCAAGGCCGTCGACACGTCCTTCATGACGATGGACTCACAAGGCAACATCATGCCGAAAACGCCACAGGGCCCTGTGGGGCGTCGAGTTGTCTCCTCGAGCCATTGAAAGGATCGTATGGGCACCTAGAGGGGGGGTTAATAGGTGCTACTTCAAATTTTCTTCTTTTTCAAATTAAGGTTTGACAATAAGGTAAATTCTCTAGATAATGCAACTATGGTGAATTTACCTTTATGACAATTATGCAAGGGCTACCACAACACAAAGTAGTAACAAGTAAGTAAGGTGCGGTAAAGGATAGAAGTAACCGAAACGTGGATGCGGAGACACAAGGATTTGTTTCCCGTAGTTCCTTCCTTTTGAGGGGAAGTACGTCTACGTTTGGAGAGAGGGTGGTTTCAAACCACCAACGCCACGAGAGGCCTCCCTTGTTCTTCGATGAATCTCACCCCAACAGGATCGATTCACCTTCCACTATATCGGAAACCTTCAAGGTGGAAGCCGACACCGTTACAAGTTTGGGGCACACATCCACAACTTAATCGGAGGCTCCCAAATACAAGCAAGCTGTCAAAGCAATCAAAGACAAGCCTATAAGAACCAAAACAAGAACTAGGGTTTCCAAGAAAACACTAGAGCAAAGGGGGCCCTCAATGAAATGAGGGGGAAATGAAAATCTCTTTTGGTGAAGTAGTAGATCGGGGCCTCCTCCTTCGATTCCCCAAAGATCAAGGACTTTGGGTGGTGGAATGAGGAGATCTTGAAGATTGGGTGGCTCCAATGGACTCCAATGGTGGTCTTTGACTTTAATGAGCTGAGCAACTTGTCCCAAGGAAGGTTGAGGGATATTTATACCCCTCCACGAAATATGGCCGTTGGAGACATTAATGCGCCGGTAGTACCGGTCCTCAAGTGGTAGTACCGGTCCTCAAGTGGTAGTACCGCTTGCAAGCGGTACTACCGGTCAAGTACTGGACCAGGTACCGGAGATGCTTCAGTTCGTCTAGCCTTCTTCAGTTTTGGGCGGTATCGCCCTTGCGATACTACCTACAAGCGGTAGTACCGGTCGTATGACGCGGTACTACCGGTCGGGGCGGTAGTACCGGTCCCAAGTACTGCTTGGTACTGACCAAAACGGAGAGGAGTGGATGTTCTTCAGTACGATCCAGTACTTCCGAGCGGTACGACCTTGTCAAGCGGTAGTACCGCTTGTCTCAAGTGGTACTACCGGTTGGACCGGTAGTGCCGCTCCGTGGTACCGGGTGGTACTGACTAGCACACACCCTTATCAGTTTTGGACGGTGCCAACCGGTACTAGAACCGGTAGTACCGGTCGTAGTTCCGGTACTATCGGTTGGCACACTGGTTTTTCGCAAAGGGAATTGATATGCCAATATTTGTGCCACCCCTTATCAAACCTGTGATACACTTAGCACACAGTTAAACCGATAAGTGTGTTGTTATCAAACATCAAAATCAGAGGGATTAGGAAAATGCTCTTTCAATCTCCCCCTTTTTGTTTTTTGATGACAATACACTTTTGCAAGATGATTTTAATAGAAACCATATGGAATTTGTAAAATAGAGACGGGTCTCCCCCTAGATGCGTAGAGACAAACCCCCCCTCTATTTTACAAACCCAACATGGGTGCACAAATATTGATACTAGCATGTGAAATCATACCTTTTCATAATAACATGTGATGAGAAATATATAGACAATAGATAACGCATATCATCACAAGATGGATCCAATGAAATAAACCACGTAGTCTCATAAGATGGATCCAAGACATAACCACATAGTCTCACACATAAAAACATAATCTCATACATAACTAGAGGGAAATCGAAGTTCACAAGCAATAAAAGGATCAAGATAAGAACGAGCTTGTGACTTCCCATGCAACACCCGTGCCTAAAGTGCAACTTCTCCCCCTTTGGCATCAAGACGCCAAAAAGGAACAAGTGCAAGACTACCGTCCCAACGGTCAATCCTCCTCCTCCTCCTCATCCTCATAGTGGGTGGGGCGCGGTGCGAGGAAGAGACATCATTGTCCCAACGGCCGTGCTGAGAGATCCACTGATCTTCTGGAGTGCTGTTGTTCTCGGACCCCTCGGAGACGGTCAAACCCTGAGCAGCCATCATTTCCTTCTGCCGAGCACTGGCTTTCTTGGCATACACATGCACCTCATACATGCGCTTCTGTTTGTCAACCTGGAAGCAGAAGATCTTCTTGAGCTTGACCTCCATCCTTTTGGCCCAAGAGGGCTTAGCATTATTGCGACGAGAGACAACATAGTCAGTGTCATGTCCACTGTCAGCATCCTCAGAGTCATCCTCATCCTCCTCACCCGCTGCAATGCGAGGTTTAGCATGTGTCTTGATCTTGAGTGCCTTTGGCCTGTGCACAACGAGAGAGTGAGTGGAGAGTGTCCTAGCAATGATGGGGCACTTTGACACAATGAGGGCCATAATATAAGGAGCAAATGGCGGAACTCTCCGAGAGTGTGCAGCAGCAACCATCCCATTCCATATGAAGTCTGACACATCAAGAGGAGTGCCTGAGTATCGGTTGAGGAAGGTGTTGAACATAAAGTCAACAGAGAACCCATGTATCTCATCCTTGTTGCATGCACGAGGAGCAACAGTCTCACGGAAAATGCGATGGAGAATGTCATATGTGGGGAGAAGATCCTTGATCTTGCCAGTGACCCCACGCCCCGAATATACAAAGGTGTAAGTACATCCTTTTTGGAGGGATGATCCCGCATGTGACAGCAAAAACCACAAGGAACGTCCCGGCCGCGATCTTCATACCCCAAGATTGCAGCAAACTCCGCTAGTGTAGCTTCCTTGACAGCACCTTGAGTCATCCAGGTAATCTTCCGAGTGCGGCTAGTGTGGAAATGTGTAGTGGCATAAAACTGGCAAATAAGGAGGGGATCATAGTCATACTGAAACTCCATAATGGGGAACAAGCCAAGGTGAGAGCAGATTTCCTTAGCTTCAACAAAGTAGTCAAGATTCTTGTCAATGTGCCCCATGTCAATCCACTACTGAGGCACCACCATCTGGATGTTGGTCAAAAGAACCTCATGATAAACACGCTCTTGGAAATCATCATAGAAGAGACTGTCTTCCCTTGCCTCGCTCCAGTTGCGGGAGTATGCATTTTCAATCCGGAGAGCCCTAAACTCTGACTCAGAGATGTCTGATAGTTTCCTTGGCCCAGATGGCCCAGAGCTGAGACTTTTGGTACGCCCAGTGGAAGGGGGCAAGAGGGAGGGGCGCTGCCACGCCCAGCAGAGCGCTTGGTAACCCCTTCATGACCCCCACGACCACCTCGAGTGGCAGGCAACTTGGAACGGTGTCTTGGCTGTGGCATAACCTCTTCCTCAGACTCCGTCTCTTCCTCAACAATCTCACGGCTAGTCTTGGAATGCTTGCGTGCACCCCGAGAACCACCTGCATCTGTGAAAGCACGAGGGAGGATAGCAAGGGGGTAAGGGCACAAGAATCAAAAGGAGCAAACGAGAGAATCTAGTATTTAAGCAGAAAAATGTGGTCAGTTTGGGCCGGTACTACAGGACCTGACAACCGGTAGTACCGCTTGCAAGCGGTAGTACCGGAAAAAGTTCCGGTACTACCGGTTGAGCGGCACAAGATCGTCAGATCTGATGGAAACAGACCAAATTGACGGCATTGAACTACAAATAGATGATTCTACTCGGTAACAAGGAAGCATATGGCAGTACAACCTTTCAAAAAGTCAATTTCTCCACAAATCTAAGCCAAAACCTAGATCTAATGGGGAAATCAAACGGGGAGAGAAGGGCGGTTGTACCGGGATCCATGGCGGTGGAAAGAGGTGGGAGCCCGCCAAGAGGACGAATCCAAGGGGAATCCGGGGAGAGGAGGGTGCGGCAGGGCTCCGGCGGCTTCAAGGTCTCCTACGGCGGCGCGGGTATGAGTGGAGGGAGTGGGGATGAATGGGGCACTGAGCGGTGCCTCCCCACGCGCGTCCAATATATACCAGGAAAACACCGACCGGTAGTACCGGTTCCTGAAGCGGTAGTACCGCTCGTAAGCGGTAGTACCGGTTCCCCAACCGGTAGTACCGGTGACCGGTAGTACCAGACATGTGGGCGGTAGTACCGTTCCTGGAGCAGTTCTTCCAGGAGACGACCTGGGAACTACCCAGGTCCGGTAGTACCGCTCCCACATCCGGTAGTACCGGTCCCATCTGATTCCAAATGCCAGGAAACAAGGATGATTCTTGTGCAGATAGAGAGAGGGTTTTTGTGAGGGAGTAAGGAGGCTTGGGTTAAGACAAGTGAGCTGGGAAGCACATGCACTCTAAAAATCGAGAAAAGGGGGTTCAAAACCAAATTAGAGTGCATGAGACTAAGAACGATGAAGGCAATTCACAAGATGACAATCATGAGTACAAATCAACTCAAAAATGACAAACACGAGTACGCACATCAACCTCTCGATTGAGAGGGGGCGGTGGCCTAGGCCACCATATTTGAGTATACTCGGCTTGGCACCACGAAGATATATCTTGGGTCCATTACCGAAACTCATCATTGAGCTCACATACCACAAAATGATATTAAGAGGAATGATTTTGTTTACTTTGCGCATAATGGGGGGAGGGATAGTCCAATCAATTAGGACCGCACTCCCCCTATGTCCATGCCTACACCTAAACCAAATATGGGTCGAGTATTAGGTGAGAGTGCAAGATAATCAAGTCAAGCTCCTTGAATCTACGATATTTAGTTCATTCCTCAAGTAGCAAAACCTTGCTTCATCAAGTGGCTTCGTGAAGATATCGGCAAGTTGATCTTTGGTTGAAACATAGGATAGATCAATATCACCTCGAGCAACATGATCTCTAATGAAGTGATGACGAATCTCAATATGCTTTGTCCTTGTGTGATCCACCGGGTTGTATGCAATTTTGATGGCACTTTCATTGTCACATAGAAGAGGCACTTTGTCACAATGGACACCGTATTCCTTTAAAGTTTGCCTCATCCATAGCAATTGAGTGCAAGCACTAGCGGCAGCAACATACTCGGCTTCGGCGGTGGAGAGAGATATACAATTTTGCTTCTTAGAAGACCAACATACCAAGGACCTACCAAGGAATTGGCACGCCCCGGATGTTGATTTTCTATCATCCTTGTCCCCCTCCCAATCCGAATCCGTGTACCCACAGAGAGCAAATGTTGAACCTCGAGGATACCAAAGACCATAAAATGGGGTATGAACTAAATATCGAAAGATTCTCTTGACTGCCATTAAATGGCTTTCCTTAGGAGCCGCTTGATATCTTGCACACACACCTACACTCAACACAATATCGGGTCTAGATGCACAAAGGTAAAGCAAAGAACCAATCATAGACCGGTATACCTTTTGATCCACATCTTTACTATTTGGATTTTGTTCTAGATGAGTCTTTGTAGCCATGGGAGTAGGAGCTCCATTCAAATCTTACATTTTGAATCTCTTGAGCATATCTTGAGTATACTTGGCTTGGTTAAAGAATGTTCCTCCTCTAACTTGCTTGATCTCAAAGCCAAGAAATACTTTCAACTCCCCCATCAAAGACATCCGGAACCTACTAGTCATAAGCTTTGAGAATTCATCATTAAAAGCTTTGTTAGATGAGCCAAAGATAATATCATCAACATATATTTGGAATACAAAAATCTCCCCATTGATCCTCTTAGTAAAAAGAGTGGGATCGATTTTCCCAACCTCAAAGCCACGGTTGAACAATAACTCTCTAAGGTGCTCATACCACGTGCGTGGGGCTTGTTTGAGCCCATAGAGCGCCTTATCAAGTTTGTAGACATGGTTTGGGAAGTTGGGGTCCTCAAATCCTGGGGGTTGCTTAACATATACCAATTCATTTAAAGGACCATAAAGGAATGCACTTTCTACATCCATTTGTTGCAACTTAAAGTTATGATGTGCCGCATAAGCAAGAAGGATACGGATGGACTCAAGGCGAGCCACAGGTGCATAAGTCTCTCCATAATCAATGCCTTCAATTTGAGAATACCCTTGCGCAACCAATCTAGCCTTGTTCCTTACTATAATTCCATGCTCATCTTGCTTGTTCTTGAATATCCACTTTGTTCCAATAACATTGCGGCAATCCTTTGGCTTCTCAACTAACTTCCACACTTTGTTTCTCTCAAAGTTGTTGAGCTCTTTGTGCATAGCTTCTAACCAATCCGAATCTTCAAGAGCTTCCCACACTTTCTTTGGTTCAATCATGGAGATGTGTGCTTGGTGTTCACTGAACCTCTTCAATTGTGCTCTTGTGGAAATTCCTTTCCTTAGATCTCCAACAACATTTTGGAGGGTGTGGTCTCTTATTTCCAACATTCTTTCCTTTCTAGCTTCGCGATGAGTGTGGATCTCCTCATTGTTTCTTGGAGGACCCTCTTCATCATTTTGATCCTCGTCTTGACCATCAACTTGACCTTGATCATCATTGGAGTCATCCTCTACATTGGGAGGCAAGGATTGACCTTGGTCTTGATCAAGTGCTCTTCTAGCATCAATTTGAGCTTGTCTCAAAATAGTTTGGATGGATCTTCCTTGACAAATTAACTTGGCACCACTTGACAACCCATCGAATGGACCAAGCTCCCTTTGACTAGAGTTCACACATTGATCACTATGTTGAGGGTCCACATCTTGTCTTTGGCTTGAGTCAATGTCCTCTTCGGTAGATGGAGCATGTTGAGGTTGTGAAGATGAGGGCTCCACCCGAGTGGAGCATAGTTCTTCTCGATCCGCCATAAGGGGTTCCTCAATGGGGCGGATATAACCCACACCCATTCTTCCTATGGCATCCTGAGGCATTTCATCATCTGCATCACAAGCATCAACACACCACCCTTGTGGACCATCATATTCTTCGAAGGTCACACTACAAGATTCTATAACGGCTCCAGAGAGCTTGTCATAGATTCTATAAGTGTGAGATTCAAGACCATACCCAACAAAAATACCCTCTAATGCTTTAGACTCGAATTTATACAAACGAACACCTTTGATGAGATAGAAACACTTACAACCGAACACCCGGAAATAAGATATGTTGGGCTTGTTACCGGTAAGTATCTCATATGGAGTCTTGTTGATTTTCTTGCGGAGGTAGAGTCGGTTTGAAGCATGGCAAGCGGTGGAGATGGCTTCGGCCCAAAAGTTGTATGGAGATTTAAACTCCGCCAACATGGTCCTAGCCATATCAATAAGAGTCCGGTTCTTCCTTTCGGCCACACCATTTTGTTGAGGGGTGTATGCAGCGGAATATTGATGTTTAATCCCCTCATCACTAAGGAAATCATTCAAGGTGTAGTTCTTGAACTCGGTGCCGTTTTCACTTCTTATAATCAACACGGGAACATTGTGTTTCCGTTGAACCAAGTTGATGAAGTAGATAAAAGTCCTTTGAGTTTCACTCTTAAACTTGAAGAAATAAACCCAAGAGTATCTTGAAAAGTCGTCAACAATCACCAAACAATATTTCTTCCCTCCAATACTTGCATGAGATGGAGGACCAAATAGGTCCACATGGAGGAGTTCCAAGATCTTGTTAGACTTGATTTGGTTCGTGGGCTTGTGAGGAGCGTCATGCATCTTCCCTAGAACACATGCCCTGCAAACACGATCTTTGGCAAAGGAAACATTTTCTTTTAGTCCAACTATATGGCCCTCTTTATGGAGACTTTGCAAAGTTCTCATATTGACATGGGCTAGTCGGCGATGCCATAACCAACCCACATCAGCCTTTCCGAATAAGCAAATCGGACCTGTGGTGGTTTGCTCCGAGAAGTCCACCACATACAAGTCATGTTCGACGTGCCCAACGAAAGCGACCTTGAGAGACTTGCTCCACAAGAGGACCACAATATCTACATCAATGAAGACGGCAAAGCCCATCTTACCAAGAGCAAGGACAGAAAGTAGATTGTATCCAAGGGTCTCAACAAGCATGACGTTCACGAGTGTAATGTCATGAGCAACCACAACCTTGCCGAAACCCATTACCTTAGACTTTGATTTGTCGACATATGTCACGGTAATTTGATCATCATTAGGCTTTAACTCCTTGACAATATACGAGCTTCCGGTCATATGACTTGTGCAACCACTATCAAGCACCCACTTTGACCCTCCGGAAGCATAAGTCTACAAGATATCAAGCTAATTTTTAGGTACCCGTTTTTCAATGGGTCCTCTTTTGTTAGCAACAAGGGTCTTGGGAACCCAAATAGACCAAGCAATATAACCATCATAAGGACCAACATATTGTGCATACACATCACCATAGTAATCACGCATTAGAACATAGTGAGGGTTAGCACTTCCCGCGAAGTCATCATGTGACATAGTTTTACCACTTGTGGTCTTACTCTCCACAATGGTCTTCTTGGTCTCTTGTGCGGGCCTGTCCTTCTTCTTCTTATTGTTCTTCTTCTTGGTTTTGGAAACAAAACCAATGCCCCCTTTATCACCACTACGCCTTTGCTTGCTCAAAAAAGTTCAGCAATGGACTTGTTGCCTTGTGGAAATGTGGCCTTAGCAAGCCCCCCTTCAACCTAGCATTCTCTTCAATAATAGTTATGCTACTAGATGGAATGAAGTTACTAGGTGAAGGAATATTGGCCAATTGAGTTTGAAGCGTTTCATGGGACTTTGTGAGTGACAAGAGTTCACTCTCCAAGACCTTGTGGGCCTTGTTAAGCAAACTAAAGTCCTCGGCAAGTTTTTCATGAACCACACCAAACTCAACCTTGTCCTTTTTAGCTCTTTTGTATTTAGCAATAGCATGATCACGCTCTTTGATGAGTTTGTTAACAATAATGTCATTGGCCTCATCAAGCCCTTCAAGTTTTAATTCAAGTGACAACCTAGTTCTTGTTCTTCTTCTAGAGCATTGTTTAGAGCCTCTAGCTCAATCATATGTTCATGCCCAAGTTTGCATCTTACATCTAGAAGTTCTTGAGTATGTGAGAGTTGATCTAAGATGTTTCCAAAATGTAGCTTAGCATCACCTTCTAGGACTTCATAAACTCATCAAAGGCAATTAATTCCTTTTTAACATCAAGAGACATCTCATCATCAATTTCATCATTATCTAAGTGAGTAGAGCGGGATGATGAAGATACCTCCGTTCCTCTTGCCATAAGGCAAGTGGCGTTCTTGGTGGAAGAGTTCTCATTTGGAGAATCGAAGAGTGAGAATGTCAGAGTAGAGGTGGTGGCAAGATCAGCCACACCATGAGAAGTTTCCTCTTCGTCATATTCATCATCTTCATTGTCGGAGGAGTACTCTTCATGAGTGATCAAGACAATTTCTCCCGGCTTCTTGTTGATGGGATTCTTTTTGATGAAAGGTTTCTTGTACAGTCCCTTGAGAGTCTTCTTCAACACAAGCTTACCACCATGATCTTCTCTCTTCTCATAGGGGCAACTAGCCACAAAGTGGTAGCGGTCACCACAATTGAAGCAAGTTCTCAACCTTGTGGTATTCTCTCTTTTCCCATTTGGATTGCTTCTCCGTTCCATTTCCATCTTGGCCTTGACAGGGTTCTTCCAAAAGTTCTTTGCATAGAAGGCCATATATTGACCATGAGAAATCTTGACTTCATCGGGATGGTCCATGGAAAGCCCTTCATCACTATCATCTTCATCCCCATGGTCCACAACTTTGGCCTTCAAAGCAACATTGACAACATTGCTCATACCAAGGGCACGAGCACGGGCATCTTTGGCATTCTTGGCGGCAACCTTGAAAGCAGCCATCTCTTGCATAACTTCATTTGAGGTCATGAGATGGTAGTTGTGTCTTCCTTGTAGGCTCTTCAAGTCGGTGGGCTCAAAAGGCATGAGTGCACTCACATATTTCCTTTTTATCCATGCATCATCCACATGTGAGGCACCCACATTCCTAAAAGCAGTGGCGGTGGTCTTGAGCCTTCGGTACATGTCTTCGTGATCTTCACCTTCTTTCATGTAGAAGCCTTTGTCTTCATTGCTTAGAGCATCATATCGGTTCCTCCTCATACTCTCATTTCCAATAAACAACACAGTGAGAGCATCCCAAGCTTCCTTGGCAATGCTAAAGTGCTCAATGAGTGGATAATCCTTTGTCCCCAAACCTTGTTGAATCATATGCAGAGCAGTGGCATTGAGTTGACTATTAACAATCTCTCTTCTTGTCATGTTGTTTGGATCCCCAATAAAGAGTCCATGCTCGATGATGTTCCATAGTTCAATGCAAGAGCTGTGCATATGAGTCCTCATTAGTGATTGCCATTGAGCAAAAGTAGCAGATTCTTCAAGCTTAGGTGGGTCACCTCTATTGTATACATGAGGGTGAGGGATTGGAGGGTCGGGAGAGTACCATGAGTCACGGTGCTCACCCTTCCCACCATCATTGTGTGTGTGGAGGAATTAACGTTGTCTAGTTTACCCCCCACCACCATACCCTCGGGGGATACCAACGTATTCCCTTTAGGTAAAATGGATGGTTGATCCTCTTAAGGAGATGGGGGTGATGAGCCTTCTTTGTCTTTAAGAAGTTGCTCGAGCATCTTCTTGACTTCGTTGACCAAGGAAGAGCTCAATCTTGTTTCCAAGTTTTTGAGATCTTCCATGGTCACCGGTGTCGACTCACTACCACCATCCCCTTCATTGCTACCCATATTCTCTTAGGCGGTAAAGCCCGAATAAAGAGTCGTGGCTCTGATACCAATTGAAAGGATCGCATGGGCACCTAGAGGGGGGGGGTGAATAGGTGCTACTTCAAATTTTCTTGTTTTTCAAATTAAGGTTTGACAATAAGGTAAATTCTCTAGATAATGCAACTATGGTGAATTTACCTATATGACAATTATGCAAGGGCTACCACAACACAAAGTAGTAACAAGTAAGTAAGGTGCGGTAAAGGATAGAAGTAACCGAAACATGGACGCGAAGACACAAGGATTTGTTTCCCGTAGTTCCTTCCTTTTGAGGGGAAGTACGTGTATATTTGGAGAGGGGGTGGTTTCAAACCACCAACGCCATGAGAGGCCTCCCTTGTTCTCCGATGAATCTCACCCCAACGGGATCGATTCACCTTCCACTATATCGGCAACCTTCAAGGTGGAAGCCGTCACCGTTACAAGTTTGGGGCACACATCCACAACTTAATCTGAGGCTCCCAAATACAAGCAAGATGTCAAAGCAATCAAAGACAAGCTTGTAAGAACCAAAACAAGAACTAGGGTTTCCAAGAAAACACTAGAGCAAAGGGGGCCCTCAATGAAATGAGGGGGAAATGAAAATCTCTTTTGGTGAAGTAGTAGATCGGGGCCTCCTCCTTCGATTCCCCAAAGATCAAGGACTTTGGGTGGTGGAATGAGGAGATCTTGAAGATTGGGTGGCTCCAATGGACTCCAATGGTGGTCTTTGACTTTAATGAGCTGAGCAACTTGTCCCAAGGAAGGTGGAGGGATATTTATACCCCTCCACGAAATATGGCCGTTGGAGACATTAATGCACCGGTAGTACCGGTCCTCAAGCGGTAGTACCGCTTGCAAGCGGTACTACCGGTCAAGTGCCGGACCAGGTACCGGAGATGCTTTAGTTCGTCTAGCCTTCTTCAGTTTTGGGCGGTATAGCCCTTGCGGTACTACCCACAAGCGGTAGTACCGGTCGTATGACGCGGTACTACCGGTCGGGGCGGTAGTACTGGTCCCAAGTACCGCTTGGTACTGACCAAAACGGAGAGGAGTGGATGTTCTTCAGTATGGTCCGTTACTTCCGAGCGGTACGACCGTGTCAAGCGGTAGTACCGCTTGTCTCAAGCGGTACTACCGGTTGGACCGGTAGTGCCGCTCCGTGGTACCGGGTGGTACTGACTAGCACACACCCTTATCAGTTTTGGACGGTGCCAACCGGTACTGGAACCGGTAGTACCGGTGTCAAGCAGTAGTACCGGTCGTAGTTCCAGTACTACCGGTTGGCACAATGGTTTTTCGCAAAGGGAATTGATATGCCAATATTTGTGCCACCCCTTATCAAACCTATGATACACTTAGCACACAGTTAAACCGATAAGTGTGTTGTTATCAAACGTCAAAATCAGAGGGATTAGGAAAATGCTCTTTCAGCCATCATCTATGAGCCACGCACCGCCATCAAATCTCAGGTCCTACCTGACTTCCTCGTCCACTGGATGGAGCTCCAGCTGCCGGATACTCCGGACATGTCGCAGTCCTGGACAATGCACTTAGAGGGTTCCAAGCGCGAGGTTGGAGTAGGGGCCGGCATCATACTGACATCCCCTCAAGACGACAAGATGAAGTATGTCCTTCGGATGAAATTCCGTGCCTCTAACAGTGAGGTCGAATACAAGGCCCTCATCCACAACATGAGGATGGATAAGGTGTGTGGCGCAACACGCCTTGTCATCTACGGCGATTTGAACCTCGTCGTGCAGCAGACGGTGAATGAGTGCGATGCCCATAGCGCCAACATGATCGCATATTGTGTGCTCTACAACTCACTCGAATGAGACTTCAACGGCTGTGAACTTTGGCATATTGGCAGAGAGAGCAACAAGGAAGCCGACAAGCTCGCCAACATTGGTTGCACCTACACCTGGGTGCCACCATGAGTGTTCCTCGAACAAATCTTCGTACCCTCTATCAAGAGGAAATTCCCAAAAGGCTCAGCCGAAGAAGTAGAGCACTTGGGGGCTACGCTACCCGAAGGACAAGGACCCGAAAAGGTCAACACGGAGGTCGAGTTGGTCAGCCTGATGCAGGTCATGGCAGTTGAAGAAACTTGGACGCAACCATACCTTCGGTACCTGATAAATAATCAGCTTTCTGAGGACCTAACAGACGCCCGTTGCATAGATCGCCGATCAAAGGCCTTCACGATCATCAATGGCGAGCTGCACAAGCGCAACATTTCGGCTGTGCTCCAATGATGCGTCACCATCAGCGACGACAGAAACATCCTCCAAGACATCCATGAGGGTATCTGTGGCCATCACGCATGCAGCCGTGCCCTAGTCGCCAAAGCTCTACGAGTTGGGTTCTACTAGGCAACCGCAATGAACGACGCCAAGGACATAGTCCAAAGGTGCAACGGCTGTCAGAGGTACGCGGACAAGCCACACGCGCCAGGATCCGAGTTGAGGCCTACACCAGTGGCCTGGCCCTTCGCCCAGTGGGGCCTCGACATGATCAACAAACTACAAAAGTCCTCGCCAGGAGGTCACGTCTTCCTCCTGGTCACAGTCGACAAATTCTCCAAGTGGATCGAGGCCATGCCCGTCACCAACCAAAGCGGCAAAACTGCCATCAAGTTTTTCGAGTCCATTGTCTATAGGTTTGGCCTGCCCCATAGCATCATAACGGACAACGGCTCGAACTTCATATCGAAGGAGTTCTGATACTTATGTGGGAACCTCGGAATCAACATATCATACGCCTCCGTGGCGCACCCGCAGACCAATGGGCAGGTCGAAAAGGCCAACGACCTCATAGGAAACGGCATCAAGAAGCGCCTACTATGTGAAGGGAATATGCCCGAGAGGCAATAATAAAGTGGTTATTATCGTATTCCTTGTTTATGATAAATGTTTATTTTGCATGCTATAATTGTATTAATACGGAAACGTTAATACATGTGTGTTTAATAAACAAATAGAAAGTTCCTAGTTATGCCTCTCTCATAAACTAGCTCGTTGATTAACAAGATGATCAAGGTTTCCTGATCATGGACATTGGATGTTGTTAATAACGGGGTCACAACATTAGTGTAATGGTGTGATGAACATTCATCCGAAGTATAGCATTACGATCAAAGTCATTGAGTTTATATTGCTATAACAACTTACGAAGTGATCCTAATCCTTAGACCATGAGATCATGTCAATCACTAACACCGGAAGAGTTTCTTGATAACATCAAACGTCACACCGTAACAGGGTGATTATAAAGATGGATTCAGAACTAATAAAGTGTTATGTTGAGGCCCATGGATCGAGAGTGGAATTTGTTCATCCTGATGATAGATAGATATACTCTGGGCCCTCTCGGTGATATCACATTGATTAGCTTGCAAGCAAGTGATTTGATCACTAGAATGTTATATCACGGGAACGAGAAAAGAGTGCATGTCAGTAACGAGATCAAACTAGGTATGGAGATACCAATGATCGAATCTCGGACATGTAATATATCGTGAAACAAAGGGATTAAGATACTAGCGTAAAAGGTTCCGACGATCACAAGAAAGTCATCGTTGAATGTGTGGGAGTCAGTATGGGTCTCCAGATCCCGCTTCTGATTATTGATCCGAGAGGGGTCTCGATCATGTCCGCATTATTCACGAACCATAGGGTGACACACTTAAGAGACACCGACATCCAATTGGATCAAAAGTTTCATGTCGAAAAGAAAAGGAAAGCGCATGAATTTATTTCACTAGACACCGAAACTGTTTCGGTTGAAATTGCTGAAACTGGTTCTGCATGTGAAATGGAATACTAGCAAGGGGTTTTATGTGAATGTTTGTTAATTAAAGTAATTAACAAAATTCTGAATAAATAAATAAATAAAAGAGTTTTATTTAAATGAGAGCTTGCATTAAATTTGGTGGAAATTTAATGCATGTGAGTGGATTTTTGAGTGGAGGCTTTTTAATGGGAGTGGAGGCTTTTCATTTTGAGTGGGAGCTCCACCCACATGAATGTGGAAGAGGTGGGGGCAGCCCCCATGGCTGGGCGCCATGCCCCTTGGGTGCCCCCCCTCTCCCCTATAAAAGGCCCCCCTCTCCTCCTCTCAAAGCACACCTCCTCGTGAAGGATCTCTCTCCCCCTCTAGAATTTATCCCCCATGGTCTCGGACTAGCGAGATACATGTTCCCGGTGGCTATTCGGCAAGAAAGAGTTGTGCTTCCGCTGCATCGCTGGAGCGAGGATGCGGAGGTTGCTCGGTGCCTCGAACGTGTGTGCGAGCACGGATGCGCTGCTGTTTTGCGGCACTAGGACTTCCTCTCGATCTTGAGATCGGCAAGAGATCGTCTACATCAACCACGAGTTTGGACTCGTTAAGCTTTGTCGGTCTTCAAGGGTATGTTCTCTACGGATATACATCCGCCCGTTGTTTGTATCTAGTAGATAGATCTTGGTACATAGTTGTTCCCATCGTAGGAATTTTTTTGTTTTCTATGCTGCGAACCCTACAGTGGTATCAGAGCCGGATCTATGCGTAGATACTTTGCACGGGTAGTACACATATGAGTATGTGGGCGATGATGATCATTTTATTGCTTCTTAGTTGTACTTTGGATATTGGTGGCATAGTGGGATGAAGCGGCCCGGACAAACTTTACATGTCCTCGCACATGAGACCTGTTCCACGCTTGACATGCAACTAGTTTGCATAAGTGGCTAGCGGGTGTCTGTCTCTCCTACTATAGTCAATATCTAATTTGCAACGAGTTGTCAACAATTTGGTTATCCTCGTTGTGGTTCATGTTCGTAGGTAAGAACGGTTCTATCTCGAAAGCCCTAAGCCACGTAAAACTTGCAATGGATAAATTAGAGGCGTCTAGTTTAGATTGTTGCTAGGCTAGTGTTATGATATGGTAGTGTTGTAAGTAGAAGTATGAGAAGATACTCTTACAACACACATAGCGTGTAAACTCCATAGACCTTGGATTTACACATATAGGTATGATAGTGATCATACCACGATGCACATGATAGAGATCATCTGCGGGAACCATATCATTTCACTAATAAACATGTGATGTTTGATAGCATCTTATATTGCTTGTTTGGCGTTTTATTAGCATAATAAGATGATCCCTCATTTAGATATCAAGATAAGATTGTGTTCTTCCTTAAGTATGCACCGACAATATTTCGTCGCTTCAAGACATCACGTGATGATCGGGTGTACTTGAATCCACAAGCATATGTCGGGTGTAAGACAGTTACACACGCGAATACTAAGGTTCTTACTTGGCGAGCCTAGCATGTACAGACATGGCCTCGGAACACGGACTGAAAGGTTAAGCATGAGTCATATGTTTTGATATGATGACCATATGGATGCTCGCCTTTGAAGCTACGCCGACTCTCGTGATGATCGGACTTGGTGTAGTGGATTTGGTTCATGTAATCACCAAAAAGGCACGAGGGATGTCGTTTTTGAGTGGGAGTTCATTTCTAATTTGGATTAGTAGAACTCAATTTATCATAAATTAAATCAAAGTGAATTTGCATAATTTGTTGTAGTCATTGGCATTCGTTCACCACCTTATGCATAGTTGTAATTGAGATAATAGAACTATAGAATTCTGGATATATATACTTTACGAACTGGTATCGTATTGTGTTGGTGTCAATCTAAAGTTTCAAGTCCTATTGCCAACTTTCAGCAAACTCTATTTACTCTGTGAAATTTAATAGTTAGTATTAAATCGAGAGTAACAATTCCAGTGTTAGTATCTTAAGTATCATGTTTGCCTCCATGATTCTTGATTGTTTTAATATCAAGTTTATCTAGGAGCTGAAAGAATTGTTTCAGAAACCATCATGTGTGGCAGATATAACGATATCTGAAACAATGTTTTGGTTGCAATATGATAGAGTATAATATATGTTCTCATATTGGATGAGAATTTATGAAGGTTGGAGATGCTAGACATCCTAATCATCCAAAAGGGTTTTGGAAAGTAATGTTATACTCACGATTCGCCTTTATAAGCTAAAGTAGCTTGATCATGAAAGTCGTCATGATAAGGGTGAATAGAATATGTATGTAAAATGTTTACTACACTAAAAGATTACTAAAGAATGGATTTTGAAAGAATACCGATCATTTTGATGATGGTGATCTACTTCAAAGTGCAGGTCCAAAGGTATTATTATTTGAATATACACGCTTTGGACTATGTGTCATGTATATGGCGCCACTTTTGATGTTGATAGATTCTTTTAAAAAGGAAAAGGAAATGCTGGAAGAGAATCTATAAAATATACTTGGCAGAAAAGAAAAGATTGGAAATATCCAATTTAGGTATATGGATGATATACATGTTATGGCTGTATTCTTTGCTTGTTAAACAATGTGGTTCTTGGGTATTGGATACCAAATTGATTGGTATGAAATTTCATACGGAACAACGAAATTCATGAACCACAATGGCCTAAGTAACTAGCAAGAGAATATGTGATGATGTTCATCGAAAACAAACAAACCGTTGTTTGTATTTCTCGTTGACATCAAAGCTTGACTTCAAGATTTGTTTTAATAATTGTTATTTGAATCAGGTATTATGAGAACAAAGGTTGTTCAAATAATTACCCTATTCCATATAAGATGGATGATTTACAAATCTAGTTGGAGAAATCACATCCATAAAACCTAATGCTAAAATGTCGCAAGACAAATGATTGGAAGATCACTTACAAAGTGACATCGCCGTTTAAATTATATTGGAAAGAAAACATGAAGAATCTCCATATTCATGGATTTTTGGAGTCTTTGATTTGATCAACTGACGCTTGTAAGACTTTCCACATGATAATTAAAACTTCGTTCAAAGGCCAAAGAAGAACGAACGACTAAATTATTGGAATTTATACATATCGATGTATGTAGTCCATTATGTATAGTCGTAAGCGATGGATTTCAACTTCATATGCTTTCTCCAGAAATTTGAGTGAATGTTCACTTAATGATAAAGAAGTATGAAATACTTTGAAAACGTTTCAAAGACTTTCAAGATGAAGTGCAAAATCATTGTAACAAGAAAATAAATGGTTTATGATTTTATCATAAGGGATTTGTTTGAGTTACAAGTGTAACAAGAAAATAAATGAATTATGATTTTATCATAAAGGGATTTATTTGAGTTGCAAGTTTAGCAAAACACCTAGATTTACATCTCCCGAAACACCATAGGAGTATGGAGTGTTTTGAGATTTGTAATGAAACCTTGTTTAACATGGTTGGATCAAAGGTGTTATTTATAAAACTGCCATTATGTTTTAAAAGATTAAAGCTTTAGAGACTTCCGCTTTTACACTGAAAAGAGCTCCATCTTGATCCGTTGAAATGACACCATGGAAGTTATGGTTTGGGGTAAAACCCAAGTTATCATTTCTTAAATTTTGGTATGCTAAACATAAGTAAGATGTTTACAACCGAAGTAGGATGAGCATGTCTTTGTAGGTTATTTCGAATATCAATTGGTTATTCCTCCATAACACCGAGGACAAAGGGGTTTGTCGCTTGAAATATGAAGTTTCTTGGAGAAGAAATTTTTCGTAAAAGTCAAGTGGGAGGACAATAGAACTTTGATAAGGTTAACGAACCTTAGCTATATGGGCTGAGTTGCGCAGCGCCGGAAATCGTTCCAAAGGCTGCCATAATGCTCATAGCTTATGTGCCTCAAAGGTTGTGGTCACGGAGATCTAAGTTCCTATTGAACCAAGTAGGTCGGTTAAACAATCAAATGCTAAGATTTGAGAGTAAATCATTATTGTTTGACAATGATGAACCGAATACATACAAAGAAGCGATGATGGGCCCTGACTCCGTCAAATGGCTTGAAGCCATAAAATCCGTGATAGTTCCATATACGAGAAATCAAGTTTTGAACTTGGAAGACCCTCCGGAAAGGTGTAAAAACCTATCGGTCGTATTTGGATCTATAAAGAAATAGACATGGATGTATCGCATCTATGAAATATTCGACATGTCGTGAAGTATTTTATGACAATGTTCAAAGAGTTGACTATGACAAGATTTGATCTTTCATAGCGATATTTAGTCTAAACGGATTAAAGTAGCAACCACTACATATAATTTGGTATATGGTAGATGAATAAACAAAACAAAGTTCTTCTAATAGAATGGTTACCTAGGACTTGTACATGACACGGTCCAAAGAGTTTTGTTAAATTCAAAGGATGCTAAAAGGGCATGCAAACTTCAATGGTTGAAGTAAGCATCGCGGAGTTGGAATCTTCACCATGATGAAAAATGAGTTTTTCATCTGGAGACGATGAAGATGCTTGCATTTGCAAGAAATTAAGTGGGAGCGCTGAGACATATTTCTAATACATTATGTGAAGGACATCTTGTTGATTAGAAATGATGTATCTTTTATTGAAAAAGGTTAAGAATTTCATTTTGATGAAAAACTTAGGCAAAACCTGAATATTTAGCATGAATGTCTATAGTGGATAGACTATGACGCTAATATGGTTGTGCCAAACGTACATATATGAGATATTGAAGGAGTTCAATAAAGAAACAACAAGAAACGGTTCTTGTCGCATGGAAAGGAATTGAATCAAGATTCAAGTGTATCGACACTTGATAAGTGAAACAAGATTCAAGTGCTTTGACACTTGATGAGTGAAATCACAAGGATGTTTTGATCAATCATACCATGATATGTACACATCCAGATATGTCCTATGCTCTAAGTGTTATGAGCATATACCAGAGTGAATCATAAAATGATCATTGGACGATAGTGAGGATATTCTTATGATCTTTTGGAAGAACTAAGAATATATTTGTGTAGAGGTGACAAACAATTACAAATAGTTCATTGTAAAGAGTTACATTGATACTAGTTTTGTCACAAGATACAAATTAAGTTTATCTCAATTTAAACTATGGTTGGCACAATGTAATGGAAAGAAGATTCCATGATGGATTTGGATGAAATCCATAGTTAAGACATTGTGACGAATACTACAACAAAAAGGCTAAGTATATGACTGCTATAGTAGCAGCAAAGGAGGGAATTTGTGTCAAGAAGTTTGTTATCAAACTAAGGTGTGGTTCACAATGGGCTAACACTAAAGATATATTGTATGACAATAGTATCGACATGATTTAACCCCAAGGAACTAAAGGTCTCACCGAAAGACCAAATTTATACAATGTCATCTCATTGGAGAATGAGTGATGCATGAAGACGCAAAGACATGCAAATACACACGGACCTAAAGCGTCAGATCCGTAGATTATGTTAACCACTTGCAATTGCGTATATGGAACACCAGAAAGCCATATGTGTTCAATACGCAAAGTTTTCAAACTAGATTATTGTCTCTAGTGCAAGTGGGAGACTGAAGGGAATATGCCCGAGAGGCAATAATAAAGTGGTTATTATCGTATTCCTTGTTTATGATAAATGTTTATTTTGCATGCTATAATTGTATTAATACGGAAACGTTAATACATGTGTGTTTAATAAACAAATAGAAAGTTCCTAGTTATGCCTCTCTCATAAACTAGCTCGTTGATTAACAAGATGATCAAGGTTTCCTGATCATGGACATTGGATGTTGTTAATAACGGGGTCACAACATTAGTGTAATGGTGTGATGAACATTCATCCGAAGTATAGCATTACGATCAAAGTCATTGAGTTTATATTGCTATAACAACTTACGAAGTGATCCTAATCCTTAGACCATGAGATCATGTCAATCACTAACACCGGAAGAGTTTCTTGATAACATCAAACGTCACACCGTAACAGGGTGATTATAAAGATGGATTCAGAACTAATAAAGTGTTATGTTGAGGCCCATGGATCGGGAGTGGAATTTGTTCATCCTGATGACAGATAGATATACTCTGGGCCCTCTCGGTGATATCACATTGATTAGCTTGCAAGCAAGTGATTTGATCACTAGAATGTTATATCACGGGAACGAGAAAAGAGTGCATGTCAATAACGAGATCAAACTAGGTATGGAGATACCAATGATCGAATCTCGGACATGTAATATATCGTGAAACAAAGGGATTAAGATACTAGCATAAAAGGTTCCGACGATCACAAGAAAGTCATCGTTGAATGTGTGGGAGTCAGTATGGGTCTCCAGATCCCGCTTCTGATTATTGATCCGAGAGGGGTCTCGATCATGTCCGCATTATTCACGAACCGTAGGGTGACACACTTAAGAGACACCGACATCCAATTGGAGCAAAAGTTTCATGTCGAAAAGAAAAGGAAAGCGCAGGAATTTATTTCACTAGACACCGAAACTGTTTCGGTTGAAATTGCTGAAACTGGTTCTGCATGTGAAATGGAATACTAGCAAGGGGTTTTATGTGAATGTTTGTTAATTAAAGTAATTAACAAAATTCTGAATAAATAAATAAAAGAGTTTTATTTAAATGAGAGCTTGCATTAAATTTGGTGGAAATTTAATGCATGTGAGTGGATTTTTGAGTGGAGGCTTTTTAATGGGAGTGGAGGCTTTTCATTTTGAGTGGGAGCTCCACCCACATGAATGTGGAAGAGGTGGGGGCAGCCCCCATGGCTGGGCGACATGCCCCTTGGGTGCCCCCCTCTCCCCTATAAAAGGCCCCCTCTCCTCCTCTCAAAGCACACCTCCTCGTGAAGGATCTCTCTCCCCCTCTAGAATTTATCCCCCATGGTCTCGGACTAGCGAGATACATGTTCCAGGTGGCTATTCGGCAAGAAAGAGTTGTTCTTCCGCTGCATCACTGGAGCGAGGAGGCGGAGGTTGCTCGGTGCCTCGAACGTGTGTGCGAGCACGGATGCGCTGCTGTTTTGCGGCACTAGGACTTCCTCTCGATCTTGAGATCGGCAAGAGATCGTCTACATCAACCACGAGTTTGGACTCGTTAAGCTTTGTCGGTCTTCAAGGGTATGTTCTCTACGGATATACATCCGCCCGTTGTTTGTATCTAGTAGATAGATCTTGGTACATAGTTGTTCCCATCGTAGGAAATTTTTTGTTTTCTATGCTGCGAACCCTACACTATGCCCACTCAAAAGGCTTGTGGGAGCCTGGGCAGACGATCTACCCTCCATTCTCCTCATTTACAATGAATAAAAGCTAAGTTCCTTGGCCCAAATATCTTTTTCTCCTTGCATTATTTATCGCTAAAACATGCTCGGGGGCTGCACCTCACCTTATGACTTCCTCGACTGACAACAACGCATACAACCTGAGTAGCTGACCATGTCAGGCTAACAAAAAGGATATGCACTTTACATAAGGACACAACGCACCACGTGCCAACACATACAAACTTTACAAAGGGCATTACAAGCCCACTCGAATAAATACAGACTTTACATTATCTCTTTTTTCCTTTACAGGACTTAACCATGCTGCAGCAGAACGTTTTTCCGCTCCTCAAACACGTCAACAATCTCTTCGGCGTACTGCGCCACAGCTGCATAAAATGGACGCATATCCCACGCCATGCCATCTCGAGGAGGGGGCGGCCCAGCCGCTATCTCCGCAAGATCAACATCACGGCGATGCAGCCGAACAAGAGATATGGCTGCATTCACGCCCGCAATCAGCTGATGATGCATCAGCTCCTTCATGTGAACTGCATCTCGAAACTTCCCAAGCAAGCCTAGAAAGCTAGAAGGTGCAGCGTCCAAAGGAAACATGGTGGCCCAAATAGCCACAAGAGACGATCTCACCTGCTTCAGTACCCGAAGAACTTGGTGTACGCAATCTTGCACCATCGCAAGGACGATCGCTCGATCATGATCCATCCAGAAGAAGCCTCTGGCCTCCAACTCTTGTTGCGTCAGGAAATTCATATGAATTGCAATGCGCTCCTTCTCTTCCTTCAGAATCGGATTCACAACTGCACAAACATTGGGTGAGAAAACATAAAAATAAGGTGCACTCTAAAGAGCATCGGTTCACGAGGACTCACATTGGAGTTGCTCACCCATCCGCCGAAATTCTTCAAGTAAGAACTCTTCCCTAGCAATGGCTTGCTCAGCCTTTGACTTCCACACATCTGCATGATCGCGGATGCTAAGGATGTCCTCCTCCAAACTTCGGACATGGTCATGCAAGAAAGGCAACTATGATGACTTGCTCAACAACGGGCGAGGACCAGGATCAGGAGAAGGTGTGATCACTGGAGCCTCACCCGAAGGACCCTAAGGTAAAAAAGGCAAACACGAACATCACAAACACTTTCGACAACAGTTGAAAGATAGATCCATACATATACATAAATAAGGCCATTCCTTGGCAAAGTGAAGCATGTTCATCCAAAAGGTGTTACATCAAAAGGAAGAAAGCTAGACTAACTACAAGCCAGAAGGGCCTAAGCGCTAGCACCCGGAGCAGCTTCGGAGCGAGATTGCCTACTCTTGGTTGCTCGCTGCTGCTCTGCCGAGTAGTAGTCCAAGAGATCAATGAGCTTAGGCCCGAAATGCTTGCAGTAGGAAGCAAAGGTAGCAAAATCTACCTCAGAGTCATCCACCACCGTCGGCATCCTAGACGTGACCTGGGCCAGATCCAACTCCGCTCCGGACGCCATTGCCATGGCCAACCCCATGGCAGCACCGAATCCCTTCTGCTTGCGTTTGTACTTAGCTGGGGCGTCGTCTGACAGAGCATCCGCCAGCGAGTTGATGTCCTCGATGGAAACACCCTTGGGATTGACCTCCTTGTAGAAGCGCGTAAGCACCTTCTTGGCCTCGTCAAGAGAGCCCGCAGCAGAAGTGTAGTGATACTCGATCGCTGTAACGGCATATACCAGAAGATCCCCATGCTCCAGCGTGCTACGATCAAACGCGACGCCAGAAGCATCTGGCAAGAAAGGGAGGAAAAATTCGAGTGAGGAACAAGAAAGGGCATTCCAAGATACAGAAGACACAAAAAGGAGATAAGGACAACTTACCAGAGATAGCCTTGGCAGCAGCCATAAGCTTGTCAACCATGGCCTTCTCCCAAGTGGATGCAACGGCCGCGAGCTGCTGCTCACGATCTTCAGCCTCCTTCTGATGGCGCTCAAGGGCCTCCACGACATCCATTTCCCTCTTCTCCACTTGGACGAGGCTCTTTTCGAGAGCGTTTAGCCTACGAAGAGCAGCATTGTTCTCATCTGCAACATTGAGAAACATTGGATGAATACAAAAACAAACTTGACGTACTCGAAAAATAAGGCAACTAGTCGCCTACGCACCTTGGAGCTGCTTAAGTTCACCTTCCAGAGACAGATGCTGCTGGATAAGGAGGTTGGCGCCGTGGACAAAAGGCTGCAAAAAAGACCAGCAGGTTTGATGAGTAAAGGACTCGGGGGCTCCCCCCACGGAACAAAAGAATACACTTACGTGGTCTGGCATGGACTTCGGAGGTTTGGATATCGTCTTCCGAGTCACGAGTGCATGAGCCTCCCGCCTCGTGGAGCTCGAACCCTCGTCCTCGGAGTTGGCCACCATCTTGGGAAACGAAGACATCGGCTTTGATTCCGCGATCATCTCTTTGGTGTCATCATCAAGGGACTCCTCCGAGTGATTACTGCTAGCACTTGCAAGAAATCAAATCAACATCAGGCTAATACCTAGCACATCAGCACAACTAAAAAAGTTTGGCCAAGCGCAACTTACGATAGTATGTCTGACAGGTTGAAGACAGGAGCCTCCTTCTCCTTCTTCTTATTTTTCTTCTTCTTATTCTTCTTCTTGGCTGGCGGTTGCGGGGCTACCGCCTGAATATTGCGTTGGGGGAAGCTCGGACTCGGACTCCGCCGCTTCGTTATCTGGCGCATCCGTTGTAATAGCCCAAGTCTGTGATATATGTATATAATGTTAAATCATTGCATGCATCTATTTAAATCAACAATATTTGCATGTGAGCATGTGTTGAAATAAATGCAAATTTAAAACCCTAAAACCCTAGTTTTCCCCTTTCTTTCTTTGAAAGCTTATTCAAAATGGTATGAATAGTTTGAAAACCCAAAATTGTGGATCCCAAATGGATTACAAGGGCCCCACAACAGTTTGTATATTTTACAAAAGCTTCTGATATTTTGAAACATCCAAAACAAATTTGAAAATGCATTGCAAAAGAAGAAATCAAAATAGAAAACAAAAATGTTTTGTTTATTTAAAAAATAGAGCAGCAGCCGCCCAGGCCGCATAGCCCACTCCCTTTATTCTGCGTAGTGTGGAACCCCGCAGCCCAGATCAGCCCAAGTGCAGCCAGCAGCCAGCCCATAACCCTTCGCCCTTCTTTCCCTTTTCTTCTTCCTGCCGACACAAAGACGAGCGAAGTAGCTCGGTGTCCTGCGCCGATGCCGTCGCCTCGCCGCCGTGCCGTGATGCGTGTTGCCGCCCTGGAGACGAGGATAAGGATCCGCCGAGAACGCCTCCCTCTCCCTTATCCTCTCACTCTCCCCCAGTGCTCTCTCCCTTTCTTCTCGCAAGCACCGAACCCTAGCCATACGGCCGCCGCTGGACGTCGCCGTTCTGGCCACCCCCATGCTCCGTTGATCTTGCACGCGTCTTCTCCTCACCGTCGTGAGTATCCTTGCTGAAGGAATCGAGTCGAGAAGGTATCTGTCGCCCGCAATTGAAGTTGTCTTCCTGGCCTCCGACGAGCTTGTCGTCGTCCTAGCCGTCGATTCCGAGCTCCTCCGACCGATTCGATCCTACCATCGTGATTCCAGTGAGCTCCTAGTCCTCAAGGACCTCTCTCTGATCTTCCTACCCTCCCTGGCACTCTGCCGTCATGCACCGCCCGTCACCGCCGCAATACATGGTCGCCGGTGACACCCCGGTGAGCCTATGCTGGTTGCTCCCTTCTATTGCTTTGCGTCGAATACACCTAACCCCACAACCCCGCTCACCATCCTCCATCGTCCCTGGCCGCTAGCCGACGCGCTCGCCGGCGAGTCCTGCGTGGCGCCAAGGTGGCATCCGCATGGCCTCGGCCCCACCCGTCAGTCAGAGTGGGTAACCTCTGCCCCGGTGAAAAATGCTCCTGAGCGCATTTCGCGTGTGTGGCTGCTGAGGTGGCGAGAGGCCCACCTGTCTGTGTCTGTGGCTAGCCCAGCCTAAGTGTAAAAAGGTTTCCAGTTTTATTTAAATTAATAAAAGGCTTTAATAATTCCAGAAATTATTATAAATCTTAATAAATTCAATAACTTTTAATTTATAAGTCAGGAAAATACAAATAATATATTAAAATGTTCAAAAAAATGAGTTCTATATAATTACACTATAATCATGCATTGCTAATCAACTTTAATGACAAGTTTATTTAGAACAACATAGTAGCCCCTCTCAGGTGATTCTGGAGTTTTCTGAGTTAGGGTTTTCAACCCTCGGAACCCCATTTAAACTGTCAAGCATGCCTTAGGGTTTCATTTCAATGCAATTCAACTTGTCATATCATCATCCTTGTTTGAGCATTGCATCGATGCCATGTCTTGATTGTTGCCTTTCTTTCCGGTATTGGTTCTTCGTGATAGGATCCGAGCCCGAAGCTGAAGTCAACAACACCGACGATCCATACCTTTCTACTGACGAACAAGGCAAGCGTAGCCTCTCATTCTGAACCGACTTTTACAAAGTATATTACTTTCTCGCTATGATGCACACGATTCCAATGTGGTCTTTTGTCAGTAGTTAGTGTTACCTATCTGCTACATAGTTTCCCTGTTGTAGCCTTATACTCCTGATCCACTGCTCCTAGCATACCTAGGTCTGGCATCTGAGCGTTGCTAGAGCTTTTGAGATCGACAGCTTAGCCATACATAGTATCAATGTCTGATCTATCCGAATGATGAATCAGAGGTGCCGGAGAATCTAGAAAGGTAGGAGGTGGTGACATCATCGAAGGAGTTAACTAATCATGCTAAGGGTTCTATGGGAGGCCATGTTGGGTGTGGTTTTTTAGTCCCATGCTCGCCACCACTAGGAACTGAGTTCTTACCTTTGGAACCAAGACGAGCATACAGCCACACGGAGCCTGGACAACCCCTCGACTAACTAACTTGCCTAGTAGATTCCATGAGTCACATAGTTCGGGCGTTCCATTCGACATATGCATAGAAAACCTTTTCAAATATTTGCCGGGTGCAGATGCATTCATAACAGGTAGGTAAGCGTGGCCGAGGTTGCTTGGGGTAGATAGCTCCCCTGGTAAACCAACCTCGCCTCACATCTTTAAGTACCGGCTTCAGGATTTGACCCGTTACGGCAGAATCATACTTATTGCGTGACTCATGGTCTCGACGAAAGCAAGGTAAAGGTCATGGTCAACCACCCTCTACCGGCCTTCCAAGGAAGAGGGCTAATAATTTGGCATTAAGAGTCGGTTGGTACGTGTGGGTAAAGGTGTACACCCCTGCAGGGTTAAATCTTTTCAAAAAGCCGTGTTCACGGTTATGAACGACTTGGTGACCAGACTTAAGATCATAGATAACATTAACCACTATAAAACTTGCTGATCCATGTGTGCTTAAGGATGATTCCTCTGGGTCGAGGGGGTGATCCTAGATAGGAGGTTCTGATTGAGCTGGTGGTTATCAAGATGTGATGAACAAGATGAAGAAGTCGCTATCTTATCCCTTTTAAAATATTCTGAGTAGACGAGCCTCTTCTTTCTCTTGTTTACAAATAAAGATTGCTTTCCGCAAAAGAAAATCCATAGAAAGCTTTTCGAGCCAGAGCATGTAGATACTAGGTTATCTAAGTCTTGCGGAGTACATTATCGTACTGAGCCTTGCACCATTGTTGTTTTTTTATAGAGGATCTGGTTGCAACTGAAGGTGGATTCTACGTTGACATCGACGAGTAGTTGGGGGTCCCAGGTAGCAGCCTGAGGACTATGGGATGGACGTCGCTTTTGTTAATGGCCTCTTAGGCCTTTTGCTAAGTTGTTGTGTAGAACAACATAATTTGCTTTTGATGTGTGATGTAATGTTGGGTCTATGACCTCTGGTTTGTAATAACTCTAGTATCTTACTCTGTTAAGAGTTTAAACTTATGCTGTTGAATCCCTGTGTTCTGTAATGTTACCGAATCATATTGTGATCTTCCGTGTTTGGGAGTTGAACTTATCTTAGATGGTGATCTGAGGTTAGTTTAACCCTAACCCCGGGGGGTGCTACAGGTTTTGGTATCAGAGCAGAACTGCCTGTAGGAAACCCTTTTATTGG
Source organism: Avena sativa (assembly GCA_916181665.1). Taxonomy (NCBI): domain Eukaryota; kingdom Viridiplantae; phylum Streptophyta; class Magnoliopsida; order Poales; family Poaceae; genus Avena; species Avena sativa. The sequence goes on along the minus strand of OV702295.1, from coordinate 328,696,379 downwards.
TCGATGTTGAGTCTAGAAGTTGACAAAACTATTTGAAAGTTAAAATTATTTGCAGAAACTCTGACTAGGATTCTTTTTATTCCTTCTCTGGTGTGTTTCTGATGCTGGAGTTCTTCTTACCTTATTTGGTTTGAAAAGGTTTTCATTCCTTACCTCATATCTCAAAAAATTTAGGATTGTGGTTTTGGGGTTGTTTCTCTAAAAGTACTCCGTACTTGGTTGCTATTCTCAGAGTTCCAAGATATCTCAGTTTTGCTTGGTGTGTAACATCTTAGCATTCCATTGTCATGGTTTGTACGTCAGCTGGTTAGTGTATACATTAGTATGCTTTGATACTACCATCCTTGATAAGACGATACATTTATATCAAGTACTCTTTGTTCATCTTTCCGTCTTGTTTCTTTAAATCCCTTGTCTAACCTTTTCTTTGTTCTTCCAGGATGGGTGATACCTCCCGTGCCCGTACTCGTGCTCACGCATGTGGTGCTGACATTGAGGGTGAATCTTCCAACCTTCCTCCACCGCCGTCTATGGTTCAACTCATGGCCATGTACGAAACCAACCGTGCTGACAACATGAGGCTCCTTGAAAGGATTGAGCGCAACACCGCTCAACGCCAGAACAATCAAGTTGGAATCAAGGACTTCACACGTCTCACTCCGCCATTTTTTAACTATTCCACTGAGCCACTTGATGCGGACTACTGGCTTCGCACCATGGAGCGCAAACTTTAGGTTGGTCATGTTGCTCAAGCTGATTGGGTGACTTTTTCTGCCTACCATCTGGAGGGAGCAGCTAATTCCTGGTGGGAAAATTTCTTGGCTATGCAAGAAGCTCAACATGTTTTTACATGGCAAGAGTTCACTGAAGCCTTCCGAGCTTATCATATTCCGGAGGGTCTGATGGATCAGAAGAGGGACGAGTTCCTCAAGCTTAAGCAGGGCACTGGTTTCGTGTGTGATTACCAGCGCAACTTCAATTGTCTTGCCTGCAATGCTACTGAAGAGGTCTCCACTAATGTTAAGAAGCAAGCTCTGTTCCGGAAGGGACTGGATCCTGAGGTTTGTCGTGATCTCCATATCATGGATTTTGTTAACTTCCAAGGTCTTGTTAATAAGGCTATGAAAGCCGAGAGTGGAAAGGTGGAGTATGAAGAAACCCATAAGCGTCCTTAGGAGGGGTACAACAAGGCTGGTTCTGGTAATAAGAAGCGTTGTGTCTTCGTGCCTTACAGTGTTGTGCCACGTTCTCCTTATACTCCAAGGACTTCTGGATATGCACCTCATCCGAATGCTACTTCAAGCAATACTGGTGGATCAAATTATCCTGCCGCTGGTACTGGATCAGGCCTCATATGTATCAACTGTCGCTATCCTGGCCACTATGCAAGAGACTGTCCTGAAAAGAGTGCTACTGAGAAGGCACAACCCCCAAAGAAGAATGATAAGTATCCAGGTGCTGGAAAAGGACGCCTGAACCATATCTCTGCTGAGGAGGCTCAGGAAGATCCAACCGTCATCATGGGTACGCTTCGTATCAATCAAATTCCAGCTAAAGTTTTGTTTGATTCTGGAGCATCGCATTCATTCGTGTCACAAGATTTTGCTCAAATGCATGGGATAAATTTTGAGGGGTTATCTGTTCCTCTGCTAGTTCAGTCTCCTAGTTCTAGTTGGCGTTCCACCATGGTTCATGGGAATCAAATCGAATTTGCATTTCAACTTTTTCCCACTTCTTTGATCGCCCTCAAGTCAACTGATATTGACATCATTTTGGGCATGGACTGGTTGACCCGTTATCAAGCCATTCTCGATTGTACAACCAAGTCTGTGACTCTGACTAGTCCTGCTGGCATAACAGTCAAGTATTGGACCGTAGGGTCACTATCTCCTTCAGCTGTTTCTATTCCTGAAGCGGAGTTGTATGATCTTGAAGTTCTACCTCCGCTAGAGATCCAAGATGTTTCCGTGGTCTGTGAGTTTCCGGATGTCTTTCCTGAGGAGTTGCCTGGCATGCCACCTGATCGAAGTGTGGAGTTTGTCATAGAGTTAGTTCCTGGAACTACTCCTGTTTCTAAAAGACCCTACCGTATGCCTCCTCATGAGCTTGTGGAGTTGAAGAAGCAATTAGAGGAGTTAGAAGGAAAAGAGTACATTCAGCCCAGCACATCATATTGGGGATGTCCTACCATCTTTGTCAAGAAGCGGGATACCAATATACCGCGTCTGGTTATGGATTATCGCCCACTCAATGCTGTGACTATCAAGAACAAGTATCCTCTCCCTAGGATCAACGATCTATTTGATCAGTTAAGTGGTGCCACTGTCTTTTCCAAAATGGATTTAAGGTCAGGGTGTCACCAGATAAAGATCCGTAAGGAAGATATTCCAAAGAATGTCTTCACCACACGTTACGGTCTTTACGTGTATACAGTCATGTCCTTTGGTCTTACCAATGCTCCAGCCACTTTTATGCGGCTTATGAACTCTGTCTTCATGGAGTACCTTGACAAGTTCGTCGTGGTTTACATCGATGATATTCTGGTCTATTCCAAGACTGAAGAAGAGCATGCTGAGAATCTTCATTTGGTGTTAACAAAACTCCGAGAACATCCTCTCTACGCCAAGTTTTCCAAATGTGAGTTCTGGTTACAAGAGCTCATATTCCTTGGTCATGTTGTTTCCACCCAAGGGGTTGCTGTTATCCCCGATAAGGTCCAAACTATCCTCGACTAGGAGTCTCCTAAATCCGTCAAGGATGTCCGAAGTTTTTTCGGGATGGCTGGTTATTACCGTCGATTCATACAGAACTTCTCCAGGATTGCAAAGCTGATGACTGATCTTCTTAAGAAGGATAAGAAGTTTGAATGGTCTGATAAGGCTGAAGAAAGCTTCCAGATGTTGAAAACCAAGCTAACAACTGCTCCAGTGTTGGTTCTCCCAGACACCAGCAAAGACTTTGTTGTCTTCTGTGATGCTTCTCACCAAGGTCTCGGATGTGTGTTGATGCAAGATGGGCATGTGGTGGCGTATGCCTCCTGTCAGCTGAAACCACATGAGAACAACTACCCAACTCATGATCTTGAGCTTTCAGCTGTTGTTCATGCTCTTAAGAAATGGCGACATTACCTTCTCGGTAGTCGTTGCGAGTTATACTCAGATCATCAGAGTCTAAAGTATCTTTTCACACAACCTGATTTGAATCTCAGGCAAAGAAGATGGTTGGAACTCATCAAGGACTATGATTTGGGTCTCAACTATCAACCTGGGAAAGCCAATGTTGTTGCTGATGCGCTGAGCCTTAAATCTTATTGCAACACCTTGATGATCAAACAAGCACAACCTTCTCTTCATGAGGAATTTGCTCGACTGAATCTTGAAGTAGTTCCTTGTGGATTCCTTTCTATTCTTGAAGTGAAGTCTTCTATAGAGGATGACATTAAGCTTGCTCAGAAACATGACTCTGAAATTGCTGAGATCAAAGGGAACATTGCTAGCGGAGTTGCTAAGTGTTTCTCTGTTGATAATCAAGGTACTGTTTACTTTGGTGACCGTCTGGTAGTGCCAAAGAGAACAAAACTGAGGTATTTAATTCTCCAAGAGGCTCATGAATCACCTCTTTCTATCCACCCCGGAGGTACCAAGATGTATCGGGATCTTCATCAAAGATTCTGGTGGTCTGGTATGAAGAAGGATATCGCTCGTTTCGTTGTTAAATGTGACGTTTGTCATCGCGTCAAAGCTGAGCACCAAAGACCCGCTGGTCTCCTGCAACCACATAAAATACCTGAGTGGAAATGGGATGAAGTTGGTATGGATTTCATCACTGGTCTTCCTAAGACTCAGAAAGGAAATGATGCCATCTGGGTAATCGTTGACTATCTGTCCAAGGTTGCTCACTTTCTACCTGTTCGCGAGAGTATCAATGCTAGTCAGCTAGCAGATCTATATATCTCTCGAATAGTTGTTCTTCATGGGATTCCAAAGAAAATCATCTCTGACCGAGGGATTTTGTTCACCTCAAGGTTCTGGACAACCTTCCAAGATGCTATGGGAACTCGTTTGTCTTTCAGTACGGCTTATCATCCTAGTACCGGTGGCCAGACCGAAAGAGTGAATCGAATTCTTGAAGACATGCTAAGAGCGTGTGTCATATCTTTTGGCAAGAACTAGGAGAAATGCCTTCCTTTTACTGAATTCTCCTACAACAACAGTTATCAGTCCAGTATTGGTATGGCACCATTCCAGTTTCTATATGGAAGAACCTGTCGTACCCCTTTGAACTGGTCAGAAACCGGCGAAAGAAAGTTCTTTGGTCCGGATATGTTCCATGAAGCAGAAGATCAAGTCTGTATCATTCGAGATTGTTTGAAAACTGCTCAGTATCGCCAGAAAAGCTATCATGATCATCACCATCAACATGTTGAATATGAAGTTGGTGATCAAGCTTATCTACGAGTCACTCCTCTGAAGGGTGTCCATCGTTTCGGTATCAGAGGCAAACTAGCTCCTCGCTATGTTGGTCCTTTTTGTGTTCTTTCCAAGCAAGGTAACCTCGCATACAAGTTGGAGTTGCCTGTAAACTTCCCTGAGGTGCATGACGTCTTTCATGTGTCTCAACTCAAGCATTGCTTCAAAGATCCTGTCTGTGGTATTGATCACCAAACTCTTGATATCCAGAAGGATCTAACTTACCGTGAGTATCCTGTTCGTATCCTTGATGAAGCCGGGCGCAAAACTCATCATCAAAACATCAAGTTTCTGAAAGTTCAGTGGTCTCATCACTCTGAGGATGAAGCAACCTGGGAATGAGAAGATCGTCTCTGATCTGAGTACCCTGCCTTCTTTTCAAAAACATAGGAATATTGAGGGTCGAGATTCTTGTAAGGGGGGTAGAGCTGTAACATCCCAAGTCTGTGATATATGTATATAATGTTAAAGCATTGCATGCATCTGTTTAAATCAATACAATATTTGCATGTGAGCATGTGTTGAAATAAATGCAAATTTAAAACCCTAAAACCCTAGTTTTCCCCTTTCTTTCTTTGAAAGCTTATTCAAAATGGTTTGAATAGTTTGAAAACCCAACATTGTGGATCTCAAATGGATTACAAGGGCCCCACAAAAGTTTGTATATTTTACAAAAGCTTCTGATATTTTGAAACATCCAAAACAAATTTGAAAATGCATTGCAAAATAAGAAATCAAAACACAAAACAAAAAGGTTTTGTTTATTTTAAAAAATAGAGCAGCAGCAGCCCATGCCGCATAGCCCACTCCCTTTATCCCTTTCTTCTGCGCAGTGTGGAACCCCGCAGCCCAGCTCGGCCCAAGTGCAGCCCGCAGCCAGCCCATAACCCTTCGCCCTTCTTTCCCTTTTCTTCTTCCTGCCGACAGAAGGACGAGCGAAGCAGCTCGGTGTCCTGCGCCGATGCTGTCGCCTCGCCGCCACGCCGCGATGCGTGTTGCCGCCCTGGAGACGAGGATAAGGATCCGCCGAGAATGCCTCCCTCTCCCTTATCCTCTCACTCTCCCCTAGTGCTCTCTCCCTTTCTTCTCGCAAGCACCGAACCCTAGCCATACGACCGCCGCCAGACGTCGCCGTTCTGGCCACCCCCATGCTCTGTTGATCTTGCACGCGTCTTCTCCTCACCGCCGTGAGTATCCTCGCTGAAGGAATCGAGTCGAGAAGGTCTATGTCGCCCGCAATCGAAGTCGTCTTCCTGGCCTCCGACGAGCTTGCCATCGTCCTAGCCGTTGATTCTGAGCTCCTCCGACCGATTCGACCCTACCATCGTGATTCTGGTGAGCTCCTGGTCCTCAAGGACCTCTCTCCGATCTTCCTACCCCTCCCTGGTGCTCTGCCGTCATGCACCGCCGCAATACATGGTCGTCGGTGACACCCCGGTGACCCAAAACGGGCGGAGCCTATGCTGGTCGCTCCCTTCTGTTGCTTTGCGTCGAACACACCTAACCCCGCTCGCCCTCCTCCGCCGTCCCTGGCCGCTGGCCGACGCGCTCTCCGGCAAGTCCTGCGTGGCGCCAAGGTGGCATTCACGTGGCCTCGGCCCCACCCGTCAGTCGGAGTGGGTAACCTCTGCCCTGGTGAAAAATGCTCCTGAGCCCATTTCGCGTGTGTGGCTGCTGAGGTGGCCAGAGGCCCACGTGTCTGTGTCTGTGGCTAGCCCAGCCTCGGTGTAAAAAGGATTCCAGTTTTATTTAAATTAAGAAAAGGCTTTAATAATTTCAGAAATTATTATAAATCTTATAAATTCAATAACTTTACTTTATAAGTCAGAAAAATATAAATAATATATTAAAATGTTCAGAAAAATGAGTTCTATCTAATTACACTATAATCATGCATTGCTAATCAACTTTAATGACAAGTTTATTTAGAACAACATAGTAACCCCTCTCAGGTGATTCCAGAGTTTTCTGAGTTAGGGTTGTCAACCCTCGGAACCCTGTTTAAATGTCAAGCATGCCTTAGGGTTTCATTTCAATGAAATTCAACTTGTCATATCATCATCCTTGTTTGAGCATTGCATCGATGCCATGTCCTGATTGTTGCCTTTGTTTCCGGTATTGGTTCTTCGCGATAGGATCCGAGCCTGAAGCTGAAGTCATCAACACCGACGATCCATACATGTCTACTGACGGACAAGGCAAGCGTAGCCTCTCATTCTGAACCTACTTTTACAAAGTATATTACTTTCTCGCTATGATGCACACGATTCCAATGTGGTCTTTTGTTAGTAGTTAGTGTTACCTATCTGCTGCATAGTTTCCCTGTTGTACCCTTATACTCCTGATCCACTACTCCTAGCATACCTAGGTCTGGCATCTGAGCGTTGCTAGAGCTTCTGAGATCGACAACTTAGCCATGCATAGTATCAATGTCTGATCTATCCTAATGATGAATCAGAGGTGCCGGAGAATCTAGAAAGGTAGGAGGTGGTGACATCTTCGAAGGATTTAACTAATCATGCTAAGGCTTGTATGGGAGGCCATGTTGGGTGTGGTTTTTGTAGTCCCATGCTCGCCACCACTAGGAACTGAGTTCTTACCTTTGGAACCAAGACGAGCGTACAACCACACGGGGCCTGGACAACCCCTCGACTAACTAACTTGCCTAGTAGATTCCATGAGTCACATAGTTCGGGCGTTCCATTCGACATATGCATAGAAAACCTTTTCAAAGATTTGTCGGGTGCAGATGCATTTATAACAGGTAGGTAAGCATGGCTGAGGTTGCTTGGGGTAGATAGCGCCCCTGGTAAACCAACCTCGCCTCACATCTTTAAGTACCGGCTTCGGGATTTGACCCGTTACGGCGGAATCATACTTATTGCTTGACTCATGGTCTCGACGAAAGCAAGGTAAAGGTTGTGGTCAACCACCCTCTACCGGCCTTCCAAGGAAGAGGGCTAATAATTTGGCATTAAGAGTCGGTTGGTACATGTGGGTAAAGGTGTACACCCCTGCAGGGTTAAGTCTTTTCGAAAAGCCGTGTTCACGATTATGAACGACTTGGCGACCAGACTTAAGATCATATATAACATTAACCACTATAAAACTTGCTGATCCACGTGTGCTTAAGGATGCTTCCTCTGGGTCGAGGGGGTGATCCTAGATAGGAGGTTCTGATTGAGCTGGTGGTTATCAAGATGTGATGAACAAGATGAAGAAGTCGCTATCTTATCCCTTTTAAAAGATTCTGAGTAGACGAGCCTCTTCTCTCTCTTGTTTATAAATAAAGATTGCTTTCCGCAAAAGAAAATCCAGAGAAAGCTTTTATAGCTAGAGCATGTAGATACTAGGTTATCTAAGTCTTGCGGAGTACATTATCGTACTGAGCCTTGCACCATTGTTGTTTTTTTATAGAGGATCTGGTTGCAACTGAAGGTGGATTCTACGTTGACATCGACGAGTAGTTGGGGGTCCCAAGTAGCAGCCTGAGGACTATGGGATGGACGTCGCTTTTGTTAATGGCCTCTTAGGCCTTTTGCTAAGTTGTTGTGTAGAACAACATAATTTGCTTTCACTGTGTGATGTAATGTTGGGTCTATGACCTCTGGTTTGTAACAACTCTAGTATCTTACTCTGTTAAGAGTTTAAACTTATGCTGTTGAATCCCCGTGTTCTGTAATGTTACCGAATCATACTGTGATCTTCCGCGTTTGGGAGTTGAACTTATCTTAAATGGTGATCTGAGGTTAGTTTAACCCTAACCCTGGGGGTGCTGCATCCGTATACTTCTCAGGAAACGGGGGCATCATCCCCGCTACGTTGAGGTCCTGCAAATTGAAGACAAGAAATATGTACAAGTATCAGTACCAATAGCAAATAGCTCGCATTTGAAATAGCGCTACGCGCAACTACAAGATTTCTCCTGGGGGACTACTTTATTGGCGCTGAAAGGGGTAGTCAAAGATTTCCCCGGGAGGTCCTCGTCGGCCTTGTACTTCAGCAGAGGCCGAAGCACTTTATCAAGGTCACCCGAACACAACTCCTCAGGTGAAACCCTTGTAGGATCACTGCGGCGAGCATATAGAAACATTGGGTGCGCCCTCGCTTGAGCGGCTGCACCTGACGCTTAAGGAAGGTACAGATGATGTCGATGTCATTGACCTCCTTGCCGGCCACCAGCTGGAGAGCCTCCACCCGCTTGTAGAGCTTCTCCACCTTCGTAGATTCACCCTTTAAGATGTCGTTCCCCCACGACCTCTTTCGGATGATCGCTTGCTTGGAGTCGAAAGGAGCAAGACCAAAATGCTGACCATCCAGTTTGATGTCGCGGATGTAGAACCACTTCCTGCATCAGTACTGGACGAACTCGCAAATGGAGAAATAGAATAATTGAACGGTGGAGCAGATGGAGATGATGCAACCGCCAAGTGGATAAACACCACCGGTGCCAGACTGCCTCTTCACGGAGTAGATTCTCCGGAAGAGGCCAAAGTGCGGTTCAATGACGAGCCAGCACTCGCAGAGGGTGATGAAGCAAGCAATGTGAAGGAGAGAATTGGGAGACAGATGATGCAACTGAATCCCGTACAAGAAGAGAAGCCCACGATGGAATTCGTGGGCAGGCAAAGAACGACCCCTGATCACAAAGGCATAAAACATCACCTGAAACCCTTCGGGTGGGCAAGAAATTACCTCTTGGATCGGGAGGATGGCGTCTTCTTTGTCCTTGGAGATCAACCCGGCATCGCGCAATTTGCACAAATCCGAGTCGTGCATCTCCATGCGCCGCCACCCGCCGTCAGTGGTACGGGCCAGAGCGACGACTTTCTTCCCAGCGTCGGTGGCGCTCGACCCCGCTGCGGCGGATGATGACTTCTTTGGCTTGCCCATCTTGGCATGGCGAGTGCGGCGGTGTGAGCGAAGGAAATAAGAAGGAAAACTGCGGAAGGCCTCCAGTGCGCGATGAGAGCAGAGAGCTCAAGGAATGGTGGCAATGGTGATGATGCAAAAGCAAATAGTGAAGGGTGAAACTTACTGTTTTCCCCACGGTATAAAAGGGCGAGGACGATGCTGTAGAGCCGTCGATTGAGAAGCCCTAACGCGCACTTCAGATCTCACCGTCCACGTGTCAGCATCAAACTAAACCGTCGCCAGCACGCCGACCACTACGCGTAGAAACCGAGGAGACGCGGTAACTTTTGCCACACCTACACGTGACTAGTCAACGTCAATTCAAGCGGTTGGACCCATGATCATCTCGTTGCATCGTCTCTACTGCCGCAGACGGTTGAGCTCACTAATCGTCAGCAATGACGTCACCAAAAGAAAAGGCTAGCAATAGCTCGTAGATTTTGACTAATCATAAAAGTACTTACTCGAGTCTACGACTCAACCAACTACTCGGGGGATACTCCTATTAGGAGCGCTGGCTGCGCACCTGAGAAATTACAAAAGGTAACGTCACCTCAAAAAATCTTCGAGTCCTACGTCGAGTCTACAACTCCACTACGGACTCGGGGGATACTCCCATAGGGAGCGCTGGTCGCGCATACGAAAAAATGTGTCCTTTGGACTAATAACGAAAACGACTGAACTAAAGTCTCTGCTCGAGTCTCTGACTCGAACAGACACTCGGGGGCTACTCCCATAGGGAGCGTTGGTCGCGCACCCTATGAATTATTCGACTGAGATCCTTCAGATAAAATACGACAAAATATTTTGGCAACTTTGCCCAAATTAGTGCTAAGTGAAAAACAGTCTCCTTGGCCAGCCGAAACACCTCCACGGTGATAAAATTTCGGATGTTGTGTCCACGGCGCAAAGTTAAGTCCTACAGATATCATCCGATGGCCTGGTAACGCACCTGACGGCGCTCTGCCAAAAAAACTTCCGTGTCAACAAGGGCGACGAAAATCCCGATGGACGTGTTGGGTACACCACTTAAAATCACTGGGATTCAACTCCTATAAGACCTCAACAGCCTGAGTTAAATTACGCCAACATTTGTTCCGGATTTGAGTCCAGGGACTCGAGTCTGATGAAGATCGTGTTGTTTTGTCCTATGACAGTTAACTGGCCCGATCCATCGTGTGAGTCAGGCACACGCATCAACAATCCCTATGAACTAACTTGTTTATTCCTAAAAGACAGGACCAAATGCAGAGCACCCGAAAAATTGTAGAGTCTCCAGTCGAATCTATGATTCAACTGAACACTCGGGGGCTACTGACATGGATATACCCTATGGGTGCACAACATTGGTATACCCGGTCCAGCCCAAGGAAGGCCCACACGAGGATTTGCAGCCCAGGAAGTTTTCAGGTGGACCAAGTCCATGGCAAATTCGACTCCTTGGAGGACAAGTCTAGATTAGATAGAATTTCAAAGGTTATTAACCCTAACCGACTCGACCTATCCTGATACCTGGCCTATCTATATAAAGGCCAGGAGGGTACGGCGAGAAGGATCCTCAACACCTCATACACACACCTCCATGCCAGATCGCATCTACGCACCCTGTAACCTTCGGTTCCGTCGTAATCAAGAACAGAAGCAGGAGTAGGTTTTTCCCTCCCGGGGCCTGAACCTGGGTAAACTTCGTGTCCCCATGTTGCTTTTCTATTAATCGTTCCACGACTTCCAGCATCCCCATCTTCTCGAAACCCAAGTCCATATGTAGAGGTCCCAACCTGATAAGGTAGAGATCCTTGTGTTTACAGTGCTAGTCCTTGGATCGATTAGCTAGCACCCACAGTTTAAGATGTAATATCAAGAAACAAAGGTCATATTACAACTCATAACCAGGAATAAAATAGTTCATTACAACTTACATATCTCATATGGCTATCTTATTACAAAGTAGAAGATATAACTATAAAGCATGGAGTCCTTCATCTTCATGTGCCACAGGCAATCATGTTGGTTGTAGACTTATAATTCCTACTCAACGCACTTCACTAACATCAAACAAACCTGCAACATTATAAGTTACAGCCACAAGGGTCAATACATTTGAATTGTATTGGCAAGTGATATCATATTGATATGGAGAATCTAACATCTACATGAATATATGGCTAAGTGGAGTTTTGGCTGGCCTTTGCATAAAATAAGTTTTCCCTATACTTTGTAAAATATTTTTTCTCTTTTTCAAAACTCTTCATCAAACATGGCACACTAGATACACACCAGGTGCTACCCTTGTCCACCCAACAAGTTTTAACTTAGAGAAATTAGAATTATGAGATTCTTGAACTGCTTCACTGTCTTGATGCACAAAATTGTCCATAACCGGGGATACGGCTAAGTACTTAGTTTTTACCCTCTCAAGAGGTGGTGCACTTTCCCCACAAGACTCGACATGCATCGATACGTGACTTTTCAGAAGCAATCCCTCAGACCACCATGGACGCGTTCCATCCTATCATCACTACCACCTTCTGTCCATCTGGCTGAGTTCTTGCAACTTAGTTGGTCAAGGCAGAGCCCATATGCCATGTGGCTGCACTGGAAACTTTCGCGACAAGAATGTCTCCAATATGTTTGTTCCTGGGTGGCCATCCACAAGTGTGATACACAAGGTAAACCATATAAATGGGCCCTGAGTAACCACTCAACACAAACCATACTTCCCATTCCACCCAGGTGTTTCATTAACAAGTTGTTTTCTTAGTCAAAAACACATAGGCATAACCTTTCCATAATATCATAACATGAATTTCCACCCTTGAATTCTAATATCTAGGCTAAGCATACTAGCATAACATGTCTCTTAACTTAGGAAAATTTCTACCAAGATATATTCTATAGGATCTACCATAGCATAGCAATATACAAAATAGTCCTATCATGCATACTACAAAAATATTACTAATGCAATATTGAAAAGATGGGACTTTTGATGACCAAAGTATCACTTGCCTTTGTTTTAGTAGAAAATCTAGGTACTATCCTTGATCTTGCAACTGTCACACTCCTCAAAGTTCACTACATCACAATCAAACAAAGCACACATTCAAAACTACCACACAAAAACAAAACAAAACAAGAAAACAAAGAAATACATGCAAGCATGCAAAAGATTATTTTATTGAAAAAGTTGTTTCTAACAAGGTTCTAAACATTTCAAAACACCTACTGGTCTTTTATAAAAGTGGAATTTCATTTGAAACCAAGTTAGTGAAAATAAGTCATTTAAATCATTTTTCTTTGGTTAGAAAAGCTTTTATTCAAAGGAATAATTTCTAGTGTCAACAAAATATATTTTTAAGTTCAAATGTTAGTGTTTATGGTCAGAGGATTCAAAAGAACACCATTTGCAAAAGGATCCACTCAAAAAAAATTTAGAACCAGTTTTATAGCCAAAATGGCCCTAAACAAGTTTCTGCCTAAACCTCAATTTTTATAGAAACAAGTGTACAAAGTAAGTCCACAGTAGTGTAGAACAAGATAGGACAACTTGGGTTGGATGGGGGAAATGAGTTGTAGTAACTCGAATATGAATGAATCGAATGGATAGCTTGGATTCTAGGATGCTAGGGTAGATTATCTCAACATAATATTGTGATAAGATATATGGATAGGCTTGCTAGGTTTAGACGACTCGAGGTATATCGGTCGGTCTACCATTCTAAATTAGTAATACTAATATAGGTACTATAGGTGGCATAGTTTTAGTATGTCATGTATAAACAAATTGCATGCATGCTATCTAGATACACAACTAAGCAAGAGAATAACAACAACTAGTAGTATTGTATTCATGCAATAATCAACAAACTCTAACAACACCCGATCGATAAGTAAATAAGATAAGATGGATAGATATATGGAGTTTAGGTAACATCTAGCAAGGTTATACTACCAAAAGTAATTATATGCTAAACAAACATCCGTCGACTAGTTTATAAATACTCATGTGATAGAAAAGTAATGAAAAACTATCATATGCTCAAATTATATAAACAAGCACAATAACAAATCATGGCATGAATATAATAGTGCCAATCTATTGTATTCACTAAGCACGGAGTGGATCATCGAACATTAATAGGCTACACACGCATAGCTGACAACAAATCACTAGTAGTAAACCATATAGAGAACTAATATGAAAAGAAATCATACTAGAAAATATAAAGAGGTAACAAAGAATTACTAACATGCTACGGAATAGCAAGTAAAACAACTAATAACTTCCTCAGCAATAAAATAAATCCTAGCAAATTAAACCTAGTAAGCAGGATCAGAAAACCGTGTAAAAATAGCCTGCCAATTTCTACCGATAGTAGCCAAACTAATTAACATAATTGAAAAACGTACGAGTAAAAACTTAATTAAGTCTAGCAATTTTAACTATAGCTAAGCACGTGTAATCAACTGTATGTACTATGGTCAATTAGACATGCATGAATATATTTTAACCAGCAGTAGTACATCAGGAAATATGTAACTACACGGGCATGACCATTTGCATAGTGATGTACCGAATCAAATATATTTTTAAAATAGATTGATGAACATCGGATATATTCACATCTAACAATGCTGGTGGGTTCCTAGAGTTATTTGACAAATTTTCCAAGTTGAAAACTATATCAACAAACATGTGCATGGTAGGCAACAATGGTGACGCCATCGGATGGCATTCGGTTCACCGGGCACACGACAAACTACATACATATGGCTAGGGATGATGTCTAGGAGATAGAAATAGATGAGATTAGACTACGGTAAATAGGATTTGCCCTGCTTCTCACCGTGTGCGATGAATTCGTCCGACGAACTTGTATATCGTACCGAAGTAGATGGAGAAATTGACAGAGCTCTAGTTGATGAAACAAGAAACAAATCATCTGAATGAGATCTTGGTGTCAAGGATGTCCTGGTGGCGCAAGGATTTGATTAGCAGAGATTCAATTGGTTGGATTCGATGGCAGCTTCCATGGTAGGAACTATGACGGCTATAGGATTTATGTCCTGGCTGGGAGATGTGTGTGGAGGATCAGAAGCGATTCGACAGGGAAAAGAAGAGTATGTGGTGTTGTAATTATCAATGGGAGATAGGGCTCGCGAGGCCCATGGCAGGAACGTCAGAACAGGGGAAGGCGCTGCCTGTTGTGCTCGTGCCAGACTCCACAGGTAGGAGATGAACAGACACGTACGAAGGTAAATCACTTGGGTTGGGATGAAATAAATAGAAGGAATGTGGGCTGCACTGGTTGGTAATATTAGGCTCCACCTATAATCATCTAATGAAGAAACGAGAGAATGAAAAAAATAACAGGAAAGAGACGTGGTTAAATGAAGAATTAATGTAAGATAAATACGGAGCAGTTTCTGGTACGAGCTAGCATTTCAGTCTGGATATTGACAGACTGTTCGTGCGTGTATGCATGCTGGCTCGATATGACTTGATGGTCTGAAATGGTAGAAAGGATACGACACTGTTAAAATAAATAAAGGCTGCAGCTACTTGTTTCGGTGATCGACACGAAAAAAACAAAAGGACAAGTCAAGTGAGATTTGCATGATTCGATTGCATGCATCACCGTACACTAGAAATGAATAGAATGAAAAAGAAATTGAGTAGTCATAAACGTGTTAGTGCAATTCCATGAATGTGCATGCTTGTATGATCAAATCTCATCGGATTTAGCCATGGTTTAAATTGTCTTTGCTATAATTTTTATTTATTTCTTTCTTTCTTTGTTTTATAAAATTCATATCTTTTTATTTATAGCTCCAAAAATAGTGATTCCAATTTATATAATCTTATTTAATAATTATTTATATTTTTAAATTTTTTTAGGATTACTTTGTTCACAATTTAGTATTGATTTTAGCTATGGGCTTTATTAGCCTTGGAAATACTTTCTTTTATCTTATAAAAATCATAAGTTTTTATCCATGGTTCCAAATGGAGTGAAATCAATTCCCTTGGTTTTATAATATTTTTGTTTATCAAAAAACTGATTATTTGGAAACGTTGTTGCTAAATTTTTATATGGAACAAAGCCATAGTCTTGGAATGATTTTGATGATGATTTCTCTTATTAGGGTTTAGGTTTTTGGTTTAGCTTTCCCAAGTGCTCAAATCAAGATACATTCCATGCATGGATGCATTTGATTTGTTTGAAAATTTGTTTGTTTCTTTTCAATCAAATTTTGTTCAAGTAAGGTTTTGATGTTTCCATTTAGAAATAAAAAGTTTCTTTTCCCCCTAAATTTCAACATTTGTTTCTTTTGTTTGTTTATTTTCATATTTAAAAATTTGAAAATTTTTGGGATGTGACACCATAACAATGGGCATTGACGAGTCGAACCCTCGTCACATAAGAATCAAGGTAACAATACTTAAAACTTTGAGATTTGACATAAAGTCGTTCGTCATAAGCAACAACATGTCCTGCAAGGGGTTAGTAAAAAAGACAAATGTTGGGTCGCTTGTTTTTCCTCTTCTTAATCATTTTTCATGTATATATACCTCCGGCCTTTTGCTCTTGCTTGCCATGAAGCCAAGTTTTGGACAGCAGCTAAGTTGAAGAATTGACCTTTAGTTTTCATACACTACTAATCCAAGATAAGGGTAAGAAAATAAAGCCAGTCGACATATAAAACGAAATATTGAAAGTAAGAACAACTAATACTACAACGAGGGAGTCCCCAAGTCAGTTTTTAGGCTCCTACATTTTTATTGATAGCTCATTGCCGACATACACGTCCGACATACAAGAGTTTAGAGATACATACATTGTTCCCGTAGGTATAGAAAGGCCGAAGCAATGCAACATTCCATGGCCTCTTAGTTTCCTCACCCGATCTGTCTTCCTTGTTCTTCTGTGGGGCCTGAGCATCTATAAGATAGTATGCATCATTGTGTAGATCCTTGCTCATGATAAATGGTCCCTCCCATGGGGGTGATAATTTATGCTTTCCAATAGTGCGTTTCACTAATCTGATCACCAAATCCCCCTCTTTGAATACATGATGATTTATTTTCCGTCTATGGTAGCGTCAGAGACGTTGTTGATATATTGCAGATCTGGAGAGTGCCATCTCTCATGCCTCTTCGAGTAAGTCGACATCATTTTCTCGGGCTTCTTTCACCTCGACCTCTGTATATTGTTTGACTCTTGGCAAGGCATGCTCTATGTCGGCTGCTAGTACAACTTCTGCCCTAGAGGAGGAAAAATGGCATATAGCATGTTGAACGATTCGAGTGGTTCTCAAACTCCATAGTACTGAGGGTAGTTCCTCTATCCAACAGCCAGGTGTTCTCTGGAGTGGTTCTATCAGCTGAGGTTTTATCCCGGATAACATGAGCCCATTTGTTCTTTAAACTTGCCCATTTGATTATGGGTGAGCGACTGATGCAACATCGAGTCTTATTCTCTTCTCTATACAGATTCGAGTGAATGATCCTTCGGCAAAGTTTGTGCCATTGGCTGTTATTATACTATGAGGATAGCCATATCTTAGGATTATGTCCTTTAAGATTGTTATGGTTGTTTTTC
The DNA here is from genome assembly GCA_916181665.1 of Avena sativa. NCBI lineage: Eukaryota > Viridiplantae > Streptophyta > Magnoliopsida > Poales > Poaceae > Avena > Avena sativa. The sequence continues at coordinate 328,679,392 of OV702295.1, read as the reverse complement.
CATCACATTTTTTTGATAGCCTTTACTTCTATCCACTTGGTAAATTTGTCTACCATGACCAACATATGAGTCATATTGCCTCGTGCAGGCTTGAATGGTCCCACCATATCCAAGCACCACACAGCAAATGGCCAAGTGATAGGGATAGTTTTGAGCTCAGATGCTGGCGTATGTATCTTACTCGAATACCTCTGGTAGCCATTGCATTTTATCACTATGTCTTCTGCTTCTTGCAGTGCACTGGGCCAATAGAACCCATGCCTAAATTATTTGGCCACCAAGGCTCTGGATGAGGCATGGTTCCCACATTCCCCTTGGTGAATATCTAGGAGTATCTCTTGACCTTTCTCTGAGCTAACACAACGTTGTAGCACATTGGTTACACTCCTTTTGTACAACTCATTGTTGATAATGGTGTAAGATTTTGCCCTTCTCTGTACTCACCTGGACGAGATTTCATCACTCGGCAGGGTTCCATCTTTCAAGAATTCGAATATTGGTTGTGCCCAAGGTGGTATAACAGGAACAGGGAAAATTCCTTCATCCACTTACATTGGTTCAAACGACATTGCCTCTGCTGACATACCCTAAATAGTCCCCGGTTTTGATTCGGCAGTCCCCGGGTTGGATGGAACAGTTCCCGGGTTACTAGAACCTTTCCCCACGTCTATATCTATTGGGATCACGTCAGGCTCTAGATTTGCCGAGATAAAGATTGACTCGGATTCAGGTGATGGCTTGATTGAAGGTTTCCTGAGGTGTTCCAATGCTATACCGGGCAGGATTGCCTGTCGCGATGATCCTAGCTTCGACAAAGTTTCGGCTGCTTCATTTTCTACCTGATGTATATGATGGAATTCACACCTGTCAAAATATCCCGAAATTTGCTAGACATGGAAATAGTATAATTCCATGTTTGCATCTATAGCGTCCCAATGACCAGATACTTGATGAATCACCAGATCTGAGTCACCAAAACATTGAATCCTCCTAATACCAATCTCTTTTGACACTTTTATCCAATGGAAGAGTGCTTCATACTCGGCCACATTGTTAGATGCTGCGAAGTGGATCTGTAACACATATCTTAGTTGATCCTTCTTAGGCGAGGTGAGGACTATGCTGGCACCTAGACCCGTTTTCATTTTTGACCCATAGAAATGCATCTTCCAGTAATTCGAGTCGGGAAATGGCGGCTCATATTGCATTTCTGCCTAATCAACAAAAAGTCAGCTAAAACTTGATATTTAATCGCATCCCACCTATCATATTGTGGAGTATATGGAGCTAATTCTATGGCCCATTTTTCCACTCTACCACTTGCATCTTTACTGCCAAAGATATCCGATATAGGTGCCTCGCAAATCACTCGGATTGGGTGTCCTTGGAAGTAATGTTTTAACTCCTTAGCTACCATATAAACACCATAGGTCATTTTCTGGTAGTGGGGATAGTTCTTTTTTGATGTTGAAAGCACTTCGCTCAAGTAGTACACTGGCCTTTGCACCGATTTTCCTTCTTCTTCACGCTCAACCATAACTACAACACTAACCACTCAATTAGTTGCTGCAATATAGAGCAACAGTGGATCTTTGGATAATGGTGAGGCTAGTATTGCTAATGTGGCCAACATATTTTTAAGCTCATGAAAATAATCGTCGGCTTGTTGTGTCTAGATGAATCTGTCACACTTTTTCATCAATTGGTATCGAGGTAGTGCTTTCTCTCCAAGCCAACTAACAAATCGAGTCAATGATGCCAGACAACCAGTAAAGTTCGGGACATCATTGAGGCTCTTTGGTAGTTCCATTCTTTCTATTGCCCTTATCTTAGTCGGATTTGCCTCTATACCTCGGCTGGACACAAGAAAACTGAGTAATTTTCCGGCCAGGACACCGAATGTACATTTTTTCGGGTTAAGTTTCATTCGGAATCTTCTTAAGTTTGCGAATGTTTTCCGCAGATCATTTATGACCGTATGACTCTCCTTGGTTTTTATTACCACATCATCAACATATACTTGAACAGTTTTGTCGATTTGATCATGTAAGCATTTTTGTATGCATCTTTGATATGTGGCACTAGCATTTCTCAAGCCAAATGGCATAGTACGATAGAAATAAGCCCCGTACGGATTAATGAAGGTTGTCTTTATTTAATCATCCGGATTTAACAGTATCTAGCGGAAACCAGAATAAGCATATACAAATGACAGTAGTTCACATCCGATTGTGGAATCGATCACTTGATCAATCCGTGGTAAGGGAATGGGTCTTTCGGACAAGCCTTATTTAGATTTGTGTAATATATATACACGCGCCATACCACGGTGACATTGGGATCATCTTTTTTCTTTTCTATCAGAACTAGATTTGACAACCAGTCCGGGTGTAGCACTTCCATGATAAACCTGGCAGCCAAGAGCCGAGCTATCTCATCAGCAATCACTTTTCTCTTGTCTTTAGCGAAGCGGCAGAGAGGTTGCTTCACCGGTCTTGCGTCTGGCCTTACATGAAGAGAGTGCTCAGCCAACTCCCTCGACACACCTTGCAAATCTTGTGTGGACCATGCAAAGATATCCCGATTCCCACGGAGGAAGTTGGTGAGCTCTCTTTCCTATTTCTCATTTAACCCAGCACCAATGGTAACAGTGTGCTCTGGGAATGCCTCATCGATTTGAATCTTCCTTGTCTCTTTTGTCGCTTGGAAAGAGACATTCCCGTGCGGGTTACTCATTGGTGGAATAGCTAACTGAGCCAACTTAGCTAGAGATGCTACTTCCATAATATTTTATTTTTCATGAGCAATCACCAGTGACTCGGCAAGCGAAGAGCTAGCCGAGGCACACTCCATAGACCGCTTGTAATTGCCCTCAACGGTGATAATACCATTTGGTCCTGGAAACTTCATATTTATATATGCAATATGAGTGGAAGCCATAAACTTTTCTAGTGCTGGCTTGCCGAGTAATGCATGATAGGAGCTGGTGATCTACCACTTCGAACTGTATAGCCTCAGTTCGGCAATTCTCTCTCTTTCCAAACAGAACATCAACCCAAATCTTGCCAATTGGCTCACATGACTATCACGACACAATACCATGAAAAGTACTATTGGTTGGTTGTAACATGTTTAGGCTTATCCCCATCTTGTGCATTGTATCCGTGCACATGATATTGGTACTGCTTCCATCATCGATGAGTACCTTGGAGAAATTCACATTTATGTTTGGGCGAATGAATGTTGGGTCCAGTACCAGGGTATACCCTCCTGGGGTTGGAATAAATTTGGGGTGATCCTTCTTGATCCAAGTGATTTCTTGGTCTGAATATTACATGTACTTCGACACAGTCGGCATTGTGGCATTTACTTCCATGATTCACCGTTGTTGACTCTGCTTGTCATCCGGATCAGTCACAAACACACCACATAACTCTGGTGATGCTCTCTGTATTCGTTACACCCTCCTTGGCCGACATTACCACCATCATGTCCTTGGTTGTGTATCTTATGCACTACCTCCCTTCTGTACAAGTTATTGTGTCTCAGCTACTGGTTCTCGTATCTCGGTTGTGCAACCACTATCTCAGAATTTTCCCCAGTGATTGGTGGAGGGTGAGGTGGAGGAAGGTGATTCGCTACTTCACCATTCTCGGCCCTTTGAAACTAGTTCCACTACCGAGTTGTGTGATTAGCCGGCTTACTCGGACTAGGAGTATGGAACTTGCAGGGCTGATCCAACATCATTTCATATGTGTACTTTTGCCTATCTTGCCAGGGATTATTTTTGTTATATTACTTTTTTTCCATCATTCTTTGGTACCCATTGCTGGTGGTGTAGTCCACTACCCCTCTAATGTTGGCTATTGCCGGCATCTGGGTGATCTTGACTCACTACAACAACTTGGTTCGACCCGTAGCGAAAATCTGGCCTTTCTTCTTTTCTCTTTACTCTGAAATGATTGTGATCATGTCGCATGTATGATTTGGCTCCATCATATGCTAGGTTCTTCGTATTTCCATCTGCTGACATAAGCAATGGCTATGTCGGGTCTCCCAACGCGTATGAGTCAGCAATCTTGGTTGTCTCGGCTAGACTTGTCGGCATATCTCTCTAAAACCTTTGCCACACCACAATTCCATGTAGGCAACCTTGCGTGAACCATGCAATGGCCTGTGACTCGATCACCCCTTCACAGGAGTTGCGCATTGTGCACCACTTGGTGAGGAACTCTCTATCTGTCTCATTCGACCTTTCCTTGCACATTGCTAACTATTGCGGATGGTTAGGCCTCTTATAGGTGCTCGTGAAGTTGCTGACGAAGGCCTCCTCGAAATCCACCCAACTATTGATACTTCCTGGCGGCAAGTTACTCAGCCACACTCTTGCTGGTCCCTCCAACATTTGCGAAACATATCTCACCACCCATCTGAGGTTTCCCTGTGCTATGTTTACAGTAGTGCCATAGTCAATCAACCAATCCTCAGGCTTGGTGCTGTCGTCATATGTCTTGGTGCCCCTTGCTAACTGAAAATCCGGCATAGGAGGTTCTCTCATGATTCTCGGTCTGAAACATGCTGGACCTGGCGGACCTTGTGCCTCAATGAGGTCTGCCATTTTAATCCTATTCAGTTTCAACCTTGCATCATCCGGCTGGAGGTTTCTGTTTCTCAGCCGAGATCGCAATGTGTTACACATATGGTCTGGTATTTGATATCCAGCGTTGATCATGGCTGAGTAACCATCGTTGTACCTATAGGCGTTTGGGTCTGCTTGATGTTGTACCATTTTCCCAACACTTTGCTGCGATCGATGTGCTTTCCCTTGTTGCTGCTGGAGAGGTGGATTACCTTCTCCCGCCGAATGATGACTGCGCCGAGGTTGGGCCAGATAATTTTGGTCGGCATTGCCATGTCCCACATTTCCTTGTCCTGCATTGCCTTGGTGTGCATTTCCTTGGACGACATTATTTCTAGCTACATTCCCTTGGCCGATATTGCCTTGATGCACTGCCGGGTCATAAGTGACTAGTTGTTTATTTCTCCTAGAGGTGGTACTTCTTTCTTGCCTTCTTTGTGATGCAACATGCAAATATGATGTTGCATGACCGACTGATCTTGTCGGCTCAGGTGCCACCGAGTGAACCACTTGTGATCCACCTGCTGCATTCGAGTTTGCCATGCAGTAGGCTTCGTTCAGCTCACCAGCTGCACGCACTAACTCATTCACTCTTTCTTATTGTTTTCTTCTTGCCTCACCCATTAAGTTGGGTAACTCGACCATTGTCGTCTCAGTAGCTCTAAGATTCACTGTTGCAGTGTTATACCTCGGCTTCACCATAGTCATTTGGCTGCTTGAAGGTCCAGATTTGGAACCAGCATCTCTCGCGATCTCATTATTAAGATTTCTACCTCTGATTTTCACACCTTCCAGCCGGGTTTTATTTCCCTTAATCTTATTCTCCGAGTTATACCTCAGAGAGTTATTTCCAGATCTTGCTGGGCAAGAGATAAATATCTGGCCTTCTCAAGCATCTTTGGCCTTTTTACCTCTAACTCGGCATGAGCCTAAGCCGAGCCATTTATTGGAGCCACTGGCTCAGACAATTTGTCTATGGCCTCTTGCAACTCTCTCGCCCTGCTACTCGTAGCAATGTTTTTAGGTGTTTCTAGCGGCACCTTCGCGGTTCTTGCCGGCCTAGGAGTTACATTCAATTCATCCTCATCTACCGGATCATTCACTACAGGAGCTACTGGAGCGCTAATAGGTATACGAGAGGGAGCAGGAGTGGTCATCATCACCTCTGCCGAGCTAGCGGTACGCTGGCCGGCAGCAACGCGAATAGATGGAGGATATGATGCCACGATCACTCACTCAGGATACATGCGTTCGACATGCAAGGTGACGCATACTTGATGCTCGCCGAAGTTGAGGAAGCAACCTTCCCTAGGGAGCGGCCTGGTTCCGAAGCACCCCGCGTTGTCACTGACGAAGTTGGGCATGCCAAACCTCTGGACAAGGCCAGAGAGGACGTGCTCTCCTGAGGAAGCGATGATGTTTTCCGTCCGGATAAATACTCCATCAAGCACGCTGCTGGCCCCACGATGGGCGCCAACTGTCGCGGTGGTGTCACGACAGATGCCTAGGATAGGCTTAAGTTGGGGCCGAGACGCATGAGGAATCCGGGAAGGGAGAGTGCAGTAGATATGCACACGAAGAATAGTGAACAAACACTATGGCAATCGATGTGCCTAGAGCCAGATCTCTTATTCCTTCTGTGTATTGTGGTTTCAAGTGCTCCTTGAGTTGTTTCCCAAGTTGCTACTTTGGACTAGAGGAAGAAGAAGTGTCCAACCCCCTCTTCCCCTTTCTCTACCCCTCCTTATATACTGGATGGGGGTGGCTAGGTTACAATGTGGGTTCTAGGGTTTACATATTGGGCTTTGGGTTTGCCCTGCGGACGGGTCACGAGGCATGTCCTCTGGACCAGGACCTAGTCAGCGATGTGGTACATGCCAAAAGTGCTACAATGCACATGTGCCAGTCCTTTAGGCGTCACCTGCCACTTTAGATGTCAGTCGATAATGCTTCCCTTAGTTCTCAGCTTTGGCCCACTTGGTACAGTGGTCCTGTAACGCTGCCAGGGCGGTGCACCAACCTGTTTGGTGACGTGCGGAGTTAGAGGTGTGCTCATCAAGGAGCGTCACTCCCTCCATTACTCGGCTCCTTCCTCGATGACTTGTCCTTGAGGCTCCTGCAAATAAGAATCACACACATGTTTGTGCCGACATAGATTATATGTCCGCTTGGTCTTGCCATTATCACTCTGCTTTTGGTTACTCAGCCTATGTCGGCCTAACTCGGACAAGATTACACCGAGTCAACCTTATCTCTTTACCTCTCTTTACCCTACCGAGGGTCACCCCCTCCCCGACATTGTCATTAATAGGTGTGCCGTTGAAAGGTGTACCTAACACGACACAATAATGTGCAACATCTTAAGTTACATGGCACTAAAGTTCTGCCATCTTCCCTTATGTAGTGTGGTGCATTGTATATGGTGCCATGGTCGCGCTATCTCAGTGGATGACGATGTACCGACCAAAAAAAGCGCCACCTAAAAACTTTTTCTAACGCAGTTATCTCTGGCGGATTTTTTTGCCACGCCAGTGCGAGCGCGACGACTAGCCGTGCACCTCGGCATTTATAAATGCCAGGGCGCACGACCCCTCTTGTAGTGTAAAGTCTTGTTTGACAGGAATTGAATATATCTTGTAACTGGCCTCATCCTAAGAACTATGATTGAGTGCAATAAGGAGAACTACATTTGTGAGAAAGTAGCTCACCTTTGCAGAGTGTATTAGAACATGACATGTTACTCTCTATTCTGGAAAAGGATTATGATCACAACATGTAACGGGCATAGTTTTTCTAAAACCTAAGACTTACCTTTTCAAGAAATGATTTTGAAAACAGGCATTAGCCTAGGATCTTTGATCCTGGCTATAAATACAGTATCAGACAACCACCTATACTTATTTTTTATGAGTATACTCATACACAATCTATCTTATTAAAACCATTGCTTATACTTTGAGAGTTACAATGACGAGACTACTAACAGAACTGAAGCCAAAGTCGAAATCGAAATCTATTATGAGGAGCCATATCTTTTAGGAGACATCGAGGAGTACCCTATCGTATAACCTATGGAATTGAAGACGAAGAAGCAGAACGAAGCGAAAGCATAAATAGTACAAAATAAGAGTAGACAAGCAAAGCAACATAGAATAGACAAAATAAATTTGCTGAGATCCAATGGTACTAAGTTTAGTGGTACCATTGATTCTCAAAATATTTAGTTTGAATTTTCATTCACTCAAGAATCCTCAATGGACCAAAGGGGATTTCAAAACATTTGTACAACTCTGTTTGATAATTGTAACATCCCAGAGAATAGGAAAAAGGGTAGAATTGTAATATGTGCATTTGCACTGCATGCATCCAAAATTTGGGGTTATTTTCAAAATTCTAAAGCGTTGTGTTGAATTTGGCTATAGTGTGGCTTTGAAGCCAAATGGTCGCTAGGATTTAACCCAAATTAAATCTTAGGTTTGGAAATTCAAGTTTGAAAACTTAAAATGTTAAAAATTGAATCAGAAGATTCAAATGACTCAAATAGAATCACACATCATTATACATTTTCACTAGCTCCAAAATGGAACTAGAACCAGATAAGCAAATGTCAATCCAAAATGGAGGTTTTACCTAAGTCAAACTTGAGTTCAAATTCAAAGAAACATAAGTCAATAATACAATGAACATATGAAAATATACAAAAACTTAAATATTTCAATTGAGTACAAGATTCATTACAAGTTAAAGTAATAAATAAAAATACAAACAAATAGAATCTAATACAATCTACTAAAGGAAGGTCCTATCTATCATTCTCATCTTCATCTTGCCAATATCTTCTATTTGCTTCAAACCCGAAACACATAATCACATAGAAACCAATGTGTTGGTTAAAATGTTGGTTCCACCTGGGGTAATACCATTTGATATAGAATGCAAACAAGGATTCAAGAACTAGTTCTGAAACCCGATCCAAAGGTTTTAGGCAAGACAAGAATGACGAGAACAATGGCAACAAGTGCTAGTGTGACCAATGATCAAGATGGAAATAAGACAACATATATGCATTGGATCATGATCAAGATGGAAATAAGACAACATATATGCATTGGATCATGACCAGGTGATCAAAAACAAAATAACAGAAGAATAGTGATATTAGAAACAATAGGCTGTAGAGACAAAGATCATAGACTCTAGCAAATAAAATTAACTAGTGACTTACCTATGAAAACCAATGAATCTATATCTAGCATTGGATTCTTTTAAAAAATCAAACATAAATGATTTATCTTGAACACTGATATAGTTCATAGAATTATTTTAAATTCCACTTAAGAACATAAACTAACATGCCAACAAGCTTTATTAACAAAAGGCTATTCGCCGTTCGCTCTGTCCTGGGCCGTGGATGTTGCTTGGTGACTTCAACATAATCCTCAAAGCATCCGATAAGAATAATGCGAATCTGGACAGGAACATGATGACCCGTTTCAGGAGCTTTGCCTAACAGCACGAGCTTAAGGACCTATACATGCATGAGAGACTATACACATGGAGCAACGAACGGGAGGAGCCCACCATGACAAGGATAGATAGAGTACTTGTATCGATGGATTGGGATTTACAAAACCCGGACTAGGTATTGCAAGCATTCTGAACACCTCGGACCACGCCTCACTGCACCTGTCGCTGAACGCAGCGTTCTGAATGAGAAAGAGATTCCAATTTGAGATATGTTGGTTGAAACTGGAGGGGTTCTCGGAGGCAGTCGTAGAAGCCTAGAAGTGTGACCAGAGGATCGTCGTGTTAGGGTAATAGACTTGTTGTATTACCAGAGAGCCAAAGGTCACAATATATAGTACATGTACATGCGCAAATATACAGGAAACCGCCTAACACACGGGGAAACTATAATATACAAATATATACTCTAACACCCCCCCTCAAACTCATGGTGGATCCACAACACTGAGTTTGGAGAGTAAGAAGTCATGCTGCGCTCAAGTTTGTGCCTTTGTAAAGAAATCTGCCAACTGCAAATCTGAAGGCACATAATGAAACGCAACAACCTGATCCTGCACCTGAGCACGTGTATAAAAAGCATCAACACCAATATGCTTGGTCAGCTCATGCTTGACCGGATCATGTGCAATACTGATAGCACCTGTACTGTCAGACAAGAGTGGAGTGGGTGTCATAACAGAGACACCAAAATCTGCAAGCAACCACCGTAATCAGGTCACCTTAGCAATCAACAAAGTCATAGCCCGCAACTCAGCCTCAACACTCGAACGGGAAACCGCTACCTGTTTCTTCGTCTTCCAAACAACAAGCGAACCACCAAGAAACACACAGTAAGCAGAAAGTGAACGATGATCCGTAGGATCACTCACCCACGTAGCATCCGAGTAGCACTGGAGCTGGAGAGAGCTGGAACTAGGAAAGAAAAGGCGACGAGTGATCGTTCCACGAAGATAACGAAGGACACGGAGGAGATGACTGTAGTGAACGGTGGTAGGAGCTAAGACAAACTGACTCAGAATATGAACATGATAAGAGATATCAGGACAAGTGACAACAAGATAAACAAGACTCCCAACAAGATGGCGATAACGCGTGGGATCAGGAAGAGGATCACCATTAGTAGGACGAAGCTTAACATTAAGCTCCATAGGAGTCTCAACAGTGCGCTCATCCCCAAGAGCAGCACGAGCAAGAAGATCCTGAATATACTTTTCCTGAGAGATAGAAAAACCATCAGAAGTGGAGGAGACCTCAGTCCCAAGAAAATAGCGAAGAGGACCAAGATCAGTCATAAGAAACTGATCACGAAGACGAGCCTTGACAAAGGCAATATACTCAGGATCATCACCAGTAATGATCCTATCATCAACATAGAGAAGAAGAAGAGTGCGTCCACGAGGAGAAGTGTGAACAAATAGCGCTGGATCATGAAAACTAGGAGAGAAACCAGCAGCAGTCACCACAGAGGCAAAACGCTCAAACCAGGCACGAGGGGCCTGTTTCATGCCAAAGAGGGAACATCGAAGACGACAAACCATCCCATCAGGAACAGAATGTTGTAATTATGCCCTAGAGGCAATAATAAAGATGTTATTATTATAATTCTTGTTCATGATAAAGTTTATATTCCATGCTAGAATTGTATTAAACAGAAACTTTAATACTTGCGTGGTTTGTGAACAACACGGTGTCCCTAGTATGCCTCTATGGACTAGCTCATTGATTAATGATGGTTAAGGTTTCCTAACCATAGACATGAGTTTTCGATTAATAATGAGATCATGTAATTGGGAGAATGATATGATGGACAGACCCAAACTAAGCGGAGCAATTAGATCGTGTCATCGTGTTCATATTTGCGAAGCTTTTCTTATGTCAAATATTGTATTCCTTAGACCATGAGATAATACAACTCCCTGGTATCGGAAGAAAGCTTTGAGGTCATCAAACGTCATCCTATGAGAGGGTGATCATAAAGGTGTCTCTCAGGTGATCGGAAAGTACCTGTTGGGTTGTATGTATCGAGATGGGATTTTTCCCTCCCAAGTCGGAGATATATACTTCAGGCCCACTCGGTAATCGATATCAACACCGCTTGCAAGCATGTGGTTAAGGAGTTAGTCACAAAGTGATATCGGATTACGGAACGAGTAAAGTACTTGCTGTGAATGAGATTGAACTAGGTATGACGGTACCGACGATCAAATCTCGGGCAAGTAAAATATCGCGAGACGAAGGGAATATATATGGGATTGATTGAATCCTGGCATCGTGGTTCATCCGATATGATCATCGATGAATGTGTGGGAGTCAATATGGGTTTCCAGACCCCGTTGTTGATTATTGATAGAAGATCATGTCTGCATATTCACGAACCCGAAGGGTCACACACTTAACGTGTCTCGACGCTAGGATAGATTGGATAATTGGTTTATGAGTTTTTGTTCGGAGTCTCGGATGGGATCCGGGACATCACGAGAGGTTCCGGAATGGTCCGGAGAATAAGATTCATATAAGGCAATGCAGTTTTTGGAGTTCGGAATTGTTTCGGGTTATTCGGTATTGTACCGGAAGCTTCTAGAACCTTCCGGAGTGGGACCAACGTGGCACCACTTGTCGGGAGGGGGCGTGAGCCTATGAGGGAGTGCCCTAGCCGCATTGGGCCAGGGGCAGAAGGCCCCATAGGGCCCAGCCGGCCAAACCCTAGGGAAACCCTAGGGAACTTGTAGAAGGGGGAGGGAACTTGCCCCCTACTCCTCCCTCCTTTGGCCGCCAGCCTAGGGCTTGGGGGAGGGGCAAGGGCCAGCCGCCCAACCCTCTATATAAAGAGGGCTGGGGGCGCACCCTCCCAACACCTCCTCCACAACCCTAGCCGCCCTGCTGCCCCTCCTCTCTCTCTCCCTCCTGACTGCGTGTAGGCGAAGCCCTGCCGCAGAAACTCTCCACCGCTTGCACCACGCCATCGCGTTGTAGATTCAATCCATCTCTCCACCCTACTTGCTGGACCGAGGAAGGAGGAGACGTCGAGGTTCCGCACGTGTGCATCTCTCAGAGGCATCGCCACTTGCGGTGTTAGATCGGATCGGATCGCGAGGAGGAGAAGCGAGTACGACTACATCACCCACATTCCGTCGAATGTTCCGCTGTGCGAATCTTCAAGGGTATGAAGATATCATCTATCCCCCCTCGTTGTTTGCATCTCCTAGATTAGATCTTGGCTTTCCCGTTCGCATCCATAGTAAAATTTTGATTTACTATGCTGCGAAACCCTTCAGTGGTATCAGAGCTAGATCTATGTGTAGATGTGTTTCACGAGTAGAACGCAACATGCTTGTTGCGGGCATTGATGTTTTCTGTTACAAGCCTCTTGTTTGTGTACTTCTTATGACGCGGGATAGTGAGATCGAAGCGGTCCAGGCCAACTTTACGCGACCTCATTCGCGAGACCGGCTCCACACTTGACGTGTGGCTTGTCCCACACATGCGGCTGGTGGATGCCAGATTCTCTCACTATAGTTGTCATGGGATTTACACCGGAGTTTGGCAACCATAATATCACCGTTGTGGCTTTCCGTAGGTAAGAATCGTTCTTAGCTTGCTACTCCCATAAGCCACGTAAAACATGCAACAACAAAGTAGAGGCGTCTAACTTGTTTTTGCAGGGAGTGTTTTCTGTGATATGGTATGGCCCAAGATGTGATGTGTATATTGTATGCGATGATCATGTTTTGTAATGTTTCACGACTTGCATGTCGATGAGTACACAACCGGCAGGAGCCATATGGTTGTCTTTATAATTGTATATGACCTGTGTGTCAACTTCTTATACGCCATGTAATAGCTTTACTTTATCGCTAAGTAGTTAGCAATAGTTGTAGTTGCTATTCGTGGTGGAGGCAATCATGGTGGAGTGATGGAGATCATGCCGGCACGCACAAGATGGAGATCATTGCGCGAAGATTGGCTATACCATGTCACATAAAGTTATATGCATGTGATGTTTATCCTTTTATGTATCTTATTATGCTTAGATCGCGACAGTAGCATTATAAGATGATTCCTCACTTAAAGATCAAGATAAAACTATGTTCTCCCCATGTATACACGCGGAAATACTTGGGTTTTACTTGACGAGCCTAGCATGTATAGACATGGTCTCGGAACACACGAACCGAAAGGTTAAGCATGAGTCATATGAATGATATGATCAACACTTCGTTGTCCACCATTGAAACCACATCTCTTCTCGTGAAGATCGGATTAGGTGTGGTGAATTTGGATCATGTTCACTAAACAACTTGAGGGATGTTGAATTTAGTGGGAGTTCATCTAGTAATTTGATTAAGTTGAACTAGTTATCATGAACATAGTCTAAATTGTACTTGCAAATTTTGTAGATCAAATGGCTAAGTCCAACTTCAACTTCAACGTTTTTGCTGAGAAAGAAAAGCTTAAGAACAATGGGTCTAACTTCACCAACTGGTTCCGCAATCTGAGAATCATTCTTGCTGGCGGACAAAAGGACTATGTCCTTGAGAATGCGCTAGGTGACGCCCCTGCTGTAGATGCGCCGGCTGATGAGAAAGATGTTTATCAGTCGCGCAAAGATGATTATGGTGTGATTAAGAGAACCATGTTGTTTGCTATGGAATCAGACCTTCAAAATCGTTTTGAAGATTACCCTGGGCCCTTTGAGATTCTTGAGGAACTGAAAACTATGTTTCAGACTCAGGCCCGTTCTGAGAGATATGAGATCTCTGAGAAATTCTTTAACTGCAATATGGAGGAAGGGAGTTTCGCTAGTGAGCACGCCATAAAGATGTCGGGCTACACTCAACGCCTTGAGCAACTGGACTGCAAGATTCCAGAGGAGCTCAAGATTGACAAGGTTCCGCAATCACTCCCTCCTAGCTACAAAAGTTTTGTAGTGACTCATAATCAGATTGGTTCCACTGATACGATCACCGAGCTCTTCTCTAAGATGAAAGCTGCGGAAGTGGACATCAAGAAGGATAATCATGTGTTGATGGTCAACAAGCCCCCCAGCTTTTAGAAAGGTAAGGGTGCAAAGAAGCCCTTCAAGAAAGGCGGCGGCAAGCGCGTTGCCCCTGCTGAGAAGAAGCTCAAGTCTGGACCTAAGCCGGACACTGAGTGCTTCTATTGCAAGGACAAGGGTCACTAGAAGCGCAACTGTCCGAAGTACTTAGCGGACAAGAAGGCTGGCACCATCAAAGGTATATTTGATATACTTGTTGATGTTTTCCTTACTAGCCCTCGTTGTAGCGCCTGGGTATTTGATACTGGTTCAGTTGCTAATACTTGTAACTCAAAATAGGAGCTACAGAATAGACGGCGGCTTGCGAGGGATGAGGTGACGATGCGCGTTGGCAACGGATCAAGAGTTGATGTGATGGCCGTCGGCACGCTCTCCTTAGTTTTACCTTCGGGATTAGTTTTAAACCTTAATAAATGTTATTATGTGCCTGCGTTGAGCATGAACATCATATCTGGATCGTGTTTATTGCAACACGGTTATTCATTTAAATCTGAGAATAATGGTTGTTCTATTTATATGAGTAACATCTTTTATGGTCATGCACCTGCTGTGAATGGTTTATTTCTTCTGAATCTCGAAAGGGGTGAAACACACATCCATAACATTGAGGCTAAGAGATGCAAGGTAGATAGTGATAATACTACTTATTTGTGGCACTGTCGTCTAGGTCATATTGGTGTAAAACGCATGAAGAAACTCCATTTTGATGGACTTTTGGAGTCTCTTGATTTTGAATCATTTGACACGTGCGAGCCGTGCCTCATGGGCAAGATGATCAAAACCCCGTTCTCCGGTATAATGGAGCGAGCAACGGACTTATTGGAAATCATACATACCGATGTATGCGGACCAATGAGTGTTTCGACGCGCGGTGGATATCGCTATTTTCTCACTTTTACTGATGACTTAAGTAGATATGGGTATATCTATTTAATGAAACATAAATCTGAAACGTTTGAAAAGTTCAAAGAATTTCAGAACGAAGTGGAAAACCATCGTAGCAGGAAAATTAAATTTCTACGATCCGATCGTGGAGGTGAATATTTGAGTTATGATTTTCTCACGCATCTTAAAGCAAGTGGAATCGTTTTGCAACTCACGCCACTCGGAACACCACAGCGCAATGGTGTGTCTGAACGCCGGAATCGAACTCTATTAGATATGGTGTGATCAATGATGTCTCTTACAGATTTGCCGTTATTATTTTGGGGTTATGAATTAGAAACCGCTACATTCACTTTAAATAGGGCACCATCTAAATCCATTGAGACAACACCGTATGAACTATGGTTTGGTGCTAAACCTAAGTTGTCGTTTCTTAAAGTTTGGGGATGCGATGCTTACGTCAAAAAGTTGATGCCGGACAAGCTCGAACACAAAGCGGATAAATGCGTCTTCATAGGATACCCTAAGGAAACGATTGGGTATACCTTCTACCACAGATCCGAAGGCAAAGTGTTTGTTGCAAAGAACGAATCCTTTCTTCAGAAGGAGTTTCTCTCGAAAGAAGTGAGTGGGAGGAAGGTAGAGCTAGACGAGGTTATTGAACCTTCTCTCGAGTTGGAGAGTAGCGCAGCACCTGAAATTGTTCCAGTGCCGTCTGCACCAACAAGAGAGTAATCTAATGACGAGGATCATGAAACTTCGAACGATGCTACTACTGAACTTCGCAGGTCGACAAGGTCACGTGCCACTCCTAAATGGTACGGCAACCATGTCTCAACCGTCTTGTTGTTAGACAACAGTGAACCTGCGAACTATGAGGAAGCAATGATGAGCCCAGACTCTGAGAACTGGCTAGAGGCCATGAAATCCGAATTGGGATCCATGAGCGAAAACCAAGTATGGACTTTGGTGGACCCTCCTAGCGACCGTAAGGCCGTTGAGTGCAAATGGATTTTCAAAAAGAAAACGGACACGGATGGTAATGTTACTGTCTATAAAGCTCGGCTTGTCGCAAAAGGGTTTCAGCAAGTTCAAGGTGTTTATTACGATGAGACTTTCTCTCCCGTAGCGATGTTTAAGTCCATTCGGATTTTATTAGCAATTGCTGCGTTTCATGATTATGAAATATGGCAGATGGATGTCAAGACTGCGTTCCTCAATGGCAACATTGATGAAGAGTTGTATATGATGCATCCCGAAGGTTTTGTCGATCCTAAGGATGCTAATAAGGTGTGCAAACTTCAGCGTTCCATTTATGGACTGAAGCAAGCATCTCTGAGTTGGAACCTTCGTTTTGATCAAGTGATCAAGAGTTTTGGATTTGTTCCAAATTGCTACGAAGCTTGTATCTACAAGAAAGTGAGTGGGAGCTCGGTGACATTTTTAGTATTATATGTGGATGACATATTGATTATTGGAAATGACATTGGTATGCTTAACAATGTGAAGAGTTATTTGAATAAATGTTTTTCAATGAAAGACCTAGGAGAAGCTGCTTATATATTAGGCATCAAAATCTATAGAGATAGACAAAGACGCCTAATAGCTTTAAGCCAAAGTACATATCTAGACAAAGTTCTGAAAAGGTTCAGAATGGATAAAGCAAAGAAAGGTTCATTGCCCATGTTGTCAGGTAAGATATTGAGCAAGGCTCAGTGTCCAGCTACGGTAAACGATAGAGATACTATGAGAAAAGTGCCATATGCCTCGGCCATAGGTTCTATCATGTATGCCATGATATGTACTAGACCGGATGTGTCCAATGCTCTTAGTTTGACGAGCAGGTACCAAAGTGATCCAGGAGTGGAACACCGGACAGCCGTGAAGAACATCCTAAAGTACTTGAATAGGACTAAAGAAATGTTCTTAGTCTATGGAGGTGATGAACAGCTTGTTGTAAAGGGTTACGTCGACGCTAGTTTCGACACCAACAAGGATGATTCTAAATCTGAGACATGATACGTTTATATTTTGAATGGAGGAGCTGTGAGCTGGAGAAGCTGCAAGCAAAGCGTGATCGCGGGATCTACAGTAGAAGCGGAATACATGGCTGCTGCAGAAGCGTCAAGTGAAGGAGTTTGGATCAGGAACTTCATCACTGAGCTTGGTGTGGTTCCAAGTGCCTTGGACCCACTGGAGATATTGTGTGACAACACTGGCGCCATAGCACTAGCTAAGGAACCAAGATATCATCCAAAGACCAAGCATATCAACCACAAGTTTCATATAATCCGAGATTATATAGCAGATGGAGATCTGAAGATTAGCAAAGTACATACAGATCTGAATGTCGCAGATCCATTGACTAAACCTCTTCCACGTGCAAAACATGATCAGCACCTTAGTGCCATGGGTGTTAGATTGTTGCCAGATGTAAACTAGATTTGACTCTAGTGCAAGTGGGAGACTGTTGGAATTATGCCCTAGAGGCAATAATAAAGATGTTATTATAATAATTCTTGTTCATGATAAAGTTTATATTCCATGCTATAATTGTATTAAACGGAAACTTTAATACTTGTGTGGTTTGTGAACAACACCGTGTCCCTAGTACGCCTCTATGGACTAGCTCATTGATTAATGATGGTTAAGGTTTCCTAACCATATACATGAGTTGTCGATTAATAATGAGATCATGTCATTGGGAGAATGATATGATGGACATACCCAAACTAAGCGGAGCAATTAGATCGTGTCATCGTGTTCATCTTTGTGAAGCTTTTCTTATGTCAAATATTGTATTCCTTAGACCATGAGATAATACAATTCCCTGGTATCGGAAGAAAGCTTTGAGGTCATCAAACGTCATCCTATGAGAGGGTGATCATAAAGGTGTCTCTCAGGTGATCGGAAAGTACCTGTTGGGTTGTATGTATCGAGATGGGATTTGTCCCTCCCAAGTCGGAGAGATATACTTCGGGCCCACTCGGTAATCGATATCAACACCGCTTGCAAGCATGTGGTTAAGGAGTTAATCACAAAGTGATATCGGATTACAGAACGAGTAAAGTACTTGCTGTGAACGAGATTGAACTAGGTATGACGGTACCAACGATCAAATCTCGGGCAAGTAAAATATCGCGAGACGAAGGGAATATATATATGGGATTGATTGAATCCTGGCATCGTGGTTCATCCGATATGATCATCGATGAATGTGTGGGAGTCAATATGGGTTTCCAGACCCCGCTGTTGATTATTGATAGAAGATCATGTCTGCATATTCTCGAACCCGAAGGGTCACACACTTAACGTGTCTCGACGCTAGGATAGATTGGATAATTGGTTTATGAGTTTTTGTTTGGAGTCTCAGATGGGATCCGGGAAATCACGAGAGGTTCCAGAATGGTCCGGAGAATAAGATTCATATAAGGCAATGCAGTTTTTGGAGTTCAGAATTGTTTCGGGTTATTCAGTATTGTATCAGAAGCTTCTAGAACCTTCCGGAGTGGGACCAACGTGGCCCCACTTGTCGGGAGGGGGCGTGGGCCTATGAGGGAGTGCCCTGGCCGCATTGGGCCAGGGGCACAAGGCCCCATAGGTCCCAGCCGGCCAAACCCTAGGGGAGCTTCTAGAAGGGGGGAAACTTGCCCCCCACTCCTCCCTCCTTTGGCCGCCGGCCTAGGGCTTGGGGGAGGGGCAAGGCCCAGCCGCCCACCCCTCTATATAAATAGGGTTGGGGGCGCACCCTCCCAACACCTCCTCCACAACCCTAGCCGCCCTGCTGCCCCTCCTCTCTCTCCCTCCCGACTGCGCGTAGGCGAAGCCCTGCCGCAGAAACTCTCCACCGCTTGCACCGCGCCGTCACATTGTAGATTCAATCCATCTCTCCACCCTACTTGTTCGACCAAGGAAGGAGGAGACATTGAGGTGTCGCACGTGTGCATCTCTCGGAGGCATCGCCACTTGCGGTGTTAGATCGGATCGGATCGCGAGGAGGAGAAGCGAGTACGACTACATCACCCACGTTCCGTCGAACGTTCCGCTGTGCGAATCTTCAAGGGTATGAAGATCTCATCTATCCCCCCTCGTTGTTTGCATCTCCTAGATTAGATCTTGTATTTCCCGTTCGCATCCGTAGAATTTTTTTGATTTACTATGCTGCGAAACCCTTCACATAATACCTAGGAGGAGGCTGCATGTAAACCTCCTCACTCAACTCGCCATTAAGAAAAGCGTTCTGAACATCAAGCTAGGACACATACCAGCGTCGAATAGAAGCAACAGCAAGAAGAGTACGCACAGTGGTCATATGAGCCACAGGGGCAAAAGTCTCATCATAGTCACGGCCGTGCTCCTGTTGAAAGCCACGAGCCACAAGACGCGCTTTATAGCGCTTAAGAGATCCATCAGAGCGGGTCTTAATTTTATAGACCCACTTACACGTGATAGGACGAACACCAGGAGGGGGAGAAACAAGATCCCAGGTGCCAGTGCGCTCAAGCGCAGCGATCTCCTCAGCCATGGCAAGCTGCCATTCAGGATGACGCTCGGCATCCCGATAAGAAGTCGGCTCGGAGACGACAGAGAGACCATACTGACTAGGAGAGTAACGGTTTGGAGCACGACGCTGACGAACAGGCCGTGAAGAGGGAAGCTCATCGACGGAAGACGACTCATCAGAAGAAGAGGAAGAAGGAACATCAGAGGAAGGGTTTGAAGCCGGAGAACGAGGTGGAGAAGAAACTAGGGGAGAACAAGGAGAACTAGGGGAACTAGACGGAGGAGAGGATGGCGCCAAAATCGAAGGGGGCGCATCAGAAGTAAGAGGTGGAGACGAAGGGACAGCAGGAGGTGCATCAGGAAAAAGAAGAAAAGAGATATCATCCACCGGGTAAGTACTAGAGGTGGGGCGAGGATAGAAGGGACGCGTCTCATCAAACGTGACATCACGAGAGATGCGCATCCGACGACCAACGGGGTCCCAACATCGATAGCCCTTATGCTCATCACTGTATCCGAGAAAAACACACTCAACAGACTGAGCGGTCAGTTTGGTGCGTTCGCGAGAAGGTAGAAGGACATAGCAAACGCAACCAAATAAACGAAGAGTTGAATAGTCTGGAGAGCTACCAGAGAGACGCTCGAGAGGAATACCACCTTGAAGGGTAGTGGAAGGCTGAATGTTAATGAGGTAAGTCGACGTAGCGACAGCCTCAGCCCAGAAATGCGGTGGAAGAGAGGAAGCAATCATCATAGCACGGGTAGTTTCAAGAATATGACGATGCCTACGCTCGGCGACACCATTTTGAGCATGGGCGTCGGGACACGAGAACTGAGCGAGGGTACCCTGCTCAGCAAGGACACCACGCAGGTGCTAAGAGATATACTCTCCTACAGAATCAACACGAAACACACGAATAGGCATGGAATGCTGAGTACGAACCATGGCCGCAAAACGCTGATAAATAGAGAGCACCTCACTGCGAGAGCGCATAAAAAACAACCAGGTGTACCGTGAAAAATCATCAATGAATAAAATATAGTATCGATGGCCCCCTTTGGAAGCAAAGGGAGCCGAACCCCAAACATCAGAATGAACTAAATCAAAAGGTCGCTGAGATACAGACACACTAGTAGGATAGGGAAGCTGAATCTGTTTTCCTAACCTACAACCCTGACACGAATGTAAAGACACATCTCCTGAGACAAACCCCAGAAGACCACGACGAACTAAGGACGATAAACGGGAGCCACAAAGGTGACCCAGTCGATGATGCCACTGCTGAAAAGAGCTAGTGATAGAAGCAGCAACCGTAGAAGAACTAGTAGATGAAGTGTCAGTGGATGGAACGCGAAGCCAATCTAACTCCCATAGCCCCAGAGACTCAAGACTGCGAGGACCAGCTCCAACCAGGGCCTGGGTACGCGGTCCTGAACCGCACAAGAATCAGCGTCAAGAATGACACGATAACCAGAATCAGTAAGCTGACTAGCAGAGAAAAGGTTCATCTTAAGACTAGGAACATGATAAATGTCAGGAACAGAGAAAGATGAAGTAGAAAGGGTGCCTCGACTAGAAACAGGAAGAGAGGTACCATCAGCCGTGATAACATGAACAGGAGAAATAAGAGAGCGAAGAGCAGAAAGAATAGAGGACGCAGAAGTCATATGAAAAGAAGCTCCAGAATCCAGATACCACGGGGATGACGTACATTGGCTATGTAGAAGGTGGTGGTCGCGCGGTGCCAGAAGATCTAGGCACAGAACCAGCAGTACCCGACAAGGAAGAGCATGTAGCAGTGAGTAGACCACGAAGAATGTCCTGATCAGACAGTGCAATAGCAGAAGATCCTGAAAAACCAGCCTGCCTACGAGCATGGTACTGCTGACGTAAGCTAGGATCCCTCCTCCAGCAGCTAGAGACATCGTGGCCAGGCTTGCCACAGTAGGCACAGGGAATACGAGGAGGTGCTGTCATACCACAAGGCTGCTGAGGCTGACTCTGGCCCTGGACCGGAGGAGTAGAGAGTATCGGCGGTACTGGAGACCTCAACGAAGCCGACGGCACAGGAGGACCATGAGAAGCAAGTACGGAGGGAACCTCAAGAAGACCAGCACCACGAAGACGAGTCTCCTCAGCACGAAGCTCATAGAGCACCTCAGAGAGCAGAACACGACCACGGGCAAGCAGCTGGGCACGGCGCGGCTCAAACTTCTTACGGAGCCGCGACAAGAACTCAAAAACGCGCTGAAACTCCAGATCCGCGCGCACAGTCAGACAACAGCTATAGGTGGCATACACAGCTGTACAAAGAGAATCAAGCTGACGCCAAATAGTAGCACTCTAAGTATAGAACTCATCAACAGTAGAGTCACCCTGCTGAAGAGCATGCTCCTGGCGAACCACAGATAGGTAAAGAGCATCCCCAGACGGCTGATAGCGCTGACGAAGAAAAGCCCACTGAGCAGCAGCAGTGGGAAGACCGATGAACTCAGCAGCATACTGAGGCAGAATACTGGAAGTGAGAACAACAGCAGCACGAGCATCCTCATCTATCCATTGGGTGTAGTCAGTCAGATCCTGAGGAGCATCGGGGGCAAGGGCAATAGGTGACGTAGGAGCAGCGGGGCGCGGCGGACAGGAGACCTCGCCAGAAAGCACACCCCAAAGACGAAGACCGCGCATGTGGACGCGCATAAAGGCAGCGAAATCAAGATAATTCGCGCCATCAAAAATCACCGGGCAGCTAGGAATCGCAAGATAGCCCGATGAGGAAGACATTTTTTTTTGCTCTTTTTTTTACGAAATCAGATCTGATCTGATCAGATCCGCAACACGCAGCAACAGCCGCGGCGAACGGGGTCGATAGGCCGGACGGCGGCCGGGCGATGGCCGGGAAGCGGCCGGGAGGCGGCGACGGCCGGGAGGCGAACGGCGACAGGCCGGCGGGCGAGTAGGGCGGTCGGGCGGCGGCCGGGGCGGACCGGACGGGCGACAGCAACCGGAAAGGACGGGGCAAGCTTGCAGGAGGCGAGGGAGAGGCAGCGGCGGCGGCTAGGCGCGGCGGCAGGAAGCCGAGGCGGGCGGCGGCGGCGAGAAGAGAAGCTACCTTTAAGCTCTGATACCATGTTAGGGTAATAGACGAGGGAAACTATAATATATAAATATATACTCTAACACGTCGATCCTTTCAAGAGACTGGCGCACTGTATAGGAACACATCAGCATATTTACAGGCATGGGGACAGGGGAATGTGAAATTAAAAATCGCAATCGCCAACCTAGTCATACACTCATACTCCGTTTGGATGTAGCTCAGGAGAGGAGGCCACTGACAGAGGGAGAAAGGTGGATGAGAAGGACTCTAAATCATGCCGTATTAGGTCTGGCCTCCTTGGAGCGCACGATTGCGATGCAGAGATCTCGGATATGCTGGTTGAAGGAGGGAGATGCGAACACGCGACTGTTCCATGCCATGGCAAATGTCCGTATATATCTAAGAATCATATATCTTCTATCCGCGTGGGCAAAGAGACGGTTACCGATCAGGACCGCAAGGTGCGGGTGTTTACTGATGCTTATAGAGAATTGCTAGGAACGATTGAAAATTGAGAGTTTGGGTTGGACGCGAACGAGCTGAACATTGAGACGAGAGATCTATAGAGTCTAGATGGACTCTTCATCGAGAAGGAAGTTTGGGGAGTAATTAAGGAGCTGCCCCTAGATCGCGCCCCAGGCCCTTATGGTTTCATAGGTGCCTTCTACCAAGCGGCTTGGCCAGTCATCAAAAAGGATATCATGGCTGGGCTGCAAAAACTTGCAACTGGAGATGGGCGAGGATTCGTAAAATTGAATCGGGCACTAATCACCTTGATCCCTGAAAAGCAGGATGCATTGGATATTGGAGACTACCGACTGATCAGTTTAGTGCATAGTTTCGCCAAACTTTTCTCCAAGCTGTTAGCAAATCGGTTGAGGCCTAGGCTCGCGGAGTTAGAGAGCACCAACCAATCGGCCTTTGTCAGAGGGAGAAGTTTGCATGACAATTTTGTTTTGGCCAAGCAAGTGGCAAGGAAGATAAATCAAAGGAGATTGAAGGGAGTCCTCCTGAAATTAGACATATCCAGAGCCCTTGATTCCATCTCTTGGAGTTCTATGTTTGAGGTTTTGGAGAAGATGGGTTTCAGTACCATGTTCCTAAGGTGGTTGGCAATTTTAGTTTCCTCACCGTCCACCAAAATTACAGTCAATGGGGTGCCAGGAGAGAGTATCAATTATCAAACATGTGTGTGGACTACGACAAGGAGATCCCACATCTCCGATGTTGTTTGTCTTCGCTCAGAGAGTAGGCTTAGGGGTGTAGGGAGAGAGGGATTGTGTGTGTGGAGGGGTTCTTACCACACCCTGATTGTCCTCAATTAGGATGGTAATCTTGTAAATTTCTCTCTTCTGTAAAAAATATGGCATGCTTTTCGCATACTCATGAAAAAAGGATAATACAACTTGAAACTCCACTTGTCAAATTCCAAATTTTTGGCAAAGGACAAACTAGAAACCGACATGCCTTATTTGATAAACCAACATAGGACAAAAATACGCATGTGGTTGACCATCAAGTGTAGTACACATGTGCATAGAATAGAAATAGAAATTTGGTTGCACATAAGACCAAGCATCTCACTCACCTAAATGGATGGATGTGGTGTTAGAGCCATAGGGCTCCCAGACCAGTATAAATAGTTGAGATTCTACACCCCATGCCTCACAATTTGCCTGAGGAACTCAGACCAAAAATACACTCACTCACATTAGAGAGAGATATGAGAGAGTGAGCAAGAGAAAAAAAGATAGATAAGGGTAGGAATCATAGTGCAACATCAATAGTAGCATCTAGCACACTATTCATGGATTACTCATGTGCACACAATAATGAGGCATCACAGAAGCTTTCACATGAACACGACATAATGCCTAGCTAAGTATTACACACCTTCATGAAACCATTGATGCAATCACAAGAACAGTCTATACAAAATCAACTAAGAACTTAAATATAAACAAATACAATAAATAAACACGAAGCTCTGTCAGTTAAACACTAGAAGGGAAAGGACCAGTCAGTGAACACCTAAAAACTAAAAAATAACAACTACACTAAGACAAGAAGAAAAACACCTAACAAACCTAAGTATAAATCTTAACTAATTAAATTACAACTTAAGTTTTAGTAACATGAAGAAGCTAACTACTATAACCAAATGGATGATTAACATCAAGGTCAAGTCTAACCAGTAAATTAAACTACTAAGAACCCTAAACAACTAGCTAAGCAAGACCAACCATGACAAACAATAAAATAATTAAGAACTCTTGTCTCTAAATTAAAGCATACTAACCCAATAGCAAAATGAGAGAGAGTGATGGGTTCAGAGAGAGAGAGAGAGTAGAGGATTACCTTCATAAAGAGCGAGCCCCGCTCACCACTGACTGAGTCAAGGAAGACGACGAGCACGATGGCAATGATGGCATAGACATTATCCTGTGGAGGGCATCTCCATTTGCGCCAGGCCATGCCAGCAAGAGAGAGTAGTAGGGGAATTCATAGGTCTAGGGCCAACGTTGGAGCTCGAAGGCGGCACCATTCCAGAAACCAAGGGGTAGGGTTAGGATTGGGAACCACCAATGAGGAGCAAAAGAGGCAAATATAGTTGCATAGGAAGAGAGAGTATCGAGAGGGGACAGTGGAGACGCGGCGACGGAGACAACCAATGGCGGCTAGAATCGTCGAGGCGACGCCAATGGTGGCGTAGTCGCGGGTTAGAGCAAGCAAGTGAGGAAGGAGAGTGAGAGATGACTGGGTCGGGTCTAGCGGTTCTAGTCCAGCCATTTAAATGGTTGGGCTGACATGTGGGCCCAACGGGCATTTTGGTCATTTGCAAAATTTGGAAATATTAAAATAATTTTATCTCTAGCATATTTAGTCATAAAAATAAAATAAAAATACCTACTAGAAGGAAATTGAGTACAAAATCCAAAAATTATTTATCTAGATTTTTAATATACTTTTACTGTAGTGAAAATTTCAAGATACTAAATCACTTAAAAGAAATAGTTAGATATTCCTAAAACGATTTTTTTACACAATAATAATTAATAAATAAAACCAAAAGAATTTTTAAAGCAATATTCTTGAAATATGAAATTCCTAATAATAAACTCAAATAAATCCAAAATGAAAATAGATCAACAATAAATAAAAACAAATAAACCCTAAATGGGCAATTTGGTAGTTAAATCTAAAATAAGAAAATGTCCAAATAAGGGGGGGGGGGGGGTAATCCTTACAAGTTCAATCTTGCATGTCCATTCGAATACTTTCCAAAACTACTTTTCAAAAGTACTATCACTTGCATTCAAAAGGAAAAAAAAATACCGTTTTAAGAACGGAATGAATTACAAAAATGGTGGACGATGGAATTATGGTAGGAATACATGATGGGAAATCATGTGGGTGGAGATTTCATTGTATCGGGAAAGTAACCTAGGACTAACAACTATAGACATCGCTGACCACAGATTTTTTTTTTTTGAAATCGATAGGGCATGCAATATCAAGTGTTTATATTAGGATGCTAATAAAGCTAATGAAGTAAACACTGGATCTTGATGTACATATATATGGTAAAGAGATGTCTTGGGGGCCTGCAGTTTGCTTCAGATCCTCTGCTTCACGGTGTGACCATGAACTGCTTCGTCACATCTTTTGTGGTGTCTGAGGGAATCAAACCAATTTTTTTAGCGATATACAACTTCTCTTTCACATAATCATAATATGTCTTGGGTTTCCTTGCATGTCCTGTAACATACTCCTTGATTATCCGCTTTGCATATTCAGACGACTTTTCACAAATGCTACCCAAAAGGGGTTTATACATATTTTCCAACGGACGTACATTCGGCTCAAACTCAGCCTTGATTGCAAAAACGAAAGAGTACTTGGCATTGTTGAATAAATGCGTCAACGCATCCTTGAAACTCAGCTTGTCACAGGTAAGCAGCTTCCACATTTCAAAAAGGAAATCACCAAAGGGCCGAGACCAAATAAAATCAATGACCAAGCTGCGCCTAAATTCCATGCAGCCTGAGTTAACTAAAGTCTTGTAAACATTCGGATATAGTGTTGCAATCTTCAGCGTATGATAATGGAACAGTCTCTCAATTCTTAAGTCGTAGGTCCTCCTTGTTACATACCACTTAATCAACTCAGATTCACTGAGCAGTTTTTCCCAGAACTTGACATATTCCTGGTCACCCTCAAGCGTATTACAAGTTATGCGGTAATATTCCCAGTCCTCATACTTACCATTATTCTGCAGAGATCGTCGCGGCCGAGGGTGCTCTTCGCTGGGCTCTTGTCGCCTTCGTCTCCGGGCAGCGGTCTAGCGTCTCCCTGATTGAGGCCGGAGCGGCGGTGATGGCGCAGGTGCCGCGCGCGGAGGACAACTTCACTGTCCACCTGTCCTGGCCGGCTGATTTCCTTTTGGTCTGCAACAGTATGCGGGTGCGGGACGATATCATGGCGGCAGGGGTGATAGATGGCCGGGGTTTCTCCCTTCGGTTCTCGCCTTGGAACCGCCAGTTGCAAGCAGTGCGCCGGCCGCTCCGCTACCGGGCGCATCTCGAGCTCACCGGTATTCCCGCGCACGCATGGAATCGTACCACGGCGGTGGCGCTACTCGGTTCCGCGGCGTGGATTGAGCGCCTGGGTGCTACAACAGCTAGTCGCGAGGATCTGGGACATTTCCAGGTGGTGGCATGGATTGATAGTATCAGTCATCTACCGCCGGAGAAGGCCCTCCTCATTGTAGAGCCTGACGATTTGATGGAGGAAGATGACGGCCTGGTTCTCCCTGGAGATGCTCTCATTCCCTTGGAGAAGCTCATGCTCCGGTACGTCGTGAAGATTCGGCTAGTCCGAGCTGAAGACATGGCGACGGCGGGGCTCGACCCTCCACCGGGAGACGGAGGATACAATGACGAGGAGGACACGGGGAGGCGTGACAGAGGTGGCGGGCGAGATGGAGGTGACGTGCATGGTGGGCTTGACCGAGGCGCCGCGGCCAGGCCTGGGCCCCATGGTGACAGGCGTGGTGATGGGCCTGGGGATGCGGCACGCCGCCGGCGATCCTCCGACGTCGGTTGGGGTCGCAGCCGACGCGTCGCCATTGCTGCCCCCTTGGAGGTTTCACCATGGCCCGAGGTAGACGGAGAAGACCTGGAGGAAGAAGACGATGGCGGTTCAGAGGAGGACGAGTCTGGGGCCACGCTGTACAACTGTCCGGAATAGATTGGTCGCAGAGCGAACCGCCCCTGACCACCATTTCGGCTTTTGACCAAGAAAAGGCAAAGTGTGGGCCGCGTCGCACGCTTTTTTTGACCGAGACCACCTCCTCGCCTGTGGATTCAAACGGGTTGGAAAACGAGCGGGCGGAAGGCGTTGCAGGGGAGCGGGAAAGCTGGCCTTATCTGCATGCAACGGGTCCCACCACCAATGTAGCTTGTTCTCAACCACATTTGGTTCGCATGCATGGTAGGGAGACAACTGCTGACCTGCTGCGTGTTGCTGTGGACCAAGAATTTGACACACCCGTGCTCAATACTCCTAGCCAGGTGGGGCCCGTGCTGATCCCCATAAGATCAGACGCTGCTTCTGTGGACCAGGAAAAGGGCGCAGTCACGTCAGCTGTTTCCTTTTTGGCGGTCGTGGAACCTGCCAATCTTGTGGACCGCGAGGACTCGATTCAAATCAGTTCGGGCCGCCAGCTACACTCGTCTGGCCTAATATCTCCGCTAGTTGACACCTGCTGGACAATGTCCTCCGATCAGCAGGATTCCCCCAGATCAGTGCTTGACCTGATGGATGTTTTCTCAGTCAGCTTGTCCTCCGTGGACGTGGATTCAGATCAACGGGCGGGGCCCCGAGATCACGGTCGCTAGTGCTACAACTGTGGTGACACGTAGCCCTGCTGCCTTCTGTGAGGCCTGCAAGCAACCCATCAACACTGTCCTGAGCAGGCTGGTAGCCAAGCGTTGCCGCAACAAGAGGAAGTACTCGGGGCCGGTGAGAAGGAGTGGGCACATCCGTGGACGCTTTGCCCCGGGCACCCCGATCCGGCAGCAGCAACGCACCCTCATCACCAGACTGGGGATTGCTAGGGAGGGCGAGGTGATTGGCGACGAAGCTTTGGATGACTACCTGGACCTGTTCGCGAGGCCCCTACGTCAGCAACACATCGATGTGGTACTTCGCTTGTTTGGGTGGATGCCTGAGGCCCTGCCCATGTTTGACGATGCACCGGTGGAGTGCCTAGTTTGAGTAGCGACCGCCCAATCTTGATCCCTCACCATATTTTCTCTTTTTGTAATAATGGATGATCCGGACTTCTCCATTGGAATTTGGAACGCGCGTGGTTTAAACTCCCCGGCTCGTCGCTTAGAAGTTTCGCGGGTTCTATCCCCAGCTCGAGCCGTTGTGGTGTGCTTGCAGGAGACCAAGATGGCGGTAATCTCAGATCGCGTGGTGAGGGATTGCCTTGGCCCCTCCTACGACAAGTTTTTCTTCTTGCCGGCGATAGGGACCCGTGGTGGAATCCTTCTTGCATGGCAATCTAGCCTGGTATCCGTCACTCACCCCCACTACACTGACAATGCAATCACTGCTCGCATTTCTACAGGTGTGGATCACAGTTCGTGGTTCATTGGTGTGTACGGCCCCCAGAGCGACGTGGACAAGCGTGCCTTCCTCCAAGAGTTGCAAGACATCAGGGACCTGCACGCCGATCCGTGGATCATTGCCGGTGACTTCAACCTCATCCTCAATCCGGAGGATAAGAACCAAGGGACCCTGCATCGCCGCATGATGGCCAAGTTTAGGCGGACCCTTGCGGTTCTAGAGCTCAAGGAGCTCTACCTCAACGGCCGCAGATTCACGTGGACAAATGAACGGGAACGCCCCACTTTGGAGAGACTAGACAGGGTCTTCGCGACAGTGGACTGGGAGGCGCGCTACCCCGATGCTTTCCTCTCGGCTATGTCCTCAGGCCCGTCAGACCATTGCCCCTTGGTGTTGTGCCTTGCCCCAGACCTTCAACTGGACGACGTTTCCAGTTTCAGTCCTTCTGGCCCAAAGCTGATGGCTTCCTAGAAGTGGTGCAGGAAGCGTGGGCCTCACAACAGTGGGAGCCGAACCCCTTCAAGAGACTCGATGCAAAATTGCGAGTTGTGGCTAAAAGACTTTCTTGTTGGAGCTCCAAATTCATCGGGAATGTTAAGATACAGATCCTCCTAGCCACAGAGTTGATCCTCCGCTTTGATGTTGCCATGGAGAGTAGACAGCTGTCGCCTCAGGAGCGTGGACTGCGTTGCCTTCTCAAGAAGAAGCTCCTGGGACTAGCTTCCCTTGAGAGGACGCTGGCACGACAAAGATCGAGGATCCTCTGGCTACGAGAGGGAGATGCATGCACTCGCTTTTTCCACACTCATGCCAGCCATCGGAGGCGTAAGAACTTCATAAATCATCTCCTGGTGGACAATGTGCGGATCTCGGACCACGCAGAGAAGGCAGAAGCCGTGGACACTTTCTTCGAGAACCTGCTCGGTGTGGCAAGAGACGGGGCGTACTCTTTGGACTTGGACTTCTTAGGTGTACAATCGGTTGATCTCCAACACATTGACAGTGCATTCACGGAGGAGGAAGTTTTGGCAGCCATCAGAGGCATGTCGTTGGACAAGTGCCCTGGACCTGATGGATTCTCTGCCCGCTTCTACGTATCTTGTTGGAGCATCATCAAGGAGGATGTTATGGATGCTTTCCACTCACTCTCTAGGCTGGATAGCCGTAGGTTTGGATCGGTAAACAGTGCTTTGGTTACTCTCCTACCCAAGAAGCCAGGCGCCGAAGAAGTGCGGGACTTCCGACCGATCAGTCTGATTCACGGAATCGCTAAGTGGGTGGCAAAGGTGATTGCCAACCGTGTTGCCCCGATCCTCCCACAACTAGTGGGGGTGCATCAGAGTGCTTTCGTGCGTGGACGGTGTTTGCACGACAACTTCATGATGGTGCAGGGGACAGCCCGCAAGCTACACACCAGCAAGACTCCAGCGGTGCTACTCAAGCTGGACATCACCAAAGCTTTTGACACTGTGGACTGGGCCTTCCTGTTGGAAGTGCTAAGGAAGTTGGGGTTTGGAGAGCGCCTCCTCACGTGCATATGCGCGCTACTCTCCACAGCCTCCACACGTGTCTTGATGAACGGGTGCCCAGGGGCGAAGGTGGCCAACAGGCGTGGCCTTTGGCAAGGAGACCCGCTCTCCCCACAGCTTTTCATCCTGATCATGGAGGTTTTCCACCTAATGGTCGTAAAGGCAGAGGCTCAGGGACTGCTCACACGACTTGCAGCCACAGGCCCCCAACACCGCACATCGATTTACGCTGACGATGTGGTCACCTTCCTAAGGCCATCAGCGGTGGATTTCCAGGTGATCTCCGGGATCATCGAGGACTTTGGGGAGGCTTCTGGTCTCCGTGCCAACCTCGACAAATGCTCGGCCAACCTGATTAGGTGCTCGGTTCAGGACAGAGACCTGGTGGAGCGGGAGTTGCACTGCCCCATCAAGCAGTTCCCCCTCCGCTATCTAGGGTTACCACTCTCCCAGTGGAAGCCGTCGGCAGCGCAGCTCCAAGCGCTGGTAGATCTGGTGGCCGCCAAATTGCCATCTTGGAAAGCCTCCATGCTCAACAGAGGGGGGCGGGTCGAACTCGTCAAGACAACTTTATCCGCCATGCCTATTTTTGCCATGATGTCCCTCGATATTCCCATAGAGATTATCACCACCATCGAGAAGATCATCCGCGGGTTCCTCTGGAAGGGGAGGAAAGACATACACGGCGGGCACTGCCTAGTGGCTTGGGACAGGGTGTGCATGCCCAAAGAGCTAGGAGGGCTTGGCATCCCCAACCTGCGCCTCATGAACATCGCTTTGAGAGCCAGATGGTTGTGGTTGAAGCGCGTGGAGGTGGATAGGCCATGGCATGGCCTCGACATCCGTGTCCCAGAGCTCTCGAGGCGTCTCTTCAAAGCGGCGACTTCCTTGGTGATTGGGGATGGTGCGTCTACTTTCTTTTGGACGGACAAGTGGCTCCCATGCGGGCGGCTCTGTGATGTGGCACCAAGCCTCTTTGCTGCGGTCCCACCAAGCGCAGTATCCACGCGGCGTGTGTGCGAAGGTCTTGCAGGGGGTTGGCTGCATGATATCACCCCGGATCTTGGCGCAGCAGCCATCAGGGAGCTCCTTGAAGTGGCAGACCGTATTGAAGCAATCACCCTGACAAAGGGATCGCAGGACGTCCTCAAGTGGAACTGCGACCCAAGTAACTGCTACACGGCCCGATCTTGCTACCTGGCCCTCTTTGCCGGGCGGACTTCTATGGCAGGGGCCCTTCAGATCTGGCGCTCCCGAGCCCCTACTAGTTGCAAGGTGACCCTTTGGTTAGCCGTGAGAAACAGGTGCTGGACCGCCGATCGGCTTAGCCGGCGTGGCCTCCAACATCCGGCGGCCTGCCCCTTCTGCGACCAGTGTGGAGAGACCATTGATCACCTTTTCATGGGTTGCGTCCTGGCCCGCGAGGTTTGGGCAGCCTGCCTGGACTGGTGGAACAAGAGACACTGGATGCCGGAGCACGATTCCAAGTTTGTTGCTTGGCTCCAAGATAAGCGGGGCGGCAAGGACCGCGAGCGCGATCTCTGGACAAGAATCGCTTTGGTTTGCTGGACGCTATGGCGCCACCGGAACGACATGGTCTTCGAAGGGGCCGCTCCCTCTCCTAGTGAGGTCATCCGTAAGATCACCACGGAGGCAAACATCTGGAGGACTGCTCGGCTTTTCCGCGACTGTCTAGGACAGGTAGATAGGTGGAGATGCCGCGAGTGGTTGTTTAGGTTATGTGTGTGCCGTCTTTATGATGGCGTGGAGTTGTATCCCTGACGTCTATGCCACGGTGCGTTGTAAAACTTGGCCGCTTGGTCCTCTTTCTATGAAAACGATACGTGCTGGTAGTCCTGAAAATGAACATATCGGCAGTATACAGGATCGAAGTACCATTCGTAACTGACCTCATAATGCAAATAGTACTCATTGGCTTCGAGATCGTCAGCAGCGAACTCCTCTAACAGTGTTGCATCGTCCATATCCTGGTATTTCTCCTCATGAGCTCTGATGCGACACAGCGCGAGGCGTTGGTTCAACACTTTCTGCTGCTTCTCGTCGTGGAAACTAAAAGACTCATCATCAATAGCACCTCCGTAGTAGACAAAGGGGAAGTCCTTCAACCGCTGGAGATAACCATAGATCTCTTTCACGAGCTTATCATCGTCCCAGTCAAGGCCTTCCATTTCCACAATCTTGCCATCCTCCCAGTCATTGCCGTCGATTTCCTCTCGCGCTTGTTCTTGCCCGCCGGCAATCTTGCCAGAAGAATACTCACCAGAAGTAGATGTGCTTTGGGTCTTTGTCTTCTTTTGACCGGTCCATGAGCATGTAGGCTCCTTTACAGCAGCCTGCGCCCCCCCGAGGTTTTTCCCCTTTCCGGCAGCAGCAGAGGCTTCGAGATCAGGGTCACCAGCAGCAGCAGAGGCTTCACCGGCGGCGCGCGCACGATGATAGCGGCCACTCTCCATGTGCGATCCAAGACACCGCAGGTTCCTTGTCTAATCTCTACGCGAATCTCCAAACCCTAACCTGTCTCTTATCCTGCGGGCACGATCAATCTAGGGGATAATTGGGATTTGATTGGTGAAGAAGGTGAGGATCGGTTTGGCGGAGATCCAGAGCAGGCCTACTTGTGGATCAGACTTTCGTGTATGTTGGATCCAGGGCATCTCTAGCAGATCTCCAATATCGGCATGCAAACGCGGAGGGTCAATATGGGGTTTCGGCCCCTTTTTTTTAAAGCCAGACCAGACCCCGCATCGATGGTCTGGCTCGAAAAATATATCTAGGCCGCAGTCTAAATCACTAAAACATCCGCATATATAGCGATCGGCGAGACGGATTGGGGCCAACCCCTATCCGCTCCTCCGCCTCTTCGTCTCCCATCGACGTCAAATTGTCGTCTCTCCGGCGAGCAATTGACGCGGTAGAGTGTAGATCGAGCGTCTCCACCTCCCGCTGGCGATGATGGTGGCAGGGCGGGCGCGGGGGCGGCCAGGTGGGCCGCCGACGGATGCTCCACCGAGCGCGGTGGGAGCTCCACTGCTCCTCCCGCCGACGAGAAGACCGATGAGGAGAAGGTGAAGTCGAACACGGCGTGCATCCGCGGTAGTTACCGCTACCGCAAGTATGGCGTCGCCGCGCCGCCCGCCTTCGCCAAGCGCGAGTCGAAGCGGTACCGCCGCGCTGCCTCCTCTTCCGTGGCCTCGTCGTCCTCGGCGCCGCCTCCTCTTCCGACGGTGTTGGTGGTGAAGGCGGAGGACGCCGAGCCAGAACTGGAGCCGCCGCGCCTCCCTCACTTCGCCCCGGGCGACTACCTCGACGACGAGCAGTTTAAGCTCCTCCTCCCGCTAATCGGCATCAATGCGGGCCTCGCGTCGGGCGACTTCATCGCGGAGCACGAGCTTGACACCGTCCTCGGCCTCGTCCCGCGCTCCAGCCAACAAGACACGGACAAGCTCGCCGAATGGAGGCACATCTTCATCGACCTCGTCAACGACGAGGAGTGAGGAGCCGACGCGCCGCCGCCACAGCATAGGGCTCCGGTGAGTATCCTGGTGCCGATTTTACTGCAAGGTAGTGTCGTGGCGGCGGATATTGTAGTTGCTTTTGATGTATAGTCGAATTTAGGACCAATGCAAGCATGAACTCTCTGATCGAACTGTACTTCCGTCATGCGCGTGTTTTTTTTAATTTACAGTTTCATATGGCGTATCTGAACTATGTGCGTGCTGTTCGAACCCCAAATCCGCGTTGGGATGCCCTGGATACGCGGATTTGGGATTTGGGGTTTGCCGTATCTGCTAGAGATGCTTTTATTGGTGTTATTGGGCGAGCGAGGCAAAAAATAACTTCTTTTTTTCGTATGTCGTGGTATGCTAAGTTAGGGTGTGATTCAAAAAGAAAACCAGCGGGTGAAAGTGATGACATAAGATATCAAAAGGGATGATAATTAAAGATAGGTCTCTCGACTGAAACTCGTTACAAAGGGTGGATAACGGGTTCATGAAGAGGGACTTGACATGACTTGGATATCCTTGATGTGGGTCCATATCTAAGGAAGTGTGGATTAGAGAAATAACACCAATGCGGTATGTGGAAAAGATAGCGCACCTCTTGACAGTATATAAATGTGACATGTTACTCTCTATCCTAGGAAAAAATACGAACACAGTGTGAAAATAAACTCCATGAAGTTTTAATAACCCGTGAAGACTGACGGACTTAGTTTTTTAATAAAAATAAAACTTACATTTTCAACAAACCATTTTTAAAAATTGCACAAGCCTAGGATTCTTATCCATGGTTGTAGAAAGAGCATAAACAACCACCCTAAAACTTGCTGAGTATGTTGATACTTGAACATATATATTTAACCCTTTCTTAGGTTGTGAGTAAACAAGGAGGCCGATCAAGGAAGAAGAATTCAACAATAGGGTATCCGACTTCTATGTAACTTTAGAGGTGTAGATCTAGTAGAAAACTAGAGATGTAGATATAGGATCCAATAAAGCAAGCATAGGTTGATGAGATCTCAATAGAGTAGCTTAGTGAGTAAGGTTGCGAGATCTTATGGTATTAAGCTTAGTAGTACTATTTCCTAGGAACCTATTTTATTTGGATTTGAATCGACATATGAATCCTCATTGGACCGAGTAGGATCTTAGAGCTTTTGTACACTTTTGGATCTTGATAATGAATATATAAGAAGTTGAACACGTAATGTTTCTATTATACCACATTGAGGGATGTAATATTTATGAAAGAGAAATTTCGTGGGTGTTATATTAATAACTTGTACACTACAATTTGTAGTGGTGTACTAGGTCACCGCAATTGGCATTAGAGAAATTGCTTTGACCTTAGGTTGGAATAGTAAGAAGATGAAGCATGTAGGTAGTAGGGCGTTAGTAAAGAGTTTTCTAATAATGTGATTTATATTAAAATGATAATATCTGTGTCACACTATTAGTGCTATAATTCTTTATTTAGGAACTAGTACTTAATAGTTCGATGCCAAAATAGGAAGTTAGGGTTCAAGATACAAGTCTAGCAGAGTACCGGGGGAGTAGACCGGTGTGTTGCATGTAACTACCTCGGTGAATTACGCTCTTAGTTACAAGCCTGGATGAGTGGAAATGGTTAAAATAGTACGGTGGGGCCAAATGCCACTCACAGGTAGACCTTTCGGCCGTCCTAACCATTTCCAAACATCGGGATAAGAACGAGCGGCGTAATCGGCAGGCGAAGGGATCAACTACATACACAAATGAGTATGTATGCAAGCCACCATACAACAGTCCTCAGAGCCATTCCATCTAAAAGAAATAGAAATATTGCAACGCCATACGGCAAGATCCAAATATCCTAGATAGATATAATAGTTTAGGATATCTCCTCATACATCAAACATCAGAGTATCAGGCGGAAGCGGAAGACAAAATCCGAGTACGGATAAGAAGCAAATCGGCATAAGATGCCCCATAAATAAGCAGATCCCGCCCACAGATCTCACGGATCCCCGTTCCCGGAATCTCTACACTGAATGATCGTTGCCCGCATCGTCAGTCTCCTCCACCCAGTATCCATCTTGCGAGTTCACCTGTTCATCTGAATCAAACAATTTATCGTGTGAGACCCTAGGGGTACTCAGCAAGTCTTTATGCCTCTAAAGGGGACACAACATGGGGTGACGCAATTGCAGCAAAAGATAAACCCTAGCAATTCTATAGATACTCGCTAACCATCCGCCTAATCAGAGATAGACGGATGTCCGTGAATTAGTAACAACAGTTATAACAGTAATATCCACAGATCCATCCTCCTCCTCGCTTACCAACGAGGAAGCGGACGAACAACCCCCCATCCGTTGGTAGTTTTATTATCCATTCCATGAGTGTTGTACTATTTACTAGTCAGGTACTTAGTCAAATTAATAGCGGTACTTTAGTTATGCTTGTCTATGATCGAGAAACTGTGCTCCAAGTCATCCATAACCGCGGACACGGCTTTCAGAAAGTTTTACCCTGCAGGGGTGCACAAATAGCAACACACACTCGATCAACCTCGGAAAAACCAAATCAAAACCCAACGAGGCAGTCACGACAAAGCGATCACAGGATTCAGAAATATTTCAGGGGGCCACCCCATTAAGCTACCCGCAACGAAGCTGGCCGGCTACGAAACGGACTCAAGGTTTGTGTGGACGGCTGTAAACGACTAGGAACCCGAAAGTGTGACTGGGCTTGTCGATACAGCTAAAATGTGTCACGGCCCTAAACAGTACAGGTGTAGTACATCGTACAATTTAAAATAAAGGAGTAAAGC
The DNA here is from genome assembly GCA_916181665.1 of Avena sativa. Lineage (NCBI taxonomy): Eukaryota > Viridiplantae > Streptophyta > Magnoliopsida > Poales > Poaceae > Avena > Avena sativa. The sequence continues at coordinate 328,642,186 of OV702295.1, read as the reverse complement.
ATGGCATAAGTACAGGATAGTAAATAAAACCTCAAACTAGTTTGTGGCCCCAAGAAATAAGAATGAATCAAGCTCTGGCTCAGGGGGGGTTCATAAGCCTCCCGGATGTGGATAGCGCGAATATTCAAGGAACAGGAATCAAGTACTCGGGGTCCTACGGGACACAAGTGAGCCTGAAAAACCAAATAGCAAATATGGCTCACCGATGCCACTTTCATTAGTTATCCCATTACTACTCAGATTAAGTTGTATAGGTACCTCGTTATCCAACAGACACTCACATACCCTACACATGCTGTTCTACGACTCGCATGGCTCAAACAACTCCTGTAGTAATGGCTCATGGGATGGAGGAACAAGCTTCGGTGGGGTTTAAAAGTAAAGGCTATGCAATACTTGGGATTCAATTTAATGCAATCGCGACTCAATGATGCAAGAATAAGATAGAGGCAATAGGTACTATATGTATGCAAGCATGTGGTAGTGCTTGCCTGGCAGCTCAGTTGAAGCGAGAGAAGGATCTGGGTAGTGCTCCTGGTTCTCTTGGTATATCCCCTGCTCAGCGTCTATTCGAAGAAGAACCAAACAAACAAGGGCCAACATAAATAAAGTGCACAAGCATATGGATAAATGCGACAAGCAACCAATCATGCCATGATGAATGATGCACAATTTGCATGGCAATACAGTAGCATGGCATGGGTGAGGTGTGGAATACAAGAATAAACCATTTTATTGAGTCTTATCCTCATTTTATCCCCATATTAGTTGCTGTATACTTTATATTTATATGATGCATGCCTCAAAACAAATCAAGGAATGCATAAACAGAAAAGGTCTTGTCGAGCTAATCATTTTAGACATATCATTTGTTAAATTTGGAGTTATAAAACAAAAGTTATTATTTAATTAAGACAAAAGGGCATTTTAATGTAATTTTAAACAACTTGGAAAATAAAGTGTTCAAAATATATTTTGAATGGCATATTTGAATTCCTCATATTTTTCTGATTTGAAAACATATATTATTTATATTATTTGGATTTGTATTTTGAAAGTTATTTAAAAACAGAATTAAAATTTGAATTTGAATTAATTTGAAAATGTTTGAATTAACACAGAACTGCAGAAATACTTTTTCTACTCAGGTGAAGTTAGCCTCAGCCAATGACAGGTGGGCCACTGGCTGACTAGGACCAAACGCGCACAAAGAAGAGTTTCCTCACCGCGGAAGTGCCCAGCCCGTGACACTGACAGATGGGACCCGCTGGCTCGCAGGCCCACTTGACAGAGAGAGGTGGAGAACTGACCACGTGGCGCTGTGAGGGAGTGCGGGTTGAGGCTGAAGAGCTGGGAGGGGTCTTTTGCAAGATTGAACGGCGGCTGACTGGTGGGCCAAAAGGTACCGCGGGTTGAGACGAGAAAACCAAAAAGGGGTTATTCGCAAAATGGCCACGTGCCCGTACTGTTCCTCTTCTCCGCGCTGGTGACCGATCGGTGCGCGGCCGACGCAGGCGCGGCGCGAGGGGGGTTCGATCCGGGGACCTAGGGCTCGCGCGCGGAGGGCGGAGCCACTGCGGTGGCCTGGGTTTGGTGACAGCATGGCGGTTGGGGCCTAGATAGGCTATCTGCGAGGCGCTACGCCGCGTGAACGCAGCGACCGCCGGCGCGCATTGGGTGCTCGGAGTAAGGACCGGCGAGGCTAGGGCGGCACGGCGAGGCTGACCATGTCAGGGAGGTCAGGGAGCTCACCGTGGGGTGATCGGTGTGGTCGGATCGACTCGGGGCGCAGGGGATCGGCGACGACGCAGACGGACCGGAGCTAGGGTTTCGCGTCGGCCTCGGCGTGGCGCAGCGGTTCTGGGGATCCTCCTTCTCGGATCCGCGTACAGGGTGGAGCAGAGGGCTGGCCTTGGTCTTCCAGGCCTCCTCCTCGACGCGCTTGACGGCCGGAGCAACGTAGACGTCGAGGTGCTGGCGGCGGCGGCGTTGGCTGTTGGTGGCCAGAGCGGTAGGAGGGGAAGGAGGGGGCGCTCTGGGGCGGATCTGGGCGAGGCAGTGGTGCCGTGAGGTGGTGGGAAAAGGAGGGAGGGGAGAGGAGGTGCCGTGGGGGATTGGGTAGGGTTAAAGGTGGCTCGGCCACCTTTTTCTCCTTCCTCCTTCACGTGCTCGGTTGGGGCAGGGGCAGGGCAGGTAGGCAGCTGGCAGGTGGGGCAAGGTGAGGCCAGGGAGGGAGGGGGAGGCTCGGGCTGGTGCTGCTGAGGCAGGGAGAGAGAGCTAGAGAGAGAGGGGTAGGCTCGGGTTAGAGCTAGGGTTGGAGGGGAGGCTCGGCTAGGGTTTTGTGTGGGGGTAGCTAGGTGGGTCCAGGGTGGTCAGGTGGGGCCTGCAGGGCAGAGAGAGGAGAGAGGCCGAGAGACGGTAGGTGGTTAGCTAGGGTAGGTCATGGTTTAGGGTTTAGGAGAGAGGGGGGTATGGTGGATGGTGGAAGTGGGTTAGATGATTAGGGTTAGGGTTTAACTAGGCTAGAGAGAGAGATGAGAGAGGGGGCTTAGGTCTAGATACTCCACAAGATCAAGCATGAGGGAAAAAGAGATGGAGAGGGTTGTGTAAGAGCAAAAGAAGAGAGCTAAAAAGAAAAGGAATACTCCACTTTAAAATCCAAGAAATAAAACCCAAAGAAAGGATTTGGTAGAGATCTTGCATGGCCCATGCATGAGTAGTAAATGCCATGTTTATTATTGTGAAAACAATTGTAAAAGATTATAGGCATTTATTAACACATGCATTTCCAACATGGAATTAAGGCCAAGCCAAAAGAAATGAAAGGATGCCCCATGTGGAGTAGTTGGAGATGGCCATGTTTGAAATAAAATGGGACATGCTAGTGTGTATGTTCCACTAGATGATTACTAGTCCCAAAAATATTCCCACATGAGCATAAATCCATAATAATCCATATGGTAGCTAGGAAAAAGGTTCCACTCACAAGGCATGCAAAAGTGGCCATGTGGCTCTCATATATCAATAATGTGAAAACAACATGATGCTAAGATGAGAGCATGTGGAAATAGAATTGGATCCATCCCAACCCATATGAGCTAGAGGTAAAACCCAATAAAGTGTAAAGCTCATATTTAGTTGGATGGTGGAATTATAAGGTGGTGAAAGAAAAGGTGGTGGAGTGGAATAAAAGATATGCCCCCAACTCAACTTGGGCATTAAACAATATATCAAGATCCAAATACAATATCAAGAGGCAAATACAATTAACAATGCATATGAGAGAAGAACCAAAACAAAAAGGGTTTTATATGATGCTCAAATGCAAGGTGGCATGATGACATGAGCATGATATAATTATGATGCAACAATTATATATATGAAGTAGCCATTATATAGACTAGGCTAGTAGCATTGCAATTGTTAGACAATTGGGATGCTACATTGCATCACTTGTTATTTGAGTTGGGATACAAGACACCAGTTCCAGTCAAAGTCTTTGCATACTTGGATGGGATAACTCTTACAAAATATCGTGTTGCAATCCAGTTACCTAATGAGTTAGGAATGAGAGTTATGACGTCTTACAATGAAGCTAGAAGTAGTGATTTGGATTATTAGATTGTTGTGATCGAGGCTATCGCTAGCATTAGGGAGTTTAAGTAAATGAAGTTGTTCGGGTCAGTATTTACACCGATGTCCTATGGTGGGGAATAGGATCGCAATGAAGTAGATCATCTCACATTTGTTAAGGCACATACTGAACATGCAACTCGGTACATGGACCACCATGTGTCATTCATCTGTCTTTCTTCAAAACCCATAGAACTTTGGTGGCTGAAGTATAAACAATTTTGAAAGATTTTATGGAATAGAATAAATTTGCAGCATTGGGGAATAGGATGAATAGTGACGCCAAACTTAATGAATTAAAATTCCCCGCCTATACTTTCATGGATATGAAGGAGGAGGAAGATCCAGAATCCGTAATACCCTGTAATATGTTGAGTATCTAGGCAATGTTTTCAGGCGAGCATTCTCCCCCTTTCTACCTATTTTACCTTTCTAGTCTTTATTTCCTCCTGTTGATCTATTGCTATCTGTGTTGCGATGCTTTACTTTTCGTATCCGTGATATCCCTTGCAGCCTTTTATTGCCTTGGACACATCCTATTACCTGTTGTTTGGTAGATAATCATCCTTGCGTGTCGTAGTTGCTTGCCCAAGTGCTGTTGCGAGTCGTCAAGTACCACATTTGTTGGAAGACTGCCATATGCTTTATGTTGGAGATGATCATGGCTTTAATTATCGTTTAATAACTAAAATTGAAGTAGGTAAATAATGCAGAGGCACAGGTGGACAATAGATGTTATTTGGTTTTTAACCGTCCAATTGTGTCCCGTAGGACCCCGAGTTCTTGACACCTATTCCGAGATCGAGCGCGCTAACCATGGGTGGGGTGTGTGGGCACCCCCATCGATTAGTACCTGATTTCAAAGTACTGTACCGGGGGCCACAAAGTAGTTTGGGGCTTTATTACTATCATGTACTTATGCCATGCTTTACTGCTTTATTTACGATTGCGCGTGGAGCGCCTGTACTGTTTTGGAACCAATGTGGAATGTTTTCGCGGTATCGACAAGCCCGGTCACACTTTTGGGTTCCCAGTCGTTTACAGCCATTGTCACAAACCTCTGGGTCCGTCTCGGAGACCGGCCGACTTCGTTACGGGTAGCTTAGTGGGGTGACCCCCATGTGCTTGCTTTGGGTCTGGGAAACGTCGTGTCCGAAACCCCGTCGACATACCGTTGGGTGTATGTTTTGTGATCTTGTACCTACCTGATCTGACAACAAGGGTGTAGTGCGTGTGGAAATTTTGGTGCACCCCTGCAGGGTTAAATCTTTTCGAGAAGCCGTGTCCGCGGTTATGGACGACTTGGAGCACAGTTCTCGATCATAGACAACTATAACTAAAGTTTACTGTTATAATTTGACTTGTATCCGATGTGACTAGTAATCAGCTTCACTACAACGGAATGGCTAAATAAAAGTACCAACAACTGCTGGGTTTGGGATATCTCATGCTAATTGTATCTGACTAGTAAGTGTTGCAACTACAACAGAATGGTTAATTAAAAGTGCCCACTGCTTATTATATCAGGATGATTATCTATACCTGTCTAGTAATTGCTGCAACGATAATTGAATAAATAAAACTGCCAACTGTGTGAGTTCCTCGGTTGACTTCCTCGTTTGGTCTCGAGGGGGAAACACCAGGATGGGTATGCTTGGTGATAGTTTCAGGTTGGATCCGAATAGGCCTTTATTATCCCTAGCTGATAGCCGCCAGTTGTATTGAGTCTCTATAGGTTGTTTAGCGCATGCTTCGCTGCCGCTTCAGTCCACCATACCTATGTAGGCGAGGACCGCCGAATTCTAGTCTCGCCGTGTACTGGCCTCAGTACTGACCGCTCTCTTTTTCCTTTGCCCTTTGTCGGCACCCCTTTTGTTTAAGCAGGTTTTGAGATCGACGTCGTTAGCAGGGATACCCTTCCGGCTTGGCCTGAGCAGGGTTATGGACACCATTGGTTATTCTTCAGGGCTCTTAGTTCAATTTGCATCTTGTCCGTACTCGGATGTTGTATCGTTTTAAAAGTGATTTGGATCTTTGTATTGTATTTCTGTATTCTTGACTCATGGAGTCGTTGTTGTATATATCTGTTTTGTGGGTTTCATCGTGGACTATTTTGTAATGATATTACTTCGTTTTCCACCCGCACGCAAGTGCCTGGTGGGCACCTTTGAATCGTTTCTATGCGGGTTTGGCGAGAATCGCTAAGACTTGCATAGGACCGATTCTGAGGGTGTTACACAAGTGCTAGTGTGACCAATGATCAAGATGGAAATAAGACAACATATATGCATTGGATCATGACCAGGTGATCAAAAACAAAATAACAGAAGAATAGTGATATTAGAAACAATAGGCTGTAGAGACAAAGATCATAGACTCTAGCAAATAAAATTAACTAGTGACTTACCTATGAAAACCAATGAATCTATATCTAGCATTGGATTCTTTTAAAAAATCAAACATAAATGGTTTATCTTGAACACTGATATAGTTCATAGAATTATTTTAAATTCCACTTAAGAACATAAACTAACATGCCAACAAGCTTTAGTAACAAAAGGCTATTCGCCGTTGGCTCTGTCCTAGGCCGTGGATGTTGCTTGGTGACTTCAACATCATCCTCAACGCATCCGATAAGAATAATGCGAATCTGGACAGGAACATGATGACCCGTTTCAGGAGCTTTGCCTAACAGCACGAGCTTAAGGACCTATACAAGCATGGGAGACTATACACATGGAGCAACGAACGGGAGGAGCCCACCATGACAAGGATAGATAGAGTACTTGTATCGATGGATTGGGATTTACAAAACCCGGACTAGGTATTGCAAGCATTCTGAACACCTCCGACCACGCCCCACTGCACTTGTCGCTGAACGCAGCGTTCTGAATGAGAAAGAGATTCCAATTTGAGATATGCTTGTTGAAATTGGAGGGGTTCTCGGAGGCAGTCGTAGAAGCCTAGAAGTGCGACCAGAGGATCCTCGATCCTTTCAAGAGACTGGCGCACTGTATAGGAACACATCAGCATATTTACAGGCATGGGGACAGAGGAAAATTGGGAATGTGAAATTAAAAATCGCAATCGCCAACCTAGTCATACACTCATACTCCGTTTGGATGTAGCTCAGGAGAGGAGGCCACTGACAGAGGGAGAAAGGTGGATGAGAAGGACTCTAAAGCATGCCGTATTAGGTCTGACCACCTTGGAGCGCACGATTGCGATGCAGAGATCTCGGATACGCTGGTTGAAGGAGGGAGATGCGAACACGCGACTGTTCCATGCCGTGGCAAATGTCCGTATATATCTAAGAATCATATATCTTCTATCCGGGTGGGCAAAGAGACGGTTAAGGTGCGGGTGTTTACTGATGCTTATAGAGAATTGCTAGGAACGATTCAAAATTGAGAGTTTGGGTTGGACGCGAACGAGCTGAACATTGAGACAAGAGATCTATAGAGTCTAGATGGTCTCTTCACCGAGAAGGAAGTTTGGGGAGTAATTAAGGAGCTGCCCCTAGATCGCGCCCCAGGCCCTAATGGTTTCATAGGTGCCTTCTACCAAGCGGCTTGGCCAGTCATCAAAAAGGATATCATGGCTGGGCTGCAAAAACTTGCAACTGGAGATGGGCGAGGATTCGTAAAATTGAATCGGGCACTAATCACCTTGATCCCTGAAAAGCAGGATGCATTGGATATTGGAGACTACCGACTGATCAGTTTAGTCCATAGTTTCAGCAAACTTTTCTCCAAGCTGTTAGCAAATCGGTTGAGGCCTAGGCTCGGGGAGTTAGTGAGCACAAACCAATCGGCCTTTGTCGGAGGGAGGAGTTTGCATGATAATTTTGTTTTGGTCAGGCAAGTGGAAAAGAAGATTGAAGGGAGTCCTCCTGAAATTAGACATATCTAGAGCCTTTGATTCCATCTCTTGGAGTTTTCTGTTCATGGTTTTGGAGAAGATAGGTTTCAGTACCAGGTTCCTAAGGTGGTTGTCAATTTTACTATCCTCAGCGTGCACCAAAATTACAGTCAATGCGGTGCCAGGAGAGAGTATCAAACATGTGTGTGGACTACGACAAGAAGATCCCACATCTCTGATGTTGTTTGTCTTAGGGATGGAGGTCCTCACAAGGGTAATCACTAGAGAGGTCAAGGCACAAATCTTTCAGAGGCTTACTGGTATAGCCCCTTGCAGAGGTTGTCAATTTATGCCGACGACGTTCTGGTCTTCGTGAAGCCACTAGAGCATGAGCTACATGCCATCAGAGAGATTGAGCATCTTTGGAGAGGTATCTGGATTAAGGGTTAATTATAGAAAAACATCGGCAACTTTAATCCGTGGAGAGGATGAGGACAAGCATAGAGTGGAATCCATACTGGGATGTGAGGTTGTCTGATTCCCTATCAAATACCTTGGGCTCCAACTGGCCTTGACAAAAGCCGAATGGCAACTAGTTCTAGACAAGGCACTCAATTTTATATTGGCTTGGCAACGAGGTCTGATTGCTAAATCAGGTCAGTTGATGTTAGTCAAGAGCGTCTTAATGACAAGACCGATACATCAGCTTTTGGCCATAGATGCACCAGTCTGGATGCTAGAGGAGATGATCAAGTGTATAAGAGCCTTCTTTTGGGCAGGCAAGAAGAATGTGAATGGAGGACAATGTTTGGTTTCCTGGGATGCAATCTCAGTCAACCTCTATGCTATGGAGGTTTGGGAATGAAAGAACTAAAGCTGCAAGGATTGGCACTTAGAGTTAGATGGGCATGGTTGAAGCGTACAGACCCTGCGAGACCATGGCAAGGTTTACCATCCTTGCAAGACAAGGCAGCAATAGAAGTTTTTCAGAGTATTATTCTGGAGTGATCGATGGATTAATGGGAGATCAGTTCTAGAAATTGCGCCATCTATGGTAGTTGCGGTCCTGACAAGATGGAGGAATTAATAGGCGCCTAGTGGCAGCGGCGATCCAAGATGGCAGATGGGTGCTCGACATCACAGGGGAGCTGTCTAAGGAGGGATATCTCCAATGCGTCAGTTTGTGGCTGCAGATTACTACACTTCGGAGAGACGAGGAGGAAGAGGATAAATTCAGCTGGACATGAGAGGCGTCAGGTATATACTCTGCCAAGGACACCTACCGTATGTTGCGTCAGGGGAGGATCATATCATGCATAGTAACACCTATTTGGAAAGCGAAAGCGCCACTAAAGTGCAAGATCTTTTGTTGGTTGGTGTTCAAGTATAGGCTCTGGACCTCGGATCGCAGAGCACACCATGGCTTACAGGAAGAAACTTCACCCTGCTACACTTGCCTTCAAAAGGAGGACCATGTTGAACACATTCTTATGCAATGTGTCTTTGCAAGGGAAGTGTGGCATGGATGCTTGCAAAGGGTAGGCCTGCAGATGGAGGAACCACAACCAACGAGCAAGCTGGAGAGTTTGTGGCTAGCAGCTAGGGAGCAAAACCAGGTGGAGGACAAAGGCATATTCGATACAATGGTGATACCAACTTCCTAGATGCCGTAGAAGTAGAGGAATGCGCAAGTCTTCGGGAATCATAGGGAGCATTGTGATGCAGGGCAGTTGATTGAGAGGATCAAAGAGGAGCTTCGCCTTTGGGAAACAACTCATGCCGGAGTGAGTGCACCCGCGCTGAGAGAGTAGGCTTAGGGGTGTAGGGAGAGAGGGATTGTGTGTGTGGAGGGGTTCTTACCACACCCTGATTGTCCTCAATTAGGATGGTAATCTTGTAAATTTCTCTCTTCTGTAAAAAATATGGCATGCTTTTCGCATACTCATGAAAAAAGGCTTATACAACTTGAAACTCCACTTGTCAAATTCCAAATTTTTGGCAAAGGACAAACTAGCAACCGACATGCCTTATTTGACAAACCAACATAGGACAAAAATACGCATGTGGTTGACCACCGAGTGTAGTACACATGTGCATAGAATAGAAATAGAAATTTGGTTGCACATAAGACCAAGCATCTCAGTCACCTAAATGGATGGATGTGGTGTTAGAGCCATAGGTCACCCAGACCAGTATAAATAGTTGAGATTCTACACCCCATGCCTCACAATTTGCCTGAGGAACTCAAACCAAAAATACACTCACTCACATTAGAGAGAGATATGAGAGAGTGAGCAAGAGAAAGAAAGATAGATAAGGGTAGGAATCATAGTGCAACATCAATAGTTCATGCATAGGCATGATCTTAATACTGATCAAGCATCTAGCACACTATTCATGGATTACTCATGTGCACACAATAATGAGGCATCACAGAAGCTTTCACATGAACACGACATAATGCCTAGCTAAGTATTACACACCTTCATCAAACCATTGATGCAATCACAAGAACAGTCAATACAAAATCAACTAAGAACTTAAATATAAACAAATACAATAAATAGTTAAACACTAGAAGGGAAAGGACCAGTAAACAAGTAAATAATGACATTGATACTTTAAGAGCATCAGTGAACACCTAAAAACTAAACAATAACAACTACACTAAGACAAGAAGAAAAACACCTAACAAACCTAAGTATAAATCTTAACTAAATAAATTACAACTTAAGTTTTAGTAACATGACGAAGCTAACTACTATAACCAAATGGATGATTAACATCAAGGTAAAGTCTAACCAGTAAATTAAACTACTAAGAACCCGAAATAGCTAGCTAAGCAAGACCAACCATGACAAACAATAAAATAATTAAGAACCCTTGTCTCTAAATTAAAGCATACTAACCCAATAGCAGAATGAGAGAGAGTGATGGGTTCAGAGAGAGAGAGTAGAGAAGGGAGAGGATTACCTTCATAAAGAGCGAGCCCAACTCACCACTAACTGAGTCAAGGAAGACGACGAGCACGATGGCGATGATGACATAGAGATTATCCTGTGGAGGGCATCTCCATTTGCGCCAGGCCATGCCAGCAAGAGAGAGTAGTAGGGGAATTCATAGGTCCAGGGCCAACGTTGGAGCTTGAAGGCGGCACCATTCCAGAAACCATGGGGTAGGGTTAGGATTGGGAACCACCAGGGAGGAGCAAAAGAGGCAAATATAGTTGCATAGGAAGAGAGAGTATCGAGAGGGACAGTGGAGACGCGGCGATGGAGACAACCAATGGCGGCTAGAATCGTCGAGGCGACGCCAATGGTGGCGTAGTCGCGGGTTAGAGCAAGCAAGTGAGGAAGGAGAGTGAGAGATGACTGGGTCAGGTCTAGCGGTTCTAGTCCAGCCATTTAAATGGTTGGGCTGACATGTGGGCCCAACGGGCATTTTGGTCATTTGCAAAATTTGGAAATATTAAAATAATTTTATCTCTAGCATATTTAGTCATAAAAATAAAATAAAAATACCTACTAGAAGGAAATTGAGTACAAAATCCAAAAATTACTTATCTAGATTTTTAAAATACTTTTACTGTAGTGAAAATTTCAAGATACTAAATCACTTAAAAGAAATAGTTAGATATTCCTAAAAAGATTTTTTTACACAATAATAATTCATAAATAAAACCAAAAGAATTTTTAAAGCAATATTCTTGAAATATGAAATTCCTAATATTAAACTCAACTAAATCCAAAATGAAAATAGATCAACAATAAATAAAAACAAATAAACCCTAAATAGGCAATTCGGTAGTTAAATCTAAAACAAGAAAATGTCCAAATAAGGGGGGGGGGGGATAATCCTTACAAGTTCAATCTTGCATGTCCATTCGAATACTTTCCAAAACTACTTTTCAAAGGTACTATCACTTGCATTCAAAAGGAAAAAAAATACCGTTTTAAGAACGGAATGAATTACAAAAATGGTGGACGATGGAATTATGGTAGGAATACATGATGGGAAATCATGTGGGTGGAGATTTCATTGTATCGGGAAAGTAACCTAGGACTAACAACTATAGACATCGCTGACCATAGATCTTTTTTTTTTTTGAAATCGATAGGGCATGCAATATCAAGTGTTTATATTAGGATGCTAATAAAGCTAATGAAGTAAACACTGGATCTTGATGTACATATATATGGTAAAGAGATGTCTTGGGGGCCTGCAGTTTGCTTCAGATCCTCTGCTTCACGGTGTGACCATGAACTGCTTCGTCACATCTTTTGTGGTGTCTGAGGGAATCAAACCAATTTTTTTAGCGATATACAACTTCTCTTTCACATAATCATAATATGTCTTGGGTTTCCTTGCATGTCCTGTAACATACTCCTTGATCATCCGCTTTGCATCTTGAGACGACTTTTCACAAATGCTACCCAAAAGGGGTTTACACATATTTTCCAACGGACGTAGATTCGGCTCAAACTCAGCCTTGATTGCAAAAACGAAAGAGTACTTCGCATTGTTGAATAAATGCGATAACACATCCTTGAAACTCATCTTGTCACAGGTAAGCAGCTTCCACATCTCAAAAAGGAAATCACCAAAGGGCCGAGACCAAATAAAATCAATGACCAAGCTGCGCCTAAATTCCATGCAGCCTGAGTTAACTAAAGTCTTGTAAACATTCGGATATAGTGTTGCAATCTTCAGCGTATGATAATGGAACAGTCTCTCAATTCTTAAGTCGTAGGTCCTCCTTGTTACATACCACTTAATCAACTCAGATTCACTGAGCAGTTTTTCCCAGAACTTGACATATTCCTGGTCACCCTCAAGCGTATTACAAGTTATGCGGTAATATTCCCAGTCCTCATACTTACCATTATTCTGAAGCATGAGCCGCTGGTAGTCCTGAAAATGAACATATCGGCAGTATACAGGATCGAAGTACCATTCGTAACTGACCTCATAATGCAAATAGTACTCATTGGCTTCGAGATCGTCAGCAGGGAACTCCTCTAACAGTGTTGCATCGTCCATATCCTGGTATTTCTCCTCATGAGCTCTGATGCGACACAGCGCGAGGCGTTGGTTCAACACTTTCTGCTGCTTCTCGTCGTGGAAACTAAAAGACTCATCATCAATAGCACCTCCGTAGTAGACAAAGGGGGAGTCCTTCAACCGCTGGAGATAACCATCGATCTCTTTCACGAGCTTATCATCGTCCCAGTCAAGGCCTTCGATTTTCACAATCTTGCCAACCTCCCAGTCAAGGCCGTCGATTTCCTCTCGCGCTTGTTCTTGCCCGCCGGCAATCTTGCCAGAAGAATGCTCACCAGAAGTAGATGTGCTTTGGGTCTTTGTCTTCTTTTGACCGGTCCATGAGCATGTAGGCTCCTTTACAGCAGCCTGCGCCCCCCCGCGGTTTTTTCCCTTTCCGGCAGCAGCAGAGGCTTCGAGATCAGGGTCACCAGCAGCAGCAGAGGCTTCACCGGCGGCGCGAGCACGATGGTAGCGGCCACTCTCCATGTGCGATCCAAGACACCGCAGGTTCCTTGTCTAATCTCTACGCGAATCTCCAAACCCTAACCTATCTCTTATCCTGCGGGCACGATTCGATCCTCAATCTAGGGGATAATTGGGATTTGATTGGTGAAGAAGGTGAGGATCGGTTTGGCGGAGATCCAGAGCAGGCCTACTTGTGGATCAGACTTTCGTGTATGTTGGCTCCAGGGCATCTCTAGCAGATCTCCAATATCGGCATGCAAACGCGGAGGGTCAATATGGGGTTTCGGCCCCTTTTTTTTAAGGCCAGACCAGACCCCGCATCGATGGTGGGGCTCGAAAAATGTATCTAGGCCGCAGTCTAGGCATATATAGCGGTCGGCAAGACGGATTGGGGCCAAACCCTATCCGCTCCTCCGCCTCTTCGTCTCCCATCGACGTCAAATTGTCGCCCATCGGGCGAGCAATCGACGTGGTAGAGTGTAGATCGAGCGTCTCCACCTCCCGCTGGCGATGATGGTGGCAGGGCGGGCGCGGGGGCGGCCAGGTGGGCCGCCGACGGATGCTCCACCGAGCGCGGTGGGAGCTCCACTGCTCCTCCCGCCGACGAGAAGACCGATGCGGAGAAGGTGAAGTCGAACACGGCGTGCATCCGCGGTAGCTACCGCTACCGCAAGTACGGCGTCGCCGCGCCGCCCGCCTTCGCCAAGCGCGAGTCGGAGCGGTACCGCCGCGCTGCCTCCTCTTCTGTGGCCTCGTCGTCCTCGACGCCGCCTCCTCTTCCGACGGTGTTGGTGGTGAAGGCGTAGGACGCCGAGCCAGAGCCGGAGCCGCCGCGCCTCCCTCACTTCGCCCCGGGCGACTACCTCGACGACGAGCAGTTCAAGCTCCTCCTCCCGCTACTCGGCGTCAACGCGGGCCTCGCGCCGGGCGACTTCGTCGCGGAGCACGAGCTTGACACCGTCCTCGGCCTCGTCCCGCGCTCCAGCCAACAAGACACGGACAAGCCCGCCGAATGGAGGCACATCTTCGTCGACCTCGTCAACGACGAGGAGTGAGGAGACGACGCGCCGCCGCCACGGCATAGGGCTCCGGTGAGTATCCTGGAGCCAATTTTACTGCAAGGTAGTATCGTGGCGGCGGATATTGTAGTTGCTTTTGATGTATAGTCGAATTTAGGACCAATGCAAGCATGAACTCTCCGATCGAACTGTTCTTCCGTCGTGCGCGTGTTTTTTTTAATTTGCAGTTTCATATGGCGTATCTGAACTATGTGCGTGATGTTCGAACCCCAAATCCGCGTTTGGGTGCCCTGGATACGCGGATTTGGGATTTGGGGTTTGCCGTATCTGCTAGAGATGCTCTTATTGGTGTTATTGGGCGAGCGAGGCAAAAAATAACTTATTTTTTTCGTATGTCGTGGTATGCTAAGTTAGGGTGTGATTCAAAAAGGAAACCAGCGGGTGAAAGTGACGACATAAGCATATCAAAAGGGATGATAATTAAAGGTAGGTCTTTCGACTGAAACTCGTTACAAAGGGTGGATAACGTGTTCATGAAGAGGGACTTGACATGACTTGGATATCCTTGATGTGGGTCCATATCTAAGGAAGTGTGGATGAGAGAAATAACACCAATGCGGTATGTGGAAAAGATAGCGCACCTCTTGACAGTATATAAATGTGACATGTTACTCTCTATTCTAGGAAAAAATACGAACACAGTGTGGAAAGAAATTCCATGAAGTTCTAATAACCCGTGAAGATTGACGGACTTAGTTTTTTTAATAAAAATAAAACTTACATTTTAAACAAACCATTTTTGAAAATTGCACAAGCCTAGAATTCTTATCCATGATTGTAGAAAGAGCATAAACAACCACCCTAAAACTTGTTGAGTACGTTGATACTTGAACATATATATTTAACCCTTTCTTAGGTTGTGAGTAAACAAGGAGGCCGATCAAGGAAGAAGAATTCAACAAAAGGGTATCCGACTTTTAAGTAACTTTAGAGGTGTAGATCTAGTAGAAAACTGGAGATGTAGATATAGGATCCAATAAAACAAGCATAGGTTGATGAGATCTCAATAGAGTAGCTTACTGAGTAAGGTTGCGAGCTCTTATGGTATTAAGCTTAGTAGTACTATTTCCTAGGAACCTATTTTATTTGGATTTGAATCGACATATGAATCCTCATTGGACCGAGTAGGATCTTAGAGCTTTTGTACACTTTTGGATCTTGATAATGAATATATAAGAAGTTGAACCCGTAATGTTTCTGTTGTACCACACTAAGGGGTGTAATATTTATGAAAGAGAAATTTCGTGGGTGTTATATTAATGACTTGTACACTACAATTTGTAGTGGTGTACTAGGTCACCGCAACTGGCATTAGAGAAATTGCTTTGACCTTAGGTTGGAATAGTAAGAAGATGAAACATGTAGGTAGTAGGGCGTTAGTAAAGAGTTATCTAATAATGTGATTTATATTAAAATGACAATATCCGTGTCACACTATTAGTGCTATAATTCTTTATTTAGGAACTAGTACTTAATAGTTCGATGCCAAAACAGGAAGTTAGGGTTCAAGATACAAGTCTAGCAGAGTACCAGAGTACCAAGGGGACTAGACCGGTGTGTTGCATCACTTGTTATTTGAGTTGGGATACAAGACACCAGTTCCACTCAAAGTCTTTGCATACTTGGATGGGACAACTCTTACAAAATATCGTGTTGCAATCCAGTTACCTAATGAGTTAGGAATGAGAGTTATGACGTCTTACAATGAAGCTAGAAGTAGTGATTTGGATTATTAGATTGTTGTGATCGAGGCTATCGCTAGCATTAGGGAGTTTAAGTAAACGAAGTTGTTCGGGTCAGTATTTACACCACTGTCCTATGGTGGGGAATAGGATCGCAATGAAGTAGATCATCTCACATTTGTTAAGGCACATACTGAACATGAAACTCGGTACATGGACCACCATGTGTCATTCATCTGTCTTTCTTCAAAACCCATAGAAGTTTGGTGGCTGAAGTATAAACAATGTTGAAAGATTTTATGGAATAGAATAAATTTGCAGCATTGGGGAATAGGATGAATAGTGACACCAAACTTAATGAATTAAAATTCCCTGCCTATACTTTCATGGATACGAAGGAGGAGGAAGATCCAGAATCCGTAATCCCCTGTAATATGTTGAGTATCTAGGAAAATTTTCGATTATATCAATCTAGAAATAAATTATGAACAAGAAATACACATACTGATATTCGATAATATAATCATGTAGTATTAGATAATTTGTAAAATCTTCTACCCAAATTACTAGTACCATGCATATAGAAATAAGTAGTAGAGAGATAAGCATATTGTACCATCCGGTAGGCCAACTGGCCATAGCAGCAAGGGAGGCAGTAGCGGCGGCAGCCTCGTCGGCCACCCTCTTCAAAGCAGCGGCATGCTCAGCTTCGGTGGCCATGGTGATGACGAGGGCATGGAAATAGTGGATGCAGTCGATCGAAAGTGAGCAGTCGCGTAGAAGACGCTCCCCAAAAACCTAATCGCCTCTCTCCCGTATAGGATCTCGAGGGGCGGCGTTTCGGAGGCCTGCTCTTCCGTCAGCCGTGTACGCGGTGGGCAGAATGGGATCACCTATGGCAGGAGCAGTGGAGGAAACGACAGAGGCAATCGTGCGTGGTGACAATGGTTCTGTTATATTATTGGAGAGGAGTGATCTCTCCAATATATAGACACATGCAGATATGAGAGGGTTCAACGGAAATAAACATCGGCAATGAATGACATTAACTTTTTAGTTGCAACCGTTTGTATCATATTTCGGCGCGACAAAAAAAGAACACATCGGCTCGGCTCGGCTCGGCGAGGCGAGGCGGGCGGCAGAGGAGGAGGAGGGCGCACGTAGAACGTATCCCCTCACTTCACACCAAGTCCTACTAGTTGGAGAAGAGCTCACCTTATATGTTTGTGGAAATCTCTCCCACCTAGCCATGTGTGACTATGTGTTCGGTTCCAGAACCAGAGGGGACAGAATAGAATGGTTCCGTTCCGACGTCATGGAACGGTTTCGACCCCGTGTTTGGTTTGTAAACAATCGAGGAATGGAATAGTTCTGTTTTTTGTTCGGTTGGTGATGGCTAGCACGGTTGACGTGGAGCCTGTTGGGAAACCCAAGAGCAAGGTGTGAAGCAGCACAGCAGCAATTCTTCCCTCAGTAAGAAACCGAGGTTATCGAACCAGTAGGAGGAAGGAAACGTCAGATAGGTGTTGCTAGCAACGCGGAGACCTGCACAACACAAACTCAAGACTTTGTCCTAACTAATAGTGAGGTTGTCAATCTCAACGGTTGCTATAACAAAGGATTAAACGTATGGTGTGGAAGGTAATGGTTTGAAGCAAGTAAACAAATAATAGTGGAAGATGTATCAATGGTAAAGATTGGACTGGGGTCCATAGTTCACTAGAGGTGCTCTCCTTAGATAAACAACATGGCATGAAGGGTAAACAAATTACAGCAGGGCAATTGACAGGAACTGAGCAAGGCATAAAAATGCAATACTAGTCAGAAAGATCCTATGAGATTCGATTGGGCAATACAACAAGATACATAGACCTCCATCCAACTACATCTTTGACTAGAAGTCCACCTTCAGGTTATCATCCGAACCCCCTCCTGTATTAAGTTGCAAGCAACAGACAACTGCTTTAGGCAAAGTGTGTAAGGTAAACATTCCACATGTTCCATGAACAAGAGACCGTTGTTTTCTCCCTAGTCGCTACAACACATCTACAATCGAAGAGATTTCTGTCACTTCCCTTAGAAACTAGAGGCATGAACCCACTATCGAGCATAAATACCCCCTCTTGGAGTCACTATCAACTACTCGGCCAAAATAGCTACTAACAACGGAGAGCATGCAAGATCACAAACAACACAGACATGATAGAATCATAAAGACAAAACCATTAAACAATCCAACATAATAATCTAAATATCCATCAGATCCCTGCAAATACAACATGCATGATTACAAATAGATTGGATCTTGATCATGAACTGAGATCACAATATCTATACATGAAAGCACAAAGGAGGAGATACAACCATCTAGCTACTACATGGACCCATTAGTCCATGGTGGAACTACTCACGCATCATACCGGAGAGAAGGCCTTCGGGATGATCTCCCCTCCGACAGGGTGCCGAGAAGAACTTCAGATCCCCCCAATCTAGGGACGACGGTGGCGGTGGCTATAGAAGGTTTCGTGCAATATTGATCGGGTACTAGGGTTTATGCATCGGGAGCTTCTTATAGTTGAAGGGGGAGGCCGAGGAGGCGATCAGGGGGGGCACACCCTGCCTAGGCGCGGGCCCACCCCTGGCTGCGCCTAGGGGGGTTTGGCCGCCCTCGCACGCTTCTCCGTCTCCCCTCTGGACTTCTTGTTCCCCATGGAAACTTATTGACTTTGGCTTTTGTCCTGTCCAATTCCGAGAATATTGATTTTCTGCCTTTCTGGAACCAAAAACAGAAGAAAACAGGCAACTGACACTGTGGCAACTTGTTAATAGGTTAGTTCCAGAAAAGATATAAAAACACCTCAAAGAAAGACAAAGCAAAGCAAAGTAGATACTAAACAAGCATGGAACATAAAAAATTATAGATATGTTTCCGACGTATCAAGCATCCCCAAGCTTAACTCCTGCTCGTCCCCGAGTAGGTAAGTGATAAGAGGAATAATTTTTGAGGTGACATGCACCTTCACAATGAAGATCTAACCATTTGCAAGCATTGAAAGCTAGGATCAAAGAACTCTAAACATGTGCATGAAAGATGGAGTTATAACAATAGGACATAGTAACTATGCATGCAACATGAAAGGCTACAAACAAAGATCATGAATAACATACATTGAAAAACGTTTGTTTGTTTC
Organism: Avena sativa; assembly: GCA_916181665.1. Classification (NCBI taxonomy): domain Eukaryota; kingdom Viridiplantae; phylum Streptophyta; class Magnoliopsida; order Poales; family Poaceae; genus Avena; species Avena sativa. The sequence continues at coordinate 328,623,232 of OV702295.1, read as the reverse complement.
ACATACAGAAAACATAGCAAAGTGGCAATCAGCTTGTCCCCCATAGAGTAGCAAATAGATGCATAGGACACCTTCAAAGTTCACAAGGGTGACTAGAAACAAATAGCACAAGAAAAAGTAATATGACAATATGCATCAATCAATAAGCTTTGGGACACTGGAAACAGGATTGAAACTATGCTCTCTTAATGGTGCCTAAAGGTAGAAGGTGGAGACTCGATAATGGTGGAAGAAAGGCCTTTCATAAAGGAAGCAGGGATTTCAAGTTTCAAAAAGAGTTTCCAAAAATTATGGTACTTGTTAGCTTTCAGCCGTCATTGACCCTATCATAAGCATCTTGAAGTGATTAAGGTTAAAGTGAACTAACTATGGAGTATATGCTTGACAAAGTATAAGTTGGCAATCTCAAGTCCCTTGAATACGAGGGCCACAACTCATGCTACTCAACTCCAGTCACCTGTAAGTTCTTGTCATTGTAAGTATTTGCATATTATAGAGAACCGCCAACGGGGTACCCCTTGCACATGGTACATGAGCTATTCCATAACCAAAATGACAAGGCAAGCAGACAATGAGCATCTCAGCGATCTTTTTATTTACTATACGCATAGCTTTTTATTGAGGATGCTTTATAGATAGCTCACTATGGTGATGCTAAAAGTTTCCACCATGATTAGGGATGGCTTAGACTAGCGGCCCAGACGTTTCTCTAACACAGAATACAAACTCTATGGACTTACAAGCTCCCTCTTTAGTTCACACCGGTGACATCCATAGACAAAAGAGCATGATATCAACTGAGTACAAAGTACAAGTGCAATGTTGAAAACGTTCCCTATGACAACATGGTTCTACTAATTCCAACGTATAAGTGCAAGCATATACAACATAGAAGACACAATGGTTCAAGTTTATTAGGGGCTAAGAATATAAAGTGTGCCATCAAGTTTGTGAGGGCTTTAATCACTAAGTTTTCACACAACAAAATAGTTTTTAATTAGAAGATAGCTGAAAACAAGAATATACTTGGAATGGTGTAACACACCATGCATAGGAGTTCATATTGGACACTTTGGGAAAAACTTGGTTTTTTTGGGAGTTGAAAGCATGAGTAGAGCTTACTCATACAAGTGGAGGCTAGCAAAAGACTGGGAGCAACCAACTAAGAGAGCATAATGGCCGTAATCATGCAGGGAAACAAAGCATTACTAATCAAAGCATAGAGTTTTACTACAAGTCAAGGACTAAATGATCATATAGGCTAAGGTGACTTGTCATACTCATAACATGGTGTGAGCATGTGCCAAGTCAACCCAAACAAAGCATCAAAGGAGAATACCACAATACTATGCTTTTGCATGCTAAAACAATGCATAATTTCTTCAAGGCACATTAAGCTATCCCAATTGTTTGGAAAAAGACATGCTACAACAATAATCACTAAGCATAAAGTCAAAACAACACCTAGCATGTCATGCTAAAGTCTAAGTCACAGTCAATGCAAGCTCCTTTTGCACTTAGAAGCAAGAACTTACTACTCCTTTCCAACACCAAGCAACTTATTTGCAGAACAACACAACGAGAACGGGGGTCCAAACTACTTTATTCAAGCAAACTAAACAACCTAAGGAAATCAAACTAAAACTAAGACGCTCCAAGAACAACACAACTGTGTATGGAACAATAAAAATGAAGTGTCTAGACAGACCTGAGCTTTTTATTGATGAAGAAGGGGATGCCTTGGGCATCCCCAAGCTTTGACGCTTGTACCTCTTGGATATTTCTTGGGGTGACACCATGGTGGCATCCCCAAGCTTGAGCTTTTGTTCATTCTTCATCTCATTACATCGTTCTATCTCTACACTTGAAATTTTTCCTTCATACAAAACTTCACACAATCTTCATTAGCAACATTAGTGTATTCAAAAGATATTAAACCTCTGGCAAAGCTTTGGAACAGCAAGACTTTTCACTAAAAAACACAAGATACTATAGTAACTCCTTCGAAAAGCTCAATTCCCCAAAAGAGAACTCAAAAAAGAATCAACAAGAAGCAAATGCAAATAATGGCAGAAATTTGTCAAAACAGACCAGCACGTAGAAACCGATTTTTTCTAAAACTTTTGTTGCTCAAATAAATAAGTGTTGAACTAACGAAAGTTAGCTAACATACTGGGAGATTTATTCGTAAATATTGAGCTCAATACGAGTTATAGAGACTCCTCACGAATTTTTATGGTGGAGGACAGAAATCTATTTCGAGAGAGCAACTCCCCAAATCTTACTTCCCTCTCATTAGAGGTCATTCTTATCACAAAAAGCAAACAAAAAGGATAAGCAGAGGTCATTACTGAAGTAATAACTTCCAAGACTCAATGAAACTCTTGGGTTATCTCCCAACAAGTACTTTTCTTTAACGCCTTTAAGTTAGGCACAAGAAGCAAGAAGAATCAAGTATTTTCAAATGATGAAGCATTAACATCAAACCTTGCTCTCAAAGGAGGAGCAAAAAGCAACTTCTCTCTCCTCATAGGGAAGTGTTCAATACCTTTCTTGAATGGAAAATGATATTTAATGGTGCCTTCTTTCATATCAATGATGGCACCAACTGTTCTAAGAAAAGGTCTTCCCAAAGTAATAGGACAATAAGCATTGTATTCAACATCCAAAACATAGAAATCCACAGGGACATAAGCATTGTTAACCATAATGAGAACATCATTAGTACTCCCCATGAGTTTCTTCTTAGCATTATTATTAAGTGGGACATCCAAATAACAATCTTCCAAAGGTCTCAAATCAAGCATTTCATAAATCTTCCTAGGCATAATAGAGACACTAGAACCAAGATCACATGAATCTTTGAGATCAAACTCATTCACTTGCATATTAATATTGGGTTCCCAACTATCTTCTACTTTCCTAGGAATAGAAGCTTTGTGTTTTAACTTCTCTTCCTTAATCTTAACAAGAGCATATGTAATGTGTTTGGTGAAAGCAACATGCATATCACTAGCATCAGGACTTCTAGCAAGCTTTTGTAGGAACATAATCACTTCAGAAATATTGCAACCATCAGTATCAAAATCAAACTTAGCATCACTAGTAGTAGGCTCAATAGGATTAGGCATAGTAGGAGGAGGAACATGGACTACTTGTGGTTTAGTGGTGATGGTGCACACACTATTGTTTCTATCAATTTCAGCTTACCTTTCCCACCTAGCATGAAGTTGAGCTAATAGCCTAACATTTTCATCAATAGTAACTTGTATGGCATGAGCAGCAGTAAATGTACTTTCCATGGTGTCAGGTTTCGTAGCCATTTTATTAATCAAGGATGACTGAGCTTCAGAAAAAGAGGATATATTTTTCTCAACATTTAAAAGCTTTTCCTCTATAGCCTTATTGAAAGTGGTTTGTTTACTAATAAAGTCTTTGAGCATGTTTCAAGTTCAGAGGGGGCACTTATAGCATTGTTGTAAGAGCTTCCATAGGAATTGCCATTATTAGGATGATAAGGCATATAATTGTTGTTACCACCGAAATTATTCCTATAGACATTGTTGTTGAAATTGTTGTTTCTAATGAAGTTCACATCAACTTGCTCTTCTTGAGAAACCAAAGAGGCTAAGGGAACACTATTAGGATCTAGAGGAGCTTTCCCATTAACAAGCATAGCCATAATAACATCAATCTTATCACTCAAAGAGGAAGTTTCCTCAACAGAATTTACCTTCTTACCATGTGGAGCTCTCTCAGTGTGCCATTCAGAATAGTTAACCATCATATTATCAAGGAGTCTTGTTGTAGCACCTAAAGTGATGCTCATAAAGGTACCTCCAACAGCTGAATCCAACATGTTTCTTGAGGAGAAGTTCAAACCTACATAAAAAGTCTGGATAATCACCCAAGCAGTGAGTCCATGAGTGGGACAATTTTTAACCAAAGATTTCATTCTTTCCCAAGCTTGAGAAACATGTTCATTATCAAGTTTTTTAAATTTCATAATGTCACTTATCATAGATATAATCTTAGCAGGAGGGTAGTACTTTCCAATAAAAGCATCTTTGCACTTAGTCCAAGAATCAATACTATTTTTAGGCAAAGAAAGCAACCATTCTTTAGCTTTTCCTCTCAAGGAGAAAGGAAAAAGCTTGAGCTTAAGAATGTCTCCATCTACTTCCTTATTCTTCTGCATCTCACAAAGTTCAACAAAGCTATTGAGATGGACAGCAGGATCATCAGAACTACCGCCAGAAAATTGCTCTCTCATAACAAGATTCAACAAAGCAGGCTTAGTTTCATAAAAGGTAGCATCAGGAGCAGGTGGAGAAATAGGAGTGCTTAGGAAATCATTGTTGTTGGTGCTAGTGAAGTCACACAACTTGGCGTTCTTAGCAGAGTTCATTTTGGCAAAGGTGGGCAAGCCAAAAACAGCAGAAGGAGGTAGAGCAGGAACTATTTTTTTGTGTTTTTGAATATAGCAAGAAAACCAAGCTAGACTAATTTTATTTTTGGGTTTTTTGAAAAGAGGCAAACAAAACCAAGCAAAAAAACTAAGCAAACTAAAAACAAAGTAAAGAGAGAGGAAGTGGAGGACTCCCCTTGTGAAGATGTCCTTAGCCTCCCCGGCAACGGCGCCATAAAAACTTGTGATGGCTAGCACGGTTGACGTGGAGCCTGTTGGGAACCCCAAGAGCAAGGTGTGAAGCAGCACATCAACAAGTCTTCCCTCAGTAAGAAACCGAGGTTATCGAACCAGTAGGAGGAAGGAAACGTCACACAGGTGTTGCTAGCAATGCGGAGACCTGCACAACACAAACTCATGACTTTGCCCCAACTAACAGTGAGGTTGTCAATCTCACCGGTTGCTGTAACAAAGGATTAAATGTATGGTGTGGAAGGTAATGGTTTGCAGAAAGTAAACAAGTAACAGTGGAAGATGTATCAATGGTAAAGATTGGACCGGGGTCCATTGTTCACTAGAGGTGCTCTCCTTAGATAAACAACATGGCATGAAGGGTAAACAAATTACAGCAGGGCAATTGACAGGAACTGAGCAAGGCATAAAAATGCAATACTAGTCAGAAAGATCCCACGAGATTCAATTGGGCAATACAACAAGATACATAGACCTCCATCCAACTGCATCTTTGACTAGAAGTCCACCTTCAGGTTATCATCCGAACCCCCTACAGTATTAAGTTGCAAGCAACACACAACTGCTTTAGGCAAAGTGTGTAAGGTAAACATTCCACATGTTCCATGAACAAGAGACCGTTGTTTTCTCCCTAGTCGCTACAACACATCTACAATCGAAGAGATTTCTGTCACTTCCCTTGGAAACTAGAGGCATGAACCCACTATCGAGCATAAATACCCCCTCTTGGTGTCACTAGCAACTACTCGGCCAAGATAGCTACTAACAACAGAGAGCATGCAAGATCACAAACAACATAGACATGATAGAATCATAAAGACAAAACCATTAACCAATCCAACATAATAATCTTAATATCCATCGGATCTCCTCAAACACAACATGCATGATTACAGATAGATTATATCTTGATCATGAACGGAGCTCACAAGATCTATACATGAAAGCACAAAGGAGGAGATACAACCATCTAGCTACTACATGGACCCATAGTCCAAGGTGGAACTACTCACACATCATACCAGAGAGAAGGTATCCGAGACGATCACCCCTCTGGCAGGGTGCCAGGAAGAACTTCAGACGCCCCCCGATCTAGGGACGATGGTGGCGACGGCTACAGAAGGTTTCATGGAATATTGATCGGGTACTTAGGGTTTCTGCATCGGGGGCTTCTTATAGGCGAAGGGGGAGGCCGAGGGGGCTACTAGGGGGACACACCCTGCCTAGGCGTGGGCCCACCCCCGGCCGCGCCTAGGGGGTGTTTGGCCGCCCTGGCACGCTTCTCTATCTCCCCTCTGGACTTCTTGATGGGTTTCGCAGCATAGTAAATCAAAAAATTTCTACGGATGCGAACGAGAAAGCCAAGATCTAATCTAGGAGATGCAATCAACGAGAGGGATAGATGAGATCTTCATACCCTTGAAGAAATCGCACAGCAGAAATGTTCAACATAACGTGGTTGGTGTAGTCGTACTCGCCTTCTCCTCCTCGCGATCTGATCCGATCCAACGCCGCAAGTGGCGGCGCCTCCGAGAGATGCACACATACGGTGTCGCGACGTCTCCTCCTTCCTAGGTCCAGAAAGTGGGGTGGAGAGATAGATTGGATCTACAACACGACGGCATGGTGTTATGGTGGAGAGTTTCTGCAGCAGGGCTTCGCCTACACGCAGTCGGGAGAGAGAGAGAGAGAGAGAGAGAGAGAGATAGGGCAGTAGCTGGCGGCTAGGGTTTGGGGTGAGGGGAGGGTGCACCCCCTGCCCACCTTATATAGGGGGCTGGCCGGCCCCCTTGCCTCCTCCTCCAAGCCCTAGGGCGGCGTCCCAAGGGTGGAGTGGGGGGCAAGTCTTCCCCCTTCTAGAAGGTTTCCTAGGGTTTCCCCTAGGGTTTTGGCCGGCTGGGCCTATGGGGCCTTGTGCCCCTGGCCCAATGCGGCCAGGGCACTCCCTCGTAGGACCACACACCCCTCCGAAAAGTGGGGCCACGTTGGTCCCACTCCGGAAGCTTCTACAACCTTCCGGTACAATACCGAACATTCCGAAACGATTCCGAAATCCAAAAACTGCTTTCCTTTATATGAACCTTATTCTCCGGACCATTCCGGAACCTCTCGTGATGTCCTGGATCTCATCCAAGACTCCGAACAAAAACTCACAAACCAATTATCCATTCTATCCTAGCGTTGAAGCACGTTAAGTGTGTGACCCTACGGGTTCGAGAATATGCAGACATGATCTTCTATCAATAATCAACAGCGGGATCTGGAAACCCATATTGACTCCCACATATTCATCGATGATCATATCGGATGAACCACGATGCCAGGATTCAATTAATCCCATATATATATATTCCCTTCGTCACGCGATATTTTACTTGCCCGAGATTCGATCGTCGGTATCGGCATACCTAGTTCAATCTCGTTCATGGCAAGTACTTTACTCGTTCCGTAATCCGATATCACTTTGTGATCAAGTCCTTAACCACGTGCTTGCAAGCGGTGTTGATATCGATTACCGAGTGGGCCCGAAGTATATCTCTCCGACTCGGGAGGGACAAATTCCATCTCGATACATACAACCCAACAAGTACTTTCTGATCACCCGAGAGACACCTTTATGATCACCCTCACATAGGATGACGTTTGATGACCTCAAAGCTTTCTTCCAATACTAGGGAGTTGCATTATCTCATGGTCCAAGGAATACAATATTTGACATAAGAAAAAGCTTCGCAAAGATGAACACGATGACACGATCTAATTGCTCTGCTTGATTTGGGTCTGTCCATCATATCATTCTCCTAATGACATGATCTCATTATTAATCAACAACTCATGTCTATGGTTAGGAAACCTTAACCATCATTAATCAATGAGCTAGTCCATAGAGGCATACTAGGGACATGGTGTTGTTCATAAACCACACAAGTATCAAAGTTTCTGCTTAATACAATTCTAGCATGGAATATAAACTTTATCATGAACAAGAATTATAACAATAACATCTTTATTATTGCCTCTAGGGCATAATTCCAACACTTCTTGTTCCCCACGAAAAGTTATTGACTTTGGCTTTTGTCCCGTCCAATTCCGAGAATATTGATTTTCTGCCTTTCTGGAACCAAAAACAGAAGAAAACAGGCAACTGGCACTATGGAAACTTGTTAATAGGTTAGTTCCAGAAAAGATATAAAAACACCTCAAAGAAATAAAAAGCAAAGCAAAGTAGATACTAAACAAGCATGGAACATCAGAAATTATAGATACGTTTCCGACGTATCACAAGACATAACAGATTGGATATCACAACTCTGTTATGTCTTGCAAAATTGGTAATCCTAGGATTGCGATGTATCGCATAACAGGCATCTAGGATTAAAAATCCGGGAGTTGACAAGTTGGTATCAGAGCTATCCTAACCATAGGAGACCCTAGTTTAGAATGGACGTTTGAACCAAAAATTTAGTTTCAAAACCAAGGAAATGAGTATTTATGAAAACTTATTCTCATTCTTATCACTTAGGTTCTCTCATGAAAATTCATGTTCCTCAAAAATTCTTCCAAACTTACATAAAATTTGACACACTTGATCACTCTACTAACTTACTCATCCTATATTCTTATAGATGGATGTGAAGTATAACAAGTTCTATCAGTTGGGGAATGGAGGAGACCTCATCTTTGAGCGTGACTTGGACCAGCTTTCGGAACTTCTGGAGCGCCCGCACCCCGAGTTCTTCGGAGCTCAGCTCAACGATCAGGAAGGAGAGGAATTGCAATGGCTGATTGTTGCAAGTCTCCGAGGGAAGATTGAATCCCCCACCTCAGAGGGAATTCAGTTCACCATTATAGATAACAACTGGCTAGATGGAGTTGCCAGGGCCATGCAGGAAGATCTTGCCCGTCTGTGTGGTCAGAGCATCAATCAGATCTAGGGTACCCGCTTTGAGTTCATATCACCCCGAGCTGAAGAACCAAGTGGACCATCTCAGCTTCATGATGTATGACCGATAGAAGGAATTAGACAATGCCCACTCCTATGCCAACCACAACTACGCCATCCCAGCCAAGAAGGATTAGAGCATCGCCATGCTAGTGAAGGATCGCAAGTCTCGTTGCCGTCAGCTTGACAAGAAGGAGCGCATCATTGCCCGTCTTTGTCACAGGATCACTGATTTGGAGGAGACCATCCACGAGAGAGACATGCAGCTTGAGGAGAGGGAGAATGCAGGGGAAGACCTTCATGGAGACCCCTACTCCTATCTTAGTGATGATGATGACTTTCTGGAGGATCAAGCCATGGACTTTTTCACCGATGAGGATGACTTCGCCTTCATTGATGATGATGACGAGGATGATGAAGCTACCGATTTCGAGGAGTAGTAGCACTTGAGAACTAGCGTTAGTGAAATTGTATCCGGTCCCACTGTATCGTAGTTTCACAGAATGGTTCTTAAAACCATCTATTTTTCCTTGTTGTGGTGTGTGTTTGTATTGTGTGCTATGAATGAATGAATGAATGAATGAATGAAAAACAAGTTGCTAGTTAGCAAAACCTGAGTCAAACTTCAAAAACTTTTCAAAAAAACCCTGAACCTTAGAAATTTCCCTCTTTTCTCATGATCTATCTCAATCTTCAGATGCCCCGTGGAGGAAGCAATTCATCCCCGGACCCGATGTTTCAAATCTTGCAAATGTTGGTTTCTGACCGCGAAGATGAAAGAGCCGAACGTCAAGCAAACTTAGCCACCCTCCAACACATAGCTCAGATGGCCAACAACAACCAAGGCCATGGAAACCAGGACAACCATGGATCCAAGATCAAGAACTTTCAGAACACCAATCCACCCATCTTCACTAAGTCAGAAGAGCCCCTAGATGCAGATGATTGGCTGCAAACCATGGAGAACAACCTGGAAGTAGCAGGAGTAGAGACTAATGAGAAAGTATTGTTTGCCACCCACTATGTGGCAGGAGATGCAAGAGCATGGTGGAACATCGTTTGTGCCATGAATGGAGGACAGATGATGACTTGGGATGAATTCAAACTCAAGTTTAGTAGAACCCATGTGCCACCGGGTTTGATCAAGAGGATGAGAGATAAATTGAAGGAACTAAAGCAAGGGAGGATGACAGTAGTTGAGTATCGTGACAAATTTTTGTCATTAGTTAGGTATGCATCGGATGAGATTGCCACTGAAGCTAAGAAGAAGGAGAGATTCCTGAACCGTCTGCATGATGACATGCAGACGATATTGGTCAATATCCCATTTGCTGATATTGAAGCCCTAGTGGATTCTTCCATTCAGATGGAAGGCAAGATCAACCAAGCCAACGAGAACCGTAAGCGTTGCATGATGCATTAACCAGAAACCCATCATACACCAAAATATCGCCCCAACCCATCTCTAGGATTTGCCCCAAGAACCAATAGACCCCCGATGAACCATCCAATCTATTCCAACCATGGAAACCCAAGGCCCAGAGGAAACCACAACAATAACCCCGGCAACCCCAGCAATTTCAATCGTGCACCGCCAAAGTTCAACAACAACAATGTCGCCACCAACACCAACACTACCCCGAGAACTAGAAGCAATGATGTGTCTGTTGCAGCAAAGGACAATTCCCAAGTGACTTGTTATGAATGTGGAACCAAGGGTCACTATTCTAATGAGTGCCCCAAGAAGATTGCCACAGCCCCCAATGCCAATGCCCCGGCTCAGCAGCAGCGTCGTGTTCAGCCTGGAAGGAGATTTTCCCAGGGAATTCGTTCAACCGCAATGGCCGTCTATATATCATGCATGCTGAAGAAGCCCAAGAAGCGCCAGATGTCGTGCTGGGTATGTTTTCTGTTAACTCAGTACTTGTAAGAGTGTTGTTTAATTCTGGAGCATCACACTCGTTTGTTACCAAAGAATTTGCATGCACTAGTAAGATTCAACCAACAAAATTGAAGCATGTTATGATAGCTCAAATACCTGGTTCAACCACCAAAGCTAGACAAATTTGCAAGGCCGTGCCTATCCGAAGCCATGGCATAGATTTTTATGCTAATCTAATAGTACTCGGAACTAAAGGTTTGGAAGTAGTACTAGGAATGGATTGGATGTCGAAACATAAATGATTAATCGACTGTGCCAAGAAAGCCATAACCATGACTAGTACAGCCGGAGTATCAGTAGAGCATGTATCTGAAACCTTGCCCCATCAATTCAAGTGCAACAAGAGTCTAGCCCAACCCACCATTGACCAAGTCAGAATAGTCTGTGAATACCCCGATGTATTTCCAGATGTTTTGCCCGGTATGCCCCCAGATCCGGATATCTAGTTTATCATTGAACTAATCCTTAGAACCGTTCCCGTAGCCTAGAGACCGTATAGTATGAACCCATCCGAATTAGTGGAGCTGAACAAGCAACTGGATGCTATGCTGGAGATAGGATTGATCCAACCAAGTGCGTCTCCATGGAGATCACCTGTTTTGTTTATCGACAAGAAAGATGGAGGTAACCGTTTGTGCATAGATTATCGGAAGTTAAATGATGTCACCATCAAGAACAAGTACCCACTACCGAAGATAGAAGACCTGTTTGACCAGTTGACCGGTGCCAAAGTGTTTTCTAAGATTGATCTTAGAACTGGTTATCATCAACTCAAGATTCGCGCAGAGGATATCCCCAAGACTGCTTTTACCACCAGATATGGACTGTATGAGTACACTGTCATGTCTTTTGGATTAACCAATGCCCCCGCTTATTTCGTGAACCTCATGAATAAGATTTTTATGGACTTCCTGGATAAGTTTGTCATTGTTTTCATCGATGACATTCTGATCTATTCCAATTCAGAAGAAGTACATGAGATACACCTAAGGACCATCCTTGGAACCCTTAGGGAGCATCAGTTGTATGCCAATTTTAGCAAATGTGAATTTTGGTTGTAGGAGGTAGGATTCCTCGGACATATTGTATCCGCCGGAGGAATTGCAGTTGACCCCGCAAAGGTGAAAGATGTTGAAGATTGGCAAGCCCCGACCACCCAAACCCAAGTTCGTGCATTTCTCGGATTAGCAGGATACTACCGCAAGTTCGTAGAGGGATTCTCGGGCATCGCAAGACCCATGGACCCAATTGCTGAAGAAGGATAAGAAGTTTGAATGGACGGACAAATGTGAAGCGAGTTTTCAAGAACTCAAGAAGAGATTGATTTTAGCCCCAATCTTGATTATGCCAGATATCACGAAGCCCTTTGATGTGTATTGTGACGCATCCAAGATCAGTCTCAGATGTGTGCTAATGCAAGAGGGAAAAGTTATATCTTATCCATCCCGACAACTAAAGCAACATGAGCAGAATTATCCTACCCATGACCTTGAACTAGCAGCCATAGTTCTAGCCGTAAAGACATGGCGGCATTACCTTATGGGAGACCGTTGTGAGATTTATTCGGATCACAAGATCCTAAAATACATTTTCACTTAGAAGGAGCTGAATATGAGGCAGAGAAGATGGATAGAGCTAATCAAGGACTATGATCTGGACATCCACTATCACCCCGGTAAAGCCAATGTGGTAGCATATGCCCTTAGTAGATTGCTGTGTCGCTTGAACTCCATGATTCTGAAGGAGCAACCAAGTTTGAACAAGGAGATGGAGGATTTTAGAATGGAATTAGTAAGTGAAGGATTTTTGGCTAGCATAGAACTTCAACCCACTTTGATCAGTCAGATCAAGGAGGCGCAGAAAGGAAATTCTAGTATAGACGGAATCAAACATCATATCGGTACATGCAAAGTACCCGGATTCACTGAAGATGAAGGAGTTCTGTGGTACAAAGGACGTCTTTGTGTACCTGCAGATTCCAAGTTGAAGCAAGCTATTTTGAAAGAAGCTCATGATACTCTTTATTCTATCCATCCTAGAGGAACGAAGATGTATCGGGATTTGGAGGAGCAATTTTGGTGGCATAAGATGAAGAGAGAAATCGGAAGCTACATCGCCAAATGTGATATTTGTCAGAGAGTCAAGGCGGGACATCAGAGACCCGCAAGACTATTGCAACCATTACAGATTCAGGAATGGAAGTGGGATTCTGTGGGAATGGACTTTCCGGATTTCCTACATCTAGTAGGGGAAATGACTCTATTTGGGTCATAGTTGATAGATTGTCCAAAGTAGCCCATTTCTTACCGATCAAGACCACATACCAGAGTTCGAAACTTGCAGAGTTGTATATCGCTAGAATCGTTAGTTTGCACGGAGTCCCCAAGAACATTGTATCAGATCGAGGAACCCAGTTTACCTCGAGATTTTGGAAGAAAGTCCAAGAAGGATTAGGAACCCGACTGGATTTTAGCACAACTTATCACCCTCAAACCGATGGACAAACAGAGCGAGTAAATCAAATACTCGAAGATATGTTGAGAGTCTGTGTGTTAGAGTATGGATATAAATGGGAAGACTGTCTGCCTTTCGCAGAATTTTCTTACCACAACAGTTATCAAGCTAGTTTGCAAATGGCCCCATTTGAATTCATGTATGAAAGGAAGTGTCATACCCCTTTGAATTGGTCGGAAGTAGGAGAGAGTCAGATTTTCAGACCCGACATCCTACGAGAAGCAGAAGAGAAAGTTCACAAGATCCGTGAGCACCTCAAGACCGCCCAATCCAGACAGAAGAGTTATGCCGACAAGATACGTCGAGACCTCACTTTCAATATCGGAGATTTTGTGTATCTTAAAGTGTCTCCTTTGAAGGGAATGCAATGTTTCTAGTTCAAAGGAAAGTTAGCCCCCAGATATATCGGACCTTTCAAGATTATGAATCGTCGAGGTTAAGTATCATATCAATTGGAACTGCCTGAGCAGATGTCTGTAGTACATAATGTGTTCCATATATTGTTACTTTGCAAATGCCTAGAAGCTTTTGGGACCACCAGGACCCGGAGTATCAAGTTTCTCAAGATCCAGTGGAGTAACCACACTGAAGAAGAAGCTACCTGGGAGAGGGAAGATAACATCAAGGCGGAGTTTTCCGATCTCTTTAAATCCTAGTATTCTTTTTCTCAAATATCGGGACGAGATTTTGTTTAAGGAGGGAAGGTTTGTAACACCCCAAAAATATTGATCAAGGTTAGAAATTCCAATCACCAAAATTAGGGTTAACAAAAACTTTTGCTAATTAAAATCATATAAATGCATGTGTGTATGTGATGATTGTATGAATGCATGAATGAACTTGTGTGATTGTTGTGAATAGCAAGGAATGGTTTAAATATGAAAACAACATCATCTAAATCAAATCCAAGCAGAAACAAATCAAGAGAAATTCAAAAACAAACCAAATAAGCAAATGGTCATTTTTGCCAATATTGCTCACTAGACCACTTTGAGTGTTTCTAGTCCAAGATTTCAAACAGAAACATTTCCATTTATTTTCACCCCTTGCTAGACCAAGTAAAAGTGAACCCAAGCCCACCTTTCAAACTCACAGAAACATTTGGCAACTGGATTCAAATGACAATTCAAAATTGAATCTAGTTCATATGTGAAGATCACCAATTCTCAAAAACCAACCAAACCAATTTACCTTGACCTTTCCAACTAACCAGAGACTACCTAGTATGTGACTAGTACACCCACCAAGTTTGAACCAAAAATTCAAATTCAAATCTCTTTCGGCCATTTCATCAAACACCTTGCAAACATGAATCATACAAAACACAAAACACTATAGTGAGGAGTGATTTGACCAACCTTTGTGCCCTCTCTAGCTCACAACACCCTCTTAGTAGATCATCTAGCTCATTTAATAAGCTTTAGACCACTGTGAGCCTGCCAATGCCATCAATGGTGAGCATGCCGAGCCTCAACTTGCCATCCTATTGTCGACAACAAGCTAGGAGAAGCTCTAGCCTCGCCAACCTTGTCTCGGACACTGACATCGTCCACCGCCACCCCCTGTCCAACGCCAACGCACTGCCAGCCCCTGGACCACTCAGCCCAAGCGTGCCTAGCTTCTCTGCGAGCGTGCCGAGAGCGCGCGAGAGCGCCGCACGCGACACACGAGCACAGACCGCGCGCCGCCCTTGCCGCTTGCGTGCATCATCACCACCCTCCCAGGAGACTGCCAGACAACCCCGTTCACCGCCGCACGACCCGTAGCCGCGGTGCGCCATTAAAACTCCCGTCGGACCCGCCCAGAGCACCGCATCGTTCCGACCAACTCGCACCGTCCCACGCCTCGCAACCATGTAGTTGAGCTTCGCCAGGGAGCACAGCACCGTCCCCTACCACTGCCCATGCTAGTAGATCACTGTGCCGACGACCACGACGAGCTCAGCCCGAGCCCTTCGGTCCCCTTGCTGCACTATAAAAAGAGGCCACCCCCGTTCGATTTATTCACACCATCACACTCCCATCTCTCTCAGAACCACCCCACCTCATCCCCGGAGCAAGGCGCGCAGTAGGTCACCAGAATTTCACCAGAGTCCACCGCTGCAGAGGAGAAGATGTGCCGTTGATTGGAGCCGCCCCAGGAGAAGCCACCGGTACCAGGAGGATCGCTGTCGTCGAATTCGTCGTTCGCCCCCATCGCCGACCCTCGCCTAAGCCCCGGTGAGCCTCACACGACCCCCACTGGCCGCGCTAGGGTTTAGTCTCGCTGGTGTTGCCCGATGGAGACGATAAGTCACAGCCGTTCGATTAGATGTTGATCGTGTGGTTTAGATTGCCCCGTACCCCTTCACACCCCCTGTCTCGCTGACTGGTGGGAACACACACTTAAACTCACCCGTGTGTGCGCTGTGCACCGTGGGCCGGCCGAGTTAACATCCCGCACAACCCAGTAGTTTGAATTTAGGTTTTTCCATTTAGTTTCAAACTTAGTTCTGTACCTAGATTCAAAAATCAACCTAGCTCGATTCACTAAACCAAATTGCATGAAACCAATTTTGTTAGAAAGTTACTGGAGTTCTTAATCCAATCCCGTTGGATTCAAATCAATTAGAATTGTAGATCACCTATAATAAAAATAACAAGGCATAAGCTTTTCTGCATTCAAACATTTTTCAAAATTCAACCACAAAAGCTTTTGGGTTGATTCCAACTCTCAAAAATCACATTTAACAAGACCTTTCTGAATATATAAAAATATGTAGGTTTACTTGAAGAAATAATAGTCAAGCAATAAAAGAATGCCCCATAGGCATTTCTAGTCACTTTAATTAATTAAAATAAAAAGGTTAAACGTTATTAAATTGTGACACCACTTTAAATCACATTCCCAAGTACTGAAATATGTGGTGATGACATGTGTCCACATGATCCCATACTTTAGTTGGAGAATATTAAATCTTAAGTAGTTTTTCAATGAGTAGAAATTACTTTTCTAAAATAAAATAATTAAAACCTTGCCTTAATGTTTATAATGTTTGTGATGATGCTAGCATCTAGTGAAAATCTTGGTGTGATAAATAGAAGTAGTTAAGTATTGTTTGGTGATTGTGTACCTCATATTTATTTATAGATGCTAGTACCGACCAAGGATACGAGGAGGAAGGAGAATACTACGAGGAAGAAGCCGAGAAGAACTTCAACCACTGCTCTGCACAAGTCAAGCTACTACTTGCATGTTACCCAATGCAAGCTAACACTTGCAATTGTGAAAGTTAGATAACCTATGCAATGCATTAGTGTAGGGTCCCCAACCTTTAATAAGATTGAGCCCCCTGTGTTTACAATGCTAGTCCCTGGATCAATAGCTAGCATCCACAGTTCAGATGTAATATCAAGAAACAAAGGTCATAATACAACTTTATAACCAGGAATAACATAATTTTTATTACATCAAACATAGCTCATTTGGCTATTACATTATATTGCAGCGGAATAACTATAAGCATGGGGTCCTTCATCTTCAAAGTGCCACAGGCAGATGTTGGTTGTAGACTTTGTAATCCTAAACATTCAATCTTCACTAAAAATCAATCAAACCTGCAACATTACAAGTTACAGCCACAGAGGGTCAATACATTTGAATTGTATTGGCAAGTGATACTTTGGTAGTATAGTGGAGTCTATCATCTATATGCATTTGGCTAAGTGGAGTTGAGGCTTGCATTGCTCAAAATAGATTTTTCCTTATCATTTTGAAAATACTAAGTTTTGTTTTGACAAAATCACCCAAGACATCTACCAATCCAAGATTGAAGATCCTCTCAAGGCATCTACCAATCAAAGATTGAAGATCCTTGCTTGGCAAAAATCATTTTTCCCCAATCAAAGATTTCAAGATCCTTGTACCAAGCCATCTCTCCATCAAAGATTGAAGAATTTCACACAACCCTTGTTCAAACCACAAGTTTTAACTTTAGAAATTGGAGTGATGAGATTCTTGATTGCTTCCATGTCTTGATGCTCAAATTGTCCTTTACCAGGGACATGGCTAAGTACTTAGGTTTTACACTCTGCAGAGGTGGTGCACTTTCCCCACAAGACTTGGTTTCCCAAGACAAGATCTTTCAGAAGCCTTCCCTTAGACCATCATGGACGCGTTCCATCCTATCAAACAATACCACCAACTGTCCATATGGCTAAGTTCTTGCAACCTATGTGATCATGGCAGAGCCCATATTGCCAAGTGGTTGCACTTGAAGCTTCTCAACATTTGACATCTCAAATCTCTTTGTTTCCTGGGTGGCCATCCACAAGTGAGATACACAAGCCAAGTCCATGGCCTTGTGAACCACTCAACACAAACCATTCCTTCCATTCCACCCAGGGGATTCATTAACTTAGTTGTTTTATTAAACAAAGAACCAAGTCCTCAGACTTAGAATATTTTTCCATAGTGTGAATATATTTTCCACCCATGTTTTCTATTAGCTAGGATAAGCTTGATAGTAGTAGGAATCTTAACTTAGGAAAATCCTACTAATGATTCATTCTACTAGTTTTCCTATAGCAAGGTCTATACTTAGCAAAATAAAATCCATGCAAGTTTTACTTAACAAAAACACTAATGCATAGAGAAAATAATGGGACATAAGATATGAAGCATCACTTGCCTTTTTGGTAGAGGGTATAGGTTCTATCCTTGTCCTTTCAACAATCACACTCTTCAAGTCACTACAAATCAATCAAGCAAGGCACAAACTCAATCTACCAATCAAGCAAAACAACACACATAAAATCACAAAGTCAAGGTAATGCATGCAAGCATGCAAAAGATGGTTCTAATTGCAAAGGTGGTCTCAACTAGGCTTCTAAACTTTGTAAGTTCCAAATTGGTCATTTACCAAAATGGCAAAGTCATTTGCAAAGGGGTTTCACTACAAAAACCTTTTTTTTTCAAAACAAAGTATCATTTTATGTGGGTTAGAAATATTTTTACTAAGGCTTTAATCACCAAGGTTCACCAAATGAGTTGCTATTGCAAAACTTGGTGTTTTGGGTCAGTAGGTTTGGTTCAAAACATTTCCTCTAAGTTTGCTCTACAAAAACATTTTCATAACCAAAAACAATAGTTTTATTAGCTAGAAATGGACTAAACCAATTAATCCATTCTAAACTTTTCCAAATCCATTTTCCAAAACATAGGGTGGTTCCTAGGGTCAGTAAGGTCACAACAAACCAATTTGCAAAGGTTTTAACCTTAAAAACATTTTTAAACAATTTTTCTAATCTTAGCAAGCACACAAAAGAATCTGCAAAATCAAGCAATCTAACATTTACTATTTGCTAAACCAAGGGCAGGGTTGGTTAGGTCTTCTCTCCTGAATTCAACGACATAAAATTTGTAATTTTTGGACGTGTGGATCCAAAGATACAAGGGTTTGAAGTTTGCAAAAGTTTTTGTTTTCAAATCTGTTTTTAAACCTAATAGGGGACACGCGGCGTGTTCTAACTGGGTGGTACCGGTTCGCATGGATCGGTCGCCGTGGAGCGTTGGATTTAAATCAGATCGAGCGGCTCAGGATCTATCTTACCCCTTCGCTTAAGTCAACTGTTTCTACGCGTCTGATCTAAATCGAACGGTCCTGATCTAATCAACCACAAAGTGGCGGCGCTGGCGGCGGTGGTTGGCGGCGGAGCGCTCTGGCGGTGGAGTTCTGGCTAACACAGGTAGCAAGAGAGAGGGAGGGAGGGCTCACCGAGGTCGCCGAGGAATGCTGGTGCTCAACGTGGTCGTTTCCGTCGAAGGGGCGCTCGGGGACGGGCGGAATTCCTCACCGGAGTTGGTTCTGGCGGCGGCCAAGCTCTGTCGTCGTCGCGGGTGGTGCTACGGGTCACGAGGAAGCAAACGAATTACAAGGTTAGCTTCGTACACGAGCGTCAAACAAGGGAGCATCAAAAAGAGGGCGAGGGGAAGTCTGTGCTCACTAGAGAAGCTTGCCGGAGTCGAGGCCGACGGTGGCGCGTTTGAGCTCGTCCTTGCCGACGATCTGGGGCGCCCGCGGTCGAATGGGAGGCACGGACAGAAGCGCCAGGGAGTGTGGAGTATGTGTGCGTGGTCGAGAGGTCAAGGGGAGGAAGGGTATGGCCGGAATTGAGGAGGGGGCTCGTCGGAGCAGAGAGTGCTCGGGGAGGAATTGGGGGCGGCCTGGTGGCAGAGAGGGAGTGGCGACAGAGGGGAAATGGAGAGGGGGAAGAGGCGATTTAATGAGCGTATTCACGGGTGTAATTGCTGCAGCGTTTAAGACGAATTTACTCGGCGAAATTTCGGGCAGAAACGGCGAGGAGAAGAACTGGTCGCTGCAGGTGAGAGAGAAGAACAGTAGAGGTGGGGTCTACCTGTCAGCGGGAAAAGAAAGGAGGGGGAAGGTCCACCGGTCAGTTGCCTTGCGGGCTGTTTAGTTGGTTCGAAACGTTTTCTCTGCGGGGAGGGAAAGCTGGGCTAGGTACTGGGCCTTAGTGGGCTGGCCGGCTGGGCTGGTCCAAACTCTATTTTTTTCTGTGTGCTTCTTTTTTCCTTTTCTAATTCTTTTTATGTTTTGAAATTCAAATAATTATTCAAACAAACAAACAAGGTCCAAACAAATCAAACAATTCAAACAACTTTGTACTTTGAATTTGGTTCTGTTTTTCAACATAATCCAAATCCCAAAATAATTTAATATTTTTATTTATTTTAGGATCCATTCAATAATTAAATAAAATGGATCTTTAATTATTTAATAAAAAATAGGGTTTGATTTAGTTGATAAAATTTCCATTTGAAATCCAAATATTTTCAAAACCAAAACAGTAGGTTTTATTTGAAAATAAAAGATATTTGGAAATCTTGTTTAAAATCAAAATAACCTTTTACTTTAGGTTCCATTAATAAATAAATATAATGGAACTTAGTTAATAATCCAAAATAGGATTTGTTTTAATAAAACTTTATTTTGAAATCTAAAATAAAACACTTTGGAAAACTTATTTTAAAAGAATAAATAAGTTTTTGTGTTTATTTAAAATGGGAAAAGCCTTTACTTAAATAAAATTGGATATTTAAATCCTTATTATTTTATTTAAATAAAACCTTTACTCATTTTATCAAAACAAAATATTTTATTATAAAGCTTGGCCAAAATTAATTTGGTTCTTTTTAAAATAAAAACTTTATTTATAAATCTATCTTTGCTTTTGAAAACCAAATCTTTTTATTTTAAAGATCCAAAATAGTGTTTCCAAAATATTTTATTTTTCTTTATTAAATGTTTATCTTTTTAATCCCTTTAGGATTATTTGATCACCAATTGGTATGGGCTTTTGGTAAGGGCTTTATTAGCTTTGGAAATTCAATTTCCTTATTTCATTATATTCATAAGGTTTTGTCTATGGTTCCAAACTAAGTGAAACCAATCTCTATGGTCTTTCTTGATCCTTTGTGAATATTTGATGATCAATTTTTTGGTATGGATCAATTCCATAGATTTGGAGATACTTTGGAAATGATTTCCTTCCATTAGGGTTTAGGGTTTTGGATTTATTTTCCAAGTGTTCAAATTTCCAGATACATTCATTGACGAATGCATTTCCCTTGATTTGGATTTTTGTTGGATTCAAACTTTAGCCAAAGTTTGTTCAAGATGGGATTTTAAGTTTCCTTTTAGAAACAAAAGTTTCTTTTCACCCTGATTTTCAACAAAAATTTATTTTGTTTATTTATTTTTCACATTACAAGATTTGGAAAATCTTGGGATGTGACAATTAGGCATGCTTTTGGTTAGATAAATTTGATTATACCCAATCCTAGTTTTATTTGCAAGCTTAGTTGTTTTATTTCTTTATCAAAGCCTTCTATTTGGAGTTTACTTAGTGACTTGTAGATTGTATAAAGATGTTTAAAGGTAGCATAAAGAGCATAAAACCTGACCTAAGTTAGATGATCTTGATGTCATCCTGAGGCATGAGATTGAACTTAGATCTTTCACACCTGATTGCCACCCCTCATTAGTGTTTACCCCCACTTGTAGATGCTAGTGCTAAGCATAAAACTTGATCACTTTAGATGGGAATACTTAGTGAAAATGATTATCAAAACCTTAGAATGATGAGTCATTCTACTGAAATGTTTTGACATGTGTTTCTGAACACCAGATGATTTTGATGATGAAAATGTTGAGGCATGAGCCTTAGCCCTTTATAAAACTGATGGTTGTCTGGATGCGATACCATTCCGATTTTATCGTATAACCACAATACCCGAAATTTGGGTAGGGCTTGACTGGAAGTTTATATACCTTAGTATGGGTTCCCTTGCGGCCAAGGTTTGAGCTGAGTCTGATGACCCACAAGTGTAGGGGATCACAACAGTCTTCGCGGGTAGTATTACCCAATTTATTGATTCGACACAAGGGGAGCCAAAGCATACTTGCAAGCCTTAACAACTGAGTTTTCAGTTCAGCTGCACCTAGAAATAGTTCTTTCTCACAGAATTTTATCAGTAGCAATTGTTTGGTAGTAGTAACAGCAAAGCAACAGCAGCAGTAATAGCAACAGTGAATAGTAGCAATAGTAACAGCAACAGTAACAGTAGGATTCGAGTGCGGTAGGCATAGGGATGGATGGACGGGTGTTGCATGGACGAGTCTAAACATGTAACTTCAATATCTAGGGCATTGCAGATAAATAATAACAAGCATCCAAGTACTAAATAATCCTAGGCATGTGCTCCAAATATAGTCATACGTGATCGTAATGAGAACTTGCACAACATATTCTGTCCAGCCAGCCCGTGGCAGCAGGGCCTCTAGGGAACTACTAGAAATTAAGGTGCTCCTTTTAATAGAGCACCGAAGCAAATCATTAACACTCCGTGAACACATGTGATCCTCACACCACAGCCATCCCCTCCGGTTGTCCCAATTATTGTCACTTTGGGGCCTTTGGATCCGGACAATGATATGTGTACACAACTTGCAGATAAGATCACAAACAATACTGTCATAATGATTCAATAATAAGTTCAGATCTGAGATCATGGCACTCGGGCCCTAGTGACAAGCATTAAGCACAACAAGTTGCAACAAAGTCAAATAGCACAAGAGATACTAGGCACTATGCCCTAACAATCATATTCGATTACATGATAGAACTCATCCAATCCCTACCATCCCCAAGCCTACATCAGGGGATTACTCACTCATGGATGAGGGAAACATCGGTGGTTGATGGATATGCGTTGGTGATGACGATGGCGATGATCCTCTCCAAATTCCCCGTCCCGACAGGGTGCCAGAACGGAGTTTCTGGATCTGAATCTTCGTTTCTGGTGGCAGCAGCGGAGCAGAACTCTTTCTGGAAAACTATCGAACCCCCTCTGTTTTTAGGTTGAAGGGCAACTTATAGGCGTAGAGGGAGGCCGAGGAGCTGCCTTGGGTGGCCTCACCCCCACCAGGTGCGGCCAGTGGTGGGCCCGTGCCTGGGGTGGGCCTGGGCCCCCCAGGCCCCCTCTCCGTCTCTCCTTCTGGCTCCGTGGATCTTCTGGTGAAATATAGTTTTTGGCATATTTTCCGGGATTTTTCCTGATAGTTGATTTTCTGCACAAAAACAAGACACCAAAGTAATTCTGCTGAAAACAACGTCAGTCAGTGTTAGTTGTATCCAAATCACACAAGTTTAGAGGAAAAACAATAGCAAAGTGTTCGAGAAAGTAGATACGTTTTGGCCTTATCAACTCCCCCAAGCTTAGCTTATTGCTTGTCCTCAAGAAATTCAGTTTAAAACTAAGTGCGATAAAAGAACTTTCACAAACACATTGCTTCATATGATGTAAATATTCTCAGCACAGGAGTAGATGCTTAGACAATTCATAATAAGGAGTATGCAAGTAAGTCTACTCAATAGTCATTGCAAGCTATGAAGAGAAACCAACTCAAGAATAATAAGTAGCATGAAACATAAACATAAGCAACATTGCAATGGTCATAATAAGGTATGATAGAGTGGTATCTCGCTCTGCTTTGTTTGAAGAGCACAATAAATGCCAAGGCACCTCTGAAGTTCACATGAAGACTAGAGATAAATATATCAGAGATACAAGCATCAAAGTCATGACATAATTAACCAAGTTTTGAGACAAACACAAGAATGACAACTATGCTCTCAAGAAGGTACTCATAGAATAAGTGGTGACTCAACAAGGTTGTGAAAACGGTTTTTGAAAGGTTTGAAAGGCTTCCAAATGCTGAAAGGAAGGTACTCATTATCTTTGAGCTCTCATTGACCCTATCATAAGCATCTTTATGTGGTTAAGGTGAAAGTGAGGTCCACTATGAATTATATGCTTGACATACCATAAACTAGAAATCCCGAGTCCCTTGAGTGCGAGGGACACTCCGCATACTACTCAACTTTGGGTCTAGGCAAGTTCTTTTCATTGTAAGTATTTGCATATCATCGAGAACCGCCAACGGGGTACCCCTTGCATATGGTATAGGAGCTTTCCCATAACCAAAATGACAAGGCAAGCAGACAATGAGCATCTTAGCAATCTTTTTATTTACTATATGCATAGTTTTTTATTGAGGATGCTTCATAGATTACTCACTATGGTGATGCTGCAAGTTTCCACCATGATTAGGCATGGCTTAGGCTAGCAGCCCAGGTGTTTCTCTAACACAGAATACAAACTCCACGGACTCACAAGTCCCCCTTTCATTTTGCATCATTGACATCCGCAAACAAAAGATCAAGGTATCAACTAGATATAAATGTATCTAAAAGGTGTTGAAAGCGTTCCCCGTGATAGCACGGTTCTGCTGACTCCCATCATATAATTTGCAAGCATATAACTTTCATGGACTAGTCACAATGGTTCGGGATTATTAAGTGCACAGAATAAAGTGTGCCATCAAGTTCGTGAGAGCTTTACTAACTAACTTTCTCAACACAGACAAACATTTTATTTTGGAAGAAAACACGGCATATAGAATATGCACTGAAGTAGCAAATGATGCTAATAGGTAGGTATAGTGGACACAGCTAGCAATATTGGTTTTGGGGGGTTGGAAGCACAGGTAAATCACATACTCAGTGCAAGTGAAGGCTAGCAATGGAGAGGGAGCGACAAACAAGAGATCAATAGCTTTCATAATCATGCTTTCAACAAAACAGGACTAATTATGGCATGAAAGTGATACAAGAACTCTGAGGCAAAATAAATCATCGAGGCTTACTGACTATTGATTAGTCATATGCATGATTGAGCATGTGCCAAGTCGATTCACATGAACAGTCAGAGGAGGATACCACAATATCATACCAAAATATGAATAAAACAATGCAAGCAAACATTCATGTGACATGCTACAAACTATTAGCAAGCTGGAGCTAATAATAGACAAGCAAGAACTACTAAGCATCCATAATGACATACACCTTACACAAACAGGCTAAGCATGCTCACAATGATGAGTATATGTACAAAAATGAAACAAATAGAGTTCGTTACCAGCCTCTTACCACTCCTCGAGTTGTCCTAATCTTCATTATTGCCCTTCACTTGTGTGACTTGAATGATAACATGAAACCAAAATCCACTGAGAGCGGCTGAACCCTGCATAGAACTCACAAAACCAAAGAAGAACAACAAATATTTTTGGTGTTCTCGATTTTTTAGAAACAAGCAAAACAAAGAAAAACCAAGCAAACAAGAAGCAAACAAAACAAAATATTTTTGGATTTTTTTCTTTTAAGGCAAACCAAAACCAAAAAGCAAAGAAACAAACCAAGAGAAACAACGAAAATATTTTTGGTATTTTTGTGTTTTTGAGAAAGAAGCAACTAGAACTAAAAAGAAAGCGAAAACAGTGGATATACAAAGAACCAACCGAGCATGATATATATATGAGTGTGATGTCGGTATACCTCCCCCCAAGCTTAGGCTTTTGGCCTAAGTGGGGTTCAATCCCATGGTGTCCAAGAGGATGCACCTCCGTAGTATGTCGAGGAAGCTCCCTCATCCTGGTATGAGCTCGAGGCCTCCTTTGTGTAATACATAGAGGGGTCGTATGATGGTGCTTCCTCCTGATAGTGACCTGGAAGTTAAGAGAGCGCAGCGTTTCATCCATATCCACCTTGGAGCGTGACAAAGGTCCCTAAGAAATACTGAGAAAAGTGGTTTGGGGTAGAGGGATCTCTCTCTTCCCCGTCAGTAAACAACATTCTATAAACCAAGTTCTCAAGGGTAGAGCTAGTGGTGACAAAATGGATATAAAGGATCTTGAGTAGTTATACCACTCCTAGTTTTAATTCCATAACCATGTTTATCTCCTGAAGAATTAACTAGCATATCCTTTTGTACCTTAGCAAGTTGATCAAGTTGGGTTTGAACCTTTTGAAAGTGTTTACAAAGCATTTTAATATCATTAGAAGTTCTTTCCACAATATCTTTCAACTCATTGATAGCTCTAGAGTTTTCCAATAGATGATTCTGAACTTGTTTATTAAAATTACCTTGCTTAACAATAAAAATGTCAAGTTCCTCTAAGCATTGACCAGGAGGCTTACTATAGGGAATATCACCTTCATCAAAATGTTGGAGAGAGTGTACCTCAATAGTAGATGAGTGGGGAATTGGCTTACATAATTCTTCTATAGGAGGTAGATTCTTCACATCTTCAGCTCTAATACCTTTCTCCTTTAGACACTTCTTAGCTTCCTTCATCACTTCATCATTTAATGCAATAATTCCTCTCTTCTTTGGTGTTGGTATTGGAACTGGTTCAGGCACAACTTGTTCAGGAGTAATAGGCTCTGGTGTATTTAGCTCAGTTGAAGTCCAATCATCATAATTCTTGCTTATTTTAGCCATTAATTCTTCAGCATCTGTAGGAGTTCTTTTCCTAAAAACACAATCAGCAAAGCTATCTAGGTATGTCCTAGAATCATCAGTTAGTCCATTATAATAAATATGAAGAAGCTCATCCTTAGGCAATGGACATCCAGGATGTGCATGAATCAAGGCACAGAACCTTGTCCATGACTCAGGCAATTTCTCTTCTTCTCCCTGTTTAAAATCAAAAAGTCTCTGCAAAGCAGCATGTCTAGCACTAGGAGGAAAATCTTTCTGAAAGAAAGAAGCAATCAAACAATCAGGACTATCAATGGATCCAGGAGGTAATCTATTAAACCAAGCCCTAACTTCTCCATTTAGTGAAAAAGGGAAGATCTTAGCAACAAAGTACTTGCGCATCTTAAAATCATCAGAGAATAAAGCACTCATAGTAGAAAGATCATTCATATGAGCCACAACACTCTCATTTTCAGTCCCATAGAAAGGTTCTTTCTCAACAATATCTAAATAAGACAAATCAAGAGAGAAATCATAATCTTTATCTTTAATATCTATGGGAGAAGTGGCAAACTTAGGATCATAGGACAACTTAGGCATAATAGTACATATAGCAAGGAGACTCTTAATAGCACTAGTACCATGTGTGTTTTGGCACTCTTCAAAAAAATCATCAGTGAGCTCAATGTAACCATCATTAATATCATAACTCTTACTAGACTCAGGTGAGCTAAAAGGTGTAATAGTGCCTTCACTAGGAGTTTCGGTATTTCCTAGACTAGCCATAGTAGCATCTAGAAAAGGACCTAATGAACCACTCGCATCAAGCACAATAGAAGTAACATCATGATTATCAAAAGCAGTTTCAGATTTAGCAGTAGTAGTAGTGTGTGTAGCATGAGCATGTGGTGGTGGTGTGACAAGCTTACTTATAACAGACGGTGAATCAAGAGCAGCATAGGTGTTTAGGACTGTACCTCTTCTTGTAGTGGATGGTAAAATAGGGAACTTTCCATCACGAGTCTTCCCCATCATGAAAGGAGTAGCAGTGAGCAATAATAGATCAAAGTGAACTTACAAATAAAGCTATGCTCCCGAGCAACGGCGCCAGAAAATAGTCTTGATGACCCACAAGTGTAGGGGATCGCAACAGTCTTCGCGGGTAGTATTACCCAATTTATTGATTCAACACAAGGGAAGCCAAAGAATACTTGCAAGCCTTAACAACTGAGTTGTCAGTTCAGCTGCACCTGGAAATAGTTCTTTCTCACAGAAGTTTATCAGTAGCAACGGTTTGGTAGTAGTAACAGCAAAGCAACAGCAGCAGTAATAGCAACAGTGAATAGTAGCAATAGTAACAGCAACGGTAACAGTAGGATTCGAGTGCGGTAGGCATAGGGATGGATGGATGTTGCATGGACGAGTCTAAACATGTAACTTCAAGATCTAGGGCATTGCAGATAAATAATAACAAGCATCCAAGTACTAAACAATCCTAGCCATGTGCTCCAAATATAGTCATACGTGCTCGTAATGAGAACTTGCACAACATTTTCTGTCTAGCCTGCCCGTGGCAGCAGGGCCTCTAGGGAACTACTAGAAATTAAGGTGCTCCTTTTAATAGAGCACCGGAGCAAAGCATTAACACTCCGTGAACACATGTGATCCTCACACCACAACCATCCCCTCCGGTTGTCCCAATTATTGTCACTTTGGGGCCTTTGGATCCGGACAATGATATGTGTACACAACTTGCACATAAGATCACAAACAATACTATCATAATGATTCAATAATAAGTTCAGATCTGAGATCATGGCACTCGGGCCCTAGTGACAAGCATTAAGCACAACAATTTGCAACAAAGTCAAATAGCACAAGAGATACTAGGCACTATGCCCTAACAATCATATTCGATTACATGATAGAACTCATCCAATCCCTACCATCCCCAAGCCTACATCAGGGGATTACTCACTCATGGATGAGGGAAACATCGGTGGTTGATGGAGATGCGTTGGTGATGACGATGGCGATGATACTCTCCAAATTCCCCGTCCTGACAGGGTGCCAGAACGGAGTTTCTGGATCTGAATCTTCGTTTCTAGTGGCGGCGGCGGAGCAGAACTCTTTCTAGAAAACTATCGAACCCCCTCTGTTTTTAGGTTGAAGGGCAACTTATAGGCGTAGAGGGAGGCTGAGGAGCTGCCTTGGGTGGCCTCACCCCCACCAGGTGTGGCCAGTGGTGGGCTCGTGCCTGGGGTGGGTCTGGGCCCCCAGGCCCCCTCTCCGTCTCTCCTTCTGGCTCTGTGGATCTTCTGGTGAAATATAGTTTTTGGCATATTTTCCGGGATTTTTCCTGATAGTTGATTTTCTGCACAAAAACAAGACACCAAATCAATTCTGCTAAAAACAACATCAGTCCGTGTTAGCTGTATCCAAATCACACAAGTTTAGAGGAAAAACAATAGCAAAGTGTTCGAGAAAATAGATACGTTTTGGACATATCTGAGTCTACCTTGTGAAGATTGTCCACCTGTGCAGTTCCCAAGATGATAGTTGGTCATGGTTGGGAGGCCAGACTCACAAAAGAGGTGCCTATACTAGGGCGTGTAATTGAAAGGTTAGGATTGATTATCCGCATACTAAATATGGTGAATTCAAGATTGTTCCTGACGGATGTATCGAATATTGTGGTGAAAGTGTACCACCTCTGCAGAGTGTCAAACTATTCGAATAGACGCGTCCGCGGTTATGGATAGTTGGAGTGGCTATACTGTTCCATCGTCAGATGTTTTCAAAATGACTTGTGATTTGAATCATGACTTTGACTTGACCACAACAGAGTTGTGATATGAAACTCTAGTTCCCATTTTGGTGTTATAAAAACTTTCAACTAGCTTTCTTTGCTTCTGAACTCAGTAGAGATAAATCTGGATTTTTGCAAAACAACCTAGAGCCTAGTACTTCCTACTCAAAACCCACTTCACTTGTTAGTATTAGTTTGCGAGTACGAGTACTCATGGCTTTGTCCCTGGCTATTCCCATGGCCATACTATGAAGAGGACTATCAGGAGGATGGACCGTAGGAAGGTTACGACAACTAGGATCATCTCCCATCGTCAACATTGCCTGTGACCATGAAGATGGAGCTTCGCCCATGCTACCATTATTACGTTATTCCGCTGCTTGATTGTATTAATACTAGATCATGAGATCCTTTATTTTTTGTAAGACCTTATGTATGGTTTGTAATGGATGAAGTACTGTGATATCCAATATGTTATGTCTCGCAAAAATGGTAATCCTGGGATTGCAATGTATGGCATAACAGGCATCTGGGATTAAAAATCCGGGTATTGACATAAAGCCCACCCTATATTTCAACATAATAACCCACTAACCCAATCATACTGTATTTTCCTAGTAGTGGATTTTATCATAATCATGAAGAGGGAAATTCTAAGTGCGGATACACCTACTGAACCACAAGGTTGGAGTATGGAGGAAGAGTGTGATATGGGGATGAGTAGTGAACCAAATAGGTGTAATTTAGAAGGACATGAGTTACCTAGTGAGTTCTACACACTGTGTCGTGAAGCTACGGAGGATATCCAGAACTTTGGTAATGGGAACGATGTTGAAGTAGAATACACTACGATATCGTATAGTCCTATTTACCTAGTAGTGAATGAGGTTGACAAGACAAGGCAGTTTGAATTTAGGACTTCTAAGTATTTAAATAATGGGATTTCTATTTTCATGCCCTTGTTTTCTTAGTTGTACTTATTTTTCTCTAGCCGCTTAGCCTTTTCTCACTTTTGCCCATCTTCTATTATGAAACTCTCGCACAGTCTGAAACTCGTTGTCCGTCAGTATTGTTGTTAGATGCTGACAAGTGGGGCCGCATTCACTCGGATCCTATAGTGGATCCTCGGCGTTACGTGCTGACAAGTGGGGCTGTGGTATGTTAGGTCCCGTAGTGGACCCTTGTTGTTACATGCTGACAAGTGGGACCGTGTTAAGTTGGTTTCCATAGTGGACACCTCTCTCCACTTATCCACATTAGCATGGACCCATAGCTTATCCACGTGAGCGTCGAACCGATAGCTTATCCATGTGAGTCAGCCCCGCGCCCGCGCCTGTGCCGTTGCCTCCCCTTTCTTGTTCTTATCCGGTGATGGCGGCCCTTCTCCGGCGACGGTGGATCTTTGTCGAGCTTCACTTTGGCCTCCCGTTTGTCCTGTCCGTGGTATGGTGCCGTCCCGTTGACCTGTATAAAGGATGACAATGGCTGCCGTGCGTAGAGAAGGTTAGATATCGCACCAAAATGTTTCGATTAGACGGGGACGCTTACTATGGAGAATGCGGCCGACGAGCCGTTCC
Organism: Avena sativa; assembly: GCA_916181665.1. Lineage (NCBI taxonomy): Eukaryota > Viridiplantae > Streptophyta > Magnoliopsida > Poales > Poaceae > Avena > Avena sativa. The sequence goes on along the minus strand of OV702295.1, from coordinate 328,592,902 downwards.
AATGATTTAATTAGTTTATCGAGTTAAGGTCTCGGCTGCAATCAATTGAAAGAGTGTTTATAATTAAAAAATAAGGAGATGGATGTATAATAAATAAGAAAATGGCACAACTCTTGAACACTTTCAAATTTAAAAAGTTATACAACTCTTAATGTACAAGAGTGTTTATAATTGGCACAACTCTTGAACACTTCCAAATTAAACAAAATTATACAACTCTTAATGTACAAGAGTGTTTATAATTGACACAACTCTTGAACACTTTTAAATTAAAAAAATTATACAACTCTTAATGTAAAAGACTATTTCTAATTGACACAACTCTTAAACACTTTCAAATTAAAAAAATTATACAACTCTTAATGTAAAAGAGTGTTTATAATTGACACAACTCTTGAACACTTTCAAATTAAAAAACAAATATATCTCTTAATATAAAAGAGTGTTTATAATTGACACAACTCTTGAACATTTTCAAATTAAAAAAAATTATACAACTCTTAATGTAAAAGAGTGATTATAATTGACACAACTCTTGAACAATTTCAAATAAAAAAAATTATACAACTCTTAATGTAAAAGAGTGTTTATAATTGACACAACTCTTGGACACTTTTAAATTAAAAAACTTATACAACTCTTAATGTAAAAGAGTGTTTATAATTGATAGAACTCTTGAACACTTTCAAATTAAAAAAATTATACAACTTTTAACATAAAAGAGTGTTTATAATTTACACAACTCTTGAACCTTTCAAATTAAAAAAATATACAACTTTTAATGTAAATGAGTGTTTATAATTGATACAACTCTAAAACACTTTCAAATTGAAAACATTATACAACTCTTAATGTAAAAGAGTGTTTATAATTGACACAACACTTGAACACTTTCAAATTATAGCGTCCTAAGAAAATCTTGAGAGTTTACCAATTTTAGAGCGTGAAAAATGATCCCTAAACTTGCGTATATGAAAATTATAATCATTTGAACATTGTGAAATCGTACTTAATACGTGATAATGATGTGCTAAGAAAATCTTGAGAGATTATCATTTTAATAGAATGTAATGCATAAACTTGCATATGGCAAAAATTATACACCTTTGAACTCTTTGAATCGCACTTAGGACATGATAATGTTGTGCTAATAAAATCCTGGTCATTTATCATTTTCATGAAGTAAAATATAATGCAAAAATTATACACCTTTGAACACTTTACCTTCAAATTATATTCAAAATCATTTGTTTACGGAGTTAAAGTATCGGTGTCAAACTCGTTATTTTGCATGGATAAAAGGTGCCCCCGACAGATACATGGGTTATCTTGTCCGCTAGATCACAGAGGATCAATAAGAGAATCAACGATTGGTGGGTACGATCTGTGTGACAACTGTCTCGACCAATCAGAGCGTAGAAGCTAAGATGAGCACAGGTGTGAGAGTTTGTGACTAAGAGACAAGGGAAAACTGAGTAGAACTTAAAAACCAAGGGCAACACTGACAAAGGGGTTCAAATAGAAATAGAAAGATATTTAAAAATTATAAAATTCTTCTTTTATACAATAAAATACATCTTGGCATACATCAAACTATTTGCAATTCAAATATATATAAGTTTGATAATTATTGCCTCATTCAGACAAATTATGTTTTGGGGAGGGATGTTTTGGGAAGAGGCTTGAGTGGAAAGCCATGAACCTTCATAGATAGTAGGTGATTTAGGTTAAAACTTGATTTATATACATTTCTTATGGTGTTAGGTCATATAATAAGACTCCCTGGGTAGATGCCTCTATGTTTTGATTTTTTTGAATTTGTTGTGCATAAAATGACTCAATTAGGTAGCTAAAATCCATTCGTTGACTATATGTTGACCAGGCACCGGAGGGTAAAAGTGAGTATATTGCACACGGCAGTGTTAGTACTGGAGGGAAAAACTGAGTACAACCAAACTTCTAGTGTTACACTCGAGGGTATAACTAAGCACAACTAAGTGGCCAAGGTTAGACACGAGTGATAAAACGTGACACACGTTACGTGTGTCGCGGTGCACGGGGCAGTAGCGGATGCGTGTGGCCATGCACGGTGCACTAGCATACGCGGTTACGTGGTGCACGGTGGTGCAATGAAACGTCTCCTCCCTTCACTTTTATAGAGGCCTCCTCACTCTCACTCATCACTCGCTCACTCACGCAACCATCTCCACTGTCCCATCACCTTCTGCAAACCCCCAAGAAAACCCAACCACGCCGGCGATGGAGAAGAACGGCGCGGTGGCCATCGTTGCAACCAAGGCTGCCGGCGAGGAGGCCCCCGTCCCCGTACAGGCTCCCGTCGAGGCATCGAAGGTAGTCGTCGTCCCCATCCAGACCCCCTGCCCCGCTTCCACCGTAGCCGGCGACGAGGAGGCCCCTGTCCCCGTATAGGCCCCCGTCGAGGCATCAAAGGCAGCCGCCGTCCCCATCCAAACCCTCGTCCCCGCTTCCGCCATAGACACCGGCGAGGAGGCCCCCGCCGGTCTCTGGTAGATCCCGCATGGCTGGGACCCCTACAAGGAGAATGATTACATTAGGCCAGAGAACCCCTACGATACCAGCTTAGCCGACCCATGGTCGGAGGTAACTATGGTTTTCTCCCCTTTCTTTGTTCTTCCCCCATTCCCATCGTTGGATGCTATATCATGTGTTATTAGGGCTCGGATGTTCGTATTTTCAATCGTTGGATGCTAGGTATTTTTACAGTAGATAATCCTCTTTGTTAGACTCGTATTTTGATGAATTCCCTAGTTAGTACTAGCACCGATCTGTAGTTGGGATCAGTATTAGATTTGGTTAGAGATTTGGGGATTGGGGAATAATCAGGAGATTCCAATCAGTTAATTTATGCAAGTAATCAATACAGATAATCAAGGTATCTCAATCATGTCCTTATTGCACTCTACTGTTTTTTCCAACAGGTGGATAGCAGCGACGTCTACAGCGACGACGAGTCCACAGACACCAAGACTCGTCAGGTGCTGAGAAAGCTGAAGTATGGCCAATACAACAACTTCTTCGCTGGCGATGTCTACAGGTGCCCCTTCTGCACCCGGAGCCTCGCCACTGACTTCAACTCCCTCGTGAGGCATGTCGAGGACGTGAAGACCTGCGGTCTGTCAAAGAACGTCCACACCTTCAGAGCTAAGCACCAAGCGCTCGGTTTTCACCTCCGCAAGCTCCAAAAGGTGGACATCGAGGAGGTTCGCATGCCCCCGATCAAGCCTAAGGCGCCCAAGGTCAAGGGACTGGGCAGCAAGAAGTGGAGAAAGCGCTAGAGGGAGGAGGCAGAGGCCCTCCTACCGGATGCCATGAGGCGCCACTGATATTGTGATGATGTTGCTGTTGTAAAGCAGCTTCTTTCGTTTTGTTATCTGTGTTGAACTTGTTCGCTACTACAGTTGAGCAGCCTAATTGTCAAACCTCATTTAAGTATCATATTATATATCCTATATTAGCTGCTTTATCTACATATGCTCTGTTTATATTTCCTATATTAGCTGCTTTATCTATATCTGCTCTATTTACTGAATGTATTTATGGTGCTAGTTAGATTTGCTACTCTATATTTGCTACCTGATTGGGAAAATACGAGGGCCAAAAGGAATCATGAATGACGAGAGAAGCTGCTCTACATTTGCTACCTTTTTTGGCAAAAATTAACACAATTGTTAGCGACATAAAGGGGAAAAGGCGCTCTTAAAAAGATCAATCATAAAAATAACAAAAAATAAATCTTCCAATTTAGACGACATGGCGCACGTAACTACCAAAAGTGCCCCACATGGTCCCACACCACATCTTCCAAAACGTGTTCCCAACAATCCAGCCCCACACAATCCAACATAGGGGGTCCTACTACGGGACCCGGCTGAACGTGGCCCCACTTGTTAGCACGTAACAGGGGGTCCTACTTGTCAACACGTAACGGCGAGGGTCCACTACGGGACCCGAATCAATGCGGCCCCACTTGTCAGCACGTAACGGCGAGGGTCCACTAACGGGCCCTGACGGACAACGAGTTTCAGACCGATGCGAGAGTTTCGGACAAGGAGATGGGCAAAAGTGAGGAAAATTTAAGCGGTTGGGGAAAAGTGAGTACAACTAACGAACCAGAGGCACGGAAATAGAAATCCCTTAAATAATATCAAGAAGGGTAAGGAGTTTGATGGTGTTGAGCAAGGAGGCACTAAAATATATGGATAGTTACTTTACAATTATGGACCTAACACTTGGGCAGAGTTCTGACCCTGAGTATAAGCCAGCTGGTGAAGTTTTTCTTGTAGGTACCTTTAGGGATGTAGACGACACGCCATTTAATCCCGCATAATACCATTTCTCAATACTCTAGTTCAATTAATTTTGCTTTTTCCAAAAAAAAAATGAACTAACGAGTTAAATAAACGGGGCTTGCGACCACCGTTTAGCTGCCATTTACATCCCTAGGTACCTTGCGACGCACTTCATGATTTAGTAGATGGACACCTAGGAAGTGTTTTGAGGGTGATGATTATAGAATTGGATCAGTTGTAATAGTAATGTGTGGTATTATGTGATGTCAAAGAAACAATGTGTATGGTACTGATTATTGTAATAAGTGTGTGATGTGGACAAATAATGTGTTCTACAACTCGCTTGTGATGTGCATAATGTAATGTGTTATGGTGTTGCATATATTATCAATGTAAATATATGGTATATGTTCTTGCAATGTTTCATACTTTATTTGGATCTTGATTCATTGTGTGACTAGAATTGTCCATTGAAAATGAAGAACTCGCTATGCATTTGCATGATGTAACATGGTGTTCCGACGTAAATGCAATAAGACTAGAGGGTTGTGTTACAAGTCCAACGGGAAGACACCGAACGATTAGTTAGGGAAACCCAACGGAATTAGGATGCTGACACAATCGCTCGTAAGAACCCAACAACCCAAACAAGTACAATCATGGAGAAAATTTTCTTGCAATATCTCCCTTTAAAATTTTCATGCTTGTTCCTAGTGGTCAAATGTTACTAGCCTTTCTATGAAAGTTCAATCAAAGCTTGTACATCCATATACCTTTGAACCAAGTTATTTCTAGCATTTTCCACTATATCTACTTACATAACACTCATGCTATTACAATTATATTTCCCATGTGCTACTTTATTTAGATCCAAACAATGTTGCTTTTGTCTATGCTTGGCACAGAGAAGTTATTCATTGGGTGACCACGATCTTGACAAGACAATCCTCCTAAAAGGATGGTAAAAGTGAGAAATAAAAATAAATATATTATACATGCTTTATGATGTAAGATGTATATGATGTTTGTTTGGTTGAGTTGGACATGGTTTTTGGACCGTTAAATTAAGCCACGCTGACGCGGTGGAAATTTTCAACTAATACATTTAGTTGGTTGTATTATCATTGGAGTATGGATTGACATCAGGATAAACATGATGGTGTAAGTATGGTGTAGCCACTCGTATAAAGGGCAATTGATACTTTGAAAATTCATGTCAAACTCAACTCTTTCAATATCTAGTATAACGTATAACATATGAGACATGAAAATAGCTAATGATAGGGGCAATGGAACTAAACATTAAAATGATGAACCATGACAGTATGCCCTCAAGTAATATGGTTTGGAAGCTAGATATCCTTCATATGTTTAATCCCTACTTGGTTTCTACTCTTTTTGAGTCAAGAGAAACAAAGTTTCTCAAAAAAAAATCTAAGACCAAAAGATAGGAAGCATTCTTTATCTTGCGTACAAGTTTGTTTAATTGTCTACAATACTCGTTCATCTACTATTATGCAAGATACTTTTACTCTTATGAATATATGAAGTTTATGTTTTCTATTACTTCATATGATGATTGCTTGCTATTATTTTCTTATCAATGAAGTATCATACTTTATGTATCAATCCTCATGCATTCTAGTGTATCTATTGATAATAAACTCCAATGTTCATTTAGTTATCACCTTCATGCTCGAGGAAACGCATGGTGAAAGAGCATGTGGGGCTCCATGTGTGGTTTTGGTAATTAATGAAAATCTTTATGGGCTAATGTGTGTATTAAGTTGCACTCTGTAACACCCTCGGAATCGGCGATATGCAAGTTTTAGCATTCCCGCCAAACTCGCATAGAAACGATTCAAAGGTGCCCACCAGGCACTTTCGTGCAGGTGGAAAATGAAGTAATACCATTACATAGTCCACGATGGGACCGGCAGAACAGATATATATATAACAATGAATCAAAGAGTCAAGAATACAGATATACAATACAAAGATCCAAATCACCTTTAAAACGATACAGCATCCGAGTACGGACAAGATGCAAATTGAGCTAAGAGCCTTGAAGAATAACCAATGGCATCCATAACCCTTCCCAGGCCGAGCCGGAAGGGTAACCCTGCTAACGACGTCGATCTCAAAACCTGCTTAAACAAAAGGGATGCTGACAAAGGACAAAGGAAAAGGAGAGCGGTCAGTACTGAGGCCAGTACACGGCGAGACTAGAATTCGGCGGTCCTCGCCTACATAGGTATGGTGGACTGAAGTGGCAGCGCAGCATGCACTAAACAACCTATAGAGACTCAATACAGCTGGCGGCTATCAGATAGGGATAAGAAATACCTATTCGGATCCAACCTGAAACTATCACCAAGCATACCCATCCTGGTATTTCCCCCTCGAGACCAAACGAGGAAGTCAACCGAGGAACTCACACAGTTGGCAGTTTTATTCATTCCGTTATAGTTGCGGCAATTACTAGTCAGATATAGATAGCATGAGTCATCCTGATATAACAAGTAGTGGGCAGTTTTAGATAACCATTCTGTTGTAGTTGCAATACTTACTAGTCAAATTCATATACCATGAGATATTCAAAAACCCAGCAGTTATTGGTACTTTTATTTAGCCATTCCGTTATAGTGAAGCTGATTACTAGTCATTCCAAAGGCAAATTTATAACACTACTTTAGTTATAGTTGTCTACGATCGAGATACTGTGCTCCAAGTCGTCCATAACCGCGGACACGGCTTTCAGAAAGTTTTACCCTGCAGGGTGCACAAATAGCAACACACACACGATCAACCTCGAGAAAAACCAAATGAAAACCCAACGAGGCATCACGACAGAACATTCGCAAGATTCATATTTGATTTCAGGGGGCCACCCCACCAAGCTACCCGCGACGAAGTTGGACAGCTCCGAGATGGACCCAGAGGTTTATGCCAATGGCTGTAAACGACTGGGAACCCAAAAGTGTGACTGGGCTTGTCGATACTGCAAAAACATTCCACATTTGTTCCTAAACAGTACAGGAGCTCCACGCGCAATCGTAAATAAAGCAGTAAAGAATGGCATAAGTACAGGATAGTAATAAAGCCCCAAACTAGTTTGTGGCCCCAAGGAATTAAATATGACTCAAGCTAGGGTTAGGGGGATTCATGGTCCCACATGCGGATAGTGCGACTATTCAAAGAACAGGTATCAAGTACTCGGGGTCCATGGGAGACAAGTGGATGGTTAAAAACCAAATAACATCTATTGCCCACCTATGCCTCTGCATTATTTACCTACTTCAATTTTAGTTATTAAACGATAATTAAAGCCATGATCATCTCCAACATTAAACATGCGGCATTACTCCAACAAATAAGGAAGATCGACGGCGTAACACATCACTTGCGCAAGCAACTATGACTCGCAAGGCCGACTATCTACCAAACAACAGGTAATAGGATGTGTCCATGGCAATATAAGGGCTGCAGAGGAGTATAACGGGGTACGAAATCTATAGCATCGCAACACAGATAGCAATAGATCAACATGAGGAATTAAAGACTACAAGTGTAAAATAGGCAGAAAGGGGGGAGAATGCTCGCCTGAAAAACATTGCCGAAGATTCATCCGAAGATCGGGTCGACTCTCGCATCAACTCATCGGCCTAATCCGTGAAGAAGCACAACACTAGAAGAAACACCGGATGCACTATTTAGTACTACGGCAAAAGATCGGGCATGATGCATGTATGATGTATGGCATGGCAAGGATGCGATGCAATTAGGCAACTATAAGCGGAACCGGGGTCCCGACAATTACTTAGGTGGTTTATGTTGTCTAGATACCCCGAAATTTAATGTTGTACTAATAGGCCAAAATTATATCATCCGGTTCGCTACACAAATTTAAATGGGACCAATATTAGACTAGATTCGCCGCATATGGTCTCCATATTTAATTACGAGGTGAATCGGCATAATGCCCCCAACCCACACAAAGATGTATGCAAGCATGTACAATTTGATATGCAACAATTATATATCATATATAAAATAGGGGCTCAGGAAAGGGTCACACATGGGTTAGATGATCTTGGGCCCCGAGGGTTCGGTTCGGTCTCGATGCTGGGATTGGTCTTGCGGTCCGGGAAGAAGTACTTGGCGTTCCTTGTCGAAGGCCTTGTTGATCTGCGACTGAGAACTTAGCGTCCTTGGGGTCCGAGAAGGAGATCTTATCGGTGTCACGGTTGATGGTGGACTTGGGGAAATCCTTGTCTTCAATTGCGTGTCACGGGTGGAACTTGTGGACACACCTCTCTGTCGGGGCATTGGTCAAGGGCTCAAAAACTGCAGGTGGCATAATCGACAGACAACCTTTGATAAACACATGGAGATACCAACACGCCGCAGCATCTAGAGATACCCTCTCACTGGATCAAAAAAACAAGAGGCATAACACGAGTAGGCTTCAGCGCAGGCCATCCTTGGCGGCAAGCTTGCAGAGGAGGCAGGCCCGGCGTCGACGGCAGCTAGGCCGAGGGAAAGAGTGGCGCACGCTGCAGAGCCGATCCAGGGACAAGCACGACGAGGCCTCTGGCCAGAGATCAGAAGGGTACGGCGGCGAGCTCGACAGGGAGGGAACAACCACGTGCGGGCGACGGTGGACTTAGAGGCGGTCGCTAGTGAGCGCGGAGGTGCCATGCCATGGCGGGGCTCGGCCAGGGAGATCTAGAGGTTGCAGGGGCGAGGGGAGGTGGTCGGCGCTGGGCTAGGGAAGGAAGCCGGGGAGGAAGGGCCGACAATTGTAGAGGGGAGGCACTGGCGCAGGGCTCTAGCGGGATGGTGTCGGGCAGAGGACGACCGAAGACGAGGCGAGGAGGCGGGCGCACGGCGGCATCAGGAGATGAGGACGATGGGGTTGAGGACGGGTGACCAAGACGGGGAGGAGGCGTCTGCTGGCGGGGGGGCGAGCTCGCGTGCTTGAGCCCCAGGTGGCGGCAGGGATCATGTGGAGAGGAAGAAGGTTCGAGGCAAGAGGAGACGCGCGGGTTGGGCGCGTTGAGGGAGACGAGCGAGAGGTGGGGGTCGCTATCGGGTGGGGCCGATTTCCCAGAGGGGTTGCAACGGGAGGGTGGCCACGCGCTGGAGTGGATTGGGGTGGCGGTGGCTGTGGGTAGGGAGTGGGTAGGGGTGGTTAGTTAGGGGTAGTTTTTAGGGTTTGGTCAGGATTGGGTCCAGCCGGCTGGGCCTTTGGGCCTGGCCGGTTTAGGTCTAGCTTTTATTTATTTAAAATATTTTGTTTTGTTTCTTTTGTTATAAAAATCATTTTGGAAATAGTTTTACATAATTGAAATATCAAGAAATATAATTTTGAATGGGTTTTATAAAATAGTTCGAGGCAAAGTATGCATGATGGTATGATGACGATGCACAAAGATAAAATCAACAGATGATTCTGGTAGTGGTTTTACCCGGGGTGCTACAATTCGACACCACTAACAATGGATCTCGCCCTCGAGATCCGCCTCATGGTACGAGAAAGAAGTCTGACGATCTGGATCTTCTCGCTTCGTGTAGATCTTCATGACACCACTAACAAGGATTCTTGCCCCGTATTCAAATTGGCGACACCACCAACAAGAGGTGTGGCTCATGTTTGTCGAGAGAACACTCCGGAGAAACAAAGATGAAGGTCGAGGTCTCACAAGATAAGGCCACCTCTAACTTCTATGGAAGGAGTAAAATTGCTTGATCCACCGATTTGATGTACAAGAGCGAATGGTAAGAATAGTCGGATGGTGATCAGTCCATCGCGCACCCAAAGCATTACTCTGCACATGAATAAGAGAATTATGCAACCAACTCCCGGAATTTAGACTGAAGATCTCGACAAGCGAGGTTTGCAAACTAAGGAGGGATGGAGATTCTCATCAGATCTGATGTAGATGACTTCGTCGTATCAGAAAAAACCGGAGGATGGAAAGAAATTTTTTAGTGAATTTTCGGTCCACTGAAAGGTACAACAGATGAAAGATTCATCAGATAGCATGAATGTCAGATGTTGAAGCACCGTTACAAGAGGATGTAAGAGAAACCCTAAAGGTACGACGGAAACCCAACCACGAGAAATCCTGGACTCGAAGAAAAGATAAGAGAGCAGATTCAAAACACGTCGAGATAAGAGGAGAATAGCCGAGGGGTAAGAAGTAAAATCAGACCTAATCAGATCTATCCAACCGATTTTCCAAAAATAGTTTTGACACTCTACGACGTCTGTTGGCTAGGTTATCCTACATGCTGGACCAGTGGGGTATCGTAACTACTGAGCTCTGATACCACTCTGTAACACCCTCGGAATTGGCCCTATGCAAGTTTCAGCGATTGTCAACACCCGGATTTTTAATCCCAGATGCTTGTTATGTCATACATCACAATCCCAGGATTACCATTTTTGCGAGACATAACAGAATTGGATACCATAGTACATCATCCATTACAAACGGTACATAAGTTCTTACACAAATAGGGATCTCATGATCCAGTTCTTAATACAACTTCAGGCAGCGGAATACATAATAATAACGGTAGCGTAGGCGAAGCTCCATCTTCGGGGTCACAGGCAATGCTGACAATGGGAGATGATCCTAGTTGTCGTAACCTTCCTGGGGTCCATCCTCCAGGTACTCCTCTTCATAGTCTGGCCATGGGAATATCCAGGGACAAAGCCATGAGTACTCTTTAAGTACTCGCAAACTAGTACTAACAGGTAAAGGGGTTTTTGGATAATAGGACACTAGGCTCTAGGGTTATTTTGCAAAAGCCAGATTTATCTCTACGAAGTTCCAAAGCTAGTCACAATTTTATAACTCCTAAGTGGGATCTTGTAACTCATGTCACAACCCTGTTGTGGTCAAGTCAAAGTCTCAATTCATTTCACAGTTCATTTTGAAAAGTCTGACGGGGGAACAGTATGGCCACTCCAACTGTCCATAACCACGGACGCGGCTATTCGAATAGTTTGACACTCTGCAGAAATTGTACACTTTCACCACAACATGTGATACATCCGTCAGAAACAAATCCTGAATTCACCATACTCAGTATGCGGATAATCAATCCTAACCTTTCAATTACACGCCCTAGTATAAGCACCTCTCCTGTGAGTTTGGCCTCCCAACCATGACCAGCTGTCATGTTGGGTACTGCACAGGTGGACAATTTTCACAAGGTAGCCTCAGCTCAGACCTTGGCCGTGAGGGAACTAATACTAAGGTATATAAGTTTCCAGTCAATCCCTACCCAATCTTCGGGTATTGTGGTTGTACGATAAAATTGGAATGGTATCGCATCCAGACAGCCATCAGTTTTATAAAGGGCTAAGGCTCATGCCTCATTATTTTCATCACAAAAATCATCAAGTGTTCGGAAACACATGTCCAAAACATTTCAATAGAATGATCCAGCATTCCAAGGTTTTCATAACCATTTTTCCACCAAGTATTCCCATCTAAAGTTGATCAAGTTTTATGCTTAGCACTAGCATCTACAAGTGGGGGTAAGTACTAATGATGGGTGGTGGACTAGTGGAGTTTCAACTAAGTACAACCTTATGTCTTAGGCTGATATCAAGGTTTCTAACTTAGGCCAAATTTTATGCTCTTTATGCAACCTTCAAATATCCTTCTAGTATCTACCATTTATTCCAGTAAACTCTAAGTAAGAGCTTTGATAAAGAAATAAAGTAATAAACTTGCAAATAAAACTAGGATTGGTTTATCAAGTGGGTATGATCATATATGCTTTAAGGCATATAGTGGCATGGTAGCAAGCAAGTAGTAGCTTGCATAGGTCAACTTGATTAGTAAGGCTTGCAAGTATTGGCTTGCATAGGTATAGTATCAGCTTGCTAAATTGCAAGTGTTAGCTTGCAAGGTTAATAGCTTGCCTTGAGCAGAGCAGTGGTTGAAGTTCTCCTCGGCTTCTTCTTCGTAGAATCCTCCTTCCTCCTCGTATCCTTGGTCGGTACTACGTCTATGAATAAATACGAGGTACACAATCACCAAACAATACTTAACTACTTGCACTCATCACACAAAAGGGTCCTATAGATGATCTAGCATCATCTCTAACATTACAAGGTTAAGGCTTGGTTTAATTCTTTTTATTTTTAGAAAAGTAATTTCTACTCATTGAAAAACTACTTAAGATTTAATATTCTCCAAACAAAACATGGGATCATGTTGACACATGTCATCACCACATATTTTAATCCATGGGAATATGATTTAAAGTGGTGTCACAATTTAATAAGGTTTTACCCTTTTATTTTAATTAAATAATGTGTCTAGAAATGCCTATGTAGCATTCTTTTATTACTTCAACATTATTTCTGTAAGTAAACCTATATATTTTTATATATTCTGAAAGGTATGGTTAAATGTGATTTTTGAGAGTTGGAATCAACTCAAAAGCTATTATGGTTTAAATTTGAAAAATGTTTGAATGCATAAAAGCTTCTGCCTTGTTATTTTTACCAGGGGTGATCTATAAATCCCAATGACTTGAATCCAACGGGCTTAGATTCAGCATTCCCAGACCTTTCTAACATAATTAGTTTCATTCAATTTGGTGCACTGAATCGATCTGGGTTGATTTTTGAAACTGGGTACAGAAATGTGTTTGAAATAAAATGGAAAAGGTTTAATTCAAATAACTGGGCTGCGCGGGAAAAGTTAACGGGCCGGCCTGCTAAGCGTAGCGCTTTCGTGGGCTGCTTAAGTGGCTGGTCAGTGAGACAGGGGGTGCGAAGCGGTATGGCACGATCTGGGTCGTTCGATCTGATTCTAATCCAACGGCTGGGAGTCATCGTCGACGTTGAGCAACGCCGGCGAGATAGAAACCTAGCGCGGCCAGTGGGGGTTGCTGGGGGCTCACCGGGGTGCAGGCGAGGGTCGGCGAGGCGGGCGAACGACAAAGTCGACGACGACGAACTCAGGGGTGGTCGCGGCAGCTCCTGGGGTGGACGAAATCAATGCCCCCTTCTTCTCCAGAGGCGGCGGGCTCCGGTGAAATTCTGGCGATGTGCTGCTCGCCTTGCTCCGGGACTGAGGTGGGGTGGTTCTGGGTGAGAGAGGAGTGGAATGGTGTGAAGAATTCGAGCGGGGGAGTCCTCTATTTATAGTCTCGACGGTGAGACCGAACGACATGGGCGGGCGACGGTGGCGACATGGCTACGGGCTGCTAGAGGCATGGCCGGCGGTGGCGATCGCTTGGTGGTCTCCTGGCAATGCTCTACGGCTTTAATGCGCTTGTAGGGGCGGTGCGGTTTGGTCTAGAACACGCACGCTCTGCGCGGCTAAGGCGGCATCTTCGATGGCGAGCGGTGGCTGTGCGTCACGGGGCGGCTAACGGGGATGTCTGGCGGTCTCCTGGGTCGGTGGTGATCGTGTATGCATGCGGCAAGGGCGGCACGCGGTCTGTGGGCTTCGGTCGAGGGTGGCGCTCTGGCACACGCTCGGCACGGTTGGCAGAGGCACGAGCGCGACGTTCCTGGGTGCTGTGTTCGATGTCTTCGAGGCACGGCTGGTCGAGAGGGGCGGTGAGGCATGGGTAATCGCCCAGACAAGGTTGGCATGGCTAGTTTCTTTCCTAGCTTGCTGTCTACACTGGGGTGGCAAGGGTGGCTTCGTCTGTTCACCATTGATGGTTTTGGCAAGCTCACTGTGGGTCTAGTGCTTGGTTAATCTTGCTAGATAATCTACTAAGATGGTTTTGAGCTAGATAGGGAACCAGTTAGGCTCAAAACACTGCACACTATAGTGTTTTGATTTTGTTTGATTTGTGTCTGCCAAGTGTTTGATGAAATGGCCGCATGAATTCAAGTTTTGAATTTTGAAAAGATTTTCGGTGGGTGTGCTAGATTGGTGCTGGTGAGTCTGCAGATGCTTGCGTTTTGAAAGTTGAGCTTGTTTGAGTGGTTTTTGAAAAAGTGGGATCTTCCCATATGATAAGGATTCAATTTTGAATTGTCATTTAAACTATGCATTTGAAAGTTTCTGGATGATCACAAAGTGGGCCTTGATACCTTGTTATGAGTACATTCAAGGGGTGCAAAGATCTAGAGAAGTTTCTATTAGGTTCTGACAGTTTGAGATAGCCAAAGTAGGCATGGGAGTTAAATTGGTCAAAATGACCATTCCCTTATTTTATTTGTTTTGATTTACTTGTCTTTAGGAAAAGTTTGGGAAATGTTTAGATGATGTTTATTTCACCTAAGCATCCATTTACAAGCAATGGAACACATAAACAAGGTGGTTCAAAAGAATTCAAAATGAAATGCATACACATATGCATGCTTTCCAAATTTTATTTAGAAAAGTTTTTGTTAACCCTAATTTTGATGCTTAGAGTTTGATAATCTAAGTTTAGTATTTTTGGGATGTTACAAACCTTCCCCCTTAAACAAAATCTCGTCCCGAGATTTGAAAAAGGACGAAAAGATTACCTAGGATTTGAAGAGATCGGGAAAGTCCGTCCTGATGTGATCTTCGCGCTCCCAGGTGGCTTCCTCTTCTGTGTGGTTGCTCCACTGAATCTTGAGAAACTTGATGCTCTGGGTTCGGGTAGTTCTAAAAGCTTCTTCCAAAATACCGATGGGTACTTCGGGATAGGTCAGGTCATCGTTGATCTCTATGGTTTGGTGGTCGATATTTTTGAACACTTCGGTCTTCTCGGGGACTTCGAGACACTTGCGAAGTAATGAGATATGGAACACACTGTGCACGGCTGACATCTCTTCGGGTAGTTCCAATTGATACGATACTTCTCCTCGACGGTTCAGAATCTTGAAAGGTCCGATATATCTGGGGGCTAACTTTACTTTGAGTTCGAAACGCTGCATTTCCTTCAATGGCTACACTTTCAGATAAACAAAATCTCCTATGTTGAAGGCGAGGTCTCTACGTATCTTGTTGGCGTAACTCTTTTGTCTTGATTGGGCTGTCTTGAGGTGCTCACGAATCTTGTGAACCTTCTCTTCTGCTTCTCGTAGGATGTCGGGTCCAAAAATCTGACTCTCTCCTACTTCCGACCAGTTCAAAGGGGTACGACACTTCCTTCCGTACATGAATTCAAATGGGGCCATTTGCAAACTGGATTGATAACTGTTGTTGTACGAAAATTCTGCAAACGGCAGACAGTCTTCCCACTTGGATCCATATCCTAACACACATGCTCTAAGCATATCTTCGATTATTTGATTTACTCGCTACGTTTGTCCATCGGTCTGAGGGTGATACGTGGTACTGAAATCTAAGCGGGTTCCTAAACCTTCTTTGACTTTCTTCCAGAATCTCGAGGTAAACTGAGTTCCTCGATCTGATACGATGTTCTTGGGGACTCCATGCAAACTAACGATTCTAGCGATGTACAACTCTGCTAGTTTCGAACTCTGATATGTTGTCTTGACGGGCAAGAAATGGGCGACTTTGGACAATCTGTCCACTATGACCCAGATAGAGTCATTTCCCCTACCAGAAGTAGGCAGTCCAGTGATAAAGTCCATTCCTACAGAATCCCATTTCCATTCCGGAATCTGCAAGGGTTTCAACAATCCAGCGGGTCTTTGATGTCCTGCCTTGACTCGCTGACAAATATCACACTTGGCGATATAGCTTCCGATTTCTCTCTTCATCTTATGCCACCCAAATTGCTCTTTCAAATCTTGATACATCTTCGTTCCTCCGGGATGGATAGAATAAAGAGTATCATGAGCCTCCTTCAAGATAACTTCTTTCAACTCATAATCTGCTGGTACACAAAGGCGTCCTTTGTACCACAAAACTCCTTCTTCGTCCTCGGTGAATCCAGGTACTTTGCCTGTACCGATACGACGCTTGATTCCGTCAATACTAGCATTTTCCTTTTGCGCCTCTTTAATCTGACTGATCAAAGTGGGCTGGAGTTCTATGCTAGCCAAAAAATCCTTCACTTACTAATTCCATTCGAAAATCTTCCATCTCTTTGTGCAAACTTGGTTGCTCCTTCAAAATCATGGAGTTCAAGCGGCACGGCAATCTGCTAAGGGCATCGGCTACCATGTTGGCTTTACCAGGGTGATAGTGAATGTCCAGGTTATAATCCTTGATTAGCTCTATCCATCTTCTCTGCCTCATATTCAGCTCCTTCTGAGTGAATATATACTTTAGGCTCTTGTGATCCGTATAGATCTCACAACGGTTCCCCATCAGGTAATGTCTCCATGTTTCCAGGGCTAGAACTACGGATGCGAGCTCGAGGTCATGGGTTGGGTAGTTTTTCTCATGTTGCTTCAGTCATCGGGATAGATAAGATATAACTTTGCCTTCTTGCATTAGCACACATCCGAGACCGATCTTGGATGCGTCACAATACACATCGAAGGGCTTCGTGATATCTGGCATGATCAAGATTGGGGCTGAAATCAATCTCCTCTTGAGTTCTTGAAAACTTGCTTCACATTTGTCGGTCCATTCAAACTTCTTGTCCTTCTTCAGCAATTGGGTCATGGGTCTGGCGATACTAGAGAACCCTTCTACGAATTTGCGGTAATATCCCGCCAATCCGATAAATGCACGAACTTGGGTTTGAGTGGTTGGGGCTTGCCAATCTTCTACATCTTTCACTTTGGCAGGGTCAACGGCAATTCCTCTGGCTGATACAATGTGACCGAGGAATCCTACTTCCTGCAACCAGAATTCACATTTGCTAAACTTTGCATACAACTGATGCTCTCTAAGGGTTCCAAGAATGGTCCTTAGGTGTAGCTCATGTTCTTCTTCTGATTTGGAATAAATCGGAATGTCATCGATGAAAACAACTACAAACTTATCCAGGAAGTCCATAAAAATCTTATTCATGAGATTCATGAAATAAGCGGGGGCATTGGTTAATCCAAAAGACATGACTGTATACTCGTACAATCCGTATCTAGTGGTAAACGCAGTCTTGGGGATATCCTCTACACGAATTTTGAGTTGATGATAGCCAGTTCTAAGATCAATCTTAGAAAAACACTTTGGCACCGGTCAACTGATCAAACAAATCTTCTATCTTGGGAAAGGGGTACTTGTTCTTGATGGTAACATCATTCAACTTCCGATAATCCGTACACAAACGGTTACCTCCATCCTTCTTGTCCACAAACAAGACAGGTGATCTCCATGGGGACGCACTTGGTTGAATTAATCCAATTTCCAACATGGAATCCAGTTGCTTCTTCAATTCTGCTAGCTCTGACGGGTTCATACTATATGGTCTCTGGGCTATGGGTCCTGTTCCGGGAATTAGTTCGATGATAAACTCGATATCCCGATCTGGGGGCATACCGGGCAAAACATCTGGAAATACATCGGGGTATTCACAGACAATCCGGACTTGTTCAATGGTAGGTTGGGATATACTCTTGTTGCATTTGAATTGGCGAGGTAAGGTTTCAGATATATGCTCAACTGATATTCCGGCGGTACTGGTCATGGTTATGGCTTTCTTGGCACAGTCAATCAATCCTTTATGTTTGGACATCCAATCCATTCCTAGTACTAGTTCCAAACCTTCAGTTCCGAGTACTATCAGATTTGCATAAAAATCTATGCCATGGATTCGGATAGGGACGGCTTTGCAAATTTGCCTAGCCTTAGTGGTTGATCCGGGAATTTGAACAATTATTACATGCTTCAGTTTGGTTGGTTGAATCTTACTAGTGCATGCAAATTCTTCGGTGACAAATGAATGCGATGCACCAGAGTCAAACAACACTCTTGCAAGTACTGAATTAACAGAAAACATACCCAGCATGACGTTTGGCGCTTCTTGAGCTTCTTCAGCATGCATGAGAAAAAGACGGCCATTGCGGTTGATTGAATTCCCTGGGGCAAATCTTCTTCCTGGCTGAACACGACGCTGCTGCTTGTTTGGGCACTCGTTGGAATAGTGGCATTTATTTCCACAGTCATAACAAGTCACTTGCGACTTGTCCTTGGCTGCGACAGGCACAACATTGCTGCCAGTCCTAGGGGCAGTGTTGGTGTTGGCGGTAGCATTGTTGTTGTTAAACTTGGGTGGGGCACGGTTGAAATTGCTAGAGTTGCTGGGGTTGTTGTGATTTCCTCCGGGTCTAGGGTTTCCACCATAGGGATAGGTCGGACGGTTCATCGGGGGTCTGTTGGTTCTTGGGGAAAATCCTGGAGATGGGTTGGGGCGATACTTTGGGGTCTGATGGGTTCCTGGTTGATGCGTCATGCGACGCTTGCGGTTCTCATTGGCTTGGTTGATCTTTCCTTCCATCTGGATAGCAGAGTCCACAAGGGCTTCAATATCAGCAAAGGGGATATTGACTAACACTGTCTGCATTTCGTCACGCAGACCATTCAGGAATCTTTCTTTCTTCTTGGCTTCCGTGTCGATCTCATCCGGGGCATACCTAGCTAATGAGAAAAAATTTTCACGGTATTCCACTACAGTCATCCTTCCCTGCTTCAGCTCTCTGAACTCGTCTCTCATTCTCTTGATCAAACCTGGTGGCTCATGGGTTCTGCTAAACTTGACCTTGAATTCCTCCCAGGTCATCATCTGGCCTCCGGTCATTGTGCGAACACTATTCCACCATGCCCTGGCATCTCCGGCTAGATAGTGGGTGGCGAACAGAACTTTCTTGTTGGCTTCCACTCCGGCGACTTCTAGGTTATTTTCCATGGTTTGCAGCCAATCATCGGCGTCTAGGGGCTCTTCGGACTTAGTGAAAACAGGTGGGTTGGTATTCTGGAAATTCTTGAGCTTAGATCCATGGTTGTCCTGATTTCCGTGGCCTTGGTTGTTGTGGGCAAGCTGGGCTATCTGCTGAAGGGTGGCTAGGTTGGCTTGACGTTCCGCTCTTTCAGCTTCACGGTCAGAAGTCAACATTTGCAGAATCTGCAACATCGGGTCCGGGGATGAACCACTTCCTCCACGTGGCATCTGAAGGTTGAGATAGATCATGAGAAAAGAGGGAAATTTCTAAAGTTTTGGGTCTTTGAAATTTTTTTAAAGTTTGACTCAGATTTTCTAGCAACTTGATTTTTCATTCATTCATTCATAGCACTCAGTACAACACACACCACAACAAAGAAAAACAGATGGTTTTAAGAACCATTCTGAGAACTACGATACAGTGGAACCGAATACTACTCACTACGCTAGTGCTCAAGTGCTACTACTCCTTGAAATCTGTGGCCTCATCCTCCTCATCATCATCGATGAAGGCGAAATCGTCCTCATCGGTGAAGAAGTCCATAGCCTGATCCTCCAGAAAATCATCGTCATCGCTGAGATAGGAGTAGGGGTCTCCACGAAGATCCTCTCCGGCATTCTCCCTTTCCTCCAACTGCATGTCTCTCTCGTGGATGGTCTCCTCCAAAGATGAGATGCGGTGGCGAAGGCGGGCAATGTTGCGCTCCTTCTTGTCGAGCTGACGGCGGCGAGACTTGCGATCCTTTGCTAGCATGGCTATGGTTTGGTCCTTCGTCTTGACGATGGAAGACTTATGGTTGGAGTAGTCACGACAGTTATCCATCTCTTGCTGATGATCGTACATCATGAAGCTAAGGTGGTCCAATTGAGTCTTTAGCTCGGGGTGGTATGGGGCTTCCAAGGGTTGTCCATTAGCATCACGCCTTGGGCAAGACTCAAAGCGAGTTCCCTTGATCTTATTGATGCTCTGCCCACACAGACGGGAAAGAGCTTCCTGCATGCCCCTGGCAAGTCCATCGATCCAGTTGTTCTCTCTTAAGGTAAACTGAATTCCCTCAGCAGTGGGAGGTTCAATCTTTCCTCTGAGACTTGCAACAATTAGCCACTACAGATCTTCTCCTCCTTGATCATTGAGCTGAGCTCCGAAGAACTCGGGGTGCCAACGCTCCAGATGTTCCGAAAGCTGGTCCAAATCCCTCTCAAAGATAAGGTCTCCTCCATTCCCCAACTGATAAAACTTGCTGTAATTCACGTTCATCTATAAGAATAGAGGATGAGTAGGTTAGCAGAGTGATCAAGTGTGTCAAAATTTTAGGTATTTTGCAAAAAAAATTGAGGAACATGAATTTTCATGAAAGAATCAAAGGGATAAGAATGAGATTAAGTTTTTGTAAATATTGGTTTTCTTTGGTTTTGAAACTAAGTTTTTGATTCAAATGTCCAGTCTAACTAGGGTCTCCTATGGTCAGGATGGCTCTGATACCAACTTGTCAACACCCGGATTTTTAATCCCAGGTGCCTGTTATGCCATACATCGCAATCCTAGGATTACCATTTTTGCGAGACATAATATAATTGGATACCATAGTACATCATCCATTACAAACGGTACATAAGTTCTTACACAAATAGGGATCTCATGATCCAGTTCTTAATACAACTTCAGGCAGCGGAATACGTAATAATAACGGTAGCGTAGGCGAAGCTCCATCTTCGGGCTCACAGGTAATGCTGACGATGGGAGATGATCCTAGTTGTCATAACCTTCCTGGGGTCCATCCTCCAGGTACTCCTCTTCATAGTCTGGACATGGGAATATCCAGGGACAAAGCCATGAGTACTCTTTAAGTACTCGCAAACTAGTACTAACAGGTAAAGGGGTTTTTGGATAATAGGACACTGGGCTCTAGAGTTATTTTGCAAAAGCCAGATTTATCTCTACGAAGTTCCAAAGCTAGTCACAATTTTATAACTCCTAAGTGGGATCTTGTAACTCATGTCACGACCCTGTTGTGGTCAAGTCAAAGTCTCAATTCATTTCACAGTTCATTTTGAAAAGTCTGACGGGGAACAGTATGGCCACTCCAATTGTCCATAACCGCGGACGCGGCTATTCGAATAGTTTGACACTCTGCAGAGATTGTACACTTTCACCACAACATTCGATACATCCGCCAGGAACAAATCCTGAATTCACCATACTCAGTATGCGGATAATCAATCCTAACCTTTCAATTACACGCCCTAGTATAAGCACCTCTCCTGTGAGTTTGGCCTCCCAACCATGACCAGCTGTCATCTTGGGTACTGCACAGGTGGACAATTTTCACAAGGTAGCCTCAGCTCAGACCTTGGCCGTGAGGGAACTAATACTAAGGTATATAAGTTTCCAGTCAAGCCCTACCCAATCTTCGGGTATTGTGGTTGTACGATAAAATTGGAATGGTATCGCATCCAGACAACCATCAGTTTTATAAAGGGCTAAGGCTCATGCCTCATCATTTTCATCACAAAAATCATCAAGTGTTCGGAAACACATGTCCAAAACATTTCAATAGAATGATCCAGCATTCCAAGGTTTTCATAACCATTTTTCCACCAAGTATTCCCATCTAAAGTTGATCAAGTTTTATGCTTAGCACTAGCATCTACAAGTGGGGGTAAGTACTAATGATGGGTGGTGGACTAGTGGAGTTTCAACTAAGTACAACCTTATGTCTTAGGCTGATATCAAGGTTTCTAACTTAGGCCAAATTTTATGCTCTTTATGCAACCTTCAAATATCCTTCTAGTATCTACCATTTATTCCAGTAAACTCTAAGTAAGAGCTTTGATAAAGAAATAAAGTAATAAACTTGCAAATAAAACTAGGATTGGTTTGAAGGGAATATGCCCTGAGAGGCAATAATAAAGTGTTTATTATGTGTATTCCAAGTATATGATAGATGTTTATTTTACATGCTATAATTGTATTAATACGGAAACGTTAATACATGTGTGTTTAATAAACAAACAGAAAGTTCCTAGTTATGCCTCTCTCTCATAAACTAGCTCGTTGATTAACAAGATGATCAAGGTTTCCTGATCATGGACATTGGATGTTGTTAATAACGGGATCACAACATTAGTGTAATGATGTGATGAACATTCATCCGAAGTATAGCATTACGATCAAAGTCATTGAGTTTATATTGCTATAACAACTTACGAAGTGATCCTAATCCTTAGACCATGAGATCATGTCAAT
Source organism: Avena sativa (assembly GCA_916181665.1). NCBI lineage: Eukaryota > Viridiplantae > Streptophyta > Magnoliopsida > Poales > Poaceae > Avena > Avena sativa. The sequence continues at coordinate 328,570,561 of OV702295.1, read as the reverse complement.
CACTAACACCGGAAGAGTTTCTTACGTCACACCGTAACAGGGTGATTATAAAGATGGATACAGAACTAATAAAGTGTTATGTTGAGGCTCATGGATCGAGAGTGGAATTTGTTCATCCCGATGACGGATAGATATACTCTGGGCCCTCTCGGTGATATCACATTGATTAGCTCGCAAGCAAGTGATTTGATCACTAGAATGTTATATCACGGGAACGAGAAAAGAGTGGATGTCGGTAACGAGATCAAACTAGGTATGGAGATACCGATGATCGAATCTTGGACATGTAATATATTGTGAAACAAAGGGATTAAGATACTATCATAAAAGGTTCCGACGATCACAAGAAAGTCATCGTTGAATGTGTGGGAGTCAGTATGGGTCTCCAGATCCCGCTTCTGATTATTGATCCGAGAAGGGTCTCGATCATGTCTGCATTATTCACGAACCGTAGGGTGACACACTTAAGAGACACCGACATCCAACTGGAGCAAAAGTTTCATGCCGAAAGAATAAACAAGCGCAGGAATTTATTTCACTAGATACCGAAACAGGTTTTCGGGTGAAATTGCATAAAGTGGTTATGCATGTGAAATGGAATTCTAGCAAGGGGTTATTTGTGAATGTTTGTCATTAAATTAATTTACAAAATTCTGAATAAAATAAAAAAGTTTTATTTAATGAGAGTTTGCATTAAATTTGGTGGAAATTTAATGGGAATTTGAGTGGACTTTTGAGTGGAGGAAATTTAAAGGGCATTTTGTGAGTGGAGTGTCCACCCACATGAATGAAGGAGGGGAGGGGATGCTCCCCCATGGCCGGCGGCCACCCCTTGGGTTCCCCCCTCCTCCTATAAAAGGAGCCCCCTCCTCACTTGTCTCTCACACCTCCTCGTGAAGGATCTCTCTCCCCCTCTAGAATTTATTCCCCATGATCTCGGACTAGCGAGATACATGTTCCCGGTGGCTATTCGGCAAGAAAGGGTTGTGCTTCCGCTGCATCGCTGGAGCGAGGAGGCAGAGGTTGCTCGGTGCCTCGAACATGTGTGCGAGCACGGATGCGCTGCTGTTTTGCGGCGCTAGGACTTCCTCTCGATCTTGAGATCGGCAAGAGATCGTCTACATCAACCACGAGTTGAACTCGTTAAGCTTTGTTGGTCTTCAAGGGTATGTTCTCTACGGATATACATCCGCCCGTTGTTTGTATCTAGTAGATAGATCTTGGTACGTAGTTCCCATCGTAGGAAAATTTTTGTTTTCTATGTTGCGAACCCTACAGTGGTATCAGAGGCGGATCTATGCGTAGATACTTTACACGGGTAGTACACATAATAGTATGTGGGCGATGATGATCATGTTGTTGCTCCTTTGTTGTAATTTTGGATATTGGTGGCATAGTGGGATGAAGCGGCCCGGACAAACTTTACATGTCCTCGCACATGAGACCTGTTCCACGCTTGACATGCAACTAGTTTGCATAAGTGGCTAGCGGGTGTATGTCTCTCCTACTATAGTTAATATCTATTTTGCAAGCGAGTTGTCAACAATTTGATTATCCTCGTTGTGGCTCATGTTCGTAGGTAAGAACGGTTCTATCTCGAAATCCCTAAGCCACGTAAAACTTGCAATGGATAAATTAGAGGCGTCTAGTTTAGATTGTTGTTGGGCTAGTGTTATGATATGGTAGTGTTGTAAGTAGAAGTATGAGATGATACTCTTACAACACACATAGCGTGTAAACTCCATAGACCTTGGATTTACACATATAGGTATGATAGTGATCATACCACGGTGCACATGATAGAGATCATATGCGGGAACCATATTATTTCACTAATAACCATATGATGTTTGATAGCATCTTATATTGCTTGTTTAGCGCTTTGTTAGCATAATAAGATGATCCCTCATTTAAATATCAAGATAAAAATGTGTTATTCCTTTAGTATGCACCGATTATGTCTTCGTCGCTCCAAGACATCACGTGATGATCGGGTGTTCTTGGATCCACGACCATATTTCGGGTGTAAAACAGTTACACACGCGAATACTAAGGTTCTAACTTGGCGAGCCTAGCATGTACAGACATGGCCACGGAACACGGACCGAAAGGTTAAGCATGAGTCATATAGTTGATATGATGCCCATTTGATGCTCGCCTTTGAAGCTATACCGACTCACGTGATGATCGGACTTGGTATAGTGGATTTGGTTCATGTAATCACCAAAAAGGCACGAGGGATGTCGTTTTTGAGTGGGAGTTCATTCGTAATATGGATTAGTTGAACTCAATCTATCATACACTTAGTCTAAACTTTACAAATTTTGTTGTAGATGGCACCACCTGCTTTTAATTTCAATGTGTTCATGGAGAAAGAGAAACTAGCAACAAACAGTAGCAACTTTACCGAATGGGCCATGAATTTGAGGATTCTCCTCTCTGCTGCACAAAAGCAATATGTGCTAGAAGCGCCGTTAGGCCCCCCACCTTTTGATGATGCCCCTGACGAGGAGAAGAATGTCTATCAGACTCGTCAGGAGGACCACAACTTAGTTCATTGCGGCATATTGTATGGGCTAGAGCCGGAACTTCGAAAGCGTTTCGAAAATGGCAATGCTTTTGATACAATGGGTGAGTTGAAAATGATTTTCGACACACATGCAGCTGTAGAGAGCTACAACGCTTCAGAAAAGTTCTTTAGCTGCATGATGGAAGAGCACAACTCCGTTAGTGAGCATGTACTCAAGATGTCGGGTTACGCCGATAAGCTTGTGTCCTTGGGAATATCGATTCCCATTGACTTAGGCATCCATCGTGTTCTGCAGTCTCTGCCACCTAGCTATAAGAGCTTCGTGATGAACTATAATATGCAAGGCATGAAGAAGTCTCTCCCCGAGCTTCTGTCAATGCTTAAAACTGCAGAAGTGGAGATCAAAAAGGAACATCAAGTGTTGATGATCAATAGGAACACTGGTTTCAAGAAAGACAAGAAGGGAAAATGGAAGGGAAGTAAGGGCGGCAAGCCTGTTGCCATGCCTGAAAAGAAACCCCGAGTTGGACCTAAGTCTGATACCGAGTGCTACTATTGTAAGGGGACTGGCCACTGGAAGCGCAACTGCCCCAAGTATCTGGCAGACAAGAAAGCCGGCAAGGCAAACAAAGGTATATATGATATACATGTTATTGATGTGTACTTGACTAGTGCTCGCAGTAGCACCTGGGTATTTTATACCGATTCAGTTGCTAATATTTGTAACTCGAATCAGGGGCTGCGGAACAAGCGACCGCTAGCAAGGGGTGAGGTCAAGATGTGTGTCGGCAATGGATCAAGCGTTGATGTGATCGCCGTCGGAACGCTGCCTCTCCACTTGCCGTCGGGATTAGTTATAAACTTGAATAATTGTTATCTGGTGCCTACACTGAGCATGAACATTGTATCTGGATCGTGTTTGATGCGAAGTGGTTATTCATTTAAATCCGAGAACAATGGTTGTTCCATTTATATGAATGAAATCTTTTATGGTCATGCACCGATGATGAATGGTTTATTTATTTTAGATCTCGATAATAATGTTACACATATTCATAATGTTGATGCTAAAAGGATTAAACTTAATGATGATATATCCGCATATATGTGGCACTGCCGTCTAGGTCATAGTGGCATTAAACACATGAAGAATCTCCATTCGGATGGACTTTTGGAATCACTTGATTATGAATCATTTGATACATGTGAGCCATGCCTTATGGGCAAGATGACTAGAACGCCATTTTCCGGTTCAATGGAACGGGCGACAGATTTATTGGAAATCATACATTCTGATGTATGTGGTCCAATGAGTGTGTCGGCGCGAGGTGGATATCATTATTTTGTTACTTTCACGGATGATTTGAGTAGATACGGTTATATCTACTTGATGAAACACAAGTCTGAAACCTTTGAAAAGTTCAAGGAATTTCAGAATGAAGTGGAAAATCATCGTAATAGAAAGATCAAATTTCTACGGTCCGACCGTGGAGGTGAGTATCTAAGTTATGAGTTTAGCACTCACATGAAAGAGTGTGGAATTGTTTCACAACTCACACCTGCCGGAACACCACAGAGAAATGGTGTGTCGGAACGTCGTAATCGTACTTTATTAGATATGGTTAGATCTATGATGTCTCTGACGGACTTGCCGTTGTCATTTTGGGGTTATGCACTAGAAACTGCTGCATTCACTTTAAATCGGGCACCATCTAAATCCGTTGAAAAGACACAGTATGAATTGTGGTTTGGAAACAAACCTAAGCTGTCATTTCTTAAAGTTTGGGGATGCGATGTTTATGTGAAGAAACTTCAACCGGATAAACTCAAACCCAAAGCGGAAAAATGCGTCTTCATGGGATACCCTAAGGAAACTATTGGGTATTCCTTCTATCACAGATCCGAGGGCAAGGTTTTTGTTGCCAAGAATGGATCCTTTCTAGAGAAAGGGTTTCTCGCGAAAATTGTGAGTAGTCGGAAGGTAGAACTCGAAGAGGTTATTGAACCTTCTCTTCAAAGTATGGCGAGTAGTGCAGCGCCGGAAGTTGTTCCGGAGTTGGCTCCACCTGTTGAAGAGGGAACTAATGATAATGATCATGAAACTCCGAAAGAGAGTACTACCGAACCTTGCAGGTCAAGCAGGACGCGTGCAGCTCCCGAGCTGTTTGGAAATCCTGTCATGAATTTCATGGTTGATGAAAATGATGACCCTGCGACGTATGAAGAAGCGATGATGAGCTCGGATTCCAACAAATGGTTAGAAGCCATGAAATCCGAGATGGAATCCATGTATGAAAATCAAGTTTGGAACTTGGTGGAATTACCTCACGACCGAAAGGCCGTGGAGAACAAATGGATTTTCAAAAGGAAAACTGATGTTGATGGTAATGTGACCGTCTATAAAGCTCGACTTGTCGCAAAGGGGTTTCGACAAATTCAAGGAGTTGACTATGATGAGACATTCTCTCCCGTAGCGATGCTAAAGTCAGTTAGGATTATGTTAGCAATTTCGATTATGAGATATGGCAGATGGATGTAAAAACCGCGTTTCTCAATGGTAATATTGAGGAAGAGTTGTATATGATACAACCAAAGGGTTTTGTCGATCCTAAGGATGCTAACAAGGTGTGCAAGCTTCAGCGATCCATCTATGGATTGAAGCAAGCATCACGAAGTTGGAATCTCCGCTTTGATGAGGTGATCAAAGAGTTTGGATTTGTCCAAACTTATGGAGAAGCTTGTATTTACAAGAAAGTGAGTGGGAGCAATGTGGCATTTCTGATATTATATGTGGATGACATATTATTGATCGGAAATGATATAGATCTTTTAAACAGTGTTAAAAGTTATCTAAACAGAAAATTTTCAATGAAGGACCTAGGTGAAGCGTCATACATATTAGGCATAAAGATCTATAGAGATAGATCTAGGCGCCTAATAGGGCTATCGCAAAGTACATACCTTGATAAGATTTTAAAGAGGTTTAAAATGGACGGAAGTAAGAAGTTGTTCTTACCTATGTTGCAAGGCAAGACATTGAGTAAGACTCAAAGTCCGACTTTGGCGGAAGAAAGAGAGATAATGGACAAAGTCCCCTATGCTTCAGCCATAGGCTCTATAATGTACGCCATGCTATGTACAAGACCGGATCTGGCACATGCTATTAGTTTGACTAGTAGGTACCAATCGGATCCAGGTTCGGAACACTGGATAGCGGTCAAGAATATCCTTAAGTACTTACGAAGAACTAAGGATATGTTTCTTGTATACGGAGGTCAAGAAGAACTCGTCGCTAAGTGTTATGTTGACGCTAGTTTTGACACCGATCCGGATGACTCTAAGTCTCAATCCGGATACGTATTTCTCATGAATGGCGGAGCGGTTAGTTGGAGGAGCTCCAAACAACCTGTGGTAGCGGGATCAACAACGGAGGCCGAATATGTTGCTGCTTCAGAAGCGGCTCAGGAAGCAGTTTGGATGTAGGAGTTCATATCCGAACTAGGAGTGGTTGCAAACGCGTTGGACCCAATGGTGATCTATTGTGATAACAATGGTGCCATTGCCAATGCCAAAGAGCCAAGGTCTCACAAGCATTCCAAGCATATTAAGCGCCGGTTTCACTCCATCCGCGAGCATGTCAAGGATGGAGATATAAAGATTTGTAAAGTACATACGGATCTCAATGTAGTAGATCCGTTGACTAAAACTCTCCCTAGAGCAAAACATGATCAACACCAGAACTCAATGGGTGTTAGATTTATCACTATGTAACTAGATTATTGTCTCTAGTGCAAGTGGGAGACTGAAGGGAATATGCCCTGAGAGGCAATAATAAAGTGTTTATTATGTGTATTCCAAGTATATGATAGATGTTTATTTTACATGCTATAATTGTATTAATACGGAAACGTTAATACATGTGTGTTTAATAAACAAACAGAAAGTTCCTAGTTATGCCTCTCTCTCATAAACTAGCTCGTTGATTAACAAGATGATCAAGGTTTCCTGATCATGGACATTGGATGTTGTTAATAACGGGATCACAACATTAGTGTAATGATGTGATGAACATTCATCCGAAGTATAGCATTACGATCAAAGTCATTGAGTTTATATTCCTATAACAACTTACGAAGTGATCCTAATCCTTAGACCATGAGATCATGTCAATCACTAACACCGGAAGAGTTTCTTGATAACATCAAACGTCACACCGTAACAGGGTGATTATAAAGATGGATTCAAAACTAATAAAGTGTTATGTTGAGGCTCATGGATCGAGAGTGGAATTTGTTCATCCCGATGACGGATAGATATACTCTGGGCCCTCTCGGTGATATCACATTGATTAGCTTGCAAGCAAGTGATTTGATCACTAGAATGTTATATCACGGGAAGGAGAAAAGAGTGCATGTCGGTAACGAGATCAAACTAGGTATGGAGATACCGATGATCGAATCTCGGACATGTAATATATCGTGAAACAAAGGGATTAAGATACTAGCGTAAAAGGTTTCGACGATCACAAGAAAGTCATCGTTGAATGTGTGGGGGTCAGTATGGGTCTCCGGATCCCGCTTCTGATTATTGATCCGAGAAGGGTCTCGATCATGTCCGCATTATTCACGAACTGTAGGGTGACACACTTAAGAGACACCGACATCCAACTGGAGCAAAAGTTTCATGCCGAAAGAATAAACAAGCGCAGGAATTTATTTCACTAGATACCGAAACAGGTTTTCGGGTGAAATTGCATAAAGTGGTTATGCATGTGAAATGGAATTCTAGCAAGGGGTTATTTGTGAATGTTTGTCATTAAAGTAATTGACAAAATTCTGAATAAAATAAAAGAGTTTTATTTAATGAGAGTTTGCATTAAATTTGATGGAAATTTAATGGGAATTTTAGTGGACTTTTGAGTGGAGGAAATTTAAAGGGCATTTTGTGAGTGGAGTGTCCACCCACATGAATGAAGGAGGGGAGGGGGATGCCCCCCATGGCCGGCGGCCACCCCTTGGGTGCCCCCCCTCCTCCTATAAAAGGATCCCCCTCCTCACTTGTCTCTCACACCTCCTCGTGAAGGATCTCTCTCCCCCTCTAGAATTTATTCCCCATGGTCTCGGACTAGCGAGATACATGTTCCCGGTGGCTATTCGGCAAGAAAGGGTTGTGCTTCCGCTGCACCGCTGGAGCGAGGAGGCGGAGGTTGCTCGGTGCCTCGAAATTGTGTGCGAGCACGGATGCGCTGCTGTTTTGCGGCGCTAGGACTTCCTCTCGATCTTGAGATCGGCAAGAGATCGTCTACATCAACCATGAGTTGAAATCGTTAAGCTTTGTCAGTCTTCAAGGGTATGTTCTCTACCGATATACATCCTCCCGTTGTTTGTATCTAGTAGATAGATCTTGGTACGTAGTTCCCATCGTAGGAAAATTTTTGTTTTCTATGCTGCGAACCCTACATGGTTTATCAAGTGGGTATGATCATATATGATTTAAGGCATATAGTGGCATGGTAGCAATCAAGTAGTAGCTTGCATAGGTCAACTTGATTAGTAAGGCTTGCAAGTATTGGCTTGCATAGGTATAGTATCAGCTTGCTAAATTGCAAGTGTTAGCTTGCAAGGTTAATAGCTTGCCTTGAGCAGAGCAGTGGTTGAAGTTCTCCTCGGCTTCTTCTTCGTAGAATCCTCCTTCCTCCTCGTATCCTTGGTCGGTACTAGTGTCTATGAATAAATACGAGGTACACAATCACCAAACAATACTTAACTACTTGCAATCATCACACAAAAGGGTCCTATAGATGATCTAGCATCATCTCTAACATTACAAGGTTAAGGCTTGGTTTAATTCTTTTTATTTTTAGAAAAGTAATTTCTACTCATTGAAAAACTACTTAACATTTAATATTCTCCAAACAAAACATGGGATCATGTTGACACATGTCATCACCACATATTTTAATCCATGGGAATATGATTTAAAGTGGTGTCACAATTTAATAAGGTTTTACCCTTTTATTTTAATTAAATAATGTGTCTAGAAATGCCTATGTAGCATTCTTTTATTACTACAACATTATTTCTGTAAGTAAACCTATATATTTTTATATATTCCGAAAGGTATGATTAAATGTGATTTTTGAGAGTTGGAATCAACTCAAAAGCTATTATGGTTTAAATTTGAAAAATGTTTGAATGCATAAAAGCTTCTGCCTTGTTATTTTTACCAGGGGTGATCTATAGATCCAAATGACTTGAATCCAACGGGCTTGGATTCAGCATTCCCAGACCTTTCTAACAAAATTAGTTTCATTCAATTTGGTGCACTGAATCGATCTGGGTTGATTTTTGAAACTGGGTACAGAAGTGTGTTTGAAATAAAATGGAAAAGGTTTAATTCAAATAACTGGGCTGCGCGGGAAAAGTTAACGGGCCGGCCTGCTAAGCGTAGCGCTTTCGCGGGCTGCTTAAGTGGTTGTCCCCACACGTCAGTGAGACAAGGGGTGCGAAGCGGTATGGGACGATGTGGGTCGTTCGATCTGATTCTAATCCAACGGCTGGGAGTCATCGTCGACGTTGAGCAACGCCGGCGAGATAGAAACCTAGCGCGGCCAGTGGGGGTTGCTGGGGACTCACCGGGGTGTAGGCGAGGGTCGGCGAGGCGGGCGAACGACGAAGTCGACGACGGCGAACTCAGGGGTGGTCGCGGCAGCTCCTGGGGTGGACGAAATCAATGGCCCCCTTCTTCTCCAGAGGCGGCGGGCTCCGGTGAAATTCCGGCGATGCGCTGCTCGCCTTGCTCCGGGACTGAGGTGGGGTGGTTCTGGGTGAGAGAGGAGTGGAATGGTGTGAAGAATTCGAGCGGGGGAGTCCTCTATTTATAGTCTCGACGGTGAGACCGAACGGCATGGGCGGGCGACGGTGGCGACATGGCTACGGGCTGCTAGAGGCATGGCCAACGGTGGCAATCGCTTGGTGGTCTCCTGGCGATGCTCTACGGCTTTAATGCGCTTGTAGGGGCGGTGCGGTTTGGTCTGGAACACGCGACGCTCTGCGCGGCAGAGACGGCGTCTTCGAACGGGGATGTCTGGCGGTCTCCTGGGTCGGTGGTGATCGTGTATGCACGCGGCGAGGGCGGCGCACGGTCTATGGGCTTCGGTCGAGGGTGGCGCTCTGGCGCACACTCGGCACGGTTGGCAGAGGCACGGGCGCGGCGTTCCTGGGTGCTGTGTTCGATGTCTTCAAGGAAGGGCTGGTCGAGAGGGGGCGGTGAGGCATGGGTGATCTCCCAGACAAGGTTGGCATGGCTAGTTTCTTTCCTAGCTTGTTGTCTACACTGGGGTGGCAAGGGTGGCTTCGGCTGTTCACCATTGATGGTTTTGGCAAGCTCACTGTGGGTCTAGTGCTTGGTTAATCTTGCTAGATGATCTACTGAGATGGTTGTGAGCTAGATAGGGAACCAGTTAGGCTCAAAACACTGCGCACTATAGTGTTTTGATTTTCTTTGATTTGTGTCTGCCAAGTGTTTAATGAAATGGCTGCATGAATTCAAGTTTTGAATTTTGAAAAGATTTTTGGTGGGTGTGCTAGCAGATGCTTGGATTTTGAAAGTTGATCTTGTTTGAGTGGTTTTTGAAAAAGTGGGATCTTCCCATATGATAAGGATTCAATTTTGAATTGTCATTTAAACTATGCATTTGAAAGTTTCTGGATGATCACAAAGTGGGCCTTGATACCTTGTTATGAGTACATTCAAGGGGTGCAAAGATCCAGAGAAGTTTCTGTTAGGTTCTAAAAGTTTGAGATAGCCAAAGTAGGCATGGGAGTTAAATTGGTCAAAATGACCATTCCCTTATTTTATTTGTTTTGGTTTACTTGTCTTTAGGAAAAATTTGGGAAATGTTTAGATGATGTTTATTTCACCTAAGCATCCATTTACAAGCAATGGAACACATAAACAAGGTGGTTCAAAAGAATTCAAAATGAAATGCATACACATATGCATGCTTTCCAAATTTTATTTAGAAAAGTTTTTGTTAACCCTAATTTTGATGCTTAGAGTTTGTTAATCTAAGTTTAGTATTTTTGGTATGTTACAGCGATTCCCGCCAAACCCGCATAGAAACGATTCAAAGGTGCCCACCAGGCACTTTCGTGCAGGTGGAAAACGAAGTAATACCATTACACAATAGTCCATGATGGGACCCACAGAACAGATATATATATATATAACAATGAATCAAAGAGTCAAGAATACATATATACAATACAAAGATCCAAATCACCTTTAAAACGATACAGCGTCCGAGTACGGACAAGATGCAAATTGAGCTAAGAGCCCTGAAGAATAACCAATGGCGTCCATAACCCTGCCCAGGACGAGCCGGAAGGTTAACCCTGCTAATGACGTCGATCTCAAAACCTGCTTAAACAAAAGGGGTGCCGACAAAGGACAAAGGAAAAATAGAGCGGTCAGTACTGAGGCCAGTACACGGCGAGACTAGAATTCGGCGGTCCTCGCCTACATAGGTATGGTGTGGACTGAAGCGGCAGCGCAGCATGCACTAAACAACATATAGAGACTCAATACAGCAGGCGGCTATCAGATAGGGATAAGAAATACCTATTCGGATCCAACCTAAAACTATCACCAAGCATACCCATCCTGGTATTTCCCTCTCGAGACCAAACGAGGAAGTCAACCGAGGAACTCACACAGTTGGCAGTTTTATTCATTCCGTTATAGTTGAGGCAATTACTAGTCAGATATAGATAGCATGGGTCATCCTGATATAACAAGTAGTCGGCAGTTTTAGATAACCATTATGTTGTAGTTGCAATACTTACTAGTCAAATACATATACCATGAGATATTCAAAAACCCAGCAGTTATTGGTACTTTTATTTAGCCATTCTGTTATAGTGAAGCTGATTACTAGTCATTCCAAAGGCAAATTTATAGCACTAATTTAGTTATAGTTGTCTATGATCGAGATACTGTGCTCCAAGTCATCCATAACCGCGGACATGGCTTTCAGAAAGTTTTACCCAGCAGGGGTGCACAAATAGCAACACACGCACGATCAACCTCGAGAAAAACCAAATGAAAACCAAACGAGGCATCACGACAGAACATTCGCAAGATTCGTATTTGATTTCAGGGGGCCACCCCACCAAGCTACCCGCGACGAAGTTGGCCGGCTCCGAGACGGACCCAGAGGTTTGTGCCAATGGCTGTAAACGACTGGGAACCCAAAAGTGTGACTGGGCCTGTCGATACCACGAAAACATTCCACATTTGTTCCTAAACAGTACAGGCGCTCCACGCGCAATCGTAAATAAAGCAGTAAAGCATGGCATAAGTACAGGATAGTAATAAAGCCCCAAACTAGTTTGTGGCCCCAAGGAATTAAATATGACTCAAGCTAGGGTTAGGGGGATTCATGGTCCCACATGCGGATAGTGCGACTATTCAAAGAACATGTATCAAGTACTCGGGGTCCTATGGGACACAAGTGGACGGTTAAAAACCAAATAACATCTATTGCCCACCTATGCCTCTGCATTATTTACCTACTTCAATTTTAATTATTAAACGGTAATTAAAGCCATGATCATCTCCAACATTAAACATGCGGCATTACTCCAACAACTAAGGAAGATCGACGGTGCAACACATCACTTGCGCAAGCAACTACGACTCGCAAGGCCGACTATCTACCAAACAATAGGTAATAGGATGTGTCCATGGCAATATAAGGGTTGTAGAGGAGTATAACGGGGTACGAAATCTATAGCATCGCAACACAGATAGCAATAGATCAACATGAGGAAATAAAGACTATAAATGTAAAATAGGAAGAAAGGGGAGAATGCTCGCCTCAAAAACATTGCCGAAGATGCATCCGAAGATTAGGTTGACTCTCGCATCAACTCATCGGCCTAATCCGTGAAGAAGCACAACACTAGAAGAAACACCGGATGCACTATTTAATACTACGGCAAAAGATCGGGCATGATGCATGTATGATGTATGGCATGGCAAGGATGCAATGCAATTAGGCAATTATAAGCGGAACCGGGGTCCGACAATTACTTAGGTGGTTTATGTTGTCTAGATACCCCGCAATTTAATGTTGTATTAACAGGCCAAAATTATATCATCCGGTTTGCTACACAAATTTAAATGGGACCAATATTAGACTAGATTCGCCGCATATGGTCTCCATATTTAATTACGAGGTGAATCAGCATAATGCCCCCAACCCACACAAAGATGTATGCAAGCATGTACAATTTGATATGCAACAATTATATATCATATATAAAATAGGGGCTCGGGAAAGGGTCACACATGGGTTAGATGATCTTGGGCCCCGAGGGTTCGGTTCGGTCTCGACGCTGGGATTGGTCTTACGGTCCGGGAAGAAGTACTTGGCGTTCCTTATCGAAGGCCTTGTTGATCTGTGATAGAGAACTTAGCGTCATCGGGGTCCGAGAAGGAGATCTTATCGGTGTCACGGTTGATGGTGGACTTGGGGAAAATTCTTGTCTTCAATTGCGTGTCACGGGTGGAACTTGTGGACACACCTCTCTGTCGGGGCGTTGGTCAAGGGCTCAAAAACTGTAGGTGGCAAAATCGACAGACAACCTCTAATAAACACATGGAGATACCAACACGCCGCAGCATCCAGAGATACCCTCTCGCTGGATCAAAACAACAAGAGGCATAACACGAGTAGGCTTCAGCGCAGGCCATCCTTGGCGGCAAGCTTGCATAGGAGGCGGGCCCGGCGTCGACGACAGCTAGGCCGAGGGAAAGAGTGGCGCACGCTGCAGAGCCTCTGGCTGGAGAGCAGAAGGGTACGGCGGAGAGCTTGACGGTGAGGGAACAACCATGCGCGGGCGACGGTGGACGTAGAGGCGGTCCCTGGTGAGCGCGGAGGTGCCACGCCATGGCGGGGCTCGGCCAGGGAGCTCTAGAGGTTGCAGGGGCGAGGGGAGGTGCTCGGCGCTGGGCTGGGGAAGGAAGCCGGGGAGGAAGGGCCGACGGTTGTAGAGGGGAGGCACTAGCGCAGGGATCCAGCGGGACGACGTCGGGCAGAGGACGACCAAAGACGAGGCGAGGAGGCGGGCGCACAGCGGCAGCAGGAGATGAGGACGATGGGGTTGAGGATGGGTGACCAAGACGGGGAGGAGGCGTCCGCTGGCGGGGGGCGAGCTCGCGTGCTTGAGCCCCAGGCGGCTACGGGGATCATGTGGAGAGGAAGAGGGTTCGAGGTGAGAGGAGACACGGGGGTTGGGCGTGTTGAGGGAGACGAGCGAGAGGTGGGGGTCGCTATCGGGGTGGGGCCGGTTTCCTAGAGGGGTTGCAACGGGAGGGTGGCCATGCGCTGGAGTGGATTGGGGTGACGGCGGCTGTGGGTATGGAGTGAGTAGGGGTGGTTAGGTAGGGGTAGTTTTTAGGGTTTGGTCAGGATTGGGTCCAGCCGGCTGGGCCTTTCGGCCTGGCCGGTTTAGTTCTAGCTTTTATTTATTTAAAATATTTTGTTTTGTTTCTTTTGTTTTAAAAATCATTTTGGAAATAGTTTTACATAATTGAAATATCAAGAAATATAATTTTGAAAGGGTTTTATAAAATAGTTCGAGGCAAAGTATGCATGATGGTATGATGACGATGCACAAAGATAAAATCAACAGACTATTCTGGTAGTGGTTTTACCCGGGGTGCTACACCCTTGTAGGATTTGTACATTGACATCGCTTGGAGCATGTGGCTTCAAGGTAGATGAAATGAAGAATAAGAAGTGCGATGTAAGATAAAAATGCGCCATATCTAGAATATCTCATGTTTGATGTTTGCCATACTCAGTGGTCATGGATTGATGAAGAGTAATCAAGAAAGATGTTCCATCTTGAGAAGGATAAGATTGTCTACATTGCGCTCAAGTGGAATGCTCAAGGCAAAAGTATAATCTTGATAGGTTTTCCCTTTTGACGGTCTCATGTTGTTAGTTGGGAGACCGGGTTTAGAATAGATAGCCGTACTATCAAGAGGGGCTCTCGAGTGAGTAACTCGATCATATTGTTCAGAGAGAGCTCAAACCTTTGCATACTTGCATCATCGTATTTGGTTGTTATTTGGATCTTATCCTAGTGAGGCTATAGAGCTTGTGCTAATATTCATGACAAGCTCTAGTTCATCAAAATCGGATTTCCTTTTATATCTTATTGTGGATTTCATCTTTAAGGTTTTTTGGATTCTCACCAAGTGAAGTATCTCACTTTAAAATATATGAAGTATTATCACCAAGGTAGGTATCTCACTTTAAAATACATGAAGTATTCTCACTTGGGTAGCTCTTGTCATCCTCTTTCCAACAAAATTGGTTTCATGTCGATCGGAGCTTTTTAACTCAACTTATTGCATTTGGAATATTGCCTCTTATTTGTTTTAAAAGGGAAAAGGAGAAAAGGGTTATGTGACTGGGCCGGGAGGTACTGTCGGCCGCGCTACCTGACACGCCTCGGCAGCGCCCAGCCTTCTGGCCCGCCCGGTAGTGGTAGTCGGTGCTACCGGCCCAGGGCCAACAGTACTACCGCCCGAGCGGGTCAGTAGTACCGGGCCGCCTGCTCCAGCCCGCCTCCGCCCAGCTTGCAGCCTGCTCCAGCCGCCGCTCGCCCCAGTCTTCCACTTGAGCACGCCTTCCCAGCTGCCCTTCGCTCGCTCGCGCGCGTCGCTCGGCCCAGATCCCCTTTGCAGCGCTGCCTCGCTCGCCCAAATCGTTAGCCCGCCCGCGCGTTGACCCTCCCTCGCTCATTGCACGCCCCACACGCCCCAATCCCCTTTGCCTACCGCGCGCTTGCTCGTATCCTGTGTGCTTGGACTGTGTGCTATTGGTCGGGTCTGGTAGTACCAGCCCAATCCGGTACTACGGCCGGCCAGGTCGAAATGGCCCCAACGGGCAGAAAATTCCTAGGCCCTTTATAAGCCTCCTTCTCTCTCCTTTTGAGTTAGTTCTTCTTCCTCTATTGTTCAAGTGTTTCCTATTCTTTGACATCTCTTCTATCTTGATTTGATTCTTACCCTCCAATGATTCTTGCCAATATTTGAGAGGAAGATTGAGGAGATCTAGATCTACAATTTGACCAAACCAAATCACCTCTTTGTGAGCAATTCTTTGGGATCTAGATCTTGGGGGATTTTTTGTTCCCCTTTGATTCTTCCTCTCTTATTCCCCCATTTGCTTTTGTAGCTTTGTTGGAATTTGGGACTGAAGGATTGGAGCATCTTTCTGGTATTCTTGCCATTTGGTGCATCGGTTTGAGTTTTCTTCAAAGGATTTGGTTCGTGAAATCAAGAAGCTTGTCCCTCTTGGGTTCTTGGAACCCTAGACGGTTTTGTGGCCTTTGTGGTCTGTTCTTGGGGCCACAAATTAAGTTGTGGATCAATCCTCAAGTTTGTGGCCTTGGTGGCGTTTATTGGGAGCCTCCAATTAAGTTATGAAGATTTACCCAATCTTTGTACCGGTTTGGTGACCGCCCTCAAGTCTCCCATAGTGGAACGGGTGCTTGTTGTGCGGGGGTGATGACCCACAAGTATAGGGGATCGCAACAGTCTTCGCGGGTAGTATTACCCAATTTATTGACTCGACACAAGGGGAGCCAAAGAATACTTGCAAGCTTTAACAACCTAGTTGTCAATTCAGCTGCACCTGAAAATAGTTCTTGCTCATAGAAGTTTATCAGTAGCAACAGTTTGATAGTAGCAAAAGCAAAGCAACATCACCAGTAAAATAGGAGCAATAGTAACAGTAGCAGAAACAGTAGGATATGAGCGCGGTAAGCATATGGATGGATGGACGGGCGTTGCATGGACAAGTCTAAACATATAACTTCAAGATCTAGGGAAATTGCAGATAAATGAGATAAAGCATCCAAGTACTAAACAATCATAGGCATGTGCTCCATATATAGTCATGTGTCCTCGCAATGAGAACTTGCACAACATCTTTTGTCCTGCCAGCCCATTGCAGCGGGGCCTCAAGAGAACTACTGGCAATTAAGGTGCTCCTTTTAATAGAGCACCGGAGCAAAGCATTAACACTCCGTGAACACATCTGATCCTAACATCACAGCCATCCCCTTCGGTTGTCCCAATTTCTGTCACTTTGGGGCCTTTGGATCCGGACAATGGTATGTGTACACAACTTGCAGATAAGATCACAAACAATACTATCATAATGATTCAATAATAAGTTCAGATCTGAGATCATGGCACTCGGCCCCTAGTGACAAGCATTAAGCACAACAAGTTGCAACAAAGTCAAATAGCACTAATAGAGATACTAGGCACCATGCCCTAACAATCTTATTCGATTACATGATAGAACTCATCCAATCCCTACCATCCCCATAGCCTACTGCAGGGGATTACTCACTCATGGATGAGGGAAACATGATGGTTGATGGAGAGGCATTGGTGATGATGATGGCGATGATCCTCTCCCAATTCCCCTTCCCGGTAGGGTGCCAGAACAGAGTTTCTGGTTCCGAATCACGGTTTATGGTGGTGGCAGCGCAACGGAACTCTTTCTGGAAAAATGTTCAACCCCCCTCCAGGTGCGGCCAAGCCTGGCCCGTGCGGCTAGGGGGTGTGGGATCCCTAGGGCCCCACTCTGTCTCGTACTCTGGTTCCATGAGTCTTCTGGTGAAATATGATTTTTGGCATATTTTCCCGGATTTTTCCTGATAGTTGATTTTCTGCACAAAAACTAGACACCAAGATAATTCTGCTGAAAACAGCGTCAGTCCGTGTTAGTTGTATCCAAATCACACAAGTTTAGAGGAGAAACAATAGCAAAAGTGTTCGGGAAAGTAGATACGTTTTGGACGTATCAACTCCCCCAAGCTTAGCTTATTGCTTGTCCTCAAGCCATTCAGTTGAAAACTGAGTGCGATAAAAGAACTTTCATGAACACATTTTCTTCATATGATCTATATATTCTCAGTACAAGAGTAGTACTTAAACCATTCATAGTAAAGAGTATGCAACTAAGTCTAGTCAATAGTCATTGCAAGCTATGAAGAGATTCCAACTCAATAATAATAAGTAGCATGATGTTGGGCCACGCAGAGATAAAACAAAACTTTTTCCTCTAACGTGGTGATCCCAAGATCTAGCCGAGGTAGAAGGCCACGAGGTTTACCACTAGACGCGCAGTTGCGGATTACTGATGAAGCGCGTCAGTTGATGCAGTGCAGTCCTTTGCAATCCGATCGTCCTTGTGCTGATCGTACAACACCTCTACTAGTATCCACACGTACAAGGAGGAGCACCGACGGCGAACTGCTAGGTTCGATATGACGGCAGGACTGCCGTGGAGCTAGGGTTTCCAACACATGGAATGACCTAACCGAACAACGATTAACCTTTCTGGGTTACGGTGCTCCACTATATATAGGGAGTGAACATGGGCTCCACTCTCGTGGCCCATTCACTAAAGCCCATATAACACTAGTCACCATGACTCCGACTCACTGACTCAGTCCTAATCCGTCTCGGGTCCAACCCGACCAGATTTCCAGTTTGGATCCAATCCGAACTTGCTCCCGCTCTTAAGTGTGTGACCCGGCAGGCTCTTGGTTACTCGGACACGATTGGAGTCCGACTCACAATCGATCAGTCGGCAGCGGCTCCTAGCAGAACCTGCCGACTCCCAAGTACCAATGAGTCATGACGACTTGCCTTTCCAATGCGACTTACGTCCGAGTCCCTTTTTCCTCACGATATGCCTTGTCAGACTATAGGCGAATAATTGTCATCCCTTAAATAGTCTAACTCTCTTCTCGATCTGAGATAAGTGATTCACCCGAATAACTCTTAGTCGATCGCCTCGGTTAACACTTAACCAAGTCGTGCATGGCCATGCTTTCCGAATCATATCTTCCGAGAGGGCCCAGAGAATATCTCTCCGAGTGGAGGGGCAAAATCCCATCTTGGTTATTCACATCACACAGCTTGATTCTCAGTCGACCCGAACTCTGCCTTTATAACTGCCCAGTTACGGATCAGCGTTTGAAAGAATCTAAGTCGGTGATCCTCAACTCGGACTATGCAATAACCTCAGGTCTAAGGATTACATTGATTGAGATATACAAATGACAACTTGTTCGTTATACCTCAATATGGGTCAATCCGAATCGCTAAACTCTTTAGCCGAATCTGTGTAAGTCGGAATGGCATCTCCATGCCCATGACAAGTGTAACCGAGTCATCAAGCCGACTATCACATTGGGCTAAGTTGTGTGTCCAACACAACCTCAATGACCAAGGATATTTAGTACAAAGAACATGAATGTATAGTTCCACAACCGAATCACATATTCAATGATACACATCAGATGTTTATATAGGGACAACTTAATAACTTTATGAATACAATGGGAAAACATCATCATACATGATTGCCTCTAGGGCATATTCCCAACACATGAAACATAAACATAAGCAACATTGCAATGCTCATAAAAAGGTATGATAGAGTGGTATCTCACTTGCCTTTGTTTGTATAGCACAATATAAATGCCAAGGAACCTCTGAACTTCAAGTGAAGACTGGAAGTAAAGATATCAAAGATACAAGCATCAAAGTAATGACATAATTAACCAAGTTTTGGAACAAGCACAAGAATGACAACTATGCTCTCAAGAAGGTGCTCATAGAATAAGTGGTGACTCAACAAGGAAGTGAAAAGGTTTTGAAAAGTTTGAAAGGCTCCCAAATGCTGAAAGTATGGTACTCATTAGCTTTGAGATCTCATTGCCCCTATCATAGGCATCTTTAGATGATTAAGGTGAAAGTGAGGTCCAATATGAGTTATATGCTTGACAGACCATAAACTGGAAATCTCATGTCCCTTGAGTACGAGGGCCGCTCCTCATGCTACTCAACTTTAGTTACCTGTAAGTTCTTGTCATCGTAAATACATGCATATCATAGAGAATCCCATAATCAAAATAATAAGGCAAGTAGACAATGAGCATCTCAGTGATCTTTTTATTTGCTTTTTGCATAGGTTTTTATTAAGTATGCTTCACAGATTTCTCATTATGGTTATGCTGCAAGTTTCCACCATGATTAGGCATGACATAGGCTAGCGGCCCAGGCGTTTCTCTAACACATATATATAACTCCATGAACTCACAATCTCCCCTTTTATTTCACACCGGCGACATCCGCAAACAAAAGAGCATGATATCAATTGGATATGTATCCATAAGTGTTGAAAGCGTTCCCCGTGACAGCACGGTTCTGCTAACTCCTAGCCTATAATTTGCAAGCATATAACTTTCATGGACAGGTCACAATGGTTCAGGTTATTAAGTGCAAGGAATAAAGTGTGCCATCAAGTTCGTGAGAGCTTTACTAACTAACTTTCTGAAAACAGACAAACATTTTATTTGGAATAAAACAAGGAATAATGAATATGCATGGAATAACACATGATGCTAACAGGTAGGTATGGTGGACATTGTTGGCAATATTGGTTTTGGGGAGTTGGATGCACAAGTAGAGCTCATACTCAGTGTAAGTGAAGGATAGCAATAGAGAGGGAGCAACAAACGAGAGAGCAATAACTGTCATAATCATGCTTGCAACAAAACATGACTAATTATGGCATGAAAGTGATACAAGAACTCCGAGAAAAATAAATCATCGAGGCTTACTGACTATTGTTTAGTCATATGCATGCGTGAGCATGTGCCAAGTCGATTCACATGAAACATTCAGAGGAGGATACCATAATATCATACCAAATTATGAATAAAATAATGCAAGAAAACATTCATATGACATGCTACAAACTATTAGTAAGCTGGAGCTAATCATAAGAGAGCAAGAACTACTAAGCATCCATAGATAACATACACCTTACATGAACTGACTAAGCATGCTCACAATGATGAGTATATGTACAAAAATGAAAACAAATAGAGTTCATTACCAGCCTCTTACCACACCTCAAGTTGTCTTAATCTTCATTATTGCCCTTCACTTGTGTGACTTGAATAATAACATGAAACCAAACTCCACTGAGGACGGCTGAACCCTGCAAAGAACTCACAAAACCAAAGAAGAAGAACAAATATTTTTTGGTGTTTTCGATTTTTAAAAGCAAGCAAACAAAGCAAAATCTTTTTGGATTTTTCTTTAAGGGAAACCAAACTAAAAAGCAAAGAAACAAACCAAGAGAAACAAAGAAAATATTTTTGGTATTTTTGTGTTTTGAGAAAATAGAAACAAAAACCAAAAGAAAGCGAAACATGGATATACAAAGAACCGACGAAACATGATATATATAGATGAGGGTGATGTCGGTGTACCTCCCCCCAAGCTTAGGCTCTTGGCCTAAGTGGGGCTCAACCCCATGGTGACCAAGAAGGTGCACCTTGGTAGTACGATGAGGAGGCCCCTTCGTCCTGGTAAGAGCTCGAGGACTCCCCTGTGTAGTGCACAGTGGGGTCGTATGATGGCGCATCCCCCTGATAGTGTCCATGGAAGCCCAGAATTTGCAGCTTCTCGTCCATCTCCTCCTTGGAGCGTGACAAAGGTCTCTGAGAAATACTGAACAAAGTGGTTTGGGGCAGAGGAATCTCTCTCTCTTCCCCGTCAGTAAACAACATTCTATAAACCAAATTATCAAGGGTGGAGCTAGCAGTAACAAAGTGATGTTCTTTCATGGCAGAAAGATCAAGCCTCTGAGGAGCCAAAACTGTATCATTTGGATCAAGAGCAAGGTCTAAGGCAGCAATAACACATGCATCAATAATTCCCCCATAAATGCATCCATTAGCAGCTAATCGACGAGCAATGAGAGAACCAAGATAACACATGGTTTCATTGTTGAGCGCAGCAGCTAGGAAGGCCAAATGATAGTTGGAAATATTGCTAGTGTTCTCCCTACCAAGAACACTAGTGGCAAGATAATAAGCAAAGTACCTGATAGCTGGGAGTTGAATATTTCTTATCTTTCCCCGCTAGGCTCTGTGGTCATCATCATTAGTTATCCCGCGGTAGAGCTCGGACAAATCAGTGGGTTGAGCTGGTATCTTCTTCACCGTCCCAGCTGTACCAATACCCAGGATCTCACAAAATTTCTTCAAAGTCATGAGTAAGGCATGTTATAGATTTTGAAAGACACGTCTGTCTTGAAAGCGCTGTTGGAAAAAGAAAAACTCTCCACAAAGGTTTTAGTGAGCGTAGCATACTGCATGCTCTCATCCTGCATATAACTCATCAGTCCAACCCTCTGAGCCAAGGTTAAGAAATCATTGAGAATCCCGGCAGCCCGCAAAAAGGTAGGACAAGGAAAGGTAGAAGGGTGCGTATCCCCCTCATCTCCCTCATCGCCAAATCGTGGTGTAACGAGATCCTCATTGTATGAAGGCCTGGCTCGGGAGGATGATCTTGAAGTTCTTATCCTTCTACGTGCATCACTCTCAAATATTTCACCATAGGTGTGGTTGTCCATGACCACTTTTTTTTCTAAAAATTTTAAACAAACATCAAACCAAGTGATTTCCAAGTTGATAAATGATGAGAAACTACTATAGGAACTTGCTAGAGGTCTACACATGCATCAAAATGAAATCTCTAAGCATAGAACAAGCATGCAAGCTCACACAACCTGACACCTATAGCAGCAAAATACTCAAGATACAATCTACCAATCACAAATATAATTGGACAAGCGGAGGAGGCACATACCAAGGAGCAATCCCTCCAAAAATCAGCAGCAGATATGGGCTGAGCAAGGAGATCGAAAATCGGGAGCAAGAACATCAAGAACTCGAGCTTGAGAGAGTTTTCTGGTGTTTTTCGGGAGAGAGAAAGAAGATGGATGGGAGGAGACACTTTGGAGGGCCACATGTGGGCCACACCCATGCCAGGCGTGCCCCTGGGGCTGGCTGCGCCACCAGGGGTGTGCTGGCCTGCAGGGTCCCCCTGGGTCACTCCAGGTGTCCCTCTGCAACTTTTTTCGAGGCAAAATTTAATATGAATTTTCTAGGATTTTTCAGAAAACTTTATTTTTGCCAATTTTCAGGGTATGAAAATTGATTTTCTCGCAGAAAAGATTTTTTTAGAAGAAGCAAAAGCAAACCAAAACCAAAACTACAAAAGTTCTAAGACACTCCAACAAGCAAACAACTAGCAAAACTAAAGCTTACAAGAGAAAGAGCAAAGACTAGAAAGGAGAAAAGAAAAAGTGAGCAAGTATAACCACAGTGAAAACATTATTTTGCTCATTAAAATCCTTTTGTTAACAAGGTTGATCAAGTCTTTTTACCAAAACAATCTTATATGAAACAAAACTTTGCATGACACAAATGATTATGTTACCTCAAACTTGATAGCAACGGTCCCAATCATAATAGTTTCAAAACCTTCTTGTGGAATGGGACAATATATTTCTCCAACCTTGATGCTCTACATATTTTCAATGGAGTTCAGGCAATAGCTTTTAGCAACCTTCTTGGGAAATAAATAGTATGCTCTTTGTCATTAATATTAAAAGTTAATTTTCCTTGATTACAATTGATGACAGCACCTGCAGTATTAAGAAAAGGTCTCCCAAGAATAATAGACATATTATCATCTTCAGGCATTTCAAGCACAACAAAGTCAGTTAAAACCAAGCAATTATGAGAAACTTGAACAGGAACATTCTCTAATATACCAACATGAATAGTAGTTGACTTATCAGCCATTTGCAAAGATATATCAGTTGGTATCAACTTTTCTAGCCGGATTCTCTTGTAGAGAGAAAAAGGCATGACACTAACTCCATCTCCCAAATCACATAAAGCAGTTCTAACATAATTATTTTTAATAGAGCAAAGAATGGTTGGTATACCTGGATCACCAAGTTTCTTTGGAACCTTACCATTGAAGGAATAATTAGCAAGCAAAGTAGAAATTTTCTCATTAGGAATATTCCTTTTATTAGAGACAATATCCTTCATATACTTTGAATAAGGAGGAAACTTAATAGAATCAGTCAAAGGAATTTTCAAAAATAAAGGTTTCATCCACTCACAAAACTTGTTATAGTGTTCTTCCTCCTTTGACTTGTGTTTCTTATTGGGAAAATGCATAGGTTTCTGCACCCAAGGTTCTCTTTCTCTATCATGTTTATTAGCAATAAAATCTTCCTTAGTGTACCTAGTGTTCTTAGTGTGCTTCTCAGGTTCTTCCTCAACTTCCTCCTTATCAGGAGCATCATTTTTATCATTACCACTCTCAGTTTCAGCATCAGAGACAGATATACTACTAGGATCTACATCATGTTCAAAGGGTTCCTCAACTATTTTGTGTTTCTTTTTCTTTATCTTACGAGGACTAACACTACTTTCACCTTATTGAGAATCCTGCTCAATTCTTTTAGGGTGTCCTTCAGGATATAAAGGATCTTGAGTAGCTATACCACTCCTAGTTCTAATTCCATAAGCATGTTTATCTCATGAGGCATTAACTAGCATATCCTTTTGTACCTTAGCAAGTTGATCAATTTGAGTTTGAACCATTTGAAAGTGTTTACAAAGCATTTTAACATCATTAGCAGTTATTTCCACAATATATTTCAACTCATTAATAGCTCTAGAGTTTTCCAATAAATGATTCTGAACTTGTTTATTAAAATTACCTTGTTTCACAATAAATCTGTCTAGTTCCTCTAAACATTGATCAGGAGGATTACCATAGGGAATATCACCTTCATAAAAATGGAGAGAGTGTACCTCAATAGTAGATGAGTGGGAAATTGTCTTGCATAATTCTTCTATAGGAGGTAGATTCTTCACATCTTTAGCTCTAATACCTTTCTCCTTAAGACATTCCTTAGCTTCTTTCATCTCTTCATCATTTAATGCAATAATACTCTCTTCTTTGGTGTTGGTATTGGAACTGGTTCAGGCACAACTTGTTCAGGAGTAATAGGCTCGGGTGTATTTAGCTCAGTTGAAGTCCAATCATCATAATTCTTGCTTATTTTAGCCATTAATTCTTTAGCATCTGTAGGAGTTCTTTTCCTGAAAACACAATCAGCAAAGCTATCTAGGTATGTCCTAGAATCATCAGTTAGCCCATTATAATAAATATCAAGAAGCTCATTCTTAGGCAATGGACATCCAGGATGTGCATGAATCAAGGCACAGAACCTTGTCCATGACTCAGGCAATTTCTCTTCTTCTCCCTGTTTAAAATCAAAAAGTCTCTGCAAAGCAGCATGTCTAGCACTAGGAGGAAAATCTTTCTGGAAGAAAGAAGCAATCAAACAATCAGGACTATCAATGGATCCAGGAGGTAATCTATTAAACCAAGCCCTATATTCTCCTTTCAGTGAAAAAGGGAAGATCTTAGCAACAAAGTACTTGTGCATCTTAAAATCATCAAAGAATAAAGCACTCATAGTGGAACGCTCATTCATATGTGCTACAACATTCTCATTTTCAGTCCCACGGAAAGGTTCTTTCTCAACAATGTCTAAATAGGATAAATCAAGAGGGAAAGCATAATCTTTACCTTTAATATCTATGGGAGAAGTGGCAAACTTAGGATCAGAGGACAGTTTAGGAATAATGGTGTGTCTCGCTAGGAGGCTCTTAATAGCACTAGTACCATGTGTGTTTTGGCACTCTTCAATAAATTCATCAGTAAAATCAATGTAACCATCATTAATATCATATCTCTCTCTAGACTCGGGTGAGCTAATAGGTGTAACAGTGTCTTCACTAGGAGTTTTAGTATTTCCTAGTCTAGCCATAGTAGCATCTAGGAAAGGACCTAATGAACCACTCGCATCAAGCACATTAGAAGTAACATCATGAGTATCAAAATCAATTTCAGATTCAGCAGTAGTAGAAGTGTGTGTAGTATGTGTATGTGGTCGAGTAACAAGCTTACTTATAACAGACAGTGAATCAGGAGTAGCAGAGGTGTTTAGGACTGTACCTCTTCTTGTAGTGGATGGTAAAATAGGAAACTTTGCATGACGAGACTTGCCCATGATGAAAGGAGTACCAGTGAACAATAATAGATCCAAGTGAACTTACAAATAAAGCTATGCTCCCCGGCAATGGCGCCAGAAAATAGTCTTGATGACCCACAAGTATAGGGGATTGCAACAGTCTTCACGGGTAGTATTATCCAATTTATTGATTCGACACAAGGGGAGCCAAAGAATACTTGCAAGCCTTAACAACTGAGTCGTCAATTCAGATGCACCTGGAAATAGTTCTTGCTCACAGAAGTTTATCAGTAGCAACAGTTTGATAGTAGAAAAAGCAAAGCAACAGCAGCAGTAAAACAGGAGCAATAGTAATAGTAGGATATGAGCGCGGTAGGCATAGGGATGGATGGACGGGCGTTGCATGGACAAGTCTAAACATGTAACTTCAAGATCTAGGGCAATTGCAGATAAATGAGATAAAGCATCCAAGTACTAAACAATCATAGGAATGTGCTTCATATATAGTCATGCGTGCTCACAATGAGAACTTGCACAACATCTTTTGTTGAGCCAGCCCATTGCAGCGGGGCCTCAAGGGAACTACTAGAAATTAAGGTGCTCCTTTTAATAGAGCACCGGAGCAAAGCATTAACACTCTGTGAACACATGTGATCGTCACATCACAGCCATTCCCTCCGGTTGTCCCAATTTCTGTCACTTCGGGGCCTTTGGATCCGGACAATGATATGTGTACACAACTTGCAGATAAGATCACAAACAATATTATCATAATGATTCAATAATAATATCAGATCTGAGATCATGGCACTCGGGCCCTAGTGACAAGCATTAAGCACAACAAGGTTCAATAAAGTCAAATAACACTAATAGAGATACTAGGCACCATGCCCTAACAATCTTATTCGATTACATGATAGAACTCATCCAATCCCTACCATCCCCATAGCCTACTGCAGGGGATTACTCACTCATGGATGAGGGATACATGGATGGTTGATGGAGAGGCATTGGTGATGATGATGGCGATGATCCTATCCAAATTCCCCGTCCTGGCAGGGTGCTAGAATGGAGTTTCTGGTTCTGAATCACAGTTTCTGGTGGTGGCGGCGTAGCAGAACTCTTTCTAGAAAAACATCGAACCCCCCTCGATTTTTAGGTCAAGAGGCATCTTATAGGCGAAGATAGAGGCCGAGGGGGGGTGCCTGGGGTGGCCACACCCCCTCCAGGCGCGGCCAAGCCTGGCCCGCGCGGCTGGGGTGTGGCCCCCCCAGGGCCCCACTCCATCTCGTACTCTGGCTCCGTGAGTCTTCTGGTGAAATAGGATTTTTGGCATATTTTCCCGGATTTTTCCTGATAGTTGATTTTCTGCACAAAAACTAGACACCAAGGTAATTCTGCTAAAAACAGCGTCAGTCCGTGTTAGTTGTATCCAAATCACACAAGTTTAGAGGAGAAACAATAGCAAAAGTGTTCGGGAAAGTAGATACGTTTTGGACGTATCAGGCGGGTGCTCGGGAGAATAGGGTGAGGCTTCTTGTGGCATTGGTGGTCTTAGTACCGCCCACCCCTCCAATGAGACATACTTCCATGTTGGAAAGAACTCGGTAAAATATCGTCGTCCCCACGTGCCTCGGTTATCTCTTTACCCGATCTCTTTACTTATGCACTTTACATTGTGATAGCCTTCGTTCTTGAAGTAATCTATCTTGCTATCACAATGTTGCTTTCCTTGCTTAGCATAACTTGATGGTGCATATAGGTGAACCTTAGTATATATAGGCTTTGTGCTTAACAAAAGAAAACACTAGTTTTTTTCCGCCATTGTTAATCCCATCTCGTAAAAGTTTTAAACCGCCTATTCACCCCCCTCTAGGAAGCATCCGTTATCTTTCACATGGGTTAATCTTGGGGATGCTGATGCATGTGAAATGCATCTATGATCTTTGTTGTTTATTATGCCATATTCCTTCACAACTGAGTCATATAAGTTGTTATAATCATGTTTTGTAGTGATTTTGGGGATTTTCTAAGCGATCCATTTTTTGTGTTATAATTATGTAGACATGAAAACCCTACTTTGCATACTTTTGACTTCGAGGGACCTTCGCGAACTCAAATAGACCTGAGGTTTTTTCCAATGGAGGGTTTTCATCCAAAGGAAGGCCTTGGGCACCTAGAGCTCCTGCATCGTGGCTAGATATCTTGGTCATGCCATGGGGGACTATCTCCCCCTCATTGCTCTGATGTTGTTGATTATTTTTCTCATGACTCTTTGTTCAACTAAAACCATCTATAAAAGGGGTCCAGATCGAGATCCCCAAGCATGACGCACCATGGAGACAGAAACATGAAATCGAGGAGATCCTGCAAAGAATAGAGGGGGAAACACCACCGGGATTCCATCGACTCGCATATCTTATAGCTCCAACGCCATATTCGTCATCACCATGATGAAGAGGGAGTAATACACCCCGGACTATGGGTTCATGGAAGTATCTTGTCCTCTCTCTCAAGCTATCAATGTTCTAGTGCCATATGAGCTGCCATAAATTATTATGGCCATCTATATGTAATACCTTTGAGGTGGATCTTTGGTTTTTATGATTTGAGTATTTGAGATTGGAATTTTTAGATTATGTTGGATGTATAAGTAGATATATATTATACCCCCATTCTTGATTACTATGTTCTAATCAAACTTTATGATGGTACATGAGAGGGAGAACATGTGATTAGATGGAGTAACATGGTAGTATGGAACTGGACAATGATAGAAAGTTTGGGTCCTACTTTGGTTTGAACCTTTCTATTGTTACCTCACTAGGGATAAATGAATGCAAGTGCAACTATTTCCTAGTCACAATCTTAGGTGAGCTCATATTTTTTTGTGGTAGTACTATGTATCCAACACCATGGCAATGAAGCAAAGGCAATACTATGTTTATTCTTGATACTAGTTTGCGGACTTTTATCTTACTAGTGGATTATGAGTGGAATATGTTGCATCATCTCAAATATAGGAAGTGATGACCATATGAATATCTATCAAACACATTATAAAGTTACGTCAATATTATACTTATGAGTAGCTGTTATTGATCCCACCATGTTTATGAGAGAGTAGATGAGTGAAATTATGAACCCGGGTCTGTTTTAATCATAATAAACACCTTTCACTTGCATTTACAAGTCTTTTTGATTCAGAACTCATTTATTTTGAAAATACAAAAAAATTATCATAATTGTATTTAGTTCTTTTGTATAGTTTGCATTACTATCAACGCTATTACATCATACTCTCACATATCATACAATTTACTTTTTTTTATATTGCATTTAGTTTACTTTACTTGCTTCATATTTACTTTAGTTATTTTATTTCATGATTTGTTTTGAACTCTAATACCAAACCTTGTGCTTGACAACCACTTGGTGGAGTTGGGGACACAAGGCAATCAACTTTGTTTTGCAGGTTGCAAGAAGAGGAAGGAAAAGTGAGAACTATTGTTTCTCTAAGAGTTCGATATAAACCCTTGAGTGACCCTTGTGGGGAAAACACCCTTGCGGCACCACTCTGTGATTGGAGTCCCAATGAAATTGGTGTACACATTGTTTGGTGCCATCAGCTATACACAAGAACGAGCAGCTCACTCACCTAAATGCATGGATGTGGTGTCAGAGCCACACAGCTCCCATGCCACTAAGATAGTTGAGAACCTACACCCTAGTCTTCAAAATTCGCATGAGTAACTCATACCAAAAACACACTCACTCACACATTAGAGAGAGAAGGCAAGCAAGAACAAAAGCAGAGAAGAAAGAATAGGGGATAAGGCAGCAAGGCACAACTGCAGATCTTCATCAAGCATATCTATCTAACTACAAAGGTTGTTACCAAATCTAACATAACTGTAGAAGTAATAGTAAATAGGGATTATATGGACCCACGAGAGAGAGAAGGTAGGAATCATAGGGTAATACCAGTTGTTTATGCATAGGCATGATCTTAATACTGAGCAAGCACCTAGCACACTATTCATGGATTACTCATATGCGCAGCCAATCATGAGGCGCCATAAAAGCATTCATATGAACACAACACAATGCATAAATAAGTATTACACACTTTCATCAAACCATTGATACAATCACAATAACATTCAATAACAAAATCAACTAAGAACTTAAATATAAAGATATATAGTAAATAAACCTGAAGCTTTGTCAGTTAACGACTGATAGGGAAATGATCAATAAACAAGTAAATAACCTCACTAATACTTTAAGAGCACCAGTGAACACCTAAACACTAAACAACAACAACTACACTAAAACAAGAAGAAAACATCTAACAAGCCTAAGTATAAATCTTAACTGAACAACTTACAAATTAAGCTTCGGTAACATAAGACCCTAAACTATTATAACCAAATGGATGATTAACATACATGGAAAGTCTAAGAAGTAAACTCAACTACTAAGAAACCTAAATAGCTAGTTAAGAAAGATCAACCATGAAGAATAACATAGTAACTAAGAACCCCGGTTCCTAAATTTAAGCATAGTAACCTAATAGAATGAGAGAGAGTAGTAGATTCAAAGAGAGAGAGAGAGTACATGAGGGACATGATAATCTTCAGAATGTGGGATCCCAACTCACCACTAATTCAAGGAAGAAGATGAGCATGGAGTCAATGGCGACATAGAGAGTACCCTGGGGAGGGCATATCCATCTACGTCGCACTGACAGCAAGTGAGAGGAGGGGAAGTCACTAATACCAGAGCTAACATGTGCGCAGCGTCGGAGTTTGATGGCGCCGCCATTCCAAAACCTAGGGTTAGGGTTAGGATCGCTAGAGAGGGGCTCGAGACGAGAAAGTTGGATAGGAACAGAGGGTATCAAGTTAGGAGGCGGTTGATTGGAGGTGTGGTGGTAGAGACGGCCGGAGCCGCCGAGGCGATGTCAGCGGCGACGTAGTCAGGGGAGAGAGCGAGCGAGTGAGGAAGGCAAGAGAGATGAGCGGGCCAGGTCTAGAATATATGGATCCGGTCCAGCCATTTAGATGGTTGGGCTGACCTATGGGCCCATGGGACATTTTGGTCATTTCCAAAATGAGGAAATATTAAAATAATTATTTCTCTCTAATATTTAGTTAGAACAATAAAATAAAATTACCTACAAGTAGAAATTTGAGTTTAAAATAAAAAACATATATTTGTTAGATTTTAAAAAAATTACTCGAATGAAAATTTCAAGATATATATTAAATCACTTAAAATAAATAGTTAGATATTCCTAAATAGTTTTATACAACAAAGATTCATAAATAAAACCAAAATAATATTTAAAGCAATATTATTGGATATGAAAATTCTAAGACATGATTCAACTAAATCCAAAATGAAATTAGATCAATAATAAATAAAAACAAATAAAATCTAAAGAGAACAATTTGGTAATTTAATGTAAATCAAGAAAAGGTCCAAAATCAAAGGGATGGAATAACAACAAACCTAAATAAAGCATCTAATATATGCATATTGCATTAATTTGGATTCTTAAACATTGTCCTAACCGAACAATGATGGATTTTCAGAATCCAATGGTCCAGGGTCAAGTAGAACTTTTGAACTGCATTATCTTGCAGTTATCAGGCAATTTCAATATTGCATAATCCTTGCATGTCCATTGGAATATTTTCCAAAACTACTATCACTTGCATTTAAAAGAAAACATATTGTTTTAAGAATAGAATGAATTATGAAATGGTGGATGACAGAATAATTGTTGGAATACATGATGGGCAATCATGCGGGTGGATATTCCATTGTACCGAGAAAGTAACCTTGGACTAACAACAAAGATAGTCACTTATTCTTGCACCGTATAGACAATTCTGGCCACATATCTTGTTATGGTGCGAGCATGTTAGAAGTACCTTCTTATTTTCGTATGTTCTCGTATGCTAAGTTGGGATGTAATCCAAAGAGAAAATCAACAGAAGGGAGCCCGTAATGTCCACATCATGTGCTGAAGGATGACGACTTAAGCATATTAGAAGGGGCAGTGATTGAATATAGGTCTCTTGATCGAAATTCGTTACAAAGGGTAGACAACGATGTCGTGGAGACGGACTCTGTAACATCCCAAAAATACTAAACTTGGATCATCAAATTCTAATCTTCAAAATTAGGGTTAACAAAAACTTTTCTAAATAAAAATATGAAAGCATGCATGTGTGTATGCATTCCAATTTGGATTCTTTTGAATTGCCTTGTTTATGTGTTTCTTTGCTTGTAAAAGGATTCTTAGGTGAAATAAAAATCATCTAAACAATCCCCACACTTTTCCCAAGACAAATAAATCAAAACAAACAAAATAAGGGAATGGTCATTTTGGCCAATTTAACTCCCATACCTACTTTGGTTGTCCCTAACTTTCAGAACTTAACAGAAACATGTTGGGATCTTTGCACCCCTTGATAGTACTCATAACAAAGTACCGAGGCCCACTTTGTGATCATCCAAAAACATTTGAATGCATAGTTTAAAGGACAGTTCAAAATTGAATCTTTATCATATGGAAAGATCCCACTTTTTCAAAAACCACTCAAACAAGCTCAACTTTTAAAATCCAAGCATCCACAGACTCACCAGCACATTCCTAGCACACCCACCAAAAATCTTTTCAAAATTCAAAACTTGAGTTCTTGCGGCCATTTCATCAAACACCTTGCTGATGCAAATCAATCAAATCCTAAACACTATTGTGAGCAGTGATTTGGGCCTAACTTGTTCCCTCTCTAGCTCACAGCAACCTCAGTAGATCATCTAGCAAACTTAACTAAGCCCTAGCCCCACTGTAAGCTTGGCAATGTCATCAATGGTGAACAGCCGAAGCCACCCATGTCACCCCAGTGTGGACAGCAATCTAGGAGAAGAACTAGCCGTGCCAACCTTGTTTGGGAGATAGCCCATGCCTCACCGCCCCCTCTCGACCAGCCCTGTCTCGCAGACAGCGACCAAAACCGCCAGGAACGCCACGCCCGTGCCTCTGTCAACCATGCCAAGCATGCGCCAGAGCGCCACCCTCGACACACGCCCACAGACTGCGCGCCGCCCTCGCTGCGTGCATACGTGATCACCACCGTCCCAGGAGGCCGCCAGACATCCCCGTTCGCCGCCCCATGCCTCACAGCCACTGCTCACCATTGAAGACGTCGCCTCTGCCGCGCAGAGAATCGCATGTTCCAGACCGTTTGCCACCGTCCGTACACGCGCATTAAAGCCATAGAGAATCGCCAAGAGACCACCGATTGATCGCCACCACCGGTCATGCCTCTAGCAGCCCGTAGCCATGTCGCCACCGTCGCCCGCCCATCCCGTTCGGTCTCGTCGTCGAGTCTATAAATAGAGGCCTCCCCCGCTCAAACTCTTCACACCATCTCACTCCCCTCTCCTCACTGATCGTTCCACCCTGTTCCCGAAGCAGGCCGGAATTGCGCCGGAGCAGGCCGCCTCTGGAGAAGAAGGGCGCCGTCGATTTCGTCCACCCCAGGAGAAGCTGCCGGTACCAGGAGGTTCGCCGTCGTCGACTTCGTCTTTCGCCCACATCGCCGACCCTCACCTGAGCCCAGGTGAGCCTCCCACGACCCCCACTGAGCCGCTAGGGTTCGATCTCGCGGGTGACTAGTTCATCGTCGACGACGACCCTCAGCCGTTGATCTTACTTCTAATCCAACGCACCATGTTGCCCCGTACCGCTTCGCACCCCCTGTCTCACTGACGCGTGGGGACAACAACTTAACCAGCCCGCCTAAGCGTTGTGCTTAGCAGGCCGGTCCAGTATCGTTTTCCGCGCAGCCCACTCGTTTGAATTTGGATTTTTTCCATTTTCATTCAAACACAGTTTTGTACCTAGTTTCAAAAATCAACCCAGCTCGATTCAGTGAACCAAATTGAATGAAACCAATTTTGTTAGAAAGGTCTTGAAATGCTGAATCTAAGACCATTGGATTTAAATCATTTGGATTTGTAGATCACCCTTGGTAAAAATAACAAGGCAGAAGCTTTTCTGCATTCAAACATTTTTCAAATTTAAACCATAATAGCTTTTGAGTTGATTCCAACTCTCAAAAATCACATTTAACCATACCTTTCAGAATATATAAAAATATATGGGTTTACTTACAGAAATAATGTTCAAGTAATAAAAGAATGCCACATAGGCATTTCTAGTCACTTATTTTAATTAAAATAAAAGGGTAAAACCTTATTAAATTGTGACACCACTTTAAATCACATTCCCATGGACTAAAATATGTGGTGGTGAAATTACTTTTCTAAAACTAAAATCATTAATTCAAATGCTCTAGTCTTGTAATGTTAGTGATGATGCTAGATCATCTATAGAACCCCTTTGTGTGATGATTGCAAGTAGTTAAGTATTGTTTGGTGATTGTGTACCTCGTATTTATTCATAGACGCTAGTATCGACCAAGGATACGAGGAGGAAGGAGGATACTACGAGGAAGAAGCCTAGGAGAACTTCAACCATTGCTCTGGACAAGGCAAGCTAACACTTGCAATTATGAAAGATAGATGACCTATGCAATGACTAAGCATGCTTGGTTAGATATATTTGATGATACCCCCTCCTAGTTTTATTTGCAAGCTTTCTACTTTATTTCTTTATCCAGGCTTTTACCTAGAGTTTACCGAAGTAACTTGTAGATTCTAGGAAGATACTTGAAGGTTGCATAAAGAGCATAAAATTGGGCCTAAGCTAGAAAACCTTGATATCATCCTAAGACATGAGGTGGTACTTAGTTGAAACTCCACTTGTTTATCACCCCTCATAAGTACTCACCCCCATTTGTAGATGCTAGTGCTAAGCATAAAACTTGATCAACTTTAGATGGGAATACTTGGTGAAAATGGTTATGAAAACCTTAGAATGATGGATCATTCTACTGAGATGTTTTGACCTGTGTTTCCAAACACCAGATGATTTTGGTGATGAAAATGTTGAGGCATGAGCCTTAGACCTTTATAAAACTGATGGTTGTCTAGATGCGATACCATTCCAATTTTACCGTACAACCACACTACCCAAAGATTGGGTAGGGCTTGACTGAAAACTTATATACCTTAGTATTAGTTCCCTGACGGCCAAGGTCTGAGCTGAGGCTACCTTGTGAAGATTGTCCACCTATGCAGTACCCAAGATGACAGTTGGTCATGGTTGGGAGGCCAAACTCACAGGAGAGGTGCTCATACTAGGGCGTGTAATTGAAAGGTTAGGATTGATTATCCGCATACTGAGTATGGTGAATTCAGGATTTGTTCCTGACGAATGTATCGAATGTTGTGGTGAAAGTGTACAATCTCTGCAGAGTGTCAAACTATTCGAATAGCCGCGTCCGCGGTTATGGACAGTTGGAGTGGCCATACTGTTCCCCCATCAGATGTTTTCAAAATGACTTGTGAAATGACTTGAGACTTTGACTTGACCACAACAGAGTTGTGGCATGAGATACAATTTCCCACTTAGGTGTTATAAAATTTGACTAGCTTTCTCTTGCTTCTGAACTTAGTAGAGGTAAATCTGGCTTTTGCAAAACAACCCTAGAGCTTAGTGTCCTATTACAAAAAACCCCTTCACTTGTTAGTATTAGTTTGCGAGTACTTAAAGAGTACTCATGGCTTTGTCCCTGGCTATTCCCGTGCCAGACTATGAAGAGGAGTACCAGGATGATGGACCCCAGGAAGGTTACGACAACTAGGATCATCTCCCATCGTCAGAATTGCCTGTGACCCCGAAGATGGAGCTTCGCCTACGCTACCGTTATTATTACGTATTTCCGCTGCTTGAGTTGTATTAAGAACTTGATCATGAGATCCTTATTTGTGTAAGACCTTATGTATGGTTTGTAATGGATGATGTACTGTGGTATCCAATTCTGTTATGTCTCGCAAAAATGGTAATCCTGGGATTGCGATGTATGGCATAATAGGCATTTGGGATTAAAAATTCGGGTGTTGACAGACTCAGCATAACTTGGATATATACTTGATGCGGGCCATACCTAAGGAAGTGTGCATGATAGCAATAAGACTAAGGGCGTTTATAGAAAAAGTAGCACACCTCTCGCAGAGTGTATACAACATGGCATGTTACTCTCTATCTTGGAAAATGATTACGAACGCAACATAAAAATGAACTCCATGAATTTCTAACAACCCATGAAAACAGTCAAACTTAGTTTTTTCAAAAATAGAACTTACATTTTCAACAAACCATTTTCAAAAGTTGCACAAGCCTATGATTCTTATCCACGGTTGTAGCTAGAGCATCAAACAACCACTCTATAACTGCCTGAGTATGCTAGTACTCAATCATACCTACTTAACCCTTGCTTAGGTTGTGAGTGAACAAGGAGGCCGATCAAGGAGGAAGAATTCAACAACAGGGTATCAAACTTTTCAGAAGACTTTAGAGATGTAGATACAGGGACAAATAAAATAATCATAGGTAGATGTGCTCATAATAGAGTAGGTTACTAAGTAAGTTGCAAGCTCTGGTGGTAGTAAACTTAGTAGTACTATTGATTTGGAAGTTATCTTATTTAGATTTAAATCGCCACGTGAATCCTTGTTGGATGGAGAAGGATCTCGAAGCTTTTATACACTTTTAGACCTTTAATAATAAATATATAAGAAGTTAGACTCTTAATATTTCTATTGTATCCTTCTAAGGGATGTAATATTTACGAAAAATGACTTTTGCGAATGTTATATCAACGACTTGTACACTACAACATGCAGTGGTGTACCGAGTCATCGTAATAATAATAAACATATAAAAGTTATATGGAAAATAGTGGGCTACTCACCCGGCTAGCCGTGCATGTCTGCAACGCCGAAGGTTAAAAAGAAGAGAGCACAATACGATTAACGAATGTGATATAAACCTATTAGAGAAACTAACGTCCGTTGTATCGGGAGCATAAGGTTGATTTATTAATTAAATGACGCATGTCATCCACACACATGAGTTCTTCTCATGGTGTTATCCATGCCATCCATATACATGAGTTCTTTCTACGGTATTACCCATCCACACTCAAATGTTTTTTCCATCTAGCTTCGAAACTTACCACAACAATATGCATTTTTCTATATATCACACATGATAGAACACACAGCCAAGGACATGCGTCATATCACGCATGCTATAGGTCACAGAGCCAAGAACATGCGTCTTCACACGAACCAAGAACATGGGCTTTTCTATAAAATAAAATAGGGCGTCCTCTCGTTCAGTCGGCACAGGTTCATTGAGACATCAAGAAGGTATCAACTTATTGGGTGTTTTCATATATGCGATTTTCTACCCACATGCATCAATTCGGGATTTTTTCCGTGTTTTTCGTGTTTTTTATGTTTATGTTATTAATCTTAGCAGATACCGAATCACATACTGCAAATTCGAAAAAAAAACAGTTTGGCGCCAAATCGAGGGAACAAAGGATAGAAAGCGCGGAAAAAATAACGAGGCCAATTGGCCGGACAATCCACAAACAAATGTACTTGGTATCGAGTATATCATCCTCTCGAAATCATAAAACAGGTGATTACGGTGCACATGTCAAAAACCACGACGAGGTGACGATGGTTTCTAATACACAAAGAAAAACGACGACAATGTAAGGATGGTGGCTAATACACAAGTGAAAGGACAAAGGACATCTCCTTCGACATATTCTTGACAGAACTTGACGGATGACAAAAGTACGTCGTTAGCAGAATAATGCCAGCAACCGACGATGCGGATATTGC
Organism: Avena sativa; assembly: GCA_916181665.1. Classification (NCBI taxonomy): domain Eukaryota; kingdom Viridiplantae; phylum Streptophyta; class Magnoliopsida; order Poales; family Poaceae; genus Avena; species Avena sativa. Next base: position 328,533,158 of record OV702295.1, on the reverse strand, counting down.
GGGATCATATGGTGGCTATATCGGATGATAATGCATGTGTGCGCAGGTAGCATGGTGGGTAGAAAATCCGTGTCAAAAGTTATATACCCGCAATATTTCTATTATACCACTCTGAGATGTAATATTTGCGAATTGATAATTTGTAGTTACTGTGTCAATGACTTACTTACTATAACATGCACTAGTATGTTGCTTCAACTCTTTCCTTTTTCTTACACCGGATACACTAGATCTTCTTGTGCGCGTGGCAACTTATCTACTTCCTCCATTTTAAAATATAAGATGTTTTACAGAGTATGTCTTTCAAATCTAAAGTGACTCGCGTAGCCCGTGAAAAGAAATAAGCCCATCATGCAATAATTTATAACGCAATGAATTTCTATGATACAGTTACACTTGGTGTAGTTACACCTATTACATTGAGAAGGATTTATGCAACATAAGAACTGAAATTCCCGCTGCCACGTCGGTTCTAGCCCGTGAGAACCCGCGGTCCACGATGGTTTCCGCTGCCACATCCACAGTCAATGGGCCCCACAACCTGGCGGTGCAGAGTGTCCGTCTCCCTCCAAACGCCTCTTACCAAAAGCATTGCCGCCCACAACAGCGAACGCGTGGCTTAGGGAACGGCGTGTGGCCCACCGTCTGGCAACTTAGAGCAAGAGAGGGCGCGTGAACTCTCCGCGGCAGGAAATCCCGTGCCACGGGCCCTGCCTCCCCGGGAGAGCCAGGTTCCATCGTGATGGCGCCGCTTGTCCTCTCTGTCGTCCATCCGACAATGAAGACAACGTGGATAGTAGAATCAGCCGAAACTTTCATACACTATTATTTTCTCTAAAAATACAATTGCACTCCTGGTATTAATCTATTACATTGAGAAGGATTTATGCAACACAAGAACTGAAATTTCTCTAGTAATGGTTTGTGTTACTATATATCAAATGCCACGGACCATACAAACTGTTTCTTATTACCAATCGAGATATTATAGCTTATCGCAGGTCACCATGAGTAGGCTGGGTGATTGTCATGGTCATCACACGCTAGCAGAGCTCTTACAGTTTCATTCATCGTAGGCCTGCTGTTCCTTTCTTCAAGACAAGATAAAGCCAACTTGGCCATTACCGTCACTTGCTCAGGATTAAAATGACAATTCAATCTTGTATCAACTATATCCTTGACGTCTCCACTCACCAGCAATTCTTTCACTGCATGCACAAACTGTGTAAGCTGTACTTCTTTACCATCATCGACTGCTATCCCACTTGAGATCCTACTTCCACTAACTAACTCGAGAAGGACAACACCATAACTGTATACGTCGACCTTTGCGTTGATTGGCAAATTCAGCGCCCACTCTGGTGCCATGTAGCCCATTGTTCCTCTCATGTGGGCGAGGTTGAAACTGGAGCTGTCTCTCTTTGAGAGTTTGGCTAGTCCGAAGTCTGCTATCTTGGCTTCAAAGTCTCGGCTCAGGAGTATGTTCTCCGGCTTTATATCACAATGGATTACCCACTCAAGGCACTCATGATGGAGGTAGGCCAAGCCTCTTGCAGTTCCCAATGCTATTTTGAATCGTTGGCTCCAAGAAAGTAATCTCTCAGTACTTACATCACCAAATATAAACTTGTCGAGCGATTCATTCTCGACATACTCATACACCAGTAGCTTGTGTTGACCCTCAGAGCAAAACCCCCACATTCTCACTAAATTCATATGGTTGATCCTTCCGATTATGTTCATTTCTGCCCAGAATTCCTCCTCACTATGTGAAATGTTTGTTAGCTTCTTCACCGCAACTACTCTCTTATCTTCAAATACTCCTCTGTAAACAATTCCAGAGGCCCCTCTTCCAATCTCTTCCTTAAACTTTCCAGTAGCTTCCCTTAATTCTCGGTACGTGAACATCCTGAATTGGCTCGTCACCATCCTGTAGCCTGCTTCCATTGACTTGGGTATGTTTTGCTTGCTGTAAAGAAATGACCAGCTTGTACCTATAAAGAGCAACACTATGGCTCCCAGTATTGCTGCAAATACATAGTAAGTTGTATAACTTTTGTTGCCATCATCCATTCCATACATACTTGCAGAGCCTTGTACAACCACAGGAATACCTGGATTACATGTGAGACCAGACTGTTTGGAGGTCTCCATATTCTTGGGTACTTTGATATAGTTATCTCCAAGAAAATCTGAGGATCTATAACAATTGAAGAGTAAAGCTTTGGTGTAACAAAATCCTGTTCCTGTCTTGTACGTGAATGCTAAGCAGGAACAGCTATCCAAGCATGTTTTTTCACAGTCTGCAAATGTGATTGATTGGTTGTAGGTCAGATCAAAGCCATAACAGTCACTATGAGGGACCTTGATGAAGTCAAACTGTTGTGTTTTACTGCAGCTTTTGTTGAATTGTGGCTGGCAACCTTTGTTCCAGTTTTGTGGATCAGTCATCTCATATCCTGGGGCACATGAACACCTGAGGCTTGGCGAGTACTCACACATCCCATTTTGTCCGCATATCCCGTGCACATCGCACATAACTGCTATGGCCTCCCATGATACTATCCAGCTCCCAGTCGACGCATTCAGACTGTACATTCTGAGGTTTCCATCATAACCAATTGTCAGCCTTCTCTTAACTCTAGTGCCCCAATCAGAAGCCTTGAAATTCAGTCCATCACTTGAGAGGAAAAATCCTTCAGTGTCGAGGACTGCAACCCTGGAGCTGTTGTAGGTAGTCCGTCCATTATCAAACGCTGTGTGGTCTGGATTCGGCCAATAGATACTTGATATATTTGGACCATCATACATAAGGCGTAGCACATTGTCGTTGTCGAAATAGAGGCTGTAATAACTGGAGACCAGCCTTGTACCTTTTGTGAGAGGCTGTAAAGGCAGCAGTGTATCTGTCGGTGAAGAGAAGCTTTCCCACAAAATTGTGCCTGTGGAGTCTCTGACGATGAGGTTGCCGGTGTCGAGAAGGGAAACCACCGTGCCCTCACCGGATCTTGTCCCGGTGTCCCAAGTCACCGTGCCATTGACATCAGTGAGGGCCAAGTTTCCGTTATGGTTCAACGACACCTTGGAACCATGGCCGTTCACCGGCGACTTGGGGTTTGCAGACCATACAACAGTCTTTTCCATGGTGGCGGTGAACCAGATAGAGAAGGAGAATGCATTCCCTCCAGCTTCATAGAAGCCACAAGAAAATTCATTATGTGGTGAGGTAAGGAAGATATTGCTATCCTCTTCTACTGATAAGGATGAGCCAGTGCTTAGCGTCGACTGCGCCGAAGCATATGAGCATGGCACTGCCAGAACGGCGAGCAATGGAAGGATGATTAGGAAGAAGAAGAATGTGCCCATTTTTCTTGGTGCTCAGGGAGTGGTATGGTCGAAGCCTCGAAGGTACTTGCTTCCTCCATTTATGCTTGCTCTTTTCCTCATCATCTCTCCCGTCATACACATGCATGGTCCTAATTTATTTCCCACTTGTTACGTGTATGTATGGTCCTAATTCATTTCCTGCTTGACACGGCAGCCCTTGCAGAGTCCAATTTGAACTCTTGCTGCAACTTCTACGTCTAGCCTGGAATAGGTCGGTATTTTTTTCACGATGGACTATGTTATCCCAGTCAGTTACGGCAGCTTCTAGACAGAGATGAATGGGATGGGATTAATTGTTTTCTGTAGAAACACTCCATTTAGGAGGTTTGAACTTTGAAGGCCAAGTCGACCTAATTAAGCTGCATGGTACACATAAGTTTGTCCCCTAAATGTTTTTATATGACAATGCAACTAAACTGCATGGTGCAAATAAGTTTGTCCCGCTTGATACGGCAACCCCTCCATATGGTCTAATTTGAACTCTTACTGCAACTCCTACGTCTAACCGAGAATAGGTTAATTAATGGAGGTATTATTCTTTACGATGACTATCTTATATCCCAGTCAGTCGCTGCAGCTTCTAGACAGAGATGAATGCGATGGGATTAATTATTTCTCTTGAAGTTTTCCATTTAGGAGGTTTGGACTTTGAACTTTGAAGGCTAAATTGACCTAAGGTGCATACTGCAAATAATGGTTTTAATACGACAACGCTCAGTTTGATTTTTTGTCGTAATTTGTCCTTGTTCTTTAATTAGTTTCTTATTGCCCTTCTTGTATATATGAGCACTAGTGCCTTTCTTATGGATCTTCATGTTGCCACCTATTCTTATTGAGCTATTTAGGAGAAATGAATCCTTGAACGAGAAGTTCGTCACTGAGAAGCTGACATCACAAACATTGTTTTTCCTCTAGGAAGCTTCCTCTCGAAGCAAGAACGAAGGACCGAGCACTAGGAAATTTCCAGTAGCGGCAGCAAGTGATCTACTAGTATATAGCAAATCAAAGGTTGGAGGGACCAAGGACGAAAAACGTCCATTTCCAAAAAAGAAAAAAATATAGCAAATCAAAGGTAGTGTAGCTAACAGCACGTACGCGACGGGAGGGACCAAGGACCAAGTGTTAGTAGAACAGATAAATCCGAGGCAGCGGGCAATTATCGGTCCGGAGCAACCAAGGCCTAGTGGGCAAAGCAGCAAGCCACTTGACATGGAAGCAGCGCAGCGCAGGTTGTAACGCGCCGGCGAAATAGCACAAAGAAGGGAGCTTCCAGGAAGTCCCCTGGAGCGGACCGAACCGCACGGTTCTGCCTTTCCAGGTCTATGGAAATCTGATCAGCTCGGTTTTTTTAAACGGTTTTGCTAATTCATAGCTAGCTGTGTTTTAGCATAGGGCATAGTCAGTCTGTTGCCCGTCCAATTTTCTCCCGCGCGATGCAGCGTCTCGCACACCTTGTCCCACGCGTTGTGGCAGCGATTGTGGCCCATGTTTGTCCCAGGCTCTAGTAGTGTGATGGACCATGTATTGTTTTTTACTGGCCGTGTGGTTCCAACACCGTTTTTTCTATTATTTTTTTTGCTTGGGTCTACTTTTCCTTTTTTCTTGATGTACATTCGTTTTGATTTCTAGGATATTTGTTGGTTCGATCGTGGAGTCAAGGGAGAGCTAGGATCGCTAGAATATTTGTTGGTTGAATACAATGGATTGCTATCTATAGACCATCTAAAAATAGTAGGTTGATTTTTTTTGAAAATTAATATTTTAAATTTTTTCATGGTTGACTTTTCTCTATCACTTATTTTTTGCATTTTTGTTCTTAAGTTGTCACATTTTTTCAGTGTAGGTTGTGCCATGTTTTTCCCTGGACCGGTGGGCGTTGGAATGGTTAGCGTGATGTGTTGGAGTGGGCAGCGTTGGTATTTTTTTGTTTGTGCTTTTATGTAAAAATGGTTTATTTTTAGTTTTTGGGTACTAATATTCGAATTTATTTATTGTCATTTTTTTGTAGTTGATTGTATTTTTTCGCTGCTCAATTTTATGTGTTGCACCTACTAAGATGCATCGACATCTCCTCACTTGTTTCTAATTTAGAGAGAAGACGAGTATATAGTTTTGTATATATATATTACTATTCTAAAAAATGCGTTTATTTTGTTTCCAACTTACTTGTGCAATTAGTTTTAGGAAATAAGTATTTTTGAGTTACATCTGGTACTGACTCTGTTTGCGTGAGTTGCAAATATAGTTAAAAATGAGGACTCACTTTTTTTATGAGAGTTGCAACTTTGCCTGCAACCGATAAATGTTTTCGTGTTTATGCCTTAGTTACAATTGAGGATTGTTTTTGTTCTACTTTATCCTAATTAACTTGTGAGTTGCATTTAGTAGTATAACTGACTACACTTTTTTGGCTAGAGTTGCATCTGCTACTGCAACTGGCTTTCTCACGAGTTGTAACTTATCCTGCAATTGAGGATATGTCATATGTGAGTTGCAAATACGGTTGCAACTGACGATTATTTTTTTCTGATACCTTCTTTCTTAATGTTTCAGTTGCATATTGTATTGTAACTGGCCAGACCGGTTTAATGTGGTACCTTTCCGTTTTTATGGGACCATGCATCTGGCCTTCTTCATTGATGGTATAGAGAGGGAGTTGCAACTAGGGTTGCAATTGAGGACTGTGTTGTTGTTTTGTTTTTTTAGCCTTGAGTTGCCCTCGACACGCAACCGGCCTTCTCTCTGATGGTATAGAGAGGGAGTTGCGACTTGCAACTGACTGTGAGTATCGAGTTGCAACTTTACACGCAACTGGACTTATCCTCTGATGGTATAGACAGAGACAGTTGCAACTAGGGTTGCAAATGAGTATTGTGTTGTTCTTTTATCCTTTTTAGCGTTGAGTTGAATCTCTACACGCAACCAACCTTCTCCATGATGGTATATAGAGGGAGTTGCAACTAGGGTTGCAACTGGACTCTGAGTATCGAGTTAAAACTTGACACGCAATTGGCCTTCTCCCCTGATGGTATAGAGAGGGGTTGCAATTGAGGACTTTCGTCTCAACTTGCATCTCAACTTGCAACTGGACTATGAGTCTTGAGTTGCAACTTTACACGCAACTGGACTGTGAGTCTCGAGTTCTAACTTTACACGCAATTGGACTTTCGTCTAAAGTTGTATCTTGACATGCAACTAGCCTTCTCCCCTGATGGTATAGAGAGGGAGTTGCAACTAGGATTGCAACTAAGGAATCTGTTGTTGTTTTTTCTTTTTTAGTCTTGAGTTGCATCTCGACACGCAACCGTCCTTCTCCCTGATGGTATAGAGAGGGAGTTGCAACTAGGGTTCCAACTGGACTTTCGTCTCAAGTTGTATCTTGACATGCAACTAACCTTCTCCCCTCATGGTATAGAGAGGGAGTTGCAACTAGGATTGCAACCAAGGAATTTGTTGTTGTTTTTTCCTTTTTAGCCTTGAGTTGCATCTCGACACGCAGCCGTCTTTCTCCATGATGGTATAGAGAGGGAGTTGCTACTAGGGTTGCAACTGGACTATGAGTATCGATTTGAAACTTGACACGCAACTGGCCTTCTCCCCTGATGGTATAGAGAGAGAGTTGCAACTACGGTTGCAACTGTGGACTGTATTGTTGTTTTGTTTTTGTAGCCTTGAGTTGTACCTCGACACGCAACTGGCCTTCTCCCTGATGGTATATACAGAGGGAGTTGCAACTAGGGTTGCAACTGAACTATGAGTATCGAGTTGAAACTTGACATGAAACTGGCCTTCTCACCTGATGGTATAGAGAGGGAGTTACAACTAGGGTTGCAACTGAGGACTGTATTGTTGTTTTGTTTTTTTAGCCTTGAGTTGCACCTCGACACGCAACCGGCCTTCTCCCAGATGGTATATAGAGAGGGATTTGCAACTGACTGTGATACTCAAGTTGCAACTTTACACGCAACTGGACTTATCCCCTGATGGTATAGACAGAGAGAGTTGCAACTAGGGTTGCAAATGAGTACTGTATTGTTCTTTTATCCTTTTTAGCGTTGAGTTGAATCTCTACACGCATCCAACCTTCTTCATGATGGTATAGAGAGGGAGTTGCAACTAGGTATGCAACTAAGGAGTGTGTTGTTCTTTTGTAGTTTTTATCATTGAGTTGAATCTCTACACGCAACCGACCTTATCCCTAATGGTATAGAGAGGGAGTTGCAACTAGGGTTGCAAATGGACTATGAGTCTCAAGTTGCAACTTGACACGCAACTGGCCTTCTCCACTGATGGTATAAAGAGGGAGTGCATCTAGGATTGCAATTGAGGAATTTTTTGTTGTTTTGTCTTTTTAGCCTTGAGTTGCATCTCGATACGCAGCCATCCTTCTCCCTGATGGTATAGACTAGTTGCAACTGTACTATGAGTATCGAGTTGAAACTTGACACGCAACTGGCCTTCTCCCCTGGTGGTATAGAGAGGGATTGCAATTGAGGACTTTCGTCTCAAGTTGCATCTCAACTTCCAACTGGCCTTCTCCCTTGTTGGTATAGAGAGGAGGTTGCAACTAGGGTTACAACTGGACTATGAGTCTTGAGTTGCAACTTTACACGCAACTGGACTGTGAGTCTCGAGTTACAACTTTACATGCAACTGGACTTTTGTCTCAAGTTGTATCTTGACATGCAACTGGCCTTCTCACCTGATGGTATAGAGAGGGAGTTGCAACTAGGATTGCAACTGGACTAGGAGTCTCGAGTTGCGTCTCGACATGCTCCCTTGACTGTATATAGAGGGAGTTGCAATTAGGGTTGTCTTTTTTTTGCCTCGAGTTGCATCTCGACACGCAACTGGACTTTCATGAGTTGCATCTTCACATGCAAGCGGCCTTCTCCCTGATGGTATAGATTAGGAGTTTGCAACTAGAGTTGCAACCGAGGACTGTGTTGTTTCTTGTTTTTTTAGCCTCGAGTTGCAAATTGACACGCAACTAGCCTTCTCTCCTAATGGTATAGACAGGAAGTTGCAACTAGGGATGCAACTGAGGACTCTATTGTTGTTTTGTCTTTTTATCCTTGAGTTGCATCTCGACACGCAACCGACCTTCTCCCTGATGGTATAGATAGGGAGGTGCCAATAGGGTTGCAACTGGACTATGAGTATCGAGTTGAAACTTGACACGCAACTGGCCTTCTCCCTGATGATATAGAGAGGGGTTACAATTGAGGACTTTCGTCTCAAGTTGCATCTCGACTTGCAACTGGCCTTCTCCCTTGTTGGTATATAGAGGAAGTTGCAACTAGGGTTGCAACTGTACTGTGAGTCTTGAGTTACAACTTTACACGCAACTGTACCGTGAGTCTCGAGTTGCAACTTTACACGCAATTATACTTTCCTCTCAAGTTGTATCTTGACATGAAACTGGCCTTCTCCTCTGATGGTATAGAGAGGGAGTTGCAACTAGGATTGCAACTGGACTAAGAGTCCTAAATTGCGTCCCGACGTGCTCCCCTGACTGTATATAGAGGGAGTTGCAATTAGGGTTGTCTTTTTTTTTGCCTCGAGTTGCATCTCGACACGCAACTGGATTTTCATCTTGAGTTGCATCTTCACATGTAAGTGGCCTTCTCCCTGATGGTATAGATTAGGAGTTTGCAACTAGAGTTGCAACCGAGGACTATATTGTTGTTTTGTTTTTAGCCTCCAGTTGCAACTTGACACGCAACTAGCCTTCTCTCCTAATGGTATAGAGAGGGAGTTGCAACTAGAGATGCAACTGAGGACTTTGTTGTTGTTTTGTCTTTTTAGCCTTGAGTTGCATCTCGATACGCAGCCGACCTTCTCCCTGATGGTATAGAAAGGGAGGTGAAAATAGGGTTACAACTGGACTATGAGTATCGAGTTGCATATCCACAAGCAACCAGCCTTCTCCCTGATGGTATAGAAAGGGAGTTGCAACTAGGGTTGCAACTGGACTATGAGTCTCGAGTTGAAACTTGACACGCAATTGCCCTTCTCCCCTGATGGTATAGAGAGGGAGTTGCAACTAGGGCTGCATCTGGACTCTGAGTGTCGATTTGCAACTTGATACGCAACTGGACTTTCGTCTCCGGAATCTTGGTTAGAGAAAGTACTTGTTATTTTTATAGAAAATCTCCTTTGTTAGAGAAAGTACTTGGTTGCAAGTTTACATGGAGAGAAGGAATTGGATTTTTTTTCCCAAGATCTAATTTGTATAGTTATTTTTTAATAAAATGTGCCTTGTTACTTTAAGGCTTTCTTACACACTTTCACCACCTTAATATTTGTCCGCCGACGCGCTTCCCTTCAACCGTCCTTCCATCGCCCTAGCAAGCTTCCCCTCCCATCCTAATCCCAATTGTAGATTGAGGTTACCAGAGATCCTCGACTCTGGCCGTAAAATCCCTCCGTCGCGATGCCTTTGGATACCCACTCCCACTCCCGATCTCGGTCGAATGACCCGATGAAGCGGCATGCGGATGGGCTCTTAGCAACAAAAACCACCGACACGGAGCACGAGGATGAACACGGGCAGCGGATCCCGCGGGAGGTTCGTTCGTAATCTATTTTTTTCAGGGGTAGTTGTTAAAGCATGCTTATCTCAAAATTGACCTTTTATGATTGTCTTGTTTTTACACGTTACGTTGTACTGGATCATTCTAGATATTATGAAAATTAAATCGTACAAATTTGTATTCTTTATTTTTATTTTTTAAACATGGACATTTTTCTATTTTAGAGATTAATTTTTTAATACTTTCTCTGGACCAAATTAGTTGAATTAGATTTGTCTAGATTCGCTTGTATCTAGACTTGATTTATTAACCGTTAGTTTCTAAAAGAATATGTCCCATATTTTTAGTTTAAGAGCCAAGCTAATCTAGCCTCCAAGAAGTCGGCGTAAAACCTAGGCAGAGCAACAACTACTACGCCTACAAGAACGATTATGTATGTTGGATTTGCACCATCCATCACCTGACGGAAAACTCAGGAAGAGTAGACACTGACTTAGTGGGCCTAGGAAAACAACATTATCGTTTTGTCCAGCTAATTTAACTGTTAGGAGATGCAACAACGGCTGACGTCAGCTGACTGAGACTAATCTTACGTCTCAGTCGACTATGCGTTAGAGACATCCTTTTTTAAATGTCCAAAATGGTGTGTTCTACTCGCTCTGTTTTAAAATATAAAATGTTTTAGATTTATGAAAAAAATGTATCTAGATCACTTTTAGTACGTAGATTCACTCCAAACTTAAGTGAACCTACATACTAAAAGAAGTCTAGACACATAAAGCTAAAATATTTTATATTTTGAAACGGAAGGAGTACAAGTCTACAAACTTTTGATAAATCTGTTTTTATAATTAAGGCAGAAGCTTTACCTTTATCCATCAGTTAAGAAGAAGCTTCCCATTAATTAGCAGAAAATGGGACGAAGATCATAGGGCAACACCAACACCAGCCACACTCAACTCTCAACACAAGGCCAAGCACATGTTGGAAAAATAAGCAATAATCCATATGATTTAATCTGAATAATAAACTGATAAATTATGATCATACAGTAAAACCAATCATGCAGATCAACAAAGTAGATGAACAGATTACATCTATAGGAGATAAACCTATCACATCTATATCAAACGCTAGAATAAAGAACTCTAGCATAATCTGAAAAAGAGAGTTGACTATCACGTACAGTGTAGGCTGAATAGCAGCCGTAGCGGTCGCAGCAGCGTCACCCATGTTGTGGTTGTCGAAGAGGCCGCTGACGTCCGGGAAGAAGTCGTCGTTCGGGAACTCGCCGTCGTGGTTGCCAGTAGTCGTGCTCGAGCGCTCCCAAAAAACCTGATCGCCCCTCACCCGTACAGGTTCACGAGAGGCGGGGTTCTGGAGGCCTACTGTCCCGATCTGCGGTGCACGCCGCAAGCCGGGATGGAGAAGACGAAAGCGGCAGCGCAAGGTTCTGGAGGTAGGCGCGTGTGTGGATTGATTCGATACCGATTAGGTTTAGCCCGGATGCTTATATAGTGCAGGTTAGGAGGATCGTGGGCTCAGCCCACGTCTGAGTCGGTAACAGCCACGTCCATAAAAACTGGAAACGGCTGTAATTAACGCGTCCGTTAATGACTCATAATCAGTTTTCCCAACAAGCAAAATAAAGCTCGGTTCGGCGAGATTCCCGCAACCCGCGGCGCGCGCGTGTCGTGACGAGGCGAGGCGTGGCGAGGCGAGGCGGGCGGCGTCGGAGGAGGAGTGCGCGAGGGCTACTCTTCTTGTCACACCTTAGTGAGTGGTGCAACACTCTACTATATAAGGTGGTCCAACTCCCCTTCAACTAGCAATATGGGACTACACTTTAGCACCACTAGCACTGCCATATGCTGCCATATACAAGTGGGCCAAAGAGAATTTCAGAATTTGTCTAATGGGCCAACAGCCCAATATACACCAAATTCTAACAATCCCCCACAAAGTCTCATTGGCACATCACATCACTTTTCTTCCAGAACATTGTTTTATATACCGGTGTGTAGTGGAGACTATTAAGTTGAACTTCCACGTTAAACTTCATGCTACACTAGCTTGCAACTTGAATAGTGGACTATGCCTTAAACTACAAGTTTTCTGCGCGCTAGTTTCACACAAAATCTAGACCGGTACAGGGCTACCGTCGGCTTCCCCGCGGTTTGGAGCTTATGCGTCATACTCCAGGGCCTTTCATGAGTTTATTAGAGAGCATCCAACTCTCACGGACTGGGACGTTTGACAGTCGGACTCATATAGGTGTGTTCCTCAAGAGATGTTCTACAGGACAACATCTCCACTTATAAAAAGCCACTTGGAACACATTAAGATAAATATCAACCTGCCATGCAGAGTAAGAGAGTATTGCATCTTTATGGAGATGTAAATATAATATAGGGATACTCTCCTCTCAGCTGATCAACAGCTTGTCTCCCAGCTCTAACTCACGGGATCTCCGATCACATAGAGTGGGTTGCCACTGGGATCAACTCATAGCGTGGGTCTCAAACCCATCTCCCTCGATGCATTATCTATCACATTGCGTGATAAACCCTTCGTGAAGGGATCTGCCAGGTTTTTAGATGTTTGGATATAATCCAACGCAATAACTCCGGAGTTTCTCAGTTTCGTGACAGATTTCAATCTCCTCTTCACATGCCTTGATGACTTCATATTATCCTTAGAACTGTTTACTTTGACGATCACAGTTTGATTATCACAGTTCATCGGGATGGCGGGTATTGGTTTTTCAACCACAGGTAAGTCCATCAAGAGCTCACGAAGCTACTCTGATTCAACAGTGGATGTGTCTAATGTTGTGAGTTCTGCTTCCATTGTTGACCTCGTTAAGATGGTCTGCTTGCAAGACTTTTAGGAAACAGCGCCACCACCAAGTGTAAACAAATAACCACTTGTGGCCTTAATCTCATCAGCATCAGATATCCAGTTTGAATCACTATAACCTTCAAGTACCCGTGGATACCCAGTATAGTGAATACCATAACTCGCAGTGCCTTTCAAATAGCGCAAAACTCTTTCAAGAGCATGTCAATGATCATCTCCAGGATTTGACACAAATCGACTCAGTTTGCTTACAGCAAAGGAGATGTCAGGTCTAGTAGCGCTGGCTAAATACATGAGCGAGCCAATAATTTGAGAATATCTCAATTGATATTTAGCAGTCCTTCGATTCTTTCGAAGTAGCACACTCGGATCATAAGGCGTTGGAGAAGAATTGCAGTCGCTATACCCGAAGCGACTCAATATCTTTTCCACATAGTGAGACTGAAGCAATGTAATCCCACCATTGTCATCCTTTAGTAGCTTGATGTTTAAGATTACATCGGCCACTCCCAAGTCCTTCATCTCAAAGCAGCGAGATAGGAACTCTTTGACCTCCTCGATAACAGCGAGGTTGGTCCCGAATATCAATATGTCATCAACGTAGAGACACATAATAACTCCCTCGCCCCCACGATGGCGATAGTACACACATTTGTCAGCTTCGTTTACAACAAAGCCTTCAGCAGTTAAAGTTCTTTCAAACTTCTCGTGCCACTGTTTAGGAGCTTGCTTAAGACCATACAAAGACTTTACTAACTTACACACCTTTCCTTCTTGACCATCTACTACAAATCCATCAGGCTGCTCCATATAAATTTCCTCATCTAACTCTCCATTTAGAAAAGTTGTCTTAACGTCCATTTGATGAACGAGAAGACCGTGTGAGACAGCCAAGGAAAGTAGTACTCGAATGGTGGTCAATCTGGCTACAGGTGAGTAGGTATCGAAGAAGTCTTCACCTTCCTTTTGGGTATAACCCTTAGCCACAAGACGTGCCTTGTACTTTTCAATAGTACCATCAGGTCTAAGCTTTTTCTTGAACACCCACTTACATCCTACAGGTTTGCACCCATAAGGACGATCAGTGATTTCCCAAGTACCATTAGCTAAGATGGAGTCCATCTCGCTTCGGACAGCTTCCTTCCAGTAGTCAGCATCTTGAGATGCATAGGCTTCTGAAATAGAAGTGGGAGTATCATCCACAAGGTACACAATGAAATCATCACCAAATGACTTTGCAGTCCTTTGTCTCTTGCTCCTTTTGGGAGATTCATTGTCATCCTCCACAGGATCATCAGAGTGTTCTATCGGCATAGTGGGTTCAGGAATTATAGAAAATTCCTGACTAGATGAACTAGTCATCTCCTGATTTGATGAGCTAGACATGCCTTTCATAGGAAAGATGTACTCAAAGAAAGTCGCATCATTCGACTCCATAATTGTACCAACATGCATGTCGGATACCTCAGATTTTACTATCAAAAATCTATAGCCAAAGCTATGAAAAGCATATCCCAGAAAAACACAATCAACGGTTTTTGGTCCAAGCTTTCGCTTCTTGGGTATTGGAATATTGACTTTCGCCAAACAACCCCAAGTTCGTAAGTAAGAGAGTTTAAGCCTTTTCTTTTCCCATTCCTCAAATGGAGTCATGGTTTTATCCTTTACAGGAACACGGTTTAGGACATGATACGCAGTCATTAGCGCCTCCCCCCACCATTCCTTGGAAAGACCCGATGTATCTAACATGGCATTAACCAAATTAGTTAGAGTGCGGTTCTTCCTTTCGGCCACCCCATTTGACTGAGGTGAGTAGGGAGGCGTCCTCTCATGTATAATACCGTGTTCCATACAGAATAAATCAAATTCGTTTGAAAAGTACTCTCCACCACGATCCGACCTTAGACGCTTGATTCTAAGATCAAGTTGGTTTCTGCCTCAGCTTTATAGATTTTGAAGTAGTTCAAAGCTTCATCTTTAGATTTCAGGAGATAAACATAGCAGTATCTAGTGGAGTCATCAATCAACGTTATAAAGTATCTTTTTCCACCTTTTGTCAACACACCATTCATCTCACAAAGATCTGAATTTATAACTTCTAGCGGTGCTAAGTTTCTCGGTTCCGCAGCCGTATGAGACTTGGGGGGTTGCTTTGCTTGCACACAAACTTGGCACTTAGAACCTTTGACAGTGGTAAATTTCGGAATTAAACTCATTAGCTACCCACGTCATGCAACCAAAGTTAATATGACAGAGTCGTGAATGCCAAACATTGGACTCATTATCATTGCAAACATGATTAATAACTTTAGTACATGAGTCTGACAGAGACAAGCGGAACAGACCTCCGCACTCATAACCTTTTCCAACAAATTGTACATACTTAGAAATTACAACTTTATTGGACTTAAAAACCAACTTAAAGCCATCTCGACATAAAAACGATCCGCTGACGAGATTCTTATTGATGGAGGAAACATGCTGCACGTTCTTCAGCTGTACGGTCTTCCCCGAAGTAAACTTCAGATCTACCGTACCAACACCATGAACAGAAGCACGTGAGCCATTTCCCATCAGCACAGAAGAAGTCCTTGAGACCTGATAAGAGGAGAACATGGAAATATTAGAACATACATGTGTATTAGCACCCGTGTCTATCCACCAATCAGGAGAATGACATACTGAAAGGATAGTAGGTAAAATACCGTACCCAGCATCCTTCATCTCAGTATCGCTAATAACAACATTAGCGGACTTGCCGCTATTCCCATGTTGACGCTTGTCAAAGCGATTAGGACAGCTAGGAGCCCAATGATCAGGATCACCATAGACGTGGCAAGAGCCTTTCCTCTTATCATTTTTCTTCTTAAAGTTGGTTGAGTGCGTGGCCTTGTTCTTGCCATCGAACTTTCCCTTTCCTTCAGTTTTGTTCTTATTCTTAAACTTGTGGGATTGAAAGTTTTTCCTCTGCACTAAATTGGCAGTAGAACCTCCCTCAAGTCCTCGAGCAGTTTTGTCCTTTGCTCTCGCCTTCTCTTCCACATGAAGAGACCCAATGAGATCCGTAACGGAAAACTCTTGTCTCTTATGTTTTAGAGAAGTAGCAAAGTTCCTCCACGAAGGAGGAAGCTTGGCAATAATGCCACGAGCCACAAATTTGTCCGGTAAGGAACACTTGAACTGCTCAAGTTATTTGGCAAGTGATTGTATCTCATGAGCTTGCTCAACGACGGAGCGCTCATCAACCATCCTGTAGTCATAGAATTGCTCCATGACATACAGCTCAGTGCCAGCGTCCGAGACCCCAAACTTGGCCTCGAGCGCTTCCCACGCGTCCTTGTCATTATCAAATGACATATAAGGGTCAACAATGTTGTCCCCAAGAACACTGAACAAAGCCGTCATAAACATGGTATCGGCTTTCTTAAAGTTCACTTCCTGCTCAGCAGAAAGATCTCCTTCAGGCTTGCCAAGAGTGGCGCTATAGCAGTTTAGGTTTTCAAACCAGAGAACTGCTCTCTTGCGCCATCTCTTATAGTGCATGCCATCAAAAGGAGGCGGCCTAGTAGCCGCGGCTACACTAGTGGAATTCAGTTGCCTATAATCAGGTTTTTGGAATGTTGGAAAAATAAGCAATAATCCATATGATTTAATCCGAATAATAAACTGATAAATCATGATCATACAGACAGTAGTAAAACCAATCATGCAGATCAACAAAGTAGATGAACATATTACATCTATAGGAGATAAACCTATCACATCTACACCAAACGCTAGAATAAAGAACTCTAGCATAATCTGAAAAAGAGAGTTGACTAGCATGTACAGTGTAGGCTGAATAGCAGCCGTAGCGGTCGCAGCAGCGTCGCCCATGTTGTGGTTGTCGAAGAGGTCGTTGACGTCCGGGAAAAAGTCTTCGTTCGGGAACTCGCCGTCGTGGTTGCCAGTAGTCGCGCTCGAGCGCTTCCCAAAAATCTGATCGCCCCTCACCCGTACAGGTTCACGAGAGGCGGGGTTCCGGAGGCCTACTGTCCCGATCTGCGGTGCACGTCGCAAGCCGGGATGGAGAAGACGAAAGCGACGACGCAAGGTTTTGGAGGTAGGCGCGTGTGTGGATTGATTCGGTACCGATTAGGTTTAGCCCGGATGCTTATATAGTGCAGGTTAGGAGGATCGTGGGCTCAGCCCACGTCCGAGTCGGTAACAGCCACGTCCATAAAAACTGAAAACGGTTGTAATTAACGCGTCCGTTAATAACTCATAATCAGTTTTCCCAACAAGCAAAATAAAGCTCGGCTCGGCGAGATTCCCGCAACCCACGACGCACGCGCGTCGTGACAAGGCGAGGCGAGGCGGACGGCGTCGGAGGAGGAGTGCGCGAGGGCTACTCTTCTTGTCACACCTTAGTGAGTGGTGCAACACTCTACTATATAAGATGGTCCAACTCCCCTTCAACTAGCAATGTGGAACTAAACTTTAGCACCACTAGCACTGCCATATGCTGCCATATACAAGTGGGCCAAAAAGAGAATTTCAAAATTTGTCTAATGGGCCAACGGCCTAATATACACCAAATTCTAACAGCACACTCAAGATCCAAGGACAAAGGACCAAACTCTTCGACACCACTCCACTTACACCAAACGAGACCTCGCGCCAATGCCAGAGAGAAGAAGCCATGACTGCTATGAGAGGAGGACGCTCCAACGTAGATGAAAAAACCACCCCGAGAAATTGCGCCAACGCGACGCCAACGACTAGCATCAAGGCAACCTCGTCGTCCGAAGAACACGAGATCGACACCGTAAAAAAATGGCAAACTTACGGAGCCACCTCCCCCACATCCAACTGCTTCGCCACGTCCACCAACACACTACTAGCACACACCACACTTGGTGCGCTGGCACTAAGTGACACAAAAAAAAATCTACCTTTTCTTAAAAATATTTGAATTGTTTAACCGTTTAATTATACAGAAAACGTCTAACTCTAAGCATTCTGACTTTGCTCTCAGCACGTTTAACTTTTTTATTTTTTCTGATTGAGCTTCCGAGACACAAGTTATATCTTGTTGATAATAGTATCGTATCAATCCTAGTAACCCTTGGGCCATTATGTCACACGTTTTTATTTTTAAAATTATAAATAGTTATTTAAATAAATAATAATAATATAGAATACAAATAACAATAAAATAAATTTTACTTTTTTGCGTTTTTTCTATTTAATATGTAATAATTCATATCTATAAATTCGTAAATCAGAACTCCACAAATAATATGTTTAAATCGGTCAAAAAAATGAGAGGAATCCAAATATGATATCCATATCATCTTTTGAATCATGCATCATGTCTTTTTAATAGTGTACTACAAGGTTTTCCAAATAAAAATAATTTAATAATGTCCAAATCTTCACTAAAATCATATAAAAATTTTATTTAAATTTGAGGATTCTAAAAAATCGGTAAATGACCATAGGTTGTTGAAATCAGATGTGACCATTTAATGGTCATTTTACCATAACATAATTTTTTTTAGTAAAATATGTCGAAATTCGTGTTTTTTCCTAACAACTAAATCACATAACATAACTACATCTCAAAGGATATGCAAACATGTCGAGCTCTCGCAGCCGCCACCGGCCACCGCTGTGGGGCTCCTATAGTCAGGCCAGCACTTGTCTCCCGTCCGAGCTATCCGGGCATCCATGACTTCAGCATACCATAGGTGAATTGGCGCTCACTCAGGCCTTGTTTTGTAAAAGGGTATTTGGTGGACATGGGTGTATTTATCCCACGGGTATTTGGTGGAAGCACTTCCTTCACCCAAAACGTGAGCTGATTCGTCGAGCAATCGAGGAATAGAAACACAAGGAGGGGCTAACGTTTCAACCCACGCATGATTAAGAGGGTTTCAGGGGGTATCTAGGGTTGAGCCCATCCAAAATCGTTCTACAAAACAGTCCGTAGAAAATTTTCCAGTATCTCAGGCTGGGCCAGGGAAATACTCCCCAATCCGTCAAAAAAACCTTTGTGCAAAACGAGACCTCAAGGAGCACGTGAGGTTTCTACCTAATGCGTTTTCCGCTGTCAATCATAATGCCTCTCAAAAAATAAAAAAATGTGTGGTATCCTAATAAAAGATAACATAATTAGACGGAATTAGTATGGTAGTCCTACGTGTGTATTTTGCCATCATAATAAGACAATTAAATAGTTGTTTTTCCAATACAATTTTGCCCAGTCTATATGGTCCGGTACCCAAGCAGCCTCAGGCTTGTATCCTCCGGGTAGCATTGCCAATATTTTTAGTATTTGGTTATATGGTATAGATCACAAGTACAGAATACTACTTAGGGTAGGAGCGATTGATATTATATGATCGTAATGGCTATGTAGAAATGATAAAATGTTAATGATAAAACTTCTTCTCTTATGCAGGTTATATACTGGTGTATCGACATCCTACGTTTATGGTCATTCCTACATCGTGCGGAGCTTTATGACATTTTCTCAGAGGTGTATACATGGTTGGAAGATGCGGTATGGGATTTATTTACCCGTTATTGATGGCAGCATAATCTTTGAATTAGCTCTTCTTCAGTATTTTAGATGTTTTACAATTTCTTAATATGATATGTAATTCGCCTTTTTAGTTTATTTCTGCAACTTTGGACTACTATCGAACGTGTACATTTTAGTTATGCAGAGGCCGGTATAATACTTAAACTTAAGTAATAAAGCACATTTATCGAAAAAAATCGTAATGCTTAGGCGGCAATCTGTCGAATACATTTATTGTGGGCAGTGACAAGTGTGCTCGATTTGTCATTCTTCGACCATTCAAGGATGAGTTCATTGTTTGTGTTACCAGCTGAATTTTAGGCATGAATTAATGCCCAAAACGTAATGTTCCGATAAACTCGATGGATGGCGCTAGACCGTTCTAACGTCAGTATTACACTTCTAATGCCACAGGAGATTGATACCCTTTCTAACTTGGTACAAAATGTGTGCCAATGTTTATGATACTAGCAATTTTCATTTTAATTCTGGAACATTAGTCCGAATCTTAAATTCATGCAAGAATTTTGAGAATAGATTTACATATTTTGTTCGTAGAGAGCATCAAACTAACTAGCCAGAATGCTGAAGCTAGGAACAGTCATGCTGCCTGCTTGTGGAGCTGGAAATGGCAAAGCGCCTTGGCTCCAGCGATCTGCCACAACTAGGCTTCTTTTGGATGAACTCACCCATCTCCTGGCATCTTGGGGCTGAACCATCAAACAAGAGGCATTTCGTGATCTCCAAATTCCCACATCCCCTGATTTCTCCATCACCTGGGCACTAAGCTGCGTGTAAGAATATAATTAGTCACCTGGCTGCAGTGCAGTGTGATTGCCTAGAAGGGGGTTTCAGTGACTTGCAAAGGCTGTACCTAGCCCCTTCCTTCCACCCTCTAACACACATCCAACAGCTCACACAAAGCAAAGGCAAAAAACTGACAACTAACTTTTGCACCGAATCTGAAGCAAACAGACTGCGGTTTACACTGTCTTAACAATCTGAACCCAATACTGATATACTGCCTCCGTTTCAAAATGAAAGCCTTTTTAGCAAATCTGAAGCAAAACTAAACCCAATACTCAATGCATTCAAACTGAACCAAGATTATATTTAAAGAAGGTGGCACTTAACACTCAAATCTGTAGCAACTGAGTGCTATCATTGAACAATGGTCCTTCATACTTAATAACTAAGCCATTTCACTTATACACTTTGACCTAAAGAGATAATAGTTAGCCTCCAAAATACTCCCAAAATACTAAAGTTAGCCCCAAAATCATATTAACCAATTTCTAGATACTAGAATAGATTTCCATCATAGAGACTATCATCATCAAAAGTAGTTGTCAAGAGCTGGTAAAACTTCCAATGACATTTGCATTCTTCATGCACCCCTTTGATGACTTCATAATTTCCAGTCAACCGATCCAATGAAACAATTATCCAAGCATCACAAATCACAATTAGTCCTTGTTTCAGATCTAAAAAGCTATGACACATGATCAGTTTACCCTTTTCTTCGAACACCCTCACTGGAACAAACAAATATGCATGAAATCACTTTACCATCGATTTTGCTCAAATTGGTGCATGAGTTTTGAATCATATGGAGTTTCGAATCTCAAACCAACTCTAGGTATCCACTTGTCAAGCTCTGCCATTTCTTCCTACTCACACAGCACAACACTCAAGTTGGATGTCATATATTATGCTACCCCACGATTCGCTGATAATACTAATTTTGAGTTGGAAGCTGTTCCGCAGCATTTACAATCTGTGATTCCAATCAATAATCACCTAGTTATGCACATTGTCGATGTCATATATTATATGCATACTGAAGTCTAGTGAACTTATTAGTCATTGTTTTTATTTCTAGTAAGGAAACTGAAGTATTCAAAATATCAGAAATCTGCGTATTAGAGTAACCAACTAATCATAACTCACGAGCTGTGACATTTGGAAGACCAAAACTGCCACGAGGAGTGCGATTGAGCTATTGCGACTAGCAAAGCACCGGCTCCAAACACCACGGCTTGTGACAGTGAAAGTTGGGCTACCGGCCAAGCAGCAGTTCTAAATTTTTAGCTGTGGCTGATCAGAAGTATAAAGTATTACAGTTCTACACAAAAACAATACACACGTTTCAAATTATAGTCAACTGCAATCCAGGATAGGACAGGACAAGTTTCCTGAATATTTTCTGAACATTCCTACAGATCGAACTAAACAACCAAACCTTGCCAAAAATTGGTGCTGGGAGTGAAAACATTGAACCATCATGCAAACAATATTGCCAACAGAATTGCTAGCCTCCAATATCATTTCCAATTTGAACAAAAGAAATCTGCCTCCATATTCTACCCCTCATGGTCGCACAAGACCCAGCAGCACCGACGACCAACATTTCATGAAACTTGATAAAATTATCTCATTCAAAACAGGGACAAATGCAGAGGGCGCTCTCTGCCTTGCCAACTGCAGGTGCGAACGCGTTAACCGGCTGCCGCGCCGCCGCACATGACTTGATTTACTCGTGCCCAGCTGCCGCACAGACCCACAGGAGGGATATGATAGGGTTCGGGGTCTTGGCGGTCTGTGCGGATGTCACGGTGATCCCGTAGGATACAGATCCCTAGCCCCCCTAGTCGGCCAGTATCGATTCTAGATTTTTTTTGTTGCAGAGTATGTTTTTGGTGAGGAACGGAATACGGAACCACAGACCATCCGGAGAAGTTTTCGGGTTCGGTGGTCACGCACCTTCGAGAGGATGCCCTCGCGGCGGCGGAGTGTCGCTCCGTGCTGCTCGGCGACGAAGACGAGACGACGGAGATCCGAGCTCGGCTAGTCGGCTAGGTCTCGTGCCGCCGCGGGAGATAATTTGGCGGCGGCGCTCGATGCTTCTGAAGCAAGAGGTATATACACTTTCCACGTCTTGCACTATGAAAACGTTTTAGTCTCACGTCTTACAAAATGAGCAACACTGGTTTCACAACTTGCAACTTAGAAGCATTTTAGTTTAATTTAATTAAATTTCAGCAAATTTCACCAATTTTGATCAATTAGTCCATGTTAGAGCTGTCTCGATCGTGCGCTTTTGCATTTTAGTCCCACAAACTAGTTTTGCAACTTGTAAAATGCAGATCCGACCTGTGAAGGCTGAAAAAAAATTACATCAAAAGACTATGTGTGACTCGAACCAGGGATCCAGTCATAAGATCAATCGTTCCTGCCATTATTCCACACAGCGTTTGCATGGTATAAGTTAGGACGGTACTTTCTTTGATGATTACCACGGCTGGGGAACAAGAAAAAATGGCTTTATTTCCCAAGGGGAATCAAGCACCGGATGTCTCGACTGAAGGACAAGGGAATGAACGAGTGGAGCTATGTGCTTATCTTGTCGACATACAGGGGCATACCCAATTGAACCAGAGTTGAGGATGGGATGGTAGAATGTAGAGCCTGAGGCGAGGAAGAAAAAGACCGGGATGGCCGGCGAAAGCAGGGCTAGGTTGCAGTGGCGTGCTTGGCAGGATCATGGCCGAGATGCAGGAGGCGAGGATGCGCGGACTCGTAAGACAAAGCGTTTGACACGCTGGCGGTGGCGGTGATGAGGAGGACCGGTAGCAGGGCCACCGTGCCGCGCAGGCCCAACCTCGTCCCACACCTCTTGGAAAACGACACACTCTTTGACTCCTCTGTCACGTGAGCAAGGTACATGAGAGACCACGGTCAGGCACCGGTTGGCCGCAGAGACATGGAGCGCTGTGAGGCGGTCATACATGGTGGTGTGGCGTTCGTCGTGGTGGCGCAACACGGACATCGCTACCCAGCAGGACTTGAGCATCATCGGCGGCATGCCGCCACCATGGTGTTCGCCTTGCGCTCCGCCGATGCCAAATACACTGCCAATGCCGAGCACCGCCGTAACAGTAGAGGTAGAAGCTCACGGGCTCCATGTAGGTCATCGAAGCCGAGGTGGCATATGGCATTTGTGGTGCTGCATTAGGCTCCGTAGCATGTTATTACAAGTATGTCCTAATTTCTATTAAAAATTGTCATGTGTGTTGCTGGTAGTCCCAAGCGTCTAAGTCACGTAATGTTGTGAGATATTTTTTAATTTTAATAGCTCCTTCCGCCGCAGGTGGCACCCGTATGTAAGGCAGCATGTGCCAGAGAGAAACGTACATGGATCATTTCACAAAAGTCACAATGCCAAATGCCATGTTTAGCGTATTTAAACCGGTCAAACTTGCTAAATTTTGATTGGATTGGACTAAAATGTTTCTGGGTTACAAGTTGTGGGACTAGTGTTGTTCACTTTGCAAGATGTGAAACTAAAACAGTCAGACGATACAAGATGTGGGACTAAAACTGTATATACCTCATTTTTTTAGGGAAACTCCAGAAGCTTATCGATGGCACGATCTGCAATTCTGCATCCCGTCCTGGATAGCACAGCCCACTGAACCCGACGGCCTGGGATCGGCGTGACCAGCCCCGTACATTCCACGGTCTCTTTCTATCTTTTCCTCTTTTATTACTTCCTTTAACTCATATTTAATTGACTTGGATTTGTTATAATTTAAATAAACCTATCTACTAAATAGTGTCTAGATCATCCAAATTTAGACAAATGTGAGTTAATTAATATGGGCTGAAGGGAGTATCATCTTCTGTTTTCTTTTCTTTTCGGCCTTACCGTCCACTTTTTTATTTCTCTCTTATTTTTTATTTTATTTTTAAGATGATTTTTCTTTCTATTTTTATGTCACCTCACTCATATAGTATTGCATTACTAGTTGAAATCCATGTGTTGCTTCCATGAATTCTCAAACATTTTTCATAAAATATTGCTAGAGTTGATAATTACTTTTAGCTCTCTTTTGTACATTCTCTCCAAAAAATTTATAAAATGACACAGTAGGGGCCTTTCCTACTGTTTTTGTCAAAAAACGTTTAGCTCTTTTTTTACTTATGTTGATAATTATTACTTGATCGGTGGATTTTGCGCAAAAAAAAAAGATAGCTACACAATATTCTAGCAGCATTAAAAGTGCATGGACTACTTTTTTTAAGTGTATTGTAATAAAAACTATAATTGGATGTCGCGTAGAAAAACAATCCAACTACTTGTCTCGTAGTATTAGTCAAAACATATATCCATGCGTCGCTACAAAATAACATTGATGAAAATATTTATCATCCATGTTTCCTTGACAAGTATGATTTTGTTCTACTCCGCCCTTTCGGTATGCCAATGTTGCATTCATCTTTTTATAGGAGAACCTGATATTTTATTAATCAAAGATCACAAGGGGTACAACAGCAGGGTCTTGGTTCCAGCAAGCCAAATATAACGACCGACATCATAATTTACTCGACGCAAGATTACAAGCCTTCACATTGTGGCATCTAGGCTCATACATGATACGTCGGAAACGTATCTATAATTTTTTATGTTCTATGCTTGTTTAATATCTACTTTGCTTTGTTTTGTTCACACTTTGAGGTGTTTTTATATGTTTTCTGGTACTAATCTATTAACAAGTAGCCACAGTGCCACTTGCCTGTTTTTTGCTGTTTTTGGTTTCAGAAAAGCTAGTAAACAAATATTCTCGGAATTGGACGGAACAAAAGCCAAAGTCAATATTTCACCGAGCAAAACACAGAGTCCAGAGGAGAGACGGAGGGGAGCCACAGGGCGGCCGCACCCCCCAGACGCGGGCCCACCCTAGGCCGCGCATCGGCACGGTGTGGGCCCCCTGGCCGCCCTCCTGCCTCGCCTCTTCGCCTATAAGAAGCCCCCGATGCCTAAACCCTAACTACCCGATCAATATTCCACGAAATCGTCTGTAGCCGCCGCCACCATCGTCCCTAGATCGGGGGATCTGAAGCTCTTTCCGGCACCCTATCGGAGGGGACATCATCCCGAAGGCCTTCTTCTTCATCATGCCAGCCTCCGGTATGAAGCGTGAGTAGTTCCACCTTGGACTACGGGTCCATGTAGTAGCTAGATGGTTGTATCTCCTCCTTTGTGCTTTCATGTCTAGATCTTGTGAGCTCCGTTCATGACCAAGATCTCATCTATTTGTAATCATGCATGTTGTGTTTGCGGGGATCCGATGAATATTGAGATTACTATGTCAGATTGTTAATGATTTTGTCTTATTGATTCTATCATGTCTATGTTGTTTGTGATCTTGCATGCTCTCCATTGTTAGTAGCTATCTTGGCCAAGTAGTTGCTAGTGACTCCAAGAGGGGGTATTTATGCTCGATAGTGGGTTCATGCCTCTATTTGATCTAAGGGAAGTGACAAAAATCTCTAAGGTTGTAGATGTGTTGTTGCCACTAGGGAGAAAACAACGGTCTCTTATTCATGGAACAAGTGGACTGTTTACCTTACACACTTTGCTTAAAGCAGTTGTTTGTTGCTTGCAACTTAATACTGGAGGGGGTTCGGATGATAACCCAAAGGTGGACTTCTAGTCATAGATGCGGTTGGATGGCGGTCTATGTATCTTTTTGTATTGCACAATCGAATCTCATAGGATCATGATGTCTAGTATTGCATTGTTATGCCTTGATTAGTCCTGTCAATTGCCCTGCTGTAATTTGTTTACCCTGCATGCCATGTTTTTTTATCTAAGGAGAACACCTCTAGTGAACTATGGACCCCGGTCCAATCTTTACCATTGATACATTCTCCACTATTACTATTTACTCTGCAAACCATTACCTTCCACACCATACATTTAATCCTTTGTTACAGCAACCGATGAGATTGACAACCTCACTGTTAGTTGGGGCAAAGTCTTGAGACGTTTCCTTCCTCCTACTGGTTCGATAACCTTTGTTTCTTACTGAGGGAAAACTTGTTGTTGTGCTGCATCATACCTTGCTCTTGGGGTTTCCCGACGAAGCGCTTTCACGTTGATACAACGCCAACATCAAGCTTTTTCTGGCGCAGTTGCCGGGAGGCTAAGGACGTCTTCACAAGGGGAGTCCTTCTCAACCTTTCTCTTTACTTTGTTTTTGTTTTGCTTAGATTCTTTTGCTTGGTTTTGTTTGCCTTTTTTTATCAAAAACTCCAAAAAAATAGTTTTGTTTGGTTTGCTTTCTCTTATCAAAAACACACAAAAATTAGTTCCTGCTCTAGTTGCTGGTCTGTTATTGCCTTGCTTGGTCATGCTTTCTATCAATGGATGGTTTCTTTGAAACTAGTTCTTATTGGCAAGGTGGGTCCACAGAAGAATAAAAGTATTATTATAAGAAACACCGTTTATCACAAAAAGGGAAACACTTACGGGAACAAATTGATAAATTGAATACTATTGCTAGAGAGGTATGCTCTACTTATAATGTTACTTATTGCTTTGATAAATCTTGTTGCTGTAGGAGGTATAAACACCTACCTTTTTAATGTGAGTATAATGATAATGTTACCATATCTTCTTATGTTAAAGGAAATTATAACTTTTATGATGTGGAACAAATTGAAGAATTCATTGCCTTCAAGGGTGCATTTGAACTTGCCATTTTTCTTGAAAATACTGATGATGCAACTTATGAATATGAGGTTTATGAGATACTTAAATTTTTCTTTGATAATTACAAGGAAGAAAATGGCTATATTCTTGAATATTTTAATAGGTGCTTTCCACAAATGGAAGATACTAATGCCTTGTAGGAGCCTATGGAAGACGAAATTGCTGAACCTAAAAGCTTATTAGATGAAAAAGAGGAGGAGAGTGATGGTCAAGAGGAGGAAGAATGGATCTACCCATGCCTACCTTCTAATGATAGTAACTTTTTACCTCTTATTATTTGATTGTCCCCCGTGCTTACCAAAGGAGGATGAATGTTATGTTCCTATGGATTCTTTTGATAATAATTATGCTCCTGTTATGCATGGTACTAGAGAGTTTTTCTTAGAAAATGTTTATGATAAAGCTCTAGATTATGGTCCTATATTGAATGATCAGTCACCTTTTACTAAAATTGTTAAAAGTGGGTTTGGAGGTTTTAATCCTACTATTTTTGAGCTTGATAGAAATTATGTGTTTGTAGATCATGAAAAGCAGGCTTTATGTGATATTTATATTGTTGAGTTTATTCATGAGTCTACTAAAAATTATTATGAGAGAGGAAAATATGGTTGTGAAAGTTTTCATGGTACTAAAACACCTCTCTATGTGCTGAAAGTTTTGAAGTTACTCTTGTTTTATCTTCCTATGCTTGGCACTTTGTTCTTTGTGAACTTATTTGCATACAATATTCCCATGCATAGGAAGTGGGTTAGACTTAAATGTGTTTTTAATTTGCTTCTTGATGCTCTCTTTTACTTCAATTCATATTTCTTATGTGACCATCTTCTCAAATTATCATGCCTAACTTAAAGGCGTTAAAGAAAAGTACTTGTTGGGAGATAACCCAAGAGTTTTCTTGAGTCTTAGAAGTTATTACTTCAGTAATGACCTCTCCTTATCCTTTTTGTTTGTTTTTTCTGCCAAGAATGACCTCTAATGAGAGGGAAGTAAGATTTGGGGAGTTGCTGTCCCGAAACAGATTTTTGTGATCCATCATAAAAATTTGTGAGGAATCTCTGTAAGTTGTATTGAGCTGATAATTTACGAATGAATCCCCCAATATGTTAGATAACTTTCGTTAGTTCAACACTTTTTGATTTGAGCAACAAAAGGTCTTTGAAAAAATCGGTTTTTACCTAGTGGTCTATTTTGACAGATTTCTGCCATTATTTGCATTTGCTTCTTATTGATTCCTTTTTGGGTTCTTTTTGAGAAATTGAGCTTTTTGAGGGAATTACTATAGTAGATTGTGTTTTTAGTGAAAGTTTTTCTGTTCTAAAGCTAAACCCAATGGTCTATTATCTTTTGAATTGTAGAGGTCCCAACCTTTAATAAGGTAGAGATCCATGTGTTTACAATGCTAGTCCTTGGATCAATAGCTAGCATCCACAGTTAAGATGTAATATCAAGAAGCAAAGGTCATAATACAACTTTATAACCAGGAATAAAATAATTCATTATATCTTACATAGCTCATTTGGCTATCTCATTACAATGCAGCAGAATTAACTATAGCATGGAGTCCTTCATCTTCAAAGTGTCACAGGCAATCATGTTGGTTGTAGACTTGTAATCCTATTCAACACACTTCACTAACATCAAACAAACCTGCAACATAATAAGTTACAGCCACAAGGGTCAACACATTTGAATTGTATTGGCAAGTGATACTATGGTAGTATAGTGGTATCTATCATCTATATGCATTTGGCTAAGTGGAGCTTAGGCTTGCTTTGCTCAAAATAGATTTTCCTTATCATTTGAAACACTAAGTTTTTGTTTGTCAAAATCACCCAAGGAACAACCAATGAATATTGGTTAACCTTTACCCTTGTTCAACCACAAGTTTTTAACTTAGAAATTAGGATGAGGAGATTCTTGATAGCTTCCATGTCTTGATGCTCAAATTGTCCATTGTCGGGGACACGGCTAAGTACTTAGATTTTACTCTCTCGAGAGGTGGTGCACTTTCCCCACAAGACTCGACATGCATCGAGACAAGATCTTTCAGAAGCCTTCCCTTAGACCAAAATGGACGCGTTCCCAAACCTATCACCCCCTACCACCAAATGTCCATTTGGCTAAGTTATTGCAACCTATATGATCCAGGCAGAGCCCATATTGCCAAGTGGCTGCACTTGAATCTTCTCAACATTTGACATCTCAAATCTCTTTGTTCCTGGGTGGCTTTCTACAACTGAGATACACTAGGGTAGTCCATAAATATGGGCCATGTGTAACCACTCAACATAACCCATTCACAACCATTCCACCCAGGTGATTCATTCACATAGTTGTTTTATTAAACAAAACACCAGTCCTTGACATAGAAATATTTCATAGCATGAATTTAATCCACCCTTGTTTTCTACTAGCTAAGCTAAGCATGATAGTAGTAGGAATCTTAACTTAGGGAAAATTCTACTAAGGCATCATCTACTAGGATTTCCCATGGCATTGCATACTTAGTAAAATATCCTTGCAAGTCCTACTTAGAAATATCACTAATGCATAGTGAAAATAATGGGACAAAAGTATGAAGCATCACTTGCCTTTTGGGTATAGATTATAAGTTCACTCCTTGATCTTGCAATAGTCACACTCTTCAAATTCCACTACAATTCAATCAAGCAAGGCACAATTTCAAAACTAACATTCAAGCAATTCAACACATAAAATAATAAAACAAAGTAATGCATGCAAGCATGCCAAAGATTGTTTTATTTGGAAAAGTGGTTTCTAATAGGTTATAAACATTTTAACACACCTATTGGTCATTTATAAATGTGGCAAAACCATTTGATATCAAGTTAGTGAAAATGGCCATTTAAATCATTTTTGTTTTGCTAGAATTGATTTTATTCAAAGAATAATTTCTAGTGTTAGCCAAAATGTTTTTAAACACCAATATTAATGTTTATGGTCATAATGTTTTAAAACAATTCCATTTGCAAAGGGTTTCATCCAAAATCCATTTTTAAATCAAAGCGACATTTTATTTTGTTGGAAATGCCTTTAAACAAAGTAATAATTTTCTAGGGTCACCAAATATATTTTTTAAAATCCTAAAACTTGGTGTTTAGGGTCAGAGAGTTTAATTCAAATTATTTTCAAAAGGTTTTACTCAAAAAGCATTTCTAAAACATAAACAACATTTTTATTTAGCTAGAAATGATTTAATTCAAACGAATAATTCCTAAGTGTCACAAAATACACTTTTAAATCTACAAGTTGGTTTCTATGGTTAGTAGGTTCAAAAAATCCATTTACAAAAGATTTTACCCTAAAAATAATTTTAGAATGAATTTTATACACAAAATATGCCTACACAAGTTTATGCAAAAACAACTAATTTTCCTGAAGCAAATCATTAAACAAAGGGCATGGTTGGATAGAATTCTTTTTCCTGGTTCCATTGATATAAAGTTTGCAAAATTTGGACATGTAGATTAAAAGTTATGAATTTTTCAAATCTAACCATCTAATAGACAAGTTTCTGTTTTTATATCAACACTGTGCCACGCGTCGTGTTTTCATTCGCTGGTACCGATTCACACGGATCGAGCTACACGGTGCGTTGAATCTAATTATAATCGTGTGGCACAGATGCATACTTAACGGTTCGTTTAAGTAATCTATCGCGTCCATAGGATATAAATCGAACGGCGCTCAGCAGATTGACCAGAGATGGGCGACGCGGCGACGGTGGCTGGCGGCAGCGCGGCTCTGGCGGTGGTGTTGCCGGTGATTTAGGAAGCGCGGGAGAGGGAGGAATAGCTCACCGAGTTCGCATGGTCGTAGTGAAGCTCAAGGTGGTCTCCGTTACTCGAGGGGCGCATGGTGTCGACGGGTATTGCTCGCCAGAGTTGTTGCGGCGTCGGGCACGTCCTGTTGTTGACGGGGGCGGGGCTGCAGACCACGAGAAGGCCATTGGGAGGGGGCGTTAGAATCATGTGGAAACATAGAACATATGAGTGTCACCGAGAGAGAGGGGGGTCAAGGTTCACCTGGGGAGGTCGCCAGAGCGAAGGCAGACGATGGCGGCGCTCGGGTGTCGAAGTTGCTGAAGCTACAGTGCACGCGCGGCCAAGCGGGCGGTACCGAGAGATGCGCCTGGAGATGGGGAGTAAGCTTGTATGTGTCAGGGATCAAGGGGAGGCTCGAGCTCGCCCGAATCGCTGTCGCAGCTCGTCGGAGCAGAGGGAGGTCTCAAGAAGAATTGTGGCACCCTGTGGCAGAGAGGGGACGACGTCTGGGGGGAAGATAGAGGGAAGGGAGGCGATTAAGTGTGCGTGATGACAGCGAGTAATGGCTGCAGCGTTAAGGCGAATTAAGCCCGCGGAATTACAGGCAAAAACGGCGACGAACTGGTCACGCACGGTGAGGAAGACGACTGGAAGGTGGGGTCGTGTCGCCAGCGAGAGAGAGGGAAGAACGATGGGGTCCACGCGTCAGTGAGGGCGCGGGTAAGTGCTGCGGTGCAAAATGTTTTTCTGCGGGAGAGAAGAAATGGGCTAGCTGGGCTAGATGGGCCAGGTTGGGCTAGGTGGCTTGTTTTCTTTTTTTTTCTTTTCTGTTTCCTTTTTCTTTTTCTATTTTCATTTTCTGTTTTGAATTCATTCAAATGATTTCAACCCTCCTTCATTTCAAATATTTTCAAACTTTTCATTAAGTTTTTATACTGTTTTAAACATGTATTTAAAGTCCATTTTAGAATAATTATTTTATTCATTTATGGTTTATTAAAAATAGGCACTTGCCTTTATTTAAATAGGATTTTAGTTATATTTTCAAACTCTTATTTAAATTCAAATTTTCACCAAACCTTTTTCAGTAGGTTTTATTTATTCATTGGTATGTTAAATAATTCATTTTGAATTATTTAGAATACTTTAATATGTTTTATTAATCATTTAAATTGGGCAATTGTCTTTGTTCAAACAAAATCAAATATGGTTTTAATTCCATATAGATTTTATTTAAATGATTCTTTTATTCCATTTAAGTTGATTAAATGACTTTTATATCCACCTTGGGAAATTTCACTTTATTATTTTCCCATGATTTAATTAATCATTTACTTTAGGGATTTTTTCTTCATTAGAAAATAGTTTAGAATATGGTTTTAGTCCCATATGCTTCTATTTGATTATTCTTTATCCATTTATTTCATTTGGATTTGAATTATCTTTGTTCTATTTGCTTATGTATTTAATTCAAGATTTAAATTGTCTCCCAAATAATTTACTTAGGATTTATTATTTAGGCAAATAGTCTTTGTTTAAATAAAATTGAATATGTTTTTATCCATAATTTTATTGGAATAATCTTAATCCCTTTATTTTATTTGGGTTATCTTTATTTCATTTGCTCATGGATTTGTCCAAGATTTAATTTGGTTTTTTTAAATATTCCTTATTTAATTATTTGTCCCTTTGTCTTATAAAATCCATATCTTTTTATTTATAGATCCAAAATTGGTGATTCCAATTTGTATGATTTTATTTAATATTTGTTTATCCTTTTAAATCCCTTTAGGATTATTTTGCTATCAATTTGGTATGGATTTTAGATAGGAGTTTTATTAGCTTTGGAAATTATTTCTTTTTAACTTATTAAATTCACAAGTTTTTATCCATAGTTCCAAATTAAGTGAAACCAATTTCTATGGTTTTATAATATTTTTGTTTATCATTTTTATCATTTTAAAATGATTGTTGCTGAATTTTTATATGGATCAAATCCATAGTCTTAGAGATCTTGGAAATGATTTTTCCATTAGGGTTTATGGTTTTGGTTTAACTTTTCCAAGTGTTTAAATTTCAAGATACATGCATTGTTGAATGCATTTCACTTGATTTGAATTTTGTTGGATTCACTTTTCTTTCAAAGTTTGTTCAAGATGGGTTTTGATGTTTCCATTTGAAATCAAAAAGTTTCTTTTCACCCTAAATTTCAACAATTATTTATTTTGTTTATTTATTTTTCACATTTCAAAATTTGGAAAATTTTGGGATGTGACATGAATACACTAATGTTGATAATGAAGATTGTGTGAAGTTTTGTATGAAGGAAAAATTTCAGGTGTAGAGATAGAATGATGTAATGAGATGAAGAATGGACAAAAGCTCAAGCTTGGGGATGCCACCCCGGTGTCACCCCAAGAAATATCCAAGAGGTACAAGCGTCAAAGCTTGGGGATGCCCAAGGCATCCCCTTCTTCATCAATAAAAAGCTCAGGTCTTTCTAGACACTTCGTTTTTATTGTTTCATGCATTGTTGTGTTGTTCTTGGAGCGTCTTAGTTTTCATTTGCTTTGCTTAGTTTGTTTAGTTTTCTTGAATAAAGTAGTTTGGACCCCCGTTCTCGCTGTGTTGTTTCAAATAAGTTGATTGGTGTTGGAAAGGAGTAGAAAGTTCTTGCTTAAATAGTGCAAGAGGAGCTTGCTTTCACTGTGACTTAGACTTTAGCATGTCATGCTAGGTGTTGTTTTGACCTTATGCTTAGTGATTATTGTTGTAGCATGACATGTTCCAAAAAATTGCGATTGCTTAGTGTGCCTTGAAGGAATCATGCGTTGTTTTAGCATACAAAAGCATAGTATTGTGGTATTCTCCTTTGATGTTTTGTTTGGGTTGACTTGGCACATGCTCACACCATGTTATGACTATGAACAAGTCACCATAGCCTCTATAATCATTTAGTCCTTGACTTGTAGTACCACTCTATGCTTTGATTAGTAATGTTTTGTCGCTCTGCATGATTATGGCCATTATTGCTCTATTATTTGGTTGCTCCCAGTATTTTGCACATGCTAACCAAGTTATTATACAAGTGGAGGCTATCAAATTCCCCATCCCGGCAGGGTGCCAGAACGGAGTTTCTGGATCCGAATCTTGGTTTCTGATGGTGGCGGCAGAGCGGAACTCCTTATGGAAAAACGTCGAACCCCCTCGGTTTTTAGGTCAACGGGTAACTTATAGGCGAAGAGGGAGCCCGAGGGGGTGCCTGGGGTGGCCGCACCCCCTAGGCACAGGCAGGGCCCACCCGCGCCTGGCAGGGGTGTGGACCCCCCATGCCTCCACTCCGTTTCGTCTTCTGGCTTCGTGGCTCTTCTGGTGAAATAGGATTTTTGGCATATTTTTCGGGATTTTTCCTGATAGTTGATTTTCTGCACAAAAACTAGACACCAAGGTTATTCTGTTGAAAACAGCGTCAGTCGGTGTTATTTGTATCCAAATCACACAAGTTTAGAAGATAAACAATAGCAAAAGTGTTCGGGAAAGTAGATACGTTTTGGACGTATCGACTCCTCCAAGCTTAGCTTATTGCTTGTCCTCGAGCAATTCAGTTGAAAACTAAGTGCGATAAAAGAACTTTCATGAACACATTTGCTTCATATGATTTATATATTCTCAGCACGGGAGTAGATACTTAAACCATTCATAATAAGAAGCATGCAACCAAGTCTACTCAATAGTCATTGCAAGCTATGAAGAGAAACCAACTCAATAATAATAAGTAGCATGGAACATAAACATAAGCAACATTGCAAAGCTCATAGTAAGGTATGATAGAGTGGTATCTCGCTTACCTTTGTTTGTAGAGCACAATATAAATGCCAGGGCACCCCTGAAGTTCAAGTGAAGACTAGAGGTAAAAATATCAGAGATACAAGCATCAAAGTCATGACATAATTAACCAAGTTTTGAGACAAACACAAGAATGACAACTATGCTCTCAAGAAGGTGCTCATAGAATAAGTGGTGACTCAACAAGGAAGTGAAAAAGGTTTTGAAAAGTTTGAAAGGCTTCCTAATGCTGAAAGGAAGGTACTCATTAGCTTTGAGCTCTCATTGCCCCTATCATAGGCATCTTCATATGGTTAAGGTGAAAGTGAGGTCCAATCTGAGTTATATGCTTGACAGACCATAAACTGGAAATCCTATGTCCCTTGAGTATGAGGGCCGCTCCGCATGCTACTAAACTTTGGTTACGTGCAAGTTCTTGTCATTGTACATACATGCATATCATAGAGAACCGCCAACGGGGTACCCCTTGCACATGATACAGGAGCTATCCCATGAACAAAATGACAAGGCAAGCAGACAATGAGTATCTCATCGATCTTTTTATTTACTATGTGCATAGCTTTTTATTGAGGATGCTTCACAGAATGCTCATTATGGTGGTGCTGCAAGTTTCCACCATAATTTGGCTTAGGCTAGCGGCCCAGGAGTTTCTCTAACACATATATATACTCCATGAACTCACAAACTCCCCTTTTATTTCACACCATCGACATCCTTAAACAAAAGAGCAAGGTATCAACTAGATAGGTATCCATAAGTGTTGAAAGCGTTCCCCGTGATAGCACGGTTCTGCTAACTCCCAGCCTATGATTTGCAAGCATATAACTTTCATGGACAGGTCACAATGGTTCAGGATTATTAAGTTCAAGGAATAAAGTGTGCCATCAAGTTCGTGAGACCTTTACTAACTAACTTTCTCAAAACAGACAAACATTTTATTTGGAATAAAACAAGGCATATAGAACATGCACTGAAATAGCAAACGATGCTAATATGTAGGTATGGTGGACACTGTTGGCAATATTGGTTTTGGGTAGTTGGATGCACAAGTAGAGCTCATACTCAGTGCAAGTGAAGGCTGCCAAAACAGAGGGAGCGACAAACAAGAGAGCAATAATTGTCATAATCATGCTTGCAACAAAGCAGGACTAATTATGGCATGAAAGTGATACAAGAACTCTGAAGCAAAATAAATCATCGAGGCTTACTGACTATTGTTTAGTCATATGCATGTGTGACCATGTGCCAAGTCGATTCACATGAAACTTCCAGAGGAGGATACCACAATATCATACCAAAATATGAATAAAACAATGCAAGCACACATTCATATGACATGCTACAAACTATTAGCAAGCTGGAGATAATCATAGACAAGCAAAAACTACTAAGCATCCATCAGTAACACACTCTTTACAATGAACAGACTAAGCATGCTCACAATGATGAGTATATGTACAAAAAAGAAAACAAATAGAGTTCGTTACCAGCCTCTTACCACACCTCAAGTTGTCTTAATATTCATTATTGCTCTTCACTTGTGTGACTTGAATAATAACATGAAACCAAATCCACTGAGGATGGCTGAACCCTGCAAAGAACTCACAAAACCAAAGAAGAACAACAAATATTTTTGGTGTTTTCGATTTTTTTCAAACAAGCCAACAAAGCAAAAACAAACCAGGCAAAGCAAAATCTTTTTGGCTTTTTATTTTAAGGCAAACCAAAGCA
Source organism: Avena sativa (assembly GCA_916181665.1). Classification (NCBI taxonomy): domain Eukaryota; kingdom Viridiplantae; phylum Streptophyta; class Magnoliopsida; order Poales; family Poaceae; genus Avena; species Avena sativa. The sequence goes on along the minus strand of OV702295.1, from coordinate 328,496,888 downwards.
AAGAAACAAAACAAGAGAAGCAACAAAAATATTTTTGGTAATTTTGTGTTTTGATAAAGCAGCAATAAAAACTAAAAAGAAAGCGAAACAATGGATATACAAACAACCGACCGAACATGATGAATAGATGAGTGTGATGTCGGTATACCTCCCCCCAAGCTTAGGTTTTTGGCTTAAGTGGGGCTCAATCCCATGGTGCCCAAGTAGGTGCACCTCCGTAGTACGACGAGGAGGCTCCCTCATCCTGGTACGAGCTCGAGGACTCCCCTATATAGTATACAGAGGGGTCGTATGAGGGCTCTTCCCCCTGATAGTGTCTATGGAAACCAAGGACGCGCAACTTATCATCCATCTCCTCCTTGGAGCGTGACAAAGGTCCCTGAGAAATACTGAACAAAGTGGTTTGGGGGAGAGGGATCTCTCTCTCTTCCCCGCCAATAAACGACATTCTATAAACCAAGTTCTCAAGGGTAGAGCTAGTGGTGACAAAGTGATGTGCCTTCATGGCAGCAAGATCAAGCCTCTGAGGAGCCAAAACCGTATCATTTGGATCAACAGCAAGGTCCAAGGCAGCAGCAACACGCGTAGCAATAGTTCCCCCATAAATGGGTCCCTTAGCAGTTAAGCGACGAGCAATGAGATAACCAAGATTGTACTTATTATCATTGTTGAGCGCAACAGGTAAATGCCAAATGATAGTTGGAAATATTACTAGTGTTCTCCCTACCAAGAACACTAGTGGCAAGATAGTAAGCAAAGTACCTAATGGCTGGAAGCTGAATATTTCTTATATTTCCCGGTTGAGCTCTACGATTATCATCATTAGTTATCCCGCGGTAGAGCTCCAACAAATCAGCGCGTTGAGCTGGAATCTTCTTTGCTGACCTAGTTGTACCAAGTCCTAGAGCCTCACAAAATTTCTTCAATGTCATATTGTAAGGCCTGCCATAAATTTTGAAAGAAACATCTGGCTTGAACATGCTGTTAGTAAAGGAGAAGCTCTCCACAAATGTTTTAGTGAGCATAGCATATTGCACGCTCTCATCCTGCATAAGGCTTGTTAGTCCAGCCCTCCAAACCAAGGTTGTAAAATCATCAAGAATCCCAGCAGCCTGCAAAAAGGTTGGGCAAGGAAAGGTGGAAGGGTGAGCATCCCCCTCATCTCCCTCATTTCCAAATCGCGGAGTGATGAAATCCTCATTGTATGAGGGCCTGGCTCGGGAGGATGATCTTAAAGGTCTTTCCCTCCTAGGTGCATCACCCTCAAATATCTCTCCAAATGTGTGGTTGTCCATGACCACTCTTTTCTGAAATTTTTAGACAAACATCAAACCAAGTGATTTCCAAGTTGATAAATGATGAGAAACTACTATAGGAACTTGCTAGAGGGCTACACATACATCAAAATGAAATCTCTAAGCATAGAACAAGCATGCAAGCTCACACAACCTGTCACCTATAGTAGCAAAATACTCAAGATACAATCTATCAATCACAAATCTAATTGGACAAGTGGAGGAGGCACATACCAAGGAGTAATCCCTCCAAAAATCAACAGCAAAGAAGGGCTAAGCAAGGAGATCGAAAATCACGAGCAAGAACAGTAGGAACTCGAGCTTGAGCAATTTTTCCGATGTTTTTCGGGAGAGAGAAAGAAGATGGCTGGGAGGAGACACTTTGGAGGGGCCAGGTGGGCCACACCCCCCTTAGGGGCCACCTGTAGGGGGCCCGCGCCTACCAGGGGTGTGGGTGCCTGGGGTGGCCCCCTGGGTCACTCCAGGTTTCCCTCTGCCCCTTTTTTCAAGGAAAAATTTATTTTGAATTTTTTGGGAAACTTTATTTTTGGCCAATTTTCAGGATATGAAAATTGATTTTCTCGCAGAAACGGTTTTTTTAGAAGAATCAAAATCAAACAAAAAGCCAAACTACAGAAGTTCTAAGACACTCTAACAAGAAAACAACTAGCAAAACCAAAGCTAGCAAAAGAAAGGCAAAGACTAGGAAGGAGAAAAATAAAATAAAGCAAGTATAACCATAGTGAAAACATTATTTTTTTATTAAAATCCTTTTGTTAACAAGGTTTATCAAGTCTTGTTACCAAAACAATCTTATATGAAACAAAACTTTGTATTCCACAAGGTGATTATGTTACCTCATACTTGATAGCAATGGTCCCAATCATAATAGTTTCAAAATTTTCTTGTGGAATGGGACAATATATTTCTCCAACCTTGATCCTCTCAATATTTTCAATGGAATACAGGCAATATATCTTAATAAACTTCTTGGGGAAATAAGCAGTATGCTCTTTTTCATTAATATTGAATGTTACTTTTCCTTGATTGCAATTAATAACAGCACCTGCAGTATTAAGAAAATGTCTCCCAAGAATAATAGACATATTATCATCTTCAGGCATCTCAAGCACAACAAAATCAGTCAAAACCAAGAAATTATGAGCCACTTGAACAGGAACATCCTCACATATACCAATAGGAATAGTAGTTGACTTATCAGCCATTTGCAAAGATATATCAGTTGGTATCAACTTTTCTAGCCAGAGTCTCTTGTAAAGAGAGAAATGCATAACACTAACTCCAGCTCCCAAATCACATAAAGCAAATCTAAAATAATTATTCTTAATAGAGGAAGGAATAGTTGGTATACCTGGATCACCAAGTTTCTTTGGAACCTTACCATTGAAGGAAGAATTAGCAAGCAAAGTAGAAATCTCCTCATTAGAAATCTTCCTTTTATTAGAGACAATATCCTTCATATACTTTGAATAAGGAGGCAACTTAATAGCATTAGTCAAAGGAATTTGCAAAAATAAAGGTTTCATCCACTCACAAAACTTGTTGTAGTGTTCTTATTCCTTTGACTTGTGTTTCTTACCTGGAAAAGGCATAGGTTTCTGCACCCAAGGTTTTCTTTCTTTACCATGTTTATTAGCAATAAAATCTTCCTTAGTGTACCTGGTGTTCTTAGTGTGCTTCTCAGGTTCTTCCTCAACTTCCTCCTTATCAGGAGCATCATTTTTATCATTACCGCTCTCAGCATCAGAGACATATATACTACTAGGATCTACAGCAGGTTCAAGTGGTTCCTCAACTATTTTATGTTTATTTTTCTTTCTCTTATGAGGACTACCACTACTTTCACCTTGTTGAGAATCTTGCTCAAATCTTTTAGGGTGTCCTTCAGGATATAAAGGATCTTGAGTAGCTATACCACTCCTAGTTCTAATTCCATAAGCATGTTTATCTCTTGAGGCATTAACTAGCATATCCTTTTGTACCCTAGCAAGTTGATCAAGTTGGGTTTGAACCATTTGAAAGTGTTTACAAAGCATTTTAATATCATTAGAAGTTATTTCCACAATATCTTTCAACTCATTGATAGCTCTAGAGTTTTCCAATAAATGATTCTTAATTTGTTTATTAAAATTACCTTGTTTAACAATAAATGTGTCGAGTTCCTCTAAGCATTGATCAGGAGGCTTATCATAGGGAATATCACCTTCATTAAAGTGGAGAGAGTGTACCTCAATAGTAAATGAGTGGGGAATTGGCTTACATAATTTTTCTATAGGAGGTAGATTATTTACATCTTCAGCTCTAATACCTCTCTCCTTTAGACATTTCTTAGCTTCTTTCATCACTTCATCATTTAATGCAATAACTCCCCTCTTCTTTGGTGTTGGTGTTGTAACTGGTTCAGAAGTAATAGGCTCAGGTGTATTTAGCTCAGTTGAAGTCCAATCATCATAATTCTTGCTTATTTTAGCCATTAATTCTTCAGCATCTGTATTAGTTCTCTTCCTAAAAACACAATCAGCAAAACTATCTAGGTATGTCCTAAAATCATCAGTTATTCCATTATAATAAATATCAAGAAGCTCATTCTTTGGCATTGGACATCCAGGATGTGCATGAATCAAGGCACAGAACCTTGTCCATGACTCAGGAAATTTCTCTTCTTCTCCCTGTTTAAAATCAAAAAGTCTCTTCAAAGCAGCATGTCTAGCACTGAGAGGTAAATATTTCTGGAAGAAATAAGCAATCAAGCAATCAGGGCTATCAATGGAACCAGGAGGTAATCTATTAAACCAAGCCCTAGCTTCTCCTTTTAGTGAAAAAGGTAAGATCTTAGTAACAAAATACTTGCGCACCTTAAAATCATCAGAGAACAAAACACTCATAGTAGAAAGCTCATTCATATGAACCACAACACTCTCATTTTCAGTCCCACAAAAAGGTTCTTTCTCAACAATGTCCAAATAGGATAAATCAAGAGAGAAATCATAATCTTTATCTTTAATATCTATGGGAGAGGTGGCAAGCTTAGGATCAGAGGACAATTTAGGCATAATAGTACGTCAAGCAAGGAGACTCTTAATAGCACTAGTACCATGTGTGTTTTGGCACTCTTCAACAAATTCATCAGTGAACTCAATGTAACCATCATTAATATCATAATTCTCTCTAGACTCAGGTGATATAACAGGTGTAATAGTGTCTTCACTAGGAGTTTCAGTATTTCCTAGACTAGCCATAATAGCATCTAGGAAAGACCTAATGAACCACTCACATCAAGCACAGTAGAAGTAACATCATGAGCATCAAAAGTAGTTTTAGATTCAGCAGTAGTAGCAGTGTGTAACATGAGTATGTGGTGGTGGTATGACAAGCTTACTTATAACAGATGGTGAATCAAGAGCAACAGAGGTGTTTAGGACAGTACCTCTTCTTGTAGTGGATGGTAAAATAGGGAACTTTCCATCACGAGACTTACCCATGATGAACGGAGTAGCAATGAACAATAATAGATCCAAGTGAACTTACAAATAAACATATGCTCCCCGGCAACGGCACCAGAAAATAGTCTTGATGACCCACAAGTGTAGGGATCACAACAGTCTTCGCGGGTAGTATTACCCAATTTATTGATTCGACACAAGGGGAGCCAAAGAATACTTGCAAGCCTTAACAACTGAGTTGTCAATTCAGCTGCACCTGGAAATAGTTCTTGCTCATAGAAGTTTATGAGTAGCAACAGTTTGTAGTAGCAACAATAAAGCAACATGATACGTCGGAAACGTATCTATAATTTTTGATGCTCCATGCTTGTTTAGTATCTACTTTGCTTTGCTTTGTCTACACTTTGAGGTGTTTTTATATCTTTTCTGGAACTAACCTATTAACAAGTTGCCACAATGCATGTTGTCTGTTTTCTTCTGTTTTTGGTTCCAGAAAGGCAGAAAATCAATATTCTCGGAATTGGATGGGATAAAAGCCAAAGTATATATTTTACCATGGGGGACAAGAATCCAGAAGACGAGACGGAGACGCAAGCCAGGGCGGCCAGACCCCCCTAGGCGCGGGTGGGCCCTGCCTCACACCTGGGTAGGGTGTGGGGCCCCTGGCCGCCTTCCAGCCTCGCCTCTTCGCCTATAAGAAGCCCCTGATGCAGAAATCCTAAGTACCCTATCAATATTCCATGAAACCTTCTATAACCGCCGCCACCATCGTCCCTAGATCGGGGGGATCTGAAGTTCTTCCCGGCACCCTGCCGAGGGGAGATCATCCCGGAGGCCTTCTCTCTGATATGATGTGTGAGTAGTTCCACCTTGGACTATGGGTCCATGTAGTAGCTAGATGGTTGTATCTACTCCTTTGTGATTTCATGTATAGATCTTGTGAGCTCCGTTCATGATCAAGATCTAATCTATTTGTAATCATGCATGTTGTATTTTTGGGGATCCGATGGATATTGAGATTATTATGTCAGATTGATTAATGGTTTTGTCTTTATGATTCTATCATGTCTATGTTGTTTGTCATCTTGCATGCTCTCCATTGTTCGTAGCTATCTTGGCCAAGTAGTTGGTAGTGACTCCAAGAGGGGGTATTTATGCTCGATAGTGGGTTCTGATACGTCCAAAACGTATCTACTTTCTCGAACACTTTTCTATTGTTTCTTCTCTAAACTTGTGTGATTTGGATACAACTAACATAGATTGACGCTGTTTTCAGCAGAATTACCTTGGTGTCTTGTTTTTGTGCAGAAAATCAACTATTAGGAAAAATCCCGGAAAATATGCCAAAAACTATTTTTCACCAGAAGATCCACGGATCCATAAGGGGAGACAGAGAGGAGGCCTGGGGGGCCAAGACCAACCCCAGGTGCGGGCCCACCTGACCCCGCGCCTGGAGGGGGTGCTGCCACCCCAGGCAGCTCCTCAGCCTCCCTCTGCGCCTATAAGTTGCCTTTCGACCTAAAAACCAAGGGGGGTTCGATAGTTTTCCAGAAAGAGTTCCGCTTCGTCGCCGCCACCAGAAACCAAGATTTGGATCCAGAAACTCCGTTCTGGCACCCTGCCGGGACGGGGAATTTAGAGAGGATCATCGCCATCGTCATCACCAACACATCTCCATCAAACACCGATGTTTCCCTCATCCATGAGTGAGTAATCCCCTGTTGTAGGCTTGGGGATGGTAGGGATTGGATGAGTTCTATCATGTAATCAAATAAGATCTGTTAGGGCATAGTGTAAGATCCCTCCTTTGTAAAGGAAAAGATCCCTGTGATTGCAATGCTAGTCCCTGGATCAATAGCTAGCATCCACAGTTTAGATGTAATATCAAGAAACAAAGGTCATAATATAACTTTATAACCAGGAATAACATAGTTTTATTACATCAATACATAGCTCATTAGGCTATTACATTACATTGCAGCGGAATAACTATAGTCATGGGTCCTTCATCTTCAAAATGCCACAGGCAGATGTTGGTTGTAGACTTTGTAATCCTAATCAATCAATCTTCACTAAATCAATCAAACCTGCAACATCATAAGTTACAGCAACAAGGGTCAATACATTGGAATAGTATTGGGAAGTGATACCTTAGTATATTTTAAGTGGACTATAATACTATATGCATTTGGCTGGTGGATCTTAGGCTTGCATTGCTCAAAATAGATTTTTCCTAGCTTTTTGAAAATACTAAGTTTTTGTAAGGCACAAAACACCCAAGGCATCTATCAATCAAAGACTCCAGATCCACTCAGGGCATCTACCAATCAATGACTGAAGATCCTTTTAACCCTTGTTCACCCACAAGTTTTATTTAGAAATTGGAGTGATGAGATTCTTGAAGTTTCCATGTCTTGATGCTCAAATTGTCCTTTACCAGGGACATGGCTAAGTACTTAGGTTTTACACTCTGTAGAGGTGGTGCACTTTCCCCACAAGACTTGGTTTCCCAAGACAAGATCCTTCAGTAGCCTTTCCTTAGTCAAATGGACGCGCTCCAACCTATCATCCCATCTACCACCCTCTGTCCAAGAGACTAAGTTCTAGCATCCTAAGATCATGGCAGAGCCCATATTGCCAAGTGGTTGCACTTGAAGCTTCTCAACATTTGACATCTCAAATCTCTTTGTTCCTGGGTGGCCATCCACAAGTGAGATACACAAGCCAAGTCCATGGCCTTGTGAACCACTCAACATATACCATTCTTTCCATTCCACCCAGGTGATTCATTAACTTAGTTGTTTTGTTAAATAAAAGCAAGTCCTTAGACTTAGAATATTTTTCCATAGTGTGAATATATAAACCACCCTTGTTTTCTAATAGCTAGGCTAAGCATGGCATGGCAACTTATCCTTAGGGAATTTTCCTAGCAACTCTAGCATTCTATTCTATATAGGATTTCCCAACATCATTTGACAAGTGTGGCATGCAAGTCTTAACAAAATATAACTAATGCAAGTATAAAATATAGGAATGGAATATTCATGATGATATCACTTGCCTTTTTGGTAGAGGGTATAGGTTCACTCCTTGTCCTTGCAACACTCACACTCTTCAAGTCACTACAATTCAATCAAGCAAGGCACAAACTTAATCTACCAATCAAGCAAAACTACACACATAAAATAACAAAGTCAAACAAACAATTTTTCACACACAAAGTAATGGGATCTAAGTCATGCATAAGCATGCAAAGGTTGGTTCTATTGTAAGGATGGTCTTCACTAGGCTTCTAACTTTGTAAGTTCCAAATTGGTCATTTACCAAAATGGCAAAGTCATTTGCAAAGAGGGTCTCTATTAGATTCCTAAACTTTGTAAGATCCAAAATGGTCATTTACCAAAGTGGTAAAGTTGTTAGCAAAAGGCTTTACTATAAAACCATTTTCCAAAACAAAGTGTCATTCTATGTGGTGTAGAAATGGTTTTACTAAGGCACTAACCTATAGGGTTCACCAAATGAGTTGCTATTGCAAAACTTGGTGTTTGGGTCAGTAGGTTTGGTCTAAACCATTTTCTCAAAGTTTTCTTTACAAAAACATTTTTGTAAACAAAACAATAGTTTTGTTTGGCTAGAAATGGACTAAACTTAATTAATCCATTCTAAACCTTTACAAAAATCATTTTCCAAGAACATAGGTTGGTTCCTAGGGTCAGTAAGGTCACAACAAACTAATTGGCAAAGGTTTGATCTCAAAAATCATTTTTAAACAATTTTTCTAATGTTAGCAAGCACACAAAAGAATCTGCAAAGTTAAACAAGCTAACAGATACTATTTGCTAAACTAAGGGCAGGGTTGGTTAGAGCTTGTCTTGCTGATTCCAACGACATCAAATTTGTAAAATTTGGACGTGTGGATCCAAAGATACAAGGGTTTGAAAATGGCAAAAGTTTCTGTTTTCAAATCTGTTTTTAAACCAAATAGGCGACACGCGGCGTGTTCTTACTGGTCGATACCGGTTCGGCCGGATCGGCATCGTGGAGCGTTGGATCTATTTAGATCGTACGGCACAGGGCGCGTACCCTTTCACTGTTAAGTGGTTCTGTCTAGTGCGTCCGATCTAGATCGAACGGCTGTGGGGTGCTTGGTCATAGACGAGCGGCGCTGCGGCGGCTGCTGGCGGCGGAGCGATCGGTCGATGACGGAGCCGGCGGTACAGGAAGCGGGAGAGGAAAAGGGGGTGCTCACCGGGCTCAGGGGATCACGGCGAAGCTCAACTCGCTTGTAGTTTGTCGAGGGGCGCACAGAATCAGTCGGGATTCCTTGCCGGAGTAGAGAACAATGTCGGGCGGCTCTGTCCACGGTCGAAGACGGTGCTGTGGACCACGAGAGGACAAACGGAGGTCTGGGTTAGACGCAGGAGATCATGTCGGAGCTATGGGCGTGAACGAGAGGGCTCGGGGCGGTCGAGGCTTACCGGGGAACGTTGCCGGAGAAGAAGCAGACGGCGGTTGCTCACAGTTGACGACGAGGCGACGCTACGGTGTGAGCTAGGACACGAGGACGATGGCATTAGTTGCGGAAGAAGTCACTGGTCTTAGGCGCATCATTGAAAAGAAGAGGGGCGGCTGGAAGCTACCTGTGGAGTTCGCCGGAGTTTGCAGACAGACGGTGGCGACGGTGGTCGAGGTGGTTGTCGACGCTCTGGGTCGCTCGGGGGCAAGTTGGCGCTACGGGGATGATCGCCAGGAGGTGGGGATCACGAGAGCATGGTCGAGGAGATAAGGGGTAACGTTGGCTGGCCGGAATCGCTCTCGGAGCTCACCGGAGACAGAGGAGCTCGGGAAGAAATTAGGGGCGGTCTAAGGCGTGCCAGCGCGAGGTGTCAGAGGGGAAATATAGAGGAGACACGGGCGTTTCCATCTGTGTGATCAAGGCGAGGTAAAGGCTCGGCGTTATGACGAATTGAATCCGCGGTTTGAAGGCAGCAACGGCAGCGAGGGGGAAGGCGTGGTCAGCGCGCGGGAAAGAAGAAGGAGGTGGCGGTGGGGTCCTCTGTTCAGTGGGAAAGGAAGAGGGAACGGGGTCCACGGGTCAGCCTCAGTGCGGGTTTCTTTCGTGGTGCAGAAAAACGGTTCGGGAGAGGAATAAGAGGAGGTGGGTCCGCTTGGCAGTGAGAGGGAGAGAGTGGGAGTGGGTCCTGGTTGTCATTGACTCAGTGGGTCTGTTGTTTGGTGCGAATCGTTTTCTTCGGGCAGTGAAAGGTTGGGCTGAATTGGGCTGCTGTTGGGCCAGATTGGGTTGGGTCTGTTTGCTCTATTTTTTCTTTTTCTAAATCTATTTCTGTTTTGAATTTCAATCAATTATTCAAGCAAACAAACAAGGTTCAAACAATTCAAACAATTCAAACAACTTTGAACTTTGAATTTGGTTCTGTTTTTCAACATAATCCAAATCCAAAATAAAATAATATTTTTATTTATTTTAGGATCCATTTAATAAAAATGGATCTTTAGTTATTTAATAGTGTTTGATTTATTTAATAAAATTTCCATTTGAAATCCAATTATTTTCAAAACCAAACCAGAAGGTTTTATTTGAAAAATAAAAGAATACTTGGAAACTTATTTAAATAAATAAATAAGTTTTGGTGTTTAATTAAAATGGGAAAGCCTTTACTTAAATAAAATTGGATATTTAAATCCTTATTATTTTATTTAAATAATCCTTTACTCATTTTAATCAAAGCAAAACCTTTTAATAAAAGATTTCAAAGTAGTAATAAAATACTTGGTGTTCATTTAAAATGGGAAAAGCCTTTTACTTAAATAAAATTTGGATATTTAAATCCTTATTATTTTATTTAAATAAACCTTTACTCATTTTATCAAAACAAAATATTTTATTATAAAAGCTTGGCCAAAATTAATTTGGCTCACCTTTTCATTTGAAAAAGTCTTTTATTAAAAGATCCAAAATAGTATTTCCAAAACAATTTATTTTCCTTTATCAAATGTTTATCTTTTTTAATCCCTTTGGGATTATTTGATCACCAATTGGTATGGGCTTCATTGGCTTTGGAAATTCAATTTCCTTATCTTATTATATTCATAAGGTTTTGTCTATGGTTCCAAACTAAGTGAAACCAATCTCTAAGGTCTTTCTTGATCCTTTGTGATTATTTGTTGGTCAAATTTGGTATGGATCAAATCCATAGATTTGGAGATACTTTGGGAATGATTTTCTTCCATTAGGGTTTAGAGATTTTGATTTACTTTCCTAGTGTTCAAATTTCCAGATACATTCATTGAGGAATGCATTTCCCTTGATTTGGATTTTTGTTGAATTCAAACTTCTACCAAAGTTTGTTCAAGATGGGATTTTAAGTCTCCTTTTAGAAACAAAAGTTTCTTTTCACCCTGATTTTCAACAAAATTTATTTTGTTTATTTTATTGTTCACATTACAAGATTTGGAAAATCTTGGGATGTGACACATAGTGCCTAATATCTCTATTAGTTCTATTTGAATTTGTTGCAACTTGTTGTGCTTAATGCTTGTCACTGGGGCCCGAGTTCCATGATCTCAGATCTGAACTTATTATTGAATCATTATGATAGTATTGTTTGTGATCTTATCTGCAAGTTGTGTACACATATCATTGTCCGGATCCAAAGGCCCCAAAGTGACAATAATTGGGACAACCTGAGGGGATGGCTGTGGTGTGAAGATCACATGTGTTCACGGAGTGTTAATGCTTTGCTCTGGTGCTCTATTAAAAGGAGCACCTTAATTTCCAGTAGTTCCCTAGAGGCCCCGCTGCCACAGGCTGGCTGGACAGAAGATGTTGCAAGTTCTCATTGCGAGCACGTATGACTATATTTGGAGCACATGCCTAGGATTGTTTAGTACTTGGATGCTTGTTATTATTTATCTGCAATGCCCTAGATCTTGAAGTTGCATGTTTAGACTCGTCCATGCAATGCCCGTCCATCCATCCCTATGTCTACCGCACTCGAATCCTACTGTTACCGTTACTGTTACTATTGCTACTATTCCACTGTTGCTGTTATTGTTGTTGTTGCTGTTACTATTGTTGTTGCTGTTGCTGTTGCTGTTGCTTTGATGTTGCTACTACTAAACTGTTGCTACTGATAAACTTCTGTGAGCAAGAACTATTTCCAGGTGCAGCTGAACTGAGAACTCAGTTGTTAAGGCTTGCAAGTATTATTTGGCTCCCCTTGTGTCGAATCAATAAATTGGATAATACTACCCGCGAAGACTGTTGCGATCCCCTACACTTGTGGATCATCAAGGCTATTTTCTGGCACCGTTGCCGGGGAGCATAGCTTTATTTGTAAGTTCACTTGGATCTATTATTGTTCACAGCTACTCCTTTCATCATGGGGAAGTCTCGTGATGGAAAGTTTCCAATTTTACCATCCACTACAAGAAGAGGTACAGTCCTAAACACCTCTGTTGCTCTTGATTCACCGTCGGTTATAAGTAAGCTTGTCACACCACCACCACATACAAATGCTACACACACAACTACTACTGTTGAATCTGAAACTGCTTTTGATGCTCATGATGCTACTTCTACTGTGTTTGATGCGAGTGGTTCATTAGGTCCTTTTCTAGATGCTACTATGGCTACTCTAGGAAATACCAAAACTCCTAGTGAAGACATTGTTACACCTGTTAGCTCACTTGAGGCTAGTGAGAGTTATGATATTAATGATGGTTACATTGAGTTCACTAATGAATTTGTTGAAGAGTGCCGAAACACACATGGTACTAGTGCTATGAAGAGTCTCCTTGCTAGACGTACTATTATGCCTAAGTTGTCCTCTGATCCCAAGTTTGCCACTTCTCCCATAGATATTAAAGATGAAGATTATGATTTCTCTCTTGATTTATCTTATTTAGATATTGTTGAGAAAGAACCTTTCTGTTGGACTAAAAATGAGAGTGTTGTGGCTCATATGAATGAGCTTTCTACTATGAGTGCTTTGTTCTCTGATGATTTTAAGATGCGCAAGTACTTTGTTACTAAGATCTTCCCTTTTTCACTAAAAGGAGAAGCTAGGGCTTAGTTTAATAGATTACCTCTTGGTTCCATTGATAGCCCTGATTGCTTGATTTCTTCTTTCTTCCATAAGTATTTTCCTCCCAGTGCTAGACATGCTGCTTTGAAGAGACTTTTTGATTTTAAACAGGGAGAAGAAGAGAAATTGCCTGAGTCATGGACAAGGTTCTGTGCCTTGATTCATGCATATCCTAGATGTCCATTGCCTAAGAATAAGCTTCTTGATATTTATTATAATGGACTAACTGATGATTCTAGGACATACCTAGATAGCTTTGCTGATTGTGTTTTCAGGAAAAGGACTCCTACAGATGCTGAAGAATTAATGACCAAGATAAGCAAGAATTATGATGATTGGACTTCAACTGAGGTAAATACACCTGAGCCTATTACTCATGAACCAGTTATGCCTGAACCAGTTTCAACACCAACAACAAAGAAGAGGGGAGTTATTGCATTAAATGATGAAGTGATGAAGGAAGCTAAGAAGTGTCTAAAGGAGAAAGGTATTAGAGCTGAAGATGTGAAGAATCTACCTCCTATAGAAGAATTATGTAAGCCAACTCCCCACTCATATACTATTGAGGTACACTCTCTCCAATTTAATGAAGGTGATATTCCTTATGGTAAGCCTCCTGATCAATGCTTAGAGGAACTTGACACATTTATTGTTAAACAAGGTAATTTTAATAAACAAGTTCAAAATCATTTATTGGAAAACTCTAGAGCTATCCATGAGTTGAAAGATATCATGGAAAGAACTTCTAATGATATTAAAATGCTTTGTAAACACTTTAAAATGGTTCAAACTCAACTTCATCAACTTTCTAAGGTACAAAAGGATATGCTAGTTAATGCTTCAGGAAATAAACATGCTAATGGAATTAGAACTAGGAGTGGTGCAGGTACTCAAGATCCTTTATATCCTGAAGGACACCCAAAAAAATAGAGCAGGATTCCCAACAAGGTGAAGATAGTGGTAGTCCTCGTAAGAGAAAGAAAAAGAAACATAAAGTAGTTGAGGAACCACTTGAACCTGCTGTAGATCCTAATAGTATATCTGTCTCTGATGCTAAAATTGAGAGTGGTAATAATAATGATGCTCTTGATAAGGAGGAAGGTGAGGAAGAACCTGAGAAGCACACTAAGAACACTAGGTACACAAAGGAAGATTTTATTGCTAATAAACATGGTAAAGAGAGAAAACCTTGGGTGCAGATACCTATGCCTTTTCTAGGTAAGAAACACAAGTCAAAGGAGGAAGAACACTACAACAACTTTTGTGAGTGGATGAAGCCTTTATTTTTGCAAATTCCTTTGACTGATGCTATTAAGTTGCCTCCTTATTCAAAGTATATGAAGGATATTGTCTCTAATAAAAGGAAGATTCCTAATGAGGAGATTTCTACTTTGCTTGCTAATTACTCCTTCAATGTTAAGGTTCCAAAGAAACTTGGTGATCCAGGTATACCAACTATTCCTTGCTCTATTAAGAACAATTATGTTAGAACTACTTTATGTGATTTGGGAGATGGAGTTAGTGTTATGCCTTTTTCTCTCTACAAGAGGCTCCAGCTAGAAAAGTTGATACCAACTAATATATCTTTGCAAATGGCTGATAAGTCAACTACTATTCTTGTTGGTATATGTGAGGATGTTCCTATTTAAGTGGCTCATAATTGCTTGGTTTTAACTAATTTTGTTGTGCTTGAAATGCCTGAAGATGATAATATGTCTATTATTCTTGGGAGACCTTTTCTTAATACTGCAGGTAAAGTCATTAATTGCAATCAAGGAAAAGTAACATTCAATATTAATGAAAAAGAGCACACTGTCTATTTCCCCAAGAAGGTTGTTATAAGCTATTTCCTAAATCCCATTGAAAATATTGAGAGCATCAAGGTTGGAGAAATATATTGTCCCATTCCACAAGAAAATTTTGAAACTATTATGATTGGGACCATTGCTATCAAGTATGAGGTAACATAATCACCTTGTGGAATGCAAAGTTTTGTTTCATATAAGATTGTTTTGATAACAAGACTTGATCAACCTTGTTAACAAAAAGGATTTTTATGAACAAAATAATGTTTTCACTGTGGTTATTCTTGCTTTCTTTTACTTTTCTCCTTCCTAGTCTTTGCCTTTCTTTTGCTAGCTTTGATTTTTCTAGTTGTTGGCTTGTTAGAGTGTCTTATAACTTCTGTAGTTTGGCTTTTGGTTTGCTTTTGCTTCTTCTAAAAAACTGTTTCTGCGAGAATCAATTTTCATATCCTGAAAATTGGTCAAAAATAAAGTTTCCCGAAAAATCCCAGAAAATTTAAAATATTTTTTCCTCGACAAAAGGGGCAGAGAGGCACCAAAGGTGACCCAGGGGGCCACCCCAGGCCAGGGGCGGATACAAGGGGGGGCCAGCAGGGGTCAGACCCCCCCCCCATCAGATCACCCCCCTAACTATTTGGTCTACCTATTAGTTGTAATCACTCCCTAATCAACGCTGATTTTTATTGAGGATAAGTAATCAACACTGATAGTCATTGCATTTGGTACTTAAGGCCCATACCAGCTAAGCTATTCACGTGTATTTGAAAGCACCGAAGCCCACCAAGCAGCCCAGCTAGTTATTTTTCCGAGACTTTCGTTCTGTTTACCCATGACGAGCGAAGAACCCCCATTGGATCGCGCCCCTAACCCTAAATCTGATTGCCAATGAAGAGAATAAATCTGATTCGTCTCTCCCGATTGATCTACCATGGATCCTGCCACTGCTTACAGACTACACCAAACACCAGTCGCTACCAGAACAAAACAAGGAGTATAGCAATGTCATTCTCCTAGCTAGTCGTTGTGTTGATATATACTTGGATGGTTGGATTACTGTTGTTCATGCCAGCAGCAGACTGCTACGGTGTCGCACCATCATCGACCTCAATCTGGAGGTATGCTTTGTATCAGTATGCCACATATATATTTGTTCACGTGTTTGTACATTTCGGAGAAGTGCTAAACTAGGCAATAAGCAATGTTTTGTCGTTCAGATTTGGTAGAACTGGTAGAACAAAATCCAACAATTTTATATTTAACATGTATATAGAAATTCAATTTTATAGAAAATTTTGAAAGCATGTGGGTTATTAGACTCATTGAGGTTCTAAATCTGTAATTTTTCTGCAATTTGAGTGAATCCCGAAGGATATTTGGAAAAGGAAAAGAAAACTCCAAAAACTTGATAGTACAACAAAAAAATTTGTCTCTGCCGATGTCTCGCCCCCTATACCTAAATCCTGGCTCCGCCCCTGTCCCAGGCCACCACACCCCCACCACTGGTGGCGCCTAGGGGGGTTTTGTGGCATCCCGCAAAAACCACTACTAGAAAATCGCGTTGTTTTTGTGCATTGCATCATCATGACCGCATGCTCATGACATCATGCCACATTGCATTTGAGCATCGTCATGTCATCTTGCATTTGTTTGCATAAAACTATCTTCGAAAAATCTATTTTTGTCTTCTGAACGCCCCGTCTTTATTCAAACACGAAAGCCGGGTCTCCGGAATATTTTGTTTTGTCTACCAACAGCTTGCAAAAGCCCCGTTTTAAATAATAAAATATTTAGTTTATTTTTCAGGGGGCATCCGTACCGGGCCGATCCGACCCAGTCGGTCACCCCCAGTACAAAAACTGGACTACCTAAATCTTTTCCTACCCCAACATAATCTACCCACCCTGCCTCCACCTCATCCCACCCAATCGGTGCCCGCCACCTCGCCTTTTCCTCCACTCCATCCACTCAGCTCTTGCCACCTAACCACCCCTGGCCCCACCCCACTCCCACACACACCACACACGCACTCACACACAGCCCCCACCTGCACCCACTCCCCTGGCCCCCGCCTCGGTATCCTACCGCGTGGGCCCCGCCTCGCACTCCCACCTGCCCATCACCCAACCCCGCCAGGACCCACGTCGCCCCACCTGTCCTGGCCACTCCCGTGACCACCTCCCGCGCGACCCCGCTCCTCTCTCGCCCCGGTCCCACCCGCTGCGCCCCGCTCGTGTTGGGCGTTGGCCCAGTCCACCGCGTTTTCCTCCCCCGAGCTTCTCTGTGCCGCCGTCGACGCCATCTTGACCGCCCTCGCCCGTGACCTTCCTCGACGCGCCCCTTCCTCCATGGCCGTGGATCCCCGCCTCCCTGCATCTCGCCTTCCTCCCTAGAGCCATCGCGCGCCTTCCTCTTCGTCGCATCCAGCCGAGCGCCGCCGCTCCCGAGAAGGGCCCCGACCCCGCCGCCTCGAGGCCATCTCAGCCCGCTCGCCCGAACCGTCGCCGCCCTTCCTCCAGCGCCGGTTGTCCCTTCTGCAACGCGCCAGCACCGCCATCCTCGCGCTCGCCCGCATCTCCTCTCCTCCGGTCGCCAATCCCCGCCGTCGGCCGCCTCCCCGTCCCCAAGATCCTCGTGGCCTCGCTTGAGCTGCAAGCAGCCGCGGCCCTCGCCTCGTCTTGCCCAGCGCCGGTGGTCCCCTCGCCCCTCCCTGCGCATCCCGGCGACCGCCACGGCCGCCTCCCGTCCCTGCCGACCTCGATCTGCCACCGCGAGTGACCTCCCCCTCTGCCGGCCTCCTCGTTGCCTTCTGCCTGCCCTCGCCCTCGACCCCACGATCCCCTGCGGCACCGGCAGCTTCCGTCAAGGACGACACCCCCTTGGAGCCTCGACCGTGGGCTGGAGTTCGCGCTCCCTGTCTCTCGGGCGATGTCGCCTTCCTGCAGGTCTCCATGCGCGCCTGCGACCTCTGCGCGTGTTCGGTTTACCATGAGGTTACCACGTTGTTGCTGTTGATGGGTATCGTGTTGTACTAGTGACCCTGCTCAGGTGTACTTGTGTCGATGACCCGTCCAGACCAAGGCCAAGTTCTTCCGTTTGACAAGCGCGACAAGTCGGACAAGACCATCGGTGTTGAACAAGTCTTCACCACGCTGAACCTAGTGAAAATACAAGTCCATCCTCGACACCGATAATTGAAGTTAACCGCCAGGGTCTTCATCGCGGAACGCCATGATCACCTTCACGGACAACCGAAGCCGAGAACCCCGACAAGATCTTCCGAGTGCCAACGGCGCGGACGAACGGTACCCCTAGGCCGCCAACATGGTGCGACATGCACTTCTACCGGAGCAGAAGCCCGCGGAACCCTGACGCCGTCGACACGGAACCCCGAGCTCGCCATCACGGACATGTGGCGCCACACCCCAAGATCTCCAATAAGGAACACCAAGTCCTTCTTCCCGGCACGCCAAGTTCTTCCTCTCGTACCCGAAGACGCCGAAACCCGGACGCCAAGATCTCCGCCGTGAGACGACAAGAGCGACGACATGGCCCGACGACCGCGGATGCGACAAGATCGTCTCTCGGACGCCAAGTTCTTCGACCCCGGGGACCGATCCATCGGAACGCCAAGCCCTTCTTTCGAACCCGAGTTCTTCGTCATAGGCGTCAAGATCTTCTTCCCGGACTCGAAGACCCCGGTACCCGATCCACTCAAGTCCGCCGTCGACGGCAAGATCGACACCGACCAGGGCGAATCCGATGCCCCCGACGCCAAACCAAGTCCTTCTTTTCGGATGCGACAAGATCTACCTCCGTTATCTGAGAACGATACCGCCGAGACCGAACCCCAGATCCGGACCCTGAGAACCGACCCTGAACCCCTCGGAGCCCAAGTTCGCCGAAACCTTATGTGATTCCCTATCCGAGACCCCATTATTTTTATAATATGATATTATCAACTGATGCATGTTAAATTGTTCATGCATGCATACTTGTCTGTGGTTTGGGGGCATTATGCAAATTCATCTCATAATTAAATATGGAGTCTATATGCCGGATATCTTTGTCTTATTCCGGACTCCAATTAAATTGGCATAGCGAACCGAAGCCATGTTTTGTCTTGCTAATCCAACATTTAATTTGCGGGGTAGATAAATAACTTGAACCGTTTAATTAAATGTCGGGACCCCGGTTCCGCTTAATATTGCCTAATTGCATCGCATCTTGCCATGTCATACATCATACATGCATCATGCCCGATCTTTTACCGTAGTATTAAATATTGCATCCGGTGTTTCTTCTAGTGTTTTGCTTCTTCGTGGATTAGGCCGATGAGTTGATGCGAGTGTCGACCCGATCTTCGGATGAACCTTCGGCAATGTTTTCCAGGCGAGCATCTCCCCCTTTCTACCTATCTTACTTTTATAGTATTTATTTCCTCCTGTTGATCTATTGCTATCTGTGTTGCGATGCTATAGTTTTCGTGCCCGTGATATCCCTTGCAGCCTTATATTGCCTTGGACACATCCTATTACCTGTTGATTGGTAGATAGTTGGACTTGCACGTCGTAGTCGCTTGCTCAAGTGCTGTTGCGTGTCGTCCAGTACCACAGTTGTTGGAGTATTGCCGCCTGTTTAATGTTGGAGATGATCATGGCTTTAATTATTGTTTAATAACTAAAAATGAAAGTAGGTAAATGCAGAGGCACAGGTGGGCAATAGATGTTATTTGGTTGTTAACCGTCCACTTGTGTCCCGTAGGACCCCGAGTTCTTGACACCTGTTCCGAGATTGAGCGCGCTAACCACAGGTGGGGTGTGTGGGCACCCCCATCGATTAGTACCTGATTTCAAAGTATTGTACTGGGGGCCACAAAGTAGTTTGGAGATTTATTACTATTCTGTACTTATGCCATGCTTTACTGCTTAATTTAAATTGTGCGATGTACTGCACCTGTACTGTTTAGGGAAGCGGAGTGTTTTCGCGGTATCGACAAGCCCGGTCACACTTTCGGGTTCCCAGTCGTTTACAGCCATTGACGCAAACCCTGAGTCCGTCTTGGAGACCGGCCGACTTCGTTGCGGGTAGCTTAGTGGGGTGGCCCCCATGTACTTGCTTTGGGTCTGGGAAACGTCATGACTTAGGCCCCGCCGACATACCGATGGGTGTATGTTAACTGATCTGGCAGAAAGGGTCGAAGTGCGTGTGGATACTTTGGTGCACCCCTACAGGGTTAAATCTTTTCGAAAAGCCGTGTCCGCGGTTATGGATGACTTGGAGCACAGTTCTCGATCATAGACAACTATAACTAAAGTTTACTGTTATAATTTGACTTGTATCCGATATGACTAGTAATCAGCTCCACCACAACGGAATGGCGAAATAAAAGTACCAACAACTGCTGGGTTTGGGATATCTCATGCTAATCGTATCTGACTAGTAAGTGTTGCAACTACAACTGAATGGTTAACTAAAACTGCCCACTGCTTATTATATCAGGAGGACTCATGCTATCTATAATTGACTAGTAATTACCGCAACTATAACGGAATGAATAAAACTGCTAACTGTGTGAGTTCCTCGGTTGACTTCCTCGTTTGGTCTCGAGGGGGAAATACCAGGATGGGTATGTTTGGTGGTAGTATCAGGTTGGTTCCGAATAGGTCTTTCTTACCCCTCTCTGATAGCCGCTATTTGTACCGAGTCTCTATAGGTTGTTTAGTGCATGCCGCGCTGCCGCTTCAGTCCACCATACCTATGTAGGCGAGGACCGCCGAATTCTAGTCTCGCCGTGTACTGGCCTCAGTACTGACGCTCCTCTTTTTCCTTTGCCCTTTGTCGGCACCCCTTTTGTTTTAGCAGGTCTCGACGTCGTTAGCAGGGTTACCCTTCCGGCTTGGCCTGGGCAGGGTTATGGACGTCATTGGTTATTCTTCAGGGCTCTTAGCCCCATTTGCATCTTGTCCGTAGTCGGACGCTCTATCATTTTCAAGGTGATTTGGATCTTTGTATATTATATCTGTATTCTTGACTCTTTGAGTCGCTGTTGTATATATATGTTTGTGGGTTCCATCGAGGACTATTGTGTAATGATATTACTTCGTTTTCCACCCGCACGCAAGTGCCTGGTGGGCACCTTTGAATCGTTTCTATGCGGGTTTTGGCGGAGAGCGCTGAAACTTGCATAGGGCCGATTCTGAGGGTGTTACAGGTTTGCCCCACCTGGGCCCCTCCAGGCTGCCTCCTCAAAGCCACCTTCTTTGTCTCTCCCGAAAAACATCGGAAAACTTTCTCAAGATCGAGTTCTTGCTGTTCTTGCTCACGATTTTTGGAGGGATTGCTCCTTGGTATATGCCTCCTCCACTTGTCCAATTAGATTTGTGATTGGTAGATTGTATCTTGAGTATTTTGCTGCTATAGGTGACAGGTTGTTTGAGCTTGCATGCTTGTTCTATGCTTAGAAACTTTGTTTTGATGCATGTGTAGTACTCTAGCAAGTTCCTATAGTAGTTGCTTATCATTTATCAACTTAGAAATCACTTGGTTTGATGGTTGTCTAAAAATTTCAGCAAAGTGAAGCCATGGACCACCACGCATTTGGTGATATATTTGAGAGTGATGCACCTAGAAGGGCAAGGCTTCCAAGGTCATCTACCAGTACTAGACCCTCATACAATGAGGATCTCATTACTCCGCGATTTGGTGACAAGGAAGATGAAGGGGATGCGCACCCCTCCACCTTTCCTTGCCAAGCTTTCTTGCTAGCTGCTGGGATTCTTAACGATTTCATGACTTTGATTGAGAGGGCTGGTCTAAAAAGTTTCATGCAGGATGAGAGTGCACAATATGCTGTGCTTACTAAAACATTTGTGGAAAGTTTCTGATGTACTAACAGCATGTTCAAGACCTCTGTGTCTTTCAAAATTTATGACAGGGCTCATTCAATGTCTTTGAAGAAATTTTGCAAGGCCCTGGGACTTGGTATAGCTGGGTCATCAAAGAAGATTCCAGCTCTTCTCGTTAATTTGTTGGAGCTTTACCGAGGAATAACCAATGATGATGACCGCAAAGCTCAATGAGGGAAGATAAAGAATATTCAACTTCCAGCCATCAGGTACTTTGCCTACTATCTTACCACCAGTGTTCTTGGTAAAGAGAACACTAGTAATATCTCCAACTATCAATTGGCATTCTTAGCCGCTGCACTCTACGGTGAGGATAAGTATAATCTTGGTTTCCTCATTGCTCGTTGTTTAGTTGATAAGGGACCCATTTATAGGGGAATTATTGCTACTCGTATTGCTGCTACCTTGGACATTGTTGTTGATCCACATGATATAGTTTTGGCTCCTCTGAGGCTTGATCTTGCTGCCATGAAGGCGCACCACTTTGTCACCACTAGCTCTACTCTTGAGAACTTGGTTTATATAATGTTGTTTACTGACGGGGAAGAGAGAGAGAGAGATCCCTCTACCCCAAACCAATTTGTTTAGTATTTCTCAGGGACCTTGGTCACGCTCGAAGGCAGAGATGGACGAAAACCTGCGTTCTCTTAACTTCCATGGGCGCTATCAGGAGGAAGCACCCTCATATGACCCTGCAGTACACTATACAGGGGAGGCCTCGAGCTCGTACCAGGACGAGGGAGCCTCCTCGACATACTATGGAGGTGCATCTACTTGGGCACCATGGGATTGAGCCCCACTTAGGCCAAAAGCCTAAGCTTGGGGGGAGGTATACCGACATCACATTCATCGTTATATCATGTTCGGTTAGTTCTTTGTATATCCATCGTTTCGCTTTCTTTTTGGTTCTTGTTGCTTCTTTCTCAAAAAACACAAATATACCAAAAATATTTTCGTTGTTTCTCTTGGTTTGTTTCTTTGTTTCTTTGCTTTGGTTTGCTTTAAAAGAAAAATCCAAAAAGATTTTGCTTTGTTTGTTTTGCTTTGTTTTTGTTTGGTTTTTCTTTGTTTGCTTGTTTCTAAAAAAATCGAAAACACCAAAAATATTTGTTGTTCTTCTTTGGTTTTGTGAGTTCTTTGCAGGGTTCAGCCGTCCTCAGTGGATTTTGGTTTCATGTTAACATTGAAGTCACACAAGTGAAGGGCAATAATGAAGATTAAGCAACTCGAGGTGTGGTAAGAGGCTAGTAACAAACTCTATTTGTTTCATTTTTGTACATATACTCATCATTGTGAGCATACTTAGCCTGTTTGTGTAAGGTGTATGTCATTATGGATGCTTAGTAGTTCTTGCTTGTCTATGATTAGCTCCAGCTTGCTAATAGTTTGTAGCATGTCATATGAATGTTTGCTTGCATTGTTTTATTCATACTTTGGTATGATATTGTGGTATCCTCCTTTGACTGTTCATGTGAATCAACTTGGCACATGCTCACGCATGCATATGACTAATCAATAGTCAGTAAGCCTCGATGGTTTATTTTGCCTCAGAGTTATTGTATCACTTTCATGCCATAATTAGTCATGTTTTGTTGCAAGCATGATTATGACAGTTATTGCTCTCTCGTTTGTCGTTCCCTCTCCATTGCTAGCCTTCACTTGCACTGAGTATGTGCTTTACCTGTGCTTCCAACTCCTCAAAACCAACATTGCCAGTTGTGTCCACCATACCTACCTATTAGCATTGTTTGCTATTTCAGTGCATATTCAATATGCCTTGTTTTCTTCCAAATAAAATGTTTGTCTGTTTTGATAAAGTTAGTTAGTAAAGCTCTCACGAACTTGAAGGCACACTTTATTCCTTGCGCTTAATAATCTTGAACCATTGTGACTAGTCCATGAAAGTTATATGCTTGCTTATTATATGCTGGGAGTCAGCAGAACCATGCTGTCACGGGGAACGCTTTCAACACCTGTTGGATATCTCATTCAGTTGATTCTTTGCTCTTTTGTTTATGGATGACGACGATGTGAAATAAAAGGGGAGGTTGTGAGTTCATGGATTTTATACATTGTGTTAGAGAAACGCCTGGGCCGCTAGCCTAAGCCATGCCTAATCATGGTGGAAACTTGTAGCATCACTGTAATGAGCATCTATGAAGCATCCTCAATAAAAAGCTATGCGTATGGTAAATCAAAAGATTGTTGAGATGCTCATTGTCTACTTGCCTTGTCATTTTGGTTATGGGAAAGCTCCTGTACCATATGCAAGGGGTACCCCATTAGCGATTCTCGATGATATGCATGTATTTACAATCAAAAGAACTTTCAGGTGACCAAAGTTGAGTAGCATGCGGAGCGGCCCTCATACTCAAGGGACTTGGGATTTCTAGTCTATGATCTGTCAGGTTCATGCCTCTAGTTTCCAAGGGAAGTGACAGAAATCTCTTCGGTTGTAGATGTGCTGTTGCTACTAGGGAGAAAACAACGGTCTCTTGTTCATGGAACAAGTGGATTGTTTACCTTACACACTTTGCTTAAAGCAGTTGTCTGTTGCTTGCAACTTAATACTGGAGGGGGTTCAGATGATAATCTGAAGGTGGACTTCTAGTCATAGATGCAGTTGGATGGCGGTCTATGTATATTGTTGTATTGCCCAATCGAATCTCATAGGATCTTTTTGACTAGTATTGAATTGGTATGCCTTGCTCAGTTCCTGTCAATTGCCCTGCTGTAATTTGTTTTCCCTTCATGCCATGTTGTTTATCTAAGGAGAGCACCTCTAGTGAACTATGGATCCCGGTCCAATCTTTACCATTGATACATCTTCCACTGTTACTTGTTTACTTGCTGCAAACCATTACCTTCCACACTATACGTTTAATCCTTTGTTACAGCAAACCGGTGAGCTTGACAACCTCATTGTTTGTTGGGGGAAAGTCTTGAGTTTGTGTTGTGCAGGTCTCCGCGTTGCTTGCAACACCTGTGTGACGTTTCCTTCCTCCTACTGGTTCGATAACCTCTGTTTCTTACTGAGGGAAAACTTGCTGCTGTACTGCTTCACACCTTGCTCTTGGGGTTCCCAACAGACTTGTCGTTAAGGAGTCATCATCAAGCTTTTTCTGGCACCGTTGCCGGGGCGGCTAAGGACGTCTTCACTAGGGGAGTCCTTCACTTCCTTTCTCTTTACTTTGTTTTTAGTTTGATTTGTTCCTTTTTCTTGGTTTTGTTTGCCTCTTTTCAAAAACCCAAAAAAAATAGTCTAGTTTGGTTTGCTTGCTTTATTCAAAAACTCAAAAAAATTAGTTCCTGCCCTAGTTGCTACCATGTCTGGTTTGGGGCCAATCTCTATTACACCTTTGTAAGAGATCTTTACTTTTAAGCAAAAAAGTAAAGAGAGTTTTAAAGATTCTTGGTCTAGAATCACTACTTTACAAAGGGAAAATGAGCCTAAGATGAGTCTTAGCATGGTTGTCAATAGTTTCTACCGCGGTATTGCTCTTCGTTATAGATATGCTTTGGATGCTGTGGCTAAAAAAGATATTTTTCAATGTACTGAGGATGAAGCTTTTGATGCCATAAAGAAGTTGATTGCAATTTATGATACACCTGGCAAGTATGATTCCTCATTCACAAATATTTTTGCTAGGTTGAACACTCTTGAGACCAGTATTGCTGTTATGAATAGTTGCCATCACACGCTTAGGGCTTACCATGATTATGTTCCCATAAATTCTGAGCCTTCAAAGTGGTTTCCCACAATCAAACTCTCTATAAATACTACACTTTTTGATGCTCGCTGTGATATCATGTCTAAATTTTGTCTCATGCCTAAAGATATTTATGATTCTTTGAGTCTTTGGGAGATTTATGAAGGAGGAGAGGAAATCTCTCTTACTAATAATGCCACCTTATTACCCATTGGAATAGATAAAGGTGTGTTTACAGAAATCTCAGGGAAAATGGTGTCTACTGATTATTTGGTTATTGAATGTGTAGGCAAATGACAAATTACACTTGGAAGATCCCTACTGAAACACCTTGGAGCAATAATAGATGTGGGAAAGGGCATTATGCACTTTGCTCCTCTGGTAAGCAATCATATCTTCTCTAAAGAGAAGAAGAAATATAATAAAGGAAAGAACAAGAGGGGTAATACTTCATTTGAAAATACTTGATTCTTCTTGCTTCTTGTGCCTAACTTAAAGGCGTTAAAGAAAAGTACTTGTTGGGAGATAACCAAAGAGTTCCCTTGAGTCTTTGAAGTTATTACTTCAGTAATGACCTTTCCTTATCCTTTTTGTTTGTTTTTTGTGCCAAGAATAACCTCTAATGAGAGGGAAGTAAGATTTGGGGAGTTGCTGCCCCGAAACATATTTCTGTCCTCCACCAAAAAATATGTGAGGAGTCTTTGTAATTCGGATTGAGCTGAAAATTTACGAATAAATCCCCTAGTATGTTAGCTAAATTTCGTTAGTTCAACACTTTTTTATTTGCGCAACAGAAGATTTTAGAAAAAATCAGTCTATTTTGACAGATTTCTGCTATTATTTGCATTTGCTTCTTATTGATTCCTTTTTGAGTTCCCTTTAGGTGAATTGAGATTTTTGAAGGAGTTGCTACAATAGCTTGTGTTTTTAGTGAAAAGCCTTGCTGTTACAAAGCTTTGCCAGAGGTCTAATATCTTTTGAATAAACTAATGTTGCTAATGAAGATTGTGTGAAGTTTTGTATGAAGGAAAAATTTTAGGTGTAGAGAGAGAATGATGTAATAAGATGAAGAATGGAAAAAGCTCAAGCTTGGAGATGCCACTCCGGTGTCACCCCAATAAATATCCAAGAGGTACAATCGTCAAAGCTTGGGGATGCCCAAGGCATCCCCTTCTTCATCAATAAAAAGCTCAGGTCTGTCTAGACACTTCGTTTTTATTGTTTCATGCATAGTTGTGTTGTCTGGTTTGCTTAGTTTTTTTAGTTTGCTTGAATAAAGTAGTTTGGACCCCCGTTCTCGCTGTGTTGTTTGCAAATAAGTTGCTTGGTGTTGGAAAGGAGTAGTAAGTTCTTGATTGTAAGTGCAAAAGGAGCTTGTAATGACTGTGACTTAGACTTTAGCATGACATGCTAGGTGTTGTTTTGACCTTATGCTTAGTGATTATTGTTGTAGCATGTCTTATTCAAAACAATTGGGATTGCTTAGTGTGCCTTGAAGAAATTATGCATTGTTTTAGCATGCAAAATCATAGTATTGTGGTATTCTCCTTTGATGTTTTGCTTGGGTTGACTTGGCACATGCTCACACCATGTTATGACTATTACAAGTCACCATAGCCTCTATGATCATTTAGTCCTTGACTTGTAGTACCACTCTTTGCTTTGATAAGTAATGCTTTGTTGCACTGCATGATTATGGCCATTATTGCTCTCTTAGTTGGTTGCTCCCAGTCTTTTGCTAACCTCCACTTGTATGAGTAAGCTCTAATCATGCTTCCAACTCCCAAGAAACCAAGTTTTTCCAAAGTGTCCACTATAAATTCCTATGCATGGTGTGTTACACCATTCCAAGTATATTCTTGTTTTCAGTTACTTCCAATTTAAAACTATTTTGTTATGTGAAAACTTAGTGATTAAAGCTCTCACAAACTTGATGGCACACTTTATATTCTTTGCCCCTGATAAACTTTAACCATTGTGTCTTCTATGTTGTATATGCTTGCACTTATATGTTGGAATTAGCAGAACCGTGCTGTCACGGGGAACGTTTTCAACATTGCACTTGTACTTTGTACTCAGTTGATATCATGCTCTTTTGTCTATGGATGTCACCGGTGTGAAATAAAGAGGGAACTTGTAAGTCCATGGAGTTTGTATTTTGTGTTAGAGAAATGCCTGGGCCGCTAGCCTAAGCCATGCCTAATCATGGTGGAAACTTGCAGCATCACCATAGTGAGCTATCTATGAAGCATCCTCAATAAAAAGCTATGCATATGGTAAATAAAAAGATCACGGAGATGCTCATTGTCTGCTTGCCTTGTCATTTTGGTTATGGGATAGCTCCTGTACCATGTGCAAGGGGTACCCCGTTGGCGGTTCTCTATGATATGCAAATACTTACAATGACAAGAACTTGCAGGTGACCAAAGTTGAGTCGCATGAGGTGTGGCCCTCGTATTCAAGGGACTTGAGATTGCCAACTTATACTTCGTCAAGCATATATTCCATCTTTGTTCACTTTAACCTTAATCACTTCAAGATGCTTATGATAGGGGCAATGAGGGCAGAAAGATAACAAGTACCATAATTTTTGGAAGCTCTTTGTAAGGTCCCCAACCTTTAATAAGATTGAGCCCCCTGTGTTTACAATGCTAGTCCCTGGATCAAAAGCTAGCACCCACAGTTTAGATGTAATATCAAGAAACAAAGGTCATAATACAACTTTATAACCAGGAATAACATAATTTTATTACATCAATACATAGCTCATTAGGCTATTACATTACATTGCAGCGGAATATCTATAGTCATGGGTCCTTCATCTTCAAAGTGCCACAGGCAGATGTTGGTTGTAGACTTTGTAATCCTAATCAATCAATCTTCACTAAATCAATCAAACCTGCAACATCATAAGTTACAGCCACAAGGGTCAATACATTGGAATAGTATTGGCAAGTGATACCTTAGTATATTTTAAGTGGACTATAATACTATATGCATTTGGCTGGTGGAGCTTAGGCTTGCATTGCTCAAAATAGATTTTTCCTTAACTTTTGAAAACACTAAGTTTTTGCTTGGCACAAAACACCCAAGGCATCTATCAATCAAAGACTCCAGATCCACTCAGGGCATCTACCAATCAATGACTGAAGATCCTTTTAACCCTTGTTCACCCACAAGTTTTATTTAGAAATTGGAGTGATGAGATTCTTGAAGTTTCCATGTCTTGATGCTCAAATTGTCCTTTACCAGGGACATGGCTAAGTACTTAGTTTTTTTTACACTCTGCAGAGGTGGTGCACTTTCCCCACAAGACTTGGTTTCCCAAGACAAGATCCTTCAGTAGCCTTTCCTTAGTCAAATGGACGCGCTCCAACCTATCATTCCCTCTACCACCCTCTGTCCAAGAGACTAAGTTCTAGCATCCTAAGATCATGGCAGAGCCCATATTGCCAAGTGGTTGCACTTGAAGCTTCTCAACATTTGACATCTCAAATCTCTTTGTTTCCTGGGTGGCCATCCACAAGTGTGATACACTAGGGTAGTCCATTTAATGGGCCCTGAGTAACCACTCAACATAAACCATTCCTTCCATTTCCACCCAGGTGATTCATTAACTTAGTTGTTTTTGTTAAATAAAAACACAAGTCCTCAGACTTAGAATATTTTTCCATAGTGTGAATATATAAACCACCCTTGTTTTCTAGTAGCTAGGCTAAGCATGATAGTAATAGGAATCTTGACTTAGGAAATTTTCACTAAGGTTTCACCTAATAGGTTTTCCCATAGCATAGTTTATACTTAGCAAAAATCCATGCAAGTCCTATACTTGGAAAAAATAATACTAATGCATAGATAAAATATAGGAATGGAATATTCATGATGATATCACTTGCCTTTTTGGTAGAGGGTATAGGTTCACTCCTTGGTCTTGCTAGTCTCACACTTCACTACAAGTCAATCAAGCAAACATAATTCAATTCACATTCCAAACCAAAGTCAAACAAACAACACACAAAACAACAAAGTCAAAGAAATGCATGCAAGCATGCCAAGCTTTGCTTTGTTTGAAAAAAAAGTGGTTCCTAATGGGTCATAGGCATTGGAATACACCTAAAGGTCATTTTGTCAAGTGGCAAAAGTCACTTGCAAAGGTTTCACTTCAAAACCATTTTCAAACAAGGCACCTATTTGGTCATTTTATGTGGTGAAGAAATGTTTTTCCTAAGGCCTTAACCTATAGGGTTCACCAAATGAGTTGCTATTGCAAAACTTGGTGTTTGGGTCAGTAGGTTTGGTCTAAACCATTTTCTCAAAGTTTTCCTTTACAAAAACATTTTCATAAACAAAACTATAGTTTTTAGTTAGCTAGAAATGGACTAAACTAATTAATCCATTCTATTCTTTTCCAAAACAGGGGTTGGTTCCTAGGGTCAGTAAGGTCACAACAAACCAATTGGCAAAGGTTTGATCTCAAAAATCATTTTTAAACAATTTTTCTAATGTTAGCAAGCACACAAAAGAATCTGCAAAGTTAAACAAGCTAACAGATACTATTTTCTAAACTAAGGGCAGGGTTGGCTAGGGCTGGTCTTGCTGAATCCAACGACATCAAATTTGTAAAATTTGGACGTGTGGATCCAAATATACAAGGGTTTGAAGTTTGCAAAAGTTTCTGTTTTCAATTTCTGTTTTAAACCTAACAGGCGACACGCGGCGTGTTTTAATTCGCCCGTACCGGTTCGGCCGGATCGGCAACATGGAACGTTAGATCTAAAGTGGATCGTGCGGCACAGGTTCGTCCTTACCCCTTCGGTTAGTCATTCTATCCAAGCCGGTGGATCTGCATCCTACGGTACCTATCGCTTGGCCAAAAAGCAGCGGCGCTGGCGGCGGCGTCTGGTGGCGGAGCGGTCGGTCGACGACGGTGCCAGCGATACAGGAAGCGAGAGAGGAAAAGGGCATGCTCACCGTGCTCGCAAGATCGTGGGGAAGCTCGAGGTAGTGTCTTCTTATCGAGGGGCGTACTGGAGTGAGCTTGATTGCTCGCCGGAGTTGCTGCGGGCGGCGGTGTTCTTGGGTTGTCGTCGTTGGCGTCGCTGTGGATCACCCCAAGGCACAACAAGGACGCTGTTAGATGCGCAGGACCAAGGCAAGGTTGTGTGCGTGAATGAGAGGGAAAAGGGGCGGCCGGATTCTACCTGTGGGCTTCGCCGGAGAGGAAGACAGACGGTGGCGCTCAGGTTGACGACGAGTCGTCGCTGCAGATCGCCCTAAGGCAAGACAGAAGCAAGTTCAGATGCGCAAGAGTAAGGCGATGATGTGCGCGTGATCTAGGAGGCGTGGGGTGGTCGGTGTTCACCTGGATTACTTGACGGAGCAATGGCAGACGGCGGCGCTCGCTCGGTGTCGTCGTTGTCGACGATCTGGGGCGCTCGGGGACGAGCTGGGGCTACGGAGATGATCGCCAGGAGGTGGGGATCGCGAGAGCACGATCGAGGAGGCAAGGGGCGGTCAGGTTTGGTCGGAATCGGAGATGGGAGCTCGTCAGAGCAGAGGGTGCTCGGGGAGGAATTGAGGGCGGTCTAAGGCGTGCCAGCGCGGGGTGTCAGAGGGGAATTATAGGGGAGACACGGGCGTTTACGTCTGCGTGATCAAGGCGAGGTAAAGGCTCGGCGTTATGACGAATTAAGCCGGAGAAATCAAAGCCTGCAACGGCGACGAGAGGAGGAAGAACTGGTCGCGGGGTGGGGAAGGAGAACAGTGGAAAGGGGGTCCAGCGGTCAGTGGGAATAGAAAGGAGGGGGAGGTCCACTGGTCAGTGTCACTGTGGGTTTAAAACCGCGTGTGAACCGTTTTCTTCGGGGAGACAACTGGCTGGGTGGGGTCGGTTGGTCAGTGGAGTGAGGGAGGGAAAGAGGGTCCACTTGGCAGTGAAAGAAAGGGAGTGGGGGTGGGGTCCAGGTTGTCTGTGACTGAGTGGGTAAGAAACGGGGTGAGAAAAGAATGCTTCGGGGAAAGAGGAGAGGTGGGCTGGAGTTGGGCCTTAGTGGGCTGGGTCTGTTGCACTATTTTTTTTCTGTCTAAATCTTTTTCCTTTTCTAATTCTTTTTCTGTTTTGAATTTCAAACAATTATTCAAGCAATCAAACAAGGTTCAAATCAATTCAAACAATCACTCCTAAATTTGTATTTTGAATTTGGTTCTGTTTAAGACATAATCCAAATCCAAAATGAAATAATATTTTTTATTTATTTTAGGATCCATTTAATAATTAAATAAAATGGATCTTTAGTTATTTAATAAAATAGGGTTTTGATTTATTTAATAAAATTTCCATTTGAAATCCAATTATTTTTCAAAACCAAACCAGAAGGTTTTATTTGAAAAATAAAAGAATACTTGGAAACTTATTTAAATAAATAAATAAGTTTTGGTGTTTAATTAAAATGGGAAAGCCTTTACTTAAATAAAATTGGATATTTAAATCCTTATTATTTTATTTAAATAATCCTTTACTCATTTTAATCAAAGCAAAACCTTTTAATAAAAGATTTCAAAGTAGTAATAAAATACTTGGTGTTCATTTAAAATGGGAAAAGCCTTTTACTTAAATAAAATTGGATATTTAAATCCTTATTATTTTATTTAAATAAACCTTTACTCATTTTATCAAAACAAAATATTTTATTACAAAAGCTTGGCCAAAATTAATTTGGCTCACCTTTTCATTTGAAAACAAAGTCTTTTATTAAAAGATCCAAAATAGTATTTCCAAAACAATTTATTTTCCTTTGATAAATGTTTATCTTTATAAATCCCTTTAGGATTAATTGATCACCAATTGGTATGGGCTTTGGTAAGGGCTTTATTAGCTTTTGGAAATTCAATTTCCTTATCTTATTATATTCACAAGATTTTGTCTATGGTTCCAAACTAAGTGAAACCAATCTCTAAGGTCTTTCTTGATCCTTTGTGGAAATTTGTTGATCAAATTTGGTATGGATCAAATCCATGGATTTGGAGATACTTTGGAAAATGATTTCCTTCCATTAGGGCTTAGGGATTTTGATTTACTTTCCTAGTGTTCAAATTTCCAGATACATTCATTGAGGAATGCATTTCTCTTGATTTGGATTTTTGTTGAATTCAAACTTTAATCAAAGTTTGTTCAGGATGGGATTTCAGGTTTCCTTTTAGAAACAAAAGTTTCTCTTTACCCTGATTTCCAACAAAATTTATTTTGTTTATTTTATTTTTCACATTACAAGATTTGGAAAATCTTGGGATGTGACAGGCTACCACCCTTAAAATAAATCTCGTCCCGAGATTTGGGGAGGCTAGGGTTACAAGCAGGTTCAAAACAACTAGGGTACTACCACCCTTAAAAAATTTTCCAACTAAACTATATCTTGGCTTGCTTGGAATCTTGGAAAACTTCTTCTTGGAAAACTTCTGCATAGTGGCCTTTATTTCCATACTTGACTCATGGGCCAAGGTTGAGTTTCTCCATAGACTTGTTCAACTTGTTCTTCATCTTTTCTGGACAGTTGCTTGCATAGTGTCCTGGGTTCTTGCAATTGTAACATATCAGTTGGCTGATATCTTTCTTTTCCTTTAGTATCATTGCCTCTTATTTATTTCCTTGGTTCTTCTTTTCTGGGCATTCATTGTAATAGTGTCCCATCTCTTTGCAAGTGTAACATTGCTCTTGAGTAATATCCTTCTTGTTTGGGTTGGGGCATTTCTTCCTCTTCTTCTTGGGTTTCTCCAAAGCTAGGGGTTCTTCTAGTTCATGCTCTTCATAAATGGGAGATCTTCCTCTCTTCTTGGGGCATTGATCTTCATGCTCCTTGGGTGCATGATCCTTGTATCCAAAAGTATTGCTAGCTTGGGTTCCTTCTAGAATAACATCTTTGTCATCCTTGTTGTCATTAGCTCTTTGGGAAAAGTTTTCTCTCATGTTGATCATTTGAGTAACCAATCCTTGAATCAATTGGGATTGAAGTTTCAAAATCCTTTGTATGGCAGGGTCTAATCCATTGTTGTTAGCTAAAAGCTGAGTTGTCTCTTGGCTCAACTGGTGTTGGGTTGCTATGAGCTCTTTCATGCTGTCCTCTTGGTTGTTGTTGTTGTTGTCACCATCCTTGATGTTGGAGTTTCTTGGAGAAGTCATCTGTTTGGGTTGAGTTGGGGTTAGCATAGACAAAAGATTTCTAAGGGAATCAATCCTAATCACACACATCACAATTCACACAAGCAATGTGCACGCAATCACAAACAAGCACTCCACTCAAACAACAAGTTTCAAGCACATACTTAGGCAACAAAATAATTTTTGTTACACCACTTAAGTTGGTGTGTTTGTCTTTAACTAAATATGGTGGTCCATCTACATGGTTTACTTGTGATCTTTCCATCCTTCTGGGTTGATTCTTCTTGAATGAGATCTTTGTATCCTTGGAGAATTCTTGTCTCTTGTTCACAAATCTTCAAAGGTGGTGATGGCTTCTTCTAAGTTGTGTTTCCCTAGTCTTCAAGTCTTGAGCAAAATTGAAGATGTTGAAGTCATTAAAGTTGAAGATGTCTTTTGGTCATGGGGTAGGCTTTCCATTAAGTTTGAAGTAGAAGAGAAGTAGAGTTGAAACCAAAATGGTTGAGGAAAGAGTTTACAAGATTGTTTATTGTAAATAAGTTTTGGAATAAGACAACTCCTATTTTTCTAAGGGTTTTTGTCCAATCCTAGGGTTACAAATCCTACAGGCAACACAATGCTCTGATACCATCTGTAAGGTCCCCAACCTTTAATAAGATTGAGCCCCCTGTGTTTACAATGCTAGTCCCTGGATCAAAAGCTAGCACCCACAGTTTAGATGTAATATCAAGAAACAAAGGTCATAATACAACTTTATAACCAGGAATAACATAATTTTATTACATCAATACATAGCTCATTAGGCTATTACATTACATTGCAGCGGAATATCTATAGTCATGGGTCCTTCATCTTCAAAGTGCCACAGGCAGATGTTGGTTGTAGACTTTGTAATCCTAATCAATCAATCTTCACTAAATCAATCAAACCTGCAACATCATAAGTTACAGCCACAAGGGTCAATACATTGGAATAGTATTGGCAAGTGATACCTTAGTATATTTTAAGTGGACTATAATACTATATGCATTTGGCTGGTGGAGCTTAGGCTTGCATTGCTCAAAATAGATTTTTCCTTAACTTTTGAAAACACTAAGTTTTTGCTTGGCACAAAACACCCAAGGCATCTATCAATCAAAGACTCCAGATCCACTCAGGGCATCTACCAATCAATGACTGAAGATCCTTTTAACCCTTGTTCACCCACAAGTTTTATTTAGAAATTGGAGTGATGAGATTCTTGAAGTTTCCATGTCTTGATGCTCAAATTGTCCTTTACCAGGGACATGGCTAAGTACTTAGTTTTTTTTACACTCTGCAGAGGTGGTGCACTTTCCCCACAAGACTTGGTTTCCCAAGACAAGATCCTTCAGTAGCCTTTCCTTAGTCAAATGGACGCGCTCCAACCTATCATTCCCTCTACCACCAACTTTCCAAAAGACCAAGTTCTAGCATCCTAAGATCATGGCAGAGCCCATATTGCCAAGTGGTTGCACTTGAAGCTTCTCAACATTTGACATCTCAAATCTCTTTGTTTCCTGGGTGGCCATCCACAAGTGTGATACACTAGGGTAGTCCATTTAATGGGCCCTGAGTAACCACTCAACATAAACCATTCCTTCCATTTCCACCCAGGTGATTCATTAACTTAGTTGTTTTTGTTAAATAAAAACACAAGTCCTCGGACTTAGAATATTTTTCCATAGTGTGAATATATAAACCACCCTTGTTTTCTAGTAGCTAGGCTAAGCATGATAGTAATAGGAATCTTGACTTAGGAAATTTTCACTAAGGTTTCACCTAATAGGTTTTCCCATAGCATAGTTTATACTTAGCAAAAATCCATGCAAGTCCTATACTTGGAAAAAATAATACTAATGCATAGATAAAATATAGGAATGGAATATTCATGATGATATCACTTGCCTTTTTGGTAGAGGGTATAGGTTCACTCCTTGGTCTTGCTAGTCTCACACTTCACTACAAGTCAATCAAGCAAACATAATTCAATTCACATTCCAAACCAAAGTCAAACAAACAACACACAAAACAACAAAGTCAAAGAAATGCATGCAAGCATGCCAAGCTTTGCTTTGTTTGAAAAAAAAGTGGTTCCTAATGGGTCATAGGCATTGGAATACACCTAAAGGTCATTTTGTCAAGTGGCAAAAGTCACTTGCAAAGGTTTCACTTCAAAACCATTTTCAAACAAGGCACCTATTTGGTCATTTTATGTGGTGAAGAAATGTTTTTCCTAAGGCCTTAACCTATAGGGTTCACCAAATGAGTTGCTATTGCAAAACTTGGTGTTTGGGTCAGTAGGTTTGGTCTAAACCATTTTCTCAAAGTTTTCCTTTACAAAAACATTTTCATAAACAAAACTATAGTTTTTAGTTAGCTAGAAATGGACTAAACTAATTAATCCATTCTATTCTTTTCCAAAACAGGGGTTGGTTCCTAGGGTCAGTAAGGTCACAACAAACCAATTGGCAAAGGTTTGATCTCAAAAATCATTTTTAAACAATTTTTCTAATGTTAGCAAGCACACAAAAGAATCTGCAAAGTTAAACAAGCTAACAGATACTATTTTCTAAACTAAGGGCAGGGTTGGCTAGGGCTGGTCTTGCTGAATCCAACGACATCAAATTTGTAAAATTTGGACGTGTGGATCCAAATATACAAGGGTTTGAAGTTTGCAAAAGTTTATGTTTTCAATTTCTGTTTTAAACCTAACAGGCGACACGCGGCGTGTTTTAATTCGCCCGTACCGGTTCGGCCGGATCGGCAACATGGAACGTTAGATCTAAAGTGGATCGTGCGGCACAGGTTCGTCCTTACCCCTTCGGTTAGTCATTCTATCCAAGCCGGTGGATCTGCATCCTACGGTACCTATCGCTTGGCCAAAAAGCAGCGGCGCTGGCGGCGGCGTCTGGTGGCGGAGCGGTCGGTCGACGACGGTGCCAGCGATACAGGAAGCGAGAGAGGAAAAGGGCATGCTCACCGTGCTCGCAAGATCGTGGGGAAGCTCGAGGTAGTGTCTTCTTATCGAGGGGCGTACTGGAGTGAGCTTGATTGCTCGCCGGAGTTGCTGCGGGCGGCGGTGTTCTTGGGTTGTCGTCGTTGGCATCGCTGTGGATCACCCCAAGGCACAACAAGGACGCTGTTAGATGCGCAGGACCAAGGCAAGGTTGTGTGCGTGAATGAGAGGGAAAAGGGGCGGCCGGATTCTACCTGTGGGCTTCGCCGGAGAGGAAGACAGACGGTGGCGCTCAGGTTGACGACGAGTCGTCGCTGCAGATCGCCCTAAGGCAACACAGAAGCAAGTTCAGATGCGCAAGAGTAAGGCGATGATGTGCGCGTGATCTAGGAGGCGTGGGGTGGTCGGTGTTCACCTGGATTACTTGACGGAGCAATGGCAGACGGCGGCGCTCGCTCGGTGTCGTCGTTGTCGACGATCTGGGGCGCTCGGGGACGAGCTGGGGCTATGGAGATGATCGCCAGGAGGTGGGGATCGCGAGAGCACGGTCGAGGAGGCAAGGGGCGGTCAGGTTTGGTCGGAATCGGAGATGGGAGCTCGTCAGAGCAGAGGGTGCTCGGGGAGGAATTGAGGGCGGTCTAAGGCGTGCCAGCGCGGGGTGTCAGAGGGGAATTATAGGGGAGACACGGGCGTTTACGTCTGCGTGATCAAGGCGAGGTAAAGGCTCGGCGTTATGACGAATTAAGCCGGAGAAATCAAAGCCTGCAACAGCGACGAGAGGAGGAAGAACTGGTCGCGGGGTGGGGAAGGAGAACAGTGGAAAGGGGGTCCAGCGGTCAGTGGGAATAGAAAGGAGGGGGAGGTCCACTGGTCAGTGTCACTGTGGGTTTAAAACCGCGTGTGAATCGTTTTCTTCGGGGAGACAACTGGCTGGGTGGGGTCGGTTGGTCAGTGGAGTGAGGGAGGGAAAGAGGGTCCACTTGGCAGTGAAAGAAAGGGAGTGGGGGTGGGATCCAGGTTGTCTGTGACTGAGTGGGTAAGAAACGGGGTGAGAAAAGAATGCTTCGGGGAAAGAGGAGAGGTGGGCTGGAGTTGGGCCTTAGTGGGCTGGGTCTGTTGCACTATTTTTTTCTGTCTAAATCTTTTTCCTTTTCTAATTCTTTTTCTGTTTTGAATTTCAAACAATTATTCAAGCAATCAAACAAGGTTCAAATCAATTCAAACAATCACTCCTAAATTTGTATTTTGAATTTGGTTCTGTTTAAGACATAATCCAAATCCAAAATGAAATAATATTTTTTATTTATTTTAGGATCCATTTAATAATTAAATAAAATGGATCTTTAGTTATTTAATAAAATAGGGTTTTGATTTATTTAATAAAATTTCCATTTGAAATCCAATTATTTTTCAAAACCAAACCAGAAGGTTTTATTTGAAAAATAAAAGAATACTTGGAAACTTATTTAAATAAATAAATAAGTTTTGGTGTTTAATTAAAATGGGAAAGCCTTTACTTAAATAAAATTGGATATTTAAATCCTTATTATTTTATTTAAATAATCCTTTACTCATTTTAATCAAAGCAAAACCTTTTAATAAAAGATTTCAAAGTAGTAATAAAATACTTGGTGTTCATTTAAAATGGGAAAAGCCTTTTACTTAAATAAAATTGGATATTTAAATCCTTATTATTTTATTTAAATAAACCTTTACTCATTTTATCAAAACAAAATATTTTATTACAAAAGCTTGGCCAAAATTAATTTGGCTCACCTTTTCATTTGAAAACAAAGTCTTTTATTAAAAGATCCAAAATAGTATTTCCAAAACAATTTATTTTCCTTTGATAAATGTTTATCTTTATAAATCCCTTTAGGATTAATTGATCACCAATTGGTATGGGCTTTGGTAAGGGCTTTATTAGCTTTTGGAAATTCAATTTCCTTATCTTATTATATTCACAAGATTTTGTCTATGGTTCCAAACTAAGTGAAACCAATCTCTAAGGTCTTTCTTGATCCTTTGTGGAAATTTGTTGATCAAATTTGGTATGGATCAAATCCATGGATTTGGAGATACTTTGGAAAATGATTTCCTTCCATTAGGGCTTAGGGATTTTGATTTACTTTCCTAGTGTTCAAATTTCCAGATACATTCATTGAGGAATGCATTTCTCTTGATTTGGATTTTTGTTGAATTCAAACTTTAATCAAAGTTTGTTCAGGATGGGATTTCAGGTTTCCTTTTAGAAACAAAAGTTTCTTTTTACCCTGATTTCCAACAAAATTTATTTTGTTTATTTTATTTTTCACATTACAAGATTTGGAAAATCTTGGGATGTGACACTCTTTTTGAAACTTGAAATCCCTGCTTCCTTTATGAAAGGCTTTTCTTCGACCATTATTTGAGTCTCCACCTTCTATCTTTAGGCACCATTAAGAGAGCATAATTGTCATTCTGTGTGCAGTGTTCCAAAGCTTATTGATTGATGCATATTGTGATATTACTTGCTCTTGTGCTAATTGTTTCTAGTCACCCTTGTGAACTTTGAAGGTGTTCTATGCATCTATTTGCTACTCTATGAGAGACAAGCTGATTGCCACTATGCCATGTTTTCTATATGTGAAACAACCAAACGTTTTTCAATGCATGTTATTCATGATCTTTGTTTGTAGCATTTCATGTTGCATGCATAGTTACTATGTCCTATTGTTAGAACTCCATCTTCCATGCACATGTTTAGAGTTCTTTAATCCCAGCTTTCAATGCTTGCAAATGGTTTGATGTTGGTTTTGACGGTGCATGTCACCTCAAAAATTATTATTTTTATCACTTACCTACTTGAGGACGAGCAGGAGTTAAGCTTGGGGATGCTTGATACGTCGGAAACATATCTATAATTTTTGATGCTCCATGCTTGTTTAGTATCTACTTTCCTTTGCTTTGTCTACACTTTGAGGTGTTTTTATATCTTTTCTGGAACTAACCTATTAACAAGTTGCCACAGTGCCTGTTGCATGTTTTCTTCTGTTTTTGGTTCCAGAAAGGCAGAAAATCAATATTCTCGGAATTGGACGGGACAAAAGCCAAAGTTAATATTTTACCGTGGGGGAAACGAATCCAGAAGACGAGATGGAGACGCAAGCCAGGGCGGCCAGACCCCCCTAGGCACGGGTGGGCCCTGCCTCGCGCCTAGGTAGGGTGTGGGGCCCCTGGCCGCCTTCCAGCCTCGCCTATAAGAAGCCCTCGACGCAGAAACCCTAAGTACCCGATCAATATTCCATGAAACCTTCTATAGCCGCCGCCACCGTCATCCCTAGATCGGGGGATCTGAAGTTCTTCTCGGCACCCTGCCGGAGGGGATATCATCCCGAAGGCCTTCTCTCTGGTATGATGTGTGAGTAGTTCCACCTTGGACTATGGGTCCATGTAGTAGCTAGATGGTTGTATCTCCTCCTTTATGCTTTCATGTATAGATCTTGTGAGCTCCGTTCATGATCAAGATCTAATCTATATGTAATCATGCATGTTGTGTTTGAGGGGATCTGATGGATATTGAGATTACTATGTCAGATTGATTAATGGTTTTGTCTTTGTGATTCTATCATGTCTGTGTTGTTTGTGATCTTGCATGCTCTCCGTTGTTAGTATCTATCTTGTCCAAGTAGTTGCTAGTGACTCCAAGAGGGGGTATTTATGCTCGATAGTGGGTGCATGCCTCTAGTTTCCAAGGGAAGTGACAAAAATCTCTTCGGTTGCATATGTGATGTTGCTCCTAGGGAGAAAACAACGGTCTCTTGTTCATGGAACAAGTGGATTATTTAGCTTACACACTTTGCTTAAAGCAGTTGTCTGTTGCTTGCAACTTAATACTGGAGGGGGTTCGGATGATAACCTGAAGGTGGACTTCTAGTCATAGATGCAGTTGGATGGCGGTCTATGTATATTGTTGTATTGCCCAATCGAATCTCATAGGATCGTTTTGACTAGTATTGCATTGTTATGCCTTGCTCAGTTCCTGTCAATTGCCCCGCTGTAATTTGTTTACCCTTCATGCCATGTTGTTTATCTAAGGAGAGCACCTCTAGTGAACTATGGACCCCAGTCCAATCTTTACCATTGATACATCTTCCACTGTTACTTGTTTACTTGATGCAAACCATTACCTTCCACACTATACGTTTAATCCTTTGTTACAGCAAACCGGTGAGCTTGAAAACCTCACTGTTCGTTGGGGGCAAAGTCTTGAGTTTGTATTGTGCAGGTCTCTGTGTTGCTTGCAACACCTGTGTGACGTTTCCCTCCTCCTACTGGTTCGATAACCTCAGTTTCTTACTAAGGGAAAACTTGCTACTGTACTGCTTCACACCTTGCTCTTGGGGTTCCCAACAGACTTGCCGTTAAGGAGTCATCTGTTGGAATTATGCCCTAGAGGCAATAATAAAGATGTTATTATTATAATTCTTGTTCATGATAAAGTTTATATTCCATGCTAGAATTGTATTAAGCGAAAACATTAATACTTGTGTGGTTTGTGAACAACACCGTGTCCCTAGTACGCCTCTATGGACTAGCTCATTGATCAATGATGGTTAAGGTTTCCTGACCATAGACATGAGTTGTCAATTGATAATGAGATCATATCATTGGGAGAATGATATGGTGGACAGACCCAAACTAAGCGAAGCAATTAGATCGTGTCATCGTGTTCGTCTTTGCGAAGCTTTTCTTATGTCAAATATTGTATTCCTTAGACCATGGGATAATGCAACTCCCTGGTATCGGAAGAA
This sequence comes from Avena sativa, assembly GCA_916181665.1. Classification (NCBI taxonomy): domain Eukaryota; kingdom Viridiplantae; phylum Streptophyta; class Magnoliopsida; order Poales; family Poaceae; genus Avena; species Avena sativa. Next base: position 328,455,676 of record OV702295.1, on the reverse strand, counting down.
AGCTTTGAGGTCATCAAACGTCATCCTATGAGAGGGTGATCATAAAGGTGTCTCTCAGGTGATCGGAAAGTATCTGTTGGGTTGTATGTATCGAGATGGAATTTGTCCCTCCCAAGTCGGAGAGATATACTTCGGGCCCACTGGGTAATCGATATCAACACCGCTTGCAAGCATGTGGTTAAGGAGTTAATCACGAAGTGATATAGGATTACGGAACGAGTAAAGTACTTGCTGTGAACGAGGTTGAACTAGGTATGACGATACCGACGATCGAATCTCGGGCAAGTAAAATATCGCGAGACGAAGGGAATATATATATGGGATTGATTGAATCCTAGCATCGTGGTTCATCCGATATGATCATCGATGAATGTGTGGGAGTCAATATGGGTGCCCAGACCCCGCTGTTGATTATTGATAGAAGATCATGTCTGCATATTCTCGAACCCGCAGGGTCACACACTTAATGTGTCTCGACGCTAGGATAGATTGGATAATTGGTTTATGAGTTTTTTTTCGGAGTCTCGGATGGGATCCGGGATATCACGAGAGGTTCCGAAATGGTCCGGAGAATAAGATTCATATAAGGCAGTGCAGTTTTTGGAGTTCGGAATTGTTCCGGGTTAATCGGTATTGTACCGGAAGCTTCTAGAACCTTCCGGAAGGGGGCCAACGTGGTCCCACCTTCCGGGAGGGGGCATGGGCCTATGAGGGAGTGTCCTGGCCGTATTGGGCCAGGGGCACAAGGCCCCATAGGGCCCAGCCGATTCTAGATAGATTTAACTCGTTTAAATCTAGGGATAGAATTTCTAGATAAGGGGAGAGTTTAAATCGTTTAAACTAGAGATAGGCTTGGAGGAGGGGCTAGGGCTGGCCGCCGCCACCCCCTCTATATATAGAGGGCTGGTGCGCCCCCTCCCCCCTACACACACCTTCCTCCAAACCCTAGTTGCCCTGCTGCCCTTCCACTCTCCCTCCCGACTGTTTGTAGGCGAAGCCCTGCTGCAGAAATTCTCCACCATATACACCACGCCGTCGTGTTGTAGATCCAATCCATCTCTCCACCATACTTGCTGGTCCAAGGAAGGAGGATACGTCGAGGTGCTACACGTGTGCATCTCACGGAGGCACCGCCACTTGTGGTGCTAGATCGGATCGGATCGCGAGGAGGAGAAGCGAGTACGACTACATCACCCACGTTCCGACGAACGTTCCGCTGTGCGAATCTTCAAGGGTATGAAGATCTAATCCAATCTCTCTCGTTGTTTGCATCTCCTAGATTAGATCTTGGCTTTCCTTCTGTTCGCTTCCGTAGAAAATTTTGATTTACTATGCTGCGAAACCCTTCAGTGGTATCAGAGCTAGATCTATGCGTAGATGTGATTCACGAGTAGAACGCAACATGGTTGTTGCGGGCGTTGATGTTTTCTGTTGCAAGCCTCTTGTTTGTGTTCTTCTTATGACGCGGCATAGTGAGATTGAAGCGGTCCAGGCCAACCTTACGCGACGTCGTTCGCGAGACCGGCTCCGCACTTGACGTGTGGCTTGTTCCACACATGCGGCTGGTGGATGTCAGTTTCTCTCACTATAGTGTTCATGGGATTAACACCGGAGTTTGGCAACCATAATATCACGTTGTGGCTTTCCGTAGGTAAGAATCGTTCTTAGCATCTACTCCCATAAGCCACGTAAAACATGCAACAACAAAGTAGAGGCGTCTAACTTGTTTTTGCAGGGAGTGTTTTCTGTGATATGGTATGGCCCAAGATGTGATGTGTATAATGTATGCGATGATCATGTTTTGTAATGTTTCACGACTTGCATGTCGATGAGTACACAACCGGCAGGAGCCATATGGTTGTCTTTATAATTGTGTATGACCTGCGAGTCAACTTCTTATACGCCATGTAATAGCTTTACTTCATCGCTAAGTAGTTAGCAATAGTTGTAGTTGCTATTCATGGTGGAGGCAATCATGGTGGAGTGATGGAGATCATGCCGGAACGCACAAGATGGAGATCATTGCGCGAAGATTGGCTATACCATGTCACATAAAGTTATATGCATGTGATGTTTATCCTTTTATGTATCTTATTATGCTTAGATCGCGACGGTAGAATTATAAGATGATTCCTCACTTAAAGATCAAGATAAAAACTGTGTTCTCCCCAAGTATGCACCGTTGCGAAAGTTCGTCGTGTCCAAGCATCACATGATGATCGGGTGCTATAGACTCTACGCTCACATACAACGGGTGCAAGCCAGTTTTGCACACGCGGAAATACTTGGGTATAGCTTGACGAGCCTAGCATGTACAGACATGGCCTCGGAACACAAGAACCGAAAGGTTAAGCATGAGTCATATGAATGATATGATCGACACTTCGTTGTCCACCATTGAAACCACATCTCTTCTCGTGATGATCGGATTAGGTGTGGTGAATTTGGATCGTGTTCACTAAACAACTTGAGGGATGTTGAATTTAGTGGGAGTTCATCTAGTAATTTGATTAAGTTGAACTATTTATCATGAACATAGTCTAAATTGTACTTGCAAATACTGTAGATCACATGGCCAAGTCCAACTTCAACTTCAATGTTTTTGCTGAGAAAGAAAAGCTTAGAAACAATGGGTCTAACTTCACCAACTGGTTCCGCAATCTAAGAATCATTCTGTCTGGCGGACAAAAGGACTATGTCCTTGAGAAAGCGTTAGGTAACCCCCCTACTGCAACTGCGCCGGCTGATGAGAAAGCTGTCTATCAGTCGCGCAAAGATGATTACGGTGTGATTAAGAGAACCATGTTGTTTGCTATGGAACCGGAACTTCAAAATAGTTTTGAAAACTATCCCGGGCCCTTTGAGATTCTCGAAGAGTTGAAAACCATGTTTCAGACTCAGGCCCGTTCTGAGAGATATGAGATCTCCGAGAAGTTATTTAACTGCAAGATGGAGGAAGGGAGTTCCGTTAGTGAGCACGCCATTAAGATGTCGGGCTACACTCAACGCCTTGAGCAACTGGACTGCAAGATTCCAGAGGAGCTCAAGATTGACAGGGTTCTGCAATCACTCCCTCCCAGCTACAAAAGTTTTGTAGTGACTCATAATCAGATTGGTTCCACTGATATGATCACCGAGCTCTTCGCAAAGCTGAAGGCTGCGGAGGTGGACATCAAGAAGGATAATCATGTGTTGATGGTCAACAAGCCCTCCTTTAAGAAAGGTAAAGGTGCAAAGAAGCCCTTCAAGAAGGGCGGCGGCAAGCGCAATGCCCCTGCTAAGAAGAAACTCAGGTCTGGTCCCAAGCCGGACACTGAGTGCTTCTATTGCAAGGACAAGGGTCACTGGAAGCGCAACTGCCCGAAGTACTTAGCGGACAAGAAGGCTGGCACCATCAAAGGTATATTTGATATACATGTTATTGATGTTTTCCTTACTGGCCCTCGTTGTAGTGCCTGGGTATTTGATACTGGTTCAGTTGCTAATATTTGTAACTCGAAACAGGAGCTATGGAATAGACGGCGGCTTGCGAGGGATGAGGTGACGATGCGCGTTGGCAACGGATCAAGAGTTGATGTGATGGCCATCGGCACGCTCTCCTTAGTTTTACCTTCGGGATTAGTTTTAAACCTTAATAAATGTTATTATGTGCCTGCATTGAGCATGAACATTATTTCTGGATCGTGTTTATTGCAAGACGGTTATTCATTTAAATCGGAGAATAATGGTTGTTCTATTTATATGAGTAACATCTTTTATGGTCATGCACCTCTTATGAATGGTTTATTTCTTCTAAATCTCGAAAGGGATGAAACACACATCCATAACATTGAGGCTAAGAGATGCAAAGTGGATAGTGATAATACTACTTATTTGTGGCACTGTCGTCTAGGTCATATTGGTGTAAAGCGCATGAAGAAACTCCATTCTGATGGACTTTTGGAGTCTCTTGATTTTGAATCATTTGACACATGCGAACCATGCCTCATGGGCAAGATGATCAAAACCCCGTTCTCCGGTATGATGGAGCGAGCAACGGACTTGTTGGAAATCATACATACCGATGTATGCGGACCGATGAGTGTTTCGACGCGCGGTGGATATCGCTATTTTCTCACTTTTTCCGATGACTTAAGTAGATATGGGTATATCTATTTAATGAAACATAAATCTGAAACGTTTGAAAAGTTCAAAGAATTTCAGAATGAAGTGGAGAACCATCATAACAGAAAGATTAAGTTTCTACGATCCGATCGTGGGGGCGAATATTTGAGTTATGATTTTCTCACGCATCTCAAAGCAAGTGGAATAGTTTCACAACTCACGCCACCCGGAACACCACAGCGCAATGGTGTGTCTGAACGCCGGAATCGAACCCTATTAGATATGGTCCGATCGATGATGTCTCTTACTGATTTGCCGTTATCATTTTGGGGTTATGCATTAGAAACCGCTGCATTCACTTTAAATAGGGCTCCATCTAAATCCGTTGAGACGACACCGTATGAACTGTGGTTTGGTGCTAAACCTAAGTTGTCGTTTCTTAAAGTTTGGGGATGCGAAGCTTACGTCAAGAAGTTGATGCCGGACAAGCTCGAACCCAAAGCGGAGAAATGCGTCTTCATAGGATACCCTAAGGAAACTATTGGGTATACCTTCTATCACAGAACCGAAGGCAAAGTGTTTGTCGCAAAGAACGGTTCCTTTCTTGAGAAGGAGTTTCTCTCAAAAGAAGTGAGTGGGAGGAAAGTAGAGCTAGACGAGGTTATTGAACCTTCTCTTGAATTGGAGAGTAGCGCAGCACCTGAAATTGTTCCAGTGCCGCCTGCACCAACAATAGAGGAACCTAATGACAAGGATCATGAAGCTTCGGACGATGCTACTACTGAACGTCGCAGGTCGACAAGGTCGCGTGCCCCTCCTGAGTGGTACGGCAACCCTGTCTTGACTGTCTTGTTAGTAGAAGACAGTGAACCTACGAACTATGAGGAAGCGATGATGAGCCCAGACTCTGAGAAATGGCTAGAAGCCATGAAATCCGAATTGGGATCCATGAGCGAAAACCAAGTATGGACTTTGGTGGACCCTCCTAGCGACCGAAAGGCCGTTGAGTGCAAATGGATCTTCAAGAAGAAAACGGACGCGGATGGTAATGTTACCGTCTATAAAGCACGGCTTGTTGCGAAAGGTTTTCGACAAGTTCAAGGTGTTGACTACGATGAGACTTTCTCTCCCGTAGCGATGTTTAAGTCCATTCGGATTTTATTAGCAATTGCTGCGTTTCATGATTATGAAATATGGCAGATGGATGTCAAGACTGCGTTCCTCAATGGCAACATTGATGAAGAGTTGTATATGATGCAACCCGAAGGTTTTGTCGATCCTAAGGATGCTGATAAAGTATGCAAACTTCAGCGTTCCATTTATGGACTAAAGCAAGCATCTCGGAGTTGGAACCTTCGTTTTGATCAAGTGATCAAGAGCTTTGGATTTGTTCCAAATTGCTACGAAGCTTGCATCTACAAGAAAGTGAGTGGGAGTTCGGTGACGTTTCTGGTACTATATGTGGATGACATATTGATTATTGGAAATGACATCAACATGCTTAACGATGTGAAGAGTTATTTGAACAAGTGTTTTTCAATGAAAGACCTAGGTGAAGCTGCTTATATATTGGGCATCAAAATCTATAGAGATAGACAAAGACGCCTGATAGCTTTAAGCCAGAGTACATACCTAGACAAAGTTCTGAAAAGGTTCAGAATGGATAAGGCATTGAAAGGTTCAGTGCCTATGTTGTCAGGTAAGATATTGAGCAAGGCTCAGTGTCCAGCTACGGTAAATGATAGGGAAGCTATGAGCAAAGTGCCTTATGCCTCGGCCATAGGTTCCATCATGTATGCCATGCTGTGTACTAGACCGGATGTGTCCAATGCTCTTAGTTTGACGAGCAGATATCAAAGTGATCCAGGAGTGGAACACTGGACAGCCGTGAAGAACATCCTAAGGTACCTAAATAGGACTAAAGAAATGTTCTTAGTCTATGGGGGTGATGAACAGCTCGTCGTAAAAGGTTACATCGATGCTAGTTTCGACACCGACAAGGATGATTCTAAATCTCAGACAGGATACGTGTATATTTTGAATGGAGGAGCTGTGAGCTGGAGAAGCTGCAAGCAAAGCGTGATCGCGAGATCTACAGTAGAAGCGGAATACATGGCTGCTGCAGAAGCGTCAAGTGAAGGAGTTTGGATCAGAAACTTCATCACTGAGCTTGGCGTGGTTCCAAGTGCATTGGACCCACTGGAGATATTGTGTGACAACACTGGCGCAATAGCACTCGCTAAGGAACCAAGATATCATCCAAAGACCAAGCATATCAACCGCAAGTTTCATATAATCCGAGATTATATAGCAGATGGAGATCTGAAGATCAGCAAAGTACATACATATCTGAATGTCGCAGATCCATTGACTAAACCTCTTCCACGTGTAAAACATGATCAGCACCTTAGTGCCATGGGTGTGAGATTGTTGCCAAATGTAAACTAGATTATTGACTCTAGTGCAAGTGGGAGACTGTTGGAATTATGCCCTAGAGGCAATAATAAAGATGTTATTATTATAATTCTTATTCATGATAAAGTTTATATTCCATGCTAGAATTGTATTAAGCGGAAACATTAATACTTGTGTGGTTTGTGAACAACACCGTGTCCCTAGTACGCCTCTATGGACTAGCTCATTGATCAATGATGGTTAAGGTTTCCTGACCATAGACATGAGTTGTCAATTGATAATGAGATCATATCATTGGGAGAATGATATGGTGGACAGACCCAAACTAAGCGAAGCAATTAGATCGTGTCATCGTGTTCGTCTTTGCGAAGCTTTTCTTATGTCAAATATTGTATTCCTTAGACCATGGGATAATGCAACTCCCTGGTATCGGAAGAAAGCTTTGAGGTCATCAAATGTCATCCTATGAGAGGGTGATCATAAAGGTGTCTCTCAGGTGATCGAAAAGTATCTGTTGGGTTGTATGTATCGAGATGGAATTTGTCCCTCCCAAGTCGGAGAGATATACTTCGGGCCCACTCGGTAATCGATATCAACACCGCTTGCAAGCATGTGGTTAAGGAGTTAATCACGAAGTGATATCGGATTACGGAACGAGTAAAGTACTTGCTGTGAACGAGGTTGAACTAGGTATGACGATATCGACGATCGAATCTCGGGCAAGTAAAATATCGCGAGACGAAGGGAATATATATATGGGATTGATTGAATCCTGGCATCGTGGTTCATCTGATATGATCATCGATGAATGTGTGGGAGTCAATATGGGTGCCCAGACCCCGCTGTTGATTATTGATAGAAGATCATGTCTGCATATTCTCGAACCCGCAGGGTCACACACTTAACGTGTCTCGACGCTAGGATAGATTGGATAATTGGTTTATGAGTTTTTGTTCGGAGTCTCGGATGGGATCCGGGATATCACGAGAGGTTCCAGAATGGTCTGGAGAATAAGATTCATATAAGGCAGTGCAGTTTTTGGAGTTCGGAATTGTTCCGGGTTAATCGGTATTGTACCGGAAGCTTCTAGAACCTTCCGGAAGGGGGCCAACGTGGTCCCACCTTCCGGGAGGGGGCATGGTCCTATGAGGGAGTGTCCTGGACGCATTGGGCCAGGGGCACAAGGCCCCATAGGGCCCAGCCGATTCTAGATAGATTTAACTCGTTTAAATCTAGGGATAGAATTTCTAGATAAGGGGAGAGTTTAAATCGTTTAAACTAGAGATAGGCTTGGAGGAGGGGCTAGGGCTGGCCGCCGCCACCCCCTCTATATATAGAGGGCTGGTGCGCCCCCTCCCCCCTACACACACCTTCCTCCAAACCCTAGTTGCCCTGCTGCCCTTCCACTCTCCCTCCCGACTGTTTGTAGGCGAAGCCCTGCTGCAGAAATTCTCCACCATATACACCACGCCGTCGTGTTGTAGATCCAATCCATCTCTCCACCATACTTGCTGGTCCAAGGAAGGAGGAGACGTCGAGGTGCTGCACGTGTGCATCTCACGGAGGCACCGCCACTTGTGGTGCTAGATCGGATCGGATCGCGAGGAGGAGAAGCGAGTACGACTACATCACCCACGTTCCGACGAACGTTCCGCTATGTGAATCTTCAAGGGTATGAAGATCTAATCCAATCTCTCTCGTTGTTTGCATCTCCTAGATTAGATCTTGGCTTTCCTTCTGTTCGCTTCCGTAGAAAATTTTGATTTACTATGCTGCGAAACCGTTCATCATCATCATAATAGCAATAGCAAAACAAGAGCAATAGTAACAGTAGCAGCAAACAGTAGGATATGAGCGTGGTGGGCATAGGGATGGATGGACGGGCATTGCATGGATGAGTCTAAACATGTAACTTCAAGATCTAGGGCATTGCAGATAAACAAGAATAAGCATCCAAGTACTAAACAATCCTAGGCATGTGCCCCATATATAGTCATACGTGCTCGCAATGAGAACTTGCACAACATCTTCTGTCCAGCCAGCCCGTGGAAGCGAGGCCTCTAGGGAACTACTGGCAATTAAGGTGCTCCTTTTAATAGAGCACCGGAGCAAAGCATTAACACTCCATGAACACATGTGATCCTTACACCACAGCCATCCCCTCCGGTTGTCCCAATTTATGTTACTTCAGGGCCTTTGGATCCGGACAATGATATGTGTACACAACTTGCAGATAAGATCATAAACAATACTATAATAATGATTCAATAATAAGTTCAGATCTGAGATCATGGCACCCAGGCCCTAGTGACAAGCATTAAGCACAACAAGTTGCAACAAAGTCAAATAGCACTAATAGAGATACTAGGCACTATGCCCTAACAATCTTATTCGATTACAGGGTAGAACTCATCCAATCCCTACCATCCCATAGCCTACAGCGGGGGATTACTCACTCATGGATGAGGGAAACATCGATGGTTGATGGAGAGGCGTTGGTGATGATGATGGCGATGATCCTCTCCAAATTCCCTATCCTGACAGGGTGCCAGAACGGAGTTTCTAGATCCGAATCTTGGTTTCTGATGGTGGCGACGGAGCGGAACTCTTTCTAGAAAAACGTCGACCCCCCCCCTCGATTTTTAGGTCAAGGGGTAACTTATAGGCGAAGAGGAAGCTTGAGGGGGTGCCTGGGGTGGCCGCACCCCCTAGGCACGGGCAGGGACCACCCGCGCCTGATAGGGGTGTGGGGCCCCCAGGCCTCCACTTCGTTTCATCTTCTGGCTCCGTGGATCTTCTGGTGAAATAGGATTTTTGGCATATTTTCCGGGATTTTTCCTGATAGTTGATTTTCTGCACAAAAACTAGATACCTAGGTAATTCTGCTGAAAACAGCGTTAGTCCGTGTTAGTTGTATCCAAATCACACAAGTTTAGAGGAGAAACAATAGCAAAAGTGTTCGGGAAAGTAGATACGTTTTGGATGTATCAGGTTATCTACCAACAAGTACTTTTCTTTAACGCCTTTAAGTTAGGCATAAGAAGCAAGAAATCAAGTATTTTCAAATGAAGAAGCATTAACATCAAACCTTGCTTTCAAAGGAGGAGCAAAAATCAACCTCTCTCTCCTCATAGGGAAGTGTTCAATACCTTTCTTGAATGGAAATTGATATTTAATGGTGCCTTCTTTCATATCAATGATGGCACCAATAGTTCTAAGAAAAGGTCTTCCCAAAGTAATAGGGCAAGAAGCATTGTATTCAACATCCAAAACATAGAAACCAACAGGGACATAAGCATTGTTAACCATAATGAGAACATCATTAACACTCCCCATGAGTTTCTTGTTAGCATTATCATTAAGTGGGACATCCAAATAACAATCTTCCAAAGGTGGAAAATCAAGCATTTCATAAATCTTCCTAGGCATAATAGAGACACTAGAACCAAGATCACATGAAGCTTTGAGATCAAAGTCATTCACTTGCATATTAATAATGGGTTCCCAACTATCTTCTACTTTCCTAGGAATAGAAGCTTTGGGTTTCAACTTCTCTTCCTTAGTTTTAACAAGAGCATCTGTAATGTGTTTGGTGAAAGCACCATGCATATCACTAGCATCAGGACTTCTAGCAAGCTTTTGCAGGAACATAATCACTTCAGAAATATTGCAACCATCAATATCAAAATCAAACTTAGCATCACTAGTAGTAGACTCATTGGCCTTAGGCATTGTTGGATGAGGAATAGGGACTTCTTGTGGTTTAGTGGCATCCATATTGGTGGTGGTGATGGTGTACACACTATTGTTTCTAGAAATTTCATCTTATCTTTCCCACTTAGCATGAAGTTGGGCTAACAGTCTAACATTTTCATCAATAGTAACTTGTATGGTATGAGTAGCAGCAAAGGTACTTTCCATGGTTTCAGGTTTAGCAGCCATTTTATTAATCAAAGAGGACTGTGCTTCAGACAAAGAGGAAATATTTTTCTCAGCACTCAATTTTTTTGACTGAAACTAGGAATTTCTTCTCAAGCTGATGACTAATATTTTTCAAGATAATAGATTGTTCTTCCATAGTTTTAGTGAATATCTTGTTTTGCTCATATTGCATTTTCATAAAGTTTTTAGTGGAGCTTTCAACTTCTAGAATCCTATCTTCACTAGGCATTCCAGACCTACCATGATAAGTGTTGCCATTATTAGGAGGATAAGGCCTATAATTGTTGTTACTACCAAAATTATTCCTGTAGGAATTATTGTTGAAATTGTTGTTTCTAATGAAGTTCACATCAACTTGCTCTTCTTGAGCAACCAAAGAGGCTAAGGGAACATTATTTGGATCTAAAGAAGCTTTCCCATTAACAAGCATAGCCATAATAACATCTATCTTATCACTCAAAGAGGAGGTTTCTTCAACCGAATTTACCTTCTTACCATGTGGATCTCTCTCAGTGTGCCATTCAGAATGATTAACCATCATATTATCAAGGAGTTTTGTTGCAGCACCCAAAGTGATGGTCATAAAGGTACCTCCAGCAGCTGAATCCCAACAAGTTTCTTGAAGAGAAGTTCAAACCTGGATAAAAAGTCTGGATAATCATCCAAGCAGTAAGTCCATGAGTGGGACAATTCTTAACCAAAGATTTCATTATTTCTCAAGCTTGAGCAACATGTTCATTATCAAGTTGTTTAAATTTCATAATATCACTTCTCATAGATATAATCTTAGCAGGAGGGTAGTACTTTCCAATAAAAGCATCCTTGCACTTAATCCAAGATTCAATACTATTTCTAGGCAAGGATAGCAACCATTCTTTAGCTTTTCCTCTCAAGGAGAAAGGAAACAACTTGAGCTTAATAATATCTCCATCTACATCCTTATACTTATGCATCTCACAAAGTTCAACAAAGTTATTGAGACAGGCAACAACATCATCAGAACTAGCACCAGAAAATTGCTCTCTCATTACAAGATTTAACAAAGCAGACTTGATTTCATAAAAGGTAGCATCAGGAGCAGGTGGAGAAATAGGAGTGCTTAGGAAATCATTGTTGTTTGTGCTAGTGAAGTCACACAACTTGGTGTTCTCAGCAGAGTTCATTTTGGCAAAAGTGGAGCAAGCCAAAACAGCAGCAGCAACTAGAGCAGGTACTAATTTTTTTGTGTTTTTGATAAGAGAAAGCAAACTAAACTAAACTATTTTTTTGAGTTTTTGATAAAAAAGAGGCAAACAGAACCAAGCAAAAGAAACGAAGCAAACCAAAAACAAAGTAAAGAGAAAGGTTGAGAAGGACTCCCCTTGTGATGACATCCTTAGCCTCCCTGGCAACGGCGCCAGAAAAGAGCTTGATGGCGTGATCAACGCCTCGTTGGAAGACCCCAAGAGCAAGGTATGATGAGCACATCAGCAAGATTTCCCGCAGTTAGAAACCAAGGTTATCGAACCAGTAGGAGAAAGGAAACGACTCAAAGGTGTTGCAAGCAACTTGGAGACCTGCACAACACAAACTCAAGACTTAGCCCCAACGAATCAATGAGGTTGTCAATCTCACCGGTTTGCTGTAACAAAGGATTAACTGTATGGTGTGGAAGGTGATAGTGGTTTGCAACAAGTAAACAGTAACAGTGGAGGATGTATCAATGGTAAAGATTGGACCGGGGTCTATAGTTCACTAGAGGTGTTCTCCTTAGATAAACAAACATGGCATGCAAGGTAAACAAATTACAGCAGGGCAATTGACAGGACTGAGCAAGGCATAACAATGTAATACTAGACATCATGATCCTATGAGATTCGATTGGGCAATACAACAATATACATAGACCGTCATCCAACTGCATCTATGACTAGAAGTCCACCTTTGGGTTATGATCCGAACCCCTTCTAGTATTAAGTTGCAAGCAACAGACAACTGCTTTAAGCAAAGTGTGTAAGGTAAACAATCCACTTGTTCCATGAATAAGAGACCATTGTTTTCTCCCTAGTGGCAACAACACATCTACAACCTTAGAGATTTATATCACTTCCCTTAGATCAAATAGAGGCATGAACCCACTATCGAGCATAAATACCCCCTCTTAGAGTCACTAGCAACTACTTGGCAAAGATAGCTACTAACAACGGAGAGCATGCAAGATCACAAACAACACAAACATGATAGAATCAATAATACAAAACCATTAATCAATCTGACATAGTAATCTCAATATCCATCGGATCCCCGCAAACACAACATGCATGATTACAAATAGATGAGATCTTGATCATGAACGGAGCTCATAAGATCTAGACATGAAAGCACAAAGGAGGAGATACAACCATCTAGCTACTACATGGACCCGTAGTCCAAGGTGGAATTACTCACGCTTCATACCGGAGGCTGGCATGATGAAGAAGAAGGCCTCCGGGATGATCTTCCCTCTGACAGGGTCTCGGGAAGAGCTTCAGATCGCCCTCGATCTAGGGACGATGGTGGCGGTGGCTAGAGACGGTTTTGTGGAATATTGATCGCGTAATTAGGGTTTAGGCATTGGGGGCTTCTTATAGGCGAAGAGGCGAGCCTAGGAGGCGGCCAGGGGGCCCACACCCTGCCCAGGCGTGGCCTAGGGTGGGCCAGTGCCTGGGGTGGGGGGGGTGCAGCCGCCTTGTGGCTCCCCTCTGTCTCTCCTCTGGACTCTGTGTTCTCCTCGGTGAAATATTAACTTCGGCTTTTGTCCCGTCCAATTCCGAGAATATTTCCTTACTAGCTTTTCTGGAACCAAAAACAGCAGAAAAAGGCAACTAACACTGTGGCAACTTGTTAATAGGTTACTACCAGAAAACATATAAAAACACCTCAAAGTGTGTCTCGTGGGAATGGTCACGGCAGATGCTGCAATCGGTAGCGAGTAGTAGAACGAGGGGCAAGGGCGGCCAGCCATCTGCGGTGCGAGATGAGGGCAGAGACACAGGGTTTTACCCAGGTTCGGCCCCCCGGAGGGTAAAGACCTACTCCTACTAGATTGTATTATGAAGGTGGTACAATGGGCGAGCTCGGCGGCTAGGCGGCGAGTCGCTTGGGTGTATGATGGAACGTATCCCTACACGCCCCGCAGGGAGGTTTATATAGGCTCACCTCCCCTAGGGTTTACATATCTCAACCGAATCAGTTAAGGCCTCGGTACTTGTTTAACCTAATCCGCCTGGGCCTATCTACTCGCCTGGGCCTTCAGCTTCCAGTCGCTTGGATCCACGCCAGGCCTTGATCCAGTCGCCGTCCTGCAGGCCCACTCGCCGGTTCTTGGGCCAGTCAGAAACGTCCAGCTGGGGTATACCTCGGTAGGCTCATCCCCATTAGTAGTCCCCGAGGCCGTCGATTGGGCGTAGGTGGCTGCTAGCAGTCGAAGTATACGGCTTCAGAGTAGACATTCAGTCGAATCGTCGGCGGGCTCCTGTATAAAGGAGAAAACTAGTCATCCTGATCGCATCTTTGGCGAGTCGAGTCGGCGAAACACTGTCATAGTGATCGGGTTAGCGAGCCGAGTGGCTGAAGTTGGACCGTTAAACGTGGTCAAACTAGCCGTTCGAGTAATCCAATGGTAACTTTCGGCGTAATCACCGCGTGGTAACGGCTCCCTGATTTGGCGGGTAACAACTGCTATATAAGGGGAATGGCAGGCGATCAGAGAGCCACCTTCTCGCCATTTCCTCCGACTGCGCGCACTTTCGTCTCCCTTCGCATCGCGATCCAGCCGACCAGAAATCCTTCGACCCCCCACAAATCTTTTCCGCCATGGCCCTCTCCACCGAACCTTGGGGTAGATCTAAGTGCACGAGGGCGCAACTGGCTTCCTTTGAGGAGGCCGGGATCCTGCGAGCCGGCTGCTGGCGCATCCCCGCGGCCGGAGAGGTGACCCCGAACCCACGAGAGAGGGAATTCATCTGCTTCACCAGCCATCTTGAACGGGGGCTAGGGTTCCCCACGTCCCTGTTCTTCCGGCGCTTCTGCGCCTACTATGGGATCCAACCATCGGATCTGGGTCCCCACAACATCGAGCAGCTCGCCATCTTCGTGGTGTTCTGCGAGTGCTACTTGGGCTGCCGGCCCTACTTCCCTCTATGGCAAGATCTGTTCCACGGACGGATCAGCCGTGAGGAGGCGGGCGGCCCAATGCTTGCCGTGGGCGACCTAACCTTCCAGCTGAAGTCAAAGGCTTCATTTTTCGATCTGATGCTGCCCGCCAAAGCCGCGAGCGACTGGAAGAAGTCGTGGTTCTATGTTGCCGAGGCGACCCCGGAGGGCGAGACGGCGATCCCGCGGTACTCCGCCAACCGGTCCGAGCCGCGCCGTCTTCAAGTCGGCAAGCTCCCCAGCGACCAGCGGATGGTTGTCGATGAAATGCTCCAAACCATCCGCAGTCTGAAGAAGAGGGGCCTCCAGACAGTAAACTTGTACAACTGCTGGCTCGGGCGACGGCTCGTCCCGCTGGCCCGGCGTGAGCACTACATGTACCAGTACACCGGCCGGGACGACTCGACGAAGGCCTGTCTCGCCGAATGGAAGCTCGAGGACTACATCCCAGCACTGAAGAAGATCACCCAGGCGGTGTACCTGGACGCACAGGCTGGGGTCGCCCCCTACACCGCAAAGCGTCCAGCCCCAACGGTAATCACCTCGCTTCATTCGCAGTCGCGGTAATTCTAATTTCATCTTGCGTTCATTGCAGCTATTCCAAGTGGTGGAAGGGTGGCTCCCGCCTTCAGACGACGAGAACTCGAGCTCGTCCGTCCAGGACATGGACGAGTCGCCTCCCGCCAAGGGCGATGCCAGGAGCGATGAAGGTGACAACGACGACGAGTCCGAGGAGGAGGTCGCCCCGCTGGTCCGCAAGACCCGTGGGCAGCGTCAACGTGAGCTTGAGGCAAGCAAAAGCCTCGAGCGCCATGACGACGATGAAGAACTTCCGGAAACCACCTCGCGCCTCCAGGCTACTCCATCGAAGAAGAAGAAGAAGGAGAAGGAGGCGAGGGCTCCTCCGAAGAAAAAGAAGACGAAGCCGACGAGGCCGGCCTCGCCACCACACTCGGCGAGCAGCTCTGACGCCCCCAGCCCGGCCAAGGACGAGGCGCCGCCGACGACAGCCGCACTGGACACGGCCACCGTCGAGGTGCCACTGGCGTCGATGCCTCCGCCATTCGCCCCAGTCTCTGGGCTGGGGATGCTTCGGCTGCAGCGGCTTCGCCTCGCAGGGAGGCTCCTGCCGAAGATGTCCCAGAGGCTCCGGTCGCGGCCACGACGACGAAGAAGCCGTACGTGTCTTGGGCACACGACGTCCTGGAGATGGGGCTCAGCCGTCGACTAGGCCCTGAACTGGAGAAACCGGCCGGCCTCCGCACGGGGCTACGTTTCATTCCAGTCGCCAAGTGAGTACACTCACCTTCCTTTGTCTTCCATAGCAGCTTGAATTATCTTGCTTACATGATTGATGTACAGGACCGGAGTGAAGAAGATGGGCCACCCGTCCGTGGCTAAGGTGCCGTCCGTCGTCAGCGAGGAGGATCCTTCCTGTAAGAGGAAGGCGGACGAGGTCGTCGTCCCTACGGATGGTGGCAAGAAGGCCAAGGTCGTCACGATTTCTGACGATACGCGGTCGCGCCGACTGGACCCGTAACGGAGGCGGCCGCGTCCATGAAGGAGGCGCTCCCTCGCCTGGAGCGGCCAAGCTGACCTCCTTTGGGGCGGGTGCCTCCATCGTGACGTTCCCGCGCTTCATGGCCAAAGCGGCCACGGCGAGTGGAACTTCGCCCTCGAGCCGTGCACCTGGGGTCGCCGATGCGGAAGTCGACCAGCGTCGTGGGTACACGCCAGCTCTCCTTGCATCCGTGGACGCGATACAACTCCATGGCATGCTTGGCGCAGCCATCCAGGTATGTCCAGTCCCCGAGGATTAGGCCGGTGTTTTGCAGCGGTCTGATTCTTTTAGCATATAATGTTATTTTGCGCGTTCAGTCCCCGAGTGCGCACTTGCTGAATTTCAGCGGGTGGGCACTTAGGAAGTTTTTGATTGCCAGTCCCTGAGTGCGCACTCTCTGAATTTCAGCGGGTGGGCACTTAGGAAGTTTTTGATTGCCAGTCCCCGAGTGCGCACTCGCTGAATTTCAGCGGGTGGGCACTTAGAATGTTGCGTTACTTAACTGTTTGAACGATGTGCAGGGTCTGCAACGTGAATCAGCTGACCGATTGGCAGCGAAGCACCGCGAGGAGAAGGAATTGGCAGCCGTCCAAGAGGTGAATATGGGACTTCAGGCGGTTGCCGCGAAGGCGGAGGAAGCTCGCCAGGGACTTGTCCCCGCGGGTGAATTGGCGGCGGCTCAATCGGCTTTGAGATCGGCTGAAGAGCGGATCGCCGATCTCGAGCGCGAGCTGCGGGAAGCGAAGGAAGAAGCGAGCTCTGCTGACGGACGAGCCAAGGCCGCCATTACAGCTGCCGAAGAAGATCGTAAAGTGTCGGACGCCCTTGTTGTTGGGCTTCAGGACGATCATACTGCGCTTCAACGCTTCATCACGGATCTCGCCCGCCCACTGATTGGTGAGTGCCTTTGCCTCTGCCAGTAGCTTGTGCTTTTTGTGATTTCCAACGTACTCACTGTTGTCTTCTATTCGCAGGTCGCATCATTGATAGCACGGAAGAGGCGAGCTCGTTCGACGCGCGGCAGTGTGTGGGCACGCTCGTCGACTCGGCGACGTTGTCGGCAACATGCATCCGAGCCTACCTTCAGGAGATATCACCCACGGAGGTGATTCCCAGCGACGTCGTCGAGGTGTGGAAGTACTTGGAGAAGGCGCCCTCGGTTGTTGAATTCATGACGCGGTCGGCGTTTCGACGCGGAGCAGCAACGGCGCTTAGCCTTGGACTTGCTCACTTCCCAGAGGACTTCGACCTCGACGACGTGACGAGCGGCTACCCTTCGTCGACTGGCGCGGTGGAACTTTCCGAGGTGCTCAAGCTGACGGACCGCGCCGCGATGTACTCGGAGCGTGTCTGGGCAATGGGCGACCTCCTTCCGTACCAGGAGACGGTCGTCGCGCCCAACGACCCCGAGCCGCCGCACCGGGATTTCAAGGTCGAGCAGCCTTTCCGCACGGCGATGGCGGGTGAGCTGACGACGTACCCGTCAAACCCATACACGTCGTTCATTCGCAGTCGCCAGGGTGCTGGCGAGTCGTCATCGAAGCCTGCAGAATAGGGTAGTTTGCCCTGAGGCGTTAGTAGCAGGTCTGCCGTATGGGCATATTTTGTAATGTGAGACAATGCAACATGCTATTGAATGAGACATCGTGTCTGTGTTGGAATTTGTCATGTGCTTTGTGATTGTGATTTGACCGAGTCCCCGAGCGCGTCCGCCCTTTTGTGGGGTTTACCTCGTGTCTGATATGTTTGTTGTTTTTGAATGTTTTGTTATTGTGGTCTACTCGCCCGAACTCGAAGAGCCAGTCGCAGGGCGACTCCCTTGAACGCTCTATACTTCACCGTTTTCCCTTGCGCGAACGGGGTCGGGTGGCCGAGTCCCCGAGCGTGGTACTTGGTTGTTCTAGGCGCGACTCGAGGGTGGTTGAGGACTTGGCGCGTTAGTTTGGGCGCATCACTACTGCCTGGCCCGTTGGGTCAGTCGCGTGGCGAGTCCTGGGCATGCTCTCCTACTTGGCATTTTCCCGAGCCACTCGCGATGAACTGGTCGTCAGTCCCTGAGCGTGGTACTTAGCCGTTCGAGTCGCTATGTCGAGGATGCGGAGGACCATGGTCGCTGTAAGAAGCGAAGGCAGTTGTCTTGGCTCGTAAAGCCGGTCGGGCTGGGCGACTCCAATGGGGCTCCGGGTAGGCGTTTTTCATGGACGATGCAAGACCTGAGGTTACTCAGTGCTCTTGCACCGCACTACTTAGCCGTGTCGATCGCTGTTCCAAAGGTTGACTTCTGCGGTTAGCTGGACGCTGTTATTACGAGTGCGAGTGGCACAAGACATGGAGAGTAGGCGCAATTTGCAGTAACCGATTCTTTTTATTTCATAGCGACTGGAGAGTACATATGTGGGGTTCTAGGGGTAGAACTTCCGTAGGAGGTTTACATTCCATGGTCGCTTGACGTCGAGTTCGCCGTCCCCGCGGACGTCGATGAGGTAGTAGGCGTCGTTGCCAAGTACTCGCCCGATGGCGAATGGTCCCTCCCACGGAGGGGAGAGCTTGTGCATGCCCTTCTTGTCCTGGATGAGGCGCAACACCAGGTCGCCTTCTTGGAAGGTGCGAGTTTTCACCCGCCGACTGTGGTAGCGGCGGAGTCCCTGTTGGTAGATTGCGGTGCGAGACCGAGCGAGGTCACGTGCCTCGTCGAGTTGGTCGACTCCGTCCTGGCGGGCGAGTTCGTTCGCAGCCTCCGTGTAGTGGACGACCCTCGGTGAGTCGTGCTTAAGGTCGGTGGGCATGACTGCCTCGGCGCCGTACACCATGAAGAAGGGGGTGAATCCTATCGACCTGTTGACCGAGGTGCGGATTCCCCAGATGACGGAGGGTAGCTCCTCGACCCAGCACCCAACGGTGCGCTCGAGTGGTACTTGGAGTCGCGGCTTCAAGCCGTGTAGGATGCTTTGGTTGGCCCGTTCCGCCTGGCCGTTGGATTCCGGGTGGGCGACCGACGCAAGGTCGAGCCGGATGTGGTGCTCTTCGCAGAATTCGGCCATGGCTCCTTTGGCGAAGTTGGTGCCGTTGTCCGTGATGATGCTGTTTGGGAACCCGTAGCGATATATGAGCTCGCGTAGGAATTTAGTGGCGGTCTTTCCATCGCATTTCCGAACTGGCTTGGCCTCCACCCACTTCGTGAATTTGTCGACCGCGACCAGCAGGTGGGTGTAGCCGGAGGGGGCCTTCTTGAAGGGGCCTACCATGTCCATGCCCCACACAGCGAATGGCCAGGTGATGGGGATTGTTTTGAGCGCTGAGCTCGGCACGTGCGTCTGGTTGGCGTACTTCTGGCACCCGGCGCACCGCTGGACAATGTCGACAGCATCGGCGTGTGCGGTGGGCCAGTAAAAGCCATGTCGCATAGCCTTGGTGACCAGGGAGCGGGCGCTGGCATGGTGGCCACAGTCACCGGAGTGGATATCGTGGAGGATCTTGCGTCCTTCGGCGGGTTGGACGCAGCGTTGGAACACGCCGGTGACACTGCGCTTGTGGAGCTCGCCGTCGATGATGGTGTAGGACTTGCATCGACGGGCGATCATCCGAGCGTCCGTCTCGTCTGCCGGCAAGGTGCCGGCCTCCAGGTAGGCGATGTAGGGCTTGGTCCAGTCGTCTGGCTCGGTGACTAGTGCGACCAGGGCTGCCTCCGGTTGTAACGGGACTCCGATGTCGATCTCCCTCGGGGAAGAGACTGATGGCTTGGTTATTGTGTCGAGGAAGACGTTGGCGGGTGGTGCGAGTCGAGCCGACCCGATGCGAGAGAGGGCGTCGGCCTCCTCGTTCTTCCGCCTGTCGATCCACTCGACGGAGTAGCCTGTGAAGTGTCCGCCCAACTTGTCCACTGCTTGGCAGTACGCCGCCATGGTGGGGGAGACGGCGTCGCAGGTGCCAGCGACTTGCCCCGCGACGAGGTCGGATTCTCCGTAGCAACGTAGGCGGTTGACATTCATCTCCTTGGCATCTCGCATGCCGTGGAGTAAGGCCTCGTACTCGGCCATGTTGTTGGTGCAGGGTGTGAAGTCGAGGCAGAGGATGTAGCGGAGCTTGTCACCCTTTGGTGAAGTTAGCACGATCACTGCGCCTGCGCCGTCCGCGTTCTTGGAGCCGTCGAAGTGCAGGCTCCAGTAATGGAGGTATGGCAGCTTCTCTGGCTGCTGGGCCTCTTCCCAGTCGGCGATGAAGTCTGCTAGGTCCTGCGACTTGATCGCTTTTCGTGGCTCGTATCTGATGTTGTGGACGCCGATCTCGACGGCCCACTTGGCGACCCGCCCGGTCGCCTCGCGATTGCGGATGATGTCTTGCAGTGGTGCTGAGGAGACGACCGTGATCGGGTGCTCCTGGAAGTAGTGCGGCAGACGCCGCTGAGCTCTGAAGACCGCGTATACCAGCTTTTGGTACTGGGGGTACCGCTGTCGCGACTCAGTAAGGACCTCGCTGATGTAGTACACCGGTCGCTGTACTGGGCGCTCCTTTCCTTCCTCCGGTCGCTCGACGACCATCACGGCGCTAACGACGCGCTCAGAAGCCGCGACGTAAACCAGCATGGGTTCTTTGTCGGCGGGGGCAGCGAGTAGCGGTGCGGCGAGTAGCACCTTCTTGAGGTCGCGGAGCGCGTCATCCGCCTCCTTGTCCCACTGGAAGGTAGGGTTCTTGCGCATCAGGCGGTATAGGGGCATCGCCTTTTCGCCCAGGCGGGGGATGAAGCAACTGAGAGCCGCTACTCGCCCGGCCAGTTTCTGGACGTCGCGCAGGCACTCGGGTTTGCTGAGTCGGGCGATCGTGTCGATCTTCGTGGGGTTCGCCTCGATCCCTCGCTTGGAGACGACGTACCCCAGCAGTTGTCCTGCTGGTACACCGAAGGTGCATTTGCCTGGGTTAAGCTTTATCTTGTATTTTCGTAGGTTGGCGAATGTTTCCGCCAGGTCGGCGAGTAGGTCACCCTGGCGAGCGGACTTTACGACCACGTCGTCGATGTAGACGTGGATGTTGCGGCCAATTTGGCTCGCGAGGCACTCTTGCATGCATCGCTGGTAGGTCACCCCGGCGTTCTTGAGACCGAAGGTCATGGCGGTGTAGCAGAAGGCTCCGAATGGCGTGATGAACGCCGTCTTCTCCTCGTCCTCGACTGCCATTTTGATCTGATTGTACCCGGAGTAGGCATCGAGGAAACATAGCGACTCTGAGCCCGTGGTTGAATCGATTATCTGGTCGATCTGCGGGAGGACGAACTGCTCCTTTGGGCAGGCGCTGTTCAAGTTTGTGTAGTCGATACACATCCTCCAGGTCCCGTTCTTCTCGACCAGGACTGGGTTTGCCAGCCACTTGGAGTATTTTATTGGCCGGATGAAGCCTGCAGCGAGTAGACGCTGCACCTCCTCGGCGATTGCTCGGCGGCACTCTTCATTGAAGGGCCGCAGCGACTACTTGACGGGTCGCACTTTGGGGTCGGCGTTTAGCTTGTGCTCAGCGAGCTCCCTAGGGACACCAGGCATGTCAGAGGGCTTCCATGCGAAGATGTCCCTGTTCTCACGGAGGAACTCGATGAGCGCGCCTTCCTATGCGGGGCTCATGCCCATCGCTATCGTCACCGTCTGGCTGGAGTCGCCTGGGACCAGGTCGACGGTGCGGGTGTGCGTCGTCGCCTCGAAGGTTGAGGTGTTTGCGCCCTCCGAGTTGGGCTTCTTGAGTATGGTGGGGTCGTCGTTGTTAACCCCGATCGCGTACTTAGCGAGCTCATCGGCGTGGTTGGTCTCCGCCGCGATGACGGCGTCAGCGAGTTCGGCCCCTTTGGCCTCGCATTCGGCGGCCATGTCGGGGTCGCCGTTGATGGTGATGACGCCGCATGGCCCGGGGAGCTTCATCGCGTTGTACGCGTAGTGGGGCGCTGCCATGAACTTGGCGAACGCCTGGCGCCCCAGGACGCAGTGGTAGGGGCTGTCGAAGGGCACGAGCTCGAAGACGATCCGCTCGGTGCGGAAGTTTGCTGGTGTGCTGAAGGTGACTGGCAGTGTGACCTTACCGATCGGGTACGCCTTCCGACCGGGGACGATGCCATGGAACGTGGTGTGGGTTGTCTCGATCATCGACTGCGGGAGCCACAGCCGCCTGAAGGTGTCCAGGTATAGGATGTTGATGGAGCTGCCGCCGTCCATCAATGTCTTAGGGAGCCAGTAGTCGCCGACCTTAGGCTTGACCACCAGGGCGACTCGACCTGGGTACTCGATGCGTGGCGAGTGGTCTTGGCGGCTCCAGGTGATGGGCTGCTCTGACCAGTTGAGGAACTGGGGAACGTCCACCTGGGCCACCACGTTGACGGCGACGGCGCGGGCGATGACCTTCTTCTCGCGCTTCGTGTTGAAGCCTGTGAAGGTATGGAGCGAGCCGGCCACTTTGCCGAATTTTCCGCTGTTTGGCGGGTCGTTGTAGGGGTCCTCCCGTGCTCACCGTGCCTTCTCGATCTCCCTGAGGGTGTGGCAGTCGGCGGTTGTGTGCGTTGCGGGCTTCCCTTCCCTGCTATGAAACGCACACGGTTGGTTAAGGAGGGCCGCGGGGTCGAACCTTGGCTTGGCCTTGTAGTTGCCGCCGTCGCGGCGTTGTCCTCTGTAGCATCCCAATTGTCTAACAATTGCAATGCTACTAGCCTAGTAATATAATGGCTACTTCAAATGTATAATTGTTGCATCATCATCATTTCATGCTCATGTCATCATGCCTCCTTGCATTTGAGCATCATATAAAACCCTTTTCATTTGGTTCTTATCTCATATGCATTGTTAATTGTATTTGCCTCTTGATATTGTATTTGGTTGTTGATATATTGTTTAAATGCCCAAGTTGAGTTGGGGGCATATCTTTTGTTAACTCCACCACCTTTCTTTCACCACCTTATAATTCCACCATCCAACTAAATATGAGCTCTGCACTTTATTTGGGTTTTACCTCTAGCTCATGTGGGTTGGGATGGATCCAATTCTTTTTCCACATGCTCTCATCTTAGCATCATGTTGTTTTCACAGTATTGATATATGAGAGCCACATGGCCACCTTTGCATGCCTTGTGAGTGGAACCTTTTCCTAGCTTCCATATGGGTTGTTTTGGGGTTATGCTCATGTTGGAATATTTTTGGGACTATTAAGCATCTAGTGGCATATACACATTAGTAAGTCCTAATTTTAATCAAATATGCTCATCTCCATCTAGTCCACTTGGAGATTCCTTTTAAATTCTTTTGCTTGGGCCTTACTCCACATTTTTGGAATGCATAAGTAAAATGCCATGTAAATAATCTTGTTTTCACAAAAATAAGCATGGTATTAATTATTTATGCATGGCCCATGCAAGTACCACCTTTAGCTTGGCTTTTGGTTTTTATTTGAATCTTGAGTGGATCTTTCCCCATATCCTTACCCTCTTTTGCTTGATCTAGTTGGACTTGCAAAATCCACCACACCCCATCACCCTAACCACCTAGCTATCACCACCCTACCCCATCACATCTCTCTCTCTCTCTTTACCACATCTTCATCTCCTTCTCACCTACACCCATGTATGGTCATGTGGATCATATCTAGCCTAAACCCTACCACCCTAAACACCATACCCCCTCCCTCTAAACCCTAAGTACCTCCCCCATCTCTCCTCTCTCTAACCCAAGACCACCCCATGATCTACCCCTCGAGCTAACCCGAGTCTCTCCTAACCCTAGCTCTACCCTAACCCGAGCCCCTTTCTACCTAGCCCGAGCTACCTCTACCCCTCTCCACTCTTTCTTTGGCTTCAAGACAAAGAGAAGAAAGAGAGAAACCTACCCCACCCGAGCCTTATCTTGCTTTGCAAAAAGTGGAGACCAAACCCATGTGCTCCTCCCTCCCCTCTCTCCCCAACCACCCCAGGCAGCCAGATCGAAATCTGGAGAAGACCCTGACCCTCTCCTCCTGCCTCTATCCCTCTCTACCTCCCTAGCCGCCATGGCCATCTCCTCCCCTAAACCATAGCCACGTCTACCTCTGTGCTTCACTGTTCCGGTGGACGTCGAGTCGATCTAGGCGTACCAGTACCTTCCCCCGCCTCTTCACCGTCGCCCTGGACCTGCAGCAACGCCTGGACCTCGCCGGAGCGTCGCCGTCGCCACCATGCCGAGAGGGAGCCGGTGAGGCCGTCCACGAGCCCGACGCCGGATCCCCTCCACCTCCGCACGAGCCACCACGCCAGCGAGTTCCTGGTGAGCTCCTCCATCTCCTAGACATCCTCTTCCTCCCCCTCTCGCCGTAGAACGCCGCCGCCTTCCGTCGAACGCTCTGCGCGCGCGTCGCGCGTCGCGCTCTGGCAGCAGCAGCTACAGCAGCCGTTTCTGCCGCCTCTGTTCCTTGTCGTGCCCCGCGCGCTGTAGACCTCCTCCGGCGATGCCACCTGCATGAAAGTTGTAGACCCTGCAACCCTCTTCAGCTTTCCTTTTTGTGGCTTGGCCAGTTTCTCGCTAGTTTCGTTGCCATCGTCGTCGGAAGTCCGCCAGATCCGCCGCCGTCAGTGTCGCGTCCGTCAGCGACAGCAGCAGCCCGCTGGCTGTTTTGCGCAGAGCCCCCTGGCCTTTTTCCCGCCTAAACCCGCCGTCCCCAGTGCCCCACCTGTCAGCCGCGGAGTTCTTTTGCAAATAAACCCGCGGAAGACCCAGTCCACCACAGACCAGTCCCCCCCCCGCGCCTGGGATCGCCCACGTGTCACGCCCCGGCTGGGCGACGCGTGCGCGTGGCCCCGCTGTAACCGGCCCTACCTGTCATGGGCGTGGTTAGAACAGAACCCGGTGAGAAAAGCCCCGCGCGGCCGCTGAGCCCCACCTGCTGCTGAGTCAGCGCGAGCCCCACCCGTCAGCGTCTAGGGCTAGGACGAGCTGAGTAACAAAAGTATTTCTGAAACTCTGTTTTAATTCAAATCTTTTCAAATTTAATTCAAATTCAATTTAAATTATGTTTTTGAATAACTTTAAAAATATAAATCCAAATAATACAAATAATATATGTTTTCAAATCAGAAAAATGTGAGGAATTCAAATCTTTCATCCAAAATATATTTTGAACATTTAAAATTGCAAGTTGATTAAAATTACAACAAAAATGCCCTTTTCCCTTAATAAATTAATATCTTTTGTTTTATAACTCCAAATTTAATAAATAATATGTCTAAAATGATTAGCTCGACGAGACCTTTCTGTTTATGCATTCCATGTTCTGTTTTGAAGCATGCATCATATAAATATAATGTGTACAGCAACTAATATGAGGATAAAATGTGGTTAAAACCCAATAAAAATGTTTATTCTTGTATTCCACACCTCACCCATGCCATGCTACCTTATTGCCATGCAAATTGTGCATCATTCATCATGGCATGATTGTTTGTTTGTCGCATTTTAATCATATGCTTGCGCACTTTATTTATGTTGGCCCTTGTTTGTTTGGTTCTTCTCCGAATAGACGCTGAGCAGGGGATATATCAAGAGAACCAGGAGCACTACCCAGATCCATCCATTGCTTCAACTGAGCTGCCAGGCAAGCACTACCACATGCTTGCATACATATAGTACCTATTGCCTCTTTCTTATTCTTGCATCATTGAGTCGCGATTGCATTAAACTGAATCCCAAGTATTGCATAGCCTTTATTTTTAAACCCCACCGAAGCTTGTTCCTCCATCCCATGAGCCATTACTACAGGAGTTGTTTGAGCCATGCGAGTTGTAGAACAGCATGT
The DNA here is from genome assembly GCA_916181665.1 of Avena sativa. NCBI lineage: Eukaryota > Viridiplantae > Streptophyta > Magnoliopsida > Poales > Poaceae > Avena > Avena sativa. The sequence goes on along the minus strand of OV702295.1, from coordinate 328,429,695 downwards.
GTAGGGTATGTGAGTGTCTGATGGAAAACGAGGTACCTAAACAACTTAACCTGAGTAGTAATGGGATAACTAATGAAAGTGGCATCGGTGAGCCATATTCGCTATTTGGTTTTTCAGGCTCACTTGTGTCCCGTAGGACCCCGAGTACTTGATTCCTGTTCCTTGAATATTCGCGCTATCCACATCCGGGAGGCTTATGAACCCCCCTGAGCCAGAGCTTGATTCATTCTTATTTCTTGGGGCCACAAACTAGTTTGAGGTTTTATTTACTATCCTGTACTTATGCCATGCTTTACTGCTTTATTTAAATTGTGCGAGGTACTGCACACTGTACTGTTTAGGAAAGCGGAGTGTTTTCGCGGTGTCGACAAGCCCAGTCACATTTTCGGGTTCCCAGTCGTTCACAGCCATTGACGCAAACCTTGAGGCCGTCTCGGAGTCAGCTAACTTCGTTGCGGGTAGCTCAATGGGGTGGCCCCCTGAAATATTTCTGAATCCTGTGATCGCTTTGTCGTGACTGCCTCGTTGGGTTTTGATTTGGTTTTTCCGAGGCATATCGAGTGTGTGTTGCTATTTGTGCACCCCTGCAGGGTAAAACTTTCTGAAAGCCGTGTCCGCGGTTATGGACGACTTGGAGCACAGTTTCTCGATCATAGACAAGCATAACTAAAGTACCATTTGTAACTTGACTAGACTAGGTACCTGACTAGTAAATAGTGCAACACTCACGGAATGGATAATAAAACTGCCAACGGATGGGGGGGGTTGTTCGTCCGCTTCCTCGTCGGTAAGCGAGGAGGAGGATGGATCTGTGGATATTACCGTTTTAACTGTTATAACTGTTGTTATTAATTCACGGACATCCGTCTATCTATGTTTAGGCGGATGGTTAGCGAGTATCTATAGAATTGTTAGGGTTTATCTTTTGCTGCAATTGCGTCACCCCAGGTTGTGTCCCCTTTAGAGGCATAAAGACTTGCTGAGTACCCCTAGGGTCTCACACGATAAATTATTGGTTCAGATGGACAGGTACCCCCGCAAGATGGATACTGGGTGGAAGAGACGGACGATGTGGGCAACAATCATTCGGTGTAGAGATTACGGGAACGGGGATCCGTGAGTTCTGTGGGCGGGATCTACTTATTTATGGGGCATCTTATGCCGATTTGCTTCTTATCCGTACTCGGATTTTGTCTTCCGCTTCCGCTTGATACTCTGTTGATTGATGTATGAGGAGATATCCTAAACTATTATATTTATCTAGGATATTTGGATCTTGCTGTATGGCGTTGCTATATTTCCTTTCTTTTTAGATGGAATGGCTCTGATGTACTATTGTATGGTGGCTTGCATACATACTCATTTGTGTATGTAGTTGATCCCTTCGCCTGCCGATTACGCCGCCCGTTCTTGTCCCGATGTTTGGAAATGGTTGGGACGGCCGAAAGGTCTACCTGTGAGTGGCATTTGGGCCCCACCGTACTATTTCAACCATTTCTGCTCATCCAGGCTTGTAACTAGGAGCGTAATTCACCGAGGTAGTTACAATTGGTATCAGAGCCATCCCAACCTTCAGGGTCTCAGCCAAATGGTCGTTGTCTGTCTAGCAAATATTTTGGTAGCTATGTATACTAGGGAAAAACAAAACGTGAGAGTAGGACTGCTTCCACTTTTCTTCTTACCCACCCACCACCCTTTTTCTGGTAAGGAAGTGTAACGTTTTCAATCCTCTTCTTATAATTCAAACTAGGATTCACGTGTTCGGGGTTTCCGTAGTACCATAGAAAGTGTGTGTGTGTGTGTAATTCCTTGTCTATCTGTTGCATCCAAGTTGTTATCACAATCTACCTTTGGTTATCAACTGTTGGTACATTCCATACTTATAGGCTTTTGCAAACCAGCGCGATTTATCTGACTCCTTGTTAACCGGTGCCATCTTTTAAGGGTGTCCTTCCTTCTAGCAACTCCACATTCTGTGCAAGCATCAGTTGCTAATCTCTATCTGATAAGTGATTTTGCGCCTCTATTGGTATTTTAATGCCGGAAAATGCGGAAATTTTTTCTTTGATACATCTGTGTTTCCACACTCCTTTTCAGTCGTGTGTGAGACATCATCTATCTTCCTTTTATCAGCATCTCCATGCTAACTCATTCTTTTGTCACCGGCGCTTAATCCTGGAGTTTTGTTTCATCTCCTTTTCTCTTGGGCTAATTACATAACGTGTGTCGATCCGATGCTGATGATTGTAATTTGGCTCTCGGCATAGCTATATTCCACTCATGATAAGTGTCGATTGGAATATGGAAAAATGCTATCAACCGTCACCATCTGGAGGATAAGGTTATCTCCTGTGATTTTGAGTACACCGTGATCATATCGATGCATATTCAAGTATCTTTGGCAATCCGGAGTTTCTCAAAGCACTACGGCGGTCTATCATCTGTTCATCATGCTGCACATCTTTTTCAACTCCATATCTGCACATCTTTTTCGTCTCTGATAGCTCATACCATAAGCAAAGCTATATCATTGTTCCTTTATCCAAGATCTCTTTATCTTTGAAACCGGTGATCCGATCGACAATGTGAACCAGGTGACATCTCTTTTTCTTCCGAAGGACCAGATAATCTATTCTGCCAGTGCAACTTTCTCAACACGAACCCGTGCTCTTAATATTGATCTTTCTAAGAGCGTTGAGCTCAGAAAGTGTTTCGAGCATTTGTTTGTTCCTCCCGCCTCTTCAACTTGATATTCTGGGAATATCTTGTTAATCCATGGTGGTATATGTTGTTAATATGCTTGCCTATTCGATATCAATGAAAGAACATGGAAGATCATCTATGTCTCTTTCTCCCAAGCTTCGTGAACACTGCCTGTGTGCAAAGTTCTCAAAGCGTGAATTCTGGCTTCTTGAAGTCACCTATCTCGGTCACGTCCTTCTGCTAAATAGATCGCTTCAACTCTGGAATTAGCAAGTCCATTGTTAATTCCATCCTCCATCCTCAACCAAGCCAGAGTTGTTCCTTGTGGCAAGTTATCATCGTCGTTCCGCTAAAGATTTCCTCAAGACTGCTAAATCTCTCTCAATCCTTTCAAGAAGAACATGGAGTTCTTTCACCTCAGTCTCGTCAAGTAATCTCTGGAAACCTTCTCGCTCTATCGTCTATGCTCAATCCACCGGAGGCCATGAAGACTTTTCAGATCTTTCGTATTCCTTCTGTTCAAGTTGGTGCTATCTTTTCTGTAGCTGTTGAATCTTGCAGTTGTCTCCGTGATCTTCCTTCATATCTTTCCGGTGGCTTGGTACTTCCGACATGAGGACAACATCATCATCATTATCTATCTTGGATCCGGTGAATCGTTTGTATCTATCCTTGTTTTCTAGCGGAGTTCCATGAGCTCTACTTGTCAATACCTTCAGTCTGTTTCGGTAGTTGGATTACATGATTCTTCTTATTCATGTGCGGAGTAATGCTTTGAGTGCGGGATGGAGTCGCGACCATACCACTACTCTTATCATTCGCTCTTGCGCATTGAATTGGTGAATTAATGCGATTTCACTCATTCCACGGAAGATAGAAGTGGCCTTTATCCCTCGATACTGTTACTTCCGTCCTTGTTTTTCCGGAGTGCTCTCTCGAAGAAAGTAATCAATAATCTCTTGTTGGTAATCTCACCCTTTCTACACGGAGCAAAACCTTCAATTATCTGGTGGAAACAAACGCAAACTCTTTTCTGTCCTCGTCAATCTACCGGTGCTCTACATCCCCAAACAAGATGAAGGAAACTATCTCTCTCTTTGTTCATCAATTCTTTTTCTGTGGTAAAGCCAATTATGGTTGATGCCATCAGTCGCTAATCTATTGCGTTAGCCTCAAGGCTAAAGAAAGCAATAAGTATATCTACAATAAACTCCAGATCCTCCATATTCTTTGCTTCTCGAGATTCCACCATGATCTAGTTTCACATCCGTCTCTGGAAGTTATATCCGCGCACCTCAATTGCGTGATCTTTGGGTCTTACCGGCGCAAGAAGAATCTAATCCGACGATGTCTAACTAAATCTTTCTGCTCATATCAAGGGACTCTATTGTTTGAAGGCAATATTGTCTCCGAACTTCTTTTCGCAAATCCGAGAGGAGATACGATCCTATTGTCATAGTGGTTCAAACCTCTCCAATCTAGCTCTTTTTCTTCCGGCGAGATAAAGATTCATCCTTTCTCGTATCAGTAAATCTTTAATCTTAACGGTGTGCTTTTCTGTATCCATGATACATCATCTTGTCCTTTCTTTCACAAGTGGTTCTTTTTCTTTTATCATGTTTCTTGAGAACACCGGAGCTATGTTCATCCTATCCTTCTTGTCTCACGACAATCCTTCAACTCTTCTAACCCTTTGTGTCTCAAGCAAAACGCAAGACTCGCAACAAGTCTAGCAAAGTTTTGCAAGGTGTAGTGGTCGCACCAATCCGTTGTTCATCAACTTGGGAACGTGAGGGTCACCTTCGTTCGAACACCCGCCTCTTCTTGTGTTGTTCTCTTTTTCCTAGGAATCTCGGGGCGAGATTCTTGTTTAGTGGGGGAGAGTTGTAGCATCCCAATTGTCTAACAATTGCAATGCTACTAGCCTAGTAATATAATGGCTACTTCAAATGTATAATTGTTGCATCATCATCATTTCATGCTCATGTCATCATGCCTCCTTGCATTTGAGCATCATATAAAACCCTTTTCATTTGGTTCTTATCTCATATGCATTGTTAATTGTATTTGCCTCTTGATATTGTATTTGGTTGTTGATATATTGTTTAAATGCCCAAGTTGAGTTGGGGGCATATCTTTTGTTAACTCCACCACCTTTCTTTCACCACCTTATAATTCCACCATCCAACTAAATATGAGCTCTGCACTTTATTTGGGTTTTACCTCTAGCTCATGTGGGTTGGGATGGATCCAATTCTTTTTCCACATGCTCTCATCTTAGCATCATGTTGTTTTCACAGTATTGATATATGAGAGCCACATGGCCACCTTTGCATGCCTTGTGAGTGGAACCTTTTCCTAGCTTCCATATGGGTTGTTTTGGGGTTATGCTCATGTTGGAATATTTTTGGGACTATTAAGCATCTAGTGGCATATACACATTAGTAAGTCCTAATTTTAATCAAATATGCTCATCTCCATCTAGTCCACTTGGAGATTCCTTTTAAATTCTTTTGCTTGGGCCTTACTCCACATTTTTGGAATGCATAAGTAAAATGCCATGTAAATAATCTTGTTTTCACAAAAATAAGCATGGTATTAATTATTTATGCATGGCCCATGCAAGTACCACCTTTAGCTTGGCTTTTGGTTTTTATTTGAATCTTGAGTGGATCTTTCCCCATATCCTTACCCTCTTTTGCTTGATCTAGTTGGACTTGCAAAATCCACCACACCCCATCACCCTGACCACCTAGCTATCACCACCCTACCCCATCACATCTCTCTCTCTCTCTCTTTACCACATCTTCATCTCCTTCTCACCTACACCCATGTATGGTCATGTGGATCATATCTAGCCTAAACCCTACCACCCTAAACACCATACCCCCTCCCTCTAAACCCTAAGTACCTCCCCCATCTCTCCTCTCTCTAACCCAAGACCACCCCATGATCTACCCCTCGAGCTAACCCGAGTCTCTCCTAACCCTAGCTCTACCCTAACCCGAGCCCCTTTCTACCTAGCCCGAGCTACCTCTACCCCTCTCCACTCTTTCTTTGGCTTCAAGACAAAGAGAAGAAAGAGAGAAACCTACCCCACCCGAGCCTTATCTTGCTTTGCAAAAAGTGGAGACCAAACCCATGTGCTCCTCCCTCCCCTCTCTCCCCAACCACCCCAGGCAGCCAGATCGAAATCTGGAGAAGACCCTGACCCTCTCCTCCTGCCTCTATCCCTCTCTACCTCCCTAGCCGCCATGGCCATCTCCTCCCCTAAACCCTAGCCACGTCTACCTCTGTGCTTCACTGTTCCGGTGGACGTCGAGTCGATCTAGGCGTACCAGTACCTTCCCCCGCCTCTTCACCGTCGCCCTGGACCTGCAGCAACGCCTGGACCTCGCCGGAGCGTCGCCATCGCCACCATGCCGAGAGGGAGCCGGTGAGGCCGTCCACGAGCCCGACGCCGGATCCCCTCCACCTCCGCACGAGCCACCACGCCAGCGAGTTCCTGGTGAGCTCCTCCATCTCCTAGACATCCTCTTCCTCCCCCTCTCGCCGTAGAACGCCGCCGCCTTCCGTCGAACGCTCTGCGCGCGCGTCGCGCGTCGCGCTCTGGCAGCAGCAGCTACAGCAGCCGTTTCTGCCGCCTCTGTTCCTTGTCGTGCCCCGCGCGCTGTAGACCTCCTCCGGCGATGCCACCTGCATGAAAGTTGTAGACCCTGCAACCCTCTTCAGCTTTCCTTTTTGTGGCTTGGCCAGTTTCTCGCTAGTTTCGTTGCCATCGTCGTCGGAAGTCCGCCAGATCCGCCGCCGTCAGTGTCGCGTCCGTCAGCGACAGCAGCAGCCCGCTGGCTGTTTTGCGCAGAGCCCCCTGGCCTTTTTCCCGCCTAAACCCGCCGTCCCCAGTGCCCCACCTGTCAGCCGCGGAGTTCTTTTGCAAATAAACCCGCGGAAGACCCAGTCCACCACAGACCAGTCCCCCCCCGCGCCTGGGATCGCCCACGTGTCACGCCCCGGCTGGGCGACGCGTGCGCGTGGCCCCGCTGTAACCGGCCCTACCTGTCATGGGCGTGGTTAGAACAGAACCCGGTGAGAAAAGCCCCGCGCGGCCGCTGAGCCCCACCTGCTGCTGAGTCAGCGCGAGCCCCACCCGTCAGCGTCTAGGGCTAGGACGAGCTGAGTAACAAAAGTATTTCTGAAACTCTGTTTTAATTCAAATCTTTTCAAATTTAATTCAAATTCAATTTAAATTATGTTTTTGAATACTTTAAAAATATAAATCCAAATAATACAAATAATATATGTTTTCAAATCAGAAAAATGTGAGGAATTCAAATCTTTCATCCAAAATATATTTTGAACATTTAAAATTGCAAGTTGATTAAAATTACAACAAAAATGCCCTTTTCCCTTAATAAATTAATATCTTTTGTTTTATAACTCCAAATTTAATAAATAATATGTCTAAAATGATTAGCTCGACGAGACCTTTCTGTTTATGCATTCCATGTTCTGTTTTGAAGCATGCATCATATAAATATAATGTGTACAGCAACTAATATGAGGATAAAATGTGGTTAAAACCCAATAAAAATGTTTATTCTTGTATTCCACACCTCACCCATGCCATGCTACCTTATTGCCATGCAAATTGTGCATCATTCATCATGGCATGATTGTTTGTTTGTCGCATTTTAATCATATGCTTGCGCACTTTATTTATGTTGGCCCTTGTTTGTTTGGTTCTTCTCCGAATAGACGCTGAGCAGGGGATATATCAAGAGAACCAGGAGCACTACCCAGATCCATCCATTGCTTCAACTGAGCTGCCAGGCAAGCACTACCACATGCTTGCATACATATAGTACCTATTGCCTCTTTCTTATTCTTGCATCATTGAGTCGCGATTGCATTAAACTGAATCCCAAGTATTGCATAGCCTTTATTTTTAAACCCCACCGAAGCTTGTTCCTCCATCCCATGAGCCATTACTACAGGAGTTGTTTGAGCCATGCGAGTTGTAGAACAGCATGTGTAGGGTATGTGAGTGTCTGATGGAAAACGAGGTACCTAAACAACTTAACCTGAGTAGTAATGGGATAACTAATGAAAGTGGCATCGGTGAGCCATATTCGCTATTTGGTTTTTCAGGCTCACTTGTGTCCCGTAGGACCCCGAGTACTTGATTCCTGTTCCTTGAATATTCGCGCTATCCACATCCGGGAGGCTTATGAACCCCCCTGAGCCAGAGCTTGATTCATTCTTATTTCTTGGGGCCACAAACTAGTTTGAGGTTTTATTTACTATCCTGTACTTATGCCATGCTTTACTGCTTTATTTAAATTGTGCGAGGTACTGCACACTGTACTGTTTAGGAAAGCGGAGTGTTTTCGCGGTGTCGACAAGCCCAGTCACATTTTCGGGTTCCCAGTCGTTCACAGCCATTGACGCAAACCTTGAGGCCGTCTCGGAGTCAGCTAACTTCGTTGCGGGTAGCTCAATGGGGTGGCCCCCTGAAATATTTCTGAATCCTGTGATCGCTTTGTCGTGACTGCCTCGTTGGGTTTTGATTTGGTTTTTCCGAGGCATATCGAGTGTGTGTTGCTATTTGTGCACCCCTGCAGGGTAAAACTTTCTGAAAGCCGTGTCCGCGGTTATGGACGACTTGGAGCACAGTTTCTCGATCATAGACAAGCATAACTAAAGTACCGTTTGTAACTTGACTAGACTAGGTACCTGACTAGTAAATAGTGCAACACTCACGGAATGGATAATAAAACTGCCAACGGATGGGGGGGGTTGTTCGTCCGCTTCCTCGTCGGTAAGCGAGGAGGAGGATGGATCTGTGGATATTACCGTTTTAACTGTTATAACTGTTGTTATTAATTCACGGACATCCGTCTATCTATGTTTAGGCGGATGGTTAGCGAGTATCTATAGAATTGTTAGGGTTTATCTTTTGCTGCAATTGCGTCACCCCAGGTTGTGTCCCCTTTAGAGGCATAAAGACTTGCTGAGTACCCCTAGGGTCTCACACGATAAATTATTGGTTCAGATGGACAGGTACCCCCGCAAGATGGATACTGGGTGGAAGAGACGGACGATGTGGGCAACAATCATTCGGTGTAGAGATTACGGGAACGGGGATCCGTGAGTTCTGTGGGCGGGATCTACTTATTTATGGGGCATCTTATGCCGATTTGCTTCTTATCCGTACTCGGATTTTGTCTTCCGCTTCCGCTTGATACTCTGTTGATTGATGTATGAGGAGATATCCTAAACTATTATATTTATCTAGGATATTTGGATCTTGCTGTATGGCGTTGCTATATTTCCTTTCTTTTTAGATGGAATGGCTCTGATGTACTATTGTATGGTGGCTTGCATACATACTCATTTGTGTATGTAGTTGATCCCTTCGCCTGCCGATTACGCCGCCCGTTCTTGTCCCGATGTTTGGAAATGGTTGGGACGGCCGAAAGGTCTACCTGTGAGTGGCATTTGGGCCCCACCGTACTATTTCAACCATTTCTGCTCATCCAGGCTTGTAACTAGGAGCGTAATTCACCGAGGTAGTTACAATTGGTATCAGAGCCATCCCAACCTTCAGGGTCTCAGCCAAATGGTCGTTGTCTGTCTAGCAAATATTTTGGTAGCTATGTATACTAGGGAAAAACAAAACGTGAGAGTAGGACTGCTTCCACTTTTCTTCTTACCCACCCACCACCCTTTTTCTGGTAAGGAAGTGTAACGTTTTCAATCCTCTTCTTATAATTCAAACTAGGATTCACGTGTTCGGGGTTTCCGTAGTACCATAGAAAGTGTGTGTGTGTGTGTGTAATTCCTTGTCTATCTGTTGCATCCAAGTTGTTATCACAATCTACCTTTGGTTATCAACTGTTGGTACATTCCATACTTATAGGCTTTTGCAAACCGGCGCGATTTATCTGACTCCTTGTTAACCGGTGCCATCTTTTAAGGGTGTCCTTCCTTCTAGCAACTCCACATTCTGTGCAAGCATCAGTTGCTAATCTCTATCTGATAAGTGATTTTGCGCCTCTATTGGTATTTTAATGCCGGAAAATGCGGAAATTTTTTCTTTGATACATCTGTGTTTCCACACTCCTTTTCAGTCGTGTGTGAGACATCATCTATCTTCCTTTTATCAGCATCTCCATGCTAACTCATTCTTTTGTCACCGGCGCTTAATCCTGGAGTTTTGTTTCATCTCCTTTTCTCTTGGGCTAATTACATAACGTGTGTCGATCCGATGCTGATGATTGTAATTTGGCTCTCGGCATAGCTATATTCCACTCATGATAAGTGTCGATTGGAATATGGAAAAATGCTATCAACCGTCACCATCTGGAGGATAAGGTTATCTCCTGTGATTTTGAGTACACCGTGATCATATCGATGCATATTCAAGTATCTTTGGCAATCCGGAGTTTCTCAAAGCACTACGGCGGTCTATCATCTGTTCATCATGCTGCACATCTTTTTCAACTCCATATCTGCACATCTTTTTCGTCTCTGATAGCTCATACCATAAGCAAAGCTATATCATTGTTCCTTTATCCAAGATCTCTTTATCTTTGAAACCGGTGATCCGATCGACAATGTGAACCAGGTGACATCTCTTTTTCTTCCGAAGGACCAGATAATCTATTCTGCCAGTGCAACTTTCTCAACACGAACCCGTGCTCTTAATATTGATCTTTCTAAGAGCGTTGAGCTCAGAAAGTGTTTCGAGCATTTGTTTGTTCCTCCCGCCTCTTCAACTTGATATTCTGGGAATATCTTGTTAATCCATGGTGGTATATGTTGTTAATATGCTTGCCTATTCGATATCAATGAAAGAACATGGAAGATCATCTATGTCTCTTTCTCCCAAGCTTCGTGAACACTGCCTGTGTGCAAAGTTCTCAAAGCGTGAATTCTGGCTTCTTGAAGTCACCTATCTCGGTCACGTCCTTCTGCTAAATAGATCGCTTCAACTCTGGAATTAGCAAGTCCATTGTTAATTCCATCCTCCATCCTCAACCAAGCCAGAGTTGTTCCTTGTGGCAAGTTATCATCGTCGTTCCGCTAAAGATTTCCTCAAGACTGCTAAATCTCTCTCAATCCTTTCAAGAAGAACATGGAGTTCTTTCACCTCAGTCTCGTCAAGTAATCTCTGGAAACCTTCTCGCTCTATCGTCTATGCTCAATCCACCGGAGGCCATGAAGACTTTTCAGATCTTTCGTATTCCTTCTGTTCAAGTTGGTGCTATCTTTTCTGTAGCTGTTGAATCTTGCAGTTGTCTCCGTGATCTTCCTTCATATCTTTCCGGTGGCTTGGTACTTCCGACATGAGGACAACATCATCATCATTATCTATCTTGGATCCGGTGAATCGTTTGTATCTATCCTTGTTTTCTAGCGGAGTTCCATGAGCTCTACTTGTCAATACCTTCAGTCTGTTTCGGTAGTTGGATTACATGATTCTTCTTATTCATGTGCGGAGTAATGCTTTGAGTGCGGGATGGAGTCGCGACCATACCACTACTCTTATCATTCGCTCTTGCGCATTGAATTGGTGAATTAATGCGATTTCACTCATTCCACGGAAGATAGAAGTGGCCTTTATCCCTCGATACTGTTAATTCCGTCCTTGTTTTTCCGGAGTGCTCTCTCGAAGAAAGTAATCAATAATCTCTTGTTGGTAATCTCACCCTTTCTACATGGAGAAAAACCTTCAATTATCTGGTGGAAACAAACGCAAACTCTTTTCTGTCCTCGTCAATCTACCGGTGCTCTACATCCCCAAACAAGATGAAGGAAACTATCTCTCTCTTTGTTCATCAATTCTTTTTCTGTGGTAAAGCCAATTATGGTTGATGCCATCAGTCGCTAATCTATTGCGTTAGCCTCAAGGCTAAAGAAAGCAATAAGTATATCTACAATAAACTCCAGATCCTCCATATTCTTTGCTTCTCGAGATTCCACCATGATCTAGTTTCACATCCGTCTCTGGAAGTTATATCCGCGCACCTCAATTGCGTGATCTTTGGGTCTTACCGGCGCAAGAAGAATCTAATCCGACGATGTCTAACTAAATCTTTCTGCTCATATCAAGGGACTCTATTGTTTGAAGGCAATATTGTCTCCGAACTTCTTTTCGCAAATCCGAGAGGAGATACGATCCTATTGTCATAGTGGTTCAAACCTCTCCAATCTAGCTCTTTTTCTTCCGGCGAGATAAAGATTCATCCTTTCTCGTATCAGTAAATCTTTAATCTTAACGGTGTGCTTTTATGTATCCATGATACATCATCTTGTCCTTTCTTTCACAAGTGGTTCTTTTTCTTTTATCATGTTTCTTGAGAACACCGGAGCTATGTTCATCCTATCCTTCTTGTCTCACGACAATCCTTCAACTCTTCTAACCCTTTGTGTCTCAAGCAAAACGCAAGACTCGCAACAAGTCTAGCAAAGTTTTGCAAGGTGTAGTGGTCGCACCAATCCGTTGTTCATCAACTTGGGAACGTGAGGGTCACCTTCGTTCGAACACCCGCCTCTTCTTGTGTTGTTCTCTTTTTCCTAGGAATCTCGGGGCGAGATTCTTGTTTAGTGGGGGAGAGTTGTAGCATCCCAATTGTCTAACAATTGCAATGCTACTAGCCTAGTAATATAATGGCTACTTCAAATGTATAATTGTTGCATCATCATCATTTCATGCTCATGTCATCATGCCTCCTTGCATTTGAGCATCATATAAAACCCTTTTCATTTGGTTCTTATCTCATATGCATTGTTAATTATATTTGCCTCTTGATATTGTATTTGGTTGTTGATATATTGTTTAAATGCCCAAGTTGAGTTGGGGGCATATCTTTTGTTAACTCCACCACCTTCTTTCACCACCTTATAATTCCACCATCCAACTAAATATGAGCTCTGCACTTTATTTGGGTTTTACCTCTAGCTCATGTGGGTTGGGATGGATCCAATTCTTTTTCCACATGCTCTCATCTTAGCATCATGTTGTTTTCACAGTATTGATATATGAGAGCCACATGGCCACCTTTGCATGCCTTGTGAGTGGAACCTTTTCCTAGCTTCCATATGGGTTGTTTTGGGGTTATGCTCATGTTGGAATATTTTTGGGACTATTAAGCATCTAGTGGCATATACACATTAGTAAGTCCTAATTTTAATCAAATATGCTCATCTCCATCTAGTCCACTTGGAGATTCCTTTTAAATTCTTTTGCTTGGGCCTTACTCCACATTTTTGGAATGCATAAGTAAAATGCCATGTAAATAATCTTGTTTTCACAAAAATAAGCATGGTATTAATTATTTATGCATGGCCCATGCAAGTACCACCTTTAGCTTGGCTTTTGGTTTTTATTTGAATCTTGAGTGGATCTTTCCCCATATCCTTACCCTCTTTTGCTTGATCTAGTTGGACTTGCAAAATCCACCACACCCCATCACCCTAACCACCTAGCTATCACCACCCTACCCCATCACATCTCTCTCTCTCTTTACCACATCTTCATCTCCTTCTCACCTACACCCATGTATGGTCATGTGGATCATATCTAGTCTAAACCCTACCACCCTAAACACCATACCCCCTCCCTCTAAACCCTAAGTACCTCCCCCATCTCTCCTCTCTCTAACCCAAGACCACCCCATGATCTACCCCTCGAGCTAACCCGAGTCTCTCCTAACCCTAGCTCTACCCTAACCCGAGCCCCTTTCTACCTAGCCCGAGCTACCTCTACCCCTCTCCACTCTTTCTTTGGCTTCAAGACAAAGAGAAGAAAGAGAGAAACCTACCCCACCCGAGCCTTATCTTGCTTTGCAAAAAGTGGAGACCAAACCCATGTGCTCCTCCCTCCCCTCTCTCCCCAACCACCCCAGGCAGCCAGATCGAAATCTGGAGAAGACCCTGACCCTCTCCTCCTGCCTCTATCCCTCTCTACCTCCCTAGCCGCCATGGCCATCTCCTCCCCTAAACCCTAGCCACGTCTACCTCTGTGCTTCACTGTTCCGGTGGATGTCGAGTCGATCTAGGCGTACCAGTACCTTCCCCCGCCTCTTCACCGTCGCCCTGGACCTGCAGCAGCGCCTGGACCTCGCCGGAGCGTCGCCGTCGCCACCATGCCGAGAGGGAGCCGGTGAGGCCGTCCACGAGCCCGACGCTGGATCCCCTCCACCTCCGCACGAGCCACCACGCCAGCGAGTTCTTGGTGAGCTCCTCCATCTCCTAGACATCCTCTTCCTCCCCCTCTCGCCGTAGAACGCCGCCGCCTTCCGTCGAACGCTCTGTGCGCGCGTCGCGCTCTGGCAGCAGCAGCTACAGCAGCCGTTTCTGCCGCCTCTGTTCCTTGTCGTGCCCTGCGCGCTGTAGACCTCCTCCGGCGATGCCACCTGCATGAAAGTTGTAGACCCTGCAACCCTCTTCGGCTTTCCTTTTTGTGGCTTGGCCAGTTTCTCGCTAGTTTCGTTGCCATCATCGTCGGAAGTCTGCCAGATCCGCCGCCGTCAGTGTCGCGTCCGTCAGCGATAGCAGCAGCCCGCTGGCCGTTTTGCGCAGAGCCCCCTGGCCTTTTTCCCGCCTAAACCCGCCGTCCCCAGTGCCCCACCTGTCAGCCGCGGAGTTCTTTTGCAAATAAACCCGCGGAAGACCCAGTCCACCACAGACCAGTCCCCCCCCCACGCCTGGGATTGCCCACGTGTCACGCCCCGGCTGGGCGACGCGTGCGCGTGGCCCCGCTATAACCGGCCCTACCTTACATGGGCGTGGTTAGAACAGAACCCGGTGAGAAAAGCCCCGCGCGGCCGCTGAGCCCCACCTGCTGCTGAGTCAGCGCGAGCCCCACCCGTCAGCGTCTAGGGCTAGGACGAGCTGAGTAACAAAAGTATTTCTGAAACTCTGTTTTAATTCAAATCTTTTCAAATTTAATTCAAATTCAATTTAAATTATGTTTTTGAATAACTTTAAAAATATAAATCCAAATAATACAAATAATATATGTTTTCAAATCAGAAAAATGTGAGGAATTCAAATCTTTCATCCAAAATATATTTTGAACATTTAAAATTGCAAGTTGATTAAAATTACAACAAAAATGCCCTTTTCCCTTAATAAATTAATATCTTTTGTTTTATAACTCCAAATTTAATAAATAATATGTCTAAAATGATTAGCTCGACGAGACCTTTCTGTTTATGCATTCCATGTTCTGTTTTGAAGCATGCATCATATAAATATAATGTGTACAGCAACTAATATGAGGATAAAATGTGGTTAAAACCCAATAAAAATGTTTATTCTTGTATTCCACACCTCACCCATGCCATGCTACCTTATTGCCATGCAAATTGTGCATCATTCATCATGGCATGATTGTTTGTTTGTCGCATTTTAATCATATGCTTGCGCACTTTATTTATGTTGGCCCTTGTTTGTTTGGTTCTTCTCCGAATAGACGCTGAGCAGGGGATATATCAAGAGAACCAGGAGCACTACCCAGATCCATCCATTGCTTCAACTGAGCTGCCAGGCAAGCACTACCACATGCTTGCATACATATAGTACCTATTGCCTCTTTCTTATTCTTGCATCATTGAGTCGCGATTGCATTAAATTGAATCCCAAGTATTGCATAGCCTTTATTTTTAAACCCCACCGAAGCTTGTTCCTCCATCCCATGAGCCATTACTACAGGAGTTGTTTGAGCCATGCGAGTCGTAGAACAGCCTGTGTAGGGTATGTGAGTGTCTGATGGAAAACGAGGTACCTAAACAACTTAACCTGAGTAGTAATGGGATAACTAATGAAAGTGGCATCGGTGAGCCATATTCGCTATTTAGTTTTTCAGGCTCACTTGTGTCCCGTAGGACCCCGAGTACTTGATTCCTGTTCCTTGAATATTCGCGCTATCCACATCCGGGAGGCTTATGAACCGCCCTGAGCCAGAGCTTGATTTATTCTTATTTCTTGGGGCCACAAACTAGTTTGAGGTTTTATTTACTATCCTGTACTTATGCCATGCTTTACTGCTTTATTTAAATTGTGCGAGGTACTGCACACTGTACTGTTTAGGAAAGCGGAGTGTTTTCGCGGTGTCGACAAGCCCAGTCACATTTTCGGGTTCCCAGTCGTTCACAGCCATTGACGCAAACCTTGAGGCCGTCTCAGAGTCAGCTAACTTCGTTGCGGGTAGCTCAATGGGGTGGCCCCCTGAAATATTTCTGAATCCTGTGATCGCTTTGTCGTGACTGCCTCGTTGGGTTTTGATTTGGTTTTTCCGAGGCATATCGAGTGTGTGTTGCTATTTGTGCACCCCTGCAGGGTAAAACTTTCTGAAAGCCGTGTCCGCGGTTATGGACGACTTGGAGCACAGTTTCTCGATCATAGACAAGCATAACTAAAGTACCGTTTGTAACTTGACTAGACTAGGTACCTGACTAGTAAATAGTGCAACACTCACGGAATGGATAATAAAACTGCCAACGGATGGGGGGGGTTGTTCGTCCGCTTCCTCGTCGGTAAGCGAGGAGGAGGATGGATCTGTGGATATTACCGTTTTAACTGTTATAACTGTTGTTATTAATTCACGGACATCCGTCTATCTATGGTTAGGCGGATGGTTAGCGAGTATCTATAGAATTGTTAGGGTTTATCTTTTGCTGCAATTGCGTCACCCCAGGTTGTGTCCCCTTTAGAGGCATAAAGACTTGCTGAGTACCCCTAGGGTCTCACACGATAAATTATTGGTTCAGATGGACAGGTACCCCCGCAAGATGGATACTGGGTGGAAGAGACGGACGATGTGGGCAACGATCATTCGGTGTAGAGATTCCGGGAACGGGGATCCGTGAGTTCTGTGGGAGGGATCTACTTATTTATGGGGCATCTTATGCCGATTTGCTTCTTATCCGTACTCGGATTTTGTCTTTCGCTTCCGCTTGATACTCTGTTGATTGATGTATGAGGAGATATCCTAAACTATTATATTTATCTAGGATATTTGGATCTTGCCGTATGGCGTTGCTATATTTCCTTTCTTTTTAGATGGAATGGCTCTGATGTACTATTGTATGGTGGCTTGCATACATACTCATTTGTGTATGTAGTTGATCCCTTCGCCTGCCGATTACGCCGCCCGTTCTTGTCCCGATGTTTGGAAATGGTTGGGACGGCCGAAAGGTCTACCTGTGAGTGGCATTTGGGCTCCACCGTACTATTTCAACCATTTCTGCTCATCCAGGCTTGTAACTAGGAGCGTAATTCACCGAGGTAGTTACATCCTCCATCGCGGCGGAAGCTCTTGGGCTCGCGTTGTGCGTGCCCGGCGTTGGCGACGAAGTCGACTCGCCCGTCACTGCGGCGCTTGCCGGTGAGGCGAGTGTTGTTGTAGCATAGGTCGGACCGTCGTCCGCTGTCGTTGCCGCTCGTGCGGCGTTGACCTCCTGACTCGTCGTCAGTTTCCTGGTTTGGATCTTCCTCCGCGTACCGTTTGGCGATCTCGAGGAGGTCCGGGATGTTGGCGAGTGTGCGAGAGTGTCGCTTGAGCTTCGCGACCAGGGGCTCGTAGCGGCACGAGGTCTTGAAGCAGTGGATCGCGGTGTCCGGGTGGATGCCGACCGCATTATACCAGAGTTCTTGCCACCGTTGGACCCAGTTGCGGGTCGACTCGCGGGGTCCCTGGACGCATCGCTCCAGGTCCTCGATGGTGGTGGCGCGGGTGTAGGAGCAGTCGAAGTGCCTGACGAAGGCGTCGCGCATCTCCTCCCAGGAATCAATACTGTCCTGGGGGAGGGTGTTGATCCACTGCCTGCACGTCCCTTCCATCATCAAGGGGAGGTAACGGGCGGCTAGCAGGTCGGTGTGGCCTGCGATCCCCATCGCCATGAGGTATGTATCGAGCCAAACGGCGGGGTCGTACGAGGGGTCGTACTTTTCTATCTCCTTCGGCGCCTTGAAGTTTGGCGGGTACTTCTCGCCTCGGATCATTGGTCCGAAGCACTTGGGGCCGAGTCGACTGAGCGACCCCATGGGCTCGCCGTCGCGGCGATTGGTCAGGGTGTGTCGCAGGTCATCGGGCTGGCGTGCGCGCCAGCTTTGGTTGTTGATGATGTGAGTGTGGGCGTCGATGGGTTGACCGTTGGCGGCGACAAAGTTGGTCGCTGGCCTGGGGTCGTTGGTGGAGAGTGCCGCGTTCGCGGGTCGGTGTTGGAGCTGTAGTGGCTCCGGTGGCGGGCAGTTGAGGGTGTTTGCCGCCATTGGGCGGCCGCTTGAGGCCGCTCTGCTTCCCGAAGAATGCGAGTATACTCGACCCTGCGAGTCGGCACCCACGTTTTGCTGCTCGACGGCCTTTGCGAGCAGGGCCCTGACGTACTGGATCTGTAGGGCGCCGTCGCCCGTGGCCGTGATGTTGTCGGCTACTGCTCGGCCTGCCACGAGGTTGTCCATCGGGGTGGAGAATAGTGGGAGGACGTTTGCATCTCGCTCATGTGAGGAGACTACTATCCGCGACTGGTCCCTGGGAGGTGTGCGGTTGGGTGGCGGTGGGGCGCCCATCGCCGTCGACCCTGGCGGGGGTCGGGCGCTTCCTCCTGGTGGCGCGTTCTCGCAGATCGCGCGCTCGGCCACGCGGGCCGGGTCGTTTTCGTCGTCGAAATTCAGGGCGCGCCCCTGAACGGTGGGGTTCAGGCGCGACCTGATCCGCTGCTGATGGTAGCGCAATAGTTCCTGCGCCGTCACCTGCTCGAGGCGAAATTTTTTGCGCTCGGCTTGTTCCTTGCGCACCGCCTCCGCCAGTTTCAGGCGGAGTTCCTCGACCTCCGTCGCCGTGGCGTTAGGAGGAATTGGGGTGGAGAAGGGCTCCTCCAGCGGATCGGTGCCGGTCACCATGTAGGTCGCTGCGTGGCGACCGGTTCCGTCGCGGAGGTCGGCGGAGTTTTCCGATCCGGAATCGAATTCGAAGATCCCGAGGATGGAGGGGTCCTCGAAGTCTCCCACGTTGGAGACCTGGGTGATGGAGCCCGCGGGTGAAGCCGCGGTGATGGACCCGGCGAGTGACGCTAGGGTCGCCGAGTCGGCGTCATCGTTGAGGGCCGCGTCTTCTGCGACCGCTGAGTTTTCGGCCACGTCGCTGTGGGCCGAGTTGTACTCGGAGGCGAGGCGATGGATCGTGCGGATCTGGCTCTCGGAGAGCTGATCGTGTGGCGGCGACTCGCGGATGCGAGCCGAGTCCTCCGAGACGATGACGTCGGTGAGGCCGACGAAGAGGCTGATCGTGCCGATCGGCAGGATCACGCTGTGCGTGACGGGTCGCGCCGCCGGGACGTAGCTGCTCGGCAAGATTTGGAGCATCTCGCCGATTGCTATCATGCGGCCGGTGGCGACCGTCTCGTTGATGGGCAGATTGGATCTCGCCGCAGAACACCGGCCAGACCGGCCAGGCCCCACGGTGGGCGCCACTGTCGTGGGAATGGTCACGGCAAATGCTGCAATCGACAGCGAGTAGTAGAACGAGGGGCAAGGGCGGCCAGCCATCTGCGGTGCGAGATGAGGGCAGAGACACAGGGTTTTACCCAGGTTCAGCCCCCCGGAGGGTAAAGATCTACTCCTGCTAGATTGTATTATGAAGGTGGTACAATGGGCGAGCTCGGCGGCTAGGCGGCGAGTCGCTTGGGTGTATGATGGAACGTATCCCTACACGCCCCACAGGGAGGTTTATATAGGCTCACCTTCCCTAGGGTTTACATATCTCAACCGAATCAGTTAAGGCCTCGGTACTTGTTTAACCTAATCCGACTGGGCCTATCTACTCGCCTGGGCCTTCAGCTTCCAGTCGCTTGAATCCACGCCAGGCCTTGATCCAGTCGCCGTCCTGCAGGCCCACTCGCCGGTTCTTGGGCCAGTCGGAAACGTCCTGCTGGGTATACCCCGGTAGGCTCATCCCCATTAGTGTGGACAAAGCAAATCAAAGTAGATACTAAACAAGCATGGAACATCATAAATTATAGATACGTTTCCGACATATCACACGACTTTCAATTTTTGAAACTGTGGCGTCCACATTCACCTTTGCAAAATTTGGAGGATGTGCTATCCACTTTGCATTATTAGCCGAGGAGAAAATTAGTAGATGTAGATCTCTTTCTTTCAGCATTTACAATCTCCAAATCCCTCACATAAGAATTTATGAAGTGGAAGGTTGAAAAATGACTTTGAAAGATCTGCTCAAGTATAGCTTTGCGTCCGGCAGTCCATATAGCCCATAACAAGACCACCACTCGAGTCAGATCATCATGTGACAAAGTATCAGTAAGAAAAGAGAGCCATTCTTTTAGATCTGGACAAATATTGCTAGAGATGTGTTCCACCAATTCATCATCTAATAATACCCAAATTGATTAAGCCATATTGCACTCCAAGAGTGAGTGTCTCCACGAATGGATATTGCTAGAGATGTGTTCCACCAATTTATCATCCTATCGACCAACTTCGCTCTTCCGTGGGAAAATCAAAAAAGTGGGAACCCGTTCGCTGATTTTCTTATCACAATTTAGGGAGGTGGGGAAGAGAATAGATGGATATTGGATGGATGGTGCGTAAGGGAGAGGCGCAGGCTAGCCCCATCCAAAGCTGTTCTCCTGACTATACTATATTTCAAATGCAAGAAACAAGGTTATTTAAGAACAACGATTTCTATTCTTAATTAAGTATCCTTGAAAGAACTGATGTATATGTTAAAAACCTTAAAACTTAAGTTATCTACTCATGTTTCAATTCGAAAAAACTTCGAGATGAACATGAGAGTAGTAGAAGCTTGAAAATGTTGTCATCCAAAGATTCCAAAGATTATCTTGAGAAATAAATGAACAACACATATGTAACTGATCTGGTTAATTTACCTAAAAACCTAAAATTTTCAATCAAAGAGGCAACACATGTAGCTATACCGGTTTCATAGTGGCAACACCCATGGTAATTACTAGAGGGATACCTCACACTTATGAGAAATAATTTCAATAATTAAAGATGCACGAGGCATGATAAAAGAAACTTAAATAGGGATTATAGGTTGTACCATGTAAAGAACTTTCACTAACAAGCACAAGAGGATGAAAAATTAAGGACTGAGAGTTATTGCAGAAGAATAAGTTTTTGTTAGAAAGGAAGCAGAATAAGTTTTGACCCTATAGGAAGAATGTAATTAGTCCTTGAAACTATTAAGAGAGTTGGCACAAGATGCCAAACTCTTAAGATATACTGTAGGCTACAGATCTTCAATACATACTTAACCTAAATTCATGCAAGAATGGCCACATTACTTAGTGCTGAAAAATAATAGTGACATTTATAAGATTGCTATATAAGCATATTATGAAACAATCACTCCTCGCGAAACCCCCAAAAAATCCAATGTAAGAGAATTTACATTAACACAGTGTAAAAAGAGAAGACGAATACCAAAACTATAACCTAATCATTTATTAAAACACACTACTAAAAACTTCACTCATAGAGTTTCGCATGCCTCCTGGCGCTAGCGAGACCGGACATAGGAGGGGGAATCGGCGTACGGAGGAGGCGGATGTAGATACAACGACTAGGTTCTCTCAGAGACAAAGAGCAGCTTGTGGTTCGACATGGTGATTAGAGCATCTCTAGCAGACCCCGTATCCATCCCGAAACCTTAAAATAACCGTCACTTTATGGTTTTGGTTGAAAAAGTAGCCGGATAAGACACCTCAAAACACCTCGGCCCCCAAAAAAATTAAGGGGGCCGATAAAAACACCCCTCGGCCCGTAGAGACACGGTTTTCACCTCCGACCCAACGTCAACCCATATCAGTGGAAACCCTTGGCGAGAGGGACATTTCAGCTTGTTCCCCTCTGACCCCCTCCAACATTAGTCACTGTCAGCACCCACCGCCATCGAATCCGGCTGCTCTAGCCCGATTCCTCCCATGGATAAGTCCTCCGCAGCCCATCAGACTCGTTGCCCAGTCGCTCCTGGCTGGAGGGTGCCGCTCGACGCAGATCCCGGTCACGCTCTCCATGGATGCCGCACAGAGCTCGGGGCCATCGGCTTAAAGCCAAGGACCATCCTTCGCTTCCCCTATCATGCTCCCCCCGCCCACCGGTTCATCGCCGCCCAGCCCCAGGCCAGTGGCCCGCCACCCGACAAGGGTAAATCCTCCTCCTCTTCTTCGATCTTGGACCTGGATGGATTTTTCCTTCTTATTTTCTTGTTATCTGTAGATGGATTTGGACCCTGGTGAACAATTTTTGTTCGATGATTCGTTGTCTTCCGACGACTCCGACATGGAGACACTGCTTGGGAACCACTGGCAGCAAATGATGGTGGCCCTTCTTGCTGTCAAGGAGGAAGAAACAAAAAGAGGTAGAAGAGGAGAGGCTCCAAGGTTGGATGCCTTTGCATTGCTCGCAATCGCAAGTTGGAAAACGATATGCTCATGCGAGATTATTTCTACGAGGTACCAACCTACATGCCTCACATTTTTCGTAGACACTATCGAATGCGGCGATCTCTACTCGTCAAGATAGTGAAAGCTTGCGAGGCCAATTGTCATTACTTCACCCGCCGGAGAAATGCTGCGAGGTTGCTCGGGTTCAGCCCGTACCAAAAAATCTCCGCGGCGATGAGAGTGCTCGCATATGGCATTCAGGCCGATTATGCCGACGAGTATCTTCACATAGGCGAAGATACTACCATAGAAAGTGTTCGTAGATTCGCTAAGGTGATGATACGAGTTTTTAGTCCCGTGTATCTACGAGCACCGAACGAGGATACAACTAGGTTGATGGCAATGAACAAGAAAAGAGGTTGACCCGACATGCTAGAAAGTATAGATTTTATGCATTGGACTTGGAAAAAAAATGCCCGAAGGCATGGCACAGGCAATATTGTGGCAAAATCCGTGATGCAACAATTGTGCTAGAAGTCGTTGCATCCGAGGACTTGTGGATTTGACATTGTGTCTTTGGGTTGCCGGGAACCCTGAACGATATTAATGTGCTGCAAAGATCTCGTATTTTTGCAAGACTAGCTAGTGGTGAAGCTCCTACTTGAAACTATACTATCAATGGTTTCCATTACACCAAGGGGTACTATCTTGCCGATGGTATTTATTCTCTATGGGATACATTTGTCAACCCCATCTCCAATCCTACAACTAGGAAATAAGTTGTATTTGTAAAGGCACAATAGGCAGCCCGGAAGGACATAGAGAGAGCCTTTGGTGTGTTGCAAGCTAGGTTTGCCATTGTCCAAGGTTCTGCTCGGTTTTGGGACAAAAAAATCCCTCAATGACATAATGATATGTTGTGTCATTCTTCACAACATGATTGTTAAAGATGAGAGGGATCTAAACTTGGAGATATTCTATGACAATGTTGGTAGGCGTGTGAAGTTAATGAGAAATCCAGATTGTATCCAAGTATTCCTTCAAACTTACCGACAAATTGAGGACACTACCACACACGGTCGATTGCAGCATGACCTCACTGAGTACCACTGGCAGCGGCGTGGGGGCCAGTAGGCTCCTATTTTTATTCATTTCTATTTTAATTCTATCTTGTGTGATTTCAAACATTATTTGCATTGTGGACTATTCTTGTATTGTATTGTTATTTCATTATTTGATTTGAACATTTATTGTAATTTGGATTATTGTTGTAATATACAATTTATATTTTTCAAATTTTAGTTCATGGCCATATCATATTTGTATGTGGAAATGATAGATATGTGAGCAAATTGTGAGAAATTATATGGATTTCAAGTTCTGGGACGTGTTGCAGCCGAGCAGACCCCTTGTATATTCCTTTTTGTGGTTCATATATAAGGGGTTTGTTCTACTTCGGCTGTTTTGACGGAAAAAAACGGGTATTTTTCAGCTTGTATATACGTTTTAAGAACCGGTTATATATAAGGTAGTTTGGGAGTTTCGCTTTTTCTAAACCACAGTATTCTAAAACTAAAGTATTTTAGTGCATAGGTAATAAATACTTCAGTTTTAGAGTATTTCTCAGTTTTGGCAAAAACTCAAAAGTGTTTGGAAAGTGCAGTTTTATTGTGGGTTTTTTGAGAAGTGTTTTTGAGAAAAAAAATCAGGACTGAAGTTTTTAATACGGCAAAAAAACTATAGTTTTGTTAATACTTCAATTTGCAAAACCACATTATTCATTAGATCCAAACACATTAAAGTATTTAATATTTTGGTATTTTTATAAACCGAAGTTTCCTCGAAATACTTTAAAAAAACTTAGCTCCCAAACGGATCTCTACTTGGATTCGATATGTAGCTCGGGATTTAATCAAACTTTTCACCCAGACCAGATGCAACCTCTTCGATATTTGCGGGAGTTGGGGCAAGAAGAAAGTTTGGGCCACGGGCCGCCCGGCCCATGCCCCCGACTCGTTCAGTCATATTCCTGCAAAAACTGTCGAGCTCGCCCGCCTTCGTGGCCACTGTCCAGTGGTTGTGCAGATCTGTTTCCCAACGCCACCGCTGTAGCCTGTAGGGCTCTGGCAGTCACGCAAGCAACCGTCTCCAATCCGAGCTATCTGGGCACCGACGACTTCTCGACGCCATTGGCGAATTCGCGTGCGCTCGAGGAGCAGGTGAGGTTTCTGCCCGCCCTGCTCTTTCTGTTGTCAATCGTAATGCCTAAGCGGCAATCCGCCGAACACCTTGTGGTGTTACTCGATTTGTCATTCTTTCTACCACTGTAACCTGTTAATTTATTTGAAGGACGACTGCACGAGTTAATTGTTTGTGTTACCAGCTGAATTTCAGCCGTGAATTAATGCTCAAAATGTACTTTCCCCATATTACTAGATAGATGAACGGACCATTCCTAATGTCACTATTACACTTCTAATGCCACAGGAGATTGATACCTTTTCCAGATTAGTCCAGGCTAGCTATTTTCGTTTCAACTCTGGAACACATTTGTCTGAACTCTGAATCTTAAATTCGTGCAAGATTTTTAGTAGATGACACACATTTCGTTTTGTAGAGAGCATCAAAAATTCGGTATGATGCAAATGTACAAGCAGACACCAAAACCAAAGGGTTTGAAACTAAAACCGTACTAACTAAGTCAAAAAGCTAAAGCTAGGCACGGTAATGGTGCTTGCTTGTGGATCGGAAATGTCAAAGTGCCTTGGCTTCAACCATCTGCCACAACTTATCTTCGTTGAGGATGAACTCACTCATTTCGTGGCATTTTGGGGCTGAATCAGCGAACACAGGAATTTCGTGGTTGCAAAATTCTCCACATCCTCGGCTGACCACAGAACGGGTTCACTTGATATCTCCATCACCTGTGCACTCTGCTGCGTGTAATAACCTATCATATAATTAGTCACCTGGCTGCAGTGTGATTACTTGGAAGCCAAACTTTGATGGCCCTTGTGCCAAACTTGTCTAGCGAAGACGTACTTCCTCAAAAGGTGTGATACAGTCCCGTCTTCCTGATTGCAAAGAGGATAGGCATTGGGATGATCCAAACCACGACATGCCCGACTTGTTTTGCGTTTCAATTTATTGATAGAAAAAGAGTTATTTACAACCCCTTAGTGAAGGATTAGGTAGCCTACAAGCAGAGGGGGTGAATAGGTTTCTACAAAATTTACTATTTTCTTCTTCTATTTTTTTTTTACTATTTCCTTTTCAAGATTAGGCTTTGCGGATAAATAAAGTGAGCGTAATGCAATATAAATGAAACAACCTATATGATGATATTGGTACTTCAAGCACAATGGCTATAACAAAGGTAGATGAGCTCGGTTAGAAATAACCGTGGCATGCGGAGACTAAGGTTTAATCCGATGTGCACTTCCTTAAGGGGAAGCTAATCACCATTAGAGGGGTGTGGGTTACCATACCACGAAGGACCCCCAAGTGCCACCGAAGGCTCTCCTTCTCCTTGAGCCTCCTCCACGAAGTAGGAGCTCAACCACTATTGGAGGCCTTAGGGAGGTCACCAATCCCTCACAAACTTCCGGAGAAAATCACAATCCTTGAAAGCTTAAGGTGACTCCTGCCGCATAGGAGCCCTCAAACTCCAAGAGTGAAAATATCGAAGGGGAAAACATGGTTCTTGCTCAAATCACAAAGTTCATCGGTCAAAAGAGAGGGGAGACAAATATCTTGCCTATGGTTAGCTCCTCTCTTAAATCTCTCGAGGAATTAAAGTGGGAGAGAGCGGGGGAGGCTTTGGATCTCAGATCTGAATGATTGGGAATGAATGCTTGACCTAACCCTCGAAAGGGAAAGGCCTTATATAGTGGGGCTTGAAAAATAGCCATTTGGGGGCACTTAACAGTGTGCCGGACAGTCGACATGATGAAGATCTAGCCATGCAGACTTCTGGTACAGGGGCTGGTCAGTCCGGTGGCAGTAACAGAAGGTCCTGAGACATAGGCCAGACAGTGTCCGACACCTAGGGTACGGTTGCATGAACTATGAGTTACCTTCAATTAGAATGGGTGAACACCGCACCATAAAAATCAGCCCACTAGAGCTAAGTGCCCTAGGAGATCAGGGTGCACATGCCAACTGCTAGAACATTTGCCCAAGATCGAACCTCAGACATTGTGTCGAGGAGGCTAGAGATGCTAGGTCGCTAGTTGTCGAAGACCACCATGTTGTGATGCTTCAAAATACACCAAGCCATGAGCATGATCACCGACGAGGTGCCCTTGCACATCATTCAAGGGGTAGATCGGGTAACCATCAACTACCAACCTGCGAAGTCATCCTCCACAATAGTTGGCCCAGACGTGGATTGGATCCGCAAGAAGTGACATCCGATAAGGAGGTGCTGCATGGTCTCCACCGACTGATCACAAAACGGACAGAGAGGAGGGTGTTGGAGCCCACGCCTTGTGTAACACCCCATCCACTGGTCCCGGGGGGTGTCACTCCTGATAGCTTAATAGGATATATAGACTGGCCCCACAGACCAACACTAGTCTTTTCTGCGCACTTTGTCCTCACTCTGTCACTCATGCGCACCCGGGTACCCACTTCCCGGTCGGTCATCCAAACTTTGATGGCCCTTGTGCCAAACTTGTCTAGCGAAGACGTACTTCCTCAAAAGGTGTGATACAGTCCCGTCTTCCTGATTGCAAAGAGGATAGGCATTGGGATGATCCAAACCACGACATGCCCGACTTGTTTTGCGTTTCAATTTATTGATAGAAAAAGAGTTATTTACACTTCCCGGTCGGTCATCCATCCTAGAATTGGTCTAGGCCAAGCACACTTAACCTTAGAGTTCTTTTCGAATGAGCTTCCGGGTATGAGTATCCTATCAATCCTATTAAGCCATGTGCTGGATCTCACATACACCCACCCTTTAGAAGATCGATGCCCTCATCGATCAATCACACTCCAGGAACGTCTCATCTTGGCACGCGTATATGCGTCTAGTGCCGGCACATGTGCCATGCCGTGTCCACTCTGGACCACACGCGCCATGCGCCACATGTCCGCCACTGACCCGCACATGCCCGTGTAACTGCAAGGGTCGGCTCTGATAACACTTGTAACACCCCGTCCACTGGGTCCGGGGGGTGTCACTCCTGATAGCTTAATAGGATATCTAGACTGGCTCCACAGACCAACACTAGTCTTTTCTGCGCACTTTGTCCTCACTCATGCGCACCCGGTTACCCACTTTTCGGACGGTCACCCATCCTAGAATTGCTCTAGGCCAAGTACGCTTAACCTTAGAGTTCTTTTCGAATGAGCTTCCGAAAAAGAAGTTGCAACTTGTTGGTATGAGTATCCTATTAAGCCATGTGCTGGATCTCACACCTTGCAACACTCTCCCTTGTCCAGCAACGGTCTTTAGAGGCAAGCAAAATGAAGAACTTGACGCGTGGGGGAGCCCATGACGTGCCAGATGATCCTCCGCAGCCAGCTAATATCCTGCACTTCAGTGGCTCATCCAAGAGATGGCTGCCCAGGGGGGGGGGGGGGGGGGATCAACCTTGCCGTCCATGAGGGGCCAGTAAGCACAACAAGACGAACAATATCACTATGGATCCCAGGGCTAGCTGAACTTGTCCTCGACATCTAGGAGCAGGCTGCAGTTGGTGATTAGATCTGTGAAGTGCAATCCTAAAACTGTTGCCCTTGTGATGGAGCCTCCTAGACTATTCTCGACTGAATGTTGTAAGTTGCTAATTTGTTATTTACTAGCATAGTCATGGTAAACAGTCTCACCGTTAAACTCAATAAGTCTCTGCTGTAGGACCTTATTTTTAAGAAAAGATGAGCATCTTCGGAGTATGCAAACTAAAGTCTTCCCTTTCTTCGCAAGGAAAAACTAGACTCTTCATGTACACATGGTAACTTATGTATGTCGTAGGAACCTAAAGTGACTCATGCATCCTGTGAAAAAATAAGCTCACTACATTTCATGCAAGAGTTCATATGGCACTGAAAATTTTCAATACAATTGCTCTTAGTGTTACACCTATTACCGGCAAGGATTTCTGCAACACACGAACTGGCATTTTCTCTATTAATGATTTACTTTACTTTCAAATACTACACACCGTACAAACTATTTCTTCCTGCAAATTTTGATATTATAGCTTACCACAGGTCACCATGAGTAGGCTGGGTGATTGTCATGGTCATCACATGCTAGCAGAGCTTTTACAATTTCATTCATTGTAGGCCTGCTGTTTCTTTCTTCAAGACAAGATAAAGCCAATTTCACCAGTACCACCACTTGCTCAGGTTTGAAGTGGCCATGCAGTCTAGTATCAATTATATCCTTGACATCTCCACTCACCAGCAATTCTTTCACTGCCTGCACAAACTGTCTAAGTTCTACCTCTTTACCATCCACTGCTATTCCACTTGAGATCCGACTTCCAGTAACTAACTCGAGAAGGACGACACCATAACTGTAGACGTCGACCTTTGCGTTGATGGGCAAATTCAGCGCCCACTCTGGTGCCATGTAGCCCATTGTTCCTCTCATGTGGGTGAGGTTTAAACTGGAACTGTCTCTCTTTGAGAGTTTGGCTAGTCCGAAGTCTGCTATCTTGGCTTCAAAGTCTCGACTCAGGAGTATGTTCTCCGGCTTTATATCACAATGGATTACCCACTCAAGGCACTCATGATGGAGGTATGCCAAGCCTCTTGCAGTTCCCAATGCTATTTTGAATCGTTGGCTCCAAGAAAGTAATCTCTCAGTACTTACCTCACCAAATATAAACTTCTCGAGTGATTCATTCTCGACATACTCATACACCAGTAGTTTGTGTTGACCCTCAGAGCAAAACCCCCACATTCTCACTAAATTCATATGGTTGATCCTTCCGATTATATTCATTTCTGCCCAGAATTCCTCCTCACTATGTGAAATGTTTGTTAGCTTCTTCACCGCAACTACTCTCTTATCTTCAAATACTCCTCTGTAAACAATTCCAGAGGCCCCTCTTCCAATCTCTTCCTTAAACTTTCCAGTAGCTTCCCTTAATTCTCGGTAGGTGAACATCCTGAATTGGCTCATCACCATCCTGTAGCCTGCTTCCATTGACTTGGGTATGTTTTGCTTGCTGTAAAGAAATGACCAGCTTGTACCTATAAAGAACAACACTATGGCTCCCAGTATTGCTGCAAATACATAGTAAGTTGTATAACTTTTGTTGCCATCATTAATTCCATACATACTTGCAGATCCTTGTAAAACCACAGGAATACCCGGATGACATGTCAGACCAGACTGTTTAGAGGTCTCCATATTCTTGGGTACTTTGATATAGTTATCTCCAGGAAAATTTGGGGATCTAAAACAATTGAAGAGTACAGCTTTGGTGTAGCAAAGTGCTGATCCTGTCTTGTACGTGAATGCTGAGCAGGAACAGATGTCCAAACATATCTTTTTACATTCTGCAAGTGAGAAGGACTGGTTGTAGGTCAGATCAAAGCCATAACAGTCACTTTGAGGGACCTTGATGAAGTCAAACTGTTCTGTTTTGCTACAGCTTTTGTTGAATTGTGGCTGACAACCTTTGTTCCAGTTACTTGGATCAGTCATCTCATATCCTGGGGGACATGAACACCTGAGGCTTGGCAAGTACTCACATATCCCATTTTGTCCGCATATCCCGTGCACATCACACATTTCTGCTATAGCCTCCCATGATACTATCCAGCTCCCAGTCGACGCATTCAGACTGTACATTCTGAGGTTTCCATCATAACCAATTGTCAGCCTTCTCTTGACTCTAGTACCCCAATCAGAAGCCTTGACATTCAGCCCATCACTTGAGAGGAAAAATCCTTCAGTGTCAAGAACAGCAATCCTGGAGCTGTTGTAGCTAGTTCGTCCGGTTTCAAACACTGATGAGTAGCCTGCACTTGGCCAATATATACTTGATATATCTGGACCATCATACATAAGGCGTAGCACATTATCGTTGTCGAAATAGAGGCTGTAGTAACTGGAGACCAGCTTTGTACCTTTTCTGAGAGACTGTAAAGGCAGCAGTGTATCTGTCGGTGAAGAGAAGCTTTCCCACAAAATTGTACCAGCGGAGTCTTTGATGATGAGGTTGCCGATGTCAAGAAGTGAAACAATTGTGCGCTCTCCAGAGCTTGTCTTGCTGTCCCAAGTCACGCTGCCATTGACATCAGTGAGGACCAAGTTTCCATTATGGTTTAGAAACACCATGGAACCACGACCATTCACCGGAGACTTGGGGTTGGCAGACCAGACAATAGTCTTGTCTATGGTGTTAGTGAACCAAATAGAGAAGGAGAATGCATTCCTTCCAATTTCATAGAAGCCGCAAGAGAAATCAGCATTTGGCGAGATAAGAAAGGTTTGACTATGCTCTTCTACAGACAAGGATGAGCCAGTGGTTAGCATCAACTGGGGCAAAGCATATGAGCATCGCAGAACGATGAGCAACGGAAGAATGATTAGGAAGAGGAATTTGGCCATTTCTCTTGGTGTTCTAGGAGTTGTTTGGGCGAAGGTACTTGTAAGGTTCTTCACAATGATTGTCCTATCCTAGTCAGTCTCGGCGGCTTATATAGAGACGAATGCGACGATTTATTTTGTCTTGTTGAAGCTCCCCTTTTAGGAGGTTTTGAAGGCTAATTTAACCTAAGCTGCATGGCAAAAATTAGTTAGCCTCCTTATGGTTTTATGCAGCGATGTACTCCCTCCGTTTCAAAATATAAGATGTTTTAGGTTTGTGAAGAGAATGTATCTAGACTTGTTTTAGTATGTAGGTTCATCCATATTTAGAATGAATCTAGACACTAAAACAAGTCTAGATACATTTGCTTCACAAAGCTAAAACATCTTATATTTTGAAACGGAGGGAGTAATAAACATGCTGAACTTGATTTGTTTTCGGTAATTTATCTTTACCCTTTTGTTCAATATTGGCCTTCTTTTGTAAGCAGTATTTAGGAGATGCCAATCTTTGATGATATAATTATTAAATCTTTTACATTGGAAGTTCGTTAGTGACAAGCTGACATAATTAAAACCTCTTTTTCTGGGGAATCCTTATAATCATTTAGGATGCATGTGCTTGTTTATCATTTTGTTTATTTTATGGCATCTGTTGGCATGATATGCTAGTTATTGCCCAGTTGCAGAGTTGGACAAGCCACAAGTGGTTAGGCCGCCGCCGCCTGCCTATTTGCCTAATGCCCTGAGCATTACGCTGACAACGATATTCAGCATGGAGCCATGGACTTCTGACCGGGGTACCTGGCATTAATCATTATCATGGCCATGCTAACGGAAAGATCATGCTTTTATCTTCTCAATTTTTTATTCTGTCTGGTGGGAATTTATCACTTGATTCTGGGCGTACGGCAAACTAAGGACTAGGAGGATACGCTCTTGAGATGACCAGTAATATATTCAGAAAAAGTCTTTTGACAATATACATGTGTATGTCTTTTATGTGCATTCAAAGTTTCAGGAACGAAGAGCATATGTGTTGGAATAATTCAGAGCAGTGTTTAGTTTGATGGGTGTCAGTTAAGCAGACTAGCTGTATTGTTTTTTAGTTAGTTCTGTTAGTCATTAGTACATTCGGTCAGAGTTTAGGCTCCAAGTTTCCTAACAAACTTGGAGCGAGTCTAGTGCGTGACATGATCTGATCGTGGGACGGTGTGATCACTGAGGATCGTGGGCTCGTCCATGTGTCTGTAAGCAGAATAAAAGGAGAAGAATAGAAACAGAAAAGCTGCACACTTGCGCAAACCACTCGTCTCACTCGTGTTTATTGCTTTCTTGTGTGTGTTCATCGATTCTGGTTCTTGATTGATCCTTTACGGATGACAATTGGTATCAGAGCACTGGCGTCAGCCATGTCGACAGGACAACACACCGGCAACACTCCTCCGCCTGTTCAGTACACCGGCCGGACAGCTCCACGTGCGCATCAGTCCGTGCCACCAGTGGCTGTGCAGTTACGGCGCTCGCCAAGTCGCGGACGTAGCAGAGTACGGCATGGCGGCGGCAATATCGTGGTCCAACGTGAGCCTCGCGCGTGAGACCGATGGGAGCAGCGGCACAAGCCTTGTGTTCCCGATGCTGACACGGGGCGGGTACACAAATTAGGCGATGTTCATGGAGGTTAACGTCCGGCCGCGTCGCTCTAGGACACCATCGAGGACAATGATGTTGGACTAGTCAACATGCGGGTCCAAATTGTCGTACGAATGCATTGCGGGTCCGTTGGTTGTAATTGCCTGTTTTCGCAAAGTTGGGCTCCCAAACACCAAGAGGACCCATTTCGAGGCAAACTCATTCCACTCCTGTCAATTTCAAAAATTCTGTCAACTATCCCGTGAAGGTGACGGTCGGGACCTTCAAGTTACTACTCTGTCCGTGCCGTGGGCGCCAGCTCGGCAACCACGTAACCAAAACGAGAAATTAGATGCCTTAGTGTGTTGACCAAATTCACAAATTCACTCCCTGCTTTGCATGAACCCTAGTCCCGGTGGTGACGAAATCCACCCTCCACCAAGAATGATCCCTTGGGACATTTGGCTTCCGGTGCCAAGTTGTCGCGTCCACTCGTTGATTCCGATCTCCAATGCCGCATGTCGTGCACATCGTTGCGTGGCTCTAGCCCGCCTCCGCCCCCGGATGAGCTGAGCAACATGGAGGATGGCAGATCCTCCTACCCAGGAAGAAGTGTTGGATATATGCGGGTGAGCTACTCCTCTTTTCTATTCACACTAACTATAACTGCTAGCTGGCTATTTACATTAAAGAGATAGATCGAACCTAGAATTGTTTGTTAGTCGAACACTGACAAACAATTCTTATTTTTTGTCCCCAAATTTCTGTCAAGTGGGATCTTCCCAGAGACCCCTTACCTGGTTTCGGTACCCCTCGGCAGTTACCACTCTAAATTAGCAAATGTGAAGGGCAAGTGGATTCCTAGTACTTGTATCATGACTAAAGAAGCACCAGTGCAGATATGCACTATCTCTAGTATGGTTGCTGCTCTGCGTAAACATACTGAAATGTGGTCCACGCAGACTGCACAGTTCATCTTCAAGGATGAACGAGGCATCAAGGTTCCTATAATGTATGATAGTCAGATATCCGGGTTGATGAAAAAGTGTCTGATGGCTCGCATGTTTCTCATGGATTGTAAAATACTAGACGTGGTAGCTACTTCCATTGGTAGTCGTCCTGCTATTCTTGGCCAGGGTGGTCTAACTCGAAGCCCTGCTGCTATTAAGAAAAATATGGTTCCTCATCCGCGACATGCTTCTTTTGTGCAACCTCCTCGTAGGAGTGCCCGTATTGGCGTTGTGCAAAACCCTATTGTGGATGCAGGTCGTGCTTCTGTTGTGGAATCTGCTGGTACTGGTCGTCGTTGTGGTGTTATTTATCTGGCTTCTACTGACCCAATCCCTGCTGCTATTGAGCAAACTAAGGCTTCCGAAGGCTGCCCTGTTGTTGTTACTAAAACTGCTATCTTGGGTGCTGGTCCTCCTCAAACTCATGGTGAAGTTCAGTGTGGTGCTGTTGCGGCTACTCAAAGCCTTGTTGTTGTGGAGCAAGTTCATGGTCTGGACTCTGCTAGTAACCGAAGCGTTGTTGTTGTGGGAACTGATCATGGTCGTTGCTGTGGCATATTAGCACATGCTTCTATTGTAGCTGTCGTTCGCGTTGCTCCTCCTACTGATACTGTCAATGAGATTGCTCCAGCTACCGATTCCTCTAGTGATGGCGCCGATGCTGTTGTATCTGGGTCTGATGGTGCAGCTCCACCTATTGAACCTCTCGGTGGTTTCGGTCCTGCAGAACCCGATGATGGCAAAGTACACGTTCTTATCGGTATCAAGAAGTTCACTACAAAAGTAGATGATGGCACAGAAAATTGTAATCATTGGCAGATACAATCCTGAAGTAGTACAATTATCTATCTGATAGTAGCGTTACATGCGAAGGTGGTGTGGGGGTCCTCCCAGGTAGCACATTTGGTATATTTTTGTTACAAGACCAAAAAGGTTGTACCACTAAAAGTTACCAGTTATTTAGCCATACCGTTTGGTAGGGTAAGTCGTAACCGGGAAATGTACCTGTTCGTGATGGTGCAAATGGTTGGACAAGAATTGGAGTTTAACCATAAGGAAGATGCACTTGTAGAAGACATGCTTGACTTGATCGCTGGCATCACTCATGGTTGTGTGACCGAGGGTAGCTTCGAATAGAGGAGATTCTTACAGAGGAGCATCATAAAGAGGAGCATGAAGAGCATCCCTAGAAAGAGCACCTCGAAAAAGAAAATCACCAAGTAGACCACGCCAGAGAAGAGTACACCCAAGAGTTGCATGAAAAATGGCACCACGCCGCAGAGTACACCATTGAGATCCAGTCATAATGCCACACCGAACAGTAGAAGTAAAAAGGCTAAGAGGGCCAGCACGATGGTGAACGAGGTGGTGAACACACCCAGGAGTAGCAGCAAAAAGGCTAAGATGGCTAGCACGGAGGATACCACACCCAATAGTAGCAGCAAAAATGCTAACTTGAAGAGGAATACACCATAGAGGTCAGGCAATAATGCCAGAACAAAAGAGAACACACCCAATAGTAGAAGCAAAAGGACTAATTCGAAGAGGAACACGCCGCAGAGGTCAGGCAATGATGCCAGCACATAGGAGCCAACACCTGTGAGGGGAAGCAGGAAGGATATCACACCCAAGAGTAGCAACCAAAAGGCTAGTTCGATGAGGAACACAACGCAGAGGTCAATCCCTAAGGCCCCTAACGATACCATCAGGAAGGATTCCATCAAGAAGGAGGATATACACAAGAAGAGTAAGAGGGTTCTGTACAGTCGAGATGAAATAGAATCTGATTAGTGTTTGTATGCTAATGAACATGAGATACATGGCAGTGTAAGACTACCCCTGTGGTTGCAGTAGCAACAACAGAGCGTCTAGGAGAAAATAGAGTTGTCGGGGAGGTAGATTGGGCCAATGTTCTGGTCCATGTAGGTAAATGATGGTGCATCCTCACCCTTGGAAGTCAATACGAAGTGTGCAGTATTATGCATTGGTGAGGATGGTGAAGATTCTGAATCATATGTAGAAGATGGCACTGTAGAGGATCAAGAATATGGTGATGATGAAATAGACGAGACACTTAAGGATGGGGCTGGCATTCCAGTTGATGATTTGGGTGCCGACGTAGAAGATAGGATACATGACCACGAGGATCCTATAATTTCGGTTAGCATCGAGTTTAGCAGCATGCATGAGTTCAGGATGTCATTCCGACATTTTTGTATCAAGGGGGAGTTCGATGTTCATAGACTAAAGAACACTGCCTAGAGGTATGAGGCCATTTGCAGGTTAAAGTGGAAGAATGGACAACTAGAGCCCTACCCGCGTCAAAGGCAATTAGGGTATTCGGGCAATGAATGGAGCAAACCATGTGAACTTTCTCATTTTTTCACTCTATAACTACATTTTCTATGCAAGATCTTTCTGGTAACTCCGCTTATACTATAAATGAATCTATGTTGCAGGTGAAAAATTGGGCCCTCCCCACATGTGTGCGATAGGGAGCATGTTGAAATCCTCAATGGTTGATATGGAGCGGGTGTCTTTACAAGTTATGTCCATACTAAAGGATAACCCTAAGGAGACCGTGAATAATATTCAGACTAGACTCATTGCTAAATACAATATTATTATACCATATTACACAGTTTGGAAAGGTAAAAAGAAAGCTCTAAAAGTCTTGCATGGGGATTGTACCAATAGCTTCAGGATGCTGTACAACTTCAAGGCTGAGGTACATGCTAGGTGTCCAGGGACTGTTGTGGATATTAACACTAAATTAGGATGTGGGAAAATTTATTTCAACAGTTTTTCATGACTCTTAAACCTTGCATCCAGGGATTCAAGGACAGTTGTAGGCCATATATGAGTGTACACATCATTGTCGTAACTGGCAAATGGAAAGTCTTCTTGGCATCTGCAACAACACTTGATGGTCACAACTGGATTTTCTTAGTGGCATTTGGGCTGTTCAATATAGAAATGGAAGAAAATTAGGTCTGGTTTATGAGGCAGCTTAGAGATCAATAGGACACATGAATCCATTGGCTATATACACAGATGCATGCAAAGGGCTGACGAATGTAGTAAAGGAGGTGTTATCACGAGCTGAGGGTAAAGAATGCCATGCCCATCTAATGTTCAACTTGTATAAGCACTATGCAGGTAGCGTATTTGGTTACATGTTTGCTGCTCCTAGAGCTTACAAAGCTGGGCGCTGCGAATATTTCATGAGCAAGATTTTTGCGAAAGCCCCTAAACTTCTACAGTACTTAGCCACACATTATTCATAGTTATGGAAGAGGAGTCAGTTCAACCCTGACATCAAAGTTGATTACATAAACAACAACCTAGCTGAATGCCTGAATAACTGGGTGAAGGGCATAAAAGTCCATCTTGTTCATATGTTGATGGACATCATACGGGGTATGATCATGAAGTTGTTAAATATAAGGAGAGAGATCGGTCGGAGACTTAGAGGCCATATGCTACCGCATGTTGTACAACAACTTCATAAGAGAAGCCAATGACTTGGTCATCTTAGGGTTCTCCCATCAAACAACAACAGCTGTGAGGTGATGGATATGTCCCAAAATGGCCACAGGGATGTTGTGAACATCGAGTAGCAAGAATGCACCTGCTTAGAGTGGCAGCATACCGGGAAACCATGCGACCACGCCTTGGTCTTCTTGGTGAAGAAAATAAATCTACTACATTTGTGTGAATATTTGTCTGAATACTTCTCTCTGGAAAAGTTTAGAGATGTGTACGCTGGTTCCGTCGAGCCCTGTATAGACCCATCTCAGTGGCCTCAAGTCCAACTGAGTTTCGAGTTGTGCCATCCAGTAACAAAAAGGGGCAGAGGAAGACCCTAGGTGAAGAGGTTCAAGAATTTTCTAGATAAGATGGGCTCGGCTTTTAGTGGTAGCAAGAGGGGAAAAATGATGCAAGACCTGCCATCTTATAGGCCATAGAGCAGCGGGGTGTCCTCTTAATGCTCCCAAACCTAGGTATGAGATGGTACCTATAAAAAATTATTTGCTCCGTAGATATTAGGTACTTAACCGTGTCATGTTTTTGATAGGAAGCGCAAGGTAAGAAACCTGACCACCAACTCAGTGATTTGCTGATTGGCCTGACTTGACTCGACGTAGAGATGTAGAGTACATGAAGGTAAGAAAGGTAGCACCCAAGAAGAGAAAGAAGGCAGACAATGAAGAAGCCAGAGGACATGAAGGCAAGAAAGTTGGCACTCAGGAAGAGGAAGAAGGCTGGCAATGAAGAAGCCTAATAATGTGTTGAACTCAAACCTATATATGTAATTCGGTTAAATTCTGGAGTTGTGTTCGTGGGAGTTGCCGGACGAAACAAGCGTGTAGTGGTATCTAAGACAAACTGAGTTATTTCCCGTTCTTGTACTTCTCCGAACAATGACTATCTTCTCCCATTCTCGTAGTGAAATGTACCACGACTTAAGGTTTGGATACGGTTAAAGTCACTTGTTGAAGCCAAAATTGTGACTGTGCCACTACTATCTGTACAGTCGCAGCATCGGGACCACGATTGCTAGGGTGGGGTGGGGTGGTTCTCCAATTCGATGGATGATAGTGGTACGGACATAATTTATTTAATAACTTACTTGGTCGCCAGTCAGAATGAATCCCTGCTTTTGGCATTACACTTATTATAAGGTTCTGAGCTGAAAAACAAGAGCAATTCATCTTAGCTATTGGACAACACCATGGCAACATAAACATCAAAGGCAATAGATAATTCCCAGATAATAAGAAAACTATTTACACTTTTTAGCCTAATCATGAGCTCGTCTATCTCGCCAGCTTGCTTTCGCAGTTGAACATGCACGCCTCGTCCCTGCTCCTGTCTCCCATGCATTTGGCGAAGCTTCCGGATCTCTTGCTCCAACGCACAAATCTCCTCTTTCTTGTACCACACAGCATCACGGAGATCCTAAACAAGCTCTTTGTGAAAACCTATCAGGGGATTTTTGATCCACACAAACTTGACATATCTCGGCCCCCTCCCTTCCTGCGAACAATTGAAGCAAACAAACGGAAAATTATATCATTCTTCCTGGATCAGGGTTACCGATTGCACCTAGCATACGAAGTTACCACTTTGGTGTTGTAGTTGCTGAATTTTCCTGCAGTATTTTCGTCAGTCCAGAAAATCCATCTCAACATCTTATCACCACACAAACACAGAATCTCAGGTTAGTAATCGTTGGGCGTCTTTTGGTACCTGATGGTCGCCTAGCGGCGTTGAACCGACCCTGATTCCACCCGAGATGAACTGCATGAGCTACAAGCCATGGGTGAGGGGAGCGAGGGTAGAGGAAAGAGGGGAGGACAGAGGAGCCTTGGATGTCAGAGCATGGGCATGGTGAAGCGTGATTTATCCCACCTAGCTCGAGGAGAATCCTACCGTCCACATTGGGCTGACAGGTGGGGGCCTAACGTGCTGACTTGTCACTCGAAGCTCGTGCCTTCGTTGTTCAAAGCCCCTCTCGCGCGCATTGACCGATTTTTTTTGGCCTCATGCCCGCCTACATATTGATGGGAGGCCTTGCTAAGTAGCCAGACACACCTGGCGCACAGTCTTCCACCGCCCCCGTACACCCTCGATCCATAAAAATATATCGAAACATTTTGTGGCTCAGGGCGACAGATCCATACACTCCAACGCTCGTGATCGAGCTTGCCGTGGCGAATCCACCCCGAGATCCTACCATTACAGTATAAAATGGCCATGGTTTCTTGAACCGAATAGCTGCGCTGCGTCTCT
The DNA here is from genome assembly GCA_916181665.1 of Avena sativa. NCBI lineage: Eukaryota > Viridiplantae > Streptophyta > Magnoliopsida > Poales > Poaceae > Avena > Avena sativa. The sequence goes on along the minus strand of OV702295.1, from coordinate 328,390,558 downwards.
GATCTCGGACCCTCCTATCTATAGTAGGACTGCTGTGTCGTCGAGCTCAAGCAGGAGCCGCCAGGTGCAACGAGGCTCGATCGTTCCCACCCATGTCCCCTTTGTCATTGTTGATTCCAATGAGGAGGAAGACGGCGACGAAGCAAAGAAGAATGTCATTGAAGCCTCCTTAGCGAAGGGAAAGCCACGTGCGGGAGTGGATGTCGTTGGGAAGGGCAAGGCGGGGTCACCAATCGAGGTGGACTCCGACGACAGTGACGTGATCTGGGTCTAGATGTTGTTTAGGTTGGTTGCAATTTCGGTTCTGTTTAGTGCGAGTATAATTATTGTAATGGGCTTGGCAAGCTATAATGAGAAATATGGATAAATGTGTTTAATGCAATAATAGGTGTACGTTCCACTTTAGAAATTGTTTTTTGTGCCCTTTGCATGCGGCAGAATCCACATAGATTTCGTTTACACAAACCAACAAAGTCAGATTACAACCATCAAACAAAAGAAAGAAAGGAAGGCCTAAGATAGAGGAATAGCCGGCCATTTTTTCTCATAGGATTCACAGACACAACTCAAAAGCCACAAACATGCTTCGGCTTGGGCTCCTACTAGTTCAGACTTTAGAACACTTGGTCAACAAATACTATTATAATTAAAGTACGGAGCTCTATCCAAATACACCTAATTATCACACATATCCTTTATCTTCCTAATCTTAGCATGATGCTCTTCATTCTGCAAAACCAAGGTTTGAATTATCATCACCATTTTTTAGCATCCTCCTTACACTTTTTCAGTTCTTTCTCTGCGTTAATCCTCATGAACCTCTCTAGACTGGTAGTTGTAACCTCGTGCACTCTCTTCTCATGCAGTTCAATCCTTGATTCACTCAGGTTTTGCTCTGCTTTTGCCTTCAGGGGCAGCTCCACGTCCCTATCCTCCATGACTTTGCTAACCATTTCTTGCACCCTCCTAAGATCACGATGAAGCTTGTTTGTGTCATCATGTCCCATTAACCTCATCTCAACACTCTCGATAGCTGAGCTGACTATGGCTTATTTCAACTCAACATTCTTATCCCATAGTTTCTCTAGTGATTTCTGCATAGACAGTGGCCACTCTGGATCTACCAATTTGACAATATCGCAACTTTTGTGTGGACACGCTGCACCCTGCCCTTGACCCCTAAAAAACTTTCTGCCTGCATTGCATCCCTCAAATGCTACAAATTTAGCGGCCACAACTCCATGTTTTTTACAACAGGGAGGACTGTCTCCCTCCACTAAACCGTGATAATCAGAGTCGTATAGTGTCTGGATGGCCTAACACACCAGACGTGCATGAGTAATCAGAGTAGATCTATCTCAAAATATATAAATCCCAACAAAGAATATAAAGATGGCCATAAAATGTTAGACATGAGATGACTCACATTGCTTTCACTGCCATTGTGGTGTTCACACGTTTCCTCGCCATCTCCCCGCGAAGCCGTGATGAAAGGGAGGTGGGGGAGTGGGGTGGCAGCGGGAGAGATTGTTGGAGGCACCGCCTATCGTGGTATTGCCGATGAGTATGCCATGGAGGAGTCCTCACAGTGCGTGTTTAGAGACGTGGGGGAAGGCGGACGGTTGACAGTTACGAGGTTGCATAGCTTACCCAGGTTCAGATCCCACGACGGTGGCGGAATCCTACTCCTGCTATAAATCACTATAATGGCAATACACCGAGTTACAGAGATTGGTTCGCTGTGCGCGAGTATGAGTTGTACGTCTAAAGTTCTTCCCTAAAGGCTCCCATAGGCCTGACTTATATAGTCGCCAGGTCCTAGGGTTACAGGGAAAAGTCCTAGCCGGACAGGTTACAGAGTCCTACACTACATACAACTAGTCTAGCATGTCTTGCACTCCAAGGCTCTGGGTACGTCGGTGACTCCTCCATAGCCTTCCTTTATCCGGCATGGGCCTCCCTTCTAGATCCATCTAACTAGGCTGCCCAGCAGGCCATGGGCCATGCTACCAACTATTGGCCACCCGTTTTTTTTTTTGGATAGGAGACATGCTATGAGGATACCCATATAGCATATCCCCAACAGTAGCCCCCGGAGAACTCCGAGATCTTACGCCGTCTTGCCTCTTCAGGTTGAATGCCCCGTCTAGATGGATGTCGGTAAATCGTCAAGCAATATCTTGTAGTCCTCCCAAGAACCCTGCAAGGTTTCTCCGTCTTCAACTTGTAAGTTGGAGAAATGCTGAATCTTCCATCGTACTCTTCCGTAGCCGGACTGGATCCGTCCATGCCGGAATATTCCGATGTGATCGTTCACCTGCTAGTGACAGCTAGGACGACGTAGACATAGGTCAGCGATGCCTCGTAACTCACATATGCAGAGAACACAATCAAGTCCATTTTCCCGCGCAAAGGATACGAACCGGTGGCGGCGACGGTTGGGAATGTGGCGAAATTTCCGTGCACGCGCCCGCACATGTCGTCCACACGTCGACCATTCGATCACTTTGCACGAATCTTGACGCCAGGGGTTATAAATTACAACTGCAGTGGATTTTTACTTTTCACCTCATTCTTCCCCTGCGCCTTTGTCTTCCTCCAGCGAGCACCTCCTCGAGCCCTCCACGCGTACGCGAAAAACCCTAGCCTCCCATTATTTACAGTCACCACTCTCCCTTTCCAATGGCGAGCAACAGCTCTACTCCCTCCATGGCGGCGGCGGGCGATGCCGCGGCGAAGCCGGCGAGCACCGTCCATGTGCCCCCAGAGGGCCTGGTGCTACCCAAGTCCACGGTGGTTGAATCCACCGGTAGCGACCATAATCCAGCGGCGCTAGAGCTGCTGGAAGAAGAGAACGATTCCCACAAGGGGGATTGGCGCAACTCGGACATCACGGATAACGACATCAAGGAGCTGCTCGTCGAGGGTTACCTCCCTGCGACGGAGGGGCTCGTCTGGCGGGCGGTGCCGGCCGGTGAGGTCACCCCTTCTCCCCAAGCCAGAGAGTAGGTGTACCTCAAAGCACAATTGGTACGCGGCGTTCCCTTGCCCATCTCCAATTTCTTCCTAGCTGTCCTCAACCATTACTGGGTTCAACCTCAGAACCTTTCCCCCAATAGCATCCTCGCGCTTAGCAACTACGCGGCGCTTTGTGAGGGTTACCTAGGGATTAGGCCTAGGTTAGATCTCTTTATTTACTTCTTTACCGTTAAGAGGGAAGCCGGAGCTGGCAAGGATGAGCTCAGGAACTGATTAGTTTTAAGATCCGGCCTGGCCGGCGGTTCCCCGACATCGTCGACCATGAGTCCTGCAAGAACTGGCAACGGTCGTACTTCTACGGCCCAGATATCCCTCTGGATGGCCGAGAAGCGACGTATCCGGACTTTGTCGATGGAGACATTGCCGAAACCCCGACATGGAGATCCCAGGCCACCCTTCCTCCAACAACGACACCTCATGCGCCATAAGGCGCATAGAGTGGTTCGTGGAGACGGGTCTAATCGGATTGGACCTAGCCATGTGCTGGTTCGGCAGGCGGATCCAGCCTCAGCAGCACCGCTCCAAGCTGATGCATGAGTACTCTAAGGAGAGGAAGGATAGCCTCCGCATCTCCGAGGACAACTTCTCGAATGACTCCGTCAAGCTCCGCCTCAAGGACATCGTCAAGGTGAAGGACAGGAAGCGTGGCTTCACCATCACCTACGACATGTTTGAGGAGGGCAAGTGCCTAGAGGTACCTGTTTATTTTCCGTGTATGATATATACTCCAGTTCTTCCGTCTAACCATTATCATCTCATCTAACACTTTGGGATTTTACTTAACAGCTCAGCAGTCTAGAGGAGGATAACATGGCTGTCCAAATCTACGACCCCAAGATGAAGGAAGTCACCGTTGTGTCCGACGACGATGTCCCGCTGGCACGAAAGCGGAAGAGCTCCACCTCTGACGCTGCCGACGGAGGCAAGAAGAAGAAGACGGAGGGTGGAGCCTCCAAGAAGTCCACTGCCGCCCTGGAGGCAGAGAAAAGAAAAGTTACCGGGATTCCTTTTACCAAAGCACCCCTGTTGTGTAAGCCTGTTTTTCTCCGACATTGTCCATTGTTCATCTTTTCCCTGTACTTATACTTTTGCACATTTTCGGGAAAAAGGCTGGCTTGAGTTTGAAGAAGACCTCCAAAACTTTGGGGGCTTCTAGAAACATTAAAGATATGCTGCATCATGATGTGTCCCACCATGCATCTCCCGCCATTGCCCCCGTCACTCCCAGCGTCTAGCCTACATCTGCTCCGACAACCTCTCCGGCAAAGGATGCATCTGGCCCTTCCACCATGGAAGTGGACTCAGCTGCCTCCGCGGATCTTGCCGTTGCCGGCGAACAGGCGACGCAAGAAAGCACCGTAACCAAAATGGCTGAAGCTCCGGCTAAGGATGCCATCGGTAGCAGCAAGGCGGTGGTGGTGGGTGGAATGTTTGTTGAAGGCAGCGCCGCTGCACCCAGGATAACCACAGAGCTCTCGAAGATAGTCTACCCGACGCTTATGCCGAGTAGCTCCACTCTGGATCCTGGTGCAGTGCCAACATCTCCAACCTGCGGTCTTGAGGAGCTTATCCTACAAGCAGATATCTTGCAAGGAAACAACCTTTCCTTCAGCAAGTTGTTTGCTGAGAGCGCTACCAACCTCAACATCATCGCACTTGTAAGTTTTATTTGCCTTTTGCATTTCATATGAGTATCCCACTATAGCCCCTGAGGATTTAGACAGAAAACCGTAGGTCTTTGCATCTGAATGCTCTAAGAGTGACTAAGCTAGAAAACTTCTCACTGTAGCCCCCAAGTATGTAGTTTGATTGAATTATTCCATCTAGATACTTTTAGAGTAGCATACGCAGTGTTTGTAAATTTCAATACTGTAGCCCCCAAGCTTCTAGCTGTAACTGAATTAGTTCCGACTAGATGCTTAAAGAAAGACTAAGCATATGACTGAGTTAAAAAAAACTTTATACTGTATCCCCCAAGCTTGTAGTTGAAAACTGAATGAGTTCCGACTAGATGCTTAAAGAAAGACTAAAGCATATTGCCAACTTTAAAACTCTCACTTGAGCCCCCAAGCCTCTAGGTGGATAGTTATCTGGCTAGATGCTCCAAGTAGACTAAACAGCTTTAAATCTTCTTTCCACGGAATGAGAATGCTCGGAGAGGCATCGCCAACGAGAAGTTCCAGAAGATGCGTGCGGATTTGGAAGCTGAAAAGGGTAAAACTGCCTTCTTGAAGGATCAAATCACCAAGAGCAAGAGTCTGTTTTTCCTTTCGTTTTCGTACTCCGGCTTGGTCTTGTGCCATCACTCTCCGACTACTCACTGTGTATCATTCTTACTTCGACTTGCAGAAGCTATCGCCAAGGCCAAGGACATTGTTGAGCAATCCAAGCATATTGAGTTGCTGGACAGCGAAAACAAGATCCTTAAGCAGGAGAGGACTGATAACTTGAAGATGCATGAGGAGTCCATGGCGGCGCTGCAGGAGTCTGCCAACACCGAGATCAACCGCTTGAAGGAGGAGATTGCAATGCTGAAGGAGCAGAAGAGAGTTGCCGATGAGCAAAATTAACGCAATCTTGAAGCATACAAGATCCTCCAACAAGAGCGGGATTCCATGGTGGATACACTCCAACAGGCTAAGACTAGCATCTTTGGTAACTGATTCTCCGTCTTGTACTTCTGCAAGTTAGATACTTTGAACTTTTTTATTGAACTCATGCGCTCCTTTGTCGGAATTGCAGCTCCTATTGGATTAACCCAGTCGCCTCCTCCGCCAAAGGAATGCATGGTTCTCGCCGGCAACTTTATTAGCACCGCCACCAAGCAGGCCAAGGAGATAGCCAAGCCCCTCCAGATTAACATCAAAGCGGTGGACACCGTGATGAAGTACTCGGAGATCTTGCGCCAAGCCCCCGAGCAAATTGTAAGATGGAAAGCTTCATGTACACGGGCTGGTGCAAGGATGGCACTATCGATGGTCAAGGCGCACTATGAAGATGCCGACATCAACATAGTAACCTCAGGTCTTCCCGACATAGACGATGATAGACAGAAAATTGACCATAAGGCTATCTGGGCATCGCTCGCGGGCTATGACACAAGGGTTGCCGAGTTGGTCGATCACAACGTCTTCGTGCCGCTCGAGATCATTGACGGCGATGATCAAATCTCCTCCGAGTCCCTCAATACCACCGACTTCCAAGATGATGGCTCTCTTGCCGCCAATGACGCTGCTTCCAAGTCTCCTGCGCCAGAGGAATGAAAAAACAATATGTAATATTTGTTTCCTCTAGAACGTTGTATACGGAAAAAACTACTTGTAACTTAAGGCAGAAAAACAATAGCTATATTTTCCTGCTACTCGAGAACTGGTTCCAGCATGTATATATTTTTAAGCCAGTGTTGGCTTATCCATTACTCTGGTTTTTATGCTTGACTTTTCGTGAGTCGGAACCATGCGCTCAGGCGATGATACCCAATGGCACCATAAAAAACCTAAGCACAAAATCGCCGACTTCAAGTGCCGAAAGTCGCTACTCCAGAATCCACATAAAAACAACAAAGAACGTGTAGACCAGAAAACTTAAGCTAACCCCCATAGGCGGAATTTTCACAAGTGCAAATGCAAAGCTTGTGCATAAAGGTTTTATACGATCCAAAAATGAACACTAAAGGAGGTAAAAGACTCAGAAATATGAGTGAACCAGAGAGATTTATTTCATTGATCATATAAGAGGTACACAATAGATAAAATATGCTAAGTGTAGAAAGGACGTAGCTATGCTATGTTCCATGGCCGATCAAGCTCCAGGTAGTCATCATCCGGGTCACGTCGCTTACGCTTATGATCTTTGTTAGGTCTATCCTCAAGTTCATGATTGTCAACGAGGTAGTAAGACCCATTGAGTAGCGCCTTGCTTATGATGAACGGTCCTTCCCATGGCGGGGATAATTTGTGTGACTTCTTCTTCTTAAGCTGGAGCACCAGATCCCCCTCTTTAAATGAGCGATGCCAAACGCGGAGACTATGGTAGCTATGTAGCTTATGCTGGTAGATGGCAGATCTTTGGCATGCCAAAACGCGCACCTCCTCAACAAGGTCCACATCTAGGCGTCTGGATTCTTCAGCGTCATCTTCGTCGTAGGCGGCAACTCTTGGTGAATCATGAAGGATGTCGGAAGGCAGGATGGCTTCTGCTCCATATACCATGAAGTAAGGGGTGTAGCCAGTGGATCTGTTGGGTGTAGTTCGTAAACTCCATAGCACAGATGGTAATTCCTCTGCCCAGGCTCCAACTGCTCTATGCAACGGTGCTTCCAGACGTGGCTTGATTCCCTGCAGAATTAACCCATTGGCTCGCTCAAACTGACCATTGGATTGTGGATGTACCACAGATGCAAGGTCAAGTCGGATGCCCTTCTCCCAACAATAAGCCTCCACTTCTCCGAGTGACAATTTGATGCCGTTGTTGGTGATGATGCTATGTGGGAGACCAAATCTCACCACCAGATCCCGGACAAATCTAAGGGCAGTTGCCCCATCAAGCTTTCTAATGGGTTTAGCTTCTATCCATTTGGTGAATTTATCAACTACTACTAGCAGATGCGCAAACCCACATGGTGCCATCTGCAACAGACCAACCATGTGTAGCCCCCAGACTGCAAACGGCCAAGTTATTGGTATTGTTCGCAATTCTTCGGCTAGAACATGTGGTTGTCGGGTGTAGAACTGACATCCTAAGCACATCTCTACTAGATTGTCGGCGTCCGCCTTCGCGGTCGGCCAGTAGAATCCTTGCCGGAAGGCTTTGGAGACCAACGATCATGGAGCGGCGTGATGCCCGCAATCTCCGAGATGGATCTGACACAGGATTTCAATACCATCTTGCTGGGAGACACACTTAAGGTAAACACCAGTGGTGCTTATTTTGTAGAGCTATCCATTGATTATGGTATATCCCTTTGCTCGATGTACTATTTGCCATCTTTTTACTTCGTCGTCGGGCAAAGTTCCGTGTACAAGATATTCCATGAACAGTTTTGTCCAAGCCGGAGGGACTTTGTCACTGTGTGAACGAAAGAGTCAGCTCTGTCCAGGTTGTCCATGTCCGCTCCCTTCACGGATGGTGTCCGTAGATGCTCCATGAAAACGACAGGCGGAATTTGTTTGCTCCCTGATCCAAGCTATGACAGTAGATCAGACGCCTCATTTTGCTCCCTAGGTACATACTTGACCTCGTAGCCCAATAATCTCTTGGCTATCTCGTCCACTTCATCACGATATGCCACCATCGTAGGGTTCCGCGTGTTCTAGGTGCCAGCCACCTACTGGGCAACCAAGTCAGAATCTCCACGGCAAACTATGCGCTTGATGTCAATATCCTTGGCTACACGCAGTCCGTGAATGAGTGCTTCATACTCTTCCATGTTGTTTGTAGCCTCGAAGTGGATCTACAGAATGTAGTGCAGTTTTTCCCCGGTTGGTGACTATAGCAGTACACCAGCCCCCGAGCCATTGAGTAGCTTTGATCCGTCAAAGTGCATCACCCAGTATTCTGGCTCTGGTATAGGGGTAGCATCTGGCATCTCCGTTGAATCTGCGATAAAATCCGCCAAGGCCTGTGACTTAATAGTGTCGCGTCTTTTGTAGGTGATCTCGAAGGCGACAAGTTCAATGCCCCACTTCGTGACCCTTCCTGTAGCGTCGCTGTTGTTGATGATGTCAGACAGTGGAGCTTTGATCACAACTGTGATGGGGTTCTCCTGGAAGTAGTGCCTCAACTTTCGAGAAGCGAGGAACACTCCATAAGCTAGCTTCTGGTAGTGTGGGTAACGTTGCTTGGACTCCGTCAAGACCTCGCTTACATAGTAAACTCGTTGTTGAACTCCGTACTCATGCCTTGGTTCCTTCCGCTCTACCAGGACGACGATGCTGATTACCCGGTTGGTGGTCGCCATGTAAATTAACATAGGCTCCATAGGCTCGGGTGCTGCAAGGATAGGCGCTGAGGAAAGTATCTCCTTGAGCTGCTTCAATGCTGCATCTGCTTTGTCCGTCCACGTAAATTTGTCCGCCTTCTTCAGCAACTTGTATAATGGTAGAGCCTTCTCTCCAAGTCGGATGACGAACCGAGCCGTTGTATGTCCTTCAGGCATGTCGGATGATTTATGTTTAAGATGGCCTTGATTTTCTCCGGGTTGACCTCGATTCCACGCTGGGAAACGATGAAGCCCGACAATTTGCCGGCTGGAACCCCGAAGACGCACTTCTTAGGATTAAGCATCATGTTGTATTTCCGGATATTATCAAAGGTTTCTTTTAAGTCGGAGATTAAGTCATTTGACTTTTTAGACATCACCGTTATATTGTCCACATAGGCGTGAACGTTCCGACCAATTTGATCGTGCAAGCAATGTTGCATTGTCAGCTGGTACGTAGCACCTGCGTTTTTCAGCCCAAAGGGCATCATGACATAGCAAAACATGCCATAGGGTGTAGTGAACGAAGTGTCCAATTGGTCCGACTTCCTCATCTTGATCCGGTGGTATCCTGAGTATGCATCGAGAAAACACAAAAGCTCCGAGACAGCCGTCGAGTAAATGACTTGGTCAATGCGAGGCAAAGAAAACGGATCTTTGGGACATGCTTTGTTCAAGCCGGTGTAATCAACACACATTCTTAATTCTTTGGTTCCCTTTTTGGGGACAAGTACATGATTGGCCACCCATCGGGTGTGAAGGACTTCTCGGATAAAACTAGGCTTAAGTAACCTAGCTATCTCTTTGCCAATGGTGCATCTCTTCTCGTCTTTGAAGTGTCGTAGAGGTTGTTTCACTGGTTTACATTTTGGATCAATATTCAAGCTATGCTCGGCAAGTTCCCTAGGTACACCTTTCATGTCGGTAGGTTGCCAAGCAAAGATGTCCCTATTCTCACAGAGTAACTCAATGAGCGCGCTTTCCTATTTAGGGTCCAGGTTCATCCCAATGGCGGTGGTCTTGGAGACATCACCTACTACAAGTTCCACAAGCTTGGTTTCGATGGCGGCCTTGAATGCTGGGGCGGAGTCAGAGATCTATTTCTTTGACGCCGGCTGAAGGAAATATGCCCTAGAGGCAATCATAGAGATGATTATATTTCTTATGTATCCATGAGTTATTGTAATGTTCCTTGAATATCCATATCAGGCAACTTGTATTGATTGGCAATTATGTGAATTGTTTGTGAAACTCTTTACTCGTATGGTTATTTAAGAGTTGTCCCTAGTCGGAGTTCATGTGAGGACACACATGAATATTAGACTAGCACATCGATTGGTTGATGAATATGTTTCACAAGTCATAGACATGGAGATGCCAAACCAATGTTGTGGACACATGTTATGAACATGGGGTTGGACTGACCCAACTTGAGACTGGCAATTAGACTTGCAGCTCTCTCTACACATCGTGTATGTTTTGTCCTTAGACCTGAGATTGTCGCATGTACTTGAGATGTGGATCAGCCTACTTTGGGGCTATCAGACGCTTCTCCGTAACTGGGTAGTTATAAAGGTAGTTTTTGGGTTTGTCCTGAAGCATGATGCAAGGCATGGTCAATCAAGATGGGATTTGCCCCTCTCTACTTGAGAGAGATATCTATGGGCCCCTCAAGTGATCGGATCCAGAAATGCATGGCCGTGCTACATAAGGTTAAGAGTTAACCTAGTAAAGGGATTCCTAATCACAGTATCGAGAAAGGGAGGTCAGCTTGGAGCTAGACCAAATATCGTGAGGAAAAGGGAAATACATGTACTAAACCTTGTGATGGTTCGTCCGATATGATCTTTGTATGCGTTTAGGAGTTGGCACGTCTTGCTAGAGGCCGCTACCAACTATTGACAGAATAAGTGTATTCGTGTAATGTCTATATGTATATGAACCTATAGGGTCAGACACTTAAGGGCCTGGAAGCCTAATGAGGATTGGATCCGAATTATACTAGGCTTAGGCTACTAATGGGCTGCTAATGTAGAAGCCCACTAGGGATGCCTATATAAGAGAGGGTGGGGCGAGCTGACCAAGGTTAGACCTTAGACCATTCTCCCCAGCCGCCACTCCTCACGCCTGTGTCGCGTACGTGGACCTAGCAGTCCGGCGTCTGATGCTTCCACCTCGCACGTGTGGATACCTCGGAGGTGCTGCATCTGTGGCACTTGGACGAGCCACGCAAGTGGAGCTGCTCGTGGGACGAGGACAAGGAGGAGACGTAGAACGTCTGCATTGCCTCGACACGCTTCATTAAATTCTACAACTGCGCGTCTAGTGGTAATCCCGTGATCTATGACAACTGTATTCCTGGTTTACGCGGTAGAAATTTTTGATTTGCGCTAGTGTAGCCTACCCGTATCCCTTCAGTGGTATCAGAGCCGATGCTGTTCAGTTATAGGTTCGGGATGTTTGCATATGGTGATATGCAGATTGATATGAATGATGTGATCGTTTATATTGCGGTGGTTCAGGATTGATCTATGATCTTGCTTTCCGTGATCGTGATTCTGAGGTTGTCGAACGACTTACCCCTACCGGTCGGTTTCCACCATCGGGGTAGACAGTGACACATAAATCCTGTTGAATCACGCGAAGATCAATATGATTGATCGAATCGGATCCTAGATCTAAAATCGATGTACCATGATCAAAGGAGTTTGATCGAATCGAAACAATAGTCGGTTTATGGTAAATTTGATTTGCCGATCAAAATCCTTAAAGAAAATTGTGTAGATTCGATCTCTCATTTTTCACAGTTTGATACTGCGAGGGGCGCTGTCCCTTCAAACCCTGTAGGGGGAGACCCCCTAGACCCCCTTAATCGTACCCCTTTTGTATCTCGTTAAGGTAACTAGGTGCTACGATATCACATGATCCGGTAGAATGAGATTCTATGCATAACTTGTTTTTGCAGGATGCATGTGATCAGTATGGCCCATATATGTATGTGATGCATGTATAAATTTTATCATGACCTGCGTGTCGTGAGTAGGGCAACACGGCTGGAGCCATATGTGTTGTCAATTATTGTAATGGCCTGCGTGCCAACTTGTGATGATCCCAATAATATGTAATTTTGATTACTAGCTGTTAGGAGTAATATCTTGTATTAGTTCTTGGAGGACTCATCACTTGGAGGATGGCTCACATGGAACATGAAGATGTAGATCATCATGGTGGACAGGTTCTATGGCGATGGAGATCACCATGAGAAAATGGGCCATACTGTGTCACATCTATGTGAATGCTATTCTTATGCGTTTTACTCTATGCATGCTTAGATGATAGAAGTAGAACGATCCCTCACAAAGTTTAAGTTAAACCATGCCCTCCCAACCAAACTTTGCACCATCCTATGCCATGTACAATCGTTGGTGGGCCTATGAAATTAGGGTGCCACGATTTTCCTTGGCTGGATGGGTTTGTATCGGATACCTACATGCATAAGGGTTGGTGAGCTTCACAAGGTCATCTTAACAATTAAGGACCTTGGGGCATAAAGGTTGGGCACCTAGTTAAGACATAGATATGTCACCCAACAACAAGAGTCATATGTGATATGATTAGAAGTGTTGCTTACCGATTTACCTTATCTTCTAGCAGTGGTGCTAAAGCTCACTAGTCGACTTGTTAATTATGGATCTTGAATCACTTAGTATCAATAGAGGGATATTTATTTAAGTGGGAGTATATGCTATTAAATTGTTTAATATGTTGTACTCTTTCATGGTTACATGGCTTAGTATTTTGCATGTTTTCTGTTGTAGATCAATGGCATCGAACACTGCATCGCCTTTTTATTTGCGTTCGATTCTTGACAAAGATAAACTAAATGTAACAAACTATTCATACTGGGTTCTTAACCTGAGAATTGTTCTCAGGTCTGATAAAAAGGAAACAGTTCTGGATACCCCAATCCCCTATGAACCTGCTGATAATGCATCTGCTTCCCTTAAGAATGCCTACAAGAGAGCATGTGATGATTCTCTTGAGGTTAGCTGTCTTATTGTTGCATGCATGGAACCTGAACTCCAAAAGAAGTTTGAGGATCAGGAAGCGTACGATATGATCGTCGCGCTTAAGGATATGTTCCAGACTCAGGCAAGGACTGAGAGCTACAATGTCGCCAAGTCCTTTATGGAATGCAAGCTGGCAGAGGGAGTAGGTGTAGGCCCCCATGTGATCAGAATGGTTGGATACATTCAGACTTTGGAAAAGCTTGGTTTTCCACTAGGGCAAGAGTTGGCTACTGATTTCATTTTGGCGTCTCTTCCATCTAGCTATGGGCAGTTCATTTTGAACTACCATATGCATGGGGTGGAGAAGGGCCTTAATAAGTTATGTGGGGTGCTAAAAACAGCAGAAAGTGACATGAAGAAGTGTGCAGGGCATAGTCATGTGATGGCTATGCAGAACAAGCCTAACTTTAGGAAAAAGGGTACTTCTTGGAAGAAGAAGAAGGGCAAGGCTAAGGATATGATCCCTAATCCTGCACCCAAGCAAAAGGCTAGACCTGTAGAAGACACTGAGTGCTTCTTTTTTCATGAACATGGCCACTGGAAGAGAAACTGCAGCAAGTACCAGGCTTCTTTGAAGAAGAGTGTAAGTAAGAGTAATTCCCACTCAGGTACGCTCGCTGTAAACGTTGTGGACATTCTTCTCGCTGATTCCTATGTTAACTCTTGGGTATTTGATACAGGATCGGTTGCTCATATTTGCAATTCGATGCAGGGGCTAATAAGGACTAGAGAAGTGCAGAAAGGCGAAGTGGATTTTCGCGTCGGAAATAAAGCAAGGGTTGCTGCATTGTTCGTCGGCGTCATGCAACTTCACCTTCCGTCAAGATTTATTATGGAGTTGAATAATTGTTATTACATTCCAAGTATGGGTCGAAACATTTTATCACCTTCATGTTTGATGAGGGATGGATATTCATTTGTGAGTATGAACAATGGTTGTGTAATCTCTAAGAATGATATTTTTATGGTTGATGCTCCCATTGTGAATGGGTTATTTATTTTAAATCTTGATGATGCATCTGTTTACAATGTTAGTGCTAAAAGGTTTCGGCCTAATGATTTGAGTCCTACCTATTTATGGCATTGTCGTTTGGGGCATATAAGTGAAAAGCGCATGAATAAGCTCCATGGTGATGGTCTTCTAACTTTGTTTGATTTTGAATCATACGAGACATGTCAGGCTTGTTTACTTGGAAAGATGACCAAGTCGCCTTTTTCGGGTTTTCCCGAGAGAGCGATAGACTTGTTGGAACTCATACATACCGATGTATGTGGACCAATGAGCACGACAGCTAGAGGAGGATATCACTACTTCATTACTGTCACTAATGATTTTAGTAGATATGGTTATGTCTACTTAATGAAGCATAAGTCGGAAACTTTTGAAAGGTTCAAGGAGTTTCAGAGTGAGGTAGAGAATCAACGTGGCAAGAAAATAAAGGCCTTGCGATCTGATCGTGGAGGTGAATATTTGATTAAATCATCTTAAGAGTTGCGGAATTGTTCCACAGCTCACGTCGCCCGGAACGCCGCAGAGGAACAGGGTCTGCGAACGGCGCAATCGAACTTTGTTGGACATGGTTCGGTCGATGATGAGCCAGTCGGATTTGCCATTATCATTTTGGGGTTACGCTCTAGAAACGGCAGCTTTCACACTTAACATGGTACCATCTAAATCTGTAGTTAAGATACCATATGAGATTTGGACTGGAAAGAATCCCAGTTTGTCTTTTCTAAAGATTTGGGGTTGTGATGCATTTGTCAAGCGACTTCAGTTGGACAAGCTAACACCCAAATCAGATAAGTGCATTTTCGTGGGATATCCGAGGGAAACCTTAGGGTATTACTTCTACAACCGAGAAGAGGGCAAAGTGTTTGTCGCTCGTAGCGGTGTTTTCCTAGAGAAAGAGTTTCTCGCAAAGGGGACGAGTGGAAGGTCGGTGCAACTTGAAGAAGTTCAAGATGAGCCAGTCGGGGATGCTTCTACGAGTGATGCTATTGTAGCAGAACAAGTTGAGTAACCCGTGGCAATAGAAGCACCACAACCACGAAGGTCGACCAGTCTCCGCGAAACGCGGGAATTATTATTGTTAGACAATGATGAGCCTGCGACCTATGCAGAAGCGATGGTAGACCCAGACTCTGAGAAATGGCTGATCGCCATGAGATCCGAGATAGAGTCCATGGGAGACAATCAAGTTTGGAACTTGGTTGACCTGCCTAATGGTTTTAAAGCCATCGAGTGCAAATGGATCTATAAGAAGAAGATTGATATGGATGGAAATGTTCACATCCATAAAGCTCGACTTGTTGCAAAAGGTTTTCGACAAGTTCAAGGAGCTGACTATGACGAGACTTTCTCGCCCGTAGCGATGCTTAAATCTGTAACATCCCAAAAAATCATGATTTCAAATTTTGCATATCATTCATGCATTCATAATCATTTTAGGATCATTTTCAAATAAGATTTCAAAAACAGAAGCATTTGTTGTCTATTATTTTATGTAGATAAGGCAATGGCTTTATTTCTACTCTTTAATATGAGAATACTTGTTTTAACCAGAAAAAGGTTTGAATGTTGTTTCCCAAAGTTTGGTAAGAATTTCAAAACAAAAATATGAATTCAAATTAATTCTTATGCCTATTATAAATAAATCATTAAGGCATGGTTTATTTTAAATTCAACGGGCCAATATAATTTGAGTGAACAACAATGTTTTATATTCAAATATGTACATGGTTCACTCTACAAAAATCCAGAGAAAAATTGAATTCAAATTCATTTGAAAAGCATTTGAAAATGATTTCAGAAAATCAAAACAGAAATAGAAAAGAATAAAAGAAAAGGTAAAGGGCCAGCGTTCCCAAACTGGCCCAGTACAGGAACCAGCGCATTAGCCAGCCCACCCAGGGTTCCTCTCTCTCTGTTTCTCACTCCACTCGCACACACCCACTCGCTGACACCCCGGACCCACCTGCCTCGTCAGCGTCGTCCCCAAACCCCGCCCACGACCCGGCCTCGCCGTTTCTTCCTCCTCCTTCACTGCCGTGCCTTAATTCGAGTAAATGCCGATGATTTCATGCGCAATCCTCGCCCCCGATCTGGCTACTTAATCACCTCCCCCTCGTGGCCATTTCCCCCAACACAATCAGCCCGAAGCGCTGCCAGGCTCCACGAATTTCACCCTACACCGCCGTAGCACCGAAGAACTCCGGCGAGCTATCACGGTGAGTCTCGAGCGCGCCTTGCCCTCTGGTTCACATGAACTGCTTTGCCATCGCCTTGCTCATATTCTCATGTTTTCAATTTGCCCTGAATCGCCCCAGGTCGTCGCCCTCGTCAACATCTGCAAACGCTCGAAGCTTAGCTCAACTCCGTCGAGCCATTCCGGTGAGCCCCGTGTTCCCCTCTGTCTCTGGTTCACGCTACTGTGTTCACCGGTGTCTTGCGCATCTGTTAACGCTTGCCGTTTGATCCCTTGCGCCCTAGGTCGTCGTCTTCGACTCCGACAGTGAGCACCCGACGCGCGGACGAACTCCAACGAGGTCCTGCTGCTATGTCCATGCGCCCCAACCCTGTCTGTATGCACATTGAGCATCTCCACGTACTCACAATCTCGGTAAGCACTAGCACACCCCATGCACCTCTGACCTTGCCGGCGTGTCACCGCCAGAGCCGTCGCCGTTGCCTGCGCCATTCGCGCCGCTGAGTTTTGGTTGATCTGACCTGATCCATTGGATCTGGATCCTAGGGCCACGATTAGATTTTATTCAAAGCGGTACGAATAGATCTGGGTCGTGCATCGTTAGTTAGATCCTGCGGTCCGCGAGCGTGATCCGCCGAACCGGTACGCACCAATCAGAGGCTGCCGCATGGCTAGGTTTAGATTTAAAATCTGAATTTAGATCTATTAGTTATTTAAACTTGTAAATTCAATAACTTTTGTTCTGTTTATCCAAAAAATACAAATAATATACCATTGGAATCACAAAAAGAAATACTACACGCCTATGGGCTTAGTTTTGTATTTTGTATCTGTTAAAATGGAATTTTATGCAGAGACATTTGTAGGCTTATTTTGTGAATAAAAATTAATTGGAAAATGTTTTAAAGACCAAATAAAGTTTATTTGATGTATAAATATTTAGTTTATTGATCAATACTGTTTTACTTGTCTTGTTTGGTTTAGAAAAATCATCACATGGCATTTGCATGCATTCATATATTTTTGTTTGATTATTTCGGAATGTGAATTTGGTGCTATCATTTTATTTGTAGATTTTGGTGCTAGTGGTGATTGTGACTGTGAGGATTGTTGTTACTCCCCCAACTACCAAGGCAAGTGGTGCTTCATACTTTTGTCCCAATGTTTTGACTATGCATTAGAAATATTTTGTATAGGGCTTGCATGATAATTTTTGCTAAGTATCTATATGCTATGCTTGGGAAATCCTAGTAGTTGTAAAATTGTTAGAATTTTCACTAAGATAAGATACTTGCTATTGCCATGCTTAGCCTAGCTTGTAGCAACCAAGGGTGGAATATATACATGCTATGGAAAAATATTGCTAAGTCTTTGACTTATGTTTTTGCTTAATAAAACAACTAAGTGAATGAAACACCTGGGTGGAATGGTAATTGCTTGGTGGATTTTGGTTGAGTGGTTACCAGGGCCCATTTTCCAATGGTCTACCCTGTGTATCTCACTTGTGGAATGCTACCCAGGAACAAAGGGATTTGAGATGCCATATGGCATTATGGGCTCTGCCTGGATCATATAGGTTGCAATAACTTAGCCAAATGGACAGTTGGTGGTAGGGGATGATAGGTTTGGAGCTTGTCCATTTTGGTCTAAGGGAAGGCTTCTGAAAGGTCCTGTCTTGGTGAAAATCAAGTCTTGTGGGGAAAGTGCACCACCTCTGCAGAAGGAAGAAACTAAGTACTTAGACGTGTCCCTGGTAATGGATAACTTGAGCATCAAGACATGGAAGCTATCAAGAATCTCCTCATCCCAATTTTCTAAGTTAAAACTTGTGGTTGAACAAGGGTGAAGGTTCACCAATGTCTATTGGTGGTTCCTTGGGAGTTTTTGCCAAACAAAAACTTAGTGTTTTCAACTGATAGGTAAAACCTATTTTGAGCAAAGCAAGCCTAAGCTACACTTAGCCAAAATCATGTAGAAGCTAGATACTACTATTCAATTAAGGTATCACTTGCCAATACTATTCCAATGTATTGACCCACTATGGCTGTAACTTGTGATGTTGCAGGTTACTCTGATGATGATTAGTGGTTATGAGTCTACACTCAACTTGCTTGCCTGTGGCACATGAAGATGAAGACTTATATTTTATATTGTTAAGTTAAACTCTTGTACTAGCCTATGGCTATGGAGTTGTAAAAGACTATGTTATCTCTGGAATGATGTTGTAATAATGACCTTTGTTTATGTGTACTTCATCTTAAACTGTGGATGCTAGCAATTGATCCAGGGACTAGCATTGCAATCA
The DNA here is from genome assembly GCA_916181665.1 of Avena sativa. Classification (NCBI taxonomy): domain Eukaryota; kingdom Viridiplantae; phylum Streptophyta; class Magnoliopsida; order Poales; family Poaceae; genus Avena; species Avena sativa. Next base: position 328,371,958 of record OV702295.1, on the reverse strand, counting down.
CAGGGATCCTTACCTTTATAAGGGTGGGATCTTATAGATGGTATCAGAGCACTGTGTTGCCTATAGGATCATGACCCTAGGATTGGATTAGAAACCACTAAGGAAAATTTTTCAACAATTCCCACACTTGTCTTTTTCTTCTCGTAAACTCTTCTAATCTTCTTTCTCATCACCATTTGTAGATGAACTCCATCAACGAAGCCGTAAGGAAGGGACCACTCATGACCATGACTTTGGAGTGTGAGACTGAATTTCCAAAAGCCCTCAAGAACCTTATGGTTACCATGGGGATACATGGTGCAGCTGTGTACAAAGGATTCCCTGTGATGGATGAAGGAGAGGAGTATTGGTGGGTGCAACTTCACTTGTACAAAAACAAGGAAGACATCCACAAGGAGTCAGGATTCTGCATGGTCACCAACTTAGTAATGCACACCACATTCTTTGACTCTGCAAGAAATGCAACATGGAATGCTATCAAAGAGCTTGGTGATCGACTCAAGTGCAGTATGCTCAACACTCAAAATGACCTTAGAGAAGAAAAGAAGCATACCCATGAGTTAGAGACTACCAACCAACAACTAAGGGAAGACATCATAGACTTAATTTAGGAATCTTGCGAACAAGATAGACAGATGGCTACTTTGGATGCTTTGTTAGATATTTTGTCTAGTGAGTGAGAGTTGTAGCATACTTCGTTAGTTGTACCACCACACTTATCGTTTTTATTTCCAAAAATTTGTCTAAGTTATGTTGAACCTTTGATGCTTGTAATGGATTTGTGTATGCCATGACTTGTGTGATTGATGCCAAAGATATGCTTGTGATACTTGTCTTGTGATTTTTCTCTATTGATGTTGATTCTAACTTTTCTCTATCTTATAAAAATAGATGTCTGCTGTTATTCTCAACACGGCCGAAGAGTTCAAAGGAACTCGTTTTGGCACTCGTCTTATTGAGCTCACTAGCATGCTCAATCTTCCGCTCCCTAGCATCATGACGCTTCCCCTCACCAATGGTCTACCTGTGTATCTCACTTGTGGAATGCCACCCAGGAACAAAGGGATTTGAGATGCCATATGTTAAGAAGCTTCTAGTGTAGCCACATGGAATTATGGGCTCTGCCTGGATCATATAGGTTGCAATAACTTAGCCAAATGGACAGTTGGTGGTAGGGGATGATAGGTTTGGAGCGCGTCCATTTTGGTCTAAGGGAAGGCTTCTGAAAGGTCCTGTCTTGGTGAAAATCAAGTCTTGTGGGGAAAGTGCACCACTTCTGCAGAAGGAAGAAACTAAGTACTTAGCCGTATCACTGGTAATGGACAACTTGAGCATCAAGACATTCAAGCTATCAAGAATCTCCTCATCCCAATTTTCTAAGTTAAAACTTGTGGTTGAACAAGGGTGAAGGTTCACCAATGTCTATTGGTGGTTCCTTGGGAGTTTTTGCCAAACAAAAACTTAGTGTTTTCAACTGATAGGTAAAACCTATTTTGAGAAAATCAAGCCTAAGCTACACTTAACCAAAATCATGTAGAAGCTAGATACTACTATTCAACTAAGGTATCACTTGCCAATACTATTCCAATGTATTGACCCACTGTGGCTGTAACTTGTGATGTTGCAGGTTACTCTTATGAGGATTAGGGTTATGAGTCTACACTCAACATGCATGCCTGTGGCACATGAAGATAAAGACTTTTATTTATATTGTTAAGTTAAACTCTTGTACTGGCCTATGGCTATGGAGTTGTAAAAGACTATGTTATCTCTGGAATGACGATGTAATAATGACCTTTGTTTCTGTGTACTTCATCTTAAACTGTGGATGCTAGCAATTGATCCAGGGACTAGCATTGCAATCACAGGGACCTTTACCTTTATAAAGGTGGGGTATTACAGATGGTATCATAGCACTGTGTTGCCTGTAGGATTATGACCCTAGGATTGGATTAGAAACCACTAAGGAAAAAATTTCAACACTTTGAAAAAATTCCACACTTGTCTTTTTATTCTCGTAAACTTTTATAATCTTCTTTCTCATCTCTATTTGTAGATGAACTCCATCAACAAATCCATGAGGAAGGGACCACTCATGACCATGACTTCGGAGTGTGAGAGTAAATTTCCCAAGGCCCTTAAGAACCTTATGGTTACCATGGGGATACATGGTGCAGCCATGTACAAAGGATTCCCTGTGATGGATGAAGGAGAAGAGTACTGGTGGGTGCAACTTCACTTGTACAAAAACAAGGAAGACAACCACAAGGAGTCAGGATTCTGCATGGTCACCAACTTAGAAATGCACACAACATTCTTTGACTCTGCAAGAAATGCATCTTGGAATGCTATCAAGGAGCTTGGTGATAGACTCAAATGCAGAATGCTCAACACTCAAAATGACCTTAGAGAAGAAAAAAAGCATACCCAAGAGTTGGATACTACCAACCAACAACTAAGGGGAGACATCATAGACTTAATATGGGAGTCTTGTGAGCAAGATAGGCAGATAGCTACTAAGGATGCCCTGATAGCTATTTTGTCTAGTGAGTGAGAGTTGTAATGTACTTCGTTAGTTGGACCACAACACTTATCGTTTTTACTCCCAAAAAATTGTCTAAGTTTTGTTGAACCTTTGATGTTTGTAATGGATTTGTGTATGCCATGACTTGTGTGTTTGTTGCAAAATGATGTGCTTGTGATATTTTGTCTTGTGATTTTATACATTAATGTTGATTCTAACTTTTCTTCATCTTATAAAAATAGATGCCTAATGTTGTTATCAACACGGCCGAGGAGTTCAAGGGAACTCGTTTTGGTACTCGTCTCATTGATCTCACTAGTGTGCTCAACCTTCCACTTCCTAGCATCATGACTCTTCCACTCACCAAGTTTGAGAGGAAGGACCTATGGGGCTTCAGAGTCACCCAGCTGGGATGCCAGACAGAGCCAACCATGGATACCATCACTTTCAAGATGATGCATGACGACAAGGATAAAGGCCTAGATGTAGTCATGTAGGACTTACTTGGGCGCCTGGTAGGGAGACACTCCACAGAGCTTAGAGGTCTTTACTTTCACCCCTTCAGGAGACGCAACGAGGAGGGTGAGGCCATAGAGTACGAGGATGTTGCTAGAGAGACGATGGAGCCGATTCATCTGTACCTCCAGGACCTAGAGGGTCTTATTATACACCTAGATACTGATAGGACCAACGACATGCTTAGCAATGACGAGCTCCAGGTTCAGCTCCGAGAGAAGTACAAGCTCTTCACGGAGCAAGACGAGATAGTCAAGGAAATGGAGGCCAAGTTTGAAAGCCAGGACAAGAAATTCAAGAGCCAGGAGAAACGAGTCAAGAAAGGAACAAGAAGATCCGAGAGATGAAGGAAGAGCTTGAGGCCAAGGACTTCGAGCTTGAACATCAGCAGGGAGTGATCGAGAGGCTTCGCTCACAGAAGAGGGCTCTTAGGGCCAAGATAGAGGCCTTGACTACTAGTGTTCATGAGTACAAGACCGCTATGGAGAATGCAGGTCTTACCCTCGTTGACATAGAGATTGCTGCAGAGGAGTAGTGCAGGCTACTCAATTATCTTTCATCTACCGTACTTTTGATTACTGAGTCGTAATGACCATCTAACATGTGGGTGGCTTGCAATGGTGTGTTTGCATTTCCCAAACTTGTTGTTTATGTCGTTCAAACTCTATGTTATTTGGATGCTTGGTTATTGTGATTGAGTATGTGATGTATTGTGCATGTTAAGAATCTATGGGTATCTCATTCTTATCCTTATTAAAACCACAGATGCCTCCTCGACGTGCCAACCCCAACCCAAACAACAACAACAACAACAATGTCACTCCCGAGATGCAGCAGTTGATGACAGCTCAGGCACAACTGATGCAGGTGATGACCACTTTCATGCAGAAACAGAATCAGAATAACAACAACAATAACAACAACAACCAGAATAATCCACCAGGATTTGACATGCTCACCATATTTCTAAGACTGAGGCTTGCAAAGTTCTTAGGAACCACTGATCCAATGGTGGCCAATGATTGGCTATGTTCAGTGAACAAGGATTTAGTGAATGTCGGCTGCACCGACGAAGAGAAGGTCAGATTTGTAGCACATCTGCTGGAAGGGCCAGCAGCAACCTGGTGGGACAACTTTCAGATCACCACTCCCATTAAGGATGTGACTTGGGCTATCTTTGAGGATGGATTCCGTATAGCTCACATCTCATCCGGGGTGATGAATTTGAAGAAGAAGGAGTTTCACAACCTGAAACAGCGTCACCGCAGCGTGGCTGAGTATATTAAGGAATTCAACAATCTGGCGTGTTACGCACCGGATGAAGTTGATATAGATGCCAAGAGGAAGGAGAAATTCCTCGAAGGACTGAATGATGAACTAAATCTACAGCTGTCTATTGCCTTTGTCCCAACCTACCAATCACTTTGTGACAAGGCTACCATCTTGGAGAACAAGATGAAACAGGTTGAGAGCAGGAAGAGAAAACACAACTTTGATAAGCACAGCTCGGGATCGTCTCACAAGTGTTCCCATCATGATGATAGTGGGAGTTCTGGATCCCACAAACATGGAAAGTACAACAACCACCACAGCCACAACTGCCATAATGACAACAAGCATCACCGCAATCATGATAATTACAAGTATAAGAACCACAAGAGTGGACACAAGAGCCACCACAGTGGAGGTGGAAATGGCAGTGGGAGTCAGCCTGCAAAGAGAGATATCAGTCATGTTGAGTGTTTCCAGTGTAAGAAGATGGGACACTATGCAAATGAGTGCCCAGAGAAGAGGGTTGAAGGAACCACCAAGCCTAACCCTTTCCAGAAGGGACAAGTGAACCACATCAATGTGGAAGAAATTTATGAGGAACCTGATGCTGTGGATGGTAAGTTCAAACTCAATTCTATTCCAGCACTTGTTCTTTTTTATACTGGTGCATCACATTCATTCGTATCAAGAGCATTTGTTGATAGAAATGGACTTCCAACTGAAAATATTGGGTGTCCTATAAAAGTAAGTTCTCTCGGTGGAGATATGATAGTAAGTCTTGGATGTCGTGATCTAGTGATAGAATTTGGAAAGCATAAATTTCCAGTTAGCCTGATAATCCTAGATTCCCAAGGATTGGATGTAATTTTGGGAATGGATTGGATGACCAAATATGAAGGAGTACTAGATTGTGCCAACCGTACTGTCACACTCACAACCCGGGATAATAAAAGGATTAAATTCAGGTCTCACTTTGAATCAAAAGGGAGTAAGCTAAATTCTCTTAAGGGGGTTATCATAGACAGTGTGCTAATTGTGAGAGAATACCCAGATGTGTTTCCGGAGGAATTGCTGGGAATGCCACCAGATAGAGATGTGGAATTTTTGATTGACTTGCTAATAGGATCAGGACCAATAGCAAAGAGACCTTACAAGATGTCAGTTGATGAGTTGAAGGAACTCAAGAAACAACTTGGAGAACATTTGTAGAAAGGATTTATTCAACCAAGTTCTTCATCTTGGGGAGCACCAGTCTTGTTTGTTGAAAAGAAAGATAGAAGTCAAAGGTTATGCATAGATTATCGTTCACTCAATGAGGTGACTATCAAGAACAATTATCCTTTACCCAGAATCAATGACTTGTTTGATCAGTTAGAAGGAGCCCGTGTATTCTCAAAGATTGATCTCCGGTCAGGCTATTTTTAGCTTAAGATAAGGGAACAAGACATACCTAAGACTGCTTTCACCACTAGGTATGGATTGTATGAATACACCGTGATGCCATTTTGGTTTGACCAATGCACCAGCCTACTTCATGAATATGATGAACAAGGTGTTCATGGAGTTTCTTGACAAGTTTGTTGTCGTTTTCATCGATGACATTTTGATCTATTCCAAGAGCAATGAAGAGCATGAAGGAAATTTGTGTTTGATACTTGAGAAGCTTAGAGAGCATAAGCTGTATGCCAAATTCAGCAAGTGTGAATTCTGGTTGAATGAAGTTGGATTTCTTGGACACATTGTGTTAGGAGATGGTGTAACAGTTGATCCCGCAAAAGTGTCAGATGTAACTAAGTGGGAATCTCCTAAGTCCGTGAAAGAAGTTTGTAGTTTCCTTGGCTTGGCAGGATACTATAGAAGATTCATTGAGAATTTCTCAAAGGTAGCTAAGCCAATGGCGGAGTTACTAAAGAAAGACAAGAAATTTGATTGGACTGAAGGATGTGAACTCGGTTTCCAAGAGTTGAAGAAGAGACTAGTGACAGCACCAGTCTTATGTCTACCAGACTTGGAGAAGGACTTCCAAGTATACTGTGATGCATCTCACCAAGGATTGGGTGCGGTTCTGTTGTAAGAAGGGAAAGTTGTGGCTTATGCCTCAAGACAACTCAAAACTCATGAAGTGAATTATCCTACTCATGATTTAGAGTTAGCCTCTATTGTCCATGCGCTCAAAACATGGAGACATTATATTTTGGGAAAGCGATGTGAAGTGTTCACAGATCACAAAAGTTTGAAGTATATCTTCACTCAGAAAGAAATCAACATGAGACAAAGAAGATGGCTAGAACTCATCAAGGACTATGACTTGAGTTTGCAATACCACCCCGGTAAAGCAAATGTTGTAGGGGATGTGTTAAGCCGTAAGGTTTATGTGAATGGCCTTACTAAGGGAGAATTGCCAGATGATCTGTGTGCCCAATTCAAGGATCTCATATTGGAGATAGTGCCTGAGGGACATCTCATTTCATTGGATGTTCAACCCACGTTGTTGGACAAAATCAAGGAAGCCCAAAAGACGGACAAGGAAATTGAAGAGATTAAGGAAAATATTGGCAAGGGAAAAGCCAAAGGATTCCATGAAGACGAACATGGTACTTTATGGTATGGAAAACGTATCTGTATACCGCAAGATCCGGAGCTTCAGAAACTGATTTTACAGGAAGCACACAACTCACCATATTCCATTCATCTGGGTAACACCAAAATGTACATGGATGTGAAGGGAATATTTTGGTGGAATAATCTCAAGAAGGACATCGCCGAACATATTGCTTTGTGTGATGTATGTAGTAGAGTGAAAGCGGAACATCAGAAACCAGCAGGATTGTTACAACCACTACCTATTCCTGATTGGAAGTGGGACAAGATTGGCATGGATTTCATCACTGGACTAGCAAGGACTAGATCAGGATATGATTCTATTTGGGTCGTAGTAGATCGTCTAACTAAAGTGGCTCATTTCATACCCGTGAAGGCAACCTATACAAGTGCTAAGTTAGCCAAGATCTATATGAATAGGATTGTGTGTCTTCATGGAGTACCCAAGAGAATTGTGTCTGATAGGGGAACTCAATTCACTTCCCATTTTTGGAGGCAACTTCATGAGTCATTGGGAACGAGATTGGAATTCAATACTGCTTTTCACCCCCAGACTGATGGACAAACAGAAAATACTAACCAGATTTTAGAGGATATGTTGAGGGCATGTGCCCTAGATTATGGAGCTAGTTGGGATGAAAGTCTGCCTTACGCAGAATTCTCTTACAACAACAGCTATCAAGCCAGTATTGAGATGGCATCGTTTGAATTTCTCTATGGGAGAAAGTGTACTACACCATTGTTATGGAATGGCGTTGGAGAAAGAAACTTGTTCGGGCCAGAACTAATCAAGAAGGCTGAAGAGAAAGTCAAATTGGTAAAGGACAAATTGAAGATAGCACAATCCCGACAAAAGAGCTACACAGATCCCAAGCATAGGGAAGTCACCTATGAGGTGGGTGATAGAGCTTATCTTAGAGTATCACCACTTCGTGGAGTGAAGAGGTTTGGACTCAAAGGAAAACTGGCCCCAAGATATGTTGGACCATTCAAGATTCTGAGTCGTAATGGAGAAGTGGTATATGAGATTGAATTACCTGAATCATTGGCTGCCGTTCACAATGTGTTCCATGTGAGTCAGCTAAAGAAATGCCATCCAGAGATGGAAGAGACTTCCTTGAAGGATACTATACCTTTGGAAGAGGTCCAATTGGAAAGTGATCTCACTTATGAAGAAAAACCTATCAAGATTCTTGAGACTGCAGAAAGAGTTACACGGACAAAGACTATCGAATTCTGCAAAGTTCAGTGGAACCATCATTCCGAAGAAGAAGTAACATGGGAAAGAGAAGATGATCTTCGGAAAGACCACCCTCACCTATTTGCTAGCCAATCCGAATCTCGAGGGCGAGATTCACCTAAGGGGGTTAGATTTGTAACATCCCAAAACAATCATGATTTCAAAGTTTGCATATCATTCATGCATTCATAATCATTTTAGGATAATTTTCAAATAAGATTTCAAAAACAGAACCATTTGTTGTCTATTATTTTATGTAGATAAGGCAATGGCTTTATTTGTACTCTTTAATATGAGAATACTTGTTTTAACTAGAAAAAGGTTTGAATATAGGTTTGAATGTTGTTTCCCAAAGTTTGGTAAGAATTTCAAAACAAAAATATGAATTCAAATTAATTCTTATGCCTATTATCTCCATCACCTTGACATCTCTCTTGTCCAATGAATCCTGGATCCTTACCAACATTTATGGGCCATGTTTACCTGAAAAAAAGGCTAAATTTTTGGACTGGTTTGGAAACATTGATATGCCTGATGATTTGGACTGGCTCATTGTGGGAGATTTCAACTTCTATAGATAGCCTTCTGATAGAAACAAATTGGGTGGAGATGTGAATGGTATGCTTCTCTTTAATGAAGCCATTAATAATTTGGGTCTCATAGAGTTACCACTTAAAGGTAGAAAGTTCACTTGGAGTAACATGCAAAAAGATCCCCTTTTGGAAAGGTTGGACTGGTTTTTTACTTCTGCTTCCTGGACTCAGAGTTTTCCCTCAACTTTTGTTGATCCTCTTGCAAAGCCTACCTCTGACCATTTTCCTTGTGTCATTTCCATTGGCACAATGATTCCCAAAGCTCAGGTGTTCAGATTTGAAAATCATTGGATGCATCATAAGGAATTTAAAGCTATTGTTCAAAATGCCTGGAATATTCCTGTGGGTTTTCAGGATTCTGCAAAAAAAAATCAATGCTAAATTCAAAAATGTGAGAAGGGGGCTGAAGATCTGGGCCAAAAATCTGCCTTGCCTGAAATCACAAATCTGTAATGTTAATGCCACCATTGACTTTCTGGATATCATGGAGGAAATGAGAACTCTTACTGTCCAAGAATGGAATCTCAGGGATCTCCTGAAAAATCTTATAATCTCTCTATTACAGGATCAGAATACTTATTGGAAACAGAGGGGGAAAATTAAATGGGTTAAGCTGGGGGATGAAAACACAAAATTCTTTCACTCCAGAGCTACCATAAGCTTTAGGCATAACTACATTTCCATGCTAAAGGATGTTTCTGATCTTGAGGTTTATGATCATGATGGCAAAGCAAATCTCCTTTGGAATTCCTTTAAAAATAGAATGGGTACTTCTGATAAGCCTGAAATGCACTTCAATCTTAATGACTTGGCTGGGGAATGCTTAAGACAAGAAGAAAGGGATGCTTTGGAAAAACCTTTCTCTGATGAGGAGATTGATGAGGTCATTAAAGATATGCCAAATGATAAATCCCCTGGCCCTGATGGTTTTAATAATGAATTCATGAAACATTGATGGCCTATTATTAAGGATGATGTGAAACAACTCCTTGTGGATTTCTATGAGGGGCAAACTTCCTTGGAAAGCATTAATGCCTCTTTTATCACCCTCATTCCAAAAATTGTAGCTCCTTTGACTCCTGCTGATTTTAGGCCGATTTCTTTCTAAATAGTGTCTTTAAGATTATCACCAAAATTCTGGCTAATAGACTGCAGAAAGTCATCCTTAAACTTGTTCACAAGAATCAATATGGTTTCCTCAAACAAAGATCGATCCAAGACTGTTTAGGTTGGGCATTTGAATTCCTTGATCAATGTCACAAGTCAAAGGAAGAAATTTTAATTCTTAAGCTTGACTTTGAAAAGGCTTTTGATAGAATTGAGCACTCTGCAATTATCAATATCCTTAAAGGCAAAGGTTTTGGTGATAAATGGATTTCTTGGATCCAGTTGATCTTTGGTTCAGCTTCTTCCTCTGTGCTTTTAAATGGAGTGCCTGGGAAATTTTTTTACTGCAGAAGGGGTGTTAGACAGGGGGATCCTTTATCTCCTTTACTGTTTGTCTTGGCTGCTGATCTCCTTCAAAGTATCCTCAGTAAGGCAATGAACCTTGGTCTTCTTTCTCTTCCCACTGAAGATGTGTTCTGTCCTGATTTCCCTGTGGTTTAGTATGCAGATGACACTTTATTAATCCTTAAAGCTGATTCTGAGCAACTTTTGTGCCTTAAGGCCATTCTTCATACTTTTGCTCTCTCCACTGGACTCAAAGTTAATTACTCTAAATCCAGTATGATGCCAATTAACATGGACTCTGAGAGGCTTGGACACTTTGCTAATACTCTTTCTTGCCTCACTGGCACTTTGCCTTTCACCTACCTTGGTTTGCCTTTGAGTTTGAATAAACCTGCAGTGGAACATTTCCTGCCTATTGTTCAGAGAGTTGAGAGAAGGTTGTGTGGGATAGCTGACTTTCTTAATTATGAGGGGAAACTGCAGCTAGTTAAATCTGTTTTGTCTTCCCTTCCCATATATTACATGAGTTGTTTTGATCTTCCTGTCACTATCAAGGAACAATTGATTAAATATATGTGGCAATGTCTGTGGAGAAAGAAAACATCTGATGTTCAAGCTAGAGGTAATTCTCTTGTAGCATGGAAGAAAGTTTGTAGACCCAAGAACCAGGGGGGATTGGGAGTTCTAGACCTTAATATCCAAAACTCTGCACTTCTTTTGAAGAATTTGGATAAATTTTATAATCACAAGGATATCCCTTGGGTTCACCTTATATGGAACACTTATTACTATAATGGTAAGCTCCCTGGAAGAAGTCTTGAGGGATCCTTTTGGTGGAAAGCTCATCTGAAATTGATTGACATTTTTAAAGGACTTGCAAAGTGCTTGGTGGGAGATGGAAAATCCACACTTCTCTGGTCTGATATGTGGAATGATAGTTGTCTTCAACATAAGCTTCCTCATCTCCTCTCCTATGCAAAAAAACCACACATCTCTGTCAGTGAGTTCCTGCAAACTGAAAATACTCAGGATCTTTTTTACCTCCCTCTGTCACAGCAAGCTTACCAGGAATATCAAAGTCTTGAGCAAATTCTTAATACTGGCAGGTAGGGGGAAACTGATAACTGGAGTTACATTTGGGGCAGTAATTTTTCGGTCAAAAAGGCTTATTGTTCCTTATCTGGTTGCCAACCTGTATAGCCACATTTCTCTTGGTTGTGGAAATCCTCCTGTCAGCAAAAGCACAAATTCTTCTTCTGGCTCTTACTGCTTGATAGGCTAAACACAAGAAACCTTCTAAAAAGGAAATGTTTTTCTCTGGCATCTTATGAATGTGTGTTCCATGGCTGCATCAGTGAAGAAACCATTCTACATTTATTTTGGGACTGCCCTTTTGCAAGAGCTTGCTGGGCTGAAATCTCGCATGTCCAAGTGGCTGATCAAAATCTTTTTGAAGCTTTAGCCAGTATTAAAAAAGATCTTAATGTCCCTTTTGCAATGGAAATTCTTATACTTGGAGCTTGGGGCCTTTGGATTTGCAGAAACAATGAAATCTTCAACAACAAGCATGCTTCGCTTGAGGAATGGAAAGCTATTGTAGCCCAGGAATTAAGATGGGTCCTGTATAGAATTAAGAAGAAGTATTATCAGGGCCTCAAAGATTGGATTGAAATTAATTTAGACAGAAGATAGTTGCTTAGAATGTTATCCCTCTTTTTTGAGGTGGATTGAGTTTGTAAATATTCTTTTTGTAACTCTCTATGATATATAAAAATTGCAGTGGGGTATTTTGCCCTACTGTTTTACCCTAAAAAAATAAAAATCATTAAGGCATGGTTTATTTTAAATTCAATAGGCCAATATAATTTGAGTGAACATCAATGTTTTATATTCAAATATGTACATGGTTCACTCTACAAAAATCCAGAGAAAATTTAAATTCAAATTCATTTAAAAAGCATTTGAAAATGATTTCAGAAAATCAAAATAGAAATAGAAAAGAATAAAAGAAAAGGTAAAGGGCCAGCGTTGCCAAACTGGCCCAGTACAGGAACCGGCCCATTAGCCAGCCCACCTGGGGTTCCTCTCTCTCTGTTTCTCACTCCACTCGCACACACCCACTCGCTGACACCCCGGACCCACCTGCCTTGTCAGCGTCGTCCCCAAACCCCGCCCGCGACCCGGCCTCGCCGTTTCTTCCTCCTCCTTCACTGCCGCGCCTTAATTCGAATAAATGCCGACGATTTCATGCGCAATCCTGGCCTCCGCTCTGGCTACTTAATCACCTCCCCCTTGTGGCCATTTCCCCCAACACAATCAGCCTGAAGCGCCGCCAGGCTCCACGAATTTCACCGTACACCATCGCAGCACCGAAGAACTCCGGCGAGCTATCATGGTGAGTCTCGAGTGCACCTTGCCCTCTGGTTCACATGAACTGCTTTGCCATCGCCTTGCACATCTTCTCATGTTTTCAATTTTCCCTGAACCGCCCCAGGTCGTTGCCCTCGTCAACATCTGCAAACGCCCGAAGCTTAGCTCAACTCCATCGAGCCATTACAGTGAGCCTCATGTTCCCCTCTGTCTCTGGTTCACGCGACTGTGTTCGCCGGTGTCTTGTGCATTTGTTAATTCTTGCCGTTTGATCCCTTGCGCCCTAGGTCGTCGTCTTCGACTCCGACAGTGAGCACCCGATGCGCGGACAAACTCCGACGAGGTCCTGCTGCTGTGTCCATGCGCCCTGACCCTGTCCGTCTGCTCGGTGAGCATCTCGATGTCCTCACGGCCTCGGTAAGCACTAGCACCCCCCTGAACCTCTGACCTCGCCGGTGTGTCACCGCCAGAGCCGTCGCCGCCGCCTGCGCCATTCGCGCCGCTGAGTTTTGGTCGATCTGATCTGATCCATTGGATCTGGATCCTAGGGCCACGATTAGATTTTATTCGAAGCGGTACGAACAGATCTGGGCCGTGCATCGTTAGTTAGATCCCGCGGGCTGCGAGCATGATCCGGCAGAACCGGTACGCACCAATCAGAGGCTGCCGTGTGGCTAGGTTTAGATTTAAAATCTGAATTTAGATCTATTAGTTATTTAAACTTGTAAATTCAATAACTTTTGTTATGTTTATCCAAAAAATACAAATAATATACCATTGGAATCACAAAAAGAAATACTACACATCTATGGGCTTAGTTTTGTATTTTGTATCTGTTAAAATGGAATTTTATGCAGAGACATTTGTAGGCTTATTTTCTGAATAAAAATTAATTGGAAAATGCTTTAAAGACCAAATAAAGTTTATTTGATGTATAAATGTTTAGTTTATTGATCAGTACTGTTTTAATTGTCTTGTTTGGTTTACAAAAATCATCACATGGCATTTGCATGCATTCATATATTTTTGTTTGATTATTTTGGAATGTGAATTTGGTGCTATCATTTTATGTGTATATTTTGGTGCTAGTGGCGATTGTGACTGTGAGGATTGTTTTTACTACCCCAACTACCAAGGCAAGTGGTGCTTCATACTTTTGTCCTAATGTTTTGACTATGCATTAGAAATATTCTGTATAGGGCTTGCATGATAATTTTTGCTAAGTATCTATATGTTATGCTTGGGAAATCCTAGTAGTTGTAGAATTGTTAGAATTTTCTCTAAGATAAGATACTTACTATTGCCATGCTTAGCCTAGCTTGTAGCAACCAAGGGTGGAATATATACATGCTATGGAAAAATATTGCCAAGTCTTTGACTTATGTTTTTGCTTAATAAAACAACTAAGTGAATGAAACACCTGGGTGGAATGGTAATTGCTTGGTGGATTTTGGTTGAGTGGTTACCAGGGCCCATTTTACAATGGTCTACCCTGTGTATCTCACTTGTGGAATGCCACCCAGTAACAAAGGGATTTGAGATTCCATATGTTAAGAAGCTTCTAGTGCAGCCACATGGCATTATGGGCTCTGCCTGGATCATATAGGTGGCAATAACTTAGCAAAATGGACAGTTGGTGGTAGGGGATGATAGGTTTGGAGTGCGTCCATTTTGGTCTAAGGGAAGGCTTATGAAAGGTCCTGTCTTGGTGAAAATCAAGTCTTGTGGGTAAAGTGCACCACCTCTACAGAAGGAAGAAACTAAGTACTTAGCCATGTCCCCGGTAATGGACAACTTGAGCATCAAGACATGGAAGCTATCAAGAATATCCTCATCCCAATTTTCTAAGTTAAAACTTGTGGTTGAACAAGGGTGAAGGTTCGACAATGTCTATTGGTGGTTCCTTGGGAGTTTTTGCCAAACAAAAACTTAGTATTTTCAACTGATAGGTAAAACCTATTTTGAGCAAAGCAAGCCTAAGCTACACTTAGCAAAAATCATTGTAACATCCCAAAAATCATGATTTCAAAGTTTGCATAACATCCATGCATTCATAATCATTTTAGGATCATTTTCAATGTCATTTCAAAATAAAAGCATTTGAATGTCTATTATTTTATGTAAGCAAGGCATTGACCCAATGCTACTCTCTAGTATGAGAATATTTGTTTTAAACCAAAGATATTTGATCCTATGGTTGATTGATGTTTTCCAAAGCTTGGACAAAAATTTCAAAACAAAATATGAATTTAAAACCATTTTTATATCTTTATTAAACAATGGTAAAGGCACTGTTTTCTTTTAAAATTTCAAAGGACCAAGGTAAGTTTGAGTGAACAACAGTACTAAATGCTCAATTAAGAGCTGGATCCATCCTACAAAAATTCAGAACAAATTTGAATTCATTTTGGTTTAAAAATCATTTGAAAATGTTTTCAGAAAATCAAATTAGAAATAGAAAAATATAAAAGAAAGTAGAAAAGGACGGCGCTACCATTTTGGCCCAGTACAGGAACCAGCCCACTAAGCCCACCCGGGCCATTCCCCTCTGCTCCTTCTCTCACCCGCGTCGAACCAACCCCGCAGCCACTAAACGTTGGGCCCTCTCCATGTCAGCGTCTTCTTCCCCAAACTCCACGCGCAGACGCCGTCGCCGCCCGTTTCCTCCCCATTCACTGCCACAAATTAAGCCGCTTAATTCCCATTGAATCACCGAGTAATTGATGCCCCTACTCTGGCTACTTAAACACCTTGCCGCCGCGGTCATTTCCCCCCACACTGCACACTCTCCTCGCCACCAGGCTGCAGACAATTTGAGTTGCACCGCCGCTGTACCGAGAAACTCCGGCGAGCCATCACAATGAGTCCCGAGCGCACCTTGCCTTCTGGTTCACACGAGCTGCTTCGCAATCATCCTGTGCACCTTCTCATGTATTTATTTTGTTTTGAATCGCCCTAGGTCGTCGCCATCGTCAACCTCTGGAAACGACCGAAGCTCGACTCGACTCCGACGAGCCATTCCGGTGAGCCCCGTGTTCCCCTCTGTTTCTGGTTCACGCAGTCGTGTTCGCCAGTGTCTAGCGCACATGTTAACATTTTCTGTTTGGATCCTTGCGCCCCAGAACATCGTCTTCGACTCCCACAGTGGGCACCCGACGCTCAGACGAACTCCGACGAGGTCCTGCTGCTTTGTCCGTGCGCCCCGACCTTGTCCAGCTGCACGTTGAGCTTCGCCGTGTCTTCGCGACCTCGGTAAGCACAAGCCCCCTCGCCCTGGCCCTCTGGTCTCGCCGGAACACCGCCGGTAGATGCGCAGCCGCCGCGGTAGCCATTTGCTCCGCCCTTTGTTGGTTAGAGCAACGTGGTCCGCTGGATCTGGATCCAACAGATGCGATTAGATCAAACTGCGAAGGGGTATGCGCAGATCTGGGCCGTGCTTAGTTAGTTAGATCCAATGGCCGCGAGCGTGATCCAGTGCGAACCGGTACCGTCCAATCAGGAGCTACCGCGTGGCCCGAGTTTAGATTTAAAATCTGAAATTAGATCTATTAGTGATTTAAACTTGCAAAATTCATAACTTTTGATCCACACGTTCAAATTTTGCAAATTTTATATCATTGGAATCAGGAGAAATAATTCTATCCAACCCTGCAAATTGTTTAATGTTTTGCTTCTGTAAAATGTTATTTTTGCAGAGACATTTATAGGCTTATTTTGAGTATAGAAATTATTTGAAAAATGATTTAAAGACTAAATAAAGTTTAATTAGTGTGTATTTGTCTTGCTTGTGATTCAGTACTGCATACTTGTCTTGTTTGACTTAGAAAATCATCACATAGCATTTGCATGCATTCATATATTTTTGCTTGTTTAATTTTTATATGTGAATTTGGTGCTATCATTTTATGTGTAGATTTTGGTGCTAGTAGTGATTGTGGTTGTGAAGATTGTTTCTACTCCCCCAACTACCATGGCAAGTGGAGCTTCATATTTTATCCCAATATTTTACCTATGCATTAGAAATATTTTGTATAGGGTTTGCATGAATATTTTGCTAAGTATCTATATGATATGCTTGGGAAATCCTAGTAGTTGTAGAAATGTTAGAATTTCCTCTAAGTTAAGATACTTGTTATTGCCATGCTTAGCCTAGCTAATAGCGACCAAAGGTGGAATATATTCATGCTATGGAAAATATTGTTAAGTCTTTGACTTATGTTTTTGCTTAATAAAACAACTAACTGAATGAAACACCTTGGTGGAATGGAAAGAATGGTTTGTGTTGAGTGGTTACACAAGGCCCATTTCTATGGTCTAACTTGTGTATATCACTTGTGGAAAGCCACCTAGGAACAAAGGGATTTGAGATGCCAAATGTTAAGAAGCTTCTAGTGCAGCCACATGGCATTATGGGCTCTGCCTGGATCATATAGGTTGCAATAACTTAGCCATTTGGACAGTTGGTGGTAGTGGGATGATAGGTTGGAACGCGTCCATTTGGTCTAAGGGAAGGCTTCTGAAAGGTCCTGTCTTGGTGAAAATCAAGTCTTGTGGGGAAAGTGCACAACCTCTGCAGATGGAAGAATCTAAGTACTTAGCCATGTCCCTGGTATTGGACAATTTGAGCATCAAGACATGGAAGCTATCAAGAATCTCCTCATCCCAATTTTCTAAGTTAAAATTTGTGGTTGAACAAGGGTGAAGGTTCACCAATTTCTATTTGTGGTTCCTTGGGAAAGATTTGTCAAAGAAAACTAATAGGTAAAACCTATTTTGAGCAAAGCAAGCCTAAGCTACACTTAGCCAAATTCATGTAGTAACTAGATGTTAAAATTCTACTAAGGTATCACTTGCCAATACTATTCCAATGTATTGACCCACTGTGGCTGTAACTTGTGATGTTGCAGGCTACTCTGATGATGATTAGTGGTTATGAGTCTACACTCAACATGCTTGCCTGTGGCACATGAAGATGAAGACTTCTATTTTACATTGTTAAGTTAAACTCTTGTACTAGCCTATGGCTATGGAGTTGTAAAACACTATGTTATCTCTGGAATGATGTTGTAATAATGACCTTTGTTTCTGTGTACTTCGTCTTAAACTGTGGATGCTAGCAATTGATCCAGGGACTAGCATTGCAATCACATGGATCCTTACCTTTATAAGGGTGGGATCTTACAATCATGTAGAAGCTAGATACTACTATTAAACTAAGGTATCACTTGCCAATACTATTCCAATGTATTGACCCACTGTGGCTGTAACTTGTGATGTTGCAGGTTACTCTTATGAGGATTAGGGTTATGACTCTACAATCAACATGCATGCCTGTGGCACATGAAGATGAAGACTTTTATTTATATTGTTAAGTTAAACTCTTGTACTAGCCTATGGCTATGGAGTTGTAAAAGACTATGTTATCTCTGGAATAACGATGTAATAATGACCTTTGTTTCTGTGTACGTCATCTTAAACTGTGGATGCTAGCAATTGATCCAGGGACTAGCATTGCAATCACAAGGACCTTTACCTTTATGAAGGTGGGGTCTTACAAAATCTATACGGATCATTCTAGCCATTGCTGCACATTTCGACTTTGAAGCATGGCAGATGGATGCCAAGACGGCTTTCCTAAATGGAATCCTAACTGAGGACGTGTATATGATGCATCCCGAAGGTTTTGTTGATCCAAACAATGTTGGAAAGGTATGCAAACTTCTTAAGTCCATTTATGGGCTGAAGCAAGCATCTCGGAGTTGGAACATTTGATTTGATGAAGTTGTAAAGGAGTTTGGCTTCATCAAAAACGAACAAGAACCTTGTGTTTACAAGAAGGAAAGTGGGAGAGCGCTGGTATTTCTAATCTTATATGTAGATGACATATTGCTGATTGGAAATGACATTCCTATGCTCGAGTCTGTTAAGACCTCATTGAAAAATAGTTTTTCGATGAAGGACTTACGAGAAGCGGCATATATTCTGGGCATCAAGATCTATAGAGATAGAAGGAGGCTAATTGGATTAAGCCAGAGCACATACATTGACAAAGTGTTGAAATGGTTCAGCATGGAAGAAGCTAAGAAGGGGTTCTTGCCCATGTCTCACGACATAAAACTCAGCAAGACTCAGTGTCCTTCGACTACTAATGAGCGTGAGCGCATGAGCAGGATTCCATATGCTTCGGCTATTGTATCCATCATGTATGCAATGATATGTACTCGCCTAGATGTTTCCTATGCTCTAAGTGTTACGAGCAGATATCAGGCTGATCCAGGTGAAGGTCACTGGACATCGGTAAAGAATATTCTTAAGTACTTGAGAAGGACTAAGGATGTGTTCCTAGTTTATGGAGGTGAGGATGAACTCAGTGTAAGGGGTTACACAGACGCGAGTTACCTTAACGACTCAGATGACTCCAGATGTGTTTGTCATGAATGGTGGTGCTGTGAGTTGGAAAAGTTCCAAGCAAGATATGGTGGCCTCCTCTTCAACAGAAGCTGAATATATTGCTGCCTCGGAGGCTGCAAAGGAAGCTGTTTGGATTAGGAGTTTCCTCATCGCTCTTGGTGTGGTTCAAGGCGCGTCCAATCCAATGGACGTTTATTTTGACAACAATGGTGCTATTTCACAAGCCAAGGAACCTAGACAGCACCAAAAGAACAAACATATTCGCATGCGTTACCATAAGATTCGAGAGTTCGTTGAGGATGGTAGTGTCATGATATGCAAAATACATATAGACTCAAATGTTGCTGATCCTTTTACAAAGCCACTCCCGCAGACTGCGCATGAGGCGCACGCAAGAGCAATAGGTATTAGATAAAATCTAGATTGACTCTAGTGCAAGTGGGAGATTGAAGGAAATATGCCCTAGAGGCAATCATAGAGATGATTATATTTCTTATGTATCCATGAGTTATTATAATGTTCCTTGAATATCCATATCAGGCAACTTGTATTGATTGGCAATTATGTGAATTGTTTCTGAAACTCTTTACTTGTATGGTTATTTAAGAGTTGTCCCTAGTCGGAGTTCATGTAAGGACACACGTGAATATTAGACTAGCACATCGATTGGTTTATGACTATGTTTCGCAAGTCATAGACATGGATATGTCAAACCAATGTTGTGGACACATGTTATGAACATGGGGTTGGACTGACCCAACTTGAGACTGGCAATTAGACTTGCAGCTCTCTCTACACATCGTGTATGTTTTGTCCTTAGACCTGAGATTGTCGCATGTACTTGAGATGTGGATCAACCTACTTTGGGGCTATCAGACGCTTCTCCGTAACTGGATAGTTATAAAGGTAGCTTTCGGGTTTATCCTGAAGCATGCTGCAAGGCATGGTCAATCAAGATGGGATTTGCCCCTCTCTACTTGAGAGAGATATCTATGGGCCCCTCGAGTGATCGGATCCAGAAATGCATGTCCGTGCTACATAAGGTTAAGAGTTAACCTAGTAAAGGGATTCCTAATCACAGTATCGAGAAAGGGAGGTCAGCTTGGATCTAGACCAAATATCATGAGGCAAAGGGAAAGACATGTACTAAACCTTGCGATGGTTCGTCTAATATGATATTTGTATGCGTTTATGAGTTGGCACGTCTTGCTAGAGGCCGCTACCAACTATTGACAGAATAAGTGTATCCGTGTCATGTCTATACGTATATGAACCTATAGGGTCAGACACTTAAGGGGATGGAAGCCTAATGAGGATTGGATCCGAATTAGACCAGGCTTAGGCTACTAATGGGCTGCTAATGTAGAAGCCCACTAGGGATGCCTATATAAGAGAGGGTGGGGCGAGCTGACCTGGGTTAGACCTTAGACCATTCTCCCCAGCCGCCACTCCTCACGCCTCTGTCGCGCGCGGACCTAGCAGTCCGGCGTCTGACGCTTCCACCCCACACGTGTGGATGCCTCGGAGGTGCTGCATCTGTGGCACTTGGACGAGCCATGCAAGGGGAGCTGCTCATGGGACGAGGACAAGGAGGAGACGTAGAATGTCTGCACTGCCTCGACGCGCTTCATCAAGTTCCGCAACTGCGCGTCTAGTGGTAATCCCGTGATCTATGACAACAGTATTCCTTGTTTACGCGGTAGAATTTTTTGATTTGCGCTAGTGTAGCCTACCCGTATCCCTTCACCGGCATCTCCGAGGCATCGACCTTGCTCTGGATCTCCTTGAATTCTTCGCTGTAGAGGACAGCTTCCGCAAAGGCTGCTTATCCAATCTCGCAGTCCCTTGCCTTGGTAAAGCTTCCGAATACGGTGAGGACACCGTTTGGTCCGGGTATCTTGATCTTGTTGTATATGAAGCATGGCTTGGCCATGGAGGCGTGGAAGATATCGCATCCAAATATGATGTGGTACACGCTGTTGAAGGGGACCACCTCGAAGACCATGCGTTATTGGCGGTAATTATTGACATCGCCAAAAGCAACCTGAAGTGTGATGCACCCAAGGGAGCGAGCTTCCCGACCAGGAACTACACCATGGAAGGTGGTGCTGGTCCGCCTTAGTTTTTCCTTCGTCAAGTTCATCTTGTGCAGTGTATCCAAGTACATGATGTTGATGCTGCTTCTAGTATCCACCATATATTTGGTGAACTCATTGCCGGCAATCAAGGGGTTGATGACCATGGCATACTGGTTCTTCGTAGGGATGAGGTCTGGGTGATCCTTCATGTCCCAAGTAATTGGAATCTCCGACCAGTGCAGGTACTGGGGAACTGGGGGTAGAGTAGCCATCAGTATCCTCATAGAGGTTTTATGTTGTCGGATGGTGGCGGTGCCACGGAAAGTGTGGAAGACAGCCGTGACCTCGGTGAATTACGCTCCTAGTTACAAGCCTGGATGAACGGAAATGGTTGAAATAGTACGGTGGGGCCCAAATGCCACTCACAGGTAGACCTTTCGGCCGTCCCAACCATTTCCAAACATCGGGACAAGAACGGGTGGCGTAATCGGCAGGCGAAGGGATCAACTACATACACAAATGAGTATGTATGCAAGCCACCATACAATAGTACATCAGAGCCATTCCATCTAAAAAGAAAGGAAATATAGCAACGCCATACGGCAAGATCCAAATATCCTAGATAGATATAATAGTTTAGGATATCTCCTCATACATCAATCAACAGAGTATCAGGCTGAAGCGGAAGACACAATCCGAGTACGGATAAGAAGCAAATCGGCATAAGATGCCCCATAAATAAGCAGATCCCGCCCACAGATCTCACGGATCCCCGTTCCCGGAATCTCTACACCGAATGATCGTTGCCCACATCGTCCGTCTCTTCCACCCAGTATCCATCTTGCGAATGTACCTGTTCATCTGAACCAATAATTTATCGTGTGAGACCCTAGGGGTACTCAGCAAGACTTTATGCCTCTAAAGGGGACACAACCTGGGGTGACGCAATTGCAGCAAAAGATAAACCCTAGCAATTCTATAGATACTCGCTAACCATCCGCCTAACCAAAGATAGACGGATGTCCGTGAATTAATAACAACAGTTATAATGGTAATCTTAACAGATCCATCCTCCTCCTCGCTTACCGACGAGGAAGCGGACGAACAACCCCCCCATCCGTTGGTAGTTTTATTATCCATTCCGTGAGTATTGCACTATTTACTAGTCGGGTACCTAGTCTAGTCAAATTAAAAGCGGTACTTTAGTTATTCTTGTCTATGATCGAGAAACTGTGCTCCAAGTCGTCCATAACTGCGGACACGGCTTTCAGAAAGTTTTACCCTGCACGGGTGCACAAATAGCAACACACACTCGATATGCCTCGGAAAAACCAAATCAAAACCCAACGAGGCAGTCACGACAAAGCAATTACAGGATTCAGAAATATTTCAGGGGGCCACCCCATTAAGCTACCCGCAACGAAGCTGGCCGGCTACGAGACGGACTCAAGGTTTGTGTGGCCGGCTGTAAACGACTGGGAACCCGAAAGTGTGACTGGGTTTGTCGATACAGCGAAAACGGGTCACGGACCTAAACAGTACAGTGTGCAGTACCTCGCACAATTTAAATAAAGCAGTAAAGCATGGCATAAGTACAGGATAGTAAATAAAACCTCAAACTAGTTTGTGGCCCCAAGAAATAAGAATGAATCAAGCTCTGGCTCAGGGGGGTTCATAAGCCTCCCGGATGTGGATAGCGCGAATATTCAAGGAACAGGAATCAAGTACTCGGGGTCCTACGGGACACAAGTGAGCCTGAAAAACCAAATAGCGAATATGGCTCACCGATGCCACTTTCATTAGTTATCCCATTACTACTCAGGTTAAGTTGTTTAGGTACCTCGTTTTCCATCAGACACTCACATACCCTACACATGCTGTTCTACGACTCGCATGGCTCAAACAACTCCTGTAGTAATGGCTCATGGGATGGAGGAACAAGCTTCGGTGGGGTTTAAAAGTAAAGGCTATGCAATACTTGGGATTCAATTTAATGCAATCGCGACTCAATGATGCAAGAATAAGAAAGAGGCAATAGGTACTATATGTATGCAAGCATGTGGTAGTGCTTGCCTGGCAGCTCAGTTGAAGCGAGAGAAGGATCTGGGTAGTGCTCCTGGTTCTCTCGGTATATCCCCTGCTCAGCGTCTATTCGAAGAAGAACCAAACAAACAAGGGCCAACATAAATAAAGTGCGCAAGCATATGAATAAAATGCGACAAGCAAACAATCATGCCATGATGAATGATGCACAATTTGCATGGCAATAAGGTAGCATGGCATGGGTGAGGTGTGGAATACAAGAATAAACATTTTTATTGGGTTTTAACCACATTTTATCCTCATATTAGTTGCTGTACACATTATATTTATATGATTCATGCTTCAAATCAAACCATGGAATGCATAAACAGAAAGGTCCCGTCGAGCTAATCATTTTAGACATATTATTTGTTAAATTTGGAGTTATAAATCAAAAGTTATTAATTAATTAAGATAAAAGGGCATTTTAATGTAATTTTAATCAACTTGGAAATTTTAAATGTTCAAAATATATTTTGGATGGCATATTTGAATTCCTCCCATTTTTCTGATTTGAAAACATATACTATTTGTATTATTTGGGTTTAAGAATTAAAAGTTATTTAAAAACAGAATTAAATTTGAAATAAATTTGAAAAGATTTGAATTAAAAACAGAAATAAGCAGAGACTTTTTGCACTCAGGCAGAGCTAACCCAAGTCACCGACGGGTGGGACCCGTGCTGACTGGGCGACACGGAGCGTGCTGGGGTTTTTCTCACTGCGCAGATAGCTAGCCCAGGAGGCAGGCAGGTGGGACCAACGGCCTCGCAGGCCCACGTGTCAGCGGGCAAAGGGGCAGGCACTGACAGATGGGGTCAAGATGGAGCGCGGGTTGAGACTACTAGAGGCCAGGGGGTTCTCTGCAAAAACGCTGGCGCGGCTGACTAGTGGGACCGCTAGGATCGCGGGTTGATGCAAACAAAACGAGGGGGGATTTGCAAAAACAGCGGCGGCTACTGTTGTTCTTCTCTGAATCTGTCTGTCGACCGATCGGTGCGCAGCAGGGCGCGGGGCGCGGCGCACGGGGCTCGATCCTGGGACCTAGCGTGCGCGCACGGAGGCGGCAGCCAGTGCGGTGGCCTGGGGTTGCTGCTGGGGTACGGCTGCGCGGCTAGAAGAGGGCTAAGCGATGCTAGCGCGAGCAGACAGAAAAGAGCGGCGGCGAGCAGAGGGCGTTCGACGAAATGATCGGCGCACACAGGAAGCGACGCTGGCAGGGACTTGTCCAGGGTGGTCAGAGGCTCACCGAGAGTGCGTCGGTGTAGGTGGATCGGGTCGAGGCGCAGCAGGGCGACGGCGAGCAGAGGCCGAGCGGACTAGGGTTTCTATTCGGCGTCGACGGTGTGCAGGGGTACAGGCCTCCTCCTCCTCGACGTCGTGCTCCGCGCTGCTGTAGAGGACCTCCTCGGTCTACCAGGCCTCCTCCATGACGTGCTTGCGAGCCGGAACGACGAGGAGCAGAGGGTAGACGGTGGCCGGCGAGAGGAAGGGTGGCGTCGGTGGAGAGGAAGGAGAGGAGAGCCAGGGCGCCTCGGCCAGATCTAGAGGAGGCAGAGGAGAGCCGAGAAGGAGAAAAGAGAGAGGGGAGGAAGGTGCCGTGGGCGCGGGGTAGATGGATAAAGGTGGCCTCGGGTGCCACCTTTTCCTCCTCCTTGCTCACGTGCTAGGATCGGCAGGGGCAGGTAGGGCAGGGCAAGGGACGTCCAGGTGGGGTAGGGAGCTGGCAGGTGGGGCAGGGCAGGCCAGGCTCGGGTGGTGGGGTCCTCAGGCAGAGAGAGAAAGAGAGGGAGGGAGGTAGGCTCGGGTTTAGGGTTTGGGGGAGCCTCGGTTTAGGGTTGGTACTAGGGTTGGGGGGGTAGCTAGGTGGCCAGCTAGGGTTTGGCTAGGTGGCATGGTGGGGCCAACTAAGAGGGGCTCGGCAAGGAGAGACCAAGGGGAGGGTTAGGTGTAGAGAGGGACTAGGGTTTAGCTAGGATGGGGTATGGGGGTATGGTGATGATGGGGTAAGGGACGGTCTAGGGCTTAGAGAGAGATGGAGGGGTTCTTTTTGACTAGATCAAGGATGATCAACCAAGCTCAAGCAAGGTAGCCAAAAGAGAGAAAAGAAGAAAAGGGGATGGTGGCATAGATGGATATGGTGATGGGGTTTTAAGCAAGATCAACATAGATCAAGCCAAAAGAAAAGATAGTGATAGAGATGATCCACTCAAAAATCAAATAAAAACCAAATACTAGAAAAGGTGGCACTTGCATGGCCCATGCAAAATATTTATTGCCATGTTGATTCTTGTGAAAACAATATTATTACATGGCATTGTTATTTTGCATTCCCAAAATTGGAATAAAAGCCAAGCAAAAAGAGTTATAAGAATGCCCCATGTGGAGTAGATGGAGGTGACCATTTTGAAATACAACGGGACATGCTAGTGTGTATATGCCACTAGATAGTTAATAAGCCCACAAAATATCCCAACATGATGGTAACCCCAAAACAACACATATGGGAGCTAGAAGTAGGGTTCCACCCACAGGGCATGCAAAGGTGGCCATGTGGCTCTCATGTATCAATGATGTGAAAACAACATGATGCTAAGATGAGAGCATGTGGAAAAGAATTGGATCCATCCCAACCCACATGAGCTAGAGGTAAACTCAAATAAAATGCAAAGCTCATATTAGTTGGATGGTGGAATTATAAGGTGGTGAAAGAAAAGGTGGTGGAGTTAATAAGAGATATGCCCCCAACTCAACTTGGGCATTTAAACAATATATCAAGAAGCAACTACAATATCAAGAGGCAAATACAATTAATAATGCATATGAGATAAGAACCAAATGGAAAAGGGTTTTATATGATGCTCAAATGCAAGGAGGCATGATGACATGAGCATGATATAATGATGATGCAACAATTATATATTTGAAGTAGCCATTATATAGACTAGGCTAGTAGCATTGCAATTGTTAGACAATTGGGATGCTACAACTCTCCCCCACTAAACAAGAATCTCGCCCCGAGATTCCTAGGAAAAAGAAAACAACAGAAGGAGAGGCGGGTGTTCGAACGAAGGTGTCCCTCACGTTCCCAAGTGGCTTCATCAACGGAATGGTGCGACCACTGCACCTTGCAAAACTTGCTAGACTTGTTGCGAGTCTTGCGTTTTGCTTCAAGAACAACGGATAGAAGAATTGAAGGATTGTCGTGAGACAAGAAGGATAGGATGGACATAGCTTCGGTTTTTCGAGAACAAGATAAAAGACTAGAACCACTTGTGAAAGAAAAGGAAAAGATGATGTACCATGGATAAAGAAAGACACACCGTTACGATTAAAGATTTACCGATACTAGAGAGGATGAATCTTTGTCTCGCCGGAAGAAAAGGGCTAGGTTGGAGAGGTTTGAACCACAATGACAATAGCATCGTATCTTCTCTAGGATTTGAGAAAGAAAGTTCGGACACAATATTGCCTTCAAACAATAGAGTCCCTTGATATCAACAGAAAGATTTAGCTAGACATCGTCGGATTAGATTCTTCTTGCGCCGGTAAGACTCCAAAGGATTACGCAATTGAGGTGCGCGGATATAACTTCCAGAGACGGATGTGAAGCTAGATCATGGTGGAATCCCGAGAAGCAAAGAATATGGAGGATCTGGAGCTTATTGTAGAGATACTTATTGCTTCCTTTAGCTTTGAGGCTAACGCAATAGATTTACGGCTCATGGCATCAACCATAATTGGCTTTACCACAGAAAAAGAAGTGATGAAACAAAGAGAGAGATAGTTCCCTTCCATCTTGTTTGGATGTCGAGCATCGGTAGAATGACGAGGACAGAAAAGAGTTTGCGTTTGTTTCCACCAGATAATTGAAGATTTTGCTCCGTGTAGAAAGGCAAGATCGCCAACAAGAGATTATTGATTACTTTCTTCGAGAGAGCACTCCAGAAAAACAAGGACGGAAGTAAAAGTATCGAGGGATGAAGGCCACTTCTAACTTCCGTGGAATGAGTGAAATCACATTAGTTCGCCAATTCAATGTACAAGAGTGAATGATAAGAGTAGTGGTATGGTAGCTACTCCATCCCGCACTCAAAGCATTACTCCGCACACGAATAAGAAAACCATGCAACCCAACTACCAAAACAGACTGAAGATATTGACAAGGATTACTCATAGAACTCCGCTAGAAAGCAAGGATAGATGCAAACGATTCGCCGGATTCATAGATAGATAAAGATGATGATGTTGTCGTCATGTCGGAAGTACCAAGCCACCGGAAAGATATGAAGGAAGATTACGGAGAACAACTGCAAGATTCAACGGCTACAGAAAAGATAGCACCAACTTGAACGGGAGGAATACAAGATCTGGAAGGTCTTCATGGCCTCCGGTGGATTGAGCATAGACGATAGAGCGAGAGGGTTTCAAGAGATTACTTGACGAGAACGAGGTGAAAGAACTCCATGTTCTTCTTGAAACGATTGAGAGAGATTTAGCAGTCTTGAGGAAAATCTTCAGCGGAACGACGATGATAACTCGCCAACAAGGAAAGTTCCGGGTTGATTGAAGATGGAGGATGGAATTAACAATGGACTTGCTAATTCCAGGATTGAAGCAATGTATTTAGCAGAAGGACGTGGTCGAGATAGGTGACTTCAAAAAGTCAGAATTCTCACTTTGAGAGTTTGCACACAGGCAGTGTTCTCGAAGCTTGAGAGAAGGAGACATAGATGATCCTCCATGTCCTTCCATTGATATAGAATAGGCAAGCATATTATCAACATATACCACCATGGATTAACAGGAGATTCCCAGAATATCAAGTTCAAGAGGCGGGAGAAACGAACAAATGCTCGAACACTTCCTGAGCTCAACACTCTTAGAAAGATCAATATTAAGAGCACGGGTTCGTGTTGAAGAAGATGCACTGGAAGAAAAGATTATCTGGTCCTTCGGAAGAAAAAGAGATGACACCTGGTTCACATTGTCGATTGGGTCACCAGTTACAAAGATAAAGAGATCTTGGATAAGAAAAGATGATAGATCATACCTTAAGCAAAGCTACCAGAGACGAAAAGATGCAATTCCCTCGTCTCGAAGAGGGTTTTGCAGATATAGAGTTCAAAAAGATGTGCAGCATGATGTATAGATGATAGACCGCCGTAGTGCCTTGGGAAACTCCGGATTGCCAAAGATGCTTGAATATGCATAGATATGATCACGGTGTACTCAAAATCACAGGAGATAACCTTATCCTCCAGATGGTGACGGTTGATAGCATTTTTCCATATTCCGATCGACACTTATCATGAGTGGAATATAGCTATGCCGAGAGCCAAATTACAATCATCAGCATCGGATCGACACACATTATGTAATTAGCCCAAGAGAATTGGAGATGAAAAGAAACTCCAGGATTAAGTGCCGGTGACAAAAGAATGAGTTAGCATGAACATGCTGATAAAAGGGAGATAGATAATGTTTCACACACGACTGAAAAGGGGTGTGGAAACACAGATGTATCAAAGAAAAATTTTCCGCATTTTTCGGCATTAAAATACCAATAGATGCGCAAAATCACTTAGCAGATAGAGATTAGTAACTGATGCTTGCACAGAATGTGGAGTTGCTAGAAGGAAGGACACCCTTAAGAAGATGGCACCGGTTAACAAGGAGTCAGATAGATCGCACCGGTTTTCAAAAGCCTGTCAATATGGAATGTACCAACAGTTGATAACCAAAGGCAGATTGTGATAACAAATTGGATGCAACAGATAGACAAGGAATTACACACACACACACACACTTTCTATGGTACTACGGAAACCCAGAACACGTGAATCCTAGTTTGAATTTTTAAGAAGAGGATTGAAAACGTTTCACTTCCTTACCAGAAAAGGGTGAGTGGTTGGGTAAGAAGAAAAGTGGAAGCAGTCCTACTCTCGCATTTTGTTTTTCCCTAGTATACATAGCTACCAAAAATATTTGCTAGACTGACAACGACCATTTGGCTGAGACCCTGAAGGTCGGGATGGCTCTGATACCAATTGTAACTACCTCGGTGAATTACGCTCCTAGTTACAAGCCTGGATGAACGGAAATGGTTGAAATAGTACGGTGGGGCCCAAATGCCACTCACAGGTAGACCTTTCGGTCGTCCCAACCATTTCCAAACATCGGGACAAGAACGGGCGGCGTAATCGGCAGGCGAAGGGATCAACTACATACACAAATGAGTATGTATGCAAGCCACCATACAACAGTACATCAGAGCCATTACATCTAAAAAGAAAGGAAATATAGCAACGCCATACGGCAAGATCCAAATATCCTAGATAGATATAATAGTTTAGGATATCTCCTTATACATCAATCAACAGAGTATCAGGCTGAAGCGGAAGACACAATCCGAGTACGGATAAGAAGCAAATCGTCATAAGATGCCCCATAAATAAGCAGATCCCGCCCACAGATCTCATGGATCCCCGTTCCCGGAATCTCTACACCGAATGATCGTTGCCCACATCGTCCGTCTCTTCCACCCAGTATCCATCTTGCGAATGTACCTGTTCATCTGAACCAATAATTTATCGTGTGAGACCCTAGGGGTACTCAGCAAGACTTTATGCCTCTAAAGGGGACACAACCTGGGGTGACGCAATTGCAGCAAAATATAAACCCTAGCAATTCTATAGATACTCGCTAACCATCTGCCTAACCAAAGATAGACGGATGTCCGTGAATTAATAACAATAGTTATAATGGTAATCTTAACAGATCCATCCTCCTCCTCGCTTACCGACGAGGAAGCGGACGAACAACCCCCCCATCCGTTGGCAGTTTTATTATCCATTCCGTGAGTATTGCACTATTTACTAGTCAGGTACCTAGTCTAGTCAAATTAAAAGCGGTACTTTAGTTATTCTTGTCTATGATCGAGAAACTGTGCTCCAAGTCGTCCATAACCGCGGACACGGCTTTCAGAAAGTTTTACCCTGCAGGGGTGCACAAATAGCAACACACACTCGATATGCCTCGGAAAAACCAAATCAAAACCCAACGAGGCAGTCACGACAAAGCAATTACAGGATTCAGAAATATTTCAGGGGGCCACCCCATTAAGCTACCCGCAACGAAGCTGGCCGGCTACGAGACGGACTCAAGGTTTGTGTGGCTGGCTGTAAACGACTGGGAACCCGAAAGTGTGACTGGGCTTGTCGATACAGCGAAAACGGGTCACGGACCTAAACAGTACAGTGTGCAGTACCTCGCACAATTTAAATAAAGCAGTAAAGCATGGCATCAGTACAGGATAGTAAATAAAACCTCAAACTAGTTTGTGGCCCCAAGAAATAAGAATGAATCAAGCTCTGGCTCAGGGGGGTTCATAAGCCTCCCGGATGTGGATAGCGCGAATATTCAAGGAACAGGAATCAAGTACTCGGGGTCCTACGGGACACAAGTGAGCATGAAAAACCAAATAGCGAATATGGCTCACCGATGCCACTTTCATTAGTTATCCCATTACTACTCAGGTTAAGTTGTTTAGGTACCTCGTTTTCCATCAGACACTCACATACCCTACACATGCTGTTCTACGACTCGCATGGCTCAAACAACTCCTGTAGTAATGGCTCATGGGATGGAGGAACAAGCTTCGGTGGGGTTTAAAAGTAAAGGCTATGCAATACTTGGGATTCAATTTAATGCAATCACGACTCAATGATGCAAGAATAAGAAAGAGGCAATAGGTACTATATGTATGCAAGCATGTGGTAGTGCTTGCCTGGCAGCTCAGTTGAAGCGAGAGAAGGATCTGGGTAGTGCTCCTGGTTCTCTTGGTATATCCCCTGCTCAGCGTCTATTCGAAGAAGAACCAAACAAACAAGGGCCAACATAAATAAAGTGCGCAAGCATATGAATAAAATGCGACAAGCAAACAATCATGCCATGATGAATGATGCACAATTTGCATGGCAATAAGGTAGCATGGCATGGGTGAGGTGTGGAATACAAGAATAAACATTTTTATTGGGTTTTAACCACATTTTATCCTCATATTAGTTGCTGTACACATTATATTTATATGATGCATGCTTCAAATCAAACCATGGAATGCATAAACAGAAAGGTCTCGTCGAGCTAATCATTTTAGACATATTATTTGTTAAATTTGGAGTTATAAATCAAAAGTTATTAATTAATTAAGATAAAAGGGCATTTTAATGTAATTTTAATCAACTTGGAAATTTTAAATGTTCAAAATATATTTTGGATGGCATATTTGAATTCCTCCCATTTTTCTGATTTGAAAACATATACTATTTGTATTATTTGGGTTTAAGAATTAAAAGTTATTTAAAAACAGAATTAAATTTGAATTTGAAATAAATTTGAAAAGATTTGAATTAAAAACAGAAATAAGCAAAGACTTTTTGCACTCAGGCAGAGCTAACCCAAGTCACCGACGGGTGGGACCCGTGCTGACTGGGCGACACGGAGCGCGCTGGGGCTTTTCTCACTGCGCAGATAGCTAGCCCAGGAGGCAGACAGGTGGGACCAACGGCCTCGCAGGCCCACGTGTCAGCGGGCGAAGGGGCAGGCACTGACAGATGGGGTCAAGATGGAGCGCGGGTTGAGACTACTAGAGGTCAGGGGGTTCTCTGCAAAAACGCTGGCGCGGCTGACTAGTGGGACCGCTAGGATCGCGGGTTGATGCAAACAAAACGAGGGGGGGATTTGCAAAAACAGCGGCGGCTACTGTTGTTCTTCTCTGAATATGTCTGTCGACCGATCGGTGCGCAGCAGGGCGCGGGGCGCGGCGCGCGGGGCTCAATCCTGGGACCTAGCGTGCGCGCGCGGAGGCGGCAGCCAGTGCGGTGGCCTGGGGTTGCTGCTGGGGTACGGCTGCGCGGCTAGAAGAGGGCTAAGCGATGCTAGCGCGAGCAGACAGAAAAGAGCGGCGGCGAGCAGAGGGTGTTCGACGAAACGATCGGCGCACACAGGAAGCGACGCTGGACAGGGACTTGTCCAGGGTGGTCAGAGGCTCACCGAGAGTGCGTCGGTGTAGGTGGATCGGGTCGAGGCGCAGCAGGGCGACGGCGATGCAGAGGCCGAGCGGACTAGGGTTTCTATTCGGCGTCGACGGTGTGCAGGGGTACAGGCCTCCTCCTCGACGTCGTGCTCCGCGCTGCTGTAGAGGACCTCCTCGGTCTACCAGGCCTCCTCCACGACGTGCTTGCGAGCCGGAACGACGAGGAGCAGAGGGTAGACGGTGGCCGGCGAGAGGAAGGGTGGCGTCGGTGGAGAGGAAGGAGAGGAGAGCCAGGGCGCCTCAGCCAGATCTAGAGGAGGCAGAGGAGAGCCGAGAGGGAGAAAAGAGGGAGGGGAGGAAGGTGCCGTGGGCGCGGGGTAGATGGATAAAGGTGGCCTCGGGTGCCACCTTTTCCTCCTCCTTGCTCACATGCTAGGATCGGCAGGGGCAGGTAGGGCAGGGCAAGGGACGTCCAGGTGGGGTAGGGAGCTGGCAGGTGGGGCAGGGCAGGCCAGGCTCGGGTGGTGGGGTCCTCATGCAGAGAGAGAAAGAGAGGGAGGGAGGTAGGCTCGGGTTTAGGGTTTGGGGGAGCCTCGGTTTAGGGTTGGTACTAGGGTTGGTGGGGTAGCTAGGTGGCCAGCTAGGGTTTGGCTAGGTGGCATGGTGGGGCCAACTAAGAGGGGCTCGGCAAGGAGAGACCAAGGGGAGGGTTAGGTGTAGAGAGGGACTAGGGTTTAGCTAGGATGGGGTATGGGGGTATGGTGATGATGGGGTAAGGGATGGTCTAGGGCTTAGAGAGAGATGGAGGGGTTCTTTTTGACTAGATCAAGGATGATCAACCAAGCTCAAGCAAGGTAGCCAAAAGAGAGAAAAGAAGAAAAGGGGATGATGGCATAGATGGATATGGTGATGGGGTTTTGAGCAAGATCAACATAGATCAAGCCAAAAGAAAAGATAGTGATAGAGATGATCCACTCAAAAATCAAATAAAAACCAAATACTAGAAAAGGTGGCACTTGCATGGCCCATGCAAAATATTTATTGCCATGTTGATTCTTGTGAAAACAATATTATTGCATGGCATTGTTATTTTGCATTCCCAAAATTGGAATAAAAGCCAAGCAAAAAGAGTTATAAGAATGCCCCATGTGGAGTATATGGAGGTGACCATTTTGAAATACAACGGGACATGCTAGTGTGTATATGCCACTAGATAGTTAATAAGCCCACAAAATATCCCAACATGATGGTAACCCCAAAACAACACATATGGGAGCTAGAAGTAGGGTTCCACCCACAGGGCATGCAAAGGTGGCCATGTGGCTCTCATGTATCAATGATGTGAAAACAACATGATGCTAAGATGAGAGCATGTGGAAAAGAATTGGATCCATCCCAACCCACATGAGCTAGAGGTAAACTCAAATAAAATGCAAAGCTCATATTAGTTGGATGGTGGAATTATAAGGTGGTGAAAGAAAAGGTGG
This sequence comes from Avena sativa, assembly GCA_916181665.1. Lineage (NCBI taxonomy): Eukaryota > Viridiplantae > Streptophyta > Magnoliopsida > Poales > Poaceae > Avena > Avena sativa. The sequence continues at coordinate 328,338,296 of OV702295.1, read as the reverse complement.
TGGAGTTAATAAGAGATATGCCCCCAACTCAACTTGGGCATTTAAACAATATATCAAGAAGCAACTACAATATCAAGAGGCAAATACAATTAATAATGCATATGAGATAAGAACCAAATGGAAAAGGGTTTTATATGATGCTCAAATGCAAGGAGGCATGATGACATGAGCATGATATAATGATGATGCAACAATTATATATTTGAAGTAGCCATTATATAGACTAGGCTAGTAGCATTGCAATTGTTAGACAATTGGGATGCTACACAACCCCCCGTCCTCGGCCACGCTGTCAGCCTTCACCTCGTCCTACAAATGTCAAGGCGACCATGTCGGAATTTTGATTTTCTTCTGGTGGGTTCTTCCGCTTGGCGCTACTGTTTCTCCGAGCTTGAGTTGGAATGGCCGTTGCCGGCATGGAGCCACGGGCATCATCGTCGGCAACCGTGAACTCTCTAGACAACTGGATCATCTAATTGAGATCTAGCTGGTGATTGTCCTGTAGGCGTTTCAGCTTATGTCGGAGCAATGTGCCCCTTTCCAACCCATCAATGAAGGCGGCCATGGCGGTCTGAGCGTGCACTCCTGCGCAGGAATTCTTCATATCCAGCCATCGAGAGATGTAGGCGCGAGATGTCTCATCTTTCTCCTGCATGCACCGCTGTAGATCCCCAGCAGTACAGGGACGTTTTTATGTACCCTTGAAGTTCTTGGTGAATGCTTCTTGCATGTCCAACCAATTGCAGATGGATTTCTCCATCAACATCAATGGGAGGTACTTGACGGCAACGTTGGGGTTACCCCCGGCGATCTTTACCGCATTGCCGTAGTCCTGCAGCCATGTAGCTCGCCTGTCAGTGCCTTCATAGGGCTTGATGGTCTTGTCAATCCGGAAACCTTTGTGGTATGTTGCGGACCGTATCACAGGTCCAAAGCAACGTGGTCCCAGGTATGGTCCTTCCTGGGCCTCATGGATCTTGTCCAGACGTGAACGTGGATCGTATGGCTCCGGGCTTCTTTTCTTCTTCTTTCCATCAGGGGATGGGCTGCGTGAACGACGCGGGCCTCCTCCGCCATGGTGTCTGCTAGGGGTCAACGGAGGCGGAGGCGGAGGTGGCGGCGGGTTAGCCTTATTGCTGTTACCCTCCTGCGACGCCTCACGCTTGTCGCGGTTGCTTGCCGTATGCGAAGGGTCATGGTGCGACCTGCTCTTGTGTCCTTTGTTGCGCTCTCCATCATGACGGGTCTGCTCCGTGTTGTCACGGATGACGATGCCGTGCTGCTTTGGTGGAGGCATATCCGTGCGATGGTGAGCCTTGGTGTCTTCGCGATGTTGGGGGAACCGGGGCAGTGGAGATGGGCGACGAGGATGAGCCTTGTCTCCGTGGTCGGAGATATGGGGATAGCATCTTTCCCGTTGCATGCATCCCTCCATCTTCACTCTAATGAACCCGTCTGGGACTCGACATCTTGAGGAGATCGATCCCTTGGCGGCTTATGCTGACTAGACTGGCAAAACGATGGGTCAGACTCAAGTCTCTGAGAGGTGGCCTTTTCCTGCTGTTTCACCGCCTTGGCCACAAGGTCATAGACCTGCTCCACTGTCGCGGGTGATCTATCCTGCTCTAGAAGGGTCTTGGCAACATCGAGATTAAGAAGAGGAGTGGGCATCACCTGCCTGCCTTCGCTGTCAATGTATGGCTTTGCTTGTGGCAGCTTCAAGGGGGCCCATCCTAGGTTTCTCCGTACACCAGGATTGTTGATGACGCGAGCCGAAGCTTTCTTAGCCTTCTGCTGCTGGAGCAGAGTCTTGTACTCGGCCTCCATGGCTCTAGCTTTCTCTATTGACTTCTGCGCGTTGGCCAGATCTCGATCCAGCTTTGCGCCTTGCTCGGCAATGGCATGCGCTTCCTCCAGTAGCTGCTGGCGCTTCTCCTCAAGCTGGACTACGCTCCGGATATGAGCTACAATCTTGGGCTCGACGAGTAGGTTGACGTACATCACTCTATCATCCGGAGTAATTTGGGTAGCAGCTGACGTAGATGCCGGAGGTGGCAGGTTTGCGGTGTTGTTGTTACTCAGACCGATGCTGAGTTCCTGCGGCTGTTGCACTGGGTTAGGCGGAGGGGGCATGACCTTTGCACGATCCTCGTCGGCAGCAACAGGTGGTCCCTTCCCCTTGTCCGGCACTTTAGGCGGAGCTTGTCCGGGTTGGTCTTCTTTCATCACGGTCCCAATGGCGACGAACACCTCTCGGGACGTGACGATGTTGTCGGCCTGCTCGTCGCGTTGGAAATCCTCCTCCATCTCCTACATGGCAGAGTCTAGCTCTTCCGGGCTGAAGTATATCGCCTTCGAGTCAGCGTTGATGTCGGCGTAGAGCGCGTCAAGCACGAAGTCGAAGGGTGATGGGGATTCCTCGATGATGGGCGGTGGTGGTGCGATAGCAGCGATGATGACTGGAGGTGGGGGTGTAGCTACTACGACGACGATCGGAGGCGGTGGTGCAGCTGCAGCAACGACGATCGGAGGCGGTGGTGGTGGTGGATGATGCGGAGCTTCGCCGTCTATGAGTGCAAGCTCTGTCTAGGCTACCTCCTCAGCCTCCACGTAGTTGTTGACGGTGTTCACCATGCCTTCGAAGGTGAGGCGTCCTGAAGCCTACTGCGGCCTTAGTGAATGTCGGAGAAGTGTTCCTTGGTCCAGTCCTTCCACAAAGTGATACATGGCATCATTATTGGGGTAATGTGCTAGGTCGGCCCGTATACGGAGCCACCTAGCAAGGTAATCGCGGGGGTTTTCGCCCTCTCTCTGAATGCAACATGCCAGATCGAAGATAGTAACCACGCCGGCGAACTTGGATCTCTGATGTCCAGACGCATGAGTGAAGCCGGCGGACTTACAGCGATCTTCCACCAGTATATCCTACACATGGGCGGTTTGGGTGGGCCTTGAATTTTTCTGATCTTTGCCGGCAAACTCCGAAGAGAGATCCGACATAGATCCTTCCACGAACGTATCCTGCCCGTAGGCGGTCTGTGCGGGTCTTGACGCTCCTCTGACTCCCAGGGAACTAGTGCTCGAGTCGGTTTCGCCGATGAAGAGGTGGATATCTCCGATGGGGCCGATCGAGCACCGCGTAGGGTTCGTCTTCGCTAGGATCTAGAATTCGTCGGGGGGGAGGGGGGACGATCGGAACATTGCCGGAGAAGAGAACACAACCGATGGCTATGGTTTCACCGATTCCCGCGAAGATCTTGGTCCTCGCCCGCTGAAGAGCCTGAAGCGCCTCTTGCCCCACGGTGGGCGCCAACTGTCGTGGTATTGCCGATGAGTACGCCATGGAGGGGTCCTTACAGTTCGTGTTTAGAGACGTGGGGGAAGGCGGACGGTTGACGGGTACGAGGTTACACAGCTTATCCAGGTTCAGATCCCATGATGGTGGCAGAACCCTACTCCTGCTATAAATCACTATAATGACAATACACCGAGTTACAGAGATTGGTTCGCCGTGCGCGAGTACGAGTTGTACGTCTAAAGTTCTTCCCTAAAGGCTCCCATAGGCCGACTTATATATTCGCCGGGTCCTAGGGTTACAGGGAAAAGTCCTAGCCAGACAGGTTACAGAGTCCTACACTGCATACAACTAGTCTAGCATGTCTTGCACTCCAAGGCTCCGGGTACGTCGGTGACTCCTCTGTAGCCTTCCTTTATCCGTCATGGGCCTCCCTTTTGGATCCATCTAACTGGGCCGCCCAACAGGCCATGGGCCATGCTTCCAACTATGGGCCACCCGGGTTATCCGGATAGGAGACATCCTATGAGGATACCCATATAGCATATCCCCAACACCGTCGGCTAGCGGCTAAGGCAGTATAGAGGAACAAAGACAGTGGCTTCAAGGGGAAGGAAGAGAAGTAAAGGAGAACACCAACCCTACCAACAAATCCAACGATTGTTACATCACGAACTGAACTAATGTCTTCGGCACGGGGCACGGGGAACATGTGACACTGGCAGGTGGGAGCATGCGCTATTATTAAGGAATATTAAAAATTGCAACTATGATACTTTCGCACAACAAGTATGCTCTCCACACCGGAGTAATATTGATTAAAACTTACATTTAAACACAACATAAGTACTACAACTCACTATCAGTCTTCTTGATGCAAATATAGAAATTCATCTGCTTGGACGGTCCAACACCGACAAGGTACTTAGATGGAAAACAAAGAACCGAACTCAGGTCCATAAACTCCACCTCTCCAGGCATCGAGCAGCTCGGCACCACGGCTGTCACATGCATGGTACCAGACGATGACGGTTGGGCGTGCACCCACAACCTCACCTTATTTAGAGGACAGGCGATTGAGACCGACCTGACACATACTGCACACACGATGGTAGGCTCAATGATGGTTCCCAGAACGCCAGCGGTGCTGGTTAGGACAAAAACAGAGTCGTCCTCCCCCTCGCAAATGAGCCAGCAGCATGCTGAGTGAGGGAACAGAACCTGCTCTTGGAGAAGTTTGGCATGGACGTACGTGAACCTAATCATTTCGTTTATGTGATCCTCTGCAAGGCAGGCCATGAGCTCTGCTGGCGGGCCGATGTAGTTGCAACCGGGATCCACAGGCGCACACGCCGTGCGGGCACGCAAGCTCGTGGCCAAGGAGCTCATAGTAGGATAAACGGCGAAAGCATCCTAGGTGGGAGCACACGAGCGGGTACGTTGCTACGATGTTGCGCGTGATCATATCCAGATCCTCAGGGTGTAGTAGTCCATACTCCTCATTTAGTGGCTCTGACATCTGAAGTTCGTCGAGAAATTTGAGAAAAGATCTACAGTTAGTTAAGCCGATAGAATGAATATGTAAGATAAATTCGAACACTAGTTAAATGATTTCTTACGTGAAGGTTCAAGTCAGTGGTTGTCATCCGAGAACGGCTCACGAAAGCCGGTGCGTCATCCGGGCACGGCGAGTGGGGTGGAGGAGGGGGTATGGTTGTGGAAGATATGTTCTCAGTCACGAGCTATATAGATAGTAGGGTAGAGTGGAGTGGAAATAATAATATAAGTGGATAGTAAGCAGAACCAATCATGTCGCAGAACAGCCTACTCGCGCATTGCCCTTATGAAGAAACATCCTAAATGTCCCTGATCGAAAAGTTTGTAACCATTGGGACACAGAACTAGCGTCATGGAGGGCTTCTAGAAGACACGATTTAACGACCACCATTAGCCCCTAGGGTAATGATTCGATGGCTTCTATTGTTCATTAGGGTTAGGCCAGTTTTTGCGAGGTTTCGAGCCATCCAAAGGGGTTATCCTGTGTGAACAAGATTTAAAATAGTCATAAGTCGTTCAAATAAAAAAAAGCGGACATGGTCATTTTATGCGGTGTAGCATGCGTGAAAATTGCCTCGGGGCCTTGCGCATTCTCAATTATTGCATCTCCTTTTGGAAAACACCGGTTTTTCAGATTCAGAAAATGGAAAGTCAAGATTTCTTCATGTAACCCAGAAATCTCTAGTTGGAGAAATTTCTTGGAATGCCGAGAGTAGGCTGGTCTCAAAGGATCGAAGCTCACCAACCTGGAGCGTAGGCTTGACGCAGTCATGGAACAGCTCCTGTACAACACCATCAGCACATTAGAGGAAACACCAGAGATGTCGGGGTTGCGCTATCAGTGCCATCCCACCGGTATTAGGAGCAGGAGATGCCGGGTTGCGCCTTGTGCACCTTCCCATCGGCGCCGAGTTGATTACGGTGAGGTATAGGTCGATGGAGAGCACCAAGAGGCGGCGTCAAACCATGGCATAAGCAACAACAGTCGTTGTATTCCACCACCTCGGGAAGGGCGACAGAAGCAGGTCGTGGTCGACATAAGGAAGGCCTAAGGGGTAGAGAAGAGAGGCCAGAGCCTAGGAAGCATCTAGAGGCACACGCCAGCGCACCCGTACCACACGAGCTAGGGTTATCCGGGGGCAGGGACTTGTTCATGGAGCGGGTTGGCGTCGAGGATGGTGGAACTGGCGGAAAAAACCATGGTGAGGCGTCGCTCGCACTCGGCGGCGGCTAGAAGGGCAGCAAGCGGTAGCGCATTGCTCAAACATAGAGGGGAACGAGGAGTTCATGTGAGCGTAAGGGAGAGAGAGAGGGTGTTGGGTTTGTTAGGGACCTTATCCGGTTAAACCCAATGGGTTAGACCGCTGGGCCGACCCGACCCAAAACATCCAACCAAACAGGCTTATAATACTAAAAATAAAAAGGGAAAGAATTAGAAAAAGAAATAAGAAATTAATAGTAATAATCTATAAGTACAATAATTCTAGAAAATTGTAGAAAAATCCTAAAAATGCATGTACTATATCAAAATGATCATAAAAATAATCTCTACCTATGAAAAATATAACATTACTTGCTTAAGTTAAATAAAAATAACTAAATATTAAAGACACCAAAATCCTAAATGAAATATAAAAAAATAAGGGAAAGTCCTAAAAGATAAATAAAAATCATTTATGTATATAAAAATAAATCTACTATTTTATAAAGAAATCCGAAGTATAAAATCCCAAGTCATTTTAGGATTTATAAAGAAAATAATTGTTATAATTGACCTAATAGTCCTTTTGTTTTATTAAAATGAAAGATATATAATTTCCCTTCTCATTTATAAATTCAAATAAATTCCTAAGTCTTTAGAATTTATTGCCTAGAATAATTGATACTCATTCATTAATAATTATAAAGATGAAGTTTTAATACTTAATTTTTTTATTTTTTCCTTTTATAACTGGGGTAGAACATGTAAAGAAAACTAAACTATCTATTCATACTTAGGATAAATAATCCTATACTCTTAATTAAGCTTAGGAAAACCTTATACCTTAATAATGCTATAAACATCATGTCTGAAGTGTATTCATATTTTTATAGTTAACTTTGATCTATTTTACAATCCACCAAAAATATAATAAGTCAACATTAATTGTACTCTATCAAGGACCATAGTTTTAATCCTAACAACCTTCTAGATTGATAAATTTAACATAAACAACCTTTCCTTCGAAGATTATTCTTTTTGCCACTTCAAACAACAATGTTATAATAGTTCCTCCAACTCTTAACAACCCAACACATGGACTGTCATTATAGTTACCAGATGGCAATTAACCTCGATCTTAGATTGATTTGTACTCTACATTTATATCTTGTATGTTAAGACTTAAGTTCCTTATAGATATATTTTTGTGTGAAGTAAAATTGAAGATAAACTAAATCTTAAAGAAATCACCTAAGTTCAATTCACTTATAATATTGGGGATTCACTTATGGAGTTTTATAAAATGCATATCATTACTTATGCATAATAACATATGTAACATCCTCAAAATCATGTTTCAAACTTATGCATATCATCCATGCATCCATGAGCATATGTTTTTCATTTCAAACAAATCAATTCAAAACAGAAGCATTTGTGCTTATTATTTTATGTAAGTTTACTCAAGCCCTTGTGCTACTTGTTTTGAGAAAAGTGTTGTTAACCATTCAGTAATGTTTAGAATCCAAAACCCAAGTGATTTCAAAATTTGAGCAAAGTCTCAAAGCAAAATATGAAATAAAACCAATTCTATGCCTATTATCACACCTCATAAAGGCATGGTTTATTTTTATTTCCAAAAGACCCAAGTGTGTTTGAGTGAACACATGTGTTTGACACTTATTTGCGTACAATATTTATTGTACAAAAACCCTGAAAAGCTTTGGATTCAAACAGATTTGAATTGAGGTTGAAAACCATTTCAGAAAAACAAACAGAAAAATAAAAAGCCTAAAGAGAGAAAAAAATATCACCCAGCCGAATCTGGCCCAACCAGCCCAGCTAAGCCCAACACCCCACCCCGCGAACCATTTTCTTTCACTCACCCCCGCACCCGCTGAGTGACTGACAGGCAGGACCCACTCCCTCTCCTTTCCTCTCATAGACAGCCACAGCCCACACGACCATCGTCGTCTCCACCCAGCGACTGGTTCATCCCCAAATCACGCAGGCGTTCCCTGTATTGATTCGCGGCGTCAATTCATGTTGAATGCTGGAGTAAATCCCGCTCGCGACCATGCTACTTAAACCCCCTCTGCCCCCTCTCCATTTCCCCCCAAACTCCGAGCACAAAGCGCCCCCAGGCTGCCCGTATTCCACCTCGCACCGCCGCAGTCAAAGAGCACTCCGGCGACCGATTCCGGTGAGTCTCGTGCGCCCCTCGCCCTCTGGTTCTTGCAGACAGCCTCGCCACTTTCTTGCGCAACTACTGACACCAGGTTCCCTTTATACTGCCCCAGGTCGTCGATTCCGTTCAACACCGCAAGCTCCCGACGACAACCTCGACTCCGGCGACCAAATTCCGTAAGCCCTTTGCGCCCCTTCGCCTCTGACTCACACGAAGTTGTTCGCCACTGTCTTGTGAATCATCTGGTGCCGCTTGTTTGTGCTAGGGATACCAGGAGCGTCGCCAACATCGCCATCTACTCGAACCCGACGCCGCCCGCAACTCCGACGAGCTCCATCAGCCCACTCCGTGCGCCCCTTGCCAAGCCGCCGACAGGTTGAGCATCGGCACGTCGCCACGGTTCTGGTAAGCCCCTCCGACGACCCTAGGACGACCTGTAGCGCCGCGCCGCCGTAGGCAGAGCACGCCGCCGCCAGTAGCCGCCACTAGCGTCTCTCAGTTTTGGTCGCTTGATTCGTAGCCGTCAGATCTAGATCCAGCGCGTAGGATTAGTTCACTTAACGAACCGTTACGAATAGATCTGAGCCGTGCGGGTTAAGTAGATCCAACGGCCCAGAAGCACGATCCAACGCGAAACGGTATGGACCAATTAGAAACAGATGCGTGGCTGGAGTTTAGATTTAAAACAGGATTTGAATCTGATTAATGTTTGAATTTGATTTGGCTATAACTTTTGATCCCCACGTTAGAATTTGACAAATTTTATATCGTTGGAATCAGGAGAGCAAGCTCTTTCTAAATATGAAATGTGTTTAATGTTTTGCTTCTGTTAAAAAGGTTTTATTTGCATAAACTTGTGTAGGACTAAATTGAGTATATGTAATGTTTGGAAAATGATTTAGGGTTTAAATAAATGTTGGTTGGCAAGTTTTCAACTTGTTTATGAATCAGTACTGTTTACTTGTTTTGTTGAGTTTTAAAAATCATCACATATCATTTTGCATGCATGCATATATTTTTGATTGTATATGTTTGGTATGTGATTGTGGCTATGATTCTTTGTGTAGATTTTGGTGCTAGTGATTGTGATTGTGAGGAGTGTAGCTACTCTCCAAATTACCAAGGCAAGTGGTACTTCATGAATATTTCTATCCCCATGTTTTATACTAAGCATTAGAAATATTTTGCTAAGTCTTGCATGTTATTATTTTGCTTATATGCCATGTTGGGAAATCCTAGTAGTTGTAGAATGGCTAGGGAATCTCTAAGTTAAGTTACTATCTATGCCATGCTTAGCCTAGCTAGTAGCAAACCAGGGTTGGTGAAATATACATGCTATGATGAAAATATTTCTAAGTCTTTGGACTTGTGTTTTGCCTAATAAAACAACTAAGTTAATGAAACACCTGGGTGGAATGGAAGGATTGGTTTATGTTGAGTGGTTACACAAGGCCCATTTCTATGGTTTACCTTGTGTATCTCACTTGTGGTAAGCCACCCAGGAACAAAGGGATTTTAGAGGCCAAGTGTTAAGAAGCTTCTAGTGCAGCCACTTGGCAATATGGGCTCTGCCTGGACCACATAGGTTGCTAGAACTTAGCCATTTGGACAGTTGGTGGTAGTGGGAATGATAGGTTGGAGCGCGTCCATTTGGTCTAAGGGAAGGCTTCTGAAAGGTCCTGTCTTGGTGAAACCAAGTCTGGTGGGGAAAGTGCACAACCTCTGCAGATAGAAAAATCTAAGTACTTAGCCAAGTCCATGGTAATGGACAACTTGAGCATCAAGACATGGAAGCTATCAAGAATCTCCTCATCCCAATTTCTAAGTAAAATTTGTGGGTGAACAAGGGTGAAGGACCTCAATGTCTATTGGTGGTTCCTTGGGAAAAAGTTTTGACAAAGAAAAACTTAGTGATTTCAACTAATAGGAAAAATCTATTTTGAGCAAAGCAAGCCAAGCTACACTTAGCCAAATTGCATATAGTATCTAGTCCACCTAAAATTATACTATGGTATCACTTGCCAATACTATTCCAATGTATTGACCCACTGTGGCTGTAACTTGTGATGTTGCAGGTTACTCTGATGAGGATTAGGTGTCATGAGTCTACACTCAACATGTTTGCCTGTGGCACATGAAGATGAAGACTTTTATGTATTTACTTATTCAAACTCTTGTGCTAGGCCTGTGGCCTTGGAGTTGTAAAGACTATGTTTATCTCTGGAATGGCTGTAATAAAGACCTTTGTATCTGTGTACTTCATCTTAAACTGTGGATGCTAGCTTTGATCCAGGGACTAGCATTGCAATCACATGGATCCTTTTCCTTTATAAAGGAGGGATCTTACAGATGGTATCAGAGCACTGTGTTGCCTGCAGGATTATGACCCTAGGATTGGAAACCACTAAGGAAAAATTTCAGCAACTTCTACACTTGTCTATTCTTCTCGTAAAACTTTTCTAATCTTCTCTCTCATCTCTATTTGTAGATGAACTCCATCAACGAAGCCGTAAGGAAAGGACCACTCATGACAATGACTTTGGAGTGTGAGACAGAATTCCCCAAGGCTCTCAAGGACCTCATGGTTGCATTAGAGATACAAGGTGCAGCCGTGTACAAAGGTTTTCCTGTTATGGATGAAGGAGTGGAATACTGGTGGGTGCAACTTCACTTGTATAAAAACAAGGAAGACAACCACCAGGAAAAAGGATTCTGCATGTTCACCAATTCAGTGGTGCACACTACATTCTTTGAATCAGCAAGGGATGCAGCTTGGAAGACCATCAAAGAACTTGGTGATAGAGTCAAGTGCAGAATGCTCAACCTCCAAAATGATCTAAAGGAAGAGAAGAAACATACCCAAGAGTTGGAAGCCACCAACCAAACCTTAAGAGGAGACATTATAGACTTAGTGATGGAGACATGTGAGCAAGATAGGCTGATTACTTCTAGAAACATTGTGTTAGCCAACAGATCCAGTGAGATAGGATTGTAAACGTACTTCGTTAGTTGGACCACCACTTATCACCTTATTTTCCAAATGTTGCTTTAAAATAAGATTGAACCTTGGTTGTTGAAATGGATCCATGTATGCCATGACTTGTGTGTTTTGCTTTCCAAGGATATGTATGTGATATTTTGCCTTGTGTTGTAACTTGAATTGTGTTGTTCTAACTTTTTCTATCTTATAAATAGATGCCTACTATTACCATCAGCACTGTTGAGGAGTTCCAGGTTACCCGCTTTGGTCCTCGTATTATTGAGCTTACTACTTTGCTCAATCTCCCTCTTCCTACCATCATGGTGCTTCCCCTCACCAAGTTTGAGAGGAAAGACCTTTGGGGCTTCAAGGTCAACCAGCCCGAACGCCAGACAGAGCCTACCACAGAGGCCATCGTCTTCAAGCTCATGCATGATGACAAGGAGAGAGGCCTTGAGGTAGTTATGCAGGATCTGATAGGACGTCTGCTAGGGAGACACTCCCGACAGGTTAAAGGTACTCACTTCCACGTCTTCGGTAGACGCGATGAGGATGGAGAGTCCATCGACTTCGAGGACGATTCGAGGGACACAGCAGAGCCGATTCGCCTATACCTCCAGGACTTAGAGTCTCTCATTAGGCACATGGACACTGATAGGACCAACGTCATTCTCAACAATGACGAACTCTAGGTGCAGCTTCGCGAGAAGGACAAGCTCTTCGCGGAGCAAGATGAGATAGTCAAGGAGATGGAGGCGAAGTTCGAGAGCCAGTACAGGAAGTTCAAGAGCCAGGAGAAGCGAGTCCAGGATAGGAACAAGAAGATCCAGGACATGACTGAAGAACTGCAGGCCAAGGACTTCGAGCTTGAGCATCAGCAGACGGTGATTGAGAGGCTTCGTTCCTAGAAGAGGGCTCTCAAAGCCAAGATAGAGACCTTGACCACTAGTGTCGAGGAATACAAGACCGCGATGGAGAACGCAGGTCTTACCTTTGTCGAGGAGGAGGTTGATGCCGAGGAGTAGATTTGACTACTCATTTATCATTTATTATCGTACTTGTTGCTTGAGAACTTGTTATTTGACCATCCGACATGTGGATGGCTTGTTATTGGTGTGTGTTTTACTTTGCGAACTTATTATCTGGTTGTTGAATCTTTATCTTTATGTTGCATGCTTTGTGATTGTTTATGTGATGTATTGTGCATGAAAGCATCTATGGGTATCTCATTCTTATCTCTATTGAACAAACCACAGATGCCTCCCCGTCGTGCAAACCCCAACCCCAACAACAACAACAACATCACCCCAGAAATGCAGCAAATGATGACCACTCAAACTCAGTTGATGCAGATGATGACGAAGTTCATCCAGAACCAAAACAACAACAATAACAACAATAACAACAACAACAACAATAACAACAACAACAACAACCCACCGGGTTTTGATATGCTTACCAGGTTCTTAAGATTGAGGCCAGTAAAGTTCTCAGGGACGACTGATCCCATGGTGGCCAATGATTGGCTACGCTCTGTGAACAAGGACTTGGTAACCGTGGGCTGTACTGATGCTGAAAAGGTCAGATTTGCAGCACATTTGCTGGAGGGACCAGCCGCCACTTGGTGGGATAACTTCCAGATCACCACTCCCATAGAAGATGTGACATGGGCTATCTTTGAGGATGGCTTTCGTACTGCTCATATCTCATCTGGAGTGACGAGTCTGAAAAAGAAGGAGTTCCATAACCTGAAGCAGCGCCACCGCAGCGTGGCTGAATATATTGAGGAGTTCAACAATCTGGCGCGATATGCACCAGATGAAGTTGACACTGATGCTAAGAGGAAAGAAAAGTTCCTCGAAGAGTTGAATGATGAGCTGAATCTGCAGTTGGATGTGGCCTATGTTCCCACTTATCAGTCTCTCTGTGACAAGGCTGCTATTTTGGAGAACAAAATAAAGCAAGTTGAAAGCAGGAAGAGGAAGCACTCTGACAAGCACAGCTCGGGATCGTCACACAAACGATCCCATTATGATGACAGTGGAAGCTCAGGATCCCACAAACATGGGAAATTCAACAAGCACCACAACCACAATCGTCATGACAACAAGCATCACCGTAGTCATGACAATGACAAGTACAAGAACCACAAGGGTGGATACAAGAGTCACCACAGTGGTAATGGAAGTGGAAGTGGAAGTCAGCCTGTCAAGAAGGACATTAGTCAGGTTGAATGCTTCAAGTGCAAGAAGATGGGGCATTATGCAAATGAATGCCCAGAAAAGAAAGTTGAAGGACCCAACAAGCCCAACCCTTTTCAGAAGGGACAGGTTAACCACATCAATGTGGAGGAAGTCTATGAGGAGCCTGATGCTGTTGCTGGTAAGTTCAGACTCAATTCTATTCCAGCATTTGTTCTTTTTGATACTGGAGCATCGCATTCATTCATATCAAAAGCATTTGTTGATAGAAATGGGTTTCCAACTGAAAACATTGGGTGTCCAATAAAAGTTAGTTCTCCGGGTGGAGATATGATAGTAAGTCTTGGATGCCGGGATCTAGTAATAGAGTTTGGAAAGCATAAATTTCCAGTGAGTCTGATAATCCTAGATTCCCAAGGACTGGATGTAATATTGGGAATGGATTGGATGGCTAAGTATGAAGGAATACTAGATTGTTCTAATCGTACTATTGCACTCACAACCCCGGAAAGAAAACGGATTAAATTCAAGTCTAATTTTGAGCCAAAAGGGAGTAAGCTAAATTCTCTTAAGGGGGTTAGCATAGACAATGTGCCAATCGTGAGTGAGTATCCGGATGTGTTTCCAGAAGAATTGCCGGGAATGACACTAGATAGAGATGTGGAGTTTCTTATAGATTTGGTACCAGGGTCTGGACCAATAGCAAAGAGACCGTATAAGATGTCAGTTGATGAACTGAAAGAACTCAAGAAACAACTTGGAGAACAGCTGCAGAAAGGATTTATTCAACCAAGTTCTTCATCTTGGGGAGCCCCAGTTTTGTTCGTGGAAAAGAAAGATAGAAGTCAAAGGTTATGCATAGATTACCGTTCACTTAATGAGGTGACTATCAATAACAAATACCCTTTGCCTAGAATCAATGACTTGTTTGATCAACTAGAAGGAGCTTGTGTGTTCTCAAAGATTGATCTCCGGTCAGGTTATTTTCAACTCAAGATAAGGGAACAAGACATACCTAAAACAGCTTTCACTACAAGGTATGGATTGTATGAGTATACCGTAATGCCTTTTGGCTTGACCAATTCTCCAGCATACTTCATGAATATGATGAACAAGGTGTTCATGGAATTCCTTGACAAGTTTGTTGTCGTTTTCATCGATGACATCTTAGTCTACTCCAAGAGCAAAGAAGAGCATGAAGGACATTTGCGTTTGATACTTGAGAAGTTAAGAGAGCATAAACTTTATGCCAAATTCAGCAAGTGTGAATTCTGGTTGAATGGAGTTGGATTTCTTGGACATGTTATGACAAAGGATGGTGTAGCAGTTGATCCTGCTAAAGTTTCAGCTGTAACGGAATGGGAATCTCCCAAGTCAGTAAAAGAAGTTCGTAGTTTCCTTGGCTTAGCGGGTTACTACAGAAGGTTCATTGAAAATTTCTCCAAGGTAGCTAAACCCATGACGGAATTACTAAAGAAGGAAAAGAAGTTTGCTTGGTCTGAAGGATGTGAACTCAGCTTTCAGGAATTGAAGAAGAGACTTGTGACAGCACCAGTCTTGTGTTTGCCAGACTTGGAAAAAGATTTCCAAGTATATTGTGATGCATCTCATCATGGATTGGGTGTAGTACTTATGCAAGAAGGAAAAGTTGTGGCGTATTCCTCGAGACAACTCAAAACTCATGAAGTGAACTATCCTACTCATGATTTAGAGTTAGCCTCTGTTGTCCATGCACTCAAAACATGGAGGCACTATCTTTTGGGAAAGCGTTGTGAAGTGTTCACAGATCACAAGAGTTTGAAGTATATCTTCACCCAGAAGGAAATTAATATGAGACAAAGAAGATGGCTAGAACTCATCAAGGACTATGACTTAAGTTTGCAATACCACCCCGGTAAAGCAAATGTTGTAGCAGATGCTCTAAGTAGTAAGGTTTTTGTGAATGGCCTTACCAAAGGAGAATTGCCAGATGATTTGTGTGCCCATTTCAGAAAACTCAGATTGGAGATTGTGCCTGAAGGACATCTCATGTCTTTGGATGTTCAACCCACTTTGTTGGACAAGATCAAAGAAGCCTAGAAGATTGATAAAGAAACGAAGAGATTAAAGAGAAGATTGGCAAAGGAAAAGCCAAAGGGTTCCATGAAGACGAACAGGGTACGTTATGGCATGGGAAACATATCTGTGTTCCACAAGATCCGGAGCTGCGGAAACTGATTTTGCAAGAAGCACACAACTCTCCGTATTCCATTCATCCGGGTAACACCAAAATGTACATGGACATGAAGGAAAGATTTTGGTGGAATAATCTCAAGAAGGACATCGCCGAACATATTGCCTTGTGTGATGTGTGTAGTAGAGTGAAGGCGGAACATCAGAAACCAGCAGGTTTGCTTCAACCACTACCCATTCCTGATTGGAAGTGGGACACGATTGGTATGGACTTCATTACCGGATTACCAAGGACCAGGTCAGGATATGATTCTATTTGGGTAGTAGTGGATCGCCTAACTAAAGTGGCTCATTTCATACCCGTGAAGACAACCTACACAAGTGCTAAGTTAGCCAAAATCTATATGAGTAGAATTGTATGTCTACATGGAGTGCCCAAGAGTATTGTGTCTGATAGGGGAACTCAATTCACTTCTCATTTTTGGAGACAGCTACATGAGTCATTGGGAACGAGGTTGGAATTCAGTACTGCTTTTCATCCTCAAACTGATGGACAAACAGAAAGGACCAATCAGATTCTTGAAGACATGTTAAGGGCATGTGCCCTAGACTATGGAGCCAGTTGGGATGAAAGTCTGCCTTACGCAGAATTCTCTTATAACAACAGCTATCAAGCCAGCATTGAGATGGCACCATTTGAGTTTCTCTACGGAAGAAAGTGTACCACCCCATTGTTATGGAATGGTGTGGGAGAAAGAAGTTCATTCGGACCAGATCTTATCAAAGAAGCCGAAGAGAAGGTCAAGTTGGTTAAGGACAGTTTGAAGATAGCACAGTCCCGATAGAAAAGCTACGCAGATCCTAAGCGTAGAGAAGTCACCTACGAAGTTGGTGATAGAGCTTATCTTAGAGTGTCACCACTTCGTGGAGTGAAGAGGTTCGAAGTCAAAGGAAAATTGGCACCAAGATATGTTGGACCATTCAAGATTCTGAGTCGTAAAGGAGAAGTTGCCTATGAAATTGAACTGCCAGACTCTCTGTCAGCTGTCCATAATGTGTTTCATGTGAGTCAACTTAAGAAATGTCATCCAGAAATGGAAGAAACTTCTTTGAAGGATACTATACCTTTGGAGGAGGTTCAGTTGGAGAGTGATCTCACCTATGAAGAGAAACCTATCAAGATTCTTGAGACTGCAGAAAGAGTCACACGGACCAAGACTATCAAGTTTTGTAAAGTCTAGTGGAACCATCATTCCGAAGAAGAAGCAACATGGGAAAGAGAAGATGATCTTCGGAAAGACCACCCTCACCTATTTGCTAGCCAATCCGAATCTCGAGGGCGAGATTCACCTTAAGGGGGTTAGATTTGTAACATCCTCAAAATCATGTTTCAAACTTATGCATATCATCCATGCATCCATGAGCATATGTTTTTCATTTCAAACAAATCAATTCAAAACAGAAGCATTTGTGCTTATTATTTTATGTAAGTTTACTCAAGCCCTTGTGCTACTTGTTTTGAGAAAAATGTTGTTAACCATTCAGTAATGTTTAGAATCCAAAACCCAAGTGATTTCAAAATTTGAGCAAAGTCTCAAAGCAAAATATGAAATAAAACCAATTCTATGCCTATTATCACACCTCATAAAGGCATGGTTTATTTTTATTTCCAAAAGACCCAAGTGTGTTTGAGTGAACACATGTGTTTGGCACTTATTTGAGTACAAGATTTATTGTACAAAAACCCTGAAAAGCTTTGGATTCAAACAGATTTGAATTGAGGTTGAAAACCATTTCAGAAAAACAAACAGAAAAAGAAAAAGCCTATAGAGAGAAAAAAAATATCACCCAGCCGAATCTGGCCCAACCAGCCCAGCTAAGCCCAACACCCCACCCCGCGAACCGTTTTCTTTCACTCACCCCCGCACTCGCTGAGTGACTGACAGGCAGGACCCACTCCCTCTCCTTTCCTCTCGCTGACAGCCACGACCCACACGACCATCGTCGTCTCCACCCAGCGACTGGTTCATCCCCAAATCACGCAGGCGTTCCCTGTATTGATTCGCGGCGTCAATTCACGTTGAATGCTGGAGTAAATCTCGCTCGCGACCATGCTACTTAAACCCCCTCTGCCCCCTCTCCATTTCCCCCCAAACTCCGAGCACAAAGCGCCCCCAGGCTGCCCGCATTCCACCTCGCACCGCCGCAGTCAAAGAGCACTCCGGCGACCGATTCCGGTGAGTCTCGTGCGCCCCTCGCCCTCTGGTTCTTGCAGACAGCCTCGCCACTTTCTTGCGCAACTACTGACACCACTGGTTCCCTTTATACTGCCCCAGGTCGTCGATTCCATTCAACACCGCAAGCTCCCGACGACAACCTCGACTCCGGCGACCAAATTCCGTAAGCCCTTTGCGCCCCTTCGCCTCTGACTCACACGAAGTTGTTCGCCACTGTCTTGTGCATCATCTGGTGCCGCTTGTTTGTGCTAGGGATACCAGGAGCGTCGCCAACGTCGCCATCTACTCGAACCCGACGCCGCCCGCAACTCCGACGAGCTCCATCAGCCCACTCCGTGCGCCCCTTGCCAAGCCGCCGATAGGTTGAGCATCGGCACGTCGCCACGGTTCTGGTAAGCCCCTCCGACGACCCTAGGACGACCTGTAGCGCCGCGCTACCGTAGGCAGAGCACGCCGCCGCTAGTAGCCGCCGCTAGCGCCGCTCAGTTTTGGTCGCTTGATTCGTAGCCGTCAGATCTAGATCCAGCGCGTAGGATTAGTTCACTTAACGAACCGTTACGAATAGATCTAAGCCGTGCGGGTTAAGTAGATCCAACGGCCCAGAAGCCCGATCCAACACGAAACGGTATGGACCAATTAGAAACAGACGCGTGGCTGGAGTTTAGATTTAAAATAGGATTAGAATCTGATTAATGTTTGAATTTGATTTGGCTATAACTTTTGATCCCCACGTTAGAATTTGACAAATTTTATATCGTTGGAATCAGGAGAGCAAGCTCTTTCTAAATATGCAATGTGTTTAATGTTTTGCTTCTGTTAAAAAGGTTTTATTTGCAGAAACTTGTGTAGGACTAAATTGAGTATATGTAATGTTTGGAAAATGATTTAGGGTTTAAATAAATGTTGTTTGGCAATTTTTCAACTTGTTTATGAATCAGTACTGTTTACTTGCTTTGTTGAGTTTTAAAAATCATCACATATCATTTTGCATGCATGCATATATTTTTGATTGTATATGTTTGGTATGTGATTGTGGCTATGATTCTTTGTGTAGATTTTGGTGCTAGTGATTGTGATTGTGAGGAGTGTAGCTACTCTCCAAATTACCAAGGCAAGTGGTACTTCATGAATATTTCTATCCCCATGTTTTATACTAAGCATTAGAAATATTTTGCTAAGTCTTGCATGTTATTATTTTGCTTATATGCCATGTTGGGAAATCCTAGTAGTTGTAGAATGGCTAGGGAATCTCTAAGTTAAGTTACTATCTATGCCATGCTTAGCCTAGCTAGTAGCAAACAAGGGTTGGTGAAATATACATGCTATGATGAAAATATTTCTAAGTCTTTGGACTTGTGTTTTGCCTAATAAAACAACTAAGTGAATGAAACACCTGGGTGGAATGGAAGGATTGGTTTATGTTGAGTGGTTACACAAGGCCCATTTCTATGGTTTACCTTGTGTATCTCACTTGTGGTAAGCCACCCAGGAACAAAGGGATTTTAGAGGCCAAGTGCTAAGAAGCTTCTAGTGCAGCCACTTGGCAATATGGGCTCTGCCTGGACCACATAGGTTGCTAGAACTTAGCCATTTGGACAGTTGGTGGTAGTGGGAATGATAGGTTGGAGTGCGTCCATTTGGTCTAAGGGAAGGCTTCTGAAAGGTCCTGTCTTGGTGAAACCAAGTCTGGTGGGGAAAGTGCACAACCTCTGCAGATGGAAAAATCTAAGTACTTAGCCAAGCCCATGGTAATGGACAACTTGAGCATCAAGACATGGAAGCTATCAAGAATCTCCTCATCCCAATTTCTAAGTAAAATTTGTGGGTGAACAAGGGTGAAGGACCTCAATGTCTATTGGTGGTTCCTTGGGAAAAAGTTTTGACAAAGAAAAACTTAGTGATTTCAACTAATAGGCAAAATCTATTTTGAGCAAAGCAAGCCAAGCTACACTTAGCCAAATTGCATATAGTATCTAGTCCACCTAAAATTATACTAAGGTATCACTTGCCAATACTATTCCAATGTATTGACCCACTGTGGCTGTAACTTGTGATGTTGCAGGTTACTCTGATGAGGATTAGGTGTCATGAGTCTACACTCAACATGTTTGCCTGTGGCACATGAAGATGAAGACTTTTATGTATTTACTTATTCAAACTCTTGTGCTAGGCCTGTGGCCTTGGAGTTGTAAAGACTATGTTTATCTCTGGAATGGCTGTAATAAAGACCTTTGTATCTGTGTACTTCATCTTAAACTGTGGATGCTAGCTTTGATCCAGGGACTAGCATTGCAATCACAGGGATCCTTTTCCTTTATAAAGGAGGGATCTTACAACATATTTCTTATTTAAACATTAGTCCTTACCGGACCAATTATGTTGTTTTTAGATATTGGATCTTCTATTGTCTTGAAGATCATGATTGCATAATCTTGTGATCACATAAGGCAAGTTCACACTTGCTCATGTCCTTTGGTTATTTTTTATCAAGTATTTGAAAATCCAATGTTGTCATCACTTGCCTTTCAAAAAGGTCACAAAATGTTATTTTCATAATGATATGATTATGGGTTATTTACCAAGTAGTAATAATGTACTATGGAAATTCCGGTGGTAAAGGAACATATTATCTAGGACTTAAACAACCAATGTCGCTAGTGATTCTTGCGGCCATATAATACGTGTTGACCATGAGATCTGGAATGGGACGGGGAAGTCAGCTGGATCTTCTTCCTTTCGCATGTCAATGGATGCACGGGATATGGCGGTTATCCTTGAACTATGATTGCAATTTCGAGAGGGGATATGCAACATATGGTTGGGATCCCTCAATGTCCCATAGTAGTTCTGCATCTATAAATGGTCTGTAATTTTCATTTCCATAATACATAAGGTGGGCATGGCGTACACTAAGGGGGTATGTGGCGCCACAGAGAAGGGCAGTAATCGTCTTGGGTCCTTATACTGGGACCCATACCAAGGAACTATGGACAAGATAGCTACTTGGTTGTGCAACATGGATAAGTATCTCTCATGGGTAAAGCAACGCACCTCTGTAGAGTGTATAAAATTGTGACATGTTACTCCCTATTCCGGGAAAAAGCTAAGAACGCGGCAGGAAAGAAAATCCACGAAGTTCTAGTAAACCTGTGAAGGCTGATGGACACAACTTTTCAGAATAAAAGCAACCTTTGAAGAAATGTTTATGAAAACCTACATAGCCTATGACCTTTGGTCTATGGCTGTAGATGGTGCATCAAACACTCCTTTTTAGTGAACTTGTTGAGTAAGCTCTTACTCAACCGTACCTTCTTAACCCTTGCTTGATTCTAAAGCCAATGAAGACATCGTGAACACCAACATACACTTAAAGGAATCATCATCAAAAGCTCAATCTCTTCAAGGAAGTCAATGGAGAAAGAATATACATCAAATGAAGTGAAGACGAAGTTGCTGATTGGATTGGAGTATAATATCTAGCCATGGAACCTACTTATGTAGAGCATTGCAATAGCAACAATTGCAAGCTAGATAATTTAGATACTAGTCTTATTAGTAAGATAGTTGTGAGTTGTTATTTATGGTTCTTCTTTGTAAGAATTTGATTTCTTCCTC
The DNA here is from genome assembly GCA_916181665.1 of Avena sativa. Classification (NCBI taxonomy): domain Eukaryota; kingdom Viridiplantae; phylum Streptophyta; class Magnoliopsida; order Poales; family Poaceae; genus Avena; species Avena sativa. The sequence continues at coordinate 328,316,850 of OV702295.1, read as the reverse complement.
TTTAACCTAGAATGTTCTCTAGATCTTTTGTAAAGATTCGAGTTGTAATCTATAGTCATGTCTTGGACCTACTATGTTTCTGTTGTACCACTCTGAGGGATGTAATACTAGTGAAACGGTGTTTCATTGGTGTTATATCAACGACTATAGTGTACTACATCATGCAATGGTATGCTATGCCACCGTAGTTGGTATTAGAGCATACACTTTGACCTTAGGATTAAAATCCTTTTAGGTGATCTGTATGTTGGATAGTGACTATAGGAAGCCATCTTATCTAAATCCTATGTTCTTATGACTTGTGATGGGTATCCACTTGATGATAACTTTGTCACACTTAAGAAGGATGTCCATGAGTATCTTTCTTAGGAGCACTTACTTTGCTATCTTCCCTTGGTAAAGTACTACTTTAGCATTTCTCGAAGTGGATATAACATTAAGAGATCTTAGGTAAACCAATTTGTAACAATAGATTACAACTAAGTTAAGGATATCATGGTGTAGTCTTATAAAGAGAATCCATGTAAGAATATTACCATTAGTTGATAACAATAGACAACATAATAAAGACCATTAGAACCTGTATGTAATGGGAAGTAAATCCCGAAGGATTCATTTGAGAATTCTACGTGATGGACTGGAATTTAATTATGAATCAACAATAATAGTAAGATAAGAAGAAGAGTCGCCATAGTGAGATTATCTCTTAAATCATGATGAATAGGTAAATCATAACAAGATCATGGTGAGATTAGCTCCGAAACCATGATAAGTGTGTAATTAGGACAAGTACTTCATGCATAATCTTGAAATCAAGTAAGAAAAGAATAGTGTAGAATCATGATAGAAGTAATATATGTTAAAAATGTTTGATAAGCTTTGGTTTAAGCTAGTAAACAGAATCTGGTTAGCTGTTTGAAGAGATCATGTGAGGATAATTTACTATAGAATTAAAGGTTAGTGGTCATTAGTAGTGCCAAAATAGAGGCAAGAAGTTAGTCAAAACCAATTTGAGACCACTTTGCTCAAAATTGTCAAGTTGAAATTGAGTAGTTTGGGTAAATATTGAGACAAAGAGTAGTATGACTGGTATGTGCTAAGTATCATGATATAAACCTATACTAGGAGGTGTCATATACTACACAACTACGTCTGGATTCTAGAGAAGCTATACTCAACTACTATATTATGGGCTTAGAATAATGTGTGTTATATGTACCACACCTGGATTTCTTGGTTTTTCTTGGATTTTCTTGATTGACTAGATCTATACATGAATTTTGACTTGGTGTGTAAATGCATGTTGCATCATCAAGTTATTGCTTGGTGTTATAGACCTAGATAAAATAGGGAATTCGTGTAAGGGAGTGACGAGTTCCAAAGACCAAGATGAAGACTTGCATGAAGAGTGAAGCAAAGTATAAGAAGTATTAACACTACTCTAAAGGATTAATCAAATCCAAACCATTTTTAGTTGGCAACAAGCAGGAAGATTAGTGTAGAATGGTATGGAGCAACATGAAGTGATGAACTTAAGTTCACTCAAATTAGGTGATGATACTAAGGAGCTGGTGAAGGAGTAGTAACTAAGTTCATGGAAGCATCATGAATTGGGGTAATATAAGAAATGATGTGTAGCACCCCGTTTCCTCTTGGCCCTGCGGGTGTCACTCTTGGCAGCTTAATAGGATCTCTATACTGGCCCCACATACCAACACTAGTCTTTTCTGTGCACTTTGTCCTCACTCGTGTGCACCCGGTACCCACTTCCCGGTCGGTCACCCATCCTCAAATTTCTCTAGGCCAAGCACGCTTAACATTAGAGTTCTTTTTGGATGAGCTTTTAGAAAATAAGTTGCAACTTGTTGGTATGAGTATCCTATCAATCCTATTAAGCCATGTGCCCAGATCTCACATACACCCACCCTTTAGAAGATCGATGCCCTCATCGATCAAGAACACCCTAGGAACGTTCCCTCTTAGCACACGTCTGTGCATCCAGTGCTGGCACATGTGACATGCCATGTCCACTCTAGGCCACACGCTCCATGCTCGACATGTCCTGCCACTGACCCTGCACACATGTGTAACCGCGAGGGTCGGCTCCGATACCACTTGTAGCACCCCGTTCCCTCTTGGACCGGGGGGTGACACTCCTGGCAGCTTAATATGATCTCTAGACTGGCCCCACAGACCAACACTAGTCTTTTTTGTGCACTTTGTCCTCACTCGTGCACACCCGGTACCCACTTCCCGGTCGGTCACCCATCCTCAAATTGCTCTGGGCCAAGCATGGTTAACATCAGAGTTCTTTTTGGACGAGCTTCCAGAAAATAAGTTGCAACTTGTTGGTATGAGTATCGTATTAAGCCATGTGCCTGGATCTCACATGATGACAGAATAAATGGTACTCAATCTTTGAAATCTCAAATATAATACCCAGAGGAAGTTAAAAACCTATAGGGTAACCCATAAGCCATACACCCTAGGATGATTCGTAGCTGGTATCCTATTAGTTTAGTTAAATGGGTCGTATTTATATGACTTAAAGAGCATAAAACTTGGCCTATGTTAAGTAATATATGAAGAAGTATGAAATTAAAGCAATCGTCTTCCGAGATACTTCGCGAAGTCAGGCTTGCAAATAGAGAAGAATGTCATGAAAAGTTAGAAGTAAAGCAAATAAAATAGGACAGCCTTTAGGTCTGTTGTTTAAAGATCTTTTATGTAAGATACTTACCTCTAAGAGAGATGAACAAACCTTAGATTTGAGAAATGGTTTATGAAGTTCACCATGGATATCCACAAATGTGTGGATACATCGTTGATTTCGTGCATGAAATCATAAAGAGTTGCCAATGAAAGGTGTATACAAAATTATACTCTCATTATGTGTAACATCCTAGGATTAGCACCTCGAAATAGACAGGACACATGTTTGTGCATTTCATTCATGCATAAGAAAATCCAGGAATTTTCACACAAAATTAAAGGAGTCATAGAGGGATCGAGATCTCTTTTGTTCTGATAGAAACATCATGGCAGCTGCTATGGATTTGAACATGATATCTACTATAGTTTTGAGTCTTGGGAAAACGATTCAATTCATATTTGAAATTGAGAGTTGAAATACAAATTTGAATATTTGGGAATATTCCCATGTTAATTAAATAATATATATAAATAATAAAGTAAAAATTGAAATACAAGAATATTTAATCATACAATAGATGGACCTTTAAATTAATAGTGGAAATATAATTACAATCAGGAAATAAAATGTATTCCTTTTCATAATAAATATGTTTACTATATTCCTTATAATAAGGGTATTACAATAATATAATACAAATGAATTATTGTATATAATATGAATATAAATATTCTAATGTCCTTTATATAATAAAAAAGATACTTCTTATTCCCTTCTTTATTCAGTAACAACAAATCAAATAAAATGTAACAAATAAAAGATTACATTACAGAAAGAATTAAAGAAAGAAAATTTAACTTTATTGAATAAGATACAACAATACAATGTTCTCACAATATTCAAACAAAAAAGAAATTACAATTCTTGATAAAAAGAAAACCTAAATTATTTTCCTATCTACTCTTGTATTTTCTTTTCTTCATTTATTCTTATCCGTATCTTGTATTTGTCCCTGCAAAACAATTTAAAGAAAAACAAAAACATAAGTAAAAGAATAATGGATTAGTGTAATAGTTGTGCTCTTAGATATTAACAATGTAGTGCACTGTTTGCTCTCCTTATTGAGCTAAATTTTGAATCTAGGGTTCACAGCATAGAAAACAAAAAATTCCTACGATGGGAACAACTATGTACCAAGATCTATCTACTAGATACAAGCAATGGGTGGATATACATCGATAGAGAACGTATCCTTGTAGACCGACAAAGTTTAACGAGGTTATACTCGTGGATGATGTAGACGAACGCTTGCCGATCTCAAGATCAAGAAGAAGTCAAGCGCCGCAAATCAGCAGCGCATCCATGATCGCACACACGTCCAAGCCACCGAGCAACCTCCGCCTCCTTGCTCCAGCGATGTAGCGGAATCAACAAATCTTTCTTGCCGAAAAGCCACCGGGAACATGTATCTCGCTAGTCTGAGACCACAAGGAATAAACTAGAGGGGAAGAGAGATCCTTCACGAGGAGGTGTGAGTGAGAGAGAGGGAGAGGGGGCTTTATATAGGAGGGAGGGGTACCCCAAGGGGGTGGCCGGCACATGGGGCTGCCCCCTCCCCTCCTCCATTCATGTGGGTGGAGCTCTCACTCGCAAATTATCCCCTTCATTTCTCCACACAAAATTCCCATTAAATTTCCACCAAATTTAATGCAATCTCTTTTTAAATAAAACTCCTTTTATTTATTTATTCAGAATTTTTCAATTACTTTAATGGACAAACATTCACATAAAACCCCTTGCTAGTATTTTATTTCACATGCAGAAACACTTTCAGCAATTTCACCCGAAAGAATTCCGGTGTCTAGTGAAATAAATTCCTGCGCTTTGTAAATCTTTTCGACAAGAAACTATTTGTTCCAAATGGTGTTGCTGCCTCTTAAGTGTGTCACCCTACGGTTCGCGAATAATGCGGACATGATCGAGACCCCTCTCGGATCAATAATCAGAAGCGGGACCTGCAGATCCATACTGACTCCCACACATTCAACGATGACTTCTTTTGATCGTGAGAACCTTTTACGCTAGAATCTTAATCACTTTGTCTCGCGATATATTACATGTCCGAGATTCGATCATCGGCATATCCATACCTGTTTGATCTCGTTACCGACATGTACTCTTTTCTTGTTTCCGTGATATAACATTCTAGTGATCAAATCACTTGCTTGCAAGCTAACCAACGTGATATCACAGAGAGGGCCTAGAGTATATCTATCCATCATCGGGATGGAAAAAATCCACTCTTGATCCATGGGCCTCAACATAACACCTTAGTAGCACTAAACCCATATTTATAGTCACCTTGTTACAGTGTGACGTTTGGTGTTATCAAGATACTCTTCTAGTGTTAGTGATTGACATGATCTCATGGTATAAGGATTAGGATTACTTCATATGATGTTATAGCAATATAAACACAATGACTTTGATCGTAATGCTATACTTCAGATGAATGTTCATCACACCATTCAAATAATGTTGTGACCTCGTTATTAACAACATCCAATGTCTATGATCAGGAAACCTTGATCATCTTGTTAATCAACGAGCTAGTTTATAAGAGAGGCATAACTAGGAACTTTCTGTTTGTTTATTAAACACACATGTATTAAACACACATGTATTAACATTTACGTATTAATACAATTATAGCATGCGAAATAAACATCTATCATATGCTTGGAATATACATAATAACAACTTTATTATTGCCTCTCGGGGCATATTCCCTTCATTAAAAGGGGCAAGTTTCACCAAAACATAACATATGTTCTTATCATGTTTTTGGCCTCAGACTATGTGCATCATTGGCCTGAGAGAAGGGAAAGTTTCTACCAAAAAAGGCAAAAGGTAGAATAGCAGAAAATATCAAGTTTCCACTTGATCTCATCCACAAGTAAAAGATCTACAGTCATAGAAACTTGAACCACAGGTCCCACATGCAAGCTTAGTCACTGCATGCAAGCTAAGTGTTGTCAACACAGCAGCATCAACCAATTCACATAAAAGAGGTAACACAGCCGCATCACAGATGCTAGTCGTTGCCTTAGTTTCAATCTATCTCAGACCACTATACCTAGCTATCAAGAACACAACCAACACCACATTAGTTCTTGCTAGATCTTCACAAGATCAACCAACCATTCATCACAGAAAGCCTATCATACCAACAACAAGATGATGAATTAATGGAGGGGTGATTTAGGAGGGCAGCAAGGCCAGACATGATCTAGGAGGAGCAGGGCCTGTTCCAGGAAGAGGAGAGCAAGGCCAAGGAAAAGTAGCAGTTCTAGAAGCAAATCTGCAAGCTCATCGTCAAAGCTAGAGCAAGGCAGAAACCACATCTCTTCACTAACTACTAGCAGGTTTGTGATCCATAAAGCAAACATGCTTTGTATCTGTTCTTATCCATTTAATAAGCAAGATCTGTTGGATAAGTTGAATCCTCATAGATACACCCAGGTCGGGTGTATATCTCATCATTGGATATAACAAACAGCCACATATAAAATCTGTTCAAATCCATAGCCAAGATCTCAACCCATGCATCATTGACCTTAGATGGTATTCTCTAGTTTTAAAACTAGATGCAAAGAAAATTCATTAGTTAACCACTACTGGACACTTTCCAAGAATGGTATCACCTTAGTAGTCGCTTTATCTATAATTTTCTCTCATAAAGAAGAATCGATCACAAAACTTCTTATAAAGTTTATCAAATCATCTTCCTAAAAGTTATAGGAATCATTTGCTTAGAACTAACTATCATGGAACACATGAGAAGGGAGGCAGCAAATAAAAAAACATCTGTCCTTGCATAGCTTTGCCTCAGACCAGCATCATAGGCTCATATATCCAACAAGTATAACATTGTATTTGCCTGAGTCTTCAATTCTTACAATACAAGCAAGTTTAAAGTACAGTTTAGGAAAAACTTAGTATCAGACAGAACTTGTGTACCATTCAATAGAAGGTGTCACAAAAATCCATACTAACTAAGTAATCCATTTACAAAGCTTTCATAGCCAAATATTCTCAAAGAGATGATTAATCATTTTCCTAAAACAACAATTAGGAATCATTTATGTTCATATATAATTCTATCATCAGAATTCATTAGAGAACAATTAAAATAGATATCCAACACTGATGATTTCATATCAAAACATTTTAATCAGAACCAATGAACCAATCTCAATCCAGATTCTAACCATAGCATCACCAATCAAGTAATTGGCAGTGAATAAATTTCAGATAACAGTTCACTATTAGAAGCCACTGTCATCATTCACAATATCAATATAGTCATGAATTTTACACAGCCTAGATTCAGTAGGTAATCACATAAAGCAGCTTCATCATCTTGAATAATCATAGTACCAAGGGTAGAACCCTAGCATAGAGGGATGCACCCTAGAGCAGGAGGTATCCCTAATTAGGTTTCATAACAAACAACCATATGGAGGCTAGCAAGAGAGGCAGAAAGGGAATAAGAAGGGGGAGCAGAAGAACTTACCCGAGGTCCTTGCTAGAGTTTAGAAGAGGAAGCAGATCGGCCGACGAGCGCACATGAAGGCACGAGGAGCACCTAAGGGTGCTGCAACCCACGCCAAGCCAAAGACATGGCGGCCACAGGAGCACGATAGGAGCTGGCAGCACCTCAACGATGCCACAAAACCAGAGCAGCACCACGACATCGCCAATAAACCACGCCGGTGCTAGGGTTGAAACCCTAGGCACCAGAGAGGTGGCAGAACAGCCAGTAGAAAGAGCGAGCGACAAATCGAACATGACAAGATGGTGTAACATTGTCACCTGCACCGTTCAGTACCATGGTGGCAGTAAGGTAGGCCAGAGGCGGTCGGAATCATGCGGCGACGATGGTGCCACCATAATGCCAGTGAGAGGAGAGGCTCGGGTCATGCGCGCGAGAGAGAAGAAGTGAGATGGGGTACTGGGCCAGGCCAGAACGACTCGGGCGTTTGACCCCAAACCAATGAGCCGGATTGGGTCGGCCTAGCCCAAAGGACCAGGCCCAGCGAATAAAAGAAAAGAAATTTAATAAAATCAAATAAAGAAATTTTAAAAATACCCTGAAGTACTTTTAACTCTAGAAAAAAATCCCTAAAAATACAAATAATACATTATAGTGTTAATAAAAATATAAACTACCCAATTGAAATAATGGATTGTATTTTAGAATAATAACACTTAAGTTAATTATTTAAATGACATAAATTCCTTATGGGACTTTCTAAAAATAAAGGTGATACCTAAAAATAAATAAAATTCACTTTTGAGATCCTAAATAAATATTGTATTTAAGAAAAATACTAGTTTGTATTTTAGTCTAATAAAACTAAATTATCGATATTAAAACACTTATTAATTTATGAAATTTAATAAAATAAGTAAAAGTCCTAAAAATCAATAAAAATATTTTTTGTGTATAAAAATAAATGTACTATTTTATAAAAATACTAACATAATTTGTTTTTAAAAATAAAATTTAAAGTAAGTATTCAAAGACATTTAATCCTTTATGTAATTTTATAAACATAAGAATAATACTTAAAAATAAATAAAAATCATCTTTAAGATCTTAAATAAATATATTACACTAGAAAAATATAAAATATATTATTTGAAAAGTTTTTAATATTTTAAAGTAATAAATCATTATCTATTTTGAAAATTCTTTTAAAACATTTCTTAAGTAAGAAATAATTATATTCCTCTAGAAATTTTAAAAACCTTAAAAAAACTAATTACTAAAGTTCCAAACCATAAATAAGGATTATAATAAAACTTAAGTGTAAATTATTAACTTTATAATACTATTTTGAAACCTTAAATCAAAATTCAAAATCACAACCTTTAAGATACATCATTCACTGATATTAAGGGGGAATAATTTTAATATCTAAATAATATTTAACATGACTTTAAATCTAACACATTACTGATATCATCCAAATTATATTTCCATTGAATAGTTGCATATTATTTTCATAATAGAAAAACAAATTTAATCTAATCATTCACTTAAATATAAAGTGAATAATACCACACCTTAGTCATACTTATCATAAATCCAAAACGTGAGAATAATTAAAAAAAAATTACACCTTAAGACTATTTACCCTTTTAAAGTTAACTTTAGTCTCAAAGCTTATAAACATCATGTCTAATAAAATACTTGTGTTTTTTATAGTTAACTTTGGTATGTTTCAATTAACACTTAAAGCATCTCAAAGCCCAAACTAATCAAACAAACCCTAAGAGACATCGACTACATTCTATTATCCATAAAGATTGTTTAAACCTTGGAAAAGAAACCTTTTCTTAAAATGCATTGTTTTTGCCACTTCAAACAACAACTCTATGATAGTTCATTAAACTCTTAACAACTCAACCCAAGGACTTTCACCATAGTCACCCGATGAAAATTAATCATAATCACATTATTTTATACTTTACTAGCATATTTTGAATTGTTAACACTTAATTTCCTTATAAATGCCATCCATTATAAAGTAAAATTTAAGGATAAACCAACTCTTAAAGAAATAACCTAAGTTTAACTAACTTAGAGTATTTGGATTTAACTTTGGGAGTATTACAAAATGCATGGCATTAATTATGCATAACTGCAAATTGCTTCTTTAAAGATTAGTCCTTACCAGACCAATGATGTTGATTGCAGATATTGGATCTTCTATTGTCTCGAAGACCATGAGTGCATAATCTTGCAATCATAAAAGGCAAGTTCACACTTGCTCATGTCCTTAGGTTATTTTCTATCAAATATTTTGCAAATTTAGTGTTGTCATCACCTACATTCCAAAAAGGCCAGAAAACACTATTTTTCTAATAATATGATTATAGGTTATTAACCATGAGGTAATAACCTACTATGAAAGTTGTAGTGGTAAAGGAACATATTATCATTTCATCAACCAATGTCGCTAGTGATTCTTGCGTCATATATCATGCGTTAACCATGAGCTTTGGAATGGGATGGAGAAGTCAGCTGTATCTTCTTCCTCTCGCATGTAGCCGGATATGCGGTTCGTGGATATTATCCTTGTAGCATGCATTAATTGATAATTTGTAAAGGATATGCAGCATATGGGTGGTAACCCTCGACGTCCCACAATAGTTCTAGCATCTGAACGGTCTATACTAAACATTGTCGTAATTCAATATGTGGGCATGGCGTACACCAAGGAGACATGCGGGGTCGTGGAGAATGCAGTGATTGGCTTGTATCATCTAGTAGGCCCCATGTCATGGAATTGTGGACGGGAATCAGCTGCCTAGTTGTGCAACAAGGATTTGATCTCTCATAGGTAAAGTAACGCACCTCTATAGAGTGGAAAAAACTATAACTTGTCTGTTCTGGGAAGGAGCTATGAACGCGGTAGGAAAGAAACTCCATGAAAGTTCTGGTAAACTTGTGAAGGCTGATGGACATAGCTTTTCAGAATAAAAGCATCCTTTGAAGAAATATTTTCGAAAACCTGCAAAGCCTACGACCTATGGTCTGTGGCTGTAGCTAGTGCATCAAACACTCCTTTTTAGTGAACTTGCTGAGTACGCTCGTACTCAACGTATCTTCTTAACCTTTGCTAGATTCTGAAGCCAAAACAGACAATGTCTACATCAACTTATGCTCAAGGAAATCGACACCAAAAGCTAAAGTTCTTCGTTGAAGTCAAGGAAGTCAACATATACAACCATAGAAGTGAAGATGAAGTTACTAATTAGATAGGAGTATAATCTCTAGCCATAGAACCTACTTCTGTAGAATATTGCAAACACAGCAATGCAAGCCCAATAGTTTAAATACTAGTCTATTAGTATGTTAGTTATGAGTTTATCATTTCTAATTTTTTTTGTAAGAAGCTTATTTATCTCTCTTTAACCTAGAGCGTTCTCTAAATATTTTGTAAAGAGTCGAGTTGTAACCTATATTCATGTCTTGGACCTGCTATGTTTCTGTTGTACCACTCTAAGGGATGTAATACTAGTGAACGGTGTTTCATTGGTGTTATGTCAACGACTATAGTATACTACATCATGCAGTGGTATGCTGGGTTACCGCAATTTTAAACTTCTTTAAAATCTTATCAAGGTATGTACTTTGTGATAGCCCAATTAGACGTCTTGATTTATCCCTATAGATCTTGATGCCTAATATATATGATGCTTTTTTAGGGTATTATCTATATGATGCTTCCAAGGTCCTTCATCGAAAATTTGCTGTTTAGATAACTTTTAACCTCACTTAAAAGATCTATATCATTTCCAATCAACAACATGTCATCCACATATAATATTAGAAATGCCACAGAGCTCCCACTCACTTTCTTGTAAATACAAGCTTCTCCGTAAGTTTGGACAAATCCAAACCCTTTGATCACTTCATAAAAGCGGAGATTCCAACTCCGGGATGCTTGCTTCAGTCCATAGATGGAACGTTGAAGTTTGCATACCCTGCTAGCATCCTTAGGATCAAAAAAAACCTTTGGTTGTACCATATACAACTCTTCTTCAATATTACCATTGAGGAACGCGGTTTTGACATCCATCTGCCAAATTTCATAATCAAAAAATGCAGCAATTGCTAACCTAATCCTAACCTACTTTAGCATCGCTACGGAAGAGAAGGTCTCATCATAGTCAACTCCTTGAATTTGTCGAAACCCCTTTGCAACAAATCGAGCTTTATAGACGGTCACATTACATCAGCATCAGTTTTCTTCTTGAAAATCCATTTATTCTCAACGGACTTTCGGTCGTGAGGTAAGTTCACCAAGGTCCAAACCTGGTTTTTATACATGGATTCCATATCGGAGTGCATGGCTTCTAGCCATTTGTTGGAATCCAGGCTCATCATCGCTTCTTCATACGTCACAGGTCATCATTTCCATCAACCATGAAATTCATGATAGGATTTCCGTATAGTTCAGGAGCTGCATGTGTCCTACTTGACCTGCAAGGTTCGGTAGTATCCTCTTTCCGAGCTTCATGATCTTTATCATTAGTTCCTTCTTCATTTGGTGAAGTCAACTCGAGAACAATTTTCGGCACTGTGCTACTCACCATTTCATGAAGAGATGGTTCAATAACCTCTTCGAGTTCTACCTTCCAATTACTCACAACTTTCGTGAGAAACTCCTTCTTAAGAAAGGATCCATTCTTGGCAACAAAAACCTTGCCTTGGATCTATGATAGAAGGAATACCCAATAGTTTCTTTAGGGTATCCTATGAAGACGCATTTTTCTGCTTTGGGTTCTAGTTTATCTGACTGAAGTTTCCTCACATAAACCTCACATCCCCAAACTTTAATAAATGACAACTTAGGTTTGTTTCTAAACCACAATTCATACGGTGTCGTTTCAACGGATTTAGATGGGGCCCTATTTAAAGTAAATGCAGCGGTTTCTAGTGCATAACCCAAAAACTAAATTGGCAAGTCAGATAGAGACATCATAGATCGAACCATATCTAATAAGGTATGATTACGACGCTCCGATACACCATTTCGTTGTGGTGTTCCGGCAGGTGTGAGTTGTGAAAATATTCCACACTCTCTCATATGTGTGCCAAATTCGTAACTTAGATATTCACCCCCACGATCTGATCGTAGAAATTTAGTCTTTCTATTATGATGATTTTCCACTTTATTCTGAAATTCCTTGAACTTTTCAAAGGTTTCAGATTTGTGTTTCATCAAATATATATATCCATATCTACTCAAATAATCCACAAAAGTAACAAAATAACAATATCCACCTCATGCTGACACACGTATTGGACCACACACATCAGTATGTATGATTTCCAATAAATCTGTCGCCCGCTCCATTGTACCGGAAAACGGGGTTCTGGTCATCTTGCCCATAAGGCATGGATCACATGTATCAAGTGATTCAAAATCAAGTGATTACAAAAGTCTATCAAAATGGAATTTCTTCATGCGTTTTACGCCAATATGACCTAGACGGCAGTGCCACATGTACATGGATATATCATTATTAAGTTTAATCCTTTTGGCATCTACATTATTGATATGTGTATCACTATTATCAAGATTCAACAGAAATAAACCATTCATCATAGGAGCATGACCATGAAAGATATTATTCATATAAATCGAACAACCATTGTGTTTGGATTTAAAGGAATAACCGTATTTCAATAAACATGATTCGGATACAATGTTCAAGCCCAATGCAGGCACCAAATAACATTTATTTAGGTTTAAAACTAATCTCGATGGCAGATGGAGAGGTAGCGTTCCGATGGTGATCACATCAACTTTTGATCCATTGTTGATGAGTGCATATTTGCATCATGTTTTATATTACTATTTTGCATTATAGTTGTAGGATCTTAGTATTTTACGGTGTTCGCACGCATCTTTTATATCTATTTTCACCAGGATCAGGAGAGATGATGGATATGATGAACACAATTCTTGGACCAGTTGTATTAGAGCAAAAAGGAGTCAAAAACAACGTAAATCGCTTATTTGGAAAATATCAATAACACCAGAAGAAAACCCAAAGCGATTGGAGGACACCGAATATTTAACGACCAACTATACGGCGGGAATATTTTTCCGGTTGTATAGTTCCCGCCGTATAGTTGGCGCCGACACCGCCTCCTCAAATATTTTCACCCCGTGCAACTGGATCGGGAAGACGACATATAGAACACCCAGAAATTGCCAAAACCTCACCTCTAGAAAGCATCTGGAGGAAGAACTCATCCACCGGGGATCCATCTTTGCCCTACGCAGATCCAGGAGGCTAAGGCATTGATCTTCATCATCAACTGCTGCATAACCACCATCTCCATCCATCCCATCTACATCTTGTCTAGATCTTGTTGTAATTTCCGTACTCGTTGTGGATTTATACAAGTACTATTCATCTATGATAGATTCCATAACTTTTGCCATGATGTTGATTTCCTCCATGTTTGAGTAGATCATTAGTTCTTGGGGAGATGGAGAAACCCTAGCATGAGATTGAAATAAGATAAAGTTTATTATGATATTCACTGATGTGACCATGTGTTAGATTGTCTTCATCTTGATGTTGGGATAAGTCGACCTCTCAATATTTGCCTCTTATGGGGACTTGAAGGAGGGAACTACTTGTTGGTAGATGGAGGTGTGTTAGCACTTACAGTGACTATAAAGCTGTTGGCACTCCTTACGTATCAACTTGGGAATCGAGTAAACTCACAGAACACTGTCCATGCCATGGGATACGTCCTACGGGATCAAGTCCCTCAATAGCGTAGTAATTTAATTGATGTTGATTGTTGTCTTCTGTGATTATGAGGATCATGAGAGCAGTGGTTGCTGCCTATTTGTACAAATACGGAGTTCCTCCCACACATATATAGTTGAGAATGTTCATGATAATAATCTTTACTTTAGACCTTTTATAAATGCTAGAGGTGTATCTGCTACTCCCTGAGAATGCTATTTCCCATTGCAGTTTCAAATCTCTTTTACACACGCGATACTTATTTTCTGTATTCAGTTTACTTTACTTTACTTATTATTCTCTTATACCAAAAACACAAAAACACCTTTTTCACACAACACTCGAATTTTATCTCGTTACTTAGAACTTCATTTCAGCATTTCTATTTTAGTATTTAATTAAAGAGTTATTAGACTTCAGACTCCTACTCCCTGTGGGATCGATATCTTTATTTTGAAACTATCTACAAATGATGTGTGCACTTGCAGCCATCAAGCTATTTTCTGGCGCCGTTGCCGGGGAGCTAAGCGTTGTAGGTCTTTTATTTTTTGCTTATTTATTTTAGTCTTGCTAAGTTTTGTTTTGAGTTACAGGTTTCCACCAACATGATGGAGTTTGAGCATTTGACTAGTGCTAACCCACTCAACCACTTTGGGAAGCCCTATGATATTAATAAAAGTGACAACTCCGACGAGAAGACAAGGGGTTTGAAATAAATCCTCTACTACTTGGTATTCTACACAAGAAGCAATTTACTGGAGATGAAGAAGATCATGATCCATATGAGCATATTGCATGCTTCAAAGATATATGTGGTACTTTCCAATTACCGGGGTATACTGCTAATGAGGTCAAAGAAGTACAGGAGAAGAAGGAAGATGAAAGTGTGCCAGAAATTCAAGAACATCTGGATGAAACAAAAGATGAAGAGGTAACCAGGGAAGCAATTATGGCTATGTATGCACATTGTAACATAGTTGAACTTGATGGACAGACTTCTGTATTGTTTCAAGGTAAAACTAAGGTAAAAGAATATGGATAAGCCTATTCTTCCCTGCATATTTAAAGAAACCCTGCATTATGGTTTATGTGATCTTAGCACCACAATTAATGTTATATCTTAAGATTTTTATTTAGAAATAAAAGAAGATATAGTACCATCTACAATAGAAAATATTGATATGACAATCATGTTAGCCAATACGAATCTTAGAATTCCAATGGGAGTAGTTAAAGATGCAACTGTCACAATAGGCAATAAAAATTCCTATCGATTTTGTAGTTGTTGATATGCTAACTGACACTCTTTGCCTAATTATATTAGGAAGAAACTTTTTGAGTGATGTAGGTGCCACAGTTGATTTCAAAAAAGAGATTGTATCTCTTAAGCTTGGGAAAGCGGAAAAAGAATTCCACTTTTCCAAATTTAAAGACAGATCTCTACAAATACAACAAGAAGAGAAAGAAAAAACTATTGAGTAAATGGCATCTCTTTTCTTTAGTAATCAAGAAGAGGAAACAAATGAAGACTCAAAATGTGAAGAAATAATTATGGAGGACAGGTCCCTAGAAGAACTATAAAGTGAATTCGATTCCCTTCCCATTTTAGGGCCTCCAACTTATGAGGCTTTTGAAGAGCCAGAAAAGAGAGGGGACGAGGAATTACCACCCCCAAAATTGAAGACTTTACCAGATAATCTTAAATATAGATTTTTGGACAATACTAATAAATTTCCTATTATTATTAGTGCTAAACTTTCAGGGGATGAATAAGAACTCATGAAAGTACTTAAGGAGCATCGGAAGGCCTTTGGGTACTCAATGGATGATTTGAAGGGCATTATTCCCATGATAACCGTCCATCGAATATTCATGGAGGAAGGTGCTAAACCAGTTGCAAAATTCAATAGACGGCTGAAGCCCGAAATGAAGAAAGTGGTAAGAAAAGAAATAGTACACCTACTGGATGCAGGTATAATCTATCCTGTAAAAGAAAGTGAATGGATAAGTCATGTTCATTGTGTTCCTAAGAAGGGCAGTTTTACTGTTGTTCCTAATGAAAACAATGAATTGATACCTACTAGAACTATTGTTGGGCATAGGATGTCTATAGATTTCAGAAAATTGAATAAAGAAACTAGGAAAGATCACTATACCGTTCATAGATCAAACTTTAGAGAGGTTGGCAAACCACACACATTTTTGCTACTTGGACGGATACTCTAGTTTTTCCCAAATAGTTATTCATCCTGATGACCAACTTAAAACAACTTTCACTAGTCCTTATGGTCTACATTCTTACCGACACATGCCTTTTGGTTTATGTAATGCTCCATCTACTTTCCAAATATGCATGACTGCTATTTTTGCGTAATTTATAGAACTGATAATGGAAGTATTTATGGATGACTTTTCTGTCTATGAAACTTCGTTTACTAGTTTCTTGGATAATCTCAAAAGAGTTTTGCAGCGTTGCGAAGAAACCAATCTTGTCCTAAACTGTGAGAAGTGTCATTTTATGGTCAAAGAAGGTATAGTCCTTGGACAAAAGGTATCAAGTAAGGGTATTGAAGTATACATAGTTAAGGCTGAAGCAATAGAGAGAATGCCACAACCAAGGGATATAAAAGGTATAAGAATTTTTCTTGGTCATGTGGGATTTTATAGAAGGTTCCTTAGGAATTTCTCTAGAATCTCTAAACCTTTGACTAACCTGTTGCAAAAGGGAGTGAGATTTAATTTTTATGATAAATTCCTAGTAGCCTTTGATAAACTTAAATATGCTTTATACCATGCTCCTATTATCAAACCACCTATCTGGGATATGAATTTTGATTTAATATGTGAAGATAGTGATGATGTTGTAGGAGTAACTCTAGGACAACACATAGGTCGCAGATTTAATATTATACATCATGCTAGTAGAACTCTCAATAGTGATCAAAAGAATTATCCTAAGGAAGAAAGAGAACTCTTTGCTGTATTTTTCTCTTGCGATAAATTTTGTTCTTATATAGTTGATGCAAAAGTAAGAGTCCACACAGATCGTGATGGCTTAAAGAAAATACTTGAGAGGAAAAATCATAAGCCAAGACTGATCCATTGGATCCTTTTACTTCAAGAATTTGAGTTGCAGATTATGTAGAGGCAAGAAATAAAAATGCTGGATGCAGTGTCCATATTTTTCCAACAAGACACCAGTCTTGTTGAGAGGAACTTTAGTCCTAGTGATTTTCATTTTCGAGAATTATTAGACGAACTAAGGTCAATTCCTCCCAAAGAGAAGAAGTCCTTGTGCTTGTAGGAGCTTGTCACTCCCAACTAAATAAACGGTAAGTGGAAGGTAAGTTTTTTTCCTCTAATAAGTGATTTGTCTTCACAGTTTTCACTTCTGAAATTTTTTCTATTGAATTCCTCTTATTTTTCTGAAGTTTTTTAGGGGTTTTAGTAACTATACGGGCGCAGCTATACGGCCGGAGAAAATCTCCCGCCGTATAGTTGGTCATTAAAGGTACTGTATCCCCTTCGTGAAATAATTTTTCAGCCTTGAAAATTATGCGACCAAACTATACGGCCGGAGGAAAAACCTCCCGACGTATAGTTGGTCGTTTAACCTTCTGGATCATTCGACCCTTTTTCCGTTTTTAATTCATCTAAAAAACTGTTTTGTCGGTTCCAAGTCGGTAATTAAATCAACCGGGACTCGAGATATTTGGAAATATCTGCCCAGAACCAACTATACGGTCGGAGATATACGAGCCGCCCTGTATAGTTGGTCGTTACGCGGCAGGACTTCTCCACATATGTAATTTCTTTCCCTGTTTCATTAAGATTCTTTTCTTGGGCATGAATTTGGTGTTTCTCGTGAGTTTTACCGACCTCTGATCCCTCTTATATACTCCCTCCGTTCCTTAATATAAGGTGTATAGTTTTTTTGCACGAATATTAGCGCATAGGCTAAAATGGAAAATTTTGATACTTCTGGACGTTAATACAGGTAGGTGATCGATGTGAGAATAGTGCAAAAATAGGGAAATCTCCGTATGTTATCTTTCCCAATCAAATTGACTCCTAAATTGTGTTAAAAAAATCCCACAATCCCATCATACACCTTATATTCTGGAATTTTTTACAGAAAATTATACACCTTATATCAAGGAACGGAGTGAGTACTACCATTGTGCCTCTCTCTCTAATCATAATCACTAGGAACCAATCTACCTCTTCTTCTTACATGAGGCGAGGGCCAAGAGGCCAAGGAGAGAAGTTCCTATGGAGGTTGGGAGCAATAGCAAGCAGGACAAGGATCACAAGGTCGACCCTATGGAGTTTCTCGACGCCGACCATGGACGCCGGAAGAGGGAGTTGAAATCTCTCGAGCTGAAGATCACATAGATGGATAAGTTGGCGCCAGGGACACCCAAGCATCTTCGGTTGCTGCGATTTTATCTTGATAAACTTGATGAAGATATCAAGCAGACCACCGAAGAAGGTTTTTCTATGAGTCTCATGGCGATACAAATCCTCCGAAGTAACAATGAGCTCATTAAAGAATAAGTGAAAGTGCTAGAGCGGAATAATCTTTTCTACAAGCTGCATATTAAAGAATTGGAGGCTGCCAATCGATCCCTTCGTCTCAGGCTAGCCCGAGAAGAGAAGATACCATGTGCCATGGCACCACAGTGATCTACAATAATCACGGTATCAAATAATCGCGAGGGATTATTTGATCCCGCTTGGCTTGATTCCAAGCTTGGGAGATCTTTAATACCTCTTATAATTTTACATTACTATTTTAGTTTTTCATTAGTTCTAGTTTAGAAATAAAGCTTGCATCATTAGAATTCCCTCTAGGAATAGTCGATCCCTTTTATGAAATTCCGAGTTTATTATAATATATGGATCATTATTGAGTTTGTGCTTGTCTTATTAGATATATGAATGGCTTGAGTATAATTTTACTTGCACTTGATGATAGCAATACGAGTCTTCTACGCCATTGGTATTAATGGAACATACAAAGATAATTTGGTCAATATGTTGTAAGTTCATGGTTTGATTTACAAAGGAAAAATTAGCTAATAAATTAGAATTGAAAAAGAAACTTTGAACAAAGGAAAATTAAAAGTGCTATCAAATTAGAGTGAGAACAAGATGAGGTAGAATATTCAAGATATAAAGATGCTTCATATACAATTGGAATTTGGTAATTGAGATCATTGAACTTTGAATTCCTATGTTAAGTGGAATGTATGGCTAGCTCCTTTGCACAAAACTTAAACAAAAGTGTGAGCACATATATATCAAAATAAAGAACAAAAGAAAGAAGAAAAAGAGCGAGTGTGCCAAGAGCAAATAGGCATATAGCACTATATTGTATTAAGACAAATAAACATTTGAGATTTTGAATCCCAAGTGAAATGTTAATCCTAAACACTTGGGACTACCTTGCTAACTCATTCGGTCAAACTGAATACTTTTACATCATGTTGAGAGTGATCTTTTGTGAACTGTTAAATGCTAAGGTGTGGAAGCCTGCTAATATTATTCGGATGGTTCGAGTAAGGTACTGAAGGGAATATTCCCTGAGAGGCAATAATAAAGTGTTTATTATGTGTATTACAAGTATATGATAGATGTTTTTTTGCACGCTATAATTATATTAATACGAAACGTTAATACATGTGTGTTTAATAAACAAACAGAAAGTTCCTAGTTATGCCTCTCTCATAAACTAGCTCGTTGATTAACAAGATGATCACAGTTTCCTGATCATAGACATTGGATGTTGTTAATAACGAGATCACAACATTAGTGTAATGATGTGATGAACATTCATCCGAAGTATAGCATTACGATCAAAGTCATTGAGTTTATATTGCTATAAACAACTTACGAAGTGATCCTAATCCTTAGACCATGAGATCATGTCAATCACTAACACGGAAGAGTTTCTTGATGACATCAAACGTCACACCGTAACTGGGTGATTATAAAGATGGCTTCAAAACTACTAAAGTGTTATGTTGAGGCTCATGGATAAAGAGTGGAATTTGTTCATCCCAATGACGGATAGATATACTCTGGTCCCTCTCGGTGATATCACATTGGTTAGCTTGCAAGCAAGTGATTTGATCACTAGAATGTTATATCACGGGAACAAGAAAAGAGTGCATGTCGGTAAAGAGATCAAACTAGGTATGGAGATACCGATGATCGAATCTCGGACATGTAATATAACGTGAAACAAAGGGATTAAGATACTAGCGTAAAAGGTTCCGATGATCACAGGAAAGTCATCGTTGAATGTGTGGGAGTCAGTATGGATCTCCAGGTCCCGCTTCTGATTATTGATCGGAGAAGGGTCTCGATCATGTCCGCATTATTCGCGAACCGTAGGGTGACACACTTAAGGGACACTGACATCCAATTGGAGCAAAAGTTTCATGCCGGAAAGAATAACAGGCACAGGAATTTGTTTCACTAGATATCGAAACAGGTTTTCGGGTGAAATTGCAGAATGTGTTTTTGCATGTGAAATGGAATTCTAACAAGGGGTTATATGTGAATGTTTTTCATTAAAGTAATTGAAAAAATTCTGAATAAATAAAAAGAGTTTTATTTAATGAGAGTTTGCATTCAATTTGGTGGAAATTTAATAGCAATTTTGAGTGGGATTTTGAGTGGAAGGAATTTAAAGGAATTTTGTGAGTGGAGTGTCCACCCACATGAATGGGGGGAGGGCAAGGGGGCAGCCCCATGCGCCGGCCACCCCTTGCGGTTCCCCCCTTCTCCTATAAAAGGCACCCCTCTCCCTCTCTCTCACTCACACCTCCTCGTGAAGGATCTCTCCCCCTCTAGAATTTATCCCCCATGGTCTCGGACTAGCGAGATACATGTTCCTGGTGGCTATTCGGCAAGAAAGAGTTGTGCTTCTGCTGCATCGCTGGAGCGAGGAGGTTTAGGTTGCTCGGTTTCTTGTACGTGTGTGCGAGCATGGATGCGTTACTGCTTTGCGGCGCTAGGACTTCCTCTCGATCTTGAGATCGGCAAGAGATCGTCTACATCAACCACGAGTTCAACTTGTTAAGTTTTGTCGGTCTTCAAGTGTAACATCCCTAAAATAATGTTTTAAAATATTGCATATCATCCATGCATGCATAATCATTTAGGGATCAATTTCAAAGTCATTTCAAAGAAAACAGAAGCATTGAGTGCTTATTATTTTATGTAGTCAAGCATTGATCCAATGCTACTCTCTAGTGAGAGAATATTTGTTTTAAACCAATGTTGTGTGTTCATAGGATTGTTTGATGAATTCTAAAGCTCGGGCAAACATTTCCAAAACAAAATATGGTTTTAAAACCATTTCCATATCTTTATTAAATCTTGTGCTAAGGCACTGTTTATTTTAAAATTTCAAAGGAACCAAGCAAGTCTAGTGAGACAACATGGTTTTGTACTCAAAAATGTGCAGGTTTCATTTTATAAAAAAACCTGAACAGGTTTGAAATCAAACTTGAAAACATTTGAATTTGATTCCTGGAAAATCAAACAGAAATGGAAAAGAGAAAAGAATTAGAAAAGGGCCAGCACTGCTAATCTAGCCCAGAACTAGATCCAGCCCAAAAGCCCACCCGGGCCATTCCCCCTCTGCTTTTTCTCTCACCCGCACCGAACCAACCCACCCAGTCACTGACTAGTGGCCCCTCTCCACGTCACCTTCTTCTTCCCCAAAATCACGCGCGCAGTCACTGCTCGCCGTTACCTCGCCGCAGTTAAGCCCCGCTTAAATCCCATTGATGCAGGGAGTAATCATCGCCCCCACTCCGTCTATTTAGTCCCCTTTCCTCTCTGCATCTTTCCCCTCACTCAACGCCTCTTCTCCGCCACCAGGCTGCCCATAATCCCACTTGCACCGCCGCGGTACCGAGCGTATCCGGCGTGCGATTCCGGTAAGCATCGACCGCCCCCCTGTCTCTGATTCATACGAGCATGATCAATGTATCCTTGCGCATCTTCTCATGCCCTTCTTTTGCTCTGTATCGTCCTAGAGTGTCGCCATCGTCCACCTCTGGAAGCAACCGAAGCTCAGCGCAACTCTGGCAGCACCCACTGGTAGTTCCCGACCGCCCCTTTCTCTCTAATGCATACTCACATGTTCACCTAACTTGTGCGCATCTAACGGCACCCCTGGTTTGTCTTAGCGCGCACCACAACCTTGCCCCCGACGACTCCAGAGCTTGCCCGACGACAGGCTTCACTCCGACGAGCAATAGCAGCCGAGTCCGAGCGCCCCTGTCTCTCCCTCGACCACCTTGAGCTTCACTGCAGTCCAACGAACACGGTAAGCATCTCCACTCCTCCCCGCGCGATCTAAATCGCCGGCAACCTCTCTCACAGAGCCGCGCCGCCGCTGGTGCCGCCCGTCTATGGTCGTTTGATCAGTAGCTGTAGGATCTAGATCTAGAGATTAGAATTAGATCTGTAGCGAAGCGGTATGTGTTGATCTGAGCCATGCATGTTAAGTTAGATCTAACGGCCCACGAGTGTGATCTGGTGCGAAACGGTATCGGCCAATCAGACGCTGCCGCGTGGCTAGTTCTTTGTTTTAAAATTTTGAATTAGATCTATTAGTGATTCAAACTTGTAAAATTCATAACTTTTGATCCACACGTTCAAATTTTGTAAATTTTATATCATTGGAATCAGGAGAAAGAATTATATCTGTTTATGCAATGTGTTTAATGTTTTGCCTCTGTAAAAATGGTTATTTTTTCAGAGACATTTGTAGGCTTAATTTGAGTATGGAAATTATTTGAAAAATGTTTTAAAGATAAAAGAAAGTTTATTTTGAGTATCTTGGTCTTGTTTATGTTTCAGTACTGTATACTTGCCTTGTTTGGTGTAGAAAAATCATCTCATGGCATTTGCATACGTTCATATATTTTTGTTTGTATACTTTGTTATGTGATTTTGGTGCCATTATTTTATGTGTAGATTTTGGTGCTAATAGTGATTGTGGTTGTGAAGATTGTTGCTACTCCCCAAACTACCAAGGCAAGTGGTGCTTCATGTTTTTATCCCTATATTTTTACCTATGCATTAGAAATATTTTGTATAGGACTTGCATGAATATTTTGCTAAGTATCTATATGCTATGCTTGGGAAATCCTAGTAGTTATAGAATTGTTAGAATTTCCTCTAAGTTAAGATTCTTACTATTGCCGTGCTTAGCCTAGCTAGTAGCAACCAAGGGTGGATTATATATTCATGCTATGTGAAATATTTCTAAGTCATTGACTTGTGTTTTTGCTAATAAAACAACTAAGTGAATGAAACACCTGGGTGGAATGGAAAGAATGGTTTGTGTTGAGTGGTTACACAAGGCCCATTTATATGGTTTACCTTGTGTATCTCACTTGTGGAAAGACACCCAGGAACAAAGGGATTTGAGATGCCAAATGTTAAGAAGCTTCTAGTGCAGCCACATGGCATTATGGGCTATGCCTGGATCACATAGGTTGCAATAACTTAGCCATTTGGAAAGTTGGTGGTAGTGGGATGATAGGTTGGAGCGCGTCCATTTGGTCTAAGGGAAGGCTTCTGAAAGGTCATGTCTTGGTGAAAATCAAGTCTTGTGGGGAAAGTGCACAACCTCTGCAGATGGAAAAATCTAAGTACTTAGCCATGTCCCTGGTATTGGACAACTTGAGCATCAAGACATGGAAGCTATCAAGAATCTCCTCATCCCAATTTTCTAAGTTAAAACTTGTGGTTGAACAAGGGTGAAGGTTCACCAATTTCTATTGGTGGATCCTTGGGAAAGTTTTGTCAAAGAAAAACTTAGTGTTTTCAACTGATAGGAAAAACCTATTTTGAGCAAAGAAAGCCTAAGCTACACTTAGCCAAATTCATGTAGTATCTAGATGCTAATATTCAACTAAGGTATCACTTGCCAATACTATTCCAATGTATTGACCCACTGTGGCTGTAACTTGTGATGTTGCAGGTTATTCTGATGATGATTAGGGGTTATGAGTCTACACTCAACCTGATTGCCTGTGGCACATGAATATGAAGACTTATTTATATTGTTATGGTTAAACTCTTGTATTAGGCCTATGGTCATGGAGTTGTAAAAGACTATGTTTGTCTCTGGAATTATATGTAATAATGACCTTTGTTTCTATGTACTTCATCTTAAACTATGGATGCTAGCATTGATCCAGGGACTAGCATTGCAATCACAGGGATCCTTACCTTTATAAGGGAGGGATCTTACATCAAGGGTATATTTTCTATGGATATACATCCGCCCGTTGTTTGTATCTAGTAGATAGATCTTGGTACTTAGTTCCCATCATAGGAATTTTTTGTTTTCTATGCTGCGAACCCTTCAGTGGTATCAGAGCCGGATCTATGCGTAGATGATTTACACGGGTAGTACACATATGAGTATGTGGGCGATGATGATCATGTTGTTGCTTCTTAGTTGTAATTTTGGATATTGGTGGCATAGTGGGATGAAGCGGCCCGGACAAACTTTACATGTCCTCGCACATGAGACATGTTCCACGCTTGACATGCAACTAGTTTGCATAAGTGGCTAGCGGGTGTCTCTCTCCTACTATAGTCAATATCTATTTTTCAACGAGTTGTCAACAATTTGGTTATCCTCGTTGTGGTTCATGTTCGTAGGTAAGAACAGTTCTATCTTCAAAATCCCTAAGCCACGTAAAACTTGCAATGGATAAATTAGAGGCGTCTAGTTTAGATTGTTGCTGGGCTAGTCTTATGATATGGTGTTGTTGTAAGTAGAAGTATGAGATGATACTCTTACAACACACATAACGTGTGAGTTCCATAGACCTTGGCCTTACACATAAAGGTATGATAGTGATCATACCACGATGCACATGATAGAGATCATATGCGGGAACCAGATCATTTCACTAATAAACATGTGATGTTTGATAGCATATTATATTGCTTGTTTAGCGCTTTATTAGCATAGTAAGATGATACCTCATTTAAATATCAAGATAAGAATGTGTTCTTCCTTTAGTATGCATCGATTATGTTTTCGTCGCTCCAAGGCATCACGTGATGATCGGGTGTTCTTGGATCCACAACCATATTTCGGGTGTAAGATAGTTACACACGCGAATACTAAGGTTCTAACTTGACGAGCCTAGCATGTACATACATGGCCTCGGAACACAGACCGAAAGGTTAAGCATGAGTCATATAGTAGATATGATGCCCATTTGATGCTCGCCTTTGAAGCTACACCGACTCACGTGGTGATCGAACTTGGTGTAGTGGATTTGGTTCATGTAATCACCAAAAAGGCACGAGGGATGTCGTTTTGGAGTGGGAGTTCATTCGTAATGTGGATTATTTGAACTCAATCTACCATAAACTTAGTCTAAACTTTACAAATTCTATTGTAGATGGCACCACCTGCTTTTAATTTCAATGTGTTCATGGAGAAAGAGAAACTTGCAACGAACGGTAGCAACTTTACCGAATGGGCCATGAATTTGAGGGTTCTCCTCTCTGCTGCACAAAAGCAATATGTGCTAGAA
This sequence comes from Avena sativa, assembly GCA_916181665.1. Taxonomy (NCBI): domain Eukaryota; kingdom Viridiplantae; phylum Streptophyta; class Magnoliopsida; order Poales; family Poaceae; genus Avena; species Avena sativa. Next base: position 328,291,257 of record OV702295.1, on the reverse strand, counting down.
GCGCCGGTAGGCCCCCCACCTTTTGAGGATGCCCCTGATGAGGAGAAGAATGTCTATCAGACTCATCAGGAGGACCACAACTTAGTTCATTGCGGCATATTGTATGGGCTAGAGCCGGAACTTCGAAAGCATTTTGAAAACGGCAATGCATTTGATACAATGGGGTGAGTTGAAAATGATTTTCGACACACATGCTGCTGTAGAGAACTATAATGCTTCAGAAAATTTCTTTAGCTGCATGATGGAAGAGCACATCTCCGTTAGTGATCATGTACTCAAGATGTCGGGTTACGCCGATAAGCTTGTGTCCTTGGGAATATCGATTCCCATTGACTTAGGCATCCATCGTGTTCTGCAGTCTCTGCCACCTAGCTATAAAAGCTTCGTGATGAACTATAATATGCAAGACATGAAGAAGTCTCTCCCCGAGCTTCTGTCAATGCTTAAAACTGCAGAAGTGGAGATCAAAAAGGAACATCAAGTGTTGATGATCAATAAGAACACTGGTTTCAAGAAAGACAAGAAGGGAAAACGAAAGGGAAGTAAGAGCAGCAAGCCGGTTGCCGTGCCTGAAAAGAAACCCCGAGTTGGCCCTAAGTCTGATACCGAGTGCTACTATTGTAAGGGGACTGGCCACTGGAAGCGCAACTGCCCCAAGTATTTGGCAGACAAGAAGGCCGGCAAGGCAAACAAAGGTATATATGATATACATGTTATTGATGTGTACTTGACTAGTGCTCGCAGTAGCACCTGGGTATTTGATACCGGTTCAGTTGCTAATATTTGTAACTCGAATCAGGGGCTGCGAAACAAGCGACCGCTAGCAAGGGGTGAGGTCAAGATGCGTGTCGGCAATGGATCAAGCATTGATGTGATCGTCGTAGGAACGCTACCTCTCCACTTGCCATCAGGATGAACATTATCTGGTGCCAGCACTGAGGATGAACATTGTATCTGGATCGTGTTTGATGCGAAGTGGTTATTCATTTAAATCCGAGAACAATGGTTGTTCTATTTATATGAATGAAATCTTTTATGGTCATGCACCGATGATGAATGGTTTATTTCTATTGAATCTCGATAATAATGTTACACATATTCATAATGTTGATGCTAAAAGGATTAAACTTAATGATGATATATTTGCATATATGTGGCACTACCGTCTAGGTCATATTGGCATTAAACGCATGAAGAAGCTCCATTCGGATGGTATTTTGGAATCACTTGATTTTGAATCATTTGATACATGTGAGCCATGCCTTATGGGAAAGATGACTAGAACGTCGTTTTTCGGTTCAATGGAACGGGCGACAGATTTATTGGAAATCATACATTCTGATGTATGTGGTCCAATGAGTGTGTCTGCGCGAGTTGGATATCGTTATTTTGTTACTTCATGGATGATTTGAGTAGATACGGTTATATCTACTTGATGAAACACAAGTCTGAAACCTTTGAAAAGTTTAAGGAATTTCAGAATGAAGTGGAAAATCATTGTAATAGAAAGATCAAATTTCTATGGTCCAACCATGGAAGTGAGTATCTAAGTTACGAGTTTAGCACTCACATGAAAGAGTGTGGAATTGTTTCACAACTCACACCTGCCGGAACACCACAGCGAAATGGTGTGTCGGAACGTCGTAATCGTACTTTATTGTATATGGTTCGATCTATGATGTCTCTGATGGACTTGCTGTTGTCATTTTGGGGTTATGCACTAGAAACTGCTACATTCACTTTAAATCGGGCACCATCTAAATCCGTTGAAAAGACACCGTATGAATTATGGTTTGGAAACAAACCTAAGCTGTCATTTCTTAAAGTTTGGGGATGCAATGTTTATGTGAAGAAACTTCAACCGGATAAACTCGAACCCAAAGCGGAAAAATTTGTCTTCATAGGATACCCTAAGGAAACTATTGGGTATTCCTTCTATCACAGATCCGAGGTCAAGGTTTTGTTGCCAAGAATGGATCCTTTCTAGAGAAAGAGTTTCTCAAGAAAGGTGTGAGTAGTCGGAAGGTAGAACTCGAAGAGGTTATTGAACCTTCTCTTCAAAGTATGGTGAGTAGTGCAGCGCCGGAAGTTGTTCCGGAGTTGGCTTCACCAGTTGAAGAGGGAACTAATGATAATGATCATGAAACTCCGAAAGAGAGTACTACCAAACCTCGCAGGTCTAGCAGGACGCGTGCAGCTCCCGAGCTATACGGAAATCCTGTCATGAATTTCATGGTTGATGAAAATGATGACCCTGCGATGTATGAAGAAGCGATGATGAGCCCGGATTCCAACAAATGGTTAGAAACCATGAAATCCGAGATGGAATCCATGTATGAAAATCACGTTTGGAACTTGGTGGACTTACCTCACGACCGAAAGGCCGTGGAGAATAAATGGATTTTCAAAAGGAAAACTGATGTTGATGGTAATGTGACCGTCTATAAAGCTCGACTTTTCGCAAAGGGGTTTCGACAAATTCAAGGAGTTGACTACGATGAGACATTCTCTCCTGTAGCGATGCTAAAATCAGTTAGGATTATGTTAGCAATTGCTGCATATTTCGATTATGAGATATGGCAGATGGATGTCAAAACCGCGTTTCTCCATGGTAATATTGAAGAAGAGTTGTATATGATACAACCAAAGGGTTTTGTCGATCCTAAGGATGCTAACAAGGTGTGCAAGCTTCAGCGATCCACCTATGGATTGAAGCAAGCATCACGAAGTTGGAATCTCCGCTTTGATGAGGTGATCAAAGAGTTTGGATTTGTCCAAACTTATGGAGAATCTTGTATTTACAAGAAAGTGAGTGGGAGCAATGTGGCATTTCTGATACTATATGTGGATGACATATTATTGATTGGAAAATGATATAGATCTTTTAAACATTTTTAAAAGTTATCTAAACAACAAATTTTCAATGAAGGACCTAGGTGAAGCGTCATACATATTAGGCATAAAGATCTATAGAGATATATCTAGGCGCCTAATAGGGCTATCGCAAAGTACATACCTTGATAAGATTTTAAAGAAGTTTAAAATGGACGAATATGTTGCTGCTTCGGAAGCGGCTCAGGAAGCAGTTTGGATGAAGGGGTTCATATCCGAACTAGGTGTGGTTGCAAACGCGTTGGACCCAATGGTCTATTGTGACAACAATGGTGCCATTGCCAATGCCAAAGAACAAAGGTCTCACAAGCATTCCAAGCATATTAAGCGTCGGTTTCACTCCATCCGCGAGAATATCAAGGATGGAGATATAAAGATTTCTAAAGTACATACGGATCTCAATGTAGCAGATCCGTTGACTAAAACTCTCCCTAGATAAAAACATGATCTACACTAGAACTCCATGGGTGTTAGATACATCACTATGTAACTAGATTATTGTCTCTAGTGCAAGTGGGAGACTGAAGGGAATATGCCTTGAGAGGCAATAATTAAGTGTTTATTATGTGTATTCCAAGTATATGATAGATGTTTATTTTGCATGCTATAATTGTATTAATACGGAAACTTTAATACATGTGTATTTAATAAACAAACAGAAAGTTCCTAGTTATGCCTCTCTCATAAACTAGCTCGTTGATTAACAAGATGATCATAGTTTCCTGATCATAGACATTGGATGTTGTTAATAATGAGATCACAAGATTAGTGTAATGATGTGATGGACATTCATCCGAAGTATAGCATTACGACCAAAGTCATTGAGTTTATATTGCTATAAACAACTTACGAAGTGATCCCAATCCTTAGTCCATGAGATCATGTCAATCACTAACACGAAAGAGTTTCTTGATGACATCAAACGTCACACCGTAACTGGGTGATTATAAAGATGGCTTCAAAACTACTAAAGTGTTATGTTTAGGATCATGGATCAAGAGTGGAATTTGTTCATCCCAATGACGGATAGATATACTCTGGTCCCTCTCGGTGATATCACATTGGTTAGCTTGCAAGCAAGTGATTTGATCACTAGAATGTTATATCACGGGAACAAGAAAAGAGTGCATGTCGGTAAAGAGATCAAACTAGGTATGGAGATACCGATGATCGAATCTCGGACTTGTAATATAACGTGAAACAAAGGGATTAAGATACTAGCGTAAAAGGTTCCGATGATCACAGGAAAGTCATCGTTGAATGTGTGGGAGTCAGTATGGATCTCCAGGTCCCGCTTCTGATTATTGATCGGAGAAGGGTCTCGATCATGTCCGCATTATTCGCGAACCGTAGGTTGACACACTTAAGGTACACTGACATCCAATTGGAGCAAAAGTTTCATGCCGGAAAGAATAACAAGCGCAGGAATTTATTTCACTAGATACCGAAACAAGTTTTCGGGTGAAATTGCAGAAAGTGTTTTTGCATGTGAAATGGAATTCTAGCAAGGGGTTATATGTGAATGTTTGTCATTAAAGTAATTGAAAAAATTCTGAATAAATAAAAAGAGTTTTATTTAATGAGAGTTTTCATTAAATTTGGTGGAAATTTAATAGCAATTTTGAGTGGGATTTTGAGTGGAGGGAATTTAAAGGAATTTTGTGAGTGGAGTGTCCACCCACATGAATGAGGGGAGGGCAAGGGGTCAGCCCCATGCGCCGTCCACCCCCTTGGGGTCCCCCCCCCCTTCTCCTATAAAAGGCACCCCTCTCCCTCTCTCTCTCTCACTCACACCTCCTCGTGAAGGATCTCTCTCCCCCTCTAGAATTTATCCCGCATGGTCTCGGACTAGCGAGATACATGTTCCCGGTGGCTATTCAGCAAGAAAGATTTTTGCTTCCGCTGCATCTCTGGAGCGAGGAGGCGGAGGTTGCCCGGTGTCTTGTACGTGTGTGCGAGCACGGATGCGCTGCTGCTTTGCGGCGCTAGGACTTCCTTTCGATCTTGAGATCGGCAAGAGATCGTCTAGATCAACCACGAGTTCAACTCGTTAAGCTTTGTCGGTCTTCAAGGGTATGTTTTCTATGGATATATATCCGCCCGTTGTTTGTATATAGTAGATAGATCTTAGTACTTAGTTCCCATCGTAGGAATTTTTTGTTTTTTATGATGCGAACCCTTCAGGTACAATTCATGAACTTATTCCTATGTATCATATATGATAAACACATGTTGTAACTGCCTCATTTATTTTATCGACTCAACTTCATGAATATGAGGATCATATCCATTAAGCTAAACTTGCTCGGGACGAGCAAGAGTCTAAGCTTGGGGAAGTTGATGAGTGCATATTTGCATCATGTTTTATATTATTATTTTGCATTGTAGTTGTAGGATCTTGGTATTTTACAACGTTCGCACGCATCTTTTAAGTCTATTTTCACCAGGATCGGGACAAATGATGGATACGATGAACACAATTCTTGGACTAGTTGTATTGGAGCGAAAAGGAGTAAAAACAATGTAAATCACTTATTTGGGAAATATCAATAACACCAGAATAAAACCCGAAGCGATTGGAGGACACAGAAGGTTTAACGACCAACTATACGGCGGGGATATTTTTTCAGCTATATAGTTCCCGTTGTATAGTGGGCGCCGACACCGTCTCCTCAAATAGTTTCATCCCATGCAACTGGATCGGGGAGATGACATACAGAACACCCAGAAATCACCGAAACCTCACCTCCGGAAGACATCTAGAGGGGGAACTCATCCACCGGGGATCCATCTTCGCCCTATGTAGATCCAGGAGGCTAAGGCATCGATATTCATCATCAACCGCTGCATCACCACCATCTCCATCCATCCCATCTACATCTTGTCTAGATCTTGTTGTAATTTATGTACTTCTTGTGGATTTATACAAGTATTATTCATCTACGATAGATTCCATTATTTTTCCATGATGTTGGTTGCCTCCATGTGTGAGTAGATCATTAGTTCTTGGGAGATGGAGAAACCCTAGCATGAGACTGAAATAAGATAAAGTTTATGATGATATTCATCACTGTGACCATGTGTTAGATTGTCTTCATCTTGATGTTGGGAGAAGTCGACCTCTCAATATTTTCCTCTTATGGGGACTTGATGGAGGGAACTACTTATTGGCATACGGAGGTGTGTTAGCACTTACAGTCACTATAAAGTTGTTGGCACTCCTTACGTATCAACTTGGGAACCGAGGAAACTCACGGAACACTATCCATGCCATGGGATACGTCCTACGGGATCAAGTCCCTTAATAGCGCAGTAATTCAATTCATGTTGATTGTTGTCTGATGTGGTTATGAGGATGATGTGGGCAGTGGTTGCTGCCTATTTGTCCAAATACGGAGTTCCTCCCACACATACATGGTTGAGAATGTTCATGATAATAATCTTTACTTTAGACCTTTTATAAATGCTAGAGGTGTATCCAATACTCCCTAGGAACGCTTTTTCCCATTGCAGTTTCAAATCTCTTTTACACATGTGATACTTTTTTTTGTATTCAGTTTACTTTACTTTACTTATTGTTCTCTTATACCAAAAACCCAAAAACACATTTTTCACACAACACTTGCATTTTATCTTGTTACTTAGAACTTTATTTCAGCATTTATATTTTAGTATTTAATTTAAGAGTTATTAGAGTTCAGACTCCTGCTCCCTTTGGGATCGATATCTTTATTTCAAAACTAGCTAGAACTAATTTGTGCACTTGCAGTCATCAATTGTAGACATGCATCTGGACCTCCCCTTAGATCGTAGTCGCTGGTTCCGCAACCCCTGTTTCGAGTTACATATATTATTAACCGAACCGGTATCAAATACCTAGGTGCTACTGCGAGTACTAGTCAAGTACACATAAATAACATGTCTATCCTTTTGTTTGGGTTTTCTTCTCAGGCAGGGCAACAGATTTGCCGCCCTTCTTGAATTTACCCTTTTGTTTGCCCTTCTTGTCCTTTTCGAAACCAGTGGTATTATTGATCATCAACACTTGATGTTCTTTCTTGATCCCCACTTCAGCAGTTTTAAGCATAGACAGAAGCTCGAGGAGAGTCTTCTTCATGCCATGCATGTTATAGTTCATCACGAAGCTCTTATAGCTTGGTGGAAGAGTGTGGAGAACATGATGTATGCCTAAGTTAATGTGAATCGTTATTCCCAAGGAAACAAGCTTATCGGCCTACCCAGACATTTTGAGTACGTGCTCACTAACAGAGATGTTCTCCTCCATTATGCAGCTAAAGAATTTTTCAGAAGCATCATAACTCTCCACAATAGCATAGGTATCAAAAACCATTTCAATTCACCCATCGTATCTAAAGCATTGCCATTCTCTAAATGCTTTCGGAGTTCTAGCTCTAGCCCATACAATATGTCACAATGAACCATATTGGGGTCCTCCTAATGACTCAAGTAAACATTTTTTACTTCGTCGGGAGCATCATCAAGTCGTGGCGGGCCTAGCGGCGCTTCTAACACATATTTCTTTTGCACGGCAGTGAGGAGAATCCTCAAATTCATGGCCTAGTTGGTAAAGTTTCTACCATTTGTCGCAAGTTTCTCTTTCTCCATGAACACATTGAAATTAAAAGAAGGTGGTGCTATCTACAATAGAATTTGTAAAGTTTATTTAGACTAAGTTTATGATAGATTTGAGTTCAACTAATCCAAATTATAAATGAACTCCCACTAAAAAACAACACCCCTCGTGTCTTTTTAGTGATTACATGAACCAAATCCGCTACAACAAGACGGATCATCACATGAGTTGTTGTAGTTTTAAAGGCAACCATCACGATGATCATCATATCAACCATATAACTCATGCTTTACCTTTCGGTTCGTGTTCTTAGGTCATGTATTTACATGCTACGCTCGCCAAGTAAGAACCTTAGTATTCGCGTGTGTAAAACTGTCTTACACCTGTTGTATGTGAACATTGAGTCTATCACACCCGATCATCACGTGGTATCTCAAAACGATGAACTTTTCAATGGTGCATACTAAAGAAGAACACATTCTTATCTTGATATTTGAATGTGGGATCATCTTATAATGCTACTAAAGCGCGAAACAAGCAATATAAGATGCATACAAACATCATATGCTAAAAGTGATATGATATGGTTCTTGCACTTTGATCATTATCTTGTGCATCTTGGTATGATCTTTATCATTCCTATATGTGTAAGGACAAGGTCTATGTAACTTACACTTTGGCATATTATAATTTCCAATAGTATCAATCCATACTAGAAATTATAATACTACCATATCATAGTACTTGCCCGGCAAAAACCAAAAACTAGACGACTCTAATTTATCTTTTGCATGTTTTACGTGGCTGAGGGCTTTCGAATATTAAACCATTCTTACCTACGAACATGGAACCACAACAATGATAATCAAATTATTGGCAACTCATTGCAGATTAGATATTGACTATAGTAGGAGAGACAGACACCCGCAAGCCATTTATGCAAAACTAGTTGCATGTCAAGCGTGAAACAGGTCTCATGTGAGAGCACATGTAAAGTTTGTCCGGGCCGCTTCATCCTACTATGCCACCAATATCCAAACTATACATAAGAAGCAATAACGTGACCATCAGCGCCCACATAACCATATGTGTACATAGATCCGGCTCTGATACCACTGTTGGGTTTGCCACATAGAAAATAAAAAATTTCCTATGATGGGAACTGTATACGCCACGATCTATCTATATAGATACAATAAACGGGTGGATATACATCCAGAACAATACCCTTCAATACCGACAAAGCTTTACGAGTATGGACTCATTCATGATGTAGTCGATCTCTTGCCGATCTCAAGATCGTGTGGAAGTCCGGCAGCACCGCAAATCATCGGATCATCCGTGATCGCACACACATTCGGGACCCTGACAACCTCCGTGATCTCGCTCCAGCAGTGCAGTGGAAGTAGCAAATTCTCGCTCCAGAAAAATCCACCAAGAATATGTATCTCGCTAAGCCGAGACCATGGGGGAATAGTACTAAAGGGGAGAGAGATCCTTCACGAGGAGGTGTGAGTGAGAGGGAGGGAGAGGGAGACCTTTTATAGGGGGAGGGGCAGCCCCTCCCATGGCTGGCGGCCAAGGTGGTTCCCCCACCTCTTCCCTCATTCATATGAGTGGAGCTCTCACTCAAAAATTTGACTCTCCATTTCCTCCACTCAAAATCCCACCCAAATCCCATTAATTTTTCACCAAATTTAATGTAATCTCTCATTAAAAAACTCCTTTTATTTATTTATTCATAATTTTGTCAATTACATTAATTAACAAACATTCACATAAAACCCCTTGCTACTTTTCAATTTCACATGCAGAACCAATTTCAGCAATTTCACCCGAAACAATTCCAGTGTCCATTGAAATAATTCCAGTGCTTTGATATTCTTTTTCTGGAAACTCATTTGCTCCAAAAGGTGTCGATATCCCTTAAGTGTGTCACCCTATGGTTCACGAATAATGCAGACATGATCGAGACCCCTCTTCGATCAATAATCAGCAACGGGACCTAGAGATCTGTACTGACTCCTACACATTCAACGATGACTTCTTGTGATCATGAGAACCTTAACATTGCAACTAAATCCTTTTTTCTCGTGATGTTTTACATGTCCGAGATTCGATCATCGGTATCCCCATACCTAGTTTGATCTCGTTACCGACATGTACTCTTTTCTCGTTCCCGTGATATAACATTCGAGTGATCTCCATCACTTGCTTGTATGCTATATCAATGTGATATCACCGAGAGGGCCCAGAGTATATCTTTTCGTCATTTGGATGGACAAATTCCACTCTTGATCCATGAGCCTCTATATAACACTATCGGAGTATCTGAACCCACCTTTATAGTCACGCTGTTACGGTGTGACGTTTGATGTTATCAAGTTACTCTTCCTGTGTTAGTGATTAACATGATCTCATGGTCTAAGGACTAAAGTTACTTGTAATAATGTTATAGCAATTTAAACATAATGACTTTGATCATATTACCATACTTTTGATGAATGTTCATCACACCATTCCACCAATTTGTGACCTCGTTATTAACAACATCCAATATCCACGATCAGAAAACCTTGATCATCTTGTTAATCAACGAGCTAGTTTATATGAGAGGCATAACTAGGAATACTTTATTTGTTTATTAAACACACATGTATTAATGTTTCCTTTTAATATAATTATAACATGTAAAATAAACATCTATCATATACTTGGAATACGATAATAACAACTTTATTATTGCCTCTCGGGCATATTCCCTTCATATTAATCTCGTCTTTTTGCTCGGTCGTCCATCTATTTCGACGAGCTCTATCACGTTCACGCCTTACTTGATTTCTATCTTGTGAAATATTTGTATTTTGTTTTCTTTGCTCTGCCATTTTCTGCTAGCACAACCCTATAAATGAAAGTTAAACATCAATAATTCAGAAAAGCATATGCAATATTGAACTTATAGGTAGCAGCCATCAAATAATTTTATGTAGCAGAAAAATTCATTATAATGTACTGGTTAAATGAAGAAAATAATAGAATGGACGACATTTGAATAGAATGGACGACATTTGAATAGAATAGACGAAAAGAAACAATCACTGACGGCTGCTGGTGCTACTGTTGTGTTCTACAGGTCAGAGAGTAGTATTTATTTGCACTGTGCATTTTTTCCAACTTAATTTCATGAACTGACATCGTTGTGTTTGTTTAGCAAAGAAAATTAAGTTTAGAGCAGAACAAACTAACGAACAAACGGGCCATAGCAGTGGCGGGCTGAGTTCCGGCGAAGTTGACAGAACATGGAGAGCGAAATAAAGTTTCGACCTGACCGTGCAATGCAGTTGATGATACGCTTTGGCCCGTTGTGAAAATTGGACAGAGTTTACTATTGAGTTTGGTTTCCTTTATAATGTGTGTGTTGTAGCGGAGTTCCAGTCGAAAGTCGTACCTGATACGAGTTTGTGTGACCGCACATGATCTTGTTTTGAGGAGACCGCACCTGGTCCTATTTTGAGGAGGTCATGTGTTGTAACAGAGTTCAAGTCGGAAGTCATACCTGATACGTTTGCGTGACCGCACCTGATCTTGTTTTGGGGAGACCGCGGGAGACCGCACCAGATACGCATGGTTAAAACCGCACCTGATCTTGTTTTGAGGATACCGTAGCTGATACGCAGGGTAAAACCGGAAATTAAAAATAACGTACCATCAAGACCATAAGCTTTTTAATACTCCATACGATCCATATTACTTGTCGCTAAAATGGATGTATCTAGCACTAAAACATGTCTAGATACATCCACTTTAGCGACAAGTAATATGGATCGGAGGGAGTAGTAAATATTACGGATGCATGCACGAATCTCAAGGTAAGACTAAATTGAACAACTAAAACACTCCCTCTATTCCAAAATATAAGACGTCTAAGATTTAGTCAAAATCAACATTTTTTAAGTTTGACCAAGATTATATATAAAATTATAAATATTTACAATACTAAATTAATATCAATAGATTTATTATTAAGTATATTTTCCTAATATATCAATTCTATAATGTAGATGTATATATTTTTTTTAAAATATTTGGTTAAAGATTTGACTTTTGACACGTTCTTATGCGCCTTATATTTTGAGACGGAGGAAGTAACATATTACCTAGCTAGGCCCACAAGAGAACAATTAAAATAATAAATAATATATATATATATATATATATATATATATATATATATATATATATATATATATATATATATATATACGTAGGTATGTATCAGGTATGTTATGTAGCTCAGTTTGTAGTATATATTCAGTATGCATATCAGTTTGCACTATATTTTCAGCATGTAGCTTAGTTTACAGTATATAGTCAGTATGTCGCTTAGTTTGCATTGCGTATCTACTTCAGCTGGACCAATATTCAATTTTCAGTATATACAAGGACGATATAGCTCAGTTTGCACTATGTACCTTCGTCGCTATTACCATTGGAAGTATCAGATCACCGGTCCTTATTAATTAGTCCCACTTTCATCATGTTGTCATCTCTGCTTACACATTTATCCTTGGCCTCTTCCTCTTCATCCAATCCATGTCCATACTAAAACAAAGGACATCCACGTTCTTTCTCAGGATCATGTAGTGCTTCATGGTGCAAGTGAAATTTAAGGGTAAATTTGTTATGGAAGAAGTTCAATAATTTCAACAAGGAAAGTATACACACCTCAGATCCAATATTATTCTCTATCTCCATAATTGGTGTTTTCACAGAGAATGTATGTATTAGGAACATGTGTGCAAAATTCATTTCCTTTCTTTTATTATTGTTCTCTTATGTGTGTTCCAATCTTCGTTGTCCATATTCTGTTAGCTTTCAAACTTCTTCTAGCTATGAAGAAACCTTTTTTTCATCCACTTGCCATCTACTTACAAGTCTAAGTAACATAAGGGAAAGTAATGTGGATCACGCACCATGCACAAAATACATAAGGAGGGACTATGCACAAGGAGAAACAATGGGATCATATCAACGTACGCCTAGGAGACTTGCCCTTGAGCTCAGCAACACCAGTGAAGTACGGCGCTGAAGAAGTGAAGCAGGGACGGGATTTAAGTTGCCGTAGCATCGAGGCGGGGAGGAGGGTCATGGAGGGGTGTGATGTCCTAGCGAACCACGGACACACAAATCACCAATACAATTGGATTTCAGAAGAGAATTGAGGCGGGGACGAGCAGGAGATTGGGAGGACGAAGGGGAATTGGGGATCCATATTAATTTCTATTTTCTCGATATCGTTTCTCGTCCACACAGGTCGTTTATATATTACATGGGCTCTGCCCCTCTTCTGGCCACATGGCCCAACACTAGCTCAACCCATACATTTGAACTAATGACTTGGCGCCTACGTTTCCTTCTCTGGACCGCGTCGTCATTGCCCATCCACGGTAATGACAGGCGCCTCCCCTCGTGACACAGTGTGTCCCCATGTTGGCGCATTAGGAAACAATGACTTGATGGCATCATAATCTTCCCAAGTCACTTCAGCGGCAGAATGCGACGACCATTTAATGAGCACATGCACATGAGCTGACGCACCATGCTTCACCATCTTCCTATCCAAGCCTGCTTCTGTGACAGTATCCGTAGCAGATAGATCCACTGTAGTTGGAAAAGTGGAGAATACTGGTGTATGGTCTGGAATATGTTCTTTCAACTGAGAACTATGAAAGACGAGGTGAATCAAGGCACTGCCAAGTAAATTCAGCTTGTAAGCCACACTGCTAACTTTAGCCAGAGTCTCAGATGGCCCATAGAATTTGTAAGCCAGTTTACGACAGGGCCTGTTAACCACTGATGTTTGTGCATATGGTTGTAGCTTCAAATATACCGAATCCCCCACCACAAATGATCCGGCAGATCTATTGTTGTCTGCATACTATTTGACTTTGGCCTAAGCACGCAATAGATGAGATTTCAGCAGAGCAGAGTGACTATTATGATCATGTATCCGCTGTTGGACATCCACATTATCAGACTCCAGATGATGTGCAAACATGCCATAGTGAGGATCATAACCATATAAAGCCTTGTAGGGAGAGCACCCCAAAGCAGTATGGAAGTTAGTATTATACCAAAATTCTACCAATGGTAACCAAGTATGCCATTTTGCTGGTGTATCATGAACAGGATAGCTCAGATACATTTCTAAGCACCAATTAACTCTTTATGATTGCCGGTCTGTTTGTGGATGGTAAGTTGTGATCATGTGTAACTTTGTATTCCAAAGTTTAAACAAGCCTTTCCAAAAGGAACTAGTGAAGATCGTATCTCTGAATATGGGTGGCTCCTGAGAATGATGATTGGATGTTGGAGGACCAGCACCTTCTTTCTCCAAATGAGGCTCACCTTCAAGTTGGGATGGTGAGAACTTTTATCTCCATTCCTGATGTGCATGTGGCTAAGCAGGGATTTTCCCAACAAGGCTTGGAGCTCTGGGAGAATTATTTTGCCCCCCCATATTCAGAAGGAATCTTCTTCAATGGGCTCTCTTAAGTGTGATATCCCTGTAAGTTGGTTTAACTTCATTACTCTCATGCTTGCTACTCCTGAGAAGTTTAATTGGGTCAAGGGATTTCTTACTTCTCCTTTATGGGAAATTATTAAAGAACCTATTGCTGAGGAAAGTTCAATTTCTTTCATCATTCCTAATGAGAGTTTTTCCCAGATGGCCCCTTCTTGCCTGGGTATTGAATCCAATAAATCTTCATGCTCTCCCTCTACCCCTGCCAGAAAGAGAAAGGGTAAGGAACCTCTTGTGGACTCTGAGGTGAGAAGAAGCCCTAGAATTGTTGAACTAAATGGGGGTTTTAAAAGTCACATAAATTGTCTAATTGTTGATTGTCTGGTTTGTAATGCTGCTCCTCCTTGTCTGAATTCCAAAGTGGTTAAAAATCTTGCTGCTTCATTCTGCAAGGTAAAGGATGGGGACCTGGAGAAGAGGTTGCTCAAGAAAGGGAAGGCCAATGAAGTGGCAGTTAAGGCTCCTACAAAAGGCAGCATTAAAGGAGGAGCCTCTTCCAGCTTGGGCATTGGTGGCAAGAAGAAACCTGGGGCTGCTGGTACCTGTGGACAGCAAGCCAAGAAGAAACCCTCTTCTTAAGTGTTTTAATGTATCAAACTAAGTCTTTTGCTGGAGTCTTGTTGACTCCCTGTCATGTGTTCTGTGATTGTGATATTGCAATGTGGTTGGTACTTGTTGTGGAATATGTCTGTGGTGCCTTGAATTGGATTGCCTTTTGCCTCTGTGATTGTTGTTTCCTCTCCTAGGTGATTACACTATTTATATCACCCCATATCTATACTTGCTCCTGGTTTCTTAATGAATAACAAAAGAATTTGGAAGATCTTGAATTGGAATATCAAGGGAATCAATTCTGAAAAGAAATGGATTGCTCTCAGAAACAAAATTGAGGAGTCTGGTTGTGACATTATCTGTCTCCAAGAAACTAAGCGTGAGGACTTTGATAGCTCCTACATTAAAAAATTCTGCCCCTCCAAATTTACCAATTTTGAATTTCTTCCCTCCAGAGGTGCATCTGGAGGTTTGATCACCATTTGGAATGGTTCCCTGTTCTCTGGACATCTTTCCTTTCTCAATGAGTTTTCTATCTCTATCACCTTGACATCTCTCTTGTCCAATGAATCCTGGATCCTCACCAACATTTATGGGCCATGTTTACCTGAAAAAAAGACTGAATTTTTAGATTGGTTTGGCAGCATTGATATGCCTGATGATTTGGACTGGCTCATTGTGGGAGATTTTAACTTCTGCAGACAGCCTTCAGATAGAAATAAATTGGGTGGAGATGTGAATGGTATGCTTCTCTTTAATGAAGCCATTAATAATTTGGGTCTCATAGAGTTACCACTTAAAGGTAGAAAGTTCACTTGGAGTAACATGCAGAAAGATCCCCTCTTGGAAAGGTTGGATTGGTTTTTTACTTCTGCTGCCTGGACTCAGAGTTTTCCCTCAACTTTTGTTGCTCCTCTAGCAAAGCCTACCTCTGATCATCTTCCTTGTGTCATTTCCATTGGCACAATGATTCCCAAAGCTCAGGTGTTCAGATTTGAAAATCATTGGTTGCATCATAAGGAGTTTAAAGCTATTGTTCAAAATGCCTGGAACATTCCTGTGGGTTTTATGGATTCTGCAAAAAAAATCAATGCTAAATTCAAAAATGTGAGAAGAGGGCTGAAGCTTTGGGCCAAACAGCTACCTTGCCTAAAGGCACAAATCTATAATGTTAATGCCACCATTGACTTTCTTGATATCATGGAGGAAATGAGAACTCTTACTATTCAAGAATGGAATCTTAGGGATATCCTGAAAAATCTTATTATTTCTCTATTACAAGATCAGAATACTTATTGGAAACAGAGGGGGAAAATTAAATGGGTTAAGCTGGGGGATGAAAACACAAAGTTCTTTCACTCCAGAGCTACCATAAGCTTTAGACATAATTACATTTCCATGCTCAAGGATGATTCTGATCTTGAGGTTTATGATCATGATGGCAAAGCAAATATCCTTTGGAATTCCTTTAAAAATAGAATGGGCTCTTCTGATAAGCCTGAAATGCATTTCAATCTTAATGACTTGGCTGGTGATTGCTTAAGCCAAGAAGAAAGGGATGCTTTGGAAAAGCCTTTCTCTGATGAGGAGATTGATGAGGTCATTACAAATCTGCCTAATGATAAATCCCCTGGCCCTGATGGTTTTAATAATGAATTCATGAAGCTTTGCTGGCCTATTATTAAGGATGATGTGAAACATCTACTTGTGGAGTTCTATGAAGGGTAAGCCTCTTTGGAAAGCATTAATTCTTCTTTTATCACCCTCATTCCAAAAATTGCTGCTCCTCTGACTCCTGCTGATTTTAGGCCTATTTCTTTGCTAAATAGTGTCTTTAAGATTATCACCAAGATTCTGGCTAATAGACTGCAAAAAGTCATACTTAAACTTGTTCACAAGAATCAATATGGTTTCCTCAAGCAAAGATCTATCCAAGACTGTTTAGGTTGGGCATTTGAATTTCTTGATCAATGCCACAAGTCAAAGGAGGAAATTTTAATTCTTAAGCTTGATTTTGAAAAGGCTTTTGACAGAATTGAGCATTCTGCAATCATCAATATCCTTAAAGCCAAAGGTTTTGGAGATAAATGGATTTCTTGGATTCAGATGATCTTTGGGTCAGCTTCTTCCTCTGTGCTTTTAAATGGTGTGCCTGGGAAAAAAATTACTGTAGAAGGGGTGTTAGGCAAGGAGATCCTTTATCTCCTTTATTGTTTGTTCTGGCTGCTGATCTCCTTCAAAGTATCCTCAATAAGGCAATGAACATGGGTCTTCTTTGTTTGCCCACTGAAGATGTGTTCTGTCCTTATTTCCCTGTGGTTCAGTATGCAGATGACACTTTAGTAATCCTCAAGGCTGATTCTGAGCAACTCTTGTGCCTTAAGGCAATTCTACATACTTTTGCTCTCTCCACTGGACTCAAAGTTAATTATTCTAAATCCAGCATGATGCCAATTAACATGGACTCTGAGAGGCTTGGACATTTTGCTAATACCCTTGCTTGCCTCACTGGTTCCTTGCCTTTTACCTATCTTGGTTTGCCTCTGAGCTTGAATAAACCTGCTGTGGAACATTTCCTGCCTATTGTTCAGAGAATTGAGAGAAGGTTGTGTGGAATAGCTGACTTTCTTAATTATGGGGGGAAACTGCAGTTAGTTAAATCTGTGTTGTCTTCCCTTCCCATATATTACATGAGTTGTTTTGATCTTCCTGTCACTATCAAGGAACAGTTGATTAAATATATGAGGCAATGTTTGTGGAGAAAGAAAACTTCTGATGTTCAAGATAGAGGTAATACTCTTGTAGCATGGAAGAAAGTTTGTAGACCCAAGAATCAGGGGGATTGGGAGTTCTAGACCTTAATGTTCAAAACTCTGCACTTCTTTTGAAGAATTTGGATAAGTTTTATAATCACAAGGATATTCCTTGGGTTCACCTTATATGGAATACTTACTACTGTAATGGTAAGCTCCCTGGAAGAAGTCTTGAGGGATCCTTTTGGTGGAAAGCTCATCTAAAATTGATTGACATTTTTAAAGGACTTGCAAAGTGCTTGGTTGGAAATGGGAAATCCACACTATTCTGGTCTGATATGTGAATGATAGCTGCCTTCAACATAAGCTTCCTCATCTCCTCTCCTATGCAAAAAATCCTCACATCTCTGTCAGTGAGTTCCTGCATACTGAAAATACTCAGGACCTTTTTTACCTTCCTCTGTCCCAACAAGCTTACCAGGAATATCAAAGTCTTGAGCAAATTCTCAATATTGGCAGGCAGGGGGAATCTGATATTTGGTCTTACATTTGGGGCAGTAATTTTTTGGTCAAAATAGCTTATTGCTCCTTAGCTGGTTGCCAACCGGTTCAGCCACATTTCTCTTGGTTATGGAAATCTTCTTGTCAGCAAAAGCACAAATTCTTATTCTGGCTCTTACTACTTGATAGACTCAACACAAGAAACCTTCTGAAAAGGAAATGTTTTTCTCTGGCATCTTATGACTGTGTTTTCCATGGTTGCAACAGTGAAGAAACCAGCCTACATTTGTTTTGGGAATGCCCTTTTGCAAGAGCTTGCTGGGCTGAAATTTCACAGGTCAATGTGGCTGATCAAAATATCTTTGGAACTTTAGCCAGTATTAAAAAAGATCTTAATGTCCCTTTTGCAATGGAAATTCTTATACTTGGAACTTGGGGCATTTGGATTTGCAGAAATAATGAAATCTTCAATAATCAGCATGCATCGATTGAGAACTGGAAGGCTATTGTATCCCAGGAATTAAGATGGGTCCTTTATAGAATTAAGAAGAAGTATCATCAGGGCCTTAAAGATTGGATTGAAATTAATTTAGACAGGAGATAGCTGCTTAGAATGTTATCCCTCTTCTTTGAGGTGGATTGAGATTGTAAATATTCTTTTGTAACTCTCTATAATATATAAAAATTGCAGTGGGGTTTTTTGCCCTACTGTTTTACCCTCAAAAAAAACTATAGACTGGGGTGGACCATGCAATTTGACCACATTTGTAACAAATTCTTGAGCAACCATAGGAGTAGTAAAAGGATGTTTTAATGGTATGAAGTGAGAATACTTAGTAAGTAAAACGATGTCTTAGTGGTATGAAGTGAGAATACTTAGTAAATCTATCCACTACCACCAGAATAATAGCGTACCCATCTGACTTTGGAAGGGATTTAA
This sequence comes from Avena sativa, assembly GCA_916181665.1. Classification (NCBI taxonomy): domain Eukaryota; kingdom Viridiplantae; phylum Streptophyta; class Magnoliopsida; order Poales; family Poaceae; genus Avena; species Avena sativa. The sequence goes on along the minus strand of OV702295.1, from coordinate 328,272,442 downwards.
TGATCCATAGTAACATCTATCCAAGGGCCAGCATATATAGGTAGAGGAGCAAGTAAACCAGGAGACTTACAGTGCTCATGTTTTTCCATCTGACAAAATCCACAATATCTTGCTTCAAACCAGACCAAGAAAATAATTTTTAGATTCTTTGAAAAGTTGCCTGAATTCTATAGTGACCACCCATAGCACTATCATGGAAAGCAGATATAAGTTTTTTTAAGAGAAGCATTAGCAAATCCAAATCTCGCCCTGCAATTTGATGATACCATCCTGGAGAGAAAATCCTCAGAGTTGGGCCCAGATATACCCAATTTTTGTAGAAGTTTGTTTGTTCTTTCATCCACAACATAAGAATTAACCACTTCTTGCATCCACACTAGTTGGCTTTGTGACATAGTAGTAACAACAACAAATGGTCCACTCTAGACAAGGCATCACCATCAGAATTGTCACTTCCTTTTCTGTATTGGAACTGAAATTGAAGCCCCACTAACTTAGTCATGGACTTCTTTTGTAAGTCTGTAGTCAGCACTTGATCTCCTAAGTTACACAAACTTTGATGATCAGTATTGATCACAAATTGACCTCTCACTAAGTAATTTCTCCATTTATCCATAGACATCATCATAGCTAGAAATTCTTTTTCATAGATACTGAGCTTCTGGTTATTCACACCTAGGGCCTTGCTATAAAAATCAACAAGGTGGTAATCCTAAACTAGCACTGCTCCAATACCAGTATCACAAGCATCTGTCTCCACTACAAATTGTTTATCAAAATCATATAGCAAGAGAACAGAAGTTGAAGACATAGCTCTCTTCAAAGTATCAAAAGCTTACTGAGCAATATCATCCCATAGGAAATCCTTCTTTTTCAACAAGTTTGTTAAGGATTTAGCAATAATACCATAGTGCTTAACAAATTTTCTGTAATAACTAGTTAAGCCAAGGAATCCCCTCAATTCCTTGGCTTAAGAGTGTTCTTCTAACCCCTATTTGTATAGTTTCTTTCCAACCTCCTGTTGGAGTTACTTGTAACTGTTCTATGAACCTTTGTACAGTTCTTTGTTTTCAATTAAAGTTTGTGGGGCTCCCATGTAGTAAATCTTCAAAACAAATCCCCTCAATTCTGTGACATTAGTTGGATTAGGTCATTGCAACATTACTTTTGTTTTGTCTGGGTCCGTTGTAACTCCCTTGTCTGAAATCATATGCCCCAAATAATCCAATTCTGTTTTGGCAAAGCTACACTTACTGGTCTTAGCATACAGTTGATATTTCCTCAAGATAGACAGGACTGTGTGTAAATGTTGCAAGTGTTGTTCATAGCTTTGACTATAAACCAGAATATCATCCATGAAGATTAATAAAAAAATCCTAATATGCTCAGCAAAAAGGGAATTCATGAGGCATTGAAAAGTGGATGGTGCATTGGTGAGCCCAAAAGGCATCACCCTAAACTCAAATTGACCATGGTGAGTTTCAAAAGCCATTTTAAACTCATCTTGAGGTAACATTCAGATATGATGATGGCCAGCTCTCAGATCTAACTTGGAAAACTAGCAAGTACGAGCTAACTCATCAAGAAGTTCATCCACAATGGGAATAGGAAATTTTCTTTTGATATTAATGACATTAAGCTTCCCATAATCAACACAAAATCACCAAGAACCATCCTTCTTTTTAACTAGTAACACTAGTGAAGAAAAAGGGCTGAGACTAGGACAAATAATACCAGTTTGATCATTTGAGAAACCTGCTTCTCAATTTCATCCTTTTGTAGAGGAGAATATCTGTAAGGCCCAGAATTCATAGGAGTTTCTCTAGGGAGAAGATGAATTGCATGATCATAAACTCTAACAGGAGGTAGACTGTTAGGCTCAACAAAAACATCATCATATTGCTCCAATAGCACCTTCACTTCTGGTGTAATGTCCCTAGAAACAGAGCAAGACAGTGGTTCCACCAGAGCTATAGCCCATATCTCATTTTCCTTGTGCCAAGCTATCACTTGTTCCATAGACAACTCTTGTAGTGGACATTGTTCTTGAATAGTAATGTCTTGCAAAACAATATCAGTGCTACCATACTGAGACTGCACCTGTTTCTCTTTCCATTGACAAGTCATCTTATCCCACTGCTCCAGCCAGTCCATTCCCAGAATACAGTCATAACTACCCAACTCCAGGACCTTTACAACAAAGGTGAACTCATGATGATGCACCCACCAGCTCAAACCCTTTACCTCAGTATCACATTTCATATAAGCACCATTAGCCACTTTGACCTCTTGAGAAACACCCAGGGGAGTGGCATGGGTTCCAATTCTTGGCAAGATAGCTGCATCCAGGAAACTATGAGAAATTCCCAAATCTAACAATATGAGTATTATCTGGTTACCAATACATGCATGCAACCGGATAGTGGATGGACCAGCTGTCCCTGATCCGCATTGCAGCAATAGCTACTTCCTGTGTTTCTACTTCATCCAGAAGTTCATCGGACAGTATTTCTTGCCCAGTCCAAGTAGCTTCCAAACTATGCACATGAGCAGCTGGTGTCACCTTTGTACATACATGGCCTGGTACATATTTTTCGCCACAGCTAAAACAGAGACTGTTGGTTCTTCTGTATTCCTTGAGTTTCCTACCTTTCCACAAGTCTCCAGCAGGCAATGCATTCAAGCGAGAATCTGCTTTCTGAAATGAAACTTCGCATGGCCAGGCGGTTTGGGTTGCTTTTGACGACTAAGAATACTCTCTTGCATCTTGGCATATGCAGCGGCATCACTCACAGTCTGAGGCAACTGAATTTCCACTACGGGCTTTAATTCATCCTTCAATCCTAACACAAAGCAAGTGACTAGCATGATTTCACTGACTGATGGTTCATATATCCTCAACCGACACACCAGCTTACTGAATTCTCTCTTGTATTCATCAACTGAGCTTATTTGCTTGAGCACCCTAGCTTACTGAATTCTCTCTTGTATTCATCAACTGAGCTTATTTGCTTGAGCACCATTAATTCTCGCATCCTCTCTCTGTACACACTATGGTCAAATTCCTGTAGCACAACTTCTCTGAAAGTGTCCCAAGTTGGCCACTCCTAAACGAGCTTATAAGCATGAAACCAATGTGATGCATCTCCCACCATATGCAGTGTAGCTGAAGTCACTCGAAACCATCCACCCAGATCCTTGCATCCGTGACCCAAAATTTTGGAAAATCCATTTTCCGCATCCACTGTTGTTTCTCACTAAATTCCTTGCTACTTCTACCCGATTCCATATGAAGATTAAGTGGAGCATCAGCACCACGAGGTGAAGTAAGAGGTGATATCAAAGGGACCATGACCGGTGGGGCGGCCGTAGTAGAAGAATACTGTCACCCTCAACTTCTGGGGTAGGTGGCGAGGCCTTGCTGATACGCGCCATCGCAACTTGCTCCTGTCATACCTCGCTTAAGCACGACATCATGAGGTTGATCTTTGCTTGGACCGACATTACTAATAAAACAGCTATAGATAATCCAGACAGTCGTGCCGCATATGGTTGGTAGTGCCTCATGGGTAAATAGCTATGGCGCACGAGTTGAAAGTGCCCTATGACTAAGTCACGTACTTGTGGTGCACATCTGCCACCACTATGTGTCCAAGGCACGGGTGGCCGCAAACTATTTACCCGTAGGACACCACATAGTGCGCATGGGTATAAAACATACCTGTGACGCATCACTACGTGGTTTCCTACGGGTAAGTGCCATGCACCAACTCCACCCCACCCCCCATCCCCCCTCGTGGATGGCCTTTTCGGTTTTGTAAAAAAAGAAAAGAAAATGATAAACACTTCAAATTTAATAATTCTTTCACATATAGGTAGGTAATATGGTCTAATTTGTAGAAAAATTAACAAATATGAATTTCTACTTTTTTTTGAAAAAAATGTCGTACCAAAGTAAAATGGTCATAACTTTTGCATACGAAATCGAAAAAAACGTTTAATATATCAAAATGACGAGAACGAAATTACGCATCTGCTCGATAACTACCTTTGTTCATTTAGCGATTTTTAGATTCTCAAAATTCGAAAAGAATAAAAAGTTGGAAAATGATGGACATCCCCCGGACGATGCATCGTCCGGGTCGCTCGCTCCGCGTCACGGACGCGTTCTAGATAGGAAAAAAAGGTGAGGTCGCATCCCAACCAGATCCTGGCTTCCTCGACGGCCTCGTGCACCACTCTGCGGTCCAGCGCAAGCTCGTCGTCCAGCACCCTTCTCCCATCTCCTCTCCGCGTGCCCGGCGACCTCCGTATCCATCTTCGGCGACCTCCACCCCGACGACCTCCACCTCCGTCTCCGGCGACCTCCGCGCAGCACAACCGGCGAGCCTACTGCTCCTCCTCTGCATCTAGGCTGCCGGCATCAAGGACGAGTGTCGCCTTGCTTCCCGGCTGCTCCTAGACGACCTCATCGTCGACCTTGAGGCATTTTGCTCGAGACCTGGTGAAAGGATACGCATGTCGCCTAGAGGGGGGTGAATAGGCGATTAAAACTTTTCCTAGAGTGGCTCAACAAAGGCGGAATAAAACTAGTGTTTACTTTGTTAAGCACAACCTAGAACAACTAAGGTTCACCTATGTGTACCAACAACTTATGCTAAGCAATGCAAGCAACAAAGTGATATCAAGATATATATTACTTCAAGCACGAAGGCTATCACAATGTAAAGTGCATAAGTAAAGAGCTCGGGTATAGAGATAACCGAGGCACACGGGGACACCGATATTTACCCAGTTCCTCCCAACATGGAGTACGTCTCGTTTGGAGAGGGGGTGGTATCAAACCACCAACGCCACAAAAGGCCTCCCTTATTCTCTTGTGAATCTCACCCCAACGGGATCGATCCACGCTTCCACTATCGGTGCACTTGTCGGTGGCAACAGGAACCTCTCACAAGGTTGGGGCACTTCTCCACAACTTAATTGGAGGCTCCCAACAAACGCCACAAAAGGCCACAATGCCACCAAGGCCACAAAATCTTCTAGGGTTCCAAGAACCCAAGAGGGACAAGCTCCAATGAGTAACTCAAACCAAATCCTCCGAGGAGAACACAAACCGATGCACCGAATGCAAATGGCAAGAACACCACAAAGATGCTCCAATCCCTCACTCTCAAGTTCCAACAAAGCTACTAAAGCTATTAGGGGAACAAGAGAGGAGGAATCAAAGAGGGACACAAAATCCCCCAAAATCTAGATCCCCAAAGATACACTCACAAAGAGATGAATTGGTTAGGTCAAAACGTGGATCTAGATCTCCTCTCTCTTTCACTCAAATATGGGCAAGAATCATCAGAGGGGAAGAGATTAGGCAAGATTCAAAATCTAGACCAAGTGTGGATAAATCTTAGCTTAATAGATGAGGAAGAAGCACCTAAACTGAAAACGGGCAAAGCCTTAAATAGAGGACCCAAAAATCTAGCCGTTTGGGGCATTTTTCTGTCTGGACCGGTAGTACCGGATTTAACGGGTAGTACCGCCCATCCCAAAAACAGATGCAAGAAAAACAACAGCGCGAGGCAGCCAGCTTGGTCAACGCATGCAGGCGCGCGTGCAGCGAAGCAGCAGCAGCAGGCGGGGCCCAGCGCGCGGCAGCAAGCGCAGCAGCTAGGCAGCGCGCGCAAGGCAGCAGGCAGCTGGGCCCAGCGTGGCGTGCGCGCGAGTGGGGCAGCGCCAGCAGCAAGCAGCGCAGCGCGCGCGAGAACGATGGCCTCGCGGGTCAACGTGGCGCACGCAACGAGGCGGGAGAGGGAGCGCGTGGGGAGGGGCGATGGCGGCGCGCGCGCGAGCGGTCACGGGATCTGGCGATGCGAGCGAACTTGGGCTGGAGCTGGGCGAGATGGATTTGTCCTACCTGGCCGGCCGGTAGTACCGGCCCACCCGGGCGGTACTACCGGGCCAGCCCGGTAGTTCTGGACCCAGCAAACAGACAAGGCAGAAGATAAGTGCGCGGCGCCAGGCGCGACCGGTACCGGGCCCGGTAGTACCGGCCGGCCTAGAAACATCATTTTTTTTTCTTTTTAAAAGCAAATATGGGGAAAATTCAAACGTCAATAACTTTTGATTGGTAGCTCCGATTGACCCGATTCCAATTGCGTTGGAAAGAGGACGACAATGGTTACCACCAAGTGAGAAAGTATCAAGTATAATAATGTGAGATACCTCACTTGGTGAGAAACCGAAAGACCGACAAGATCAAAATCGCGATAAGATACAAATGGAAGATCCGATTTTGATGAACAGGAGCTTGTTATGGAGATTACCACAAGATCTATATCCTCACATGGATAAGACCAAATAACAACCAAATACGATGATGCAAGTATGCAAAGGTTTGAGCTCTCTCCGAACGATGTGACCAAATTACTCATTCGAGATCCCCTCTTGATAGTACGGTTATCTATCCTAAACCCGGTCTCCCACACACAACATGAGACCGGCAAAAGGGAAAACCTATCAAGATTACACCTTTGCCTTGAGCTTTCCACTTGAGCTCGATGTAGTCGATCTTTCCCTTCTCATGATGGAACTCCCTTCTTAATTCCTCATCATCGATCCATGATCATCGAGGATGGCAAGCATCAAACATGAGATCTTCTATAGATGGCGCATTTCGAGCTTGCACAACATATCTTCTTCTCATTTCATCGACCTTGAAGCCAACACATGCTCCAAGCGATGCCAATGGACGAATCCTACAAGTATAACTTAATACACACATTAGTTCATACAGATTGTCATTAATTACCAAAACCACACATGGGGCCCACATGTTCTTTCACTTGGTGTGATGTTGTTTCTGTCTCCATGGATGGTCGTGACCTCCCGTGGACGATTGCAGTGGTAGGTTGGGCTTACCCCTCTGCTGCAGGCCATCCTTCTTCTCTCTGGTGCACCAGCTCTCTGTGTCGGCGTTGCTACCACAGTTTAGAGTGTTTGCTACTTCAGGTGGCCGATGTTTCTTCTTTGTGTCCATCCTTGCTAGCCTCCGATTTTGCTACATTGATATTTTTTTTGCTATCTTCATTTTTTTTGCTACAATATCGTAAAGCTTCTGCTACAAGCTCTCTGGCAAGGTATCTTTGACTAAAGTCTACAGCCATATATCCGGCGAAGTTAGTTTTTTGCTACATTATAAGAACTTTGTTGCTACAACTGTCTTGTGATTTTGCTACAATAGTGTCAACGTTTTGCTACAAGGTCTCTGGCGAGAGTCACCAGCGAGTTTTTTCCAACGATGTCTCCGACAAAGTCGGTTTTGCTGCATTAGCACAATTTTTTTGTTGCATGGTCTCCGGCGAGGTCTCCGGCGGGACGTTCTATTTCTGGAACGAACCTTTTTTTGCTTCGGAAGCAAAAGCAGGGACATGTGTAGCAAAATCGGGATGTTTTGCAGCAAATGGACATGTGGCACGAGGAGAAGCGGGATGATGGGAAAATCCCATCGTCCGGGGGACGCAGAGCATTTTCCTAAAAAGTTACGGTCAAAAGATCGTTTTTTCCTGCAGGGGAATAAGAGGCCACTTACCCATAGCGCACCACCATGTAGTACGCCGTGATTAAGTTTGGGCGGGATTCGAAATTTGTATCCGTCCAGCTACCTTCCTCCCTCTCTTATTCTCTTTCTCCCTCTCTTCCTACCTCCCTTCCTTCTTTTCTTCATCCTCCCTTCCTCTTCTCCTTCTCCTCTCTTTGGCCTCCTCCAACCATGGCCGACCACGGGTAACCACCTCCTCCGGCCGCCGCCGCACCTCCGGCCGCCTCCTTTGACCACACCTCTTCTGGCCTCCACCTCCTCCTACTACATCGATGTTGGCGAGGACTAGCGTGGCCACAACCTCTCGCACCTTCCTGCGGTGGTAGGTTGTGTCCTGTTGGAGATATGCCCAAGGGGCAATAATAAAGAGGTTATTATCATATCTTCATGCTTATGATAAATGTTTACATACCATGCTATAATTGTATTAACCGGAAACATTAATACTTGTGTGATTTGTAAACATAAAAGAGTCCCTAGTAAAGCCTCTTGTTAAACTAGCTTGTTGGTTAATATATGATCATGGTTTCCTGATCATGAACATTGAGATGTTATTAACAACAATATCATATCATTAGGAGAATGGTGTGATGGGCATACTCCTATAGATAAGCGTAGCATAAATATCAAGTCATTTCAATAGTTTGTTTGCTATAAGCTTTCTGATACATAGTAACCTAATTCCTACGACCATGAGATCATGCTAATCACCATCACCGGATGGATGCTTTGATGACATCAAACACCACACCTTAACTAGGTGGCTATAAAGGTGGCATTGAGTGTTCATAAAGTATGTTTTGAGGCACATGGATCAATAGTGAGATTTGTCCATCCATATGACGGATAGATATACTCTGGGCCCTCTCGGTGGAATGTCATCCAATTCGCTTGCAAGCATGTGACTGGCTCACAAGGGATCACATATCACGGGAAGGATAAAAGAGTACTTATTGGTAACGAGGTTGAACTAGGTATGCAGAGATACCAACGATCAGACCTCGGATAAGTAAACTATCGCGAGACAAAGGGAAATTGGTATCATATGTAAGTGGTTCATTCGATCGCAAAGTAATCGTATATATATGTGGGAGCCATATGAATTTATAGATTCCTCTATTGGTTATTGATCAGAGAAGAGTCTCGGTCATGTCTGCATAATTCATGAACCGTAGGGAGACACACTTAAGGATTCGATGTTGTTTAGTAGATATGGAAAGTAAGTAGGGAGACCGAATGTTGTTCGGAGTCTCGGATGGGATCCGACATATCACGAGGAGATCTAGAATGGTCTAGAGAATAAGATTCATATAAGGAAATTCCAATTGCGGAGTTCGGGAATGATTCTGATAATTTCATCGGAGAGGTTCTAGAAGGATCTAGAAGATTCACCGGACCGGAATGGGAAGGGTACATAAATGTGTCATGGATGAGTGGAATGATTGAATCATGTCCTAGGTCACTTGGTTGGGTATTTGCAAGAAAGAAATTAAGCTCCGAATTGAAAGTCAAAAGGCAAGTTTGAAAAGTCAAACTGGGACAATGTATCCTGGTGGAGGAAGGAAAGAATCCTTCTTTCCCTCCACCACAAGACAACTAGGAGAGGGAGTTGGGGAAGGATTCAAACTCCCCTCTCCCAAGCTGCCCTCCCTCTCATAAATAGAGGGAAGGGGTGCCCCAAGGACACACAACACCAGCCACTCCCCTCCCGCCGCCGCACCACCGCCGCGCCACCGCCGGATCACCGCCGGCGCCCTAGCCGCCGTCGTCTCCACCTCCTCTCTGGCCTCTAAACCCTAGATCGACGGGGAACCCTATTTCTCCACCATAACCTGCTTCGGCTTAGACGAAGCCCTGCAGGATCTTCCCTCTACTTCCGACACCACGTCGTCGTGCTGCCGGAATCGCGAGGGAGAACTACAACCTCCACTGCCTGCTGGAACAAGGGATAGGAAGGTCTTCATCGAGTACCAAACGTGTGACTGATTGCGGAAGCGCTGCGGGAACATAGTGCCAGAAGGATCGTCTACGTGATCTTGAGATCGGCAAGTGCACGACTACATCACCCATGAGAATATGCTCTCGTTAACCGCTTTGGAATCTTCGAGGGTGAGTACTCTAATCGACTCGTTGCTACAATTTAGTAGATAGATCTTGGCTTGTTTGTGTGCATGCGGTAGAAATTTTTTACTACCAAAGTGAGATGTTTACTACCAAAGTCGGATGAACATGTCTTTGTATGTTATTTCGAATAATCGTTGAGTATTCCTCCATAACACCGAAGACACAAATGTTTGTCACTTAGTACGTCAAGTTTCTTTGAGAAAGAATTTTCCGTGAAAAGTTAAGTGGGAGGACAATAGAACTTTGATAAGGTTAAACGAACCTTAGCTATATGTGCAAAGTTGCGCAACGCCGAAAAGTGTTCTGGAGGAAGCAACAATGCTCATGACTCACGTGCCTCAAAGGTTGTGGTTACGGAGGTCTAACTTTATATTGAACCAAGTAGGTCGGGTGAACAATCAAATACCAAGATTTGAGGGTTGAATCATTATTTGATAATAATGAACGGACTACATGCAAAGAAGCGATGATGGGCCCTGACTCCGTCAAATGGCTTGAAGCCATAGAATCCGTGATAGTTCCATACACGAGAAATCAAGCTTTGAACTTGAAAGACCCTCTAGAAAGGTGTAAGACCTTACAGTCGTGTTTGGATCTATAAAGAAATAGACATGGATGTTTCAGATCTATGAAATAGTCGACATGTTGGGAAAGAGTTCACAACAATGCTCAAAATTTGACTATGACTAGATTTGATCTTTCATAGCAATATTTAGTCTAAACGGATTAATGTAGCAACCACTACATATATTGGTATATGATAGTTGAATAAACAAAACAAAGTTCCTCTAATAGAATTGTTACCAAGGACGTGTGCATAACACGGTCCAAAGGGTTTTGTTAATTCAAAGGATGCTAAAAGCATATGCAAACTTCAATGGTTGAAGTGAGCATCGTAGAGTTGGAATCTTCACCATGATGAAACTGTTAAAAGAGTTCAAATTCATAAGAGACGATGAAGATGCTTGCATTTGCAAGAAATTAAGTGGGAGTGCTAAGACATATTTCTATTATATTATGTGGAAGACATATTGTTGATTGGAAATGATGTATCTTTTATTAACACGTGTTAAGAATTTCATCTCGATGAAATACTTAGGCAAAACCTGAATATTTGGCATCAATATCTATATAGATAGATTGAGACGCTAATATGGTTGTGCCAAATATACATAGATGAGATATTGAATGAGTTCAATATGGAAATGACAAGAAAGGTTCTTGCCACACAGAAAGTATTAAATCGAAATTCAAGTGTATCGACACTTAGTAAGTGAAACAAAGATTCAAGTATTGATTGATACTTGATGAATAAAATCACAAAAAGTATTTTTCAATCATACTGTGATATGTACAAATCCAGATATATCATATGCTCTAAATGTTATGAGAATATACTAGAATGATTCATAAGATGATCATTGGATGATAGTAAGGATATTCTTATGATCTTTTGGAAGAACTAAGAATATATTATTTTGTAGAAGTGACAAATAGATGGTTAGTTCATTGTAAATGGTACTACATTGATACTAGTTTTGTCACAAAGTACAAATTAAGTTTATCTCAATCTAAACTAAGGGTGGCACAATATGATGGAAAGTAAGTTCCATAATGGATTTGGATGAGTTCCAAAGTTAGACATTGTGACAGATACTACAACAAAAGGCTAAATATATGGCTGCTGTTATAGCAGCAAAAGAGGGCATTTGTGTCAAGTAGTTTGTTATCAAACTAGGTGTAGTTCACAGCGGGATAATACTATAAAGATATATTGTACGACAATATTGTCAACATGTTTTAACCCCTAGGAACTAAAGGTCTCACCAAAGGACCAAATTTATACAAATCCATCTCATTAGAGAATGAGTGATGCGTAGAGACGCAAAGACATGCAATTACACACGGACCTGAAAGTGTCGGATCCGAAGATCGGTTGATCACTAGCAATCATGTACATACAACACCAAAAAGCCATAGGTATTGAATACACAAAGATTTGAGACTAGATTATTGTCTCTAGTGCAAGTGGGAGACTGTTGGAGATATGCCCAAGAGGCAATAATAAAGAGGTTATTATAATATCTTCATGCTTATGATAAATGTTTAAATACCATGCTATAATTGTATTAACCGAAAACATTAATACTTGTGTGATTTGTAAACATAAAAGAGTCCCTAATAAAGCCTCTTGTTAAACTAGCTTGTTGGTTAATATATGATCATGGTTTCCTGATCATGAATATTGAGATGTTATTAACAACAAGATCATATCATTAGGAGAATGGTGTGATGGACATACTCATATAGATAAGCGTAGCATAAAAATCAAGTCATTTCAATAGTTCGTTTGCTATAAGCTTTCTGATACATAGTAACCTAATTCCTTTGACCATGAGATCATGCTAATCACCATCACCGGATGGATGCTTTGATAACATCAAACACCACACCGTAACTGGGTGGCTATAAAGGTGGCATTGAGTGTTCCGAAAGTATATGTTGAGGCACATGGATCAAGAGTGGGATTTGTCCATCCATGTGACGGATAGATATACTTTGGGCCCTCTTGGTGGAATGTCGTCCAATTATCTTGCAAGCATTGACTGGATCACAAGGGATCACATATCACAGGAACGAGAAAAGAGTACTTATCGGTAACAAGGTTGAACTAGGTATGCAAAGAAACCGACGATGAGACCTCGGATAAGTAAACTATCGCGAGACAAAGGGAAATTGGTATCATATGTAAGTGGTTCATTCAATCGCAAAGTAATCGTATAAATATGTGGGAGCCATATGAATTTCCAGATTCCTCTATTGGTTATTGATCGGAGAAGAGTCTCGATCATGTCTGCATAATTCACGAACCGTAGGGAGACACACTTAAGGATTCGATGTTGTTTAGTAGATATGGAATATAAGTAGGGAGACCGAATGTTGTTCGGAGTCTCGGATGGGATCCGGGATATTGCGAGGAGATCCGGAATGGTCTAGAGAATAAGATTCATATAAGGAAAGTCCAATTCCGGAGTTTGGGAATGATTCCTATAATTTCATTGGAGAGGTTCTAGAAGGATCTAGAAGATTCACCGGACCGGAATGGGAAGGGTACATGAATGTGTCATGGATGAGTGGAATGATTGAATCATGTCCTAGGTCACTTGGTTGGGCATTTGCAAGAAAGAAATTAAGATCCAAATTGAAAGTCAAAAGGCAAGTTTGAAAAATCAAACTGGGACAATGTATCCTGGTGGAGGAAGGACAGAATCCTTCTTTCCCTCCACCACAAGCCAACTAGGAGAGGGAGTTGGGGAAGGATTCAAACTCCCCTCTCCCAAGCTGCCCTCCCTCTCATAAATAGAGGGGAGGGGTGCCCCAAGGACACCCAACACCAGCCCCTCCCCTCCCGTCGCCGCTGCACCACCGCCGTGCGCTACCACCGCCGCGCCGCCGCGGGATAGCCGCCGCCGGCTCCACCTACTCCTCTCCGGTCTCTAAATCCTAGATCGACGGGGAACCCTATTTCTCCACCATAACCTGCTCCGGCTTAGACGAAGCCCTGCAGGATCTTCCCTCTACTTCCGACACCACACCGTCGTGCTGCCAGAATCGTGAGGGAGAACTACAACCTCCACTGCCTGCTGGAACAAGGGAGAGGAAGTTCTTCATCGAGTACCGAACGTGTGACCGATTGCGGAAGCGCTGCCGGAACGTAGCGCCAGAAGGATCGTCTACACGATCTTGAGATCGGCAAGTGTACGACTACATCACCCACGAGAATCTGCTCTTGTTAACCGCTTTGGAATCTTCGAGGGTGAGTACTCTAATCGAATCGTTGCTACAATCTAGTAGATAGATCTTGGCTTGATTGTGTGCATGCGGTAAAAATTTTTTGTTTTCCATGCTACGAACCCCTACATGGCCGACCCCCATACTCCGGGGTGAGGCGACACAACAGCGGTGATGTGTGGACTCGGTTGCTTACGCAATTCAAAATGAGGGTGTTTTTTGCATTTTTTTTGTTTTTGAAAAACATACCCGTGGCGCACCGGGTGGTGCGTCATGGGTAACTTTTTTACCTGAACGGGTAAATTTTAGCCGTGGCCTGCGGCTAATGGCGTGCGGATGGTGCGCTACGGATGGTGATTTTCGGTGCACCACGGATGGGCATTTTTCTAGTAGTGCGAGTCAATTCGATGAACTTGCGCGCCCAGCTTCTCGTCCAAGGCATCCAATCGCGAGGAAATCGCCATGAGCCCCTCCAACTTGCCGCTCACCGTCTTTAGAATCTTCAATACTTGCATCACCTGGCCTTCAAATCCCTCCATGGCGGAGATCACTTGCCTCGACTACGCACTCGTTTTGGAAGGTGTCGTCGATGCTTCGTCTCCAAATTCGCCAACCCGTTCGGATTTACGCCAGGTCACACCCGAAGGCAACCAACAACCTTTCCAAGGATTTATGAGCACGATCAAGAGGATTAGAAGCGCGAGAGATCGATTCCAAGCTCTAGTGCCAACTTATGATGCCCTGGCAAACCACTGACACACGAATCAACAATACAATTGGATTTTAAAAGATAATTGAGACGGGATGAGCAGGAGACTAGGAGAACAAAGGGGAACTAGGGATCCAGATTAATTTCTATTTTCTCGATATCATTTCCCGTCCATACAAGTCGTTCATATATTACATGGGCTCTGCACCTCTTCCGGCCATATGGCCCAACACCAGTCCAACCCATACATTTGAACTAATGATTTAGAGCCTATGTTTCCTTCTCTGTATCGCGTCATCAGTGCCCATCCACAGTACTGACAAGGAGGCGGCGAAAGGAGTGACTTTGAGCCATCGTTGACCGATGTCGACGGTGAAATCAGTTGGTGTCGACGATGTCAAGATTTTAGCGTGCGAGAAGGGAATGATGATTAAGAAAGGAGAGTGGAAAGTTATTCGTTCTAAGGCACGTCGCGGTCAAATTTCAGACGAGACATGTTCAAATTTAAGCGAGGCCAACGAAAACCATAGTGCGAACAGCAAAAACCATGATAGGCGTGTATAAATTCACTGAGACACCTAAAGGCGCCGAAAATAACATCATAGTGGTGATAAAAATAGAGCAACGTATTAAGGTGCCATCAAGAAAGCCTATCCGTCGATTAGAAAAAGATTTGCAAGCGCTTTTACGACATGTCAAAAATATCCGCCAATATATGCCATGCGCTCTTGTAGTGTCTGGGGCTATATATCTCCGACACCATAGTGGTTCGGTGTGAAGTATTGGGTGGCTCGGCTTTTGGAAGATCCATCGTCAAAATGGTGTTGGACACTGCTTCATGTCCTAGGTGAAAATATATGCTCTGACCATTATTGGTTGGACCCACCGGCGACAACTTTGCGCCGTTACCTTGTTGAAATGTTTTCTTCACGCCGATGTTTTGGTCGATTGGTTGGACCCGACATCCAAGATGAAAATTATCGTTTTGGCCATCGCAGGCTAGACTTGGCAACGTTGGCCCGGGTACGTTTTTCCTTCGTGAGACGTTGCTACGTAAGAAGACGACTCGATCGTAGGCGTCGCTTTCTCATTGTTGTATATCTTACTCCACTTTTTTTTTGCTTTTTTTTCTTTGGTCTCGTTGTTTTGCATCAATTTATTTTATTTTTTTAAAAAAAATTCCACCGATCTATAATCATCAACAGCAGTATAAAGAGTTCTAAAAGTAATAAAAATCAATTAGGTCAATGAGCCACCTAGTGATGACTATAAACACTGGCACAAGCCAAAGACGCGCCGCCGTCCTCATCCCTCCATCAGCGAAGCCGGACAAAGTTTATCGTAATAAAGCTTGTTGTAGTAGACGGATAGAAAGTTATCGTGCCAAGGTTCCAAAGAACCAGCGCGCCGAGTAGCAACCATCGTAGAAGATGACGATCGGAAGAAACTAGCCTCAAAACACACCAATAAATACGAAAACCAACCGAATCCCAAGAGATCCGTCGAACGTATGACTCTACACACTCTTCGTCGATGCTAGACGCACCACCAGTACGAGGATAGAGCGAGATAGCCGCCAGCTCAACATCTTAAAAAAGACACTGAAAATAATCTAAGCAAAACAATAAAACCTCTCGCCGGCAAGACACTAAGACCGTTGGCATCCAGCGGAGGAAAGGAACACTAGATGATTTTACCGCCGCTTATAGAGAGCCTCTTGGTACCGGTTCGGGAACGTTTGCTTTGCATCAACTTCAATAATTCCATACCGTGTGCATCCAAGAATACAAAGGCCGGTCAGGTCAAAAAAAAAAAGAATACAAAGGTCGGTCGGTTTCCTCTTCCTTTTTTTAAAAGAAATGTTGCTTGTTTGCTCCTGCAGAAACAGACCAGGTCAAAACCAGAGCGGCTGATTCTTGATTTGATAAGATGCCCACTAGAGTAAAGATAATGAAAGGTCGAGAAAGGATGATGGTCGAGTACTTCAGAAAAGATCAAACTAGTACATACAGCTGCTGATTCTTGATTTGATAAGATGCCAAGTCATGCATAGAGATGTCAATAACTACTAGTCTCTCTAGTCTTTGATTCAGCTGCCTAAGGAAAACCATTCAGATTCAGGGCGACAATAAGGAGACAAATATTGAAACGACCATCTAAATAGAAAAATCACAAGAAAGGTTCAGGATAAACAAAATATGTGTGACGTTTAGTTCTATCAAGGGAAATACAAAAGCAAACAAAATTGCTGTATGTTTAAATAGATTGTGTGTAGAGATATATACTATAAACATAAACATTCGATTATACTGGATACACAAATCGATGAGTATACTTCTGTGATTTTATCCAGCGGCGTCTGGATCTGAAGTCCAACAACCCTTCGCGACGCCATCAGCAAGAGCAGATTCATTCAAAAGAAATCCTGGTTTCTCTCGAAGATACCCAGCTTTCCACTGGAGAAAGTAACTTGGAAAGAAAGTCCACTGGAGAAAATAACTCGGAAAGAAAGCGAATAGCTTATGGTCACATGAACCAGATAAGACGGTTGAAAAAAATACCTCAATGGGGCCCCATGAGTAGATATTCTTTATTTGATGGGAAGTCATTACTACATTAGAAGGATCTAGCATCATACTTAGCATTGACTCTCATTCCACTGGTAGTTCAGTACTGATTTTGGATGATGCAAATGTGGACGCATTCAAGATACACACGGTATAGACCCCTTTTATGTGTTCTTTTTATATAGTTTTAACATGCAAGAGAAATACAAAGAATAACCACCTGGTCTGCACAAAACAAAAACTAGAACATAAATAGTTTTAGTGCCATGTAACCCCCCTCTGTACACAGACAAAGAAAAGTTCCATCAGTTGACAGCATACTTAATTATAGCAGTACAATGTGTACAAACAGGACCCGTATGCAGTTTTTGTCTTCTCGCCCTAATTTTCAATAGTTCAAGTCAGCATCGAAGGCAGGTCTATGCGCTAATGCTTCAAATAGTTCAAGGAATTGAAGCATTACCTAAAGCTACCTTACCTCTCTCTAGTCTCTCGGCATCGATAGCCTAGCAGAACTCGTGGCAAAGGAGAAAATGGCTGCACTGCTCTTTCTAGGCCTTCTTTCATCACTCTCCTTCCAGTTTTGCTCTTGCGCTTCCCCATGGCAGGCTATGACCACTGGCTCATACATGACACCAGAAGATCATGACAGAATCTTCCTCCTCTCACCAGATACCACCTTCTCTTGTGGCTTCCATGAAATTGGAACAAACGCTTTCACTTTCTCCATCTGGTACACCACCGTGAAAACGGTTGTCTGGACGGCAAATCCCTACTCCACGGTGAATGGCTACTATTCCCCAGTGAACCTTTACGGCTCCAGGATATCACTGAACAAGGATGGAAATCTGGTCCTGACAGATACCAATGGCTCGACGGTATGGGAAAGCAAGACATCTTCAGGCAAGCACACAATTGTTTCCCTCCTCGACACTGGCAACCTTGTGATCAATGATTCTGGCAACAAAATTGTGTGGCAGAGCTTTGACTCACCAACAGACACCCTGCTCCCTTGGCAGAAACTGAAGAAAGACACGAGGTTAGTCTCTGCTTACCATCACCTCTATTTTGACAACGACAATGTCTTGCGCCTATTGTATGATGGCCCACAAATTACAAGCATCTACTGGCCAAGTCCAGATTATGATGCACTGAAAAACGGACGTAATAGATATAACAGCACCAGGGTAGCATTTCTCGATGACATGGGTAATTTTGTGTCAAGCGATGGATTTAACATAGTGGCTTCAGATTCAGGCCCTGGTATCAAGAGGAGGATTACAATTAATAAGGATGGAAATTTCAGAATCTACAGCTTGGATGCATCAACAGGGAGCTGGGTGGTTACAGGGCAGGCTGTAATACAGATGTGCTATGTGCACGGGTTATGCGGCAAGAATGGTCTTTGTGACTATTCAGGAGGCCTTAAATGTAGATGCCCTCTAGAATATGTGATGGTTGATCCAACAGATTGGAACAAGGGATGCAAACCGACATTCACAATTAGTAGCAAGCAACCACAAGAGGACTTCACATTTGTTAAGCAACCTCATGCAGACTTCTACGGCTTTGATCTGGGTTCTAATCAATCCATCTCGTTTGAAGCATGTTGGAACATCTGCCTGAGCAGCAGCTCATGTATATCTTTCACATACAAGGGTGGGGATGGTTGGTGTTACACTAAAGACATACTCTACAATGGTCAGGTGTACCCGTATTTCCCTGGAGACAACTACATGAAAGTACCGAAGAGTTTCAACGGTTCAGCACCATCAGTCTCCAAACAGGGAAGCCTAACCTGTAGACCCCATGGTTCTGAGATTATTCTAGGACCGGCAAATATGTATGGAATAAAGAAGGACAACATAAAGTGGATATACTTCTATGTCTTTTGTGCAATATTGGGATCTCTAGAGTTGCTTGTTATTGTGACAGGGTGGTGTCTTTTTTTCAGAAAGAGTAACATGCCCAAGTCAATGGAGGATGGATACAAGATGATAACAAACCAGTTCAGGCAGTTTACATACAGAGAATTGAGGGAAGCAACTGGAAAGTTCAAAGAAGAAATCGGGAGAGGAGGAGCTGGAATTGTTTATAGAGGAGTACTTGAAGATAAGAGAATAGTGGCAGTAAAGAAACTTGCAAATGTTCAGCAGGGAGAAGAGGAATTCTGGGCAGAAGTGACTCTAATTGGAAGGATCAATCATATAAATTTGGTCAGGATGATGGGATTTTGCTCAGAAGGGAAAAACAGGCTATTGGTATATGAGTATGTAGAGAACGAGTCACTGGACAAGTACCTCTTTGGTGAAAGTACCGAAAGCCTGCTCGGCTGGAGCCAAAGATACAAGATCGCCATGGGCACAGCAAGGGGTCTTGCTTATCTTCATCATGAGTGCCTTGAGTGGATTGTCCATTGTGACATAAAGCCAGAGAACATACTCCTAACTAGAGATTTCAATGCCAAACTAGCAGACTTCGGACTAGCCAAGCTTGCAAAGCGAGACAGTGCTAGCTTCAATTTCACCCACATGAGAGGCACAATGGGCTACATGGCACCAGAATGGGCGTTGAACATGCCGATCAATGCGAAGGTAGATGTTTACAGCTACGGGGTTGTGCTTCTGGAGATTGTGACTGGAACTAGGGTTTCAAGTGGCGTAATTGTTGATGAAAGACAGGTGGATTTTCCGGACTTTGTTCAGGAGGCCAAACAGATTCTTGCTACCGAGAGTATCGCTGATCTAGTGGACACCAAACTGAAGGGGCATTTTGACCCAGAGCAGGCTATTGCAATGGTGAGAATAGCTCTTTCGTGCCTTGGAGACAGAAGCAAGAGGCCGACAATGGACAAAATTCTGCAGGCTCTTATGTCATATGATGATGAAGATGACCATCCTGCGTATTCATATTGACATGCAAGTGATATGTAAAGATTAGGCTATGCACACTGTTTGTAACCTCTGTTGACGTTGTAGGCCTATAGGCATAAGTAGATATATAAGATGCAAGAGCGAATGACTGTAAGACTAAGAACCTCTTGTAAAATGTGCCATGTTCTGTGTTTCAAATGTACGAATAAACAGTATGCTGGAGTGGTATTTCCTTACATATCAGCATCCCGTGTTCTCATAAAACAATGCTTTCCTTTTCTCAACAAATTTGGTGAAATTAGACAGAAGGGGGCATATGTTTTCCTTTTCTCAACAAATTTGGTGAAATTAGACAGAAGGGGGCATATGTTTTCCTTTTCTCAACAAATTTGGTGAAATTAGACAGAAGGGGGCATATGTTTTCCTTTTCTCAACAAATTTGGTGAAATTAGACAGAAGGGGGCATATGCTTTCCTTTTCTCAACAAATTTGGTGAAATTAGACAGAAGGGGGCATATGCTTTCCTTTTCTCAACAAATTTGGTGAAATTAGACAGAAGGGGGCAAGCACAACTCACTAATGCATCTCTGTAAATGCTATCAACGGCGTAAGATTATGTGCTTTATTTTTTTACAAACTGCATTGTTATGTATCCAATCTCAAAGCGAAAGAACATCTGTGGTGCACATTGATGTACAAGTCACCTCATAACCAGCACCTTCCGATGGACTACTACATGCAGATCTTTAGTCACGCCAGAATTTTCAAGAGATGGCAATGTCAAATTGTCAAGTACCACTACGGAGTATACAGCAGATAAATTTATCTGGACATAAGAACGACGCTAACTCCATGATGACAATTTAATTACCACTAGGATGATATCTTCTCCGTCCGCACCGAGGTAAGGGAACTAATGCTACTGCCAGACACTAACAAGAGAATTGATAACCCACCAAACAAACAACGAAATGGTTGGGGATTTTTATTTTTCACGAAAGATGATTTCCTGTAAGATATGGAAACAGACGTACGTAAATCCTAACTAGTAATAGGCATGAGTAAAGCAGTTAAGCAGTCAGTACATGGTTGGATCTTGGAATGTTGCATACACTGGGCGACGCTACCTGCGAAAATTGACGGGATGTGCCATTGTGATAACAGGATCGGTCGAGTTGTCCGAGGGGCTCATACGCGGCGCCGGCATTGGCCGAAGCTGAATCAGGCAGAGGGGAATGGCTAATGGGGGCGCCGCCGGCAGCAACCCCGGAGGGGGCGGGCGCGGAGTTCGGAGGCGGAAAGGCGGCGGCGAGCCCTGCGGCCAGGATTTTTATTTTTGTTTGTTTGTTTAATCATGTGGCGAGGACTTTGTGGTGGCTCGCCGGAGCGAGGAAATTGAGCATTTGGCTAGGTATACGGACCTACGGTGCGCTGCCGCTGGGCCTGTTCCATTCCATCCCGCACCTGACGGAAGGACCGGACGGGTTCTCGTTCAGGCATCATCAGCCGTTGGGTACCTGGGTTCCTGTTTCACACGGGAGAACGGAGTCGTCGACGACGGCTAGCCGGCTTTTTTCCGAAGGCAAATTTTACATTATGAAAAAGTCCAAAACAAAACCTAAACTCTTCGTCAGCCTAAAGTCTTCGGCAGTTTAAACCCTCGAGTCAAAATTTCTGTCTTTTGTACCCTAAACTATGAAACCCTGGTCTAAATTAAACTCTGGAGTTCTTTGACCAAATTGACTGATGCCACATAGGAATTTTTTTACAAAAAACCCCTAGATAAATTGTCTATTCCAATCTCTTAGTCCCTCCTGCCTTTCCTAGACGACCTCGTCTCCAACCACTGCAGAGCCTTCTCTGTCCTTGCCTCCTTCTGCCCCTCGAGCCAAGGCCTGCGCGCGCCCGCCGCCGTATGTTGCGACCACCTCCTCGTTTCCCGCCCGTGATCCTCCACGTTATCCATTCCTTGGCAGCGCGCCCCTGTAGGTCCCCACTGCCGCCGGCGGGAGGCTTCCCCAAAGGTAGGAGCTCGCCTGCACGTGCACTTGGCCGAAGCTCGCCCCTCTGGCCGCGCTTGGTCGAATCTTCTGGACAACGCTGGTCTCCCTTTCCTCGCGGAGAGGTCCACACATTTCCTCTGCTTAGACCAGTCTGTCGGCGGCGCTGTGTCCCACTCGATGACATGTCCTGAACCCTAAAGCCATGGCAACCTACGTTGCATCCCACAGATCGGGCGAAAGTCAGGGGCGGGGAAGAGTGGTGCGCGCGAACGGGGGAGATGCACCGTCGGTGATGTGCTAGTGCCGCCGTGGTGAGGCGTCGCCGCGACCAGGCCTCGCCTCGAGCCGCCGCTGTCAGGCACGAGTAGCCGCACATGCTCTTGGCCTCTGCCCTATACAAGCAGCGGAGCAAATTGATGGCGGGGCGGCGTCAAACCGAAGCGGAGGAAGACGAAGGAGGTACCAGCGAAGAGGTTCCGAGATCGATTCCTTCGGTGGGGATTGATCTGCACAAAAAAGAAATTGGGGATGAAGGCTCTTACAAGTGGGGTCGAGATTTCAGCGAGAGTAACTTGTAATCCTGGCCAGGTTTTCCGTTTTCCCGGTGTATCAAAGAGCTCAAGGGTTCAATTTAGACCGGAATTGTATAGTTCAAGGTAGGAACAACAGGGATTTCGACTTGAGGGTTTAAACTACTCTTTCCGTACTAAAATAGATGTCTCAAATTTATCAAAATTTGAATGAATCTAGACACTATTTAGTATATAGATTCATTCAAATTTTGAAAAACCTAAGACATCTATTCTTGGACGGAGGGAGTACTAAACCACTACGAGTTTAGTGTTTGTTTTAGACTTTTTCCTTTACATTAGCACCTCAAAGAACGAACGCCAGAGCAATGTATTGTCACGTCAATAGTGAATTTTTGTAGAGCAATGACATGGCTGGTAGCTAGTCTCGCGTATCGTTGACTGCAACAATAGTCACCCACTACACTATACACTAGGCGGATCTCTGGGTATAGTTCTCAGCGAGATCTACCGACAATATGAACATTCCTCGACAATTGCAGAACCAGATACTTTCAAAATCCTCAAAGTCGACTCTGTTAGAAAATACGCACCACGCAAGTAAGATACCACGAGACATGGTTTGGACGGCATTCCAAAACTATTAGTAGGTGAGACACCCTTTATTTGAGAAACTAGGTCAAACACGGAGGTAGTGTTGCCAATTGTTTTGTTGTTCCCACGGGCCAAGCCAAAACTCCCAGAAGACGAGATCCATACGTATAGAAATAGAGAGGCATTCTAACCATAGAATATTGAAACCGATGCACGATAGCCATCAGATGATCACATATGAACAGATAATACTGACGCAACTACTGTAAACAACATTCAGTCATGAAGTTTGATGCAGACTCCACTTATTGAACAGCACAAGGACTAAGCGGCACTGTAATCGGTAGGTCGTTTTCCAAAATACTACTGTAGCACGAGACAGAAACATTTCCGTGTCAGTGGTCACGGAGAATAGCACATGATCAATATCTGTGTGTTCATGATACCCCCGTGGACCATATGTGAAAGCGATATTTGATGGTAATTTCCTGCCTGAAAAAAAAAGATGGGAGAGCTGGAGGGAACTCATACACAACGAGTGCCCCGTTTCTCTCTCTCGATGACCTTAGGGAAGCATTCAAGATTATACAAATCTAAATGAGTATAGTGCAGATTCTCAGTGACAATAGCACGAGGGGATGCCGATGCTCAATGCAGTACAAGGACAGCTAGACTCATGATCAATAATACTGGTCACGAAACAGATAAGGACCACCGAATGAGCCCGCACTGCCGCACTGGATACATAAGAAGGCAGCCTTCTCCCTGTCGCCACCTCCAACCACCAGAAAAAAGATGCTTAGACTCCTCTACCCAATCCTTCTTCCCTTCCTCTCTCTTCTGCTGTGCTCATGTGCATCCCCATGGCATACCATAGGCACGGGCACATCTCTGCAAGTAGATCATGACAAAGTCCTGCTCATCTCGCCAGACACCACCTTCTCTTGCGGCTTCTACCCATCCGGAAATGGCACGAATGCCTTTTACTTCTCCATCTGGTTCACCCACGCCGCCGACAAGACCGTCGTCTGGACAGCAGATCCTCGCTTCCCGGTGAATGGCCAGCGCTCCAGGATATCCTTGAACCATGAAGGCAACTTGGTCCTTACTGATGTGAATGGCTCCACGGCATGGGAGAGCAACACAGGCTGGGGCAGGGGCACAACAGTAGCTCTTCTCGACACCGGGAACCTTGTGATCAAGGCCTCCACTGATAAGATCATATGGCAGAGCTTCGATTCGCCTACTAACACCTTGCTTCCGTCGCAGCGTCTGACGAGGGAAAACAGGTTGGTCTCCCAATCCGATTACCATGTCCTCTATTTTGACAACGATAACGTCCTGCGGCTCCTGTACAATGGACCAGACATCACAAGCATATACTGGCCAAGTCCAGACTACAATGCTGTGCAAAATGGCCGGACTAGGTTCAATAGCACCAAGATAGCAGTCCTGGACCACGAGGGCAATTTCTTGTCAAGTGATGGGTTCAGAATGGTAGCCTCGGATTTAGGTCTGGGGATCCAGAGGAGGATTACCATTGATTATGATGGGAACTTCAGAATGTACAGCTTGAATGCATCAAATGGCAACTGGGATATCACAGGGGAAGCTGTACAGCAGATGTGCTATGTGCATGGATTGTGTGGAAGGAATGGAATTTGTGAGTACTCACCACGTCGTGTCAGTTGCACCTGTCCTCCAGGATATGAGATGGTTGATCCGGAGAATTGGAGCAAAGGCTGCAAGCCAACATTCAGCATCAACTGCGGCCAACCACATGGGGAATTTACATTCATCAAGGTTCCTCATGGTGACTTCTATGGCTTTGATCTTACTACCAATACGTCAATCTCACTCCAAGAATGCATGCAGATTTGCTTGGACAGCTGCCTATGCATATCTTTCACATACAAAAGTGGAGAGGGCTTATGTTACACTAAAAATCTGCTCTACAATGGCCAGGTTTATCCATATTTTCCAGGAGACAACTACTTCAAGATTCCTAAGAATGTCAGTTCAACATCTTGGGCCTCCAGACATCCTGGTATTACGGCCTGCAGGCCAGAGAGATCCAAGGTTATGATAGTATCTGCAGATGCATACAGCAAAGATTCTGACAACATAAGCTGGGCATACTTCTACACCTTTGCTGCTATATTAGGAGCAGTTGAATTGCTTTTTATCATGACAGGATGGTACGTTTTTTTCAAAATGCATAACATGCCCAAGTCCGTGGAGGAAGGTTACAAAATGATAACAAACCAGTTCAGGAGGTTTACATACCGTGAATTGGTTGAAGCAACAGGAAAATTCAAAGAGGAGCTCGGGAAAGGTGGCAATGGAGTAGTTTACAGAGGAATACTCGGAGACAAGAAGGTTGTGGCAGTAAAGAAGCTTACAGATGTTAGAAAAGGTGAGGAGGAATTTTGGGCAGAAGTCACTCTAATTGGGAGGATCAATCACATGAATTTGGTAAGAATGTATGGGTTTTGCTCAGAAGGCCAACACAGGTTATTAGTCTACGAGTTTGTGGAGAATGAGTCATTGGATAGATACATTTTTGGTGACAATGGCACTGAAAGGTTGCTCTCATGGAGTCAGCGATTCAAGATTGCCTTGGGGACAGCAAGAGGCCTTGCTTACCTGCATCATGAATGTCTCGAATGGATTGTCCATTGTGACGTAAAGCCAGAAAACATATTGCTGACACGAGAATTTGAAGCCAAGATAGCAGACTTTGGACTATCCAAGCTCTCCAGGAGAGATAGTTCTAGCTTAAATTTTACTCATATGAGAGGCACAATGGGCTATATGGCACCAGAATGGGTACTGAATTTGCCAATCGATGCAAAGGTAGATGTTTACAGCTATGGAGTTGTGCTTCTAGAGATCGTCACCGGGCGTAGGGTTTCCAGTGAGGTGACAGTAGGCAAAGAAGAGATGGACTCGATGCAAATTTCGAGTGGGGAAACAGAAGGCAGAGAAGAGATGGGATTGCTGCAATGTGTTCAGGCGGTGAAACAGATGCTCGCTAGTGGGGCTGACCTGGATATAGTGGATGCTAGGCTGAAAGGGCATTTCAATCATGAGCAAGCAACAGTTATGTTGAAGATAGCGATTTCATGTCTTGATGAAAGAAGCAAAAGACCAACAATGGATCAAATTGCCAAAGAGCTCATGGTACACGATGATGAAGATTATCATCCTGCGTACTTCTGATGACGTGTGACCAGAAGCGTGAATGAAGAAAGCTTAGTTTTATCTACACCTACTATCAGAAGAGAAACAGAAGAAAAGAAACAATTATGCCATTTTCTATGTTGTATAACTTATAGCATGAAATGGAAAGATTAGATCCATTCTCCAGATTTTCCGCACTGTGTCATTGAAACTGTGTTCTGTATCCTCAGTAGGGGGTTTTTGTATAACCGTGTGGATTTAGTGCAGTTACTACTCGTCTAGCAAACTGCATCTGACACGAGATTTGGAGAACAGAAATACTTCAGAAACATCAAACCAGATTGGATACAGCGCAGTTACCCGTTTAGCAAAGAATTGGCGTATAAAAGCATTATAGACCCTTTATCATTAACAAATTTAAAGGAACATGCCATCTCTATGCCGTTAACTCTTGTGGTTTTCTTCTGCAAATAAATTACTTCAATTTTTTTACAGAGGTACGGCAAAAAACACTGTATTAGAGGAAATAACTTTGAAATCTTTAAATAGCCATTTTTTGTACGACTTATTTGGATCCTTATGTACAAGATTTCAACAGTAAGAATCTAGTACAAAAACTATTGAGATGGTAAGCCAAGAACTTACCTGCATTTAAGGCACTCTTCTCATGGCAATAGTGATTCTTCTTTACTGCCAAATATTATTGGCCTGTTCGATAAATCGCATATTTATCCTAGCATGGCAAAGAGTTCTGCAAGCATATTATTGAAAAGTCTGCACAGATCTGTAAGACTAGAAATATGAAACAGCATCAATAGTGTTATAACAAATCTGCACCTTCCAATGTGCCGTTAAATGTTTTAAGTTTCACCTGCCATCTCTCTTTGAAAACAACACACGTCATTCTAATCAGATCTACTCTCTCCGTTTCAAAATATAAGATGTTTTAGGTTTGTAAAGGAAGTGTATCTAGACTTTTTTTAGTGTGTAGATTCACTCCAAACATAAGTGAACCTATATACTAAAAATAGTCTAGATACATTTGCTTCACAAAACTAAAACATCTTATATTTTGAAACGGAGGGAGTACCATGCACAATAGTATGAACAAGGACATGAGACATCACTTAAGCCTAACTGCTATGCTGCAGTACGAGTAGTTTTCCTAATATAAGCACAAAATACTGGTTGGTGTAATCACCCAAGAGCAAGACATTCTGATGATAGAAAAAACTGTAAGGAACCTTGAGCAATGTTTATTTATTTTTGAAAATGTACAAGAGATCTGCATATCTTTTCCATTAACTAGAAAAAAACAGCTACAACAAATTCTTTTTTTTTGTGGGGAACCTTTAGTCAGAGGCATCAATTTGTTTCACAATAAGATCTAGAAGCAGTGGTCCCTTTGATACCCACATGCCCCATGGACCCATACTAATACCGTATTCATTCCATTTAACTCTTACAGTCTACAACATCCACTTTGTTGTTTGCGAAAGATCAGCCTAAAATTACTCAGCTCAATCAAAAATAGCTGCCAGCACAACGCTCTGCTAGTCATACAGTGAGCTACTTTCTTGCATCAAGAAGCATCATAAGTGGGATTTCCCGGTGCATCTGAAATTACCTGCTGGTTTTTCTTTGATCTACAAAAGTCAGCCCTGTGCTAGCTCAAGACAGCTCAAACCAGTTCAAACAGGAACAAAGCAAGTGGACAACACAAGAGGGCCATGGTGAATCAGGGTGTGTTTGGTTGGTGCCCAAATTGCCCTGCCAAACATTGGCAGCCCTTCAAATTTTGGTCTTTGTTTGATTTGTTTCCAGAATTTTTGTAGCCAATACATCTTCACCCACTCCTCTCACAGATTCTTGCCAAATAATTGGCCAAGTGAGGGTGGAGAATTCCTGAGACAAAAATTGGCATGCCATTTCTTGACAACTTTGATCTGGCTAGTTTGGGCATGAACCACAGATCCTCAATACCATCAGAGTGAAGATTATAGACTTTTTGTCCTTCAAATAAAAGCCACGGCAGGTCATAGTAACACAGATTATGTGAAAAAATAGTCAGCCTAACTAGACTTCTTTTTTCCAAGAATAACAATGTAGTTACAGCCTTTCCTGGTTATCCTAGTCAGGATCGGTCTCATGTATACCAGCCACCGTCAAACAATATTTGATTCGAATCCAAATTTAAGTTTGCTTTCAAAGAAACCAGTTTGGCCACTAGCTGGATAATATCTGGCTTTTCTGTTTCCAGACCCAAAATACGACTAGAGGTTTCTAGTAATCCTGACCAGTATTTGGACAAGTAATAAGTACTGTACTAGTTTACCATCTGGAACCAGTCCACTAACAGAACTATGAAGTTTCAATTCTAAAAACGTAGGCAAGTTATATCCTGCATCCCAACTACCCGTCCAACAAAAAATACCCAGTGGAACTTGCTTAGCTTTAAAAGAGAGATAAGCCGTGGCCAAGTATGGCTATGGCAGGTAACTGGCAGTATTCAGACACTTGGTCTAATATGCTCCCTCTGTCCGGAATTAACTGACTCACATTTGTCTAGATTCATATGTATCTACACACTAAAACGAGTCTAGATACATGCGAATTTAGACAAATGTGATCAGTTAACTCCGGACGAAGGGAATAATATAAATTGTCAATGGGGCTCTAACCCATCAGCCATTGACTCATTGTTTGCTTCAAACATCTGATAGAGTTTCTTACTGACATCTAAGGTAAACTGCTTTATCCATACTGTTCAACTACTCCATCCCAAATTAATTGACTCAACTTTGTTTAGATACGCATGTATCTAGACGCGTTTTAGTGCCTAGCGTATCTAGACAAAGTTGAGTCAATTAAATTGGAATGGAGGGAATACAAAATATTATTGATTATTTCTGCAGCCAAAATGAACTCCATCGCAATAACTAAAAACAACCTTAACTCCACGCATGTCTAAATAACAGCGACTCACAATTGTACGGAATTATCATGCCAAGCGCGAGTTGCTCATTAGAAAGCATACCAGTGACCAGTCTGAAGGCAATACCCAAACATGTTAGTATTTGTAAGCCTTGTTTCAACTTGATGGCTTAATTGAGCTGTAATACATAATACAATGAGAATCGAGAAGGCATAGCGTTCATCTAGCTCTACAGATTCCACCATCAGTAACAGCAGTCCTTGTCTACAACAGAGCCACTAAATTAACAAACAAGAGATCAACCACGTAATTTCTCCAACCAATCCATATCTCACAACGACTATGCAAGCCAGCATTCCACCGCCAACAATAATCGATAAAGGAGATGTATTTGCAGGTGGCTAGACTGAAAGTTGCATCAAGGATGAGAAAACAGAAGACTTGCTGATCTTATGGTGGAAAAGGCTATAAACTGTGGCATCTTTAGCATTGGAGAACACATTGTATTTCTATTTGCTCGCATAATCACATTAACTGTGGGTCTGAACAAGCATAGAAATTGTTCCTGGTATTGAGCAAACACATAGTCTTTTGAAGTTGCAATCAAGTGAGGTTCCTGCAGTGAGATCTTGTGGCATCAACACACCATCCTTAAAGAAAAAACTTAAAGATCGCCCACATAGAGAATGGCTGTCGTTACTGGTTTCAGACTCACCACTGCTTCCCAAGTGGCATGTACAATCCCTTGAAACAAAACTAGCGTCACTCTGACAAACACAATGCTCTGAGATGATTCCTAGATATTGCTTTTTTCCATTTTTTTCTTCACAGCCAACTACATCTTGAGAGTTGTACCATTTTCTAACTGTTGCTACTAGATTTGATGAGCATGATGAGAGAATGTCATGCATATCATCGACGGCTAAGCAATGCAGATTAGCCCGTACTGAATTCGAAAGAATATCATGGGACACCTTATAAACAGCATGGAAGCATGCAGAGCAACATTTGTAGTGACACGAAGATTTTGGAACAGGGAGCTTCTTTATGCTATCTTGCGGTTGATTATTGATCAAATGATTTGATTCAGCATCATTCAGATGAAAGCTGGTGTTCAACTCATTACCGTTGCCATGAGCTTCAGAAGACAACATATTCATGGATATTTCCACATTGTCCATACTAGTTGACGATGCAACAAAATTTTCTGCCCTTTGCATATTGTCGAAGTCTTCAACTGATTCAGAGAGGCTTTCAGATCTTTGAATATCTGGTTTGCACTTTTCTTCACCATTGGTTACACTGGACATTTTCCAGCCGTTGCTTACTCCGCCAGATCTTCCGCCATTCGTTACTATATCTGTAGGTGTAAGGGGACCCTTGTGCACATCATGCAAAGCCGAATGGACAAGGTCATGTTCCACTGCATCCATCCTGGATAGGTTGCAGACCACACTATGGATTTCAGGTTGGTCTGGACCTTGTTGGACTAGGCTGTCTTGCATCTCACTGGGACAGGTAGCTGGGCCAACTGGATGGTCATGTGACTGTTGGGCTGAATTATCTTGCACGTTGGTAGAGCAGCCAACAGGAGCAGCATGTACATTGCTTTCCGTAGTATGACTAGTACTTTCACACTCTCTTGTGCATGACTTTCCTAGACTTGTTGTCTTTGTACCTAATGCTCTTGTATTACTTTCAGGATGTAATCTGTAGATAAAAGAAAAACGAAGAAAAGAAAAGGTCAGCACAGTTTGTATGAGATCAGCAATATTAAGTACCAACGTCTTATCATTGGCCTAGCGCTGTATATTTTACCTGACTTAAGAAAGAAACAATGCTGGCATAGAAACATAATCAAAGACTTCAGGCATACCTTTGGAAGGTGTACGCCCAGCTGTTCACAATGTCATCCAGATATGCTACTTGAGATAGGATATGGAAGTACCGATATCGACTTCTCTTTTCCAAGATTTTAGTTCGGATCTGTCCAACTAGCAGTTCCAAGACCTTTCTCACATCAGAACAGACTTCCATAACAGATGCATAAACCTCTCTGTATGCTAATAAACCAACAGCAACCAATCCTCTCACAAAAAGAGCCTTTTCCTTGCCCTTAAGAACAGTGTTTTCTTCAGATAATGATTTATCAGGTGAGGTACTGCTATACAATAAACAGGAATTAAATGGCCAGCCTTTCCATGGTCCATTTATATCAGTGCAGGGACCTTCCCGCAGTTTTGAGGTAATCCAACAGAGTTTGGAGAACTGAGGATGCTGCAGTATCTGAATTCCAAAGGCAATAATAGCAAGTGATTCATTGCCCTTCACAGTTCTACTAGAAGGATTTCTTGAGACACTCTCGTGAAAATCAAGTTTCTCGGGATTTTCCTCTTTATCTTTCACATCAGATGCTAGTGGCTGTAGCTCAGCACTGCATGTAGCCAGTTTAGTAGGACATGAGGGTCGTTTGTCAACGTACATAGAAGATTTTGCTAATATGACGGATTCCTTATTCTCACCAGATTTACATTCACCTGGTACACTACTTTCCATGGGAGTACAGACTTCTTTCTCATTGTTATGAGCTCTGTCATGTAACAATTGAACATGATGCTGAATTAAGTCATGTGATAACTGCGAAGCACATGCATCAAGCACATCGTCCCAGCTAACATAGCTGTCAACATTCACAGAGAACCTTGGTATGGTGTGTTCTGAAGAACTAAGACATTGATCCACAACATGTGTGCTGAAGAAATGCTTTACTCCGCATGGAAGATCTTGAAACTTTAGCTCACTGGTGGCCTGAAAGTGAATTATCAGCTACAGTTCCCATTTATATAAAATCAGGTCAGCCAACTACCACTAAACTCAAGTCCGAGAAAGGGCCTATAGCCAATGCTGATAACATACACTGTGTTCTAGATGACCATGACTCCATGAGATCAAAGATTAACAGCACCAAATGAACCAAGTAGTTCTTATCATTGGCACAAATTGTGAGCACCTCACTATTGTTGCTATTAAGATCAATGGGCAATTACTGCTAGACAAGTTGCACAATTGATTATGAGCAATGACTCCCAGGTACAAAGTACTCGGTACTAACCTCTAGAGAAAATTTGAACTTAGTTTGGCAACGCAGTGGCCTTTAGGTTACAGTTTTTTTAAATTCCGGATATGCTCAGTAATTGATAGCTTAGAGCCATAGCAGAACATTTGACTACGATTGGTAAAGATTCTCTCAACTAACTATATTTTGCAGCACGGACAGATCACAACACAAAGCAGGTTTTGGTCCTCTATTACAATACGCTGGATGTCCTTTTAAATTTTTATCTTGTATAAGGCCCAAAATCATGATTTAGAAAAGGCTCAATTCAATTTATCCATTAACATTTGGGCCATTCCATTTATCTGTCCTCCCTTTTAATTGAATATATAATTACTGATTCAAAAAGGAAGTGATTAGCCCAGCGACTATGTACTAATCTAAACTACTAATCATTCTGTATTAAGATTAGCTCTGAGCATTATTTCACAATAACAGGTTTTGTGATTTTAGTTTAGATTGTTATATAAAGGGAAATACAAACAAGGAGATAACGTTGTATGAATCGGAAAGCCCAGAGTTATATTCATCATGTTAATGAACCTGAAATCTCAGTACTTTAAGCATGAACTTATTAATATGTGGATTTTCCACCTTCTCTTCATAAGTCGGACTTTTGGTTCTACTGGCTCGTGCATGAAACTTAATACAGCATGTTTTTATTAAATTGCGAAAGCTGAGACTTGAATCCAAGACCTCTGCTCTGATACCATATTAAATTTCATGCATCAACCAGTACAACCCAAAGTACGAACTTATGGAAAGAGGTAAGCAATCCACATATACTTTAGCAGAACCTCACGATGGACCATGCACAATCCTTTGTGACACATTATATGGAAAAGGGAAGTATGAACATGCATATATATAGATATCCAGAAAATTTCAGGCAAAAAAGGAATTGAAAAGGCATATCCCATGAAGAGCATAAATGAAGCTTACCAGAACACTTATGGATACAGAAGCTAACAGTGAATCCATCTGATCAACCAACGTATTCCAAATTTCTGAACATTTTGTCATGCTTTTGATTGGCGAGGAGGCCAACTTGCTTGTCCCTGCATCGATCCCATGGTCTTCTGTTTCTTGTTCATAGACCTTGTCGACTGCCCATAAATCAATTCTAGGCATGTAGATCATGCACCTTCCAAGGTTTAGGCCTTTCACTAGTCAAGGAAAAAAAAACTATGGTTACTTAGTCTTATCCATTGGAACCAAATGAATAATACTCCCTCCGTTTTAAAATATAAGATGTTTTAGATTTGTGAAGAAAATGTATCTAGACTTCTTTTAGTGTGTAGATTCACTCCAAACATGAGTGAACCTACATACTAAAAGTAGTCTAGATACATTTGCTTCACAAAACTAAAACATCTTATATTTTGAAACAGAGGGAGTACTAATAGAGTACGGATAGTCAATAGATCACTTGACATCAACTAAAGGATGAATGGGACATAACATAGTTCACCTATGTAGAAATGCACTCTCTTCCATGAATATAAATCACAGAATCAACATTATATCGTGCCTTTGGATAGTGCGGCAATGGCTTCTAAGCTCAAATGATGTGGCCAAAAAAGGATAACTTAAGTCTTGCTAATTTACATCAGGCCAGATATGGGTTGGCATTAAATTCAATCTATAAAGAATTAGCATTTCTATGATGCATCAATCTTCAGTGCATATGTGAATTTATGTTCAATGATCCAACTTGGAAACGTGCAGCTCAGTTGAAACCAATTCAACATCAAATGGATCAACAAACTCGAATTGGGCAATGTAAATATATATTACCAATATACTCAACTCAGTTTTGAATTTGCAATGCACTCTTCAAACAGAAATGTGACCTTCTGTCACCAGAAAGATCCAACATAGAATGCATAACTACCTTCATGTAGCTACCGTCCTTGATAAAAAATTGTTACTTCTTGTGAATTGCGGAGTGCTTGTGAAAATATGGTTCAGGTTGTGGATGGCTGTCCATATCAGATTAGAGTAGCACATGCACATAAGTAGAGCCCAATAAGATAAATGTCTACAATGTATTTGTCTACCTAAATAGACTCCTGAATACATGACTGAAGGTCAGATCCAGGAAAGGAAAGCTTCTACTCTCTAAGTAAAATCCAAAGCTGTTTTAGAAAAGACAGAACACGTGATGTTCATAGAATGCAGACAGTACATAATCCAAAGTCAGCAAGAAAGGGCAGTGTCATCTATGCTGCTGCGGTTACTGTGCAGCGGCCAGCTGCCAACTTGCTTCTCTACCTAGCCCCTTGTCTCCCCTCCTCTATTTTTTTTATATTCCCCTGCCCTCCCTTTGTACACTTCTTAATGAAATTTACTGTCGGGGACTTCCCTAAGCTTCTGGTAAAAAAAGAACAGTATTACAGTAGCACCATGAACTTTCATGAAGACAAGATCTGCTTACAGAGTAACCAAATTTAAGAGTAAGGGTGTTATCGACTTAGCATTGATTCTTATGCAGATAACTTCGGAGTGGACATTTATTTCACATACTCATGAGTCAATTTTTTGGATGGTGAAGATTTTATGCATCCCCAGCCTCTGTTACATGCATATAGACAGTATAAAATAAGGAAAAAATAGAATATACAGGCAAAGAACACTAAACCCAAGTTACAGTAAAAGTTAATTGGTAATTTTTCAGTCATTTTCAAAAGTAAAAGGAAATTAAAGGAACTTACAAAGAATTTGTGTCAATCCATTAAGGATGTCACCATTTCCCTCCTGTGCCATAGTTGCAAGATCAAGCTTGTGTATTACAACCTGACCCATGAAACCATGAAGAAGGCAACGGACTAGATGCCGCTGGCCTGATCTGGGTTCTCCAGCAACTAAAGCTCGAAAGCCCGATAATTTATATGCTAACCTGGAAATCAACCTGCGGTCATCAAATTTCTTGTGTTGTTTGTTCTGACTTGACATTGGACTATGATTTCCTAACTGAGATGCTGTAAGACCATAGCTTGACAAGATTGATTCAATTTTATTTGCAATATCCTTCTGCTGTATCAGAGAAGGAAGATAGGATGACCAGAAAGTATGAGGTACGTTATTCTTCTCCATAGACGAAAACACAACTTCCTTTATAAAGGAAGATGCCTTCAGAAGAGATGAAGGTAACCAGATTCTTTCATCCATACAGAGGGAAATAAGGAGGTGAAGTAATGGTTTAAAAAGGCATGGTAAAAGATAGGAATCAATCGGAGCGGATACTAGATCATTAGCAGCAATCCCTGCTTCCCTTTGTGAACATGGTGGGGGAGCAGCTGCAAGAGCAGACAACCAATCCCTCTCCTCCACATCAATTGATGGTAGGGGAAGCCGCCCATGTTCAGTTCCTTTCTCAGCAGAGCGTAAAATATCCTGCAACGGGCAAGTCCTTTTCAGAGCATTTAATGCAGCTTGGGTGCAAATTGCCTGCAAGTCAGCACCCGCATATCCAACAGTTTGGCTTGCAACAGCTGAGAGGAATGCGCCTGAAATAGGACTTGGCCAGTTTTTTGTGTGCAGCGAAAGAATAGAAGACCTACCCTCAAGGGTTGGGAGAGGGAAGTATATCTCACGATCAAACCTTCCTGGTCTCCTAAGAGCAGGGTCGATAGCATCAGGACGATTTGTAGCCCCGATTACTATAACTGAGCCTCGTGATTTCAAACCATCAAGCAATGAGAGCAAAGTCGCTACAACTGAGTTGTGTGTCTGGTCTTGTTGTCTGGATCTACAAGGTGCCAAACCATCCATCTCATCAAAAAATATGATAGAGGGTTGGCATTTTTCAGCTACCTGGAATAGAAGTCTTAACTGCCTCTCAGCATCACCAACATACTTGCCCAAACAATCAGCTCCTTTTCGAGCAAAATAAGCAATCCTTCTGTTACCCTGAGAACATGCCCCTATTAGTGCCCGTACAACAAGTGTTTTACCAGTACCAGGGTGACCATGCAGCAGAACACCTCTTGGTGGTGTGAGACCTAAAGAGCTAAAGAACTCAGGATACAAAAGAGGCAGTATCACCACTTCTTTCAGGCTCTGAATAACATCACTAAGCCCAGCAACAGACTCCCAACCACGGTACGACTTTTCATTTTCAGAAGAACCTCCTATGTAAACAGGTGCAATCCTCAAAAGATCTCTGTTTAGCCTCTTCCCTTCACGTTTCAAGAACTCTTCATCTTCCCCACAGTTCTCTAACCATTTCTCTTCAGCCTCTATATCCTTTCTCCACGCATCGTGTGACAATTTTCTGATATCAGCCTTCATCTTTTTGATCTTCATCTTCCGGAGCAGTTCAGCATATTTATCTCCTTGGGGTTGGAAGAGATGCCGATGATCATTGCAAGTTATAAGAAACTTCCGGTGATCAAATATGCAGGCTTCTGTTCGACTACAAGGCTACAGAATACAGATGGGGAGAAAATAATGCATATTAAAGAGCAACAATAAAATAATAGAATGATGAAGTGTAGCCTTAGCACAAAGTAATTACCAAATGGTAGGTTTTAGGACAGCGGTCAACACGACACCCAATAGTTGCTCCAGGTCTGCCACATCGACTGCACTTCAAAAGCCTTCCACGGCAAAGCGCAGCTCTAACATTTTTTAGGCACCCCAAACCAGCAAAGTAAACCTGAATTTGACACCAAAATATGGATTCTCATATCAGCAATACATTACATAAAATCTTAGTATCACTAAGCATGATGTATATCGAAGCATTTAGCTAATTTCATTGGCAATACAATCTCTTAGAACTTGGTAAGCAATCCACGACAACCAATGCAGATCCATAACCAGTTAGCCACAAAGAGGAACATACGATTTTCAGCGGAAAAAAAAACATGGGAGCTAAGAGAGGGTTATTGAGGAAGCCTGGCTATCTTTGGCGGAGGGGTGGATGTACAACCCACCACCTGGGTTCAAGTCCTCGCAGGCACGAAGGGTTCCTATTTAACTATGGGGGTTTCCCTACGGTTTTCTTTCAAAAAAAAAGTGAGGGGTTATTGGCAAGGCATTTCTCCCTGTCTGTACAAAATAGAGCTCAGGTAGACATTCAGATAAGT
The DNA here is from genome assembly GCA_916181665.1 of Avena sativa. Classification (NCBI taxonomy): domain Eukaryota; kingdom Viridiplantae; phylum Streptophyta; class Magnoliopsida; order Poales; family Poaceae; genus Avena; species Avena sativa. Next base: position 328,235,327 of record OV702295.1, on the reverse strand, counting down.
CAAATACGACAAAAGGACATAACTCCACATACACATTCAAGTAACACATAAGAATTTTGAAATGTACTGCAGGAATATACCTCGGGACTCCAAACCGCACAATTCTGATGAACCCAGACACGGGCAATCCCAAATCGATCATGTATTGGACCTAGTAACCTTCCGAGCCATCCAGGATCTTCACTGAATCCATCCCATATATCATAGTTTGGCTCCTCTGAAGGCAAAGCACCCTCATAGGCTTCATTCTCGCTGTCAGCAGTATCATGCAGTGCGATCCTAGGTGGTCTCCCATCAGTCCCTCCTCCACATAGCCCACACCTCCTTCCTTCTTTAATTTGCAGAACTCCTTGCTTTTCATCTGAAACTAGAGATTTCCCCGCTCTCTCATTCAGAGACTCCTTAGACAACACTATATTTGGGGCATCATCCATCTGTTCATCCTGCTGGACCCCTTCCACTTGCTCACCAGGGCCAGGACCATCAATTTCCATTTGCTGCTCATCAGGAAGGTTGCTCACTTCAGCAATCTGCCCATGGTGCACATCGAGCTGCTCATTTGCCCCCAAATCGCGAGACTCGGCCTCATTGTCATTCTCGTCACAGGACAACTCATTACCATTCTCTCCTTCTAGTAGTGCAGGTGAATCCAACTGTTTGGTTTTCTCTTCCCCTGGCAAACCATCCCCCTCCCCTGCTTCCTCCACATTGCCTTCGTCTATATCAGTTCCCGCACCAGTTGCTTCTTCCTCCTCCTCCTTATCATCACCATCATCTTCCTCCCCTGCTTCTTTTTCCTCCTCTTCTTCTTCTACTACAGTGACCCCCTCAGCAGCCGCGGGCGTTTCTACATCCAAATCAATGGTTAGATTGATCTCCCCCTCTCTGCCATCCCTCCCTCGCGATGACAAATCTCCGCTCTCCTCGCCCCCCTCATCTTCTTTATTGCCCTCCTGCACGTCTACCACCACCTTCCTCGCCTCATATTCATCCCCATCTTCGTCTTCTAACCACATGGTCCTCGCTCGCCTCCTCGCTCCGGCCTTCCCCTTAGCCCTATCCCGCAGCCGCGAGCGCCATGCCGCATTTCCCCCGCCGTCCTCCTCATCTTCCTCCGCCTCCTCATCCACTAATTGAGCAACCGCCTCGCCGCGTGCCCTACCCTTTCCCCCCTTCCGCGAGCTCCCGCTGGACCCGGTCACGCCCCCGCCGCGGCGGAGCCTCTTGCGTCCGGGCGAGGGGGCCGGCGAGGTGTCTAGCGGGACCGGCGCGCGGCGCACCCGCGTGCTCCGGCGGACGGCCTCCGCGTCGGAATCCTCGCCGTCGCCACCACATGGGGGAGGGGCCGGCGCGACGTCACAGATGGCGTCGAGGCGCTTCTGCTTCTTCCGGCTGCGGGGAGAGGCGGCGGCGCCGCGCCGCCGCTTGGGCGTCGACGGGGACATTAGGGGAGAGGCACAGAGGGAGAGGCGATCGAACTCTGGGTGCAGAGCGGAGCGGACAAGGGTTTTGGGGGTCTCGCTCGCTCAGACTTCGCCTTCGCGTTCCCTCTTGTGAGGGTGCGGCCAGCCAGTCTCAGGCACGGATATGCTGTGAATGACAGATGGGGTTCCTCTTTTCGGGTATAAATTTCGAAAGTTTTGAACTCTCGAATGTCAATGGCGACGACGGCTATCGAGGGAGTGTACCAGAAATGGGACTTAACTCTACTGACCCTCCAAGTAAACCCCCTCTCGCGCTAACAAATATGTCAATACTAAGCCTTTCAAAAAGTGTTGGTTCATGTCAAAAAAAAAAGTGTTGGTTTGGTGAACCAGACACGAAAAACTTCTCAGCCACCGCCTCTACTGGTCGGTTCCCTTCCTCCGTCCAATCTTGTCAGTGTCAGGATGGATGAGAACTTGATCTATGGGTATAGTTTTTAATAAAACAGTGTTTTAAAATATTATATTAAGGTTTTGGTATTCATTTTCTTTTGGCATCTACATTGATGGAGGTGTCATCGTCTACAATAAGTGATTTCCGACACTTCGTTGATAACGAGATCTTCTTTCCGGCACCAATGATGGTATTGTAAAATTACAGTTCTATAGTCCTTCAGATATTACTTCGCCAAATCGATTTTAGAATTTTTCTCATGGTTGTTGCGAGAAGGATTCTCCTTACAATATTTGTTTCGGCTACTATGTCCTCGACAATGCCGATTCATACACTTGGCTCTCCAGTGACGTCGACCAGTCTGTTCGGTCTATTTTATTGTCGGTATTAGTTAATTATTTTAATAATTGCGTGTGTACATTTTTTATCAAACTAAAAATATGGGAGAACCCTAGTTGGTATTTACATGTCTTTGATTTGATATTCTTTCGTTGCCTTCAGAAAAGTATAAGATTATGTCGTGGAAGAATAAGAGTTTGAAGATCTTAAAGATTTACTCTTTTTTAGGCTTTATGTTATAGTTGTTGGAGACAGCTTTTGTACTTTTATCATGTACTATTCGCTACTCAAAATATTATCATGGTATTGGTTGTTAGAAAAATGGATGTGTTGGGCGTTCTCGGTGATATTTTCCTCAAATTTCAGGGTCGTCTGCTTGACATGTTGCGGTGACCCGGCATATCACTGCATGTTATAGTACGCAAGTCGTTGACATAACATTCACGAAACACCGTTTCACAAATATCACGTCCATCAGAGTGGTACAACAGAAACATTGCAGGTCCATATTACAACATACACATATTATTCTTATACAATATCAAAAGATCTGATACTTGAGTTTTTTTCAAACTTACAACCAACGTGTTCCAACAGAAGAACGAAAAGATCCAAATTAATTAACATAACGTGAGCTTAGCAGCTTACTATATAGAGTTTGTGTTGCTCGGCCCAATTCAACTTCTAAGTACTATTATAGCAACTACTCAGACTCGTTGCCTTCAACTCCATAGCAGATCCTGTAGTCAACTCCTCGACTCCTCCTGACAAGTCTGGCTCCTCGTAGAAGACGTCATCCTGCCACTCGGTGGTGTACATTGGAGTATCTTCCTGGTCTTGAGAGTCTAAGCAGGAGATCAAAGGAAAAAGTGAATAACAGCGTTATCCAGCAAGTTCATTATATGCATAGTGGAAAGTTTGATGCACTAACTATCACCTCAGACTATAAGTCTTAGGTGTAATGCATTTTTCATAAATCTTTCTTCGGAGATTGATTTTATTATAAAAAAACTATGCCCATCAGTCTTCACAGGTTGACAAGAACTTTATGGAGTTCCTTTCATGCCACGTTCGTAGCTCCTTCCCGAAACAGGGTATAACATGTCACGATTCTTACATTCTGCATAGGTGCGTTGCTTTACTCATAAGAGCAAATCCTTGTTGCATAATCGGGCGTACCTTCCCGTCCACAATTCCATGATGTGGGGCACAGAAATTGATCCAAGCCGATCATTGTTCTCCTTCGTAACCCCACATGCCAATTGTTGGAGATATGTCCAAGAGACCATAATAAAGTGGTTATTATCATATCTTTATGTTTATGATAAATATTTATATACCATGCTATAATTGTATTAACCGGAAACATTAATACTTGTGTGATTTGTAAACATAAAAGAGTCCCTAGTAAAGCCTCTTATTAAACTAGCTTGTTGGTTAATATATGATCATGGTTTCCTGATCATGAACATTAAGATGTTATTAACAACAAGGTCATATCATTAGGAGAATGATGTGATGGACATACTCCTATAGTTAAGCGTAGCATAAGATCAAGTCATTCAAATAGTTCACTTGCTATAATCTTTCAAATACATAGTAACCTAAATTCTTCGACCATGAGATCATGTTAATCACCATCACCGGATGGATGCTTTGATGACATCAAACACCACTTCATAACTGGGTAGTTATAAAGGTGGCATTGAGTATTCAGAAAGTATGTGTTGAGGCACATGGATCAAGAGTGGGATTTGTCCATCCATGTGACAAATAGATATACTCTGGGCCCTCTCGGTGGAATGTCATCCAATTAGCTTGCAAGCATGTGACTGGCTCACAAGGGATCACATATCATAGGAATGAGTAAAGAGTACTTATTGGTAACGAGGTTGAACTAGGTATGCAGAGATACCGACGATCAAACCTCAGATAAGTAAAGTATCACGAGACAAATGGAAATTGGTATTGTATGTAAATGGTTCATTCGATCATGAAGTAATCATAGAAATATGTGGGAGCCATATGAATTTCCAGATTCCTCTATTGGTTATTGATCAGAGAAGAGTCTCGATCATGTCTGCATAATTCACGAACCGTAGGGAGACACACTTAAGGATTCGATGTTTTTTAGTAGATATGGAATGTGAGTAAGAGACTGAATGTTGTTCGGGGTCTCGGATTGGATCCGGGACATCACGAGGAGATCTGGAATGGTCCGGAGAATAAGATTCATATAAGCAAAGTCCAATTCTGGATTTCGGGAATGGTTTCGGTGTTTTCACCGGAATGTTCTAGAAGGGTCTAGAAGGTCCACCGATCTGGAGTGGGAAGGGTACATGGATGTGTCATGTCAAAGTGGAATGGCTGCGTTATGTCCTAGTTCACTTGGCTAGGCAATGGGAAGAGAAAAATCAAACTCTAGCTTGAAAAGTCAAAGCCAATTTGAAAAGTCAAATCCCAACATTGGTTGCCTAGTGGGGGAAGGGAAGGAATCCTACCTAAGGGAGGATTCCTCCTTCTCCGTTGCCGCTGGCCCATGAGGTGGAGTTGGGGAAGGATTCCCCTTCCCCAACCGCCTCTCCCCATCTATAAAAGAAGGGGGTGGGGCACCCCAAGCCACCACCCCACAAACCCTAGCCGCCGGCCTTGCCCCCCAAGTCGTCGTCGCCTAGACCCTCCTCTAAACAACCGCCACCTAGCTAAACCCTAGTCGCCGACCACCTCTAAACCTCGGCCCTCTAAACCCTAGATCACCGGGGCTCCCTCTACTCCATCATACTCGCACCGGCTTAGGCGAAGCCCTGTGAGATCTCCCCTCTACTTTTGACACCACGTTGTCGTGCTGCCGGAATCACGAGGAGAGAGCTACAACCTCCGCTACCTGCTAGAACAAGGGAGAGGATGGTCTTCATCGAGTACCGAATGTGTGAACGACTGTGGGAGCACTGCTGAAACGCGGCGCTGGAAGGATCGCCTACCCGATCTTGAGATCAGCAAGTGAACGACTACATCACCCACGAGAATCCGATCTTGTTAACCGCTTTGGAATCTTCAAGGGTTAGTACTCTATCGACTTGCTGCTACAATCTAGTAGATAGATCTTGGCTTGTGTGTGTTCATGCGATAGAAATTTTTTGTTTTCCATGTTACGAACTCCAAAGTGGTATCAGAGCCATGTATATGCGTATATTTGTTGCACGAGTAGAACACAATGGTTATTATGGGCATTGATGCTTTTGTTGTTGATTGCTTTTTGTGTACTTTGCATCTTGCAGGATGGTGGGATGGAAGCGGCCCGGGCTAACCTTACATGACATCGTTCATGAGACTTGCTCTACGCTCAACATGCAACTTGTATTGCATAAGTGGATTTACGGGTATCTGTCTCTCCCACCGTAGTGAAGATTCAATTTGCAACAGGCACTTGACAATACTTGTATCAATGTTGTGGTTCATGTTCGTAAGTTAGAACGGTTCCTATGCGAAAGCCCCAGCCACGTAAAACATGCAAAGAAAGATTAGAGGCGTCTAACTTATTTTTGTAAGGCTTGTGTTGTGATGTGATATGGCCATGATTGTGATTATATATGATGTATGCAATGATCCTTATTATAAGTTGGCAACTGGAAGGAGCCTTATGGTTGTCTTTTAATTTTGTTAAGACCCGCGTGTCTATTATTCAAAGTAGTTGTAATAGTTGATGATGGTGGGCGACAACCATGGAGCGACGCCATTGACCTTGACGCAACACCGGTGATGATAGAGATCATGTCCGTGCTTGGAGATGGAGACCGAAGGCACAAGATGAGAGGGCATATCATATCACATATTATGAATTGCATGTAATGTTAATACTTTTTTATGCATCTTTTATTGCTTAGATCATGACGGTAGCATTATAAGATGATCCCTCTCACTAAATATCAAGTAATAAAGTATCCGTCCTTAGTAGGCACCGTTGCTAAGACTCGTTGTTACAAAGCATCACGTGATGATCGGGTGTGATAGATTCTACGTGTGCACACAATGGGTGCAAGCTAGATTTGTACATGCGGGATACTAAGGTTAACCTTGACGAGCCTAGCATGTACAGACATGGTCTCAGAACACGGAATACCAAAAGTTAAAGCATGAGTCATATAGATGATATGATGAACATGTTGATTGTTCGCCTTTGAAACTACATCATTTCTCGTGATGATCGGACTTGGTGTAAAGGATTTGGTTTGTGTGATCACTAAAACAACGTGAGGGATGTTGTTTTGAGTGGGAGTTTAATAGTAATATGATTAAAATTTGAACACTATTTATCATAAATTAAATCAAAGTGAATTTGTATAGTTGTTGTAGTCATTGTCATTAGTTTACCACCTTACTCTTAGTTATAATTGAGATAATAGAACTATAGAATTCTGGTTAGTTACTTTATGAACTGTTATCGTATTGTTTTGAAGTGTTAGTCTAGAGTTTAAAAAGTCATATTGAAACTTTCAGTAAGTTCCGTTTACTCCGTGAAGTTTAATAATTGGTATTAAATTAAGAGTAACAATTATAGTGTTAGTATATAAGTATAATGTTTGTCTCCATGATTCTTGATATTCAAAAGATTGTTTTAATATCAAGGTTATCTAGGAGCTGAAAGAATTGTTTCAGTAACTATCATGCGTGGAAGATATTGCGATATCTGAAACGAAGTTTTGGTTGCAACATGATAGAGTATAATATGGCAAAAAATTATGTTCTCATATTTGATGAGAATTTGCAAAAGATTAGACACGCTGCTCGTCTTAATCCTCCAAAAGGTTTTGGAGAGCAATATTATACTCACGATTCACCGTTATAAGCTAAAGTTGCTTGATCATGGAAATTGCCATGATAAGGATGAATATAATATGTAGGTAAAATATTTGCTACACTAAAATATTACTAAATAATGGAATTTGAAAGAACGCCAAACATTTGATGATGGTGATCTACTTCAAAGTGCAGGTCCAAAGATATTAGTATTTGACTATACACGCTTTGGACTATGTGTCATGTGTATGGCGCCACTATTGATGTTGATAGATGCTTTTGAAAGGAAAAGAAAATGCTGAAAGGGAAATCTAAAAAATATTGGGCCAAAAACAAAACACTAGAATTGTTTAGCTTAGGTATATAGATGATACACATGTTGCGGTGACCCAGCATACCACTGCATGTGTAGTACACTATAGTCGTTGACATGACATCGACAGAACACCGTTCCGTAAACATCACATCCCTTAGAGTGGTACAACAAAAACATTGTGGGTCCATATTACAAAAGTACACACATTATTATTACAATACCGGAAGTTCAAGACTTCCAAAATATCCAACCTACAAGCCAAAATATAAAGTGTTCAGCGGAAATTTAAAAGTAGCAACTCCGACTAGGAGTGGGGCTCAACAGCTTATTCTATAGAGTTTATGCTGCTCGGCTCCGTTAGTTACTACTAACTAGACCCTTAAGTGGACTCGTTATCATCGACACTGCAGTGGATCTCGTAGTCCACACCTTCAACTCCTCCGGATAGATCAGGTTCCTTGTAGAACACGTCTTCTTGGCATTTGGCTGCATACATTGGCACGTCTTCGGGATCCTTAGAGTCTAAGCAAGGGATCAAAGGAAAGGATGAGTAACAACATTACCCAACAAGTTCATTATATGCAAGGTGGGAAGTTTGATGCTCTAACTACCACCTCGGATTATAAATCCTTGGCACTATACAGTTTTTGTAAATCTTTCTTCAAAGGTTGATTTTATTCCGAAAAACTATGACAATCAGCCTTCACAGGTTGACCAGAACTTACATGGAGTTCCTTTCCTGCCGTGTTCCTAGCTCCTTTCCGGAACAGGGAGTAACAAGTTATAGTTCTTACACTCTGCAGAGGTGCGTTACTTTACCCATGAGAGATCAACTCTTTGTTGCACAACCGGGCATACTTTCCCGTCCACAATTCCATGATGTGGGGCCCAGTAGTTGTTCCAAGCCAATCACTGCCCCCTTCGCAACCCCGCATGCCTCCTTGGTGTACACCATGCCCACATAATGAATTACGGCAATGGTTTGTATAAACCGTTAGATGCCAGAACTATCGTGGGATGATGAGGGTTCCCACCCATATGCTGCATATCCTCTATAAATTACCAATTAATATGCACGCTACGAGGATAACAGCCACGACCTGCACATCCGGCTTCATGCGAGAGGAAGAAGATACAGCTGACTTCTCTATCCCATTCCAAATCTCATGGCTAACGCGTAATATACGGCGCTAGAATCACTGATGTCAGGGGTTATTAAGTCCCTACTTGATCATCATTGTTGCAATTAGAACGCTAAGTTCTATTGCTCCATTATATAACCACTTAGGATGATATCTATGATTTCTGTGTTTATGAAAATAACATTTTCTTTCTTTTATAACATATATGATAACACACAATTTGCAAATACTTTGATAAAGACTCCTCAAAGGACATGAGCAAGTGATGAACTTGCCTTGTGATGGCAAGGTAGTGAAGTCTGATGCTTGCACTGGACCTTGAGCTTCTAGTTCTACAAAAACTTCATTATTGCCCGGTAAGGACAATATTTAAAGAAGCAAAATGATTATGCAAGTAATGTAATGCATTCTTTAATTCTATATGCATTTTCCCTATATAAGGTGCCTTTTAATAAAGCGTTTATAAATATTAGCTTTTTATATTTATTGCATATATTGAATTATTTTATTTTATTTCCCTTTTATTTGAATTTTATTGATGTTTAGGAATTATTAGTTATACATTAAAATTTATTAGTAAATATTTATTTAGTATTTTTCAAAAATACTATAATATTAATAAATAATGAAAGTGATTTTTATTTATTTTTATCACTTTTCCATAATTTTCTAAAATTCCATAAGGAATATATAAATTACAAAATTCTTATAAAAGTTTAAGTGTTCAAAACTTTATATTTTATTTTATTTGAACATAGTGGATTATTGTGAATCCAAAAATACTTTATTTATAATTTTTGGACTTTTATTTTATTTTCTATAATTTTATTGAGGTCAGGGGCATTTTGGTCTTTTCCAATAGATCAAAAAGATTTATTAAGCAACTTGGGCTGGCCCCTTGGGCTTATTGGGCCAGGGTGGCCCAATAGGGCAGGGTCAAAAGATAACCCCGAAGGGTTTTGGCCCACCCAGCCCACTCTGCCTCCCTTCTCTCCCTCGACCTTATCCCCTCCTCCTCTGACTCGACCCCGTGGCCGGCGATGCCACCACCGTCGATTCCCGCCGCCGCCAGCCATTCTGGCCGCTGCCATGGTGCGAGTTGAGGTTGTCGATGACACTTGTTCGTTCTATCCACTTGGATTTGTCTCTAGGGCTTCCCCTATGGTCAGTTCCACCCTATTTTCGAACCCTAGGGTTCGGAAGAGATGTTGTCGCCGCCGCCGCGATCCTGCATGCGGTGGTTTGCTGGTCTCGTGTGCTGCTGCGGCCGCCGCCGTGGCAGGTGCAGGTTGCAGCGCCCCTATGGGTGATCCTTGTGCCGCCGCGATTCGTAGGCCCCTCTGCCTCCTCTTCGATTCTTCAGCGAGGACCTCGGGCAAGTGGTCTTTGTGGTGTTTTTCCATGCTACTGCCATGATTCTTTCTGTGTATCCAGTGGCTGTCATGCCAAGTGACTATGTGCTAGTTGAGTTCATCTCTGGATTAGAGTTCTTGCTCTGATTAGGGTTCATAACCCCCTGTTGATCATATCTAAGATGCTTTAGATCTAGTATTATTCATATGGGAAATGATTGTATGCTGTGGTAAATGATTGATAGTGGATTTGATGATATTAGTTGCCTGTCAGACTAATTCTAGTGGTAATCCACTATGATTCATGCTAATGTTTCAATGGAATCCTTGATTGGATTATGCTGTTGATCTGAGAGTGTACTCTACTGTCGGAATGCTCATACTGACAGTAGTTTCTTTTAATGGTTTCTTACTGTAATTATAGTGTTAGCATGTATAATATTATACTCACTGAATCAAATCATTACATGTAATGATTTTTTGTGGATATATGAATTTAAGATTGATTCCTGGCACTTGGCTTCAGGAAAATGATATGTAATGGTTTGTCCCTTTTCCTTTGGGAACTAAGCAAAGATGATTTTAGCTCATTAAGGACTTGTCCTTGTGATACCATTGTATTCTGGCACGCAAGTGATTGGGTTTTTCTTTCTGGCCTAGCTTGATCATGCTTGTGATTTAAACTGATAAGATGATATGAAAGCTTTCTTATCTTGCCTGCCTATGATGTTGGTCAGAGGCTCTAGGATTTGATTCCTAGTTAGTTGGGCAATAATTTGTTTGAAACTTATAGGATTAGAGGTGCTACTCTCTCTCTGAGAGATGTGCCCTGATCCGTTAACATCAAATGAAAAATGATCTAAGTTGCAAAAATAATACTGAACCCAGTGATGCTGGTCTGAGGGTTTAGTGTTTGTGGTTGAGCTTAATTTCTTATCCTTATACTTGAAATCTCTAGGATAGATGCACTCCTCTTGGGTGATTATTGAGAGATTATCTCATAAAACAGCACATGCTTTTATGTAGATATATGATGAAATCATGTGATGGTTTTATGAGGCTCACCACAGATTCTGATGTGGATGTAGTAGATTGATGATCTTGATCTTGATCTAGATCTTGATCTGCTTTAACTGTGCTCCTGAGCTTGCTCTTGAGCTTGCCTGCTCCTCCTAGCTCCTGGGCTTGACCTTGCTGTCCACCAGATCCACCCCCCTCCTTATGTCAGCATCCTGGTGATGTTTGGGTTGATCTGGGTAGTTGGTTTTGGTTGCTGTTCTTGGTTTGGTTGCTGTCCACCCTGGCTGTGCTGGTGTGTTGTGTAATGGAGTGATGCACTGATGTGCTCCTCCATGGCTGTGGTGTGGTTTTGTGATGCTAGCTGTGCTTGTGTGGTCGACAGCACACCATTTGCATGCTTGTGTGTGTGCAGCCTGTGTGCCTGCTATGCACATATGGATAGGTTCAGAAAGTTTGAACTTACTATTACCAATCTACTTTTACCTTGGCTGGTGAATTGGTCCCTTTTGGCTGTCATTTGCATTATGGCTTGAATTTATGAAAGATGAAATCTTTCATATTGGTGAAACTTGCCCCTTTTTAACATTTCTCAATGATGAGTTTATCAAGTGCACCTCACTGACATATCTGAGAGAAATGTACTAACACTAATCCTGTTTTGTTTTCTTATTTATTCTTTGTTTTGTAGGTACAAAGATAAAGATGAAGATTTAGTGTAGTTTTAGATATAGGATAGTTAGTAGATATGTAATTTTCTTAATCTTTTGTAATTTTTCTTTTATAATACTTGTAATCTTTATTTGGTTCATTTGTAATAAAGATTATATATTTATTAATAAAGAATATTCTTTTTCTTTATTCTTTTTGTAAATTGTGAAGTTTTGAATAACTTCAGTAAGTTCATTCTTTGTAACATATTTATGTATATAAAATGAATTTCATATACAATATTGTTTTTAGATAAGATTTAAGTTATACTACCTTTTTCTTAATTAATTTAAGATTCAAATCTTATATCAAAATCATTTAAATTATAAAACACTTAAATTTTACAAATCCAAACTCATTTCAAAACACACATAATTCCTTTAAGATCATATCAAAGTTTATAGCAATCCTCCTTTAAGACTAAACCTACTCTCAAAGTAAGAAAGAAACATTGATCACTCAAGGTTTTTATTTGGCGAAAATTTTACCCACATTTTCTCAAATGAATGCATGCAACAATACATATTCCTAAATCTACCCTTTCTTAGGTCCTATATGCTGGGATGTTACACATGTTATGGCTATATTCTTTGCTTGTTAAACAATGTGGTTCTTAAGTATTGTATACTGAATTTGTTGGTTTGAATGTCATACGAAACAACACAATTCATGAACTGCAATGGCCTAAGTAACTAGCAAGAGAATATTTGATGATGTTCATCAAATAAAAACAAAGTGTTGTTGTGTTAATCGTTAACATCAAAGCTTATCTTCAAGATTTGTTTCAATAATTGTTATTTCGATCAGGTATTATGAGAACAAAAGGGTTGTTCAAATAATTGCCGTAATCCATAAAATATGGATGATTTACAAATCTCGTTAGAGAAATCACATCCATAAACCTAGTGCTAAAAATGTCGAAAGACAATTGATTGAAACATCACTTAGGAAGTGACATCGCCGTTTAAATTATAGTGGAAAGAAAACATGAAGAAATGGAATTTTGGAGTCTTTTGATTTTTGATCAAATGATGCTTGTGAAACTTTCCTAGAGATAATTAAAACTACGTGCATAGGCCAAAAGGGAACGAATGACTAGCTTATTGGAATTTGCACATCTTTGATGTACGGAGTACATTATGTGTAGTCGGGAGCGATGGATTTCAACTTCATATGATTTCTCCGAAAATTTGAGTAAATATATGAATATTTACTTAATGAGGATGAAGTGTGAAACATTTGAACAAGTTCGAAGACTTTCAAGATGAAGTGAAAAATCATTGTAACAAGAAAATAAAGAATTTATGATAGGATCATAAAGGAATATATTTGAGTTACAAGTTTAGCAAAACACCTAAGATTTGAGGAATCGTTCCGTAGATTTATGTTTCCCGAAAATACCATGGTATTATGGAGTGATCGAGATATGTAATAAAACCTTGTTTAACATGGTAAGATCAAAGGTGTCATTTATAAAACTGCCATTATATTTTAAAGATTAAAGCTTTAGAGACTACCGCTTTTTTACTGAAAAGAGCTCCATCGTGATCCGTTGAAATGACACCATATAAGTTATGGTCTAGGATAAAACCCAAATTTTCCTTTCTTAAAATTTTGGTTTGCTAGGCATAAGTAAGATGTTTGCAACCAAAGTCGGATGAACATGTCTTTGTATATTATTTTGAATAACCCTTGAGTATTCCTCCATAACACCAAAGACAAAAGTGTTTGTCGCTTAGAACATTAAGTTTCTTAAGGAGGAATTTTTCGTGAAAAGTTAAGTGGGAGGACAATAGAACTTTGATAAGGTTAAAAGAACCTTAGCTATATGTGCTAAGTTGCACAACACCGAAAAGTGTCCCAGAGGTAGCAACAATGCTCATGGCTCACGTGCCTTAAATATTGTGGTCACAGAGGTCTAAGTTCCTATTGAACCAAGTGGGTCGAGTAAACAATCAAATACCAAGATTTGAGAGTTAAATCATTATTTGACAATGATGAATCGACTATATTTAAAGAAGCGATGATGGGCCCTGACTCCATCAAAATGGCTTGAAGCCATAAAATCCATGATAGTTCCATACACGAAAAATCAAGCTTTGAACTTGAAAGACCCTCTGAAAAGGTGTAAGACCTTATAGTCATGTTTGGATCTATAAAGAAATAGACATGGATGTTTCACATCTATGAAATAGTAGACATGTCGGGAAAGAGTTCACGACAATGTTCAAACAGTTGACTATGATAATATTTGATCTTTCATAACGGTATTTAGTCTAGACGGATTAATATAGCAACCACTACATATAATTTTGTTATGTGGTAGTTGAATAAATAAAACAAGTTCTTCTAATAGAATGGTTACCTAGGACGTGTACATGACACGGTCCAAAGGGTTTTTGTTAATTCAAATGATGCTAAAAGCATATGCAAACCTCAATGGTTGAAGTAAGCATTGAGGAGTTGGAATCTTCATCGTGATAAAACTGTTAAAAGAGTTTAATTTCATCAGAGATGATGAAGATGCTTGCATTTGCAAGAAATTAAGTGGGAGTGCTAAGATATATTTCTAATAAATTATGTGGACATATTGTTGATTGGAAATGATGTATATTTTATTGACACAGGTTAAGAATTTCATCTTGATGAAAGACTTAGGAAAAATCCGAATGTTTTGCATCAATATCTATATAGATAGATTGAGACGCCAATATGGTTGTGCCAAATGTACATAGATGAGATATTGAATGAGTTCAATATGGAAATGACAAGAAAGGTTCTTGTCACACAGAAAGGATTAAATCTAAATTCAAGTGTATCGACACTTGATAAGTGAAACAAAGATTCGAGTATTTTTTTATACTTGGTGAATGAAACCACAAAGGGTAATTTTGATCAATCATACTGTGATATGTACACATCTAGATATGACATATGATCTAAATGTCATGAGAATATACCATAATGATTCATAAGATGATTATTGGATGATAGTAAAGATATTCTTATGATCTTTTGGAAGAACTAAGAATATGTTATTTTGTAGAGGTGACAAATAGATGGATAGTTAATTGTAAAGTATTACATTGATACTAGTTTTGTCACAAAATACAAATTAAGTTTACCTCAATTTAAACTATGGGTGGCACAATGTAATGAAAAGAAAGTTCCATAAGGGATTTGGATGAGTTCCAAAGTTAAGACATTATGACAGATACTACAACAAAAGGCTAAGTATATGACTGCCATTCTAGCAGCAAAAGAGGGCATTTGAGTCAAGTAGTTTGTTATCAAACTAGGTGTGGTTCACATCGGGCTATCACTATAAAGATATATTGTACAACAATTGTATCGACATGGTTTGACCCTAAGGGAACTAAAGGTCTCACCAAAGGACCAAATTTATACAAAGCCATCTCATTAGAGAATGAGTGATGCATAGAGACGCAAACACATATAATTACACACGGACCTGAAAGTGTCGGATCCGAAGATCAGTAAACCACTAGCAATCGTGTAAATACAACACCGAAAAGCCATAGGTGTTGAATGCACAAAGGTTTAAAAACTAGATTCTTAACTCTAGTGCAAGTGGTAGACTGTTGGAGATATGCCCAAGAGGCAATATAAACTGGTTATTCTCATATATTTATGTTTATGATAAATGTTTACATATCATGCTATAATTGTACTAACCGGAAACATTAATACTTGTGTGATTTGTAAACACAAAAGAGTGTAACGTCTCAAAAATTCATGAACTGTAAGAGCATGCATTGCATTCATATCATCATTGCATCTAAATCTTGCACAAAAAATTTCAAAGTTTGAAACAAAATAAAACCATATTTATGCCCATTTTATTATTCATATGAGGCATGGTTTTATTTTTATTTTCATAGAACCAGAGTGTTTTCGATGGACAGAAGTGTTTGACATACTTTTGAATGCAAGGTTCACATTACAAAAATCTGGAAAAATTTGAATTCAAACATATTTGAATTTGGGTTTTTAAACCATTCCTAAAAATCAAAACATAAATGAAAAAAGAAAAAGAAAAAAAAGAAAAGCCAGCGCCACCTATTCGGCCTAGCGCCAGAACCAGCCCAACAAGCCCGCCCGGGCCACTCCCTCCCCCTCTCTCTCACCCGTGTGAACTGTACCCCACGCTCACTGCCACTAGGACCAAGCCAGCTCACCCCTTCGTCCCTAAAATTCCGCGCACAGACCACGTCGTCGCCGCCGTTTCGTCCCTATTAACTGCCGCAATCAATCCCATTGATTCCCCACGCGATTGAGGCCCCTGCTCTGGCTACTTAACGCCCTCTGCACCGCGGCCATTTCCCCTCAAACACCCACGCCCAATCGCCCCCTGGCTGCCCGTATTCGTGCTTGCACCGCCGCGGACCCGAGCGCCTCCGACGACCTATTCCAGTGAGTACCATGCTCGCTTCTGTCCCTCGTTCATACGAAGCTGTTCCCCCTGCTCCTTGTGCTCCTTCTGACACCACTGGTTCGCCCTGTACTATCCCAGGTCGTCATCTCCGTCAATCCCCGCGAACACCCGAGGCACCAACCATCTCCGGTGAGTAATCCCGGTAAGAAACGAGCGCCCCTCGCCTCCTAGTTCAAACCATGTTGTGCGCCTTGTTCTTGAGCAGCCACTGATGCCGTTTGTTTGTCCTATGGTGGCCTAGAACATCGTCGTCGTCTTCGCCAACCTGTGCCCGTCGCCAGAGAGGTCTCCGATGAGCTTTCACGGCCACAGCAGCCCGCCCCTGTCCAAACCAAGGCCACGTTGAGCATCCTAGCAACCGTGCGACACTGGTAAGCCACCACACTACCCCTAGACCCCTCTGAAATCGCCAGAGCATCACCGACAGAAGCGCCGCCACCAGTGCCCATTTGCGCCGCCCATCTGTGGCCGCGTGATCGAGAACCGTAGGATCTAGATCTGACGCCGTAGATAGAATCACTTAACGAACCGGTATCGCCAGATCTAGGCCATAGGATCTGACTTAGATCTAACTGTCCACGCGATTGATCTGCGTGAAGCGGTACGGGGTAATCAGACATGGCCACGTGTCTGTGTTTTTGTCTTAAAATCTGTTTTTTGTATCTATTAGAGATTTAAACTTGTAAAATTCATATCTTTAGTTCTGTTTGTCCAAAAAATTCAAATAATATATCATTGGATTCAGAAAATTAAGCCCTACACTACTGTGGCCTTGTTTTGTTATTTTGCTTCTGGAAAATTAGGATTATTTGCAGAACACATTATAGGCTTATTTTGGCTTTATAAAATTGTTTTGAGGCAAATTTGAGTTTGTTTAGACTTTAGATAGATTACTTTGTGTTCTGTACTGTTTGGTTTGACTTGTTTAGTATAGAAAAATCATTTTATTGCATTTGCATGCATTCATATATATTTTTGCTTGAATATTTGAATGTGAATTTGGTGTTATGATTTTATGTGTAGATTTTGGTGATAGTGGTGATTGTGATTGTGAGGAATGTGTTGTGGTATTGCCGACGAGTACACCATGGAGGGGTCCTCATAGTGCATGTTTAGAGACGTGGGGTAAGACGGACGCTTGACGGGTACGAGGTAACACAGATTATACAGGTTCAGATCGCACGACGGTGGCGGAATCCTACTCCTACTATAAATCACTATAATGGCAATACGCCGAGTTACAGGGATAGGTTCGCTGTGCGAGGTATGAGTTAATTGGTATAACTTGTGCCCTAAAGGCTCCCATAGGTCCGTCTTATATAGTCGCCAGGTCCTAGGGTTACAGGGAAAGTCCTAGTCGGACAGGTTAAAGAGTCCTACACTGCATACAACTAGTCTAGCGTGTCTTGCACTCCAAGGCTCCGCGTACGTCGGTGACTCCTCCGTAGCCTTCCTTTATCTGGCATGGGCCTCCCTTCTGGATTCATCTAACTGGGCCGCCCAGCAGGCCATGGGCCATGCTACCAAATGTGGGCCACCCGGGTTATCCGGATAGGAGACATGCTATGAGGATACCCATATAGCATATCCCCAACAGTAGCCCCCCGAGAACTCCGAGATCTTGCGTCGTCTTGCCTCTTCAGGTTGAATGCTCCGTCTAGATGGATGTAGGCAAATCGTCAAGCAATATCTTGTAGTCCTCCCAAGAACTCTGCAATGTTCTCAATCTTCAACTTTGTAAGTCGGAGAAATGTTGAATCTTCCATCGTACTCTTCTCGTAGTCGACTGGATCCATCCATGCCAGAATATTCTGATGTGATGGTTTACCTGCTCGTGTCAGATAGAATGACGTAGACATAGGTCAGCGGCGCCTCGTAACTCACACATGCAGAGAACATAATCATGTCCGCTTTTCCCGCGCAAAGGATACGGACTGTTGGTGGCGGCGGTTGGGAACGTGGCGAAATTTCCGTGCACGCGCCCGCACACATCGCCGACGCTCCGACCATTCGATCACCTTGCACGAATCTTGACGTTGGGGTTATAAATTTCAACTGTGACAGATTTTTATCCCTTCACTTCATTCTTCCCCTGCGTCATCGTCTTCCTCCTGCGAGCACCTTCTCGAGCCCTCCGCGCGCACGCGAAAAACCCTAGCCTCCCAATCTCCCCAGTCACCCCCTCCCATCTCAATGGCGAGCAGCAGCTCCAATCCCTCCATGGCGGCGGCGGCCGATGCTGCGGCGAAGCCGGCGAGCTCCGTCCAAGTGCCCCCAGAGGGCTTGTTGCTGCCCAAGTCCGCGGTGGTCGAATCCACCAGCGGCGACCATATTCTAGAGGTGCTAGAGCTGCTGGAGGAAGAGGGCGACTCTCATAAGGGGCAGTGACGAGGCTCAGATATCACCAACAATGATATCAAGGAGCTGCTCGTCGAAGGCTACCTCCCTCCGACGGAGGGGCTTGTCTGGCGGGCGGCGGCGGCTAGCGAGTTTACTCCTTCTCCCCAAGTCGGAGAGAATGTGTACCTCAAAGCTCAACTAGTACATGTCATCTCCCTCCCCATCTCCGACTTCTTCCTTGACGTCCTCAAGCATTACCGGGTTCAACCTCAGAACCTTTCCCCCAATAGCATCCTCGTGCTTAGCAACTACGCGGAGATTTGCGAGGGTTACCTAGGGATTATGCCTAGGTTAGATTTGTTCATTTACTTCTTTACCGTCAAGAGGGAAGCCAGAGCAAGCAAGGACAAGCTCAGGAATTGCGGAACGATCAGTTTTAAGATCCCGGCCTGGCCGGCGGTTCCCCGACATCGTCGACCATGAATCTTGCAAGAATTGGCAATGAACGTACTTCTATGGCCCAGACATCCCTCTGGCTGACCGAGAAGAAACATATCAGGACTTCGTCGATGGAGTCGAAGCCCCGACATGGAGATCCCAGGCCACCCTTCCCTCCGGCAACAATGCTTTCCGTGCCATAAGGCAGATAGAGTGGTTCGTAGACACGGGTCTGGCCGGGTTGGACCTAGCCATGTGTTGGTTCGTCAGGCGGATCCAGCCTCTGCAGCACCGCTCGAAGCTGATGCATGAATATACCAAAGATAGGAAAGATAGCCTCAGCATCTCTGAGGACAACTTCTCGAATGGCTCCGTCAAGCTCCGCCTCAAGGACATTGGCAAGGTAAAGGATAGGAAGAGTGGCTTCACCATCACCTACGACATGTTCGAGGAGGGAAAGTGCCCAGAGGTACCTGTTTATTTTCCATGTATGACATATACTCCAGTTCTTCCGTCTAACCCTTATCATCTCATCTAACACTTTGGGATTTCACTTAATAGCTCAAAAGTCTAGAGGAGGATAGCATGGTTATCCAAATCTACGACCCCAAGATGAAGGAAGTCACCGTCGTGTCCAATGACGATGTCCCGCTGGTGCGAAAGCCGAAGACTCCACCTCTGACGCTGCTGACGGAGGCAAGAAAAAGAAGACGGAGGGTGGAGCCTCCAAGAAGACTACCGCCGCCCTGGAGGCGGAGAAGATAAAGATTACCGGGATCCCTTTCACCAAAGCACCCACTGTTGTGTAAGTCTCTCATCCTCTGACATTGTCCATTGCTTGTCTTATTCCTGTACTTATACTTTTTGCATGTTTCAGGAAGAAGGCCAGTATTAGTTTGAAGAAGACCTCCAAACATTGGGGGCTTCTAAAAACATTAAAGATATGTTGCATCGGGACGTGTCGCACCGCACATATCCCGCCATCGCCCCTACCACTCCTAGCGTCCAGCCTTCCACTGCTCCGACAAGCTCTCCGGCTAGTGATGCCTCTGGCCCTTCCACCATGGAAGTGGACCCAGCTGCCTCCACGGAGATCGTCGTTGCCGGCGAGCAGGCGACACAAGAAAGTACTGCTTCCCAAATGGCTGAAGCTCCGGCTAAGGATGCCATCGGTAGCAGTAAAGGCGATGGTGGTAGACGGAGCGTCTCTTGAAGGCGGCGCTTCTGCACCCAGGATAACCACAGAGCTCCAGAAGATAGCTACCCGGCGCTTACGCCGAGTAGCTCAACTCTGGCTCCTGGTGCAGCGCCAACCTCTCCGACTTGCGGTCTTGAGGAGCTCCTCAGGCAAGCTGATATCCTGCGAGGAAATAGCCTTTCCTTCAGCAAGATATTTGCTGAGAGCGCCACCAATATCAAGATCATCGCACTTGTAAGTTTTATTTGCCTTTTGCATTTCATATGAGTATCCCACTGTAGCCCCCGGGGATTTAGATGGAAAACCATAGGTCTTTGCATCTGAATGATCTAAAAGTGACTAAGCTAGAAAACTTCGTACTGTAGCCCCCAAGTATTTAGTTTGAATGAATTATTCTGACTAGATACTTTCAGAGTAGCATACACAGTGTTTTTAAATTTCAATACCGTAGCCCCCAAGCCTTTAGTTGAAACAGAATTAATTCCGACTAGATGCTTAAAGAAAGACTAAGCATACTTGCTGGATTAAAAAACTCGTACTGTAGCCCCCAAGCTTCTAGTTGAAAACTGAATTAGTTCCGACTAGATGCTTAAAGAAAGACTAAGCAACTTCCGAGTTAAAAAACTCTCACTGTAGCCCCCAAGCCTCTAGGTGGATAGTTATCCGGCTAGATGCTCCAAGTAAACTAAGTGGTTCTGATCTTCTTTCCATAGAGTGAGAATGCTCGAAGAGGCGTCGCCAATGAGAAGTTCCACAAGATGCACGTGGAGCTGGAAGCCGAAAAGGGTAAAACTGCCTTCTTGAAGGAACAAATCACCAAGAGCAAGAGTCTATTTTTCCTTTTGTTTTCGTAGTCCGACTTGGTCTTGTGCCATCACTCTCTGACTACTCACTGTGTGCTGTTCTTTCTTCGACTTGCAGAAACCATCGCCAAGGCCAAGGACATTGTTGAACAATCCAAGCACATTGAGTTGCTGGACAGCGAAAAAAATATCCTTAAGTAGGAGAGGACTGATACTTTGAAGATGCACGAGGAGTCCATGGCGGTGTTGTATGAGTCTGCCAACACTAAGATCAACCGCTTGAAGGAGGAGATTGCGATGATGAAAGAGCAGAACAAAGCTGCCGATGAGCAAAATCAGCGCAATCTTGAAGCATACAAGATCCTCTGACAAGAACAGGATTCCATGGCGGAGACGCTCCAGCAAGCCGAGGCGAGCATCTTTGGTAAGTGATTCTCCGTCTTGTACTTCTGTAAGCTAGGTACTTTGAACTTTTTTGTGTTACTGAACTCATGCACTCCTTTGTTTGTTGGAAATGCAGCTCCTATTGGTTTGACCAAGTCGCCTCCTCCGCCAAAGGAATGCATGGTCCTTGCCGGCAACTTCATCAGCACCGCCATCAAGAAAGCCAAGGAGATCGCCAAGCCCCTCAATATTAATATCAAGGCGGTGGACTCTATGATGAAGTCCTCAAAGATCTTGTGTCAAGCCCCCGAGCGTATCATAAGCTGCAAAGCTTCATGTACCCGGGATGGCGCAAGGATGTCTCTAGCGATGGTCAAGGCGCATTATGAATACGCTGACCTCCACACAGTGACCTTGGGTCTTCCCAAGGTTATCTAGGCATCGCTCGCGAGTTTTGACACCAGGGTTGCTGAGTTGGTCGATCATAATGTTTTCGTGCCGCTAGAAACCATTGATGGCGACCGCCAGAGCTCTTCCGAGTCCCTCAAGACTGCCGACTTTGAAGATGATGGCTCTCCTGCCGCCGACGATGTTGCATCGAAGTCTCCTGCGCCAGAGGAATGAAAAAAACACTTTGTAATATTTGTTTCCTCTGGTTTGGTGTATGCGAAAATACTACTATGTTAACTTAAGGCATAAAAACAATGGGTGTAATTTCCTGCTACTCAAGTACTGGTTCCAGCATGTAATTATTTTTTAAGCAAGTGCTGGCTTATCCATTACTCTGGCTTTTATGCTTGACTTTTCGTGGGTCGAAAGACTCGTAGTCGGAACCATGCGCTCAGGTGATGATGCCCAATGGCACCATCAAAAACCTAAGTACAAATATGAGTGAACCAGAGAGCTTTATTTCATTGATCATATAAGAGGTACATAGTAGATAAGAAATATGCTAAGTGTAAAAAGGACATATATGTGCTATGTTCCATGGCCGATCAAGCTCCGGGTAGTCATCATCTCGGTCACGTCGCTTACGCTTATGATCTTCGCTGGGTCTATCCTCAAGTTCATGATTGTCAACGAGGTAGTAAGACCCATTGAGCAGCGCCTTGCTTATGATGAACGGTCCTTCCCATGGCGGGGATAATTTGTGTGTCTTCTTCTACTTAAGTCAGAGCACCAGATCCCCCTCTTTAAACGAGTGATGCCGAACGCGGCGACTATGGTAGCTGCGTAGCTTCTGCTGGTAGATGGCGGATATTTGGCATGCCAAAACATGCTCTTCCTCGAGAAGGTTCACATATAGGCGTCTGGATTCTTCAGCGTCATCTTCGTCATAGGTGGCAACTCTTGGTGAATCGTGAAGGATGTCGGAAGGCAGGATGGCTTATTCTCCATATACCATGAAGTAAGGGGTGTAGCCGGTGGATCTGTTGGGTGTAGTTCTTAAACTCCACAGTACAGATGGCAATTCCTCCACCCAGGCTCCAGCTGCTCTATGTAGCGGTGCCTCTAGACGTGGCTTGATTCCCTCCGGAATTAATCCATTGGCTTGCTCAACTTGGCCATTGGACTGTGGGTGTGCCACATACGCTAGGTCAAGTCGGATGCCCTTATCCCAACAATAAGCTTCCACTTCTCCGAGTGATAAGTTGTTGCCGTTGTCGGTGATAATGTGATGTGGGAGACCAAATCTCACCACTAGATCCCAGACAAACCTAAGGGCAGTTGCCCCATCAAGCTTTCTAATGGGTTTAGCTTCTATCCATTTGGTGAATTTATCAACTACTACTAGAAGATGCGTAAACCCACATGGTGCCGTTTGTAATGGACCAACCATGTCTAGCCCCCACACTGCAAACGGCCAAGTTATTGGTATTGTTCGCAATTCTTCAGCTGGAACATGGGGTTGTCGGGCATAATACTGGCATCCCATGCATGTCTCAACCAGCTTGTCAGCGTCTGCCTTTGCGGTGAGCCAGTAGAATCCTTGCTGGAAGGCTTTGGAGACCAATGATTGAGGAGCGGCGTGATGCCCGCAATCTCCGAGATGGATCTCACGCAGGATTTCAATACCTTCTTGTTGGGAAACACACTTAAGGTATACACCAGTGGTGCTTATTTTGTAGAGCTGTCCATTGATTATGGTATAGCCCTTTGCTCGACGTACTATTTGCCGTCTTTCGACCTCATCATCGGGCAAAGTTCCGTGTACGAGATATTCCATGAACGTCTGTGTCCAAGCCGGAGGGACCTTTGTTACTGTGTGAACGAAAGAGTCAACTCTATCCGGGTTGTCGATGTCCGCTCCCTTCATGGATGGTGCCCGTAGATGCTCAAGAAAAATGCCAGGCGGAATTTGTTTGCGCCCTGTTCCAAGCTTAGACAGTAAATCAACCGCCTCGTTTTGCTCCCTAGGTACATACTTGACTTCATAGCCCAAGAATCTCTTGGCTATCTCGTCCACTTCGTCTCGATATGCCGCCATCATAGGGTTCCGCGCATTCCAGGTGCTAGCCACCTGCTAGGAAACCAAGTCAGAATCTCCATAGCAAACTATGCGCTTGATGGCAATATCCTTGGCTACGCGTAGTCCGTGAATGAGTGCTTCATACTCCACCATGTTGTTTGTAGCCTCGAAGTGGATCTGCAGAACGTAGTGTAGCTTATCCCCAGTTGGTGACTGTAGCAGTACACCAGCCCCCGAGCCATTGAGTAGCTTTGAGCCATCAAAGTGCATCACCCAGTATTTTGGCTCCAGCATAGGGGTAGCATCTGGCATCTCTGTCCAATCTGCGATAAAATCCGCCAAGGCCTGTGACTTGATAGCGCCGCGTCTCTTGTAGGTAATCTCGAAGGCGGCAAGTTCAATGCCTCACTTCGCGATCCTTCCTGTAGCGTCGCTGTTGTTGATGATGTAGGACAGTGGAGCCTTGCTCACAACTATGATAGGGTGCTCCTGGAAGTAGTGCCTTAGCTTTCGAGAAGCAAGGCACACCCCATAAGCTAGCTTATAGTAGTGCGGGTAACGCTGCTTGGATTCCGTCAAGACCTCGCTTACATAGTAAACTGGTCGTTGAACTCCGTACTCATGCCCTGGTTCTTTCCGCTCTACCACGACGACGATGCTGATTACCCGGTTGGTGGCCGCCATGTAAATTAACATAGGCTCCATAGCTTCGGGTGCTGCAAGGATAGGCGTCGAGGATAGTATCTCCCTTAGCTGCTTCAGTGTTGCATCTGCTTTGTCCGTCCATGTAAATTTGTTCGCCTTCTTCAACCACTTGTATAGCGGCAGATCCCTCTCTACAAGTCGACTGACGAACCGACTAACTGCTGCAACACAACCTGTCAGTCGTTGTATGTCCTTCAGGCATGTCGGACGGTTTATGTTTAAGATGGCCTTGATTTTATCTGGGTTGACCTCGATTCATGCTGGGAAACGATGAATCCTAACAATTTTCCGTCTGGAACCCCGAAGACACACTTCTTAGGGTTAAGCATCATGTTGTATTTCCGGAGGTTATCAAAAGTTTCTTTTAAGTCGGAGATTAAGTCATTTGACTTTGTAGACATCACCGCTATATCGTCCACATAGGCGTGAACATTCTGACCAATTTGATCGTGCATGCAATGCTGCTTTGTCTGCTGGTAAGTAGCACCTGCGTTTTTCAGCCCAAAGGGCACCGTGACATAGCAAAACGTGCCATAAGGTGTGGTGAACGAAGTGGCCAATTGGTCCGACATCCTCATCTTAATTTTGTGGTATCCTGAGTATGCATCGAGAAAACACAAAAGTTCCGAGCCAGCCGTCGAGTCATTGACTTGGTCAATGCGAGGCAAAGCAAACAGATCTTTGGGACACGCTTTGTTCAAGCCGGTGTAATCAACACACATTATTAATTCTTTGGTTCCCTTTTTGGGGACAAGTACAGGATTGGCCACCTATCGGGTGTGAAGGACTTCTCGTATAAAACTAGCCTTAAGTAACCTAGCTATCTCCTTGCCTATGGCGCGTCTCTTCTCGTCTCTGAAGCGTCATAGAGGTTGTTTCACTGGTTTGCATTTTGGATCAATATTCAAGGTGTGCTCGACAAGTTCCCTATGTACACCTTTCATGTCGGCAGGTTGCCAGGCAAAGATGTCCCTATTCTCACGGAGGAACTCAACGAGCACGCTTTCCTATTTGGGATCTAGGTTTATCCCAATGGCGGTGGTCTTGGAGGCATCGCCTACCACAAGTTCCATCGGCTTGGTTTCGATGGCGGCCTTGAAAGCTGGGTGGAGTCAGAAATCTGCTTCTTCGACACCGACATATCTAGGGCATCGACCTTGCTCTGGATCTCCTTGAATTCTTCGCTGTAGAGGACAGCTTCCGCAAAGGCTGCTTCTCCAATCTCACAGTCCCTTGCCTTGGTAAATCTTCCGGATACGATGATGACACCGTTTGGTCTGGGTATCTTGAGCTTGTTGTAGACGAAGCATGGCTTGGCCATGAAGGCGTGGAAGATGTCGCTGCCGAATATGACATGGTACACGCTCTTGAAGGGGACCACCTCAAAGGTCATGCGTTCTTGGCGGTAATTGTTAACATCGCCAAAAGCAACCTGAAGTGTGATGCACTTTGACCAGGAACTACGCCGTGGAAGATGGTGCTGGTCCGTCTTAGGTTAGCCTCCGTCAAGTTCATCTTGTGCAGTGTATCCAGGTACATGATGTTGATGCTGCTTCCACTATCCACGATACATTTGGTGAACTCATTGCCGTCAATCAGAGGGTTGATGACCATGGCGTACTGGTTTTTCGTAGGGACAAGGTATGGGTGATCCTTTCCTGTCCCAAGTGATTGGAATCTCCGACCAACGTAGGTACTGGGGAACTAGGGGTAGAGTGGCCATCAGTATCCTCATAGAGGTCTTCTATTGTCGGATAGCGGGGGTGCCAAGGAAAGTGTGGAAAACTGCCTTCTTCTTCTCGAAGGGGTTCTTGCCCTTGCCATCGCTCTTGGCGGCGTGCTTGGGGTCAACATCCTGATCCATGTCACTTGAATCCTTGGAATCCTCTTCCTTCTTCTTCCCCTTGACCTTGCCTCACGGTCTGTTCTTCCGACTTTGTTTGTAGCCGGACTCCGGGTCTTCCTTGAGATCATTGACGAACTTGCAATGGCGATTGGTGTGAGTGGCCTTGCCGTTGGCGTTGAGGTGTACAAGGCATGACATATCATGGTAATCCTCGTATGTTTGGGGAACGCGGAGCGCTGTCGAGGTAGTTTCACTTCCTCACTGCTGCCGACGACCAGCCCCCGTCCTCGGCCATGTTGTCCGCCATCACCTCGTCCTGCAAATGTCATGGCGATCATGTCGGAGGTTTGCTTTTCTTCTGGCGGGCTCTTCCGCTTGGTGCTATTGTTCCTCATAGCTTGGGTTGGAATGGCCGTTGTCGGCAGGGAGCCGCGAGCATCGTTGTCGGCAGCTACGAACTCACTGGCTAGCTGGATCATCTGATTGAGATCTAGCCGGTGATTGTCCTGCAAGCGCTTCAACTTATGTCGGAGCAACGTACCTTTCTCCAATCCATCGATGAAGGTGGCCATGGCGGTTTGAGCGTGCACTCCTGCGTAGGAATTCTTCATATCCAGCCAGTGAGAGAGGTAGGCGCGAGATGACTCGTCTTTCTCCTGCATGCACCGCTGTAGATCGCCAATAGTACAGGGACGCTTATACATACATAAATATATTTGATAAACCCTAGTAAGTATTACTTTGTTAAAAAGCATTTCTAACAAAATAAAATGATGCTTTGATTTAAAAATGACTTTAGGTGAAACCTTTTGTAAATGGATTTGTTTTAAAACACTTTTACCATAAACATTAATATTGGAGTTTAAAAACATTTTGGCTAACATTAGAAATTATTCCTTTGATTAAAATCATTGCTAGCAAAACAAAAATGATTTAAATGGCCATTTTCACTAACTTGTTTTCAAATGACCTTGCCACTTTTATAAATGACAAATATGTGTTTTAAAATGTTTATAACCTATTAGAGACCACCTTTCCAAATAAAATAATCTTTTGCATGCTTGCATGCATTGTTTTGTTTTCTTTATTTATGTGGTGAATTGTTTGAATGTTAGTTTTGAAATTGTGCCTTGCTTGATTGAATTGTAGTGAACTTTGAAGAGTGTGACTATTGCAAGAATCAAGGAGTGAACTTATATTCTCTACCAAAAAGGCAAGTGGTGCTTCATACTTTTGTGCTATTATTTTTACTATGCATTAGTGATATTTTGAGTAGGACTTGCATGAAATTTTCTAAGTATAAGCTATGCCATGGGAAATCCTATATGATGTATTAGTAGAATTATCCTAAGTTAGGAAACTTGCCATGTGATCATGCTTAGCTTAGCTAGTAGAAAACAAGGGTGGATTATATTCATGCTATGAAATATCTCTAAGTCAATGACTTGTGTTTTGTTTAATAAAACAACTATGTGAATGAATCACTTGGGTGGAATGGTGTGAATGGTTTGTGTTGAATGGTTACCTAGGGCCCATATTCATGGCCTACCCTAGTGTATCTCACATGTGGAAAGCCACCCAGGAACAAAGAGATTTGAGATGTCAAATGTTGAGAAGTTTCAAGTGCAGCCACATGGCAATATGGGCTCTGCCTGGATCATATAGGTTGTAATAATTCAGATAGATGGACAGTTGGTGGTAGGGGATGATAGGTTTGGAGCGCGTCCATTTTTGGTCTAAGGGAAGGCTTCTGAAAGATCTTGTCTCGATGCATGTCGAGTCTTGTGGGGAAAGTGCACCACCTCTCGAGAGAGTAAAATCTAAGTACTTAGCCATGTCCCCGGCAATGGACAATTTGAGCATCAAGACATCGAAGCTATCAAGGATCTCCTCATCCCAATTTCTAAGTTAAAAGCTTGTGGTTGAACAAGGGTTAAAGGATCTTAAACCATTGATTGGTAGATGCCTTGGGTGATTTTGACAAACAAAAACTTAGTGTTTTCAAAGGATAAGGAAAATCTATTTTGAGCAAAGCAAGCCTAAGATCCACTTAGCCAAATGCATATAGAAGATAGATACCACTACTCTACCATAGTATCACTTGCCAATATAATTCAAATGTATTAACCCTTGTGGCTGTAACTTATTATGTTGCAGGTTTGTTTGATGTTAGTGAAGTGCGTTGAATAGGATTACAAGTCTACAACCAACATGATTGCCTGTGGCACTTTGAAGATGAAGGACTCCATGCTATATAGATATTCTGCTGCATTGTAATGTGATAGCCAAATGATCTATGTAAGATGTAATGAATTATTTTATTCCTGGTTATAAAGTTGTACTATGACCTTTGTTTCTTGATATTACATCTTAAACTATGGATGCTAGCTATTGATCCAGGGACTAGCATTGTAAACACATGGATCTCTACCTTATTAGGTTGGGACCTCTACAAACTTCACTTGTACAAAAACATGGGAAATAACCACAAAGAGTCTGGCTTCTGCATGGTCACCAACTCAGAAATGTATATGTAATTCTTTGACTCTACAATAAATGCAGCTTGGAATGCTATCAAGGATCTTGGTGAAAGACTCAAGTGTAGAATGCTCAACACTCAAAATGACCTTAGTGAGTAGAAGAAGTATACCCAAGACTTAGAGACCACCATAAAACGTCTAAGGGAAGATATCATAGACTTAGCATATGAGTGAGAATTGGGACGTGTTCCAATAGTTGGACCACCACACTTGTCGTTTTCTCGCAAAAATTTGTCTAAGTTATGTTTGAACCTTAATGCTTGTGATAGAATTTTTATATGCCATGACTTGTATGTTTTTATTGTTGAATGTATGCTTCTTGATTTTGTTATCTTGTGTTTTTCTCTCTACTTGTGTTGTTCTAATTTTTCTCTATCTTATGAATTAGATGCCTAGCTTTGTTGTTAGCATTGCCGAGGAGTTTAAGGAAACTCGTTTCAGTTCTCGTCTTGTGGAGCTCACTAGTGTGCTCAAGCTCCCACTTCCTAGTATTAAGGCACTTCAGCTCACCAAGTTCGAGAGGAAGGATTTGGGGGATTTGGAGTCTCGCAACCTGGATGCTAGACGGAGCCACCCACAGAGGAGATTACCTTCAAGATGATACATGATGACAAGGAGAAGGGACTAGATGTAGTCATGCTAGATCTACTTGGATGCCTCTGCGGACGACACTCCACCGAGCTCCCGGGCCTCTACTTTCACCCGTTCGAGAGACATGACGAGCATGGTGAGGCTGTAGTGTATGATGACGCTACTAGAGAGACGATTGAGCCTGTACGTCTCTACCTCCAGGACCTAGAGAGCCTCGTTAGACACTCGACACAGATAGGACCAACGTCATGCTTAGCAATGACGAGCTTTAGGTTCAGTTGAGGGAGAAGGACAAGCTCTTCGCAGAGCAGGGCAAGATCGTCAAGGAGATGGAGGCCAGATTCGAGAGCCAGGACAAGAAGTTCAAGAATCAGGAGAAGAGCATTCAGGACAGAAACAAGAAGATCAAAGACATGAGGGCCGAGTTAGAGCTCAAGGAACTTGAGCTAGAGACCCCGCAGGGAGTGATAGAGAGGCTGCGCTCACAGAAGAGAGCCCTCCGGGCGAAGGTCGAGGCCTTGAACACTAGCGTGGAGGAGTACAAGACATCCATGGAGACAGCCGGACTTACTCTTGTGGACATGGAGGTCGACATGGAGGAGTAGTGTTGACTACTCGACTATCTATTTATCTATCATCCATTTATTTATCGAGTCGCAATGATCATCCAACATGTGGATGGCTTGCTGTTGTGTTTACTTTTCCAAAACTTGTTGTTTACGTTGTTCAAACTCTAAGTTTATCTTGTGTTTGATTTATGTGATTGTTTCTATGTGATGTATTGTGCATGTTAGCATCTATGGGTTATATCTCATTACTTATCCTTATTGAAACCACAAATGCCTCCCCGTCATGCCAATCCCAACCAAAACAACAACAACAATAACATCAATCCCAAGATGCAGCAGCTGATGACATCTCAAACTTAGTTGATGCAGATGATGACCCAGTTCATGGCGAACCAGAATCAAAACAACAACAACCAAAACAACCCATCAGCCTTTGACATGCTTACAAGGTTTTTGAGGTTGAGGCCAGCCAAGTTCTCGGGAACCACTGATCCAATGGTAGCCAATGACTAGTTATGTTCCGTGAACAAGGACTTAGTCACTGTTGGCTGCACCGATGAGGAAAAGGTTAGATTCGCAGCACATCTGCTTGAAGGACCAGCAACAACATGGTGGGATAACTTCCAAATCACCACTCTTATCGAGGATGTGACTTGGGCAATATTGGAGGATGGTTTCCGCACTACCCATATCTCATCAAGAGTGATGAACTTGAAGAAGAAGGAATTCCACAATCTAAAACAGCGTCACTACAGTGTGGCAGAGTATATTGGGGAGTTCAACAATCTGGCACGCTATGCGCCGGATGAGGTTGATACTGATGCCAAGAGGAAGGAGAAATTCCTCGAGGGACTGAATGATGAGATGAACCTGCAGCTATCTGTTGCCTATGTCCCAACATATCAATCACTGTGTGACAAGGCCACCATCTTGGAAAGCAAGATGAAGTAGGTTGAGAATAGGAAGAGGAAGCATCACTTTGACAAGCACAACTCGGGATCGTCTCACAAGCATTCCCATGGTGATGATAGTGGAGGTTCTGGGTCCCACAAGCATGGGAAGTATAACAGCCACCACAACAGTAACCGTCACCATGACAACAAGCACCACCGCAGCCATGACAATGATAGATATAAGAACCACAAGAGTAGACACAAGAGCCACCACAGTGTAAATGGCAATGGAAGTCAGCCTGCAAAAAGATACATCAATCAGGTTGAGTGCTTCAAGTGCAAGAAAACTGGACACTATGCAAACAAATGCCCGGAAAATAAGGCTGAAGGAGCCAACAAACCCAACCCTTTCTAGAAGGGAAAAGTGAACCACATCAATGTGGAAGAAATCTATGAGGAATCTGATGCTGTGGCTGGTAAGTTCAAACTTAATTATTTTCCAGCACTTGTTCTTTTTGGTACCGGCGCATCACATTCATTCATATCAAGAGAATTTGTTGATAAAATGGACTTCCAACTACAACTATTGGGTGTCCTATTAAAGTAAGCTCTCCCGGTGGAGAGATGATAGTGAATTTTGGATGTCATGATCTAGTGATAGAATTTGGAAAGTATAAGTTTCTAGTTAGTCTGATAATCCTTGATTCCCAAGGATTGGATGTAATTTTGGGCATGGATTGGATGACTAAGTATGAAGGAGTAATAGATTGTGCCAATCGTACCGTTACACTCACAACCCCGGATAAGAAACGCATTAGGTTCAAGTCTAACTTTGAATCTAAAGGGAGTAAGCTAAATTCTCTTAAGGGGGTTAGCATAGATGGTGTACCAGTTGTGAAGGAATATACGGATGTGCTTCCGGAGGAATTACCAGGAATGCCACCAGATAGAGATGTGGAGTTTCTGATTGACTTACTGCCAGGATCTGGACCAATAGCAAAGAGACCCTACAAGATGTCAGTTGATGAGTTGAAAGAACTCAAGAAACAACTTGGAGAACAGTTGCAGAAAGGATTTATTCAACCAAGTTCTTCGTCTTGGGGTGCACCAGTTCTGTTTGTTGAGAATAAGGATAGAAGTCAAAGGTTATGCATATATTACCGTTCACTCAATGAGGTGACTATAAAGAACAAGTACCCTTTGCCTAGAATCAATGATCTATTTGATCAGCTAGAAGGATCCCTTGTGTTCTCAAAGATTAATCTCCGATCAGGCTACTTTCAGCTAAAGATTAGAGAGCAAGACATACCTAAGACTGCATTTACCACTAGGTATGGATTGTATGAGTATACTGTGATGCCACTTGGGCTAACGAATGCACCAGCTTATTTCATGAACATGATGAACAAGGTGTTCATGGAGTTTCTTGACAAGTTTGTTGTCGTATTCATCGACGACATTTTGATCTATTCCAAGAGCAAAGAAGAGCATGAAGAACATTTGCGTTTGATACTTGAGAAACTCAGGGAGCACAAGTTGTATGCCAAGTTCAGTAAGTGTGAAATTCTGGTTGAATGAAGTTGGATTTCTTGGACACATTATGTCGGGAGATGGTATAGCTGTCGATCCCGCAAAAGTGTCAATTGTAACTGAGTGGGAATCTCCAAAGTCAGTTAAGGAAGTTTGTAGTTTCCTAGGCTTGGTAGGATACTATAGAAGGTTCATTGAGAATTTCTCAAAGGTAGATAAGCCAATGACGGAGTTACTTAAGAAAGAAAAGAAGTTTGACTGGACTGAAGGATGTGAAATCAGTTTCCAAGAATTGAAGAAGAGGCTAGTATCAACACTAGTCTTATGTGTGACAGATTTGGAGAAGGATTTCCAAGTCTATTGTGATGCATCTCACCAAGTATTGGGTGGAGTTTTGATACAAGAAGGGAAAGTTGTGGCTTATGCCTCGAGACAACTCAAAACTCATGAAGTGAATTATCCTACTCATGATTTAGAGTTAGCATCTGTTGTCCATGCACTCAAAACATGGAGACATTATCTTTTGGGAAAGCGATGTGAAGTGTTCACGGATCACAAAAGTTTGAAATATATCTTCACTCAGAAGGAACTCAACATGAGACAAAGAAGATGGCTAGAGCTCATCAATGACTATGACTTGAGTTTGCAATACCATCTCGGTAAAGCAAATGTTGTAGCGGATGCTTTAAGACGTAAGGTTTATGTGAATGGCCTTACTAAAGGAGAATTTCCAGATGATATATGTGCCCAATTCAAAGATCTCAGATTGGAGATAGTGCCTGAAGGATATCTCATGTCATTGGATGTTCAACCCACATTGTTGGACAAGATCAAAAAAGCCCAAAAGTTGGACAAGGAGATTGAAGATATTAAAGGTAAAATTAGTAAAGGGAAGGCTAAAGAATTCCATGAAGATGAACAAGGTACTTTGTGGTATGGAAAGCGTATCTGCATTCCGCAAGATCCGAATCTTCGGAAATTGATTCTGCAAGAAGCACACAATTCAACATATTCTATTCATCTAGGTAAGATCAAAATGTACATGGATGTGGAGGAAGGATTTTGGTGGAACAATCTCAAGAAAGATATTGTAGAACATATTGCATTGTGTGATGTGTGTAGTCGAGTTAAGGTGGAACATCAGAAATCGGCAGGGTTATTGCAACCGCTACCTATTCCTGATTGGAAGTGGGATAAGATCGGTATGGACTTTATCACCGAATTGCCAAGGAACAGATCTGGATATGATTCCATTTGGGTTATTGTGGATCGCCTAACTAAAGTGGCTCATTTCATACCCGTGAAGACTACCTATACAAGTGCTAAATTAGCTAAGATTTATATGAACATGATTGTATGTCTGCATGGAGTACCTAAGAGTATTGTGTCTGATAGAGGAACTTATTTCACTTCGCATTTTTGGCGACAACTGCATGAATCATTGGGAACAAGATTAGAGTTCAGCACAACTTTTCACCCCCAGACTGATGGACAAACAGAAAGGACCAATCCGATTTTGGAGGATATGTTGAGGGCATGTGCCCTAGACTATGGTGCTAGTTGGGATGAAAGTCTGGCTTACGCAGAATTCTCTTACAATAACAGCTATCAAGCAAGCATTGAGATGGCACTGTTTGAATTT
This sequence comes from Avena sativa, assembly GCA_916181665.1. Taxonomy (NCBI): domain Eukaryota; kingdom Viridiplantae; phylum Streptophyta; class Magnoliopsida; order Poales; family Poaceae; genus Avena; species Avena sativa. Next base: position 328,201,370 of record OV702295.1, on the reverse strand, counting down.
CTTTATGGAAGGAAGTGTACTAAGCCATTGCTATGGAGTGGTGTAGGAGAAAGAAATTTGTTCGAACCAGAATTGATTAAGGAAGCCGAAGAGAAAGTCAAATTGGTATAGGACAGATTGAAGATAGCCCAGTCCCGAGAAAAGAGCTACGCAGATCTAAAGCGTAGAGAAGTCACCTATGAAGTAGGTGATAGATCTTATCTTAGAGTCTCACCACTTTGTGGTGTGAATAGATTTGGATTCAAAGGAAAATTGGCACCAAGGTATGTTGGACCTTTAAAGATTTTGAGCCGCAAAGGAGAAGTGTCTTATGAGATTGAATTACCTGAATAACTGTCAGCAGTTCACAATGTGTTTCATGTGAGTTAGTTGAAGAAGTGTCATCCATAGATGGAAGAAACTTCATTGAAGGACACTATACCTTTGGAAGAAGTACAATTGGAGAGTGATCTCACTTATGAAGAGAAGCCTATCAAGATTCTTGAGACTGCAGAAAGAGTTACTCTTACCAAGACTATCAAATTCTGCAAAGCTCAGTGGAACCATCATACCGAAGAAGAAGCAACTTGGGAAAGAGAAGATGATCTTTGGAAAGACCACCCTCACCTATTTGCTAGCCAATCTGAATCTCGAGGACGAGATTCATCTTAAGGGGGTTACATTTGTAACATCCCAAAATTTCATGAATTGTAAGAGCATGCATTGCATTCATATCATCATTGCATCTAGAGCTTGCACAAAAAATTTCAAAGTTTGAAACAAAATAAAACCATATTTATGCCCATTTTATTATTCATATGGGGCATGGTTTTATTTTTATTTTCATAGGACCAAAGTGTTTTGGGTGAACAGAAGTGTTTGACACACTTTTGAATGCAAGGTTCACATTACAAAAATCTAGAAAAGTTTGAATTCAAACAGATTTGAATTTGGGTTTTAAAACCATTTCTAAAAATCAAAACAGAAATGAAAAAGGAAAAATAAAAAAAATAAAAGCCAGCGCCACCTATTCAGCCAGCGCCAGAACCATCCCAACAAGCCCACCCGGGCCACTCCCTCCCCTATCTCTCTCACCCGCCCGAACTCTACCCCACGTTCACTGCCACTAGGCCCAAGCCAGCTCTACCCCTTCATCCCCAAAATTCCGCACGCAGACCACGTCGTCACCGCCGTTTCCTCCCCATTCACTGTCGTGATCAATCCCATTGATTCGCCGTGCGATTGACGCCCCTACTCTGGCTACTTAACGCCCTCTGCACCGTGGCCATTTCCCCTCAAACACCCACGCCGAATTGCCCCCAGGCTGCCCGTATTCGTGCTTGCACCGCCGTGGACCCGAGCGCCTCCGATGAGCTATTCCGGTGAGTAACATGCTCGCCTCTATCCCTTGTTCATATGATGTTGTTCCCCTGCTCCTTGCGATCCTTCTGACACCACTGGTTCACCCTGTACTACCCCATGTCGCTGGCTCTGTCAACCCCCGCGAACACCCGAGGCACCAACTATCTCCGGCGAGCATTCCCGATAAGAAACGAGCGCCCCTCGCCTCCTAGTTCAAACCATGTTGTGCGCCTTGTCCTTGCGTAGCCACTGATGCCGTTTTTTGTCCTATGGTGTCCTAGAATGTCGCCGTCATCTTCGCCAACCCGTGCCCGTCACCAAAGAGGTCTCCAACGAGCTTTCACGGCCACAGCAGCCCGCCCCTATTCAAACTAAGGCCATGTTGAGCATACTCGCAACCGTGCGATGCTGGTAAGCTACTGCACTACCCCTAGCCCCCTCTAGAATCACCGGAGCATCACCGGCAGAAGCACCACTGCCGCCAGTGCCCATTTGCGCCGCCCATCTGTGGTCGCGTGATCGAGAACCGTAGGATCTAGATCTGACGCCATAGATACAATCACTTAACGAACCGGTATCACCAGATCTGGGCCACAGGATCTGACTTAGATCTAACGGTCCACGCGCCTGATCCGCGCTAAGTGGTACGGGTCAATCAGATATGGCCACGTGTCTGTGTTTTGTTTTAAAATCTGTTTTTGTATCTATTAGAGATTTAAACTTGTAAAATTCATATCTTTAGTTCTCTTTGTCCAAAAAATGCAAATAATATATCATTGGATTCAGAAAATTAAGCCCTACACTACCGTGGCCTTGTTTATTATTTTGCTTCTAGAAAAATAGGATTATTTGCAAAAGACATTATAGGCTTATTTTGGCTTTATAAAATGTTTATAAAATTGCTTTGAGGCAAATTTGAGTTTGTTTAGACTTTAGATAGATTACGTTGTGTTCAGTACTATTTGGTTTGACTTGTTTAATATAGAAAAATCATTTCATTACATTTGCATGCATTCATATATATTTTTGCTTGAATATTTGAATGTGAATTTGGTGTTATGATTTTATGTGTAGATTTTGGTGATAGTGGTGATTATGATTGTGAGGACTGTTGCTACTCCCCCAACTATCAAGTCAAGTGGCGCTTCATGTATTTTGTCCTATTATTTTGACTATACACTAGTGATATTTTGAGTAGGTCTTGCTTGGAATTTTTGCTAAGTATATATATGCTATGCCTTGGGAAATCCTAGTAGTTGTAGTCTTAGTAGAATTTTTCTCTAAGTTAAGGAACTTGTTATGTTATCATGCTTAGCCTAGCTAGTAGCAAACAAGGGTGGAATATTCATGCTATGGAATTTTGCTAAGTCTATGACTTGTGTTTTGATTAATAAAACAACTATAATGAATCACCTGGGTGGAATGGTATGATGGTTTTATGTTGAGTGGTTACGCAAGGCCCATGTCTATGGTTTACCTTGTGTATCACACTTGTGGAAAGCCACCCAGGAACAAAGGGATTTGAGATGTTTAGTGTTGGGAAGCTTCTAGTGCAACCACATGGCATATGGGCTCTGCCTTGACCACATAGGTTGCAAGAACTTAGCTAGATGGACAGTTGGTGGTAGGGTGATAGGTTGGAATGCGTCCATGGTGGTCTAAGGGAATGCTTCTGAAAGGTCTCGTCTCTATGCATGTCGATTCTTGTGGGGAAAGTGCACCACCTCTCGAGAGGGTAAAACCTAAGTACTTAGTCGTGTCCCCGACAACAGACACTTTGAGCATAAAAGACATTGGAGCTATCAAGGATATCCTCATCCCAATTTCTAAGTTAAAAATTTGTGGTTGAACAAGGGTAAAGGTTCACCAGTGTCTATTGGTGGTTCCTTGGGTGTTTTGACAAACAAAAACTTAGTGTTTTTAACTAATAAGGAAAAACCTATTTTGAGCAAAGCAAGCCTAAACTACACTTAGCTAAATTCATATAGATGATAGATACTACTATTCTACTATGGTATCACTTGCCAATACAATTCCAAATGTATTGACCCACTGTGGCTGTAACTTATGATGTTGCAGGTTACTCTGATGGAGATTAGGGTTGTGAGTCTACACTCAACATGCTTGCCTGTGGCACATGAAGATGAAGACTTATAGTTATTTATTTCATGTTATGAACTCTTGTACTAGCCTTGGGATATTGAGTTGTAAAGACTATGTTATCTCTGGAATGAAGATGTAATAATGACCTTTGTATCTGTGTACTTCATCTTAAACTGTGGATGCTAGCAATTGATCCAGGGACTAGCATTGCAATCACAGGGTCCTTTACCTTTAAAAGGTGGGGTCTTACAAAGAGTCCCTAGTAAATCCTCTTGTTAAACTAGCTTGTTGGTTAATATATGATCATGGTTTCCTGATCATGAACATTAAGATGTTATTAACAACAAGGTCATATCATTAGGAGAATGATGTGATGGACATACTCCTATAGTTAAGCGTAGCATAAGATCAAGTCATTCAAATAGTTCACTTGCTATAATCTTTCAAATACATAGTAACCTAAATCCTTCGACCATGAGATCATGTTAATCACCATCACCGGATGGATGCTTTGATGACATCAAACACCACTTCATAACTGGGTGGTTATAAAGGTGGCATTGAGTTTTCGGAAAGTATGTGTTGAGGCACATGGATCAAGAGTGGGATTTGTCCATCCATGTGACGAATAGATATACTCTGGGCCCTCTCGGTGGAATGTCATCCAATTAGCTTGCAAGCATGTGGCTGGCTCACAAGGGATCACATATCATAGGAATGAGTAAAGAGTACTTATTGGTAACGAGGTTGAACTAGGTATGCAGAGATACCGACGATCAAACCTCGGATAAGTAAAGTATCACGAGACAAAGGGAAATTGGTATTGTATGTAAATGGTTCATTCGATCATGAACTAATCATAGAAATATGTGGGAGCCATATGAATTTCCAGATTCCTCTATTGGTTATTGATCAGAGAAGAGTCTCGATCATGTCTGCATAATTCACGAACCGTAGGGAGACACACTTAAGGATTCGATGTTGTTTAGTAGATATGGAATGTGAGTAAGAGACTGAATGTTGTTCGGGGTCTCGGATTGGATCCGAGACATCACGAGGAGATCCGGAATGGTCCGTAGAATCATATTCATATAAGGAAAGTCCAATTCTAGTGTTCGGGAATGGTTTTGGTGTTTTCATCGGAATGTTCTAGAAGGGTCTAGAAGGTCCACCGATCCGGAGTGGGAAGGGTACATGGATGTGTCATGACAAAGTGTAATGGTTGCATCATGTCCTAGGTCACTTGGCTGGGCAATGGGAAGAGAGAAATCAAACTCTAGTTTGAAAAGTCAAACGCCAATTTGAAAAGTCAAATCCCAACATTGGTTGCCTAGTGGAGGGAGGGAAGGAATCCTACCTAAGGGACGATTTCTCCCTCTCCCTTGCCGCTGGCCCATGAGGTGGAGTTGGGGAAGTATTCCCCTTCCCTAACCGCCTCTCTCCATCTATAAAAGAAGGGGGTGGGGCGCCCCAAGCCACCACCCCACAAACCCTAGCCATCGGCCTTGCCCCTCCAAGTCGTTGCCACCTAGACCCTCCTCTAAACAGCCGCCGCCTAGCTAAACCCTAGTCGCTTGCCACCTCTAAACCTCAGCCCTCTAAATCCTAGATCGCCGGGGCTCCCTCTACTCCATCATACTCGCACCCGCTTAGGCGAAGCCCTACGAGATCTCCCCTCTACTTCTGACACCACGCCGTCATGCTGCCGGAATCGCGAGGAGAGAGCTACAACCTCCACTTCCTGTTGCAACAAGGGAGAGGAAGGTCCTCATCGAGTACCGAACATGTGACCGACTGCGGGAGCGCTGCCGTAACATGGTGCTAGAAGGATCGTCTATGCGATCTTGAGATCGACAAGTGAACGACTACATCACCCACGAGAATCCGGTCTTGTTAACCGCTTTGAAATCTTCGAGGGTTAGTACTCTATCGACTCGTTGCTACAATCTAGTAGATAGATCTTGGCTTGTGTGTGTTCATGCGATAGAAATTTTTTGTTTTCCATGCTACGAAGCCCTACACCAACATGATCCTCCAGGCAAGCCACATCTCTGTTAAGCCCCCTTTTTGGGCAAGCTATAACTCTGATAGACCCCCAAAGACTCTACGAGCTGGTGATGCCCTTGTTAGGCTCCATAAAAAGGATCAACCATATCCCTGACAGCCGCTCACAGATAATCTAGACACAAAACTACGGGGCCTAAGGGTGCCCACCCATATGTTGGATCCGCACAAGGAATCACAGCGTCACGTTAAGATCGTCCGCTGACATACGAAAGGAAGAAGATCGAGATGACTTCTCCGTCCCATTCCAGTTCTCATGGTTAACGCATATTATACGGTGCTACAATCACTAATGTCATGGGTTATTGATCCCTATCTTGAGAACTTCACTACACATGGAATTTTAGATTCCATTGCTAGCCTAAATAACTTACCATCACTTAGGATGATACTAGCAGTTTATATTATTGAAAGAATATTCTTTTCTGCCGCCTTTTTAGAACGCACTCCCTTTGTTCGAAAATATAAGACATTTTATCTTTGTGAAATGAATATATCTAGACACCTTTTAGTCTATAGATTCACTCTGAATCTCTATGAACCTATACACTAAAAGACTTCTAGATACATTCGATTCACAAAACTAAAACATCTTATAATTCTAAACGGAGGGAGTAGGTGATAACACATAAGTTGCAAATACTTTGGGAAATCTCATCAAATTATATGAGAAAGTGATGGACTTGCCTTGTGACTGCAAGGTAGTGAAGTCGGATGCTTCCACTTGAACCTAAGCTTTTGTTTCTACAAAACACCATTATTGCCCGGTAAGAACCATATTTAAAGAAGCAATAATGAATTATGCATAGTAATGTCATGCACCATTTTATTTTAGTTGAAAACCCTTGTAAGTGTTTTTACTTTATTTATTTAATTAAACATAAAAGTTAATTTAAAAAATAATACTTGGCACACAAATATTTTGTTTTAAAGAATAGATAAATGAAGCTTATAAATTTATAAATCCTAAAACCACTTGCAATTAAGTATTTAGTATTTTCTTAACATAAAGTATTTATGTAAGATCTTAAAAATGAATTTTATTTATTTTTAAATATTACACTTAATTTTAGAAAATTCCATAATGGAATTATTGCTTTTAAATAATTGAATTAAATTTTACGAACCTAAAATACAATTTAGTATTTTTATTGGATATCTTATATTTTTGTCAACATTTAGAGATATTGTATGTATTTTTAGGATTTTCTTTATTTTTATAAAGCTTAAATGTCAACACCCGGATTTTTAATCCCAGATGCCTGTTAAGCCATACATCGCAATCCCAGGATTACCATTTTTGCGAGGCATAACAGAATTGGATACCACAGTACGTCATCCATTACAAACCATACATAAGGTCTTACACAAATAAGGATCTCATGATCCAGTTCTTAATACACAAATAAGGATCTCATGCCACAACTCTGTTGTGGTCAAGTCAAAGTCTCAAGTCATTTCACAAGTCATTTTGAAAACATCTGACGGGGGAACAGTATGGCCACTCCAACTGTCCATAACCGCGGACGTGGCTATTCGAATAGTTTGACACTCTGCAAAGATTGTACACTTTCACCACAACATTCGATACATCCGTCAGGAACAAATCCTGAATTCACCATACTCAGTATGCGGATAATCAATCCTAACCATTCAATTACACACCTTAGTATAAGCACCTCTCCTGTGAGTTTGGCCTCCCAACCATGACCAACTGTCATCTTGGGTACTACACAGGTGGACAATCTTCACAAGGTAGCCTCAGCTCAGACCTTGGCCGTGAGGGAACCAATACTAAGGTATATAAGTTTTCAGTCAAGCCCTACCCAATCTTCGGGTATTGTGGTTATACGGTAAAATTGGAATGGTATCACATCCAGACAACCATCAGTTTTATAAAGGGCTAAGGCTCATGCCTCAACATTTTCATCACCAAAATCATCTGGTGTTCGGAAACAAATGTCAAAACATCTCAGTAGAATGATCCATCATTCTAAGGTTTTCATAACCATTTTCACCAAGTAATCCCATCTAAAGTTGATCAAGTTTTATGCTTAGCACTAGCATCTACAAGTGGGGGTGAGTACTAATGAGGGGTGATAAACAAGTGGAGTTTCAACTAAATACCACCTCATACCTTAGGATGACATCAAGGTTTTCTAACTTAGGCCAAATTTTATGCTCTTTATGCAACCTTCAATTATCTTTCTAGTATCTACAATTCACTTAAGTAAGCTCTAAGTAATAGCTTTGATAAAGAAATAAAGTATAAAGCTTGCAAATAAAACTAGGAGGGGGTATCAAGTGGGTATGATCACATATGCTTAAGGCATATAGTTGGCATGGTAACAAGCAAGTATTTGCTTGCATCAGTAGAGTATCTTGCAAGTGTTAACTTGCATAGGTCAACTTGATTAGTAAGGCTTGCAAGCATTAGTATAAGCTTGCTAAATTGCAAGTGTTAGCTTGCCTTGTGCGGAGCAGTGGTTGAAGTTCTCCTCGGCTTCTTCTTCGTAGTATCCTCCTTCTTCCTCGTATCCTTGGCCTGTACTAGCGTCTATAAATAAATACGAGGTACACAATCACCAAACAATACTTAACTACTTGCAATCATCACACAAAGGGGTTCTATAGATGATCTAGCATCATCACTAACATTACAAGACTAAGGCACTTGACTTAATGATTTTAGTTTTAGAAAAGTAATTTCTACTCATTGAAAAACTACTTAATTTTTAATATTCTCCAAACCAAACATGGGATCATGTTGTCACATGTCATCACCACATATTTTAGTCCATGGGAATGTGATTTAAAGTGGTGTCACAATTTAATAAGGTTTTACCCTTTTATTTTAATTAAATAAAGTGGCTAGAAATGCCTATGTGGCATCCTTTTATTACTTGAACATTATTTCTGTCAGTAAACCTATATATTTTTATATATTCTGAAAGGTATGATCAATTGTGATTTTTGAGAGTTGGAATCAACTCAAAATCTATTATGGTTTAATTTTGAAAAATGTTTGAATGTAGAAAAGCTTCTGCCTTGTTATTTTTACCAAGGATGATCTACAGATCCAAATGATTTGAATCCAACGGGCTTGGATTCAGCATTTCCATACCTTTCTAAAAAAATTGGTTTCATTCAATTTGGTTCAATGAATCAAGCTTGGTTGATTTTTGAAACTAGGTACAGAACTGTGTTTGAATGAAAATGGAAAAATCCAAATTCAAACGAATGGGCTACGCGCGAACTGTTAACGGGCCGGCCTAGTGTCACTCCGCGGTGCGGGGATCAACTGACAGGAGGGTTCCACCAGTCAGTGGCTCTTTAAACGCGAAGCAGTACAGGGCAATCTCATCCGCACGATCTAAGTCTAATCGCACGACTGCTACTCATCGTCCACGTCGGGCGGCGCCGGCGAGACAGAAACCTAACGCGGCAGGTGGGGGTCGTCGGAGGCTCACCCGGGATTAGGCGAAGGTCGGCGATGCGGGTGAACGACAAAGTCGACGACGGTGAACCTCCTAGTACCGGCAGCTTCTCCTGGGGCCGCTCCAATCACTGGCTCCCTTCTTCTCCAGCAGCGGCGGGCTCCGGTGAAATTTCGGCGAAGCGCTGCTCGCCTTGCTCCGGGAACGGGGTGGAACGATCAGTGAGGAGAGGGGAGTAGAATGGTGTGAAGAGTTTGAGCTAGGGTGGCCTCTATTTATAGTCTCGACGACGAGACCGAACAGGATGGGCAGGCGACAGTGGCAACATGGCTACGGGCTTCTAGAGGCATGGCCGACAGTGGCGATCGATCGGTGGTCTCCTGGGGATGCTCTACGGCTTTAATGCGCCTGTAGGGGCGGTGGCAAATGGTCTGGAACACGCGATGCTCTGTGTGGCAGAGGCGGCATCTTCGACGGCGAGCGGTGGCTGTGAGGCATGGGGCGGTGAACGGGGATGTCTGGCGGTCTCCTGGGACGGTGGTGATAGTGTATGCACGCGGCGAGGGCGGCGCGCAGTCTGTGGGCGTGTGTCGAGGGTGGTGCTCTGGCGCACGCTCGGCATGGTTGACAGAGGCACGGGCGTGGCGTTCCTAGGTGCTCTGGTCGATGTCTTCGAGGCAGGGCTGGTCGAGAAGGGGCGGTGAGGCATGGGCTACCTCCCAGACAAGGTTGGCACGGCTGGTTCCTCTCCTAGCTTGCTGTCTACACTGGGGTGGCATGGGTGGCTTCGGCTGTTCACCATTGATGTCATTGCCAAGCTTATAGTGGTGCTATATGTTTACAAATGAGCTAGATGATCTACCAAAGCCTAGTTGCAACCAGGGAGGGAACAAGTTAGGCTCAAATCACTGCTCCAAATAGTGTTTGGATTTGATTTGATTTGAATCAGCAAGGTGTTTGATGAAATGGCCGCATGAATTCTAGTTTTGAATTTTGAAATGATTTTTGGTGGGTGTGCTAGGCATGTGCTGGTGAGTCTGTGGATGCTTGCGTTTTGAAAGTTGAGCTTGTTTGAATGGTTTTTGAAAAAGTGGGATCTTCCCATATGATATAGATTCAATTTTGAATTGTCATTTCAACTATGCATTTGAATGTTTCTGGATGATCACAAGGTGAGCCTTGGTACTTTGTTATGATTACTATCAAGGGGTGCAAAGATCCTAATAAGTTTCTGTTAAGTTTTTAAAGTTAGAGACAACCAAAGTAGGCATGGGAGTTAAATTGGCCAAAGTGACCATTCCCTTATTTTGTTTGTTTTGATTTATTTGTCTTTGGGAAAAGTGTGGGGATTGTTTAGATGATGTTTATTTCACCTAAGAATCCTTTTACAAGCAAAGAATCACACAAGCAAGGAAATTCCAAAGAATCCCAATTGGAATGCATACATACATGCATGCCTTCATATTTTTATTTAGAAAAGTTTTTGTTAATCCTAAATTTTGATGATTAGAGTTTGATGATCTAACTTTAGTATTTTTGGGATGTTACAAACCTTCCCCCCTTAAACAAAATCTCGTCCCGAGATTTGAAAAAGGACGAAAAGATTACCTAGGATTTGAAGAGATCGGGAAACTCCGTCCTGATGTGATCTTCGCGCTCCTAGGTAGCTTCCTCTTCTGTGTGGTTGCTCCACTGAATCTTGAGAAACTTGATGCTTCGGGTTCTGGTAGTTCTGAAAGCTTCTTCCAAAATACGGATGGGTACTTCGGGATAGGTCAGATCATTGTTGATCTCTATAGTCCGGTGATCAATATTCTTGAACACTTCCGTATTCTCCGGAACTTCGAGGCATTTGCGAAGTAATGAGATATGGAACACATTGTGCACGGCTGACATCTCTTCGGGTAGTTCCAATTGGTACGACACTTCTCCTCGACGGTTCAGAATCTTGAAGGGTCCGACATATCTGGGGGCTAACTTTCCTTTGAGTTGGAAACGCTGCATTCCCTTCAATGGCGACACTTTCAGATACACAAAATCTCCTAGGTTGAAGGCGAGGTCTCGACGTCTCTTGTCGCTGTAACTCTTCTGTCTGGACTGGGCTGTCTTGAGGTGCTCACGAATCTTGTGGACCTTCTCTTCTGCTTCTCGTAGGATGTCGGGTCTGAAGATCTGACTCTCTCCTACTTCCGACCAGTTCAAAGGGGTGCGACACTTCCTTCCGTACATGAATTCAAATGGGGCCATCTGCAAACTAGCCTGATAAATGTTGTTGTATGAAAATTCTGCAAACGGCAGACAGTCTTCCCACTTGGATCCATATTCCAACACACATGCTCTCAGCATATCTTCGTGTATTTTATTTACTTGCTCCATTTGTCCGTCGGTCTGATGGTGATATGCGGTGCTGAAATCTAGGCGGGTTCCTAAGCCTTCTTGGACCTTCTTCTAGAATCTCGAGGTAAACTGAGTTCCTCGATCCGATACGATGTTCTTGGGGACTCCGTGCAAACTAATGATTCTAGCTATGTACAACTCTTCTAGCTTCGAACTCTGATATGTGGTCTTGACGGGTAAGAAATGGGCGACTTTGGACAATCTGTCCACTATGACCCAAATAGAGTCATTTCCCCTACTAGAAGTAGGCAATCCGGTGATGAAGTCCATTCCAACGAAATCCCATTTCCATTCCGGAATCTGCAAGGGTTGCAACAGTCCAGCGGGTCTTTGATGTCTAGCCTTGACTCGCTGACATATATCACACTTGGCGATATAGCTTCCGATTTCTCTCTTCATCTTATGCCACCAAAATTGCTCTTTCAAATCCTGATACATCTTAGTTCCTCCGGGGTGGATAGAATAAAGAGTATCATGAGCTTCCTTCAAAATAACTTCTTTCAACTCAGAATCTGCTGGTACACAAAGGCGTCCTTTGTACCACAGAACTCCTTCTTCGTCTTTGGTGAATCCGGGTACTTTTCCTGTACCGATACAACGCTTGATTCCGTCGATACTAGCATTTCCTTTCCGCGACTCTTTGATCTGGCTGATCAAAGTGGGCTGAAGTTCTATGCTAGCCAAAAATCCTTCACTCACTAATTCTATTCGAAAATCTTCCATCTCTTTGTGCAAGCTTGGTTGCTCCTTCAAGATCATGGAGTTCAAGCGGCACAGCAATCTGCTAAGGGCATCGACTACTACGTTGGCTTTACCAGGGTGATAGTGAATGTCCATATCGTAATCCTTGATTAACTCAATCCATCCTCTCTACCTCATATTCAACTCCTTCTGAGTGAATATATACTTCAGGCTCTTGTGATCCGAATAAATCTCACAACGATTTCCCATCAGGTAATGCCTCCATGTCTTCAGGGCTAGAACTACGGCTGCGAGTTCGAGGTCATGGGTTGGGTAATTTTGCATGTTGTTTCAGTTGTCGAGATAGATAAGATATAACTTTGCCTTCTTGCATTAGCACACATCCGAGACCGATCTTGGATGCATCACAATACACATCGAAGGGCTTCGTGATATCCGGCATGATTAGGATTGGGGCCGAAATCAATCTCCTTTTGAGTTCTTGAAAACTTGCATCACATTTGTCCGTCCATTCAAACTTCTTGTCCTTCTTCAGCAATTGGGTCATGGGTCTGGCGATACTCGAGAATCCTTCTACGAACTTGCGGTAATATCCCGTCAATCTGAGAAAAGCACGAACATGGGTTTGAGTGGTTGGGGCTTGCCAATCTTCGACATCTTTTACTTTTGTAGGGTCAATGACAATTCCTCTGGCTGATACGATGTGGCCGAGGAATCCTACCTCCTGTAACCAGAATTCACATTTGCTAAACTTGGCATACAACTGATGCTCTCTAAGGGTTCCAAGAATGGTCCTTAGGTGTAGCTCATGTTCTTCTTCTGATTTGGAATAAATCAGAATGTCATCGATGAAAACAATGACAAACTTATCCAGGAAGTCCATAAAAATCTTATTCATGATATTCATGAAATAAGCAGGGGCATTGGTTAATCCAAAGTACATGACAGTGTACTCGTATAATCCATAACGGGTGGTAAAGGCAGTCTTTGGAATATCCTCTGCGCGAATCTTGAGTTGATGATAGCCAGTCCTAAGATCAATCTTAGAAAACACTTTGGCACCGGTCAACTGATCAAACAAATCTTCTATCTTGGGCAATGGGTACTTGTTCTTGATGGTGACATCATTCAACTTCCGATAACCCTTACACAACGGTTACCTCCATCTTTCTTGTCCACAAACAAAACAGGTGATCTCCATGGTGACGCACTTGGTTGAATCAATCCAATTTCTAACATGGCATCCAGTTGCTTCTTCAGTTCTGCTAGTTCCGACGGGTTCATACTATATGGTCTCTGGGCTATGGGTCCTGTTCCGGGGATTAGTTCAATGATAAACTCAATATCCCGATCTGGGGGCATACCGGGCAAAACATCTGGAAATACATCGGGGTATTCGTAGACTATCTGGACTTGGTCAATGGTAGGTTGGGCTATACTCTTGTTGTACTTGAATTGACGAGGTAAGGTTTCAGATATATGCTCGACTGATATTCCGGCTGTACTGGTCATGGTGATGGATTTCTTGGCACAGTCAATCAATCCTTTATGTTTGGACATCCAATCCATTCCTAGTACTACTTCCAAACCTTTAGTTCCGAGTACTATCAGGTTAGCATAAAAATCTATGCCATGGATTCGGATAGGGACGGCTTTGCAAATTTGCCTAGCCTTGGTGGTTGATCCGGGAATTTGAATGATCATAACATGCTTCAGTTTGGTTGGTTGAATTTTACTAGTGCATGCCAATTCTTCGGTGACAAACGAGTGTGATGCACCAGAATCAAATAACACTCGAGCAAGTACTGAATTAACTGAAAACATACCCAGCACGACGTCTGGCGCTTCCTGAGCTTCTTCAGCATGCATGAGAAAAAGACGGCCGTTGCGGTTGAGCGAATTCCCTGGGGCAAACCTTCTTCCGGGCTGAACACGACGCTGCTGCTGAGCTGGGGCATTGGCATTGGGGACTGCGGCATTCTTCTTGTTGGGGCACTCGTTGGAATAGTGGCCTTTATTTCCACAGTCATAACAAGTTACCTGCGGCTTGTCCTTTGCTGCAACAGGCACAACATTGCTTCCAGTCCTCGGGGCAGTGTTGGCGTTGGTGGTAGCATTGTTATTGAACTTGGGTGGGGAACGGTTGAAATTGCTAGAGTTGCCGGGGTTGTTGTGATTTCCTCCGGGCCTAGGGTTTCCACGGTTGGGATAAGTCGGACGGTTCATCGGGGGTCTGTTGGTTCTCGGGGTAAATCCTGGAGATGGGTTAGGGCGATACTTTGGGGTCTGATGGGTTCCTGGCTGGTGCATCATGCACTGCTTGCGGTTCTCATTGACTTGATTGATCTTTCCTTCCATCTGGATGGCAGAGTCGACAAGGGCTTCAATATCAGCAAAGGGGATATTGACTAACACAGTCTGCATCTCATCGTGCAGACCATTAAGGAATCTCTCTTTCTTCTTGGCTTCGGTGTCGATCTCATCCGGGGCATACCTAGATAATGACAAAAATTTGTCACGGTATTCCACTACGGTCATCCTTCCTTGCTTCAGTTCTCTGAACTCGTCACTCATTCTCTTGATCAAACCCGGTGGCACATGGGTTCTGCTGAACTTGATCTTGAATTCCTCCCAGGTCATCATTTGTCCTCCGGTCATTGCACGAACGCTGTTCCACCATGCTCTGGCATCTCCGGCTAGATAGTGGGTGGCGAACAGAACTTTCTCGTTAGCTTCCACTCCGGCGACTTCCAGGTTATTTTCCATGGTTTGCAGCCAATCGTCGGCATCTAGGGGCTCTTCCGACTTAGCGAAAACAGGTGGGTTGGTATTCTGGAAATTCTTGAGCTTAGATCCATGGTTGTCCTGATTTCCTTGGCCTTGGTTGTTGTGGGCTAGCTGGGCTATCTGCTGAAGGGTGGATAGGTTGGCTTGACGTTCGGCTCTTTCGGCTTCGCGGTCAGAAACCAACATTTGCAGAATCTGCAACATAGGATCCGGGGATGAACCACTTCCTCCGCGTGGCATTTGAAGATTGAGATAGATCATGAGAAAAGAGGGAAATTTCTAAGGTTCTTGGGACTTTGAAAAGTTTTTGAAGTTTGACTTAGATTTTCTAGCAACTTGCTTTTCATTCATTCATTCATAGCACACGATACAAACACACACCACAACAAAGGTCAACAGATGGTTTTAAGAACCATTCGGGAAACTACTATATAGTGGGACCGAATACTACTCACTACGCTAATGCTCAAGTGCTACTACTCCTCGGAGTCGGTGTAGTAGTCATCCTCATCATCCTCATCGTCATCGATGAAGGCGTAATCATCCTCATCGGTGAAGAAATCCATAGCCTGATCCTCCAGAAAATCATCATCATCGCTAAGATAGGAGTAGGGGTCTCCACGAAGATCCTCTCCGGCATTCTCCCTTTCCTCCAACTGCATGTCCCTCTCGTGGATGGTCTCCTCCAAAGACGAGATATGGTGGCGAAGATGGGCAATGATGCGCTCCTTCTTGTCGAGCTGACGGCGATGAGACTTGCGATCCTTCACTAGCATGGCGATGGTTTGATCCTTCGTCTTGATGATGGCGGACTTGTGGTTGGAGTAGTCACGGCAATTGTCCAATTCCTGCTGACGATCGTACATCATGAAGCTAAGGTGGTCCAATTGGGTCTTCAGCTCGTGGTGGTATGGGGCTTCCAGTGGCTGTCCATTAGCATCACGCCTTGGGAAAAACTCAAAGCGGGTTCCCTTGATCTGGTTGATACTCTGCCCACACAGACGGGCAAGAGCTTCCTGCATGGCCCTGGCAAGTCCATCGAGCCAGTTGTTCTCTCTTAAGGTAAACTGAATTCCCTCAGTAGTGGGAGGTTCAATCTTTCCTCGGAGACTTGCAACAATTAGCCACTGCAGATCTTCTCCTCCTTGATCATTGAGCTGAGCTCCAAAGAACTCGGGGTGAGGATGCTCCAGAAGTTTTGAAAGCTGGTCCAAATCCCTCTCAAAGATAAGGTCTCCTCCATTCCCTAACTGATAAAACTTGTTGTACTTCACGTCCATCTATAAGAATATAGGATGAGTAAGTTAGTAGAGTGATCAAGTGTGTCAAATTTTATGTATTTTGCAAGAGTTTTTGAAGAACATGAATTTTCATGAAAGAAGTAAGTGATAAGAATGGGAATAAGTTTTTGTAAATATTTGCTTCCTTTGGTTTTGAAACTAGGTTTTTGATTCAAACGTCCAGTCTAACTAGGGTCTCCTATGGTCAGGATGGCTCTGATACCAACTTGTCAACACCCGGATTTTTAATCCCAGATGCCTGTTATGCCATACATCGCAATCCCAGGATTACCATTTTTGCAAGAAATAACAGAATTGGATACCATAGTACATCATCCATTACAAACCGTACATAAGATCTTACACAAATAAGGATCTCATGATCCAGTTCTTAATACAACTCAAGCAGCGGAATATGTAATAATAACGGTAGCGTAGGCGAAGCTCCATCTTTGGGGTCACAGGCAATGATGACGATGGGAGATGATCCTAGTTGTCGTAACCTTCATGGGGTCCATCATCCTGGTACTCCTCTTCATAATCTGGCCACGGGAATAGCCAGGGACAAAGCCATGAGTACTCTTTAAGTACTCGCAAACTAATACTAACAAGTGAAGGGGGTTTTTGTAGTAGGACACTAAGCTCTAGGGTTGTTTTGCAAAAGCCAGATTTACCTCTACTAAGTTCAGAAGCAAGAGAAAGCTAATCAAATTTTATAACACCTAAGTGGGAAATTGTATCTCATGCCACAACTCTGTTGTGGTCAAGTCAAAGTCTCAAGTCATTTCACAAGTCATTTTGAAAACATCTGACGGGGGAACAGTATGGCCACTCCAACTGTCCATAACCACGGACACAGCTATTCGAATAGTTTGACACTCTCCAGAGATTGTACACTTTCACCACAACATTCGATACATCCGTCAGGAACAAATCTTGAATTCACCATACTCAGTATGCGGATAATCAATCCTAACCTTTCAATTACACGCCTTAGTATAAGCACCTCTCCTGTGAGTTTGGCCTCCCAACCATGACCAACTGTCATCTTGGGTACTGCACAGGTGGACAATCTTCACAAGGTAGCCTCAGCTCAGACCTTGGCCGTGAGGGAACCAATACTAAGATATATAAGTTTCCAGTCAAGCCCTACCCAATCTTCGGGTATTGTGGTTGTACGGTAAATTGGAATGGTATCGCATCCAGACAACCATCAGTTTTATAAAGGGATAAGGCTCATGCCTCAACATTTTCATCACCAAAATCATCTGGTGTTCGGAAACAAATGTCAAACCATCTCAGTAGAATGATCCATCATTCTAAGGTTTTAATAACCATTTTCACTAAGTAATCCCATCTAAAGTTGATCAAGTTTTATGCTTAGCACTAGCATCTACAAGTGGGGGTGAGTACTAATGAGGGGTGATAAACAAGTGGAGTTTCAACTAAGTACCACCTCATACCTTAGGATGACATCAGGGTTTTCTAACTTAGGCCAAATTTTATGCTCTTTATGCAACCTTCAATTATCTTTCTAGTATCTACAATTCACTTAAGTAAGCTCTAAGTAATAGCTTTGATAAAGAAATAAAGTATAAAGCTTGCAAATAAAACTAGGAGGGGGTATCAAGTGGGTATGATCACATATGCTTAAGGCATATAGTGAAGGGAATATGCCCTGAGAGGCAATAATAGTGTTTATTATGTGTATTCCAAGTATATGATAGATGTTTATTTTGCATGCTATAATTGTATTAATACGGAAATATTAATACATGTGTGTTTAATAAACAAACAGAAAGTTCCTAGTTATGCCTCTCCCATAAACTAGCTCGTTGATTAACAAGATGATCAAGGTTTCCTGATCATGGACATTGGATGTTGTTAATAACGGGATCACAACATTAGTGTAATGGTGTGATGAACATTCATCCGAAGTATAGAATTACGATCAAAGTCACTGAGTTTATATTGCTATAACAACTTACGAAGTGATCCTAATCCTTAGACCATGAGATCATGTCAATCACTAACACCGGAAGAGTTTCTTGATAACATCAAACGTCACACCGTAATAGGGTGATTATAAAGATGGATTCAGAACTAATAAAGTGTTATGTTGAGGCTCATGGATCGAGAGTGGAATTTGTTCATCCCGATGAAGGATAGATATACTCTGGGCCCTCTCGATGATATCACATTGATTAGCTTGCAAGCAAGTGATTTGATCACTAGAATGTTATATCACGGGAACGAGAAAAGAGTGCATGTCAGTAACGAGATCAAACTAGGTATGGAGATACCGATTATCGAATCTCGGACATGTAATATATCGTGAAACAAAGGGATTAAGATACTAGCATAAAAGGTTCCGACGATCACAAGAAAGTCATCGTTGAATGTGTGGGAGTCAGTATGGGTCTCCAGATCCCGCTTCTGATTATTGATCCGAGAGGGGTCTCGATCATGTCCGCATTATTCACGAACCGTAGGGTGACACACTTAAGAGACACCGACATCCAATTGGAGCAAAAGTTTCATGCCGAAAGAATGAACAAGCGCAGGAATTTATTTCACTAGATACCGAAACAGGTTTTCGGGTGAAATTGCATAAAGTGGTTATGCATGTGAAATAGAATTCTAGCAAGGGGTTATTTGAGAATGTTTTTCATTAAAGTAATTGACAAAATTCTGAATAAAATAAAAGAGTTTTATTTAATGAGAGTTTGCATTAAATTTGGTGGAAATTTAATGGCAAGTTTGAGTGGGATTTTGAGTGGAGGCATATGAATGGATTTTTGTGAGTGGAGTGTCCACCCACATGAATGAAGGAGGGGAGGGGGCATCCCCATGGCCGGCGGCCACCCCTTGGGTGCCCCCTCCTCCTATAAAAGGAGCCCCTCCTCTCACTTCTCACTCACACCTCCTCGTGAAGGATCTCTCTCCCCCTCTAGAATTTATCCCCCATTGTCTCGGACTAGCGAGATACATGTTCCCAGTGGCTATTCGGCAAGAAAGAGTTGTGCTTCCGCTGCATCGCTGGAGCGAGGAGGCGGAGGTTGCTCGGTGCCTCGAACGTGTGTGCGAGCACGGATGCGCTGCTGATTTGCGGCGCTAGGACTTCCTCTCGATCTTGAGATCGGCAAGAGATCGTCTACATCAACCACGAGTTGAACTCGTTAAGATTTGTCGGTCTTCAAGGGTATGTTCTCTACGGATATACATCCGCCCATTGTTTGTATCTAATAGATAGATCTTGGTACATAGTTCACATCGTAGGAAATTTTTTGTTTTCTATGCTGCGAACCCTACAGTGGTATCAGAGCCGGATCTATGCGTAGATTTTTTACACGGGTAGTACACATATGAGTATGTGGGTGATGATGATCATGTTGTTGCTCCTTTGTTGTAATTTTGGATATTGGTGGCATAGTGGGATGAAGCGGCCCAGACAAACTTTACATGTCCTCGCACATGAGACCTGTTCCATGCTTGACATGCAACTAGTTTGCATAGGTGGCTAGCGGGTGTCTGTCTCTCCTACTATAGTCAATATCTATTTAGCAACGAGTGGTCAACAATTTGGTTATCCTCGTTGTGGTTCATGTTCGTAGGTAAGAACGGTTCTATCTCGAAAGCCCTAAGCCACGTAAAACTTGCAATGGATAAATTAGAGACGTCTAGTTTCGATTGTTGCTGGGCTAGTGTTATGATATGGTAGTGTTGTAAGTAGAAGTATGTGATGATACTCTTACAACACACATAGCGTGTGAACTCCATAGACCTTGGATTTACACATATAGGTATGATAGTGATCATACCACGATGCACATGATAGAGATCATCTGCGGGAACCATAACATTTCACTAATAAACATGTGATGTTTGATAGCATCTTATATTGCTTGTTTAGCGCTTTGTTAGCATAATAAGATGATCCCTCATTTAAATATCAAGATAAGAATGTGGTCTTCCTTTAGTATGCACCGATTATGTTTCGTCGCTCCAAGACATCACGTCATGATCGGGTGTTCTTGGATCCACGACCATATTTCGGGTGTAAAACAGTTACACACGCGAATACTAAGGTTCTAACTTGGCGAGCCTAGCATGTACATACATGGCCTCGGAACACGGACCGAAAGGTTAAGCATGAGTCATATAGTTGATATGATGCCCATTTGATGCTCGCCTTTGAATCTATACCGACTCACGTGATGATCGGACTTGGTATAGTGGATTTGGTTCATGTAATCACCAAAAAGGCATGAGGGATGTCGTTTTTTGAGTGGGAGTTCATTCGTAATATGGATTAGTTGAACTCAATCTATCATACACTTAGTCTAAACTTTACAAATTCTGTTGTATATGGCACCACCTGCTTTTAATTTCAATGTGTTCATGGAGAAAGAGAAACTAGCAACGAACGGTAGCAACTTTACTGAATGGGCCATGAATTTGAGGATTCTCCTCTCTGCTGCACAAAAGCAATACGTGCTAGAAGCTCCACTAGGCCCCCCACCTTTTGAGGATGCCCCTGACGAGGAGAAGAATGTCTATCAGACTCGTCAGGAGGACCACAACTTAGTTCATTGCGGCATATTGTATGGGCTAGAGCCGGAACTTCGAAAGTGTTTCGAAAATGGCAATGCATTTGATACTGTAAGATCCCTCCTTTGTAAAGGAAAAGGATCCCTGTGATTGCAATGCTAGTCCCTGGATCATTGCTAGCATCCACAGTTTAAGATGAAGTACACAGATACAAAGGTCATTTATTACATTCATTCCAGAGATAAAACATAGTCTTTTACAACTCATGGACACAGGCCTAATACAAGAGTTTTTGGAATAAGTAAATAAACATAAGTCTTCATCTTCATGTGCCACATGCAAGCATGTTGAGTGTAGACTCATGACTCCTAATCATCATCGGAGTAACCTGCAACATCACAAGTTACAGCCACAGTGGGTCAATACTTTGGAATAGTATTGGCAAGTGATACCTTAGTAAATTTTAAGTGGACTATTTACTATATGCATTTTGGCTAAGTGTAGCTTGGCTTGCTTTGCTCAAAATAGGTTTTTCCTATTAGTTGAAATCACTAAGTTTTTCTTTGTCAAAAACTTTCCCAAGAAACCACCAATAGACATTGGGGTCCTTTACCCTTGTTCACCCACAAGTTTTACTTAGAAGTTGGAGTGATGAGATTCTTGTAGCTTCCATGTCTTGATGCTCAAGTTGTCCATTGCCATGGACTTGGCTAAGTACTTAGATTTTCCATCTGCAGAGGTTGTGCACTTTCCCCACCAGACTTGGTTTCCCAAGACAGGACCTTTCAGAAGCCTTCCCTTAGCCAAATGGACGCGTTCCAACCTATCATCCCACTACCACCAACTGTCCAAATGACTAAGTTCTAGCAACCTATATGATCAAGGCAGAGCCCATATTGCCAAGTGGCTGCACTATAAGCTTCTCAACACTTGGCCTCCAAATCCCTTGGTGCCTGGGTGGCATACCACAAGTGTGATACACAAGGTAAACCATAACCATGGGCCTTGTGTAACCACTCAACCAAAAACCACCATTCAAGTCCCATTCCACCCAGGAGGTTCATTGACTTAGTTGTTTTATTAAGAAAAACATAAGTCCAAAAGACTTAGAAATATTTTCATAGCATGTATATACTTTACCAACCCTTGTTTGCTACCAGCTAGGCTAAGCATGGCATAGTTACTTAACTTAAAAGATTTCCTAGCAATTCTACAATTCTACAACTACTTAGGTTTTCCCAACATAGCATTTGGCAAAAAGTAACATGCAAGACTTAGCAAAGATATTTCTAATGCTTATTCAAAATATAGGGATGAAATATCATGAAGTACCACTTGCCTTGGTAATGGGGAGAGTAGCACTCTTCACAATCACAGTCACTAGCAAAATCTACACAAAATTTGTAGCACATAATTACACACAATTCATATACAAACAAAAATATGAATGCATGCATGCAAGAAAATGATAAGTGATGATTTTTGAAAGCTCCACCAAGCAAGTGCATGATACAGAAACATAACCAAGTCAAAGACTTGCTAACTAAACTTATTTAGTCCTAAAACAATTTACTAAACAGATCCTATACTCAAAATGGTCCTAAATATGTTTCTGTTTAAAAAGTCATTTTAACAGAAACTTTTTGTTAAACACATTGCAGATTCAGAAAGGGCTTGTCTCACTGATTCCAATGGTATAAAATTTGCAAAAATCTAACGTGGGAATCAAAAGTTATAGCCATTTGAAATTTGGATCTAAATCTGATTTGAATTCTGTTTTTGATTTAAACTCTAGCCACGCGTCGTGTTTCTATTGGCGCGCACCGGTTCGGCCGGATCGAGCTCTGCGGGCCGTAGGATCTAAGTGAGATATGGCGGCTCAGATGCGCGCTTACCTCTTCGCTCACTTCTAATCTCAGCCGTAGGATCTGCATCTAACGCTCCTAATCGTTCTGACCAAACACGAGTGGCGCTAGCGGCGGCGACTGGCGGCGGCGCGTCTGACAGCGGCGGTGCTGGCGCTCTAGGTTGCGCGGAAGTGGGGGAAGTAGCTTACCAGATCCGCGGTGGCGTGCTAAAGCTCGACGTGGCGTTGGTTTGCGAAGGGGCGCGCGGGAACGGTCTCTGGAGCTCGTCGGAGTTGCGGGCGGCGTCGGTCGCTTGCAGACGTGGTACTTCCCGAGGTTTGGCGTCGCCCTAGCACGAACCAGAGGCATCAGGAGTTGCGCAAGACGCAGGCGAACAAACTCGTAAGAAGGACGGGGCAAGGGGCGCTCGGGTTTTACCTTAATTGGTCGCCGGAGTCTATCGGCGGCGCAGGTGGTTTCGGTCATGAACGGAGACGACGACCTGGGTCACGAGCAGGCAAAAGAAAGGCGTCAGTGTATGTGCAAGATCAAGCTGGGCATCATCGTTTGAACCAGAGAGAGGGGGGCGGTCGAGGCTCACCGGAATCGGTCGCCGGAGTCGTCGGTACCGCGGGGCTTCGAGAGCAAATGCGCGCAACCTGGTGGCGGAGTGAGCGAGGAGATTGGGGGGAAAAGCTCGCGGTGCAGAGGGGTTTAAATAGGCCCAGGCGCGATAGGAAACGCCTGCGGCATAATGGTTAATTACGCCGCGCCATTACCGGCCTTGACAGCAGCGGCGATGTGGTCGCGGGCGCGGTTTGGGGAAGACGAGGGCAACGTGGAGAGGGCCCGCTCGTCAGCGAAACGCGCGAAGAGGAGGTGGGGTCTGGTCGTCAGCGGCTGTCAGGGTGCGTTGGCGCGTGCGAGAGAGAGAGGAATGTCCCGGGTGGGCTAGTTGGGCCTGTTCTGAAGCTGGGCTGGAATCCTGGCGCCGGCCCTTTTCTAATTCTTTTTTTTTTCTTTTTCTGTTTCAATTTTCTGAATTGATTTTCAAATGAATTCAAGTTCCATTTGAATTCAAATCTTCTTGGGATTTTGCAGTGAGCAGTAGTCTCAAATATAGTCATAAAATCATGTGGTTGCTTTGCAAGGGCTTGGTCAAGATTGGAGGACAAAATAACAGAGACTTGGCACTTGGTTTGCAAAATTTGAGAAATGGTTTTTGAATTTATTTCCAATTTGCAAATCTTGGTCCAAAACCTCACTCAATCCTTTCTATGAGGGAGACAAACAATCTAGGTTTAAAATCATTCAAACTCTCAAATGGGGATGGCCATTTGGTTTAAGTCTGCTCACATAAAATCATAGTACTATGTGCTTCTGTTTTTTCTGAAATGAGTTTGAAATTGATCTCAAATCTATATGCATGTATGAATGATATGCAAACTTTGAAATCATGATTTTAGGGATGTTACAAATCTAACCCCCTTAAGGTGAATCTCGCCCTCGAGATTCGGATTGGCTAGCAAATAGGTGAGGGTGGTCTTTCCGAAGATCATCTTCTCTTTCCCATGTTGCTTCCTCTTCGGAATGATGATTCCATTGCACTTTGAAAAACTTGATAGTCTTTGTCCTTGTGACTCTTTCTGCAGTCTCAAGTATCTTGATAGTCTTTTCTTCATAAGTGAGATCACTTTCTAGTTGAACTTCTTCCAAAGGTATGGTATCCTTCAAAGAAGTTTCTTCCATTTCTGGGTGACATTTCTTAAGCTGACTCACATGAAACACATTATGGACTGCTGATAGAGATGCTGGTAGTTCAATTTCATAAGCAACTTCTCCTTTGCGACTCAGAATCTTGAATGGCCCAACATATCTTGGTGCCAACTTTCCTTTGACTCCGAATCTTTTCACTCCACGAAGTGGTGATACTCTAAGCTAGGCTCTATCACCAACTTCGTAGGTGACTTCTCTACGCTTAGGATCTGCGTAGCTTTTCTGTCGGGACTGTGCTATCTTCAACCTGTCCTTAACCAATTTGACTTTCTCTTCGGCTTCTTTGATAAGATCTGGCCCGAATAAACTTCTTTCTCCCACACCATTCCATAACAATGGGGTGGTACATTTTCTTCCGTAGAGAAATTCAAACGGTGCCATCTCAATGCTGGCTTGATAGCTGTTGTTATAAGAAAATTCTGCGTAAGGCAGACTTTCATCCCAACTTGCTCCATAATCTAGGGCACATGCCCTCAACATGTCTTCCAGAATTTGATTAGTCCTTTCTGTTTGTCCATCGGTTTGAGGATGAAAAGCAGTACTGAATTTCAACCTCGTTCCCAATGACTCATGTAGCTGTCTCCAAAAATGGGAAGTGAATTGGGTTCCCCTATCGGACACAATACTTTTGGGCACACCATGTAGGCATACAATTCTACTCATGTAGATTTTGGCTAACTTAGCACTTGTATAGGTTGTCTTCATGGGTATAAAATGAGCCACTTTAGTTAGGCGATCCACTACTACCCATATGGAATCATATCCTGATCTGGTCCTTGGTAGTCCGGTAATGAAATTCATACCAATTTTGTCCCATTTCCAATCAGGAATAGGTAGTGGTTGAAGTAAACCCGCTGGTTTCTGATGTTCCGCTTTTACTCTACTACACACATCACACAAGGCAATATGTTCGGCGATGTCCCTTTTGAGATTGTTCCACCAAAATCTTTCCTTCATGTCCATGTACATTTTAGTGTTTCCCGGGTGAATAGAATACGGAGAGTTGTGGGCTTCTTGCAGAATCAGTTTCCGCATCTTCGGATCTTGCGGAACACAAATACGTTTCCCGTGCCATAAGGTACCTTGTTCGTCTACATGGAAATTCTTAGCTTTCCCCTGGCTAATCCTTCCCTTAATCTCTTCAATTTCTTTATCAGTCTTTTGAGCTTCTCGAATCTTGTCCAACAAAGTGGGTTGGACATCTAAAGACATGAGATGTCCTTCAGGCACAATCTCCAATCTGAGTTCTTTGAATTGAGTACACAGATCATCAGGCAATTCTCCTTTGGTAAGGCCATTTACAAATACCTTACGACTTAGAGCATCTGCTACAACGTTTGCTTTACCGGGTGGTATTGCAAGCTTAAGTCATAATCCTTGATAAGCTCTAACCATCTTCTTTGTCTCATATTGATTTCCTTCTGGGTGAAGATATACTTCAAACTCTTGTGATCGGTGAACACTTCGCAACGCTTTCCCAAAAGGTAGTGCCTCCATGTTTTGAGTGCATGGACTACAGAGGCTAACTCCAAATCATGAGTAGGATAGTTCACCTCATGAGTTTTGAGTTGTCTCGAGGCATAAGCCACAACTTTACCGTCTTGCATGAGTACGACACCCAAACCTTGATGAGATGCATTGCAATATACTTGGAAATCCTTTTCCAAATCTGGCAGACATAGAACTGGTGCTGTTACAAGTCTCTTCTTCAATTCCTGAAAGCTGACTTCACAACCTTCAGACCAAGCAAACTTCTTGTCTTTCTTTAACAATTCAGTCGTGGGTTTAGCTACTTTAGAGAAATTCTCGATGAACCTTCTGTAGTAACCTGCTAAGCCAAGGAAACTGCGAACTTCTTTTACATTTTTGGGAGATTCCCATTCCGTCACAGCTGAAACTTTAGCAGGATCAACTGCTACACCATCCTTTGTCATAACATGACCAAGAAAACCAACTTCCTCTAACCAAAACTCACACTTGCTGAATTTGGCATAAAGTTTATGCTCTCTTAACTTCTCAAGTATCAAGCGCAAGTGTCCCTCATGTTCTTCTTTGCTCTTGGAGTAGACTAAGATGTCATCGATGAAAACGACAACGAACTTGTCAAGAAATTCCATGAACACCTTGTTCATCATATTCATGAAGTATGCTGGAGCATTGGTTAAGCCGAAAGGCATTACGGTATACTCATACAATCCATACCTTGTGGTGAATGCTGTTTTAGGTATGTCTTGCTCTCTTATCTTGAGTTGAAAATAGCCTGACCGAAGATCAATCTTCGAGAACACACATGCTCCCTCTAGCTGATCAAACAAGTCATTGATTCTAGGCAAAGGATATTTGTTCTTGATAGTTACCTCGTTGAGTGAACGGTAATCTATGCATAACCTTTGGCTTCTATCTTTCTTCTCCACGAACAAAACTGGGGCTCCCCAAGATGAAGAACTTGGTTGAGTGAATCCTTTCTACAACTGTTCTCCTAGTTGCTTCTTGAGCTTTTTTAGTTCATCAACTGACATTTTGTATGGTCTCTTTGCTATTGGTCCAGAACCTGGTACCAAATCTATCAGAAATTCCACATCTCTATCTGGTGGCATTCCTGGCAATTCTTCCGGAAACACATCCGGATACTCACATACAATTGGCACACTGTCCATGCTAACCCCCTTAAAAGAATTTAGCATACTCTTCTTTGCTCTAAAGCTGGTCTTGAATCTGATCCTTTTATTATCCGGAGTTGTGAGTGAGACAGTATGGCTGGCACAATCTATCACTCCTTTGTACTTAGTCATCCAGTCCATTCCCAGAATGACATCCAAACCTTGGGAGTTTAATATTATCAAGTTAACGGGAAACTTATATTTCCCGAATTCTATGACTAGGTCATGGCATCCTGAATTCACTATCATTTCTCCACCAGGAGAACTTACTTTTATAGGACACCCAATAGTTTCTACCGGTAGTTCATTTCTTTCAACAAATGCTCTTGATATGAATGAATGAGATGCACCAGTATCAAAGAGTACAAATGCTGGAATGGAATTGAGTCTGAACTTACCAGCAACAGCGTCAGGTTCCTCATAGACCTCCTCCACATTAATGTGGTTCACCTGACCTTTCTGGAAAGGATTGGGCTTGACAGGTCCTTCAACTTTCTTTTCGGGGCACTCATTTGCATAGTGTCCCATCTTCTTGCATTTGAAGCATTCAACCTGACTGATGTCTCTTTTAGCAGGCTGACTTCCACTTCCACTACCATTCCCACTGTGGTGGCTCTTGTGTCCACTCTTGTGGTTCTTGTACTTGTCATTGTCATGACTGCGGTGATGCTTGTTGTCATGACGGTTGTGGTTGTGGTGCTTGTTGAATTTCCCATGCTTATGGGATCCTGAGCTTCCACTGTCATCATAGTGAGATCGTTTGTGAGACGATCCCGAGCTGTGCTTGTCGGAGTGTTTCCTCTTCCTACTCTCGACTTGCTTCATTTTGTTCTCCAATATAGCAGCCTTGTCACAGAGCGACTGATAAGTGGGAACATATGCCACAGCCAGCTGCAGATTCAGCTCATCATTCAAGCCTTCCAGAAATTTTTCCTTTCTTTTGGCATCGGTGTCAACCTCATCCGGTGCATAACGCGCCAGATTGTTGAACTCTTCTTTGTATTCAGCCACGCTGCGGTGGCGCTGCTTCAGATTGTGAAACTCCTTCTTTTTCAGGCTCATCATTCCTGATGAGATATGAGCAGTGCGAAAACCATCTTCAAAGATGGCCCAAGTCACCTCATCTATAGGAGTGGTGATTTGGAAGTTGTCCCACCATGTGGCGGCTGGCCCTTCCAACAGATGTGCTGCAAATCTGACCTTTTCAGCGTCCGTGCAGCCCACGGTCACTAAGTCCTTGTTTACAGAACGTAGCCAATCATTGGCCACCATGGGATCAGTCGTCCCCGAAAACTTAGCTGGCCTCAAACACAGAAATCTAGTGAGCATATCAAAGCCCGGAGGGTTGTTGTTGTTGTTGTTGTTATTGTTGTTATTATTGGGGTTGTTGTTGTTGTTATTCTGGTTTTGGATGAATGTTGTCATCATCTGCATAAGCTGTGTTTGCGCATTCATCATTTGTTGCATTTCTGGAGTGATGTTGTTGGGGTTGGGGTTTGCGCGACGGGGAGGCATCTGTGGTTGGTTCAAATAGAGATAAGAATGAGATACCCATAGATGTTTTTATGCACATTACATCACATAAGCAAACACATAGCATGCAACACAAAGATAAAAGTTCAACAACAAGATAACAAATTCTCAAAGTAAAACACACAAGTGGCAAGCCATCCACATGTCGGATGGTCCAATAACAAATTCACAAATAACAAGTACGATAATAAAAGATAAGCGAGTAGTCAAGTCTACTCATCAGCATCAATCTCCTCCTTGACAAAGGTAAGACCTGTGTTCTCCATCGCGGTCTTATTCTCCTCAATAGTAGTGGTCAAGGACTCGATCTTGGCCTTGAGAGCCCTCTTCTGGGAACGAAGCCTCTCAATCACCATCTGCTGCTGCTCTAGCTCGAAATCCTTGGACTTCAGTTCTTCAGTCATGTCCCGGATCTTCTTGTTCCTATCCTGGACGCGTTTCTCCTGACTCTTGAACTTCCGGTCCTGGGTCTCGAACTTCACCTCCATTTCCTTGACTATCTCGTCCTGCTGTGCGAAAAGCTTGTCCTTCTCGTGAAGCTGCACCTGGAGCTCGTCATTACTGAGCATGGCATTGGTCCTGTCCGTGTCCATGTGCCTAATGAGAGACTCTAAGTCCTGGAGATAGAGACGTATCGGCTCTGCTGCGTCCCTCGAGTCGTCCTCGAAGTCGATGGACTCTCCATCATCATCACGTCTTCCGAAGACGTGGAAGTGGGTGCCTCTAACCTGTCGGGAGTGACGGCCTAGCAAACGTCCTATCAGGTCCTGCATGACGACCTCCATGCCTCTCTCCCTGTCATCGTGCATAAGCTTGAAGACGATGGCCTCCGTAGTAGGCTCTGTCTGGCGTCCGGGCTGGTTCACCTTGAAGCCCCAGAGGTCCTTCCTCTCGAACTTGGTGAGTGGATGCACCATGATGGTGGGAAGAGGGAGATTGAGCAAAGTGGTAAGCTCAACGATACGAGGACCAAAACGGGTAACCTGGAACTCCTCAACAGTGCTGATGGTAATAGGCATCTATTTATAAGATAGAAAAGTTAGGACAACACAATTTAAGATAAAACAAGACAAACATTCATACATATCCTTGGAACACAAAATCACACAAGTCATGCATACATGAATCCATTACATCAACCAAGGTCCAAACTTATTTAAGGTATCATTTTGGAAAATAAGGTGATAGGTGGTGGTCCAACTAACGAAGTGCGTTTACAATCCTATCTCACTGGATCTGTTGGCTAACACAATGTTCCTAGAGGCAATCAACCTATCTTGTTCACATGATTCCATTACTAAATCTATAATATCTCCCCTTAAGGTTTGGTTGGTGGCTTCCAACTCTTGGGTATGCTCTTTCTCTTTCTCTAAGTCTTTTTGGAGGTTGAGCATTCTGCACTTGATTCTAGCACTAAGTTCTTTGATAGTCCTCCAAGCTGCTTCTCTTGCTGACTCAAAGAATGTGGTGTGCACCACAGTGTTGGTGTACATGCAGAGTCCTCTTTCTTTGTGGTTGTCTTCCTTGCTTTTGTACAAGTGAAGTTGCACCCACCAGTACTCAACTCCTTCATCCATCACTGGAAAGCCTTTGTACACAGCTGCACCATGTATTTCCATTGCCACCATGAGGTCCTTGAGAATCTTGGGAAACTCAGTCTCACACTCCAAGGTCATGGTCATGAGTGGTCCTTTCTTCACGGCTTCGTTGATGGAGTTCATCTACAAATAGAGATGAGAATGAGAAGATTAGAAAAGTTTACGAGAAGAATAGACAAGTGTAGAAGTAGTTGAAATTTTTTCCTTAGTGGTTTCCAATCCTAGGGTCATAATCCTACAGGCAACACAGTGCTCTGATACCATCTGTAAGATCCCTCCTTTGTAAAGGAAAATGATCCCTGTGATTGCAATGCTAGTCCCTGGATCATTGCTAGCATCCACAGTTTAAGATGAAGTACACAGATACAAAGGTCATTTATTACATTCATTCCAGAGATAAAACATAGTCTTTTACAACTCAGGGCCACATGCCTAATACAAGAGTTTTTGGAATAAGTAAATAAACATGAGTCTACACTCAACATGCTTGCCTGTGGCACATGAAGATGAAGACTTATGTTTATTTACTTATTCCAAAAACTCTTGTATTAGGCCTGTGGCCCTGAGTTGTAAAAGACTATGTTTTATCTCTGGAATGAATGTAATAAATGACCTTTGTATCTGTGTACTTCATCTTAAACTGTGGATGCTAGCAATGATCCAGGGACTAGCATTGCAATCACAGGGATCCTTTTCCTTTACAAAGGAGGGATCTTACAGATACAATGGGTGAGTTGAAAATGATTTTCGACAAACATGCTGCTGTAGAGAGCTACAACGCTTCAGAAAAGTTCTTTAGCTGCATGATGGAAGAGCACAGCTCCGTTAGTGAGCATGTACTCAAGATGTCGGGTTACGCCGATAAGCTTGTGTCCTTGGGAATAACGATTCCCATTGACTTAGGCATCCATCGTGTTCTGCAGTCTCTGCCACCTAGCTATAAGAGCTTTGTGATGAACTATAGCTTCTGTCAATGCTTAAAACTGCAGAAGTGGAGATCAAAAAGGAACATCAAGTGTTGATGATCAATAGGAACACTGGTTTCAAGAAAGACAAGAAGGGAAAACGGAAGGGTACTAAGGGCGGCAAGCCTATTGCCGTGCCTGAAAAGAAACCCCGAGTTGGACCTAAGTCTGATACCGAGTGCTACTATTGTAAGGGGACTGGCCACTGGAAGCGCAACTGCCCCAAGTATTTAGCAGACAAGAAGGCCGACAAGGCAAATAAAGGTATATATGATATACATGTTATTGATGTGTACTTGACTAGTGCTCGCAGTAGCACCTGGGTATTTGATACCGGTTCAGTTGCTAATATTTGTAACTCGAATCAGGGGCTGCGGAACAAGCGACCGCTAGCAAGGGGTGAGGTCAAGATGCGTGTCGGTAATGGATCAAGCGTTGATGTGATCACCGTCGGAACACTGCCTCTCCATTTGCCGTCGGGATTAGTTATAAACTTGAATAATTGTTATCTGGTGCCTGCACTGAGCATGAACATTGTATCTGGATCGTGTTTGATGCGAAGTGGTTATTCATTTAAATCCTAGAACAATGGTTGTTCCATTTATATGAATGAAATCTTTTATGGTCATGCACCGATGATGAATGGTTTATTTCTATTAGATCTCGATGATAATGTTACACATATTCATAATGTTGATGCTAAAAGGATTAAACTTAATGATGATATATCTGCATATATGTGGCACTGCCATCTAGGTCATATTGGCGTGAAACGCATGAAGAAGCTCCATTCGGATGGACTTTTGGAATCACTTGATTTTGAATCATTTGATACATGTGAGCCATGCCTTATGGGCAAGATGACTAGAACGCCGTTTTCCGGTTCAATGGAACGGGCGACAGATTTATTGGAAATCATACATTCTGATGTATGTGGTCCAATGAGTGTGTCGGCGCGAGGTGGATATCGTTATTTTGTTACTTTCACGGATGATTTGAGTAGGTATGGTTATATCTACTTGATGAAACACAAGTCTGAAACCTTTGAAAAGTTCAAGGAATTTCAGAATGAAGTGGAAAATCATCGTAATAGAAAGATCAAATTTCTACGGTCCGACCGTGGAGGTGAGTATCTAAGTTACGAGTTTAGCACTCACATGAAAGAGTGTGGAATTGTTTCACAACTCACGCCTACCGGAACACCACAACAAAATGGTGTGTTGGAACGTCGTAGTCGTACTTTATTAGATATGGTTCGATCTATGATGTCTCTGACGGACTTGCCGTTGTCATTTTGGGGTTATGCACTAGAAACTGCTGCATTCACTTTAAATCGGGCACCATTTTGAAAAGACACCGTATGAATTGTGGTTTGGAAACAAACCTAAGCTGTCATTTCTTAAAGTTTGGGGATGCGATGTTTATGTGAAGAAACTTCAACCGGATAAACTCGAACCCAAAGCGGAAAAATGCGTCTTCATAGGATACCCTAAGGAAACTATTGGGTATTCCTTCTATCACAGATCTGAGGGCAAGGTTTTTGTTGCCAAGAATGGACCCTTTCTAGAGAAAGAGTTTCTTGCGAAAGGTGTGAGTAGTCGGAAGGTAGAACTCGAAGAGGTTATTGAACCTTCTCTTCAAAGTATGGCGAGTAGCGCAACGCCGGAAGTTGTTCCAGAGTTGGCTCCACCTGTTGAAGAGGGAACTAATGATAATGATCATGAAACTCCGAAAGAGAGTACTACTGAACCTCGCAGGTCAAGCAGGACGCGTGCAGCTCCCGAGCTGTACGGAAATCCTGTCATGAATTTCATGGTTGATGAAAATGATGACCCTGCGACGTATGAAGAAGCGATGATGAGCCCGGATTCCAACAAATGGTTAGAAGCCATGAAATCCGAGATGGAATCCATGTATGAAAATCAAGTTTGGAACTTGGTGGAATTACCTCACGACCGAAAGGCCGTGGAGAACAAATGGATTTTCAAAAGGAAAACTGATGCTGATGGTAATGTGACCATCTATAAAGCTCGACTTGTCGCAAAGGGGTTTCGACAAATTCAAGGAGTTGACTACGATGAGACATTCTCTCCCGTAGCGATGCTAAAGTCAGTTAGGATTATGTTAGCAATTGCTGCATATTTCGATTATGAGATATGGCAGATGAATGTCAAAACCGCGTTTCTCAATGGTAATATTGAAGAAGAGTTGTATATGATACAACCAAAGGGTTTTGTCGATCCTAAGGATGCTAACAAGGTGTGCAAGCTTCAGCGATCCATCTATGGATTGAAGCAAGCATCACGAAGTTGGAATCTCCGCTTTGATGAGGTGATCAAAGAGTTTGGATTTGTCCAAACTTATGGAGAAGCTTGTATTTACAAGAAAGTGAGTGGGAGCAATGTGGCATTTCTGATATTATATGTGGATGACATATTATTGATCGGAAATGATATAGATCTTTTAAACAGTGTTAAAAGTTATCTAAACAGCAAATTTTCAATGAAGGACCTAGGTGAAGCGTCATCCATATTAGGCATAAAGATCTATAGAGATAGATCTAGGCGCCTAATAGGGCTATCGCAAAGTACATACCTTGATAAGATTTTAAAGAAGTTTAAAATGGACGGAAGTAAGAAGGGGTTCTTACCTATGTTGCAAGGCAAGACATTGAGTAAGACTCAAAGTCCGGCTTCGGCGGAAGAAAGAGAGATAATGGACAAAGTCCCCTATGCTTCAGCCATAGGCTCTATAATGTACGCCATGCTATGTACAAGACCGGATGTGGCACATGCTATTAGTTTGACTAGTAGGTACCAATCGGATCCAGGTTCGGAACACTGGATAGCGGTCAAGAATATCCTTAAGTACTTACGAAGAACTAAGGATATGTTTCTTGTATACGGAGGTGAAGAAGAGCTCGTCGCTAAGTGTTATGTTGACGCTAGCTTTGACACCGATCCGGATAACTCTAAGTCTCAATCCGGATACGTATTTCTCATGAATGGCGGAGCGGTTAGTTGGAGGAGCTCCAAACAACCTGTGGTAGCGGGATCAACAATGGAGGCCGAATATGTTGCTGCTTCAGAAGCGGCTCAGGAAGCAGTTTGGATGAAGTAGTTCATATCCGAACTAGGAGTGGTTGCAAACACGTTGGACCCAATGGTGATCTATTGTGACAACAATGGTGCCATTGCCAATGCCAAAGAACCAAGGTCTCACAAGCATTCCAAGCATATTAAGCACCGGTTTCACTCCATCCGCGAGCATGTCATGGATGGAGATATAAAGATTTGTAAAGTACATACGGATCTCAATGTAGCAGATCCGTTGACTAAAACTCTCCCTAGAGCAAAACATGATCAACACCAGAACTCAATGGGTGTTAGATTTATCACTATGTAACTAGATTATTGTCTCTAGTGCAAGTGGGAGACTGAAGGGAATATGCCCTGAGAGGCAATAATAAAGTGTTTATTATGTGTATTCCAAGTATATGATAGATGTTTATTTTGCATGCTATAATTGTAATAATACAGAAACATTAATACATGTGTGTTTAATAAACAAACAGAAAGTTCCTAGTTACGCCTCTCTCATAAACTAGCTCGTTGATTAACAAGATGATCAAGGTTTCCTGATCATGGACATTGGATGTTGTTAATAACGGGATCACAACATTAGTGTAATGGTGTGATGAACATTCATCCGAAGTATAGCATTACGATCAAAGTCATTGAGTTTATATTGCTATAACAACTTACGAAGTGATCCTAATCCTTAGACCATGAGATCATGTCAATCACTAACACCGGAAGAGTTTCTTGAAAACATCAAACGTCACACCGTAACAGGGTGATTATAAAGATGGATTCAGAACTAATAAAGTGTTATGTTGAGGCTCATGGATAGAGAGTGGAATTTGTTCATCCCGATGACGGATAGATATACTCTGGGCCCTCTCGGTGATATCACATTGATTAGCTTGCAAGCAAGTGATTTGATCACTAGAATGTTATATCACGGGAATGAGAAAAGAGTGCATGTCAGTAAAGAGATCAAACTAGGTATGGAGATACCGATGATCGAATCTCAGACATGTAATATATCGTGAAACAATGGGATTAAGATACTAGCGTAAAAGGTTCCGACGATCACAAGAAAGTCATCGTTGAATGTGTGGGAGTCAGTATGGGTCTCCAGATCCCGCTTCTGATTATTGATCCGAGAGGGGTCTCGATCATGTCCGCATTATTCACGAACTATAGGGTGACACACTTAAGATACACCGACATCCAATTGGAGCAAAAGTTTCATGCCGAAAGAATGAACAAGCGCAGGAATTTATTTCACTAGATACCGAAACAGGTTTTCGGGTGAAATTGCATAAAGTGGTTATGCATGTGAAATAGAATTCTAGCAAGTGGTTATTTGTGAATGTTTGTCATTAAAGTAATTGACAAAATTCTGAATAAAATAAAAGAGTTTTATTTAATGAGAGTTTGCATTAAATTTGGTGGAAATTTAATGGCAAGTTTGAGTGGGATTTTGAGTGGAGGCATATGAATGGATTTTTGTGAGTGGAGTGTCCACCCACATGAATGAAGGAGGGGAGGGGGCAGACCCATGGCCGGCGGCCACCCCTTGGGTGCCCCCTCCTCCTATAAAAGGATCCCCTCCTCTCACTTCTCACTCACACCTCCTCGTGAAGGATCTCTCTCCCCCTCTAGAATTTATTCCCCATGGTCTCGGACTAGCGAGATACATGTTTCCGGTGGCTATTCGGCAAGAAAGAGTTGTGCTTCCGCTGCATCGCTGGAGCGAGGAGGCGGAGGTTACTCGGTGCCTCGAACGTGTGTGCGAGCACGGATGCGCTTCTGATTTGCGGCGCTAGGACTTCCTCTCGATCTTGAGATCGGCAAGAGATCGTCTACATCAACCACGAGTTGAAATCGTTAAGCTTTGTCGGTCTTCAAGGGTATGTTCTCTACGGATATACATCCGCCCGTTGTTTGTATCTAATAGATAGATCTTGGTACATAGTTCACATCATAGGATTTTTTTTGTTTTCTATGCTGCGAACCCTACATATAGTTGGCATGGTAACAAGCAAGTATTTGCTTGCATCAGTAGAGTATCTTGCAAGTGTTAGCTTGCATAGGTCAACTTGATTAGTAAGGCTTGCAAGCATTAGAATAAGCTTGCTAAATTGCAAGTGTTAGCTTGCCTTGTGTAGAGCAGTGGTTGGAGTTCTCCTCGGCTTCTTCTTCGTAGTATCCTCCTTCTTCCTCGTATCCTTGGTCGGTACTAGCGTCTATAAATAAATACGAGGTACACAATCACCAAACAATACTTAACTACTTGCAATCATCACACAAAGGGGTTCTATAGATGATCTAGCATCATCACTAACATTACAAGACTAAGGCACTTGACTTAATGATTTTAGTTTTAGAAAAGTAATTTCTACTCATTGAAAAACTACTTAATATTTAATATTCTCCAAACCAAACATGGGATCATGTTGACACATGTCATCACCACATATTTTAGTCCATGGGAATGTGATTTAAAGTGGTGTCACAATTTAATAAGGTTTTACCCTTTTATTTTAATTAAATAAAGTGGCTAGAAATGCCTATGTGGCATCCTTTTATTACTTGAATTTTTTTTCTGTCAGTAAACCTATATATTTTTATATATTCTTAAAGGTATGATCAATTGTGATTTTTGAGAGTTGGAATCAACTGAAAATCTATTATGGTTTAATTTTGAAAAATGTTTGAATGCAGAAAAGCTTCTGCCTTGTTATTTTTACCAAGGATGATCTACATATCCAAATGATTTTAATCCAACGGGCTTGGATTCAGCATTTCAAGACCTTTGTAACAAAATTGGTTTCATTCAATTTGGTTCACTGAATCGAGCTGGGTTGATTTTTGAAACTAGGTACAGAATTGTGTTTGAATGAAAATGGAAAAATCCAAATTCAAACGAATGGGCTGCGCGAGAACTGTTAATGGGCCGGCCCAGTGTCACTCTGCGGCGCGGGGCTCAACTGACAGGGGGGTTCCACCAGTCAGTGGCTCTTTAAACGCGAAGCGGTACGGGGCAATCTCATTCGCACGATCTAAGTCTAATCGAACGACTGCTACTCATCGTCCATGTCGGGCGGCGCCGGCGAGACAGAAACCTAACGCGGCAGGTGGGGGTCGTCGGGGGCTCACCGGGGCTCAGGCGAAGGTCGGCGATGCGGGCGAACGACGAAGTCGATGACGGCGAACCTCCTGGTCCCGACAGCTTCTCCTGGGGCAGCTCCAATCGCTGGCTCCCTTCTTCTCTAGCAGCGGCGGGCTCCGGTGAAATTCCGGCGAAGCGCTGCTCGCCTTGATCCGGGAACGGGGTGGAACTATCAGTGAGGGGAGGGGAGTAGAATGGTGTGAAGAGTTTGAGCTGGGGTGGCCTATATTTATAGTCTCGACGATGAGACCGAACGGGATGGGCAGGCGATGGTGGCGACATGGCTAGGGGTGCTAGAGGCATGGTCGGCGGTGGCGATCGATCGGTGGTCTCCTGGTGATGCTCTACGGCTTTAATGCGCGTGTAGGGGAGGTGGCAAATGGTCTGGAACACGCGATGCTCTGCGCGGTAGAGGCGGCGTCTTCGACGGCGAGCGGTGGCTGTGAGGCATGGGGCGGCGAACGGGGATGTCTGGCGGTCTCCTGGGACGGTGGTGATCGTGTATGCACGCGGTGAGGGCGGCGCGCGGTCTGTGGGCGTGTGTCGAGGGTGGCGCTCTGGCGCACGCTCGACATGGTTGACAGAGGCTCGGGCACGACGTTCCTGGGTGCTCTGGTCGATGTCTTCGAGGCAGGGCTGGTCGAGAGGGGCGGTGAGGCATGGGCTACCTCCCAGACAAGGTTGGCACGGCTAGTTCCTCTCCTAGCTTGCTGTCTACACTAGGGTGGCATGGGTGGCTTCGGCTGTTCACCATTGATGACATTGCCAAGCTTACAGTGGTGCTAGATGTTTACAAATGAGCTAGATGATCTACTAAAGCCTAGTTGCAACCAAGGAGGGAACAAGTTAGGCTCAAATCACTGCTCCAAATAGTGTTTGGATTTGATTTGATTTGAATCAGCAAGGTGTTTGATGAAATGGCCGCATGAATTCAAGTTTTGAATTTTGAAAAGATTTTTGGTGGGTGTGCTAGGCATGTTCTGGTGAGTCTGTGGATGCTTGGGTTTTGAAAGTTGAGCTTGTTTGAGTGGTTTTTGAAAAAGTGGGATCTTCCCATATGATATAGATTCAATTTTGAATTGTCATTTCAACTATGCATTTGAATGTTTCTGGATGATCACAAGGTGGGCCTTGGTACTTTGTTATGAGTACTATCAAGGGGTGCAAAGATCTAAATAAGTTTCTGTTAAGTTTTGAAAGTTAGAGACATCCAAAGTAGGCATGGGAGTTAAATTGGCCAAACTGACCATTCCCTTATTTTGTTTGTTTTGATTTATTTGTCTTTGGGAAAAGTGTGGGGATTGTTTAGATGATGTTTATTTTACCTAAGAATCCTTTTACAAGCAAAGAATCACACAAGCAAGGCAATTCAAAAGAATCCCAATTGGAATGCATACATACATGCATGCCTTCATATTTTTATTTAGAAAAGTTTTTGTTAATCCTAAATTTTGATGATGTAAGTTTAGTATTTTTGGGATGTTACATAAACACTCTGAGAGGTATTTTTGGAATTTTGCATTTTATGATTTTAATCATTCCTTCTTTTAAACCTGGTCCTAGGCCGGCTGAGCCCTGGTCCATCCTTGTGGGTTGGGCTAACCCACTCATCGATCTAGTCCTCTCCCTCGCTCGCTCAAGCCATCTCTCTTCCTCTCTAGCAACGCCATCGCCCCTTGATCTCGACCAGCTCTAGCCATTGCCGCCGCGCTTGCCGCCGAGCCACGCCAATAGCTGCAGCATGAGGAAGGCGCCGAGGGCGAGTACTACATTGCCAAACCACCTGAGGAACACCGCTAGGTCACCCGGGCCTAGCACGACAAAAGGGGCGAAACCCTACCTGCCAGTGCAGGGGTTGTTTCGGCCAAGAGAGGGCGCACGTGACGAATTTGACTGGTCCTACTTGATTCGTCGTGCGTGACCTCTCTTGGCCACAACAACCCCTGCACTGGCAGGTAGGGTTTCGCCCCTCTCGCCGTGCTGGGCTCGGGTGACCTGGCAGTGTTCCTTAGGTGGTTTGAAAATGTGGTGCTCTCCCTGCCGCCTTCCTTGTGCTGCTACAGCTGCTGGCGCGACTCAGCGTGGTGCAGGTGCTTTGATGCC
The DNA here is from genome assembly GCA_916181665.1 of Avena sativa. Lineage (NCBI taxonomy): Eukaryota > Viridiplantae > Streptophyta > Magnoliopsida > Poales > Poaceae > Avena > Avena sativa. Next base: position 328,161,986 of record OV702295.1, on the reverse strand, counting down.
CACTATGTCGTCGTACCGTGGTTGCTGCTGTCTCTGCTTCCTCTTCTAGAATTTACTGATCAACACGGGTAAGTGCTCTTCTTCTCCTCTTCTCGCTGTCTCTCTCAGTTCCTCACTATACCGAGGCTTGTAACTATAACTAGGGTTTGCCCCCTGATTCTAGGTTTCCTTATCTCTTCTACTAGTACTCCTGGTTCCAGTAGTTCTTGGATAGTACAAGGTTACACTCATGGTTCTATGACGAATTTGCCTTTGGTTAGTTCTGATGACTGTATAGTCTATGGAATTGGTTCATGTTCCTCTTTCAGTGATGTTGATGCCCTGGGTGTTATCTTAATAATGCTTGTTACTTGCATTCTGTTTGATGCCTATATGTGGTTGGTGTTACTGGTATTTTATTAGATGCCTATAAATGGCTAGTAGTATTTTGGATATATGCTTGAATAAATGGTGTTTAATATTGATAATGGGCTTTGTTGATGATATGTATATGATGATTTACTTATGGCTTTCTTAGGAGAATAACTCTATGCTCTTTGGAGATATTTACTTGTTGTCATTGAGGACAATTACTGGGATGATACACTTATGTACCAAATAAGAACTTAGTCCTTGCTGGTTAATGTGCTTGAATCATTTCTTGCTACTAATTACCTTACTATGATAACAGAAAATCTTTCATATACTTATTCCTGGGTTGGTACTTTAGGAAATTGATGTGTTATTCCAATTCCTTGAGTTTGCAATGATAGAGATAGATAGAATGGTACTGACATATGTGACCCTTGTAGTGCTAGGCTATGTTGTGGCGCTTCCAGTACTTGGAGTGTTCCTAATAACAACCAGCAACAAGCTGGGTTGTTGTGCTTGATTGTTGTTACTTATCTATAGGTGAGTGATGCTAAGTATGAGACCCTTTGGTTTTTGGCCATTAAATTAGTTTCTGCTATTCTTAACAACATCCTGGGAGGATCTGGTACTCCACTTGAGTACAGACCTCAGTATAAATCTTGTAATCCTGAATCATGCCTAAAGATTTAATGAGAACAGGAAGTGGAATAACAACCTGTGTTGTTGCAGTGGCTCGGGATAGCTTGATGATGATGTGATGGTTGTGATGCATTTGCTTCTAGTATTAAGCTTGTCTAGCTCCTTCATGTGACCATCTTGACCTTATCCTCCTTGATCTCCTCCTGGCATGTGCTTTCCCAACACCTGATCCACCCCCTCCTTAAGTGACCATCTTGGCTTGTTAGCTAGTGGATTTCTTTGGTGTTTTATTGGTCAATATGATGGAAATATAACTGAGATGGAATGGTTATTCCTATTGTTCCTGTGGCAGTGAAATGTGTAGTAGAGGAAACTCTGCTGGTGTGGTTGTGGTTTTTATCTACTCCTCCTTGCTCCCTGGTGTCGACAACACTTCACTCTTCCATGTATGTGTAAGTTGTGTGCTTGTTTGCTAGGCTTGTGAATCAGATCAAGTGAAGAAATATCCTAGTTTACCTCTCTAACTTTTACTTTCCTGGTGAACTTGCCCCTATTTTATACTGTCAGTGATGTTGGTCTGAGAAAAGATTGGATTAAGAACAGATGTTGCTCTTTTGGTGAAACTTGCCCCATTCAGAATATGCTTAGTGATGAAATACTAACAGTGCATTACATTGTTTATTCTGAGAGCATAATGTTGGAATTATGCCCTAGAGGCAATAATAAAGATGTTATTATTATAATTCTTGTTCATGATAAAGTTTATATTCCATGCTAGAATTGTATTAATCGGAAACATTAATACTTGTGTGGTTTGTGAACAACACCGTGTCCCTAGTACGCCTCTATGGACTAGCTCATTGATCAATGATGGTTAAGGTTTCCTAACCATAGACATGAGTTGCCAATTGATAATGAGATCATATCATTGGGAGAATGATATGGTGGACAGACCCAAAATAAGCGAAGCAATTAGATCGTGTCATTGTGTTCATCTTTGCGAAGCTTTTCCTATGTCAAATATTGTATTCCTTAGACCATGAGATAATACAACTCCCTGGTATCGGAAGAAAGCTTTGAGGTCATCAAACGTCATCCTATGAGAGGGTGATCATAAAGGTGTCTCTCAGGTGATCGGAAAGTATCTGTTGGGTTGTATGTATCGAGATGGGATTTGTCCCTCCCAAGTCGGAGAGATATACTTCGGGCCCACTCGGTAATCGATATCAACACCGCTTGCAAGCATGTGGTTAAGGAGTTAATCACAAAGTGATATAGGATTACGGAACGAGTAAAGTACTTGCTGTGAACGAGATTGAACTAGGTATGACGATACCGACGATCGAATCTCGGGCAAGTAAAATATCGCGAGATGAAGGGAATATATATGGGATTGATTGAATCCTGGCATCGTGGTTCATCCGATACGATCATCGATGAATGTGTGGGAGTCAATATGGGTGCCCAGACCCCGCTGTTGATTATTGATAGAAGATCATGTCTGCATATTCTCGAACCCGCAGGGTCACACACTTAACGTGTCTCGACGCTAGGATAGATTGGATAATTGGTTTATGAATTTTTGTTCGGAGTCTCGGATGGGATCCGGGACATCACGAGAGGTTCCGGAATGGTCCGGAGAATAAGATTCATATAAGGCAGTGCAGTTTTTGGAGTTCGGAATTGTTCCGGATTAATCGGTATTGTACCGGAAGCTTCTAGAACCTTCCGGAAGGGGGCCAACGTGGTCCCACCTTCCGGGAGGGGGCATGGGCCTATGAGGGAGTGTCCTGGCCGCATTGGGCCAGGGGCACAAGGCCCCATAGGGCCCAGCCGATCCTAGATAAGTTTAAATCGTTTAAACTAGAGATAAGATAAGATAGGATTTCTAGGTAAGGGAGAGTTTAAATTGTTTAAACTAGAGATAGGCTTGGAGGAGAGGCTAGGGCTGGCCGCACCCCCCTCTATATATATAGGGCTGGTGCGCCTCCTCTCACACACCCTTACACCTTCCTCCAAACCCTAGTAGCCCTGCGGCCTTCCTCTCTCCCTCCCGACTGTTTGTAGGTGAAGCCCTGCAGCAGAAATTCTCCACCATATACACCACGCCATCGCGTTGTAGATCCAATCTATCTCTCCACCATACTCGCTGGTCTGAGGAAGGAGGAGACGTTGAGGTGCCGCACGTGTGCATCTCACGGAGGCACCGCCACTTGTGGTGCTAGATCGGATCGGATCGCGAGGAGGAGAAGCGAGTACGACTACATCACCCACGTTCCGACGAACGTTCCGATGTGCGAATCTTCAAGGGTATGAAGATCTAATCCAATCTCTCTCGTTGTTTGCATCTCCTAGATTGGATCTTGGCTTTCCCTCTGTTCGCTTCCGTAGAAAATTTTGATTTACTATGCTGCGAAAACACTTCAGTGGTATCAGAGCTAGATCTATGCGTAGATGTGATTCACGAGTAGAACGCAACATGGTTGTTGCGGGCGTTGATGTTTTCTGTTGCAAGCCTCTTGTTTGTGTTCTTCTTATGGCGCGGGATAGTGAGATTGAAGCGGTCCGGCCAACCTTACGCGACGTCGTTCGCGAGACCGGCTCCGCACTTGACGTGTGGCTTGTACCACACATGCGGCTGGTGGATGTCAGTTTCTCTCACTATAGTTGTCATGGGATTAACACCGGAGTTTGGCAACCATAATATCACCGTTGTGGCTTTCCGTAGGTAAGAATCGTTCTTAGCATCTACTCCCATAAGCCACGTAAAACATGCAACAACAAAGTAGAGGCGTCTAACTTGTTTTTGCAGGGAGTGTTTTCTGTGATATGGTATGGCCCAAGATGTGATGTGTATATTGTATGCAATGATCATGTTTTGTAATGTTTCACGACTTGCATGTCGATGAGTACACAACCGGCAGGAGCCATATGGTTGTCTTTATAATTGTGTATGACCTGCGAGTCAACTTCTTATACGCCATGTAATAGCTTTACTTTATCGCTAAGTAGTTAGCAATAGTTGTAGTTGCTATTCGTGGTGGAGGCAATCATGGTGAAGTGATGGAGATCATGCCGGAACGCACAAGATGGAGATCATTGCGCGAAGATTGGCTATACCATGTCACATAAAGTTATATGCATGTGATGTTTATCCTTTTATGTATCTTATTATGCTTAGATCGCGACGGTAGCATTATAAGATGATTCCTCACTTAAAGATCAAGATAAAACTGTGTTCTCCCCAAGTATGCACCGTTGCGAAAGTTCGTCGTGTCCAAGCATCACGTGATGATCGGGTGCTATAGACTCTACACTCACATACAACGGGTGCAAGCCAGTTTTGCACACGCGGAAATACTTGGGTCTAACTTGACGAGCCTAGCATGTACAGACATGGCCTCGGAACACAAGAACCGAAAGGTTAAGCATGAGTCATATGAATGATATGATCGACACTTCGTTGTCCACCATTGAAACCACATCTCTTCTCGTGATGATCGGATTAGGTGTGGTGAATTTGGATCGTGTTCACTAAACAACTTGAGGGATGTTGAATTTAGTGGGAGTTCATCTAGTAATTTGATTAAGTTGAACAATTTATCATGAACATAGTCTAAATTGTACTTGCAAATACTGTAGATCACATGGCCAAGTCCAACTTCAACTTCAACGTTTTTGCTGAGAAAGAAAAGCTTAGAAACAATGGGTCTAGCTTCACCAACTGGTTCCGCAATCTAAGAATCATTCTGTCTGGCGGACAAAAGGACTATGTCCTTGAGAAAGCGTTAGGTAACCCCCCTACTGCAACTGCGCCGGCTGATGAGAAAGCTGTCTATCAGTCGCGCAAAGATGATTATGGTGTGATTAAGAGCACCATGTTGTTTGCTATGGAACCGGAACTTCAAAATCGTTTTGAAAACTATCCCGGGCCCTTTGAGATTCTCGAAGAGCTGAAAACCATGTTTCAGACTCAGGCCCGTTCTGAGAGATATGAGATCTCTGAGAAGTTCTTTAACTGCAAGATGGAGGAAGGGAGTTCCGTTAGTGAGCACGCCATTAAGATGTCGGGCTACACTCAATGCCTTGAGCAACTAGACTGCAAGATTCCAGAGGAGCTCAAGATTGACAGGGTTCTGCAATCACTCCCTCCTAGCTACAAAGTTTTGTAGTGACTCATAATCAGATTGGTTCCACTGATACGATCACCGAGCTCTTCGCAAAGCTGAAGGCTGTGGAGGTGGACATCAAAAAGGATAATCATGTGTTGATGGTTAACAAGCCCTCCTTTAAGAAAGGTAAAGGTGCAAAGAAGCCCTTCAAGAAAAGCGGCGGCAAGCGCGTTTCCCCTGCTGAGAAGAAGCTCAAGTCTGGACCTAAGCCGGACACTGAGTGCTTCTATTGCAAGGACAAGGGTCACTAGAAGCGCAACTATCCGAAGTACTTAGCGGACAAGAAGGCTGGCACCATCAAAGGTATATTTGATATACATGTTATTGATGTTTTCCTTACTAGCCCTCGTTGTAGTGCCTGGGTATTTGATACCGGTTCAGTTGCTAATATTTGTAACTCGAAACAGGAGCTCGGAATAGACGGCGGCTTGCGAGGGATGAGGTGACGATGCGCGTTGGCAACGGATCAAGAGTTGATGTGATGGCCGTCGGCACACTCTCCTTAGTTTTACCTTCGGGATTAGTTTTAAACCTTAATAAATGTTATTATGTGCCTGCGTTGAGCATGAACATTATTTCTGGATCGTGTTTATTGCAAGACGGTTATTCATTTAAATCGGAGAATAATGGTTGTTCTATTTATATGAGTAACATCTTTTATGGTCATGCACCTCTTGTGAGTGGTTTATTTCTTCTAAATCTCGAAAGGGATGAAACACACATCCATAACATTGAGGCTAAGAGATGCAAAGTAGATAGTGATAATACTACTTATTTGTGGCACTGTCGTCTAGGTCATATTGGTGTAAAGCGCATGAAGAAACTCCATTCTGATGGACTTTTGGAGTCTCTTGATTTTGAATCATTTGACACATGCGAACCATGCCTCATGGGCAAGATGATCAAAACCCCGTTCTCCGGTATGATGGAGCGAGCAACGGACTTGTTGGAAATCATACATACCGATGTATGCGGACCGATGAGTGTTTCGACGCGCGGTGGATATCGCTATTTTCTCACTTTTACCGATGACTTAAGTAGATATGGGTATATCTATTTAATGAAACATAAATCTGAAACGTTTGAAAAGTTCAAAGAATTTCAGAATGAAGTGGAGAACCATCGTAACAGAAAGATTAAGTTTCTATGATCCGATCGTGGGGGCGAATATTTGAGTTATGATTTTCTCACGCATCTCAAAGCAAGTGGAATCGTTTCACAACTCACGCCACCCGGAACACCACAGCGCAATGGTGTGTCTGAACGCCGGAATTGAACCCTATTAGATATGGTCCGATCGATGATGTCTCTTACTGATTTGCCGTTATCATTTTGGGGTTATGCATTAGAAACCGCTGCATTCACTTTAAATAGGGCTCCATCTAAATCCGTTGAGACGACACCGTATGAACTGTGGTTTGGTGCTAAACCTAAGTTGTCGTTTCTTAAAGTTTGGGGATGCGAAGCTTACGTCAAGAAGTTGATGCCGGACAAGCTCGAACCCAAAGCGGAGAAATGCGTCTTCATAGGATACCCTAAGGAAACTATTGGGTATACCTTCTATCACAGAACCGAAGGCAAAGTGTTTGTCGCAAAGAACGGTTCCTTTCTTGAGAAGGAGTTTCTCTCGAAAGAAGTGAGTGGGAGGAAAGTAGAGCTAGACGAGGTTATTGAACCTTATCTTGAATTGGAGAGTAGCGCAGCACCTGAAATTGTTCTAGTGCCGCCTGCACCAACAATAGAGGAAGCTAATGACAAGGATCATGAAGCTTCGGACGATGCTGCTACTGAACGTCGCAGGTCGACAAGGTCGCGTGCCCCTCCTGAGTGGTACGGCAACCCTGTCTTGACTGTCTTGTTAGTAGAAGACAGCGAACCTACGAACTATGAGGAAGCGATGATGAGCCCAGACTCTGAGAAATGGCTAGAAGCCATGAAATCCGAATTGGGATCCATGAGCGAAAACCAAGTATGGACTTTGGTGGACCCTCCTAGCGACCGAAAGGCCGTTGAGTGCAAATGGATCTTCAAGAAGAAAACGGACGCGGATGGTAATGTTACCGTCTATAAAGCACGGCTTGTTGCGAAAGGTTTTCGACAAGTTCAAGGTGTTGACTATGATGAGATTTTCTCTCCCGTAGCGATGTTTAAGTCCATTCGAATTTTATTAGCAATTGCTGCGTTTCATGATTATGAAATATGGCAAATGGATGTCAAGACTGCTTTCCTCAATGGCAACATTGATGAAGAGTTGTATATGATGCAACCCGAAGGTTTTGTCGATCCTAAGGATGCTGATAAAGTATGCAAACTTCAGCGTTCCATTTATGGACTGAAGCAAGCATCTCGGAGTTGGAACCTTCGTTTTGATCAAGTGATCAAGAGCTTTGGATTTGTTCCAAATTGCTACGAAGCTTGCATCTACAAGAAAGTGAGTGGGAGCTCGGTGACGTTTCTGGTACTATATGTGGATGACATATTGATTATTGGAAATGACATCAACATGCTTAACGATGTGAAGAGTTATTTGAACAAGTGTTTTTTCAATGAAAGACCTAGGTGAAGCTGCTTATATATTGGGCATCAAAATCTATAGAGATAGACAAAGACGCCTGATAGCTTTAAGCCAGAGTACATACCTAGACAAAGTTCTGAAAAGGTTTAGAATGGATAAGGCGTTGAAAGGTTCAGTGCCTATGTTGTCAGGTAAGATATTGAGCAAGGCTCAGTGTCCAGCTACGGTAAATGGTAGGGAAGCTATGAGCAAAGTGCCTTATGCCTCGTCCATAGGTTCCATCATGTATGCCATGCTGTGTACTAGACCGGATGTGTCCAATGCTCTTAGTTTGACGAGCAGATATCAAAGTGATCCAGGAGTGGAACACTGGACAGCCGTGAAGAACATCCTAAGGTACCTAAATAGGACTAAAGAAATGTTCTTAGTCTATGGGGGTGATGAACAGCTCGTCGTAAAAGGTTACGTCGATGCTAGTTTCGACACCGACAAGGATGATTCTAAATCTCAGACAGGATACGCGTATATTTTGAATGGAGGAGCTGTGAGCTGGAGAAGCTGCAAGCAAAGCGTGGTCGCGGGATCTACAGTAGAAGCGGAATACATGGCTGCTGCAGAACGTCAAGTGAAGGAGTTTGGATCAGAAACTTCATCACTGAGCTTGGCGTGGTTCCAAGTGCATTGGACCCACTGGAGATATTATGTGACAACACTGGCGCCATAGCACTCGCTAAGGAACCAAGATATCATCCAAAGACCAAGCATATCAACCGCAAGTTTCATATAATCCGAGATTATATAGCAGATGGAGATCTGAAGATCAGCAAAGTACATACAGATCTGAATGTCGCAGATCCATTGACTAAACCTCTTCCACGTGTAAAACATGATCAGCACCTCAGTGCCATGGGTGTGAGATTGTTGCCAAATGTAAACTAGATTATTGACTCTAGTGCAAGTGGGAGACTGTTGGAATTATGCCCTAGAGGCAATAATAAAGATGTTATTATTATAATTCTTGTTCATGATAAAGTTTATATTCCATGCTAGAATTGTATTAATCGGAAACATTAATACTTGTGTGGTTTGTGAACAACACCGTGTCCCTAGTACGCCTCTATGGACTAGCTCATTGATCAATGATGGTTAAGGTTTACTAACCATAGACATGAGTTGTCAATTGATAATGAGATCATATCATTGGGAGAATGATATGGTGGACAGACCCAAAATAAGCGAAGCAATTAGATCGTGTCATTGTGTTCATCTTTGCGAAGCTTTTCCTATGTCAAATATTGTATTCCTTAGACCATGAGATAATACAACTCCCTGGTATCGGAAGAAAGCTTTGAGGTCATCAAACGTCATCCTATGAGAGGGTGATCATAAAGGTGTCTCTCAGGTGATCGGAAAGTATCTGTTGGGTTGTATGTATCGAGATGGGATTTGTCCCTCCCAAGTCGGAGAGATATACTTCGGGCCCACTCGGTAATCGATATCAACACCGCTTGCAAGCATGTGGTTAAGGAGTTAATCACAAAGTGATATAGGATTACGGAACGAGTAAAGTACTTGCTGTGAACGAGATTGAACTAGGTATGACGATACCGACGATCGAATCTCGGGCAAGTAAAATATCGCGAGACGAAGGGAATATATATATGGGATTGATTGAATCCTAGCATCGTGGTTCATCCGATATGATCATCGATGAATGTGTGGGAGTCAATATGGGTGCCCAGACCCCGCTGTTGATTATTGATAGAAGATCATGTCTGCATATTCTCGAACCCGCAGGGTCACACACTTAACGTGTCTTGACGCTAGGATAGATTGGATAATTGGTTTATGAATTTTTGTTCGGAGTCTCGGATGGGATCCGGGACATCACGAGAGGTTCCGGAATGGTCCGGAGAATAAGATTCATATAAGGCAGTGCAGTTTTTGGAGTTCGGAATTGTTCCGGATTAATCGGTATTGTACCGGAAGCTTCTAGAACCTTCCGGAAGGGGGCCAACGTGGTCCCACCTTCCGGGAGGGGGCATGGGCCTATGAGGGAGTGTCCTGGCCGCATTGGGCCAGGAGCACAAGGCCCCATAGGGCCCAGCCGATCCTAGATAAGTTTAAATCGTTTAAACTAGAGATAAGATAAGATAGGATTTCTAGATAAGGGAGAGTTTAAATTGTTTAAACTAGAGATAGGCTTGGAGGAGAGGCTAGGGCTGGCCGCACCCCCCTCTATATATAGAGGGCTGGTGCGCCCCCTCTCACACACCCTTACACCTTCCTCCAAACCCTAGTAGCCCTGCTGCCTTCCTCTCTCCCTCCCGACTGTTTGTAGGCGAAGCCCTGCAGCAGAAATTCTCCACCATATACACCGCGCCGTCGCGTTGTAGATCCAATCTATCTCTCCACCATACTCGCTGGTCCGAGGAAGTAGGAGACGTCGAGGTGCCGCACGTGTGCATCTCACGGAGGCACCGCCACTTGTGGTGCTAGATCGGATCGGATCGCGAGGAGGAGAAGCGAGTACGACTACATCACCCACGTTCCGACGAACGTTCCGCTGTGCGAATATTCAAGGGTATGAAGATCTAATCCAATCTCTCTCGTTGTTTGCATCTCCTAGATTAGATCTTGGCTTTCTCTCTGTTCGCTTCCGTAGAAAATTTTGATTTACTATGCTGCGAAAACCCTTCACATAATACTAACATTAACCTTTTATTTATTTTTTCTCTTTGTTTTCTTGCAGTTACAAAATATTACAATAAGGGATCAGAAGATTAGATTAGGAAAATAGTATAGGGTTTTATTTTGTTTTTCTGTAATTTTCCTTTATTCTTTTCTAAAAACAATGTAATATTTATATGATTCAATAAAGCATTAATTTTTAGTACTTGTAATTATTCTTGTTGTAATTATTTCTTATTCACTTATATTCAATATATCTTTGGAATATTGAATAAGAAATAAATAAAAATCTCTATTTCTTTGTATATATTTGAATTACTTTAATGTATGGAATTTCCTTTTATTGAATTGTTGTTATATAATGTAATAATACCTCACATTAAAACACTCAAATGTGTTTTGAGAACAGTTAAATCTTAAAATGTCTTTGGTTTTAAATATTTCAAAAGTCAATTCAAATTTAAATGTCAATTTAAATTATTATCCTAAAACAGCTCAGAATACCTAGAGGTCATGTTAGAATCTATAATGATCACCTAGATGAGCTAAATCCTAACTCAACATAATGAAAGAAACTCTGATCCCTCTAGGGTTTTAGTTTGCAAAAAATTTACCCCAATTTTTTAGATGAATGCATGCACATGCACATATTCTTATTTCTACCCTTCGTTGGTTCCTAAACGCTAGGATGTTATTGTCTCCCCCCTTAAAGAAACTTTGTCCCGAAGTTGTATTGGTGTGTATCTGAATAGCTCTAGATAAGCTTCTCGCAATTCTTCCTCTTTCTCCCAGGTTGCTTATCGCTCCGGATGATTCTCATTACACTTTGCAATATTTAATGGCTCCATTTCTCAATCTTTTCCAGTTCTCCTCCATAATCTAGGATGGTTTCTCAACATATGTCAAATCTTCTTGGAGTTCTAACTCCTTATGTCTCACATACAGCTGTACTATCCTTTTTGTCACTGGGGTTCCCATCCTGCAGATTAGTCATTACTCACACTCCCTATACCTAGATCAATCCTTGGGTTCTTAGGTACCTGACAAGTCCTTAGATTGAGGCAAGAGAGGGTACAATAATCATCATTTCATACAAACTAATACATGATCCCATCTATGATAAATAACATGCACATGCTACATGGCTAGGCCGAAGCCCTTAGCCCAAGGAGAATTACTCACACATAGAGATGAAATCAACAATCATAAACATTGTAATAGAGATCATAAGATTGATAGCAAATAGTCTTACAATGTCGCCAATTGGAGAAGAGATCTACTATTACAAGTGGTGGAATATGGTTATGGTGGTGGAGAAGGGTTTGGAGATTAGATCTAGATCTATTCCTCCGGCGATGTGGTGGCGAAGCGAGAGATCGAGAGAGAAAGGGTCGAGGAGACTTTTTTGTCGTTGCCCAAGGCCTCTTTATATAGGGGGCCCTTCACGAAAGTTGTTCCGTTTGACCTAGCAGTGTCGATGGCAACTATACGGCCGAAACTGTACGGCCGGAATTTTATTCCCACCGTATAGTTGGTTGTTAAAGCTTCTGGATCCACTTCACAGCTCCTGGTTTCTTTGACGTGTTGGAAATCTCATATCTTTGACTTTAATATTGTGATTCCAATCATCATATGTCATTATCTGTGCAGGAAAAAATAGCAAGAAAGGATTGCATACCCCTTTGATCATTAGGCATTAGTGTAGGGTTTAGAGAGATATTCATCAAAAGTATGAATAATATCCAGTTTAAATGTGAGTGTGGATGGCTATATTTCACATCCATCAACCTCCCCAAGCTTAAACTTGATCGTCCTCGAGCAAGAAAACCAAAATCAAAATGGAACTCAGCATTTAAACTGAAATAACGAGATGATGATCTTACTCATGATTGGAAGTCTCATGTTTCCTCCACTTTATTAATCTGGAAAACTTAGCATAGATATAGTAATGGAAAGCATATCATACGGGTTTTAATGAATCCTTATAGTGCAGCAAAATATTTGTTAGCATGGATGATTCAAATGAGTAAACTCTATTCCATGTCTTGTATTCAACTCATAAGCTTGCCTTTGAACAATAAAGTATAATCATATAAAATTGAGAGTGTGAGAGTTTGTCATGAAAAGCATATATAGTAAAGTATCTCAATGCTCCCACATCAATAAGTCAAGACTTTGCAAGTACTACTTTTGTATTCATTGTCCTTCAAGAATTTCAGTTCTTAAGTAATTGAGAGCATGCCAAAAAAATTATTCAGTTTATCGGGTTGTTATGGACACTCGTGGCATCACTAAGGTTTTTGTTCCTTTTGCATAATGATTACTCATATCAGCCAGAGGAGTGATTCCATCATGTTTACAGCTACCTGAGAGTGCCAATAATCTTACCCATTATAGCATTGCTGCTACAAATGTTTAATCAACTCATAACCGAAATCTAGGAGTTTCCTCCATGAAGATCGTCCATAGGCTAGCAAACTTGTTGGCATCCCATGAAGTTTGACATGCATAAAGCTATATCATTCTTATGATTCACAAGCCAAACTTTGGCATGATCACAAGAACTGCTAAACATTAAATCAATTGAACAAATCATTTCAAAGAGAACTATCGAGTCAATCATTATTTTCTATGGTGTCGAGTGTCTCTAGAAATAAGCTTTCAAGACTAAACACTACAACACACAAGCCTTCAATTGTGAGACTTTTTCTTATTATAATTTTTTAGCAAACTTTTAGGCAAGACTTGGTTAACTACAAGAGCTAGAACAAAAATGTACTCAACTAAATACCTATGCAAACTAAATTTTACTCTAATATAAAGACTCACTTCACCAATATAACATCTTAACATTTAGTACTAACTAGCATGGGTTTCTCAAACTTCAAAAGTGGGGAGTATTAAGGCATACCTCTCATGTTTGGTTCCACTTCTCTCTTCCCTTTTGATTTGTCTCTTGGAAACTTTAAGTTAATCACTATCCTGGAAATATGCGAGAACCTCGAGGAGAAAAGAAAAGAAAGAGGAAAAATAAAGATAAATGGAGTTTTGTTGTTTTCGAGAAAGAGAATTAAAGAATAGAAAATTGGCGGCAAAGCTCGGCTAAACAAATCTTGAAAACAAACAAATAAAAATAACTAGAGAAAAAGGTGTTGGGGAAACCAACATAAGTGCTTATAAACTCAAACTAAAAGCATAACTTTGAAAAAAAATGAACGCCAAATAAGATAATGAGGAAACTTCCCCAAGATTAGGCTTTTCAAAGCCCTTCAAATCATTGTGGTCCTGAGTTGAAATTTCAGTTTGCAAATTGAGTTGATAAGTTACTAGTGGTTTCTCGGAGGTTCAGGGCAAGATTATGCATCCCCTCCATAGTTCCTCCAAGTTCTTGAAAATCTTTACATGTAGCGAACCAGTTTGGTGTCTTCTCCTATTGATAAGGAACTTCTTGCTTCTCTTCTTGGTCTTCATCCTCATTCGGAATCTCCTCCTCGGGTTGGTGTTGCTCAACCTGCAAGTCATATAACAAACTTCCTTCCTCGATAGAGAAAAGACCATTAGGCAAAGGAGCGGGGTAGAGACGCTCAGCTCCAGCAATATGCAGGTAATAAACACCACCTATCTTAGTGAGCATTCCACAAGCCTTTAAAGTATAGAAACCAACACGTCGCTGATATGTCGTAAACATATCTATAATTTTTGATGCTCCATGCTTGTTTAGTATCAACTTTGTTATGTTTTGTCTACACTTTGAGGTATTTTTATACATTTTCTGGGACTAACCTATTAACAAGATGCCGCAGTGCCAGTTGCCTGTTTTCTGCTGTTTTTGGTTTCAGAAAAGATAGTAAGGAAATATCCTCGGAAATGGATGGGACAAAAGCCAAAGTAAATATTTCACCAGAAGGAACACGGAGTCCGGAGGGCAGCCAAAGTGGAGCATCGAGGCGGCCACACCTGGTGATGACACGGCTAGGGGGCGCGCCAGCCCTAGGTGTGGGCCCCTTGGGCGCCCACCGACCTTGCCCCTTTGCCTATAAAATCACCTCGATGTATAAACCCTAAGTACCCGATCAAATCTTTATGAAATAGTCAGTAGCCGCCGCCACCATCGTCCCTAGATCGGGGGGATCTGAAGCTCTTCCTAGCACCCTGCCAGAGGGGAGAGATCATCTCGGAGGCCTTCTTTATCACCATGCTAGCCTCTGGAGTGATGCGTGAGTAGTTCACCCTTGGACTATGGGTCCATACAGTAGCTAGATGGTTATTTCTCCTCCTTTGTGCTATCATGTTTAGATCTTGTGAGCTCTGTTCACGATCAAGATCATCTATTTGTAATCATACATGTTGTGTTTACGGGGATCCGATGGATATTGAGATACTATGTCAGATTGATTATTGATTCTATCATGTCTATGTTATTTGTGATCTTGCATGCTCTCCGTTGTTAGTAGCTATCTTGGCCAAGTAGATGCTTGCAACTCCAAGAGGGATTATTTATGCTCGAAGTAGGTTCATGCCTCTAGTAATCTGGGGAAGTGACAGAAATATCTAAGCTTGTAGATGTGATGTTGCTACTAGGGAGAAAACAACAATCCTTTGTTCATGGAGAAATTGTATTGTTTACTTTACACACATTGCTTAATGCAATTATCTGTTGCTTGCAACTTAATACTGGAAGGGGTTCAGATGATAACCTAAAGGTGGATTATTAGTCATAGATACAGTTGGATTACAGTCTATATATTATGTTGTAATGCCCAATCAAATCTCGTAGGAGTCAAGATGTCTAGTATATGCATTGTTATGCATTCCCGGTTCTTGATCCTGTCGAAACAATCACAGTGGGACTCATTCCTGAACCATAACCCCATGCATTCCTGAGCTGCAGCCTGAGAAGAACTAGTGGCGGCATGAGTACGAGTTTGGATCCTTGTGTTCATCATCTAAAATAATAAGAAAATACAAAAATAAAACTTTTTGATCCAATAGTAATAAGCATAACATATTCCTCATCATAGCACACTAAAGAATCTCCTTAAAATAATAATCTAGGCAAGAGAAGCATGCCAATTTGTTCATAGTAAGTCTCACCCTATATTGATAATGACAATAGATTAGATATGAAAGAATTTGCAAAAAGTAATTAGAGGATCGAAGGAAAAACATACTGTAGATCACTTGTGTGCGAGGAATTCAAATGAAATCGAGTAGAGATGAAGATCTCTTGAGGTTTGAGAGAGTTTGGAGGTAGAAGAGAGAAAAATGGTTGAAGTTTTGGTATTGGGGGTGCCATCTCATGGTGTTTTTGTGATCGGACACAACTATACGTCCAAACTATATGGCCGGGACATTTTGTTACCGCCATATAGTTGGTCTGACATAAAAAAATTAGGGTTTCTCACCTGGCGGCGCAACTATACGGCCAGGATTTTTCATCCCTGTCGTATATTTGGTCATCAAGCTTACTGTACCTTTTAAAAGAAAATCTAAAAAGGCCTAGATATCTATACGGCCACAACTATACGGCCAAATTTTTTATTCCTGATGTATAGTTGGTCGTTAAACCTTCTGTACCTAGAAAGAAATTTTTATCAATGACATTGATAACTATATGACTGAAATTTTTATTCCCGCCGTATAGTTGGTCGTTAAACCTTCTGTACTCGCCAAAAAATTTCCGTTTCTTCGAGAATTCTTTCTTAAACTGAAACTTAGAGAAACACCACGTTTTTAACAGAAAAATGACAGTCTATATTGTCGACCAACAATAGCATATATAAAATAGGATTTTTAGTACTACCGAACTTCTCCTCCTCAACTAGAGTTTTCTAGCACTCTTTATTCAAAAAGAAACTTAAAATTAAAAACTTTACTCAAACCTTATTTCACATGGGTTGCCTCCCATGCATCGCTCTTTTATGGTCAATAGCTTGACCTTGATGTTGCTCACTTAGGCCAGATGAGTGGAACACCCACTCCAAAATAGTTGGCTTTCAAAGTGATGGCCTCCTTCTCATCATGCTTGGCTTTCTTCCTCCTAGGAAAATGAATAACAAAGGATCCCGCGAAGGCAATTGAAGCTTCACGTTCCCTTCATGCAAATTAATCAAAGCCTTAATAGTTCTTAAGAAAGGATGGCCTAATATGATTAGAGCAGTAGCTTCTTCAGACATGTCAACAATAACAAAATCAATAAGAGCAGGGCAACCTTTAATGTATACTAAAGTATTCTCTTTAATTCCTACTGCTTGTTTATAGATAGAATCTGCGAGATGTAGTTTTAACTCAGTAATTTCAAATGAGCCAAGATTCAACTTATTAAAAATACTTTTTGGAATTGTTGAAACACTTGCACCTAGATCACAAAGTGTAGCTATTGCATTAGTCCCAATTTTAATCTTAATAGTAGGCTCAAATATATCATCAAGCTTAACAGGTAATTTTTCAGCAATTTTCTTATACTCTTCCTCAAGCTCACGTACCTTAATTGCTACCTGATTAATGAAGTGTTGATACATGGCTTCCTCATTTTCTTCACTTACCGGAATCTTGATATTGATCCTTTTTACAATATCTTCAAATGTGTAGTTTGTTGAAGGAGCATTGTTGTAGTCAAGTTCTTCAGGCTCCTCCCTTTGGATTCTTATCATCTTAAGTTCTTTAACTAGATTAGGTCCAGCTTTACATGCAAATTTAGCTAGAATGAGATTTTGACTCTCGGTTATCTTACCTAGCTGTGCCTCAACAATCCTTGTCCTTTCTTGGAGGTCCTGCAAATCATTCATCATACTAACAGCTTGGTTAGATAATTTACCAAGCATAGCATCATGGTTCTCCATTATTTTAACAAGGATATTATTTTGCTCATTTTGAGAATCCATAAAAGATTTAAGAGTTTCTTGGAGACTACCATTACTTGATCCCATATTATTATTAGAGTTACCTGCAGGGCTAGAATAATGTTTCTGAAAATTTGGATTATGATTCATCTTCCAAGCAGGGTTATAATCATTATGAGCTTTGAAGTCTATTTCTTCAATATTTGTTTCTGGGGTAGCTCTTACCCGAGTGTTCTTACCTTTGACTGCTAATATGATCTCATCCAGTTTAGCATTGAGTTCTTCATTTTCTTGAGGTGTGACGGAGTTCACCTTCTTCATGTTTGATCTTTCCACATGCCATTGGGCATGGTTGTCTTGCATGTTGTCTAGCAGCTGCTTTGCTTCAGTAATTTGTTTGCCTATAAATATTCCTCCAGCTGCAGTATCAAGCATAGCCTTAGACACAGGGTTAAGAGCATTATAAAATAAATGGAGAATTAACCAATCTTCCATCCCATGACTAGGACAGTTCCTCATGCATTCTTTCATTCTCTCCCATGAAAGTGCTAGTGGCTCACACTCTTCCTGTCTAAAACCAGTAATATTAGATCTTAGTTGCATAGTCTTTGCAGGTGGAAAAAATTTAGTCATAAATAAAGAAGTACATTCCAACCATGATGCAATAGTATTTCTAGGAAAAGATAGCAACCATTCTTTTGCTCTTCCTCTAAGAGAGAAAGGAAATAAGCGCAATTTGACCGCATCAGGGTCAACATCTTTAATGTGCATCATATCACATATTTCAGTGAAAGTATTTAAGTGCATACCTGCATCCTCAATAGTAGAGCCTCCAAATTGATTCTGTTGAACCAAACTTAAATAGTGGGGCTTAATTTCATAATATTTGGCAGTAATTGCTGGCTGAGTAATATGAGTATGCAAATAATCATTGTTGGGAGTTGCAAACTCCCAAAGCTCCTTTTCAGCCATATTTCCTATATTTTTGCGTTTTTCTTAAACTAAAAACTTACGATAGTAAAGACAAGAATTTAAAGACTAGCTATTTTTTGTTTTTTCAAATAAAGACTGAAAGAAAACTAACAAAACTAAAAAACAAGAATTAAAACTAGAAATGTTCCTAATGACCTCACCAGGGTAGCTATTGCTTCCCCGACAACGACGCCAGAAAAAAGGGTTGATACCTTCGACCCGGATTACGGATGTAGTATAGCTTCTTTTTCTCTAGTGTACCTAGTTTTATTGAATCCTCGGGAAGTAGAGAGCAAAGTGAAGTTACTTTAATGGACTTTCGGGAGTTTTGGAATTCTTTTTGTGTTTTACTGGACCAAGAGTTTGTGATCTTTTGTTGTTGTTGATGATGGAGAGAGAGGGACTAGGGCTTTAGGTTTCACGTGTAGCTAGGCAAAACATCTGATGGGAATAAAAGATAATAATAAAGTATGCATGTGATTGTTAGAGCAAGATAATTATATGTGGACAGTGCATCCAAATTGCTATTGCCTCAGCAACCGCTTATAGCAATAACCTACTAGTCTCATCCATAGAAGAAAGAGAACTAACGATATGCATAGTGACATCACCGTTAATCCCAAGTAAAGTCCTTACATAAAGCCGTACTACCCTTTCTGTCACTAGGGTTCCTATCCTACAGATTAGTCATTACTCACACTCCCTATACCTGGATCAATCCTCTGGGTCTTGGGTACCTGACAAGTCCTTAGATTGAGGCAAGAGAGGGTACAATAATCATCATGTCATACAAACTAATACATGATCCCATCTATGATAAATAACATGCACATGCTACATGGCTAGGTCGAAGCCCTTAGCCCAAGGAAAATTACTCACACATAGATATGAAATTAACAATCATAAACATTGCAATAGAGATCGTAAGATTGATCGCAAATAGTCTTACAGTGTCACCAATTGGAGAAGAGATCTACTATTACAAGTGGTGGAATATGGCTATGGTGGTGGAGAAGGGTTTGGAGATTAGATCTAGATCTATTCCTCCGGCGGTGTGGTGGCGAAGTGAGAGATCGAGAGAGAAAGGGCCAAGGAGGCTTTTTCTTGTCGCCCGAGGCCTCTTTATATAGGGGTCCCTTCACGGAAGTTGTTCTGTTTGACCTAACGGTGTCAATGGTAACTATACGGCCGGAACTATACGTCCGGAATTTTATTCCTGCCGTATAGCTGGTCGTTAAAGCTTCTGGATCCACTTCACGGCTCCTGGTTTCTTTGACGTGTTGGAAATCTCGTATCTTTGACTTTAATATTGTGATTCCCATCATCATACGCCATTATCTATGTAGGGAAAAATAGCAAGAAAGGATTGCATACCCCTTTGATCATTAGGCATTAGTGGTAGGGTTTAGAGAGATATTTCATCAAAACTATGAATAATATCCAGTTTAAATGTGAGTGTGGATGGCTATATTTCACAGCCATCAACCGGCCTAGCCCAGGACCAATCACTCATGACGTTTTTGTTTCGTACCGGTTGATGCCACGTGGAAGACGACACCGCGTACGGCCATTAGCGACGTCAGGTGACGTCGCGCCGGCCATAAGTGATGTCATTGTCGTCCTAACTTTTTTTTCGTCGTGGCTTGATTCCATTAATGCGGGATGCTGACATCATCATGACGTCTATGACATCATCCTAGGCGTGACGAATTTCCTTCCCTTGTAGCCTGCCGCCAGCGGGTAGACACGTGGTCCATTAAAATGATAAGACGTGGGTTACCGGTAGGGTAACACGTGGACTAATCAAAGCGAGACATGTGGACTACATTTTTGTGACATTACTAATTTTCATTGTGGTTGGCCAGCCTCCACGCGCCAGTGTTAACGACTATGCATGACGGAAATATTTTATAAAGAAACAATCACGACGTTTATACTTACAATAATTTCAGGACAAATGTTTCACTTCATAAAAATGAATACCAACTTCAAAGAAACTCACATAAAAGGTTCAACATCATAATACCGTCGAACATCATAAAATGTTTCTTGGCCAATTGTTTGACAAATTTCCACATATTCATTACAAGTTTCACACCACCAGTTTACTTACCAAATTGCCTCTTCTGGTTCCGACAGCTGAGCCAACACTTGTTGAATTAATGCATTTGCCTCTTCTTATTTCTTCTGCATTGCATGTAGGTCTTCCAAATACTTCAGCCTATCTGCCTCGCCAGATTCGTTCACCTTCTGCAACTCAATGGTAGAGCGTAGTTCCACATAACCTGCTCTCTGAGCCTCGAGTTGCGCTTCTAGTTGAGACTTGGTTGGTCTTGAATTACTTGCATGCATAACCATGTTCTTTACGAAAGTTGGCTTTCTATTGTCCCGCGACAGCAAAAAGTGCATAACATCATTGGAAGGAATTGGTTCATCCTCTGTGTTATCTTCTGAAGTAGATGGCACCATGTCGCTTTCCATGACTGCCTACAAGTTTTAGGAATAAAAGAGAATATGAGAAACCTAGCGAGAAAATTATAACCACATCGTATATGTTTGAGGGAAGAAAAGGACACTGAATTTTACAAAGATGGATAGTTTTATGGAGCACTTACCATTACTTCTTTCACATGCCATTTGGAAGAAGTTCAATGGAATGTTCCTCCATGTCGCACAAAACCTAGTAGCTGCGAGCACTAGTGGCATGAGGGTACTTGTTTGCTATTCTTATTTTTTACACACAGATCCTACACAAATAGGGAGTATATAGTTAGTCGTGCTTAAACAATTCAAACAGGAGGGAAGTTGATTAAACAAGACATGACTTGGTTCTTGGGGTTAGACCAAAAATCGATAAGCCTACACCATTCCTCATCGCTCATGTGTTCTGCAGGAGATATCCTTGTAACTTCATTCTTTGGGAAGGGGTCAAAAAACTCTTTCTTTAGACAATGCCATTGATTTCTTGCATGCCTCATGAACTGCTTGTTGAAAGAAAACTACATATCTGGTAGAGAGGGGTCCATGATAAAATTTTGCTGAAATAAAACAAGGATCATCAGCCTTTGCATTAACAACAATGGAAGAAAAGGACAACTGAGTGTTACAGAACATATGGAAACTTTGACGTAAAAGTTTGCTCTAACATCTGATCTCTCCTATAGTATTTCCAATTGGGGAAGATAGGCATCTTAGTCCTAACTGTTACTGCATATTCAATGGCAAACTTGGTAGCAATCAATGGTGACACTGGTCTAGTTCTTCCTACAGGAATGACAAGTGGAAGTTTTCATTTTGTGGGCATCTTGTCAACCACCAACTGATGATCATCATGCATAACAGTGCCTTCAGAATGATTATGGTCAAATTCATCTACAAGAATATAATGGGTATGAGTTGGTGTTCTACAATAGAAAAATGCAATAGGTGTGAGTAAGAAATTGGTTTAACATATTACCTTCTTGATCCTTGTTAAAACAGTCAAAGAACCATCCATCACCACAATAATTTGACCCCTTGCATAGGGTATTGAACCCTCAAGTGCAAGGTCGCTTTAGAGTGGCGCCCATGCATGGCTGGGTAGGGACTGCTGCTGGCCTTGGGTTGGTGCCCACAGAAAGCAGCGAGCAAGCTGCTGGCCTTAGGGAGTTGCCCGCAGACAGTAGGGAGCAGGATGCTGGCCTTGGGGAGGTGCCCGCAGACGGCAGGGACTTGGATGCTGGCCCTTTGGAGGTGGCCGCAGAAGGCAGGGACCTGGCTGTTGGACTTGGGATGTGCCGGCGGATGGTAGGGACCTGGTCGCTGGCCTTGGGGAGTTTCTCGCGGAAGGCATGGACCTGGCTGCTATACTTAGGGAGGTGCCCGCGAACGGCAAGGAACTAGCTGCTAGACTTGGGGAGGTGCCCGCGGAAGGTAGGTACTTGGACACTGGCCTTGGGGAGGTGCTCGCAGAAGGCAGGGACCTAGTTGCTTGACTTGGGGAGGTGCCAGCGGACGACAGGGACCTGGCGGCTAGCCTTGGGGAGGTTCCCGCGGAGGGAAGGGGCCTGGCTGCTTGCCTTGGGAAGGTGTGTGCTCAGCTTGGGGAGCTATCCAGGCTCCTTGGATAGCTGGTTGCTTCTCCTTGGACCTGGTTTTTCTCGAAGTTTTTGTGCCTGCAGCTAGGCCTGCCAAGATGCGCTTCCGAGCAGTTGCTACGCCAGCAGGAGCCAACTTTGTCCTGACGGTAGTTGTCTTCTTGCATTTCATCTTCTTAGGCTACAAATTTCATATGTACCAGTCAATTCAACAGATATATGGATAATTCAGTTAGCAAACAATTCAACACATAAATCCTCACTAACATCATGTAAGTATTGTTTAGTGCCATCTTCCTCCTCTTGAGGATCATAGTCAGATCCAGAGTCTTCATTTTTCCTATTTTTAGGATAGAATACAGTTGGTGATGCGAAAATACTTGCAAAGGGCCTAACACCCAGTTGTTTCAACCGCTCATTGTTTCTCATGATGTTTTCCAGCCAACTTTGTTCCATGGGATGCATTTGAGGTTCTAAAATTAAGTAAAAAATCTAAGTAAGCTACAAATTAAATAGGCAATTAAACAAAATATAACGTGTGGTGTTGATTGTCCTAGAGAAAACATGAGCAATATAATGAATAGCCTCTCGGACAAGCAATTTCACGGACAAAGAAACTATTGCCTCAAATAGGAAAACACACATGAACATCGAGCAAGCTTAAAAGAGCAGAAAAACTAGGTGATTGTTTCCTTGCCTGCAGGCAGTAAGGACATTTTCTTTGTGCACTTTTTGCCAGGAACCTTGGTGGCAGACCTTGTCGGCAAGGTGGACAATGATCTGGCGTGCCTTGACGGTGTGGTGAGAGGCAAAGTGGCAGACCTTGACAATAAGGTGTACGACGAGCAGAAAAACATTGTTGGTGAGGTGGAAGCCGAGGTAGAATACCTTGATGCCCAGGTTCACGGAGAGGGTGAAGACCTTGTTCGTGAGTTGGCAGACCTCTCTGGCGAGGCTGACGGCGAGATGGTATTCCTCCACGGAGAGGCGGCAAATATGTGAGCTCAACGGAGTGGTGGGAAACCAAGAAGGTGAGGATGGGCTAGGGCGACGTCTAGATGACTACTCGCCATACGGATGGCGACGAGGGTTGGAGGATACGACGAGCGGATGCGGCGGGGGTGGGTGAGATAGGGTGGGGGATTGGATCTGTCTCCTTTTGGTGAGGGGATAAAGGAGGGTTTTGTATTGATTACATACATGCCCTCTGCGCGAATGCTTGATTTGCGTTGTGCGGGACGGTTGTACAGTAATATCATCGCGCGAAAGTTTCATTTCGCTCTGTGGATCGAGAATTGACATGCCTAGACATGTAATTTTTGGCCACGAGAATTCTCTTTGTGGCACGAAGGGAGGACCGAACCCCATTTTTTTGGCCGTTGTATGCATGATGTGTGGGTGAAATATTTTTGAGGCTGGTTTCGAAATTCAGCTAAGATCGCGTCAGTTAGGGTTGCTAGCTATGTGGCGGGTCTTGCTAATCTCTTAGTGGATATCTAAATAAATGCCATGTTTTGTACCTGTAAATGATTTTTTGGAAAATTCTTGAGAGAGCTGTGAGGTAGCTCCAGGCTAAATTTGAGCCCCTTCTACATAGACCGATAGAAACTTGTTTAAATAACGGGGTTGTGCCGAGAGGTTCTAGGTGCAGCCAATTGGTGAATTGCTCACTACATGATCTATAATATTTATTAAAAATAGGGTGATGCATTTTCACATCACATCCTTGGTGGCTGCTTCACAAAATAAGCCCTTTTCAGTACCGGGAAAATGGAAAATGGGTTATCCGGGTAGAGAATATGAAAAATTCATGAAACAACATTTTTTCCATCACAAGTTACACGCATGTGCAGAATATGGGAACATTACAATAAATTATGCCATGATTATGGTCATGACCTAGCTCATTTGCATTGAAAGCCATAAATCCTCAAAGGCAGTAGGTGATTTATGTGAACACTTTTTTCAAATAATCCTCATATGCCATGTTTGTTATTTTTACCTACAACTAGGTAATATAAAATGACAATATGCGAAGGTTTCACATTTTTTTGAATTCTTGAGGGTGGTTTCAAAATTCGGCCGAGATCGCGACAGTTAGGGTTCCTAGCTATGTGCCAGGTCTTGCAAATCTCTTAGTGTATCTCTGAAGAAATGACATGTTTTATACCTGGAAATGATTTTTTGGAAAATTATTGAGAGAGATACGAGGTAGCTCTAGGCTAAATTTGAGCCCCTTCCAGCTAAACCGGCAGAAACTTGTTTAAATCACGGGGTTGCACCGAGAGGTTCTAGATGCAGTCAGTTGGTGAATTTCCCACTAAATGCTCTCTAGTATTTATTAAAAATGGGTGAGGCATTTTCACATCACATCCTTGGTGTCTACTTCACAAAGTAAGCCTTTTTCGGTATCGGGAAAATGGAAAATAGATTTTCCGTGCAGAGAATGTGAAAACTTCATGAAGCAACATTGTTTGCCATCACAAGATACACACATGTGCGAAATATGGGAACATGGTACGGGCGCGCGGTACGGGTATTTCCCACCATACCAGTGGTCGTTATGCCACATGTAAGCTACAAAATCTTGAAGAATTTGATTAGTAGCTTCTCGCGTCTTTGCACATCTTAGCAAAAGGCAAAATAACAACAAATAGGCTTTGTGAAAATTAGCAATACCTTAAGGCCATGTGTTATCAAAATATAAAATTGAGGATTACCTTAT
The DNA here is from genome assembly GCA_916181665.1 of Avena sativa. Taxonomy (NCBI): domain Eukaryota; kingdom Viridiplantae; phylum Streptophyta; class Magnoliopsida; order Poales; family Poaceae; genus Avena; species Avena sativa. The sequence goes on along the minus strand of OV702295.1, from coordinate 328,137,003 downwards.
TTTATTTTGCTCTCTCCATTGGTCTTCTTGAACACTCTTTATTAAAAACAAAAACAAACAAAATAAATAAAACAAACAAAATAAAATAACACAAGAATAAAAACTTTTATTTCACATGGGTTGCTTCCCATGAAACGCTTCTAGTTAAGGTCAATTAGCTTGACCCATATGGTGATAATTTAGGTTTAGTGAGTAGAACACCCACTCCAAAGTAATTAGCTTTCAACGTGATTATACCATCATCATTATTAGGTTTGGCCTTCTTCTTCCTAGGTAAGTGGACTATAAAAGGATCTCTAGATGGTATTCATATTCTCACATCCCCTTCATGCAAATTGATTAAATACTTAATAGTTCTTAGGAATGGCCTACCTAGAATTATAGGAGCTATGGGATCTTCAGGCATGTCCACTATAACAAGATCAATAAGTGTGGGACTGCCTTTAATTTCTACTACTATATTTTCTTTAATCCCAACAACTTGTTTATATGTAGAATCAACTAGATGGAGTCTCATTTCAGTGGTTGTAAATGGCCCCAAGTTTAATTTATCGAATAAACTCTTGCAAATTGTTAAGACGCTTGCACCAAGATCACAAAGTGCGAAAATCTCATTAATCCCAACCTTAATTTTAATGGGGGGGTCAAATATATCATCTAGCATAGCAGGAAGATTATCAACTAGTATTTTATACTCCATTTCTAACTCTCTAACTTCATATGCTACTTGTTGAATAAATTGCTGGTAGGTAGCATCATTACCTTTTTCAATACCGAGATTCTTGACGGTGATCATCTTTAATTAGTAGATCTTCCACGGTATACTCGGGTGTTGGTGTGTTTCTATAATCTAGATCTTTAGGCTTCCCTTTTGAAAATTCAAAGGACGTCCCCTAGAGGGGGTGAATAGTCTTTTAAAATTATTATGGTTTAGGCTCAAATAAATGTGGAATAAAGCTAATGTTTAATTTATTGAGCACAAAACCTAACCAATAGGTTCACCTAAGTGCACCAACAACCTATGCTAAGCAATACAAGCAACAAGTTGATAGCAAGAAATAAACACTTCAAGTACAATGGCTATCACAAAGTAAAGTGCATAAGTAAAGGGCTCGATGGACGTGGAGTCGAAGATTTTTATCCCGAAGTTCACTTCCAAAGAAGCAACGTATCCATTGGAGAGCAGCGATGGTGCAATGCTCTCCGAACGCCACAAATGGCTCACCTCGGGGTGTGGTGGCTTGATGCTCACCCAACGCCACACAAGGGCTTACCCCGGATGCGAAGGCACACAACTCACCAACGCCACAAAAGGCTCACCCTATTCTCCCATGAGCTCTCCACAAAGGCCTACTCAAGATCCACTAAGTGATACTTGAGGGAGGTCACCAAAACCCGTACAATATTGGGGGTATATCCACAACTCAATTAGAGGCTCCCAACAACAAAGCCACAAAAGTCTACAATGCCACAAAAGGCCAACAAAGACACAAAAGTCTACAAGTCCATCAAAGGTCACAAGAAGTCAACAACCCAACCACACAACCATCTAGGGTTCCAAGAACCCAAGAGTAACAAGCCCACAAGCTTGAACTCGCCGAATCTTTGCGGAGAACTCAAACCTATGCAACAAATGCAAGAGCAAGTCCTTCTCTCTGAAATTCCAACAAAGCTACAAAATTTATTGGGGGAATAAGGGAGGAAGAACACAAGAGGAGAACGCAGAACTCTCCAAGATCTAGATCCCAATGATTCCTTCACAAAGAAGGGATTTGTCTTGGGGGGATTGTAGATCTAGATCTCCTCTCTCAAATCCCTCAAAAAGATGCAAGAATCATAGGAAGGGAAAGGGAAGAGGGAAAGCTCTTCAAGGTCAACAATGGAGGAGAGAGAGAAAGCCAAGAACCAAGAAAAGAGCTGGTCCCCATGAAGGGGAAGAGGAGCCCCTTTTAAAGGGATCCCAGATCTGCCTGTTATGGGAATTTATGACCCTGGACGGAACTTCCGGTGGGAGGCCGAAAATTACGGTCGCACTCAGCCAACGGTCAGAAAACTGCGATGCGAAAGATAGAAAATATAGACTGGCTGGAACTTCCGCCGGTTCACCGGAACTTCCGGTGGGAGCGGAACTACCAGTGGAAATTCCGACCGAAGTTCCGTAAAATAGAGCACATAAAACACAGAGGTTATAGTACGTGAGTGAAACGAGAGATGGATTTTCAACCGGAACTTCCGGCAGCAACTAGGTCCGAGCAGAATTTTCGGTGCAACTTCCGATCCAAATTCCGTCAAATACAAGAAACCAGACAGAGAGGATACAATACGTGAGCGGAAGAAGAACCGGATCTTCCATCGGAACTACCGACATCAAAATTGTAGAGGGAGTGTCCCAACCTATATCAACATAAGGTGGTGCCCCCTGTGTTTACAATGCTAGTCCCTGGATCAATAGCTAGCATCCACAGTTTAGATGTAATATCAAGAAACAAAGGTCATAATATAACTTTATAACCAGGAATAACATAATTTTTATTACATCTTTACATAGCTCATTTGGCTATTACATTACATTGCAGCGGAATAACTATAAGCATGGGGTCCTTCATCTTCAAAGTGCCACAGGCAGACATGTTGGTTGTAGACTTTGTAATCCTAATCAATCAATCTTCACTAAAATCAATCAAACCTGCAACATTACAAGTTACAGCCACAAGGGTCAATACTTTTGAATAGTATTGGCAAGTTTCACTTCTATGTAGAATATAAGTGGATCCTATCATTACATGCATTTTTGGCTAAGTAGGGTTTAAGGTTCATTTGCAGAAAGCAATACTTGATCCTATCTTTTTCAAAATGGTTTTGGTCCTTTGTCAAATCTCTTTTTTCAAAATCCCTTGAACTCCTTGGTAAATTTCCAAGTGTTCAAGTCCTTGTCAAAAATCCCTTGAGCTCCTTGGTAACCCCAAGTGCATCAAGTTTTATCAAAATCTCTTGAGCTCCTTGGTACCCCCAAGTGCATCAAGTTTTATCAAAGATCTCTTGAGCTCCTTGGTACCCCCAAGTGCATCAAGTCTTAAAAGTTTTATTTTAGAAATTAGAATGTCGAGATTTCCCATAGCTTCAAACTTTAGTTGCTCAGTATTGTCCATAACCGGGGACACGGCTAAGTACTTAGATTTTATTATCTTCTGCAGAAGTTGCACACTTTACCCACATGTCACAATCCCATCTTGTTGCCACCAGTGGCCACTGGATTAGTGCTCACCAAGATGGAGTACCGGCAGATTGAGAATGTGACGAAGTCTTTCCAGAGGGTCCTCCCATACACCATTGCTAGCTTGTCTTCAGCACCCATGTAGGATTCCAGGTCCCCATGTCCAGTAAACTGAAGACAATGCATGGGTCTTCCCAATGTACTTGACTAATCCAGAGCCATAATAGCATGTGGTTGCACACGAAAGCCACAATTGGAGAAACATGTTCAATCTCTAAGTTTCCTGGGTGGTTTCCTTTGGATAACAACACAAAGAGATTGCCATAGACATGGTTCCTTTTGTTGCCACCTTCTCCAAAACTCAAAGTATCCTTGGCCACCCAGGTGGTTCATTGAGTCGTTGTTTTATTATATAAAATCACAAGTCCTTTTCTCAACTTCATAAAATCTCAACATGTATCTCTTTTCAAAATATAGCATGGCTAAGCATGTAACAACTACATTGTTTTCACTAAGGAATGCATAGGGTATCCTATTAGGATTTAGCATAGCATAAGTATAGAAATTCTTTTCATGCATGTTTTCAAAATCCACTAAGTATAATGAAAATAATAGGACTTTGGATGATAGTGTCACTTGCCTTTCTTTTGGTAGGGAATGTTGGTTCACTCCTTGATCTTGCTAGTCTCACACTTTTCTAACTTCACTAACTACAATCAAGCAAGCACAAAATCAACTAGCATTCCAAACCAATAATCAATCAAACAATTTCTCACACATAAAACAATGGGATCTAAGTCATGCATGTGAGCATGCATGAGATAGGTTTATTTGCAAAGATGGTCTCTACTAGGTTTCTAAACTTTGTAAGGGTCAAGGTGGTCATTTTCCAAAGTGGAAAAGTCATCTGCAAAAGGGTTTTGTCCATAAACCATTTTTAAATCCATTCAACATTTCATGTGGTGGAAATTGTTTTTATCAAATCAAAAACTTTATGTCTTTTACCAAATAAGTTGCTAATTCACAAAACTTGGTGTTTTAGGGTCAGTAGGTTTGTTTCAAATCATTTTCCCAAAGTTTTTACATCCCAAAACATTTTCATAACAAAACCATTATTTTTATTTGGCTAGAAATGGCTAAATCAATTAATCCATCCTAAACTTTACCAAATCCATTTTTAAAACCATGGGTTGGTTCCTAGGGTCAGTAAGTTCACCACAAACTAATTTGCCAAGGTTTCAACCTCAAAAACATTTTTGAATCACTTTTCTAATCTAAACAAGCATACAAATGTTTCTGTAAAAACAAACAATGTAGCAGATACTATTTACTAAATAAATTTCATGGTTGGCTAGGGCTTGTTCCACTGATTCCAATTATATTAAATTTGTAATTTTTGGACGTGTGGATCAAAAGTTACAAAGGTTTGAAAATCACATTCTAATCAGATTTCAAATTCAGTTCTAACCAAAGTCTGGCCACGCGTCGCAACGTTACTGGCTGGTACCGCTTCGGTCGGATCGGGCTCTGCGGTGCGTTGGATCTAAACAGATCGTGCGGCACAGGACACGTACCCTTTCAGCGCTTAAGTGATCTATCTTATTCGTCCGATCTAGATCCTACGGTCTGCAGCACTCAACCAAGAACTGGCGGTGCTGCGCGGCGGCAGACGACGGCGACGGTCAGATGGTGGCGGCGCTGGCGAAACAGGAAGCAAAGGAGGATGGAAAGGTGCTCACCGAGATCGCAGAAGGCTGGGGAAGCTCAACGTGGTCTTCTTGGGTCAAGGGGCGCTTGGGGACTGCAGCAATTCCTCGCCGGAGTGGGGAAAGACGTCAGGCGGCTCTGGACGTGGTCGGAGACGGTGCTGTGGTTCACGAGGAGGCAAACAGAGGGTGTGGTCAGATGCAGGAGATCACGGAGATGACGCGAGTGTGAAGGAGAAGGCTTGGGGCGGTCTGGACTTACCAGGAGACGTCGCCGGAGTGGAAAACAGACGCGGCGGCGCTCAGAGCTTGTCGAAGGTGATGCTCAGGGGCACCCGCGGTTGAACTGAGGGTATAGGAAGATGCGCCTGGGAGTGGTGAGTGTGTTCGTGTGCTCGGGGAGGCAGGAGGTGGCGAGGCTTGGCCGGAATTGGTCGGATACGGTGGTCGGAGCAGTGAGAGGGCGAGCTCGATTCAGGGCAGCCTGGGGGCAGAGAGAGGGAGGCGCGTGAGGGGAAATGGAGAGGGGGAGTGGGCGCTTTAACGTGCGTGGTCGCAGTGAGTAATGGCGGCCGCATTAAGGTGAATTGAAGCCGCGGCATCAACGGCAGGAAACGGCCGGTGTCGTCTGCGCAAGGAAGAAGGTGAGCTGGAAAAGTGGGGTCGGTTGGTCAGTGAGAAAAGGAGTGAGGGGGAGGTCCACCGGTTAGCTTCTGTGCGGGTCAGTAAGTTGGTGCCAAACGTTTTCTTCGGGAGGGAGAGAAGCTGGGTTGGTTGGGCCTTGTTGGGCTGCTGGGTTGGGTCGACCAGATCCTATTTTTTTCTAAAACCTTTTCTTTTTCTGAATCTAATTTCTGTTTTGAAATTCAAACAAATAAACAACAACCAAATCCATTCAAACTTTCCCCACACTTTGTAACTTTGGATTTGGTTCTGTTCAGTAACATAAACCCAAATTCCAAAACCAAATTAATAATTTTATTTTAGGGTCCATTATTAATTAAATAAATAGACCATTGTTATTAAATAAAATAGGATTTTTTTTATTTAAATACTCCTTTTGAAATCTAATTATTTTCAAAACCAAAACAGTAGGTTTTATTTGGGAATATAAAATACTCGGAAAACTTATTTTAAATAAATAAATAAGTTTTGATGTTTTGGAAATAGTAAAACCTTTATTACTAAAACTTGGATATTAAATCCTTATTAATTTATTTTAAATAAACCTTTACTATTTTTATCAAATAGAATATTTTATTTCAAAGGCTTGGCCAAGTTTTAATTTGGCTTTGCAAAATAATTTCTTATTTAAATCCTTCCTTTTCTTTTGGAAACTAAATCCTTTTATTTAAAAGATCCAAATTAGTAATTCCAAAATATTTTATTTTCCTTTATTAAATGTTTATCTTTTTAAATCCCTTTAGGATTTATTGGATCCAACTTGGTTTGAAGGTTTCCAATTGGAATTCAAAAAGTTTCTTCTGGCCCTAAAAATCAACAAAGTTTTATTTTATTCATTTATTTTTCACATTACAAGATTTGGAAAATCTTGGGATGTGACAAAAATGCCCTAGCGGTACTACAGGTGCATAGCCGGAACTTCCGGTCAGTAAACCTTCAGTAACCAAAACTGCAATAACTTTCGCATCCGAACTCCAAACGAGATGAAACCAATTTTGTTGGAAAGATAACGACAAATAGAATCCAACAAAAAAGTGTGGAGCTAGAAAACTTGCAAGATCAAAAACTCGAAATATTGGGTATCACCTAGGGAGAAAATACCATGAATATATATGTGATGTATCTCACAAGGTGTGGAGCCGGAAAACTCGCAAGATAAAAAACTGCAATAATATATGCAAGGGAAATCCTTATTTGATTAACTAGAGCTTGTTATGATGATAACCACAAGCTCTAGATCCTCTCATGGACAAGAACCAAATAACAACCAAGAAAGATGATGATATGCATGCAAAGGTTTGAGCTCTCTCCGAAAGATGTGATCGATACACCCGCTTGAGAACCCCTCTTGATAGTATAGCTATCTATCCTAAACCCGATATCCCAACTAACAACACAAGACCGACAAAAGAGAATCCCTATCAAGACCAAACCTTTGCCTTGTGCATTCCACTTGAACTTGATATAAACCATCTTGTTCTTCTCAAGAGGTAAAACCTTTCTTGATTTCTCTTGCTCGCTCTTGCTTGATGAAGACTTGCAAATTTCTCCCCCATACTCCATGGGGAAACCTATTCTTTGAAGTTGTCTTCATCACTCCATGATCATGAGGATGGGAAGCTCCAAGCATGAGATCTTCTAGAGAAGACACATCTTGAGCTTGCACTTCTTCATTCATTCTTGAGTGTTGATCCATCTTATGCAACTCTTTACACTTGTCTTGATCAACCTTCAAGCTTCTTCTTTCTTCATGATTCCAATGAGCACAAATCCCTTGGACATTCCTTCATCTTTCAACCTTGAGACCAACACATGGCCCAAGCGATGCCAATGGATAACCCTACAAGTGAAACTCAATTTACATATTAGTCCATAGGGATTGTCATTAATTACCAAAACCACACATGGGGGCATACATGCCCTTTCACCTTCATTATGTTTGACCCTTATCATCTTGAGGTCTTCCACCGGATTTGGCTTGGGCTTTTCAGCGAATTTTGCAAGTATTAGAGATTGACTCGCGGCTACCTTGCCCAATTGAGCCTCCATTGTCTTTGTCCTTTCTTGTAGATCGTACACATCATTTATAATTGCAATGGCTTGAATAGATAATTTACCAATACTAGTTTCATGGTTCTCCATGATTTTAATAAGCATATTATTTTGCTCTGTTTGAGCTTGCATAGAATTTCTAATAGTATGTTCAAACGAGAGATTGCCTTGGTTTGCTCCATTATGATTATCATAGTTATTATAAGTATTCTAGTGGGTTTCATATCCATAGGGATGGCTAGTTTTTACGTTGGCTCGCCAAGCCTATCATAACCCTCCTCCTTCACCCGGGCTTGGGACCGGCTATGCCTATGGTTTTCATTGACTTGGAGAAGTCATATGACAAGATACCAAGGATAGTCATGTGGTGGGTGATGACCCACAAGTATAGGGGATCGCAACAGTCTTCGAGGGTAGTATTACCCAATTTATTGATTCGACACAAGGGGAGCCAAAGAATACTTGCAAGCCTTACCAACTGAGTTGTCAATTCAGCTGAACCTAGAAATAGTTCTTGCTCACATAATTTTATCAGTAGACACAGTTTGTAAGAGCAACAGAAAAAGTAACAGCAGCAGCAAAACAAGAGCAACAGTAACAGTAGCAGCAAACAGTACGATATGAGGACGATAGGCATAAGGATGGATGGACGGGTGTTGCATGGACGAGTCTAAACATATAACTTCAAGATCTAGGGCATTGCAAATAAATAAGAACAAGCATCCAAGTACTAAATAATCATAGGCATGTGCTCCATATATAGTCATGCATGCTTGCAATGAGAACTTGCACAACATCTTTTGTCCAGCCAGCCCGTGGCAGCGGGGCCTCTAGGGAACTACTGGAAATTAAGGTGCTCCTTTTAACAGAGCATCGAAGCAAAGCATTAACACTCCATGAACACATGTGATCCTCACATCACAACCATCCCCTCCGGTTGTCCCAATTTCTGTCACTTCGGGGCCTTTGGATACGGACAATGATATGTGTACACAACTTGCAGATAAGATCACAAACAATACTATCATAATGATTCAATAATAAGTTCAGATATGAGATCATGGCACTCGGGCCCTAGTGACAAGCATTAAGCACAACAAGTTGCAACAAAGTCAAATAGCACTAATAGAGATACTAGGCACTATGCCCTAACAATCTTATACGATTACATGATAGAACTCATCCAATCCCTACCATCCCCATAGCCTACAGCGAAGGATTACTCACTCATGGATGAGGGAAACATTCATGGTTAATGGAGAGGCGTTGGTGATGACGATGGCGATGATCCTCTCCAAATTCCCCGTCCCGGCAGGGTGCTAGAACGGAGTTTCTGGATCTGAATCTTTGTTTCTAGTGGTGGCGGCGCAGTGGAACTCTTTCTGGAAAAACGTCGAACCCCCCTCGGTTTTTAGGTCAAGGGGTAACTTATAGGCGAAGAGGGAGGCCGAGGGGGTGCCTGGGGTGGCCGAACCCCCTATGCGCGGCTAGGCCTGGCCCGCCCCTGGAAAGGGTGTGCCCCCCCAGGCCTCCACTCCATCTCGTACTCTGGCTCCGTAGATCTTCTGGTGAAATAGGATTTTTGGCATATTTTCCGGGATTTTTCCTAATAGTTGATTTTCTGCACAAAAACTAGACACCAAGGTAATTCTGCTGAAAACCTCATCAGACTGTGTTAGTTGTATCCAAATCACACAAGTTTAGAGGAGAAACAATAGCAAAAGTGTTCGGGAAAGTAGATACATTTTGGATGTATCAACTCCCCCAAGCTTAGATTATTGCTTGTCCTCAATGTAACATCCCTAAAATCATGTTTCAAACTCATGCATATCATCCATGCATCCATGATCATTTAGAATTTCATTTCAAAAATCATTTCAAAAACAGGAGCATTGTTGCTCAATATTTTATGTAAGTTTACTCAAGCCCTTGTGCTACTTGTTTTTGAGAAAGGTGTTGTTAACCATTCAGTATTGTTTAGAATCCAAACCCAAGTGATTTCAAAAAAACTTGAGCAAAGTCTCAAAGCAAAATATGAAATAAAACCAATTCTATGCCTATTATCACACCTCATAAGGGCATGGTTTTATTTTATTTTCTAAAGACCCAAGTGTGTTTGAGTGAACAGATGTGTTTGACACTTATTTGAGTACAAGATTTATTGTACAAACATCCTGAAAAGTTTTGGAATCAAACAGATTTGAATTGAAGTTTGAAAACCATTTCAGAAAAGCAAACAGAAAAAGAAAAAGCTTAAAAGAGAAAAAAATAAGCCTTCAGTCGAATCTGGCCCAACTGGCCCAGCTAAGCCCAGCACCCCCACCCCGCGAACCGTTTTCTTTCACTCGCCCCCGCACCCGCTGAGTGACTGACAGGCATGACCCACTCCCCCTCAGTTTCTCTCGCTGACAGCCAAGGCCCACACGGCGTTGTCGTCTCCACCCCCACCGCGACGTGTTCTTCCCCAAATCACGCCGTGCGTTACCTGGTTGATTCGCTCGTCAATTCGCGTTGATTGCAGGAGTAATCCACGCCCCCGCCTTGCCTACCTAAACCCCCTCTGCCCCCTCTCCATTTCCCCCCAAACTCCGAGCCCAGAGCGTCCCCAGGCTGCCCGCATTCGTCCTCGCACCGCCGCAGACAGAGAGCTCTCCGGCGACCAATTCCGGTGAGCCCCGTGCGCCCCTCTCCCTCCGGTTCTTGCAGACAGCCTCGCCATTTTCTTGCGCATCTACTGACACCGCTGGTTCCTTTTATACTGCCCCAGGTCGTCGATTCCGTTCAACACCGCAAGCTCCCGACGACACCCTCAACTCCGGCGACCAAATTCCGTAAGCCCTTTGTTCCCCTTCGCCTCTGACTCACACGATGTTGTTCGCCACTGTCTTGTGCATCACCTAATGCCGCTTGTTCGTGCTAGGGAGACCAGGAGCGTCGCCAACATCGCTGTCCACCCAAGCCCGACGCCGCCCGCAACTTCGACGAGCTCCAGCAACCCACTCTGTGCGCCCCTTGCCAAGCCGCCGCCAGGTTGAGCATTAGTGCATCGCCACAGTTCTGGTAAGCCCCTCCGACGACCCTAGGACCACCTGTAGCGCCGCGCGGCCGTAGGCCGAGCTCGCCGCCGCCAGTAACCACCGCCAGCGCCGCCCAGCTTTGGTCGTTTGATCCAGGGCCGTCAGATCTGGATCCAACGTGCAGGATTAGATCACTTAACGAATCGGTACAAGTAGATCTGAGCCGTGCGGTTTAAGTAGATCTAACGGCTCAGAAGCGTGATCCTACACGAAGCGGTTCGGGCCAATTAGAATAAGACGCGTGGCATCTGTTAGAGTTTAAAAACAGAATTTGAATCTATTAGATGTTTAAATTTGTTTTGGCTATAACTTTTGATCCCCACGTTAGAATTTGACAAATTTTATACCGTTGGAATCAGGAGAGCAAGCTCTTTCTAAATATGCAATGTGTTTAATGTTTTGCTTCTGTTCAAATGAATTTATTTGCAGAAACTTGTGTAGGGCTAATTTGAGTATATGAATTATTTAAGAATTGATTTAGGGTTTAATTAAATGTTGTTTGGCAAGTTTTTAACTTGTTTATGAATCAGTACTGTACACTTGATTTGTTGAGTTTTAAAAATCATCACATATCATTTTGCATGCATGCATATATTTTTGATTGTATATGTATTGTATGTGATTGTGGCTATGATTCTTTGTGTAGATTTTGGTGCTAGTGATTATGATTGTGAGGAGTGTAGCTACTCTCCAAACTACCAAGGCAAGTGGTACTTCATGAATATTTTGTTCCTATGTTTTCTACTAAGCACTAGAAATATTTTGTTAGCCTTGCATGTTATATTTTGCTTAAATGCCATGTTGGGAAATCCTAGTAGTTGTAGAATTGCTAGAAAATTTCTAAGTTAAGATACTATCTATGCCATGCTTAGCCTAGCTAGGAGCAACCAAGGGTTGGTGAAATGTATACATGTTATGATGAAAATATTTCTAAGTCTTTGGACTTGTGTTTTGCCTAATAAAACAACTAAGTAAATGAAACACCTGGGTGGAATGGAAGGAATGGTTTGTGTTGAGTGGTTACACAAGGCCAGGGGACTGGTGAACCTTGTGTATCTCACTTGTGGAAAGCCACCCAGGAACAAAGAGATTTTAGAGGCCAAGTGTTGAGAAGCTTCTAGTGCAGCCACTTCGCAATATGGGCTCTGCCTGGATCACATAGGTTGCTAGAACTTAGCCATTTGGACAGTTGGTGGTAGTGGGATGATAGGTTGGAACGCGTCCATTTGGTCTAAGGGAAGGCTTCTGAAAGGTCATGTCTTGGTGAAAATCAAGTCTGGTGGGGAAAGTGCACAACCTCTGCAGATGGAAAAACCTAAGTACTTAGCCATGTCCTTGGAAAAGGACAACTTGAGCATCAAGACATGGAAGCTATAAAGAATCTCCTCATCCCAATTTCTAAGTAAAAACTTGTGGGTGAACAAGGGTGAAGGACCTCAATGTCTATTGGTGGTTCCTTGGGAAAAGTTTTGTCAAAGAAAAACTTAGTGATTTCAACTAATAGGCAAAACCTATTTTGAGCAAAGCAAGCCAAGCTACACTTAGCCAAATTGCATATAGAAATATAGTCCACCTAAATTATACTAAGGTATCACTTGCCAATACTATTCCAATGTATTGACCCACTGTGGCTGTAACTTGTGATGTTGCAGGTTACTCTGATGAGGATTAGGAGTCATGAGTCTACACTCAACATGTTTGCCTGTGGCACATGAAGATGAAGACTTTTATTTATTTACTTATTCAAACTCTTGTATTAGGCATGTGGCCTTGGAGTTGTAAAGACTATGTTTGTCTCTGGAATGCCTGTAATAATGACCTTTGTATCTGTGTACTTAATCTTAAACTATGGATGCTAGCAATGATCCAGGGACTAGCATTGCAATCACAGGGATCCTTTTCCTTTATAAAGGAGGGATCTTACATCAAACAATTCAGTTGAAAACTGAGTGCGATAAAAGAACTTTCACGAACACATTTGCTTCATATGATGTATATATTCTCAGCATAGGAGTAGATACTTAAACCATTCATAATAAGATCATGCAACCAAGTCTACTCAATAGTCATTGCAAGCTATGAAGAGAAACCAACTCAATAATAATAAGTAGCATGAAACATAACGTAAGCAACATTTCAATGCTCATAATAAGATATGATAGAGTGGTATCTCGCTTTCCTTTGTTTGTAATCACAAAATAAATGCCAAGACACCTCTGAAGTTCACATGAAGACTAGAGGTAAAAATATGAGAGATACAAGCATCAAAGTCATGACATAATTAACCAAGTTTTGAGACAAACACAATAATGAAAACTATGCTCTCAAGAAGGTGCTCATAGAATAAGTGGTGACTCAACAAGGAAGTCAATTTTTTTTGAAAAGTTTGAAGGGCTTCCAAATGCTGAAATTAAGGTACCCATTAGCTTTGAGATCTCATTGCCCCTATCATAGGCATCTTTATATGGTTAAGGTGAAAGTGAGGTCCAATATGAGTTATATGCTTGACAGACCATAAACTGGAAATCCCATGTCCCTTGAGTACGAGGGCTGCTTCGCATGCTACTCAACTTTGGTTAACTGTAAGTTCTTGTCGTTGTAAATACATGCATATCATAGAGAACCGCCAATGGGGTACCCCTTGCACATGATACAGGAGCTATCCCATGATCAAAATGACAAGGCAAGCAGGCAATGAGCATCTCAGTGATCTTTTTATTTACTATTTGCATAAATTTTTATTGAGGATGCTTCACAGATTCTCACTATGGTAATGCTGCAAGTTTCCACCATGATTAGGCATGGCTTAGGCTAGCGGCCCAGGCGTTTCTCTAACACATATATAGACTCCATGAACTCACAAGCTCCCCTTTTATTTCACACCGACGACATCCGCACACAAAAGATCAAGGTATCAACTGGATATGTATCCATAAGTGTTGAAAGCGTTCCCCGTGACAGAACGGTTCTGCTAACTCCCAGCATATAATTTGCAAGCATATAACTTTCATGGATAGGTCACAATGGTTCAGGATTATTAAGTGCAAGAAATAAAGTGTGCCATCAAGTTTGTGAGAGCTTTACTAACTAACTTTCTCAAAGCAGACAAACATTTTGTTTGGAAGAAAACAAGGCATATAGAATATGCACTGAAATAGCAAATGTTAATAATAGGTAGGTATGGTGGACACAACTGGCAATGTTGGTTTTGGGGAGTTGGATGCACAAGTAGAGCTCATACTCAGTTGAAGTGAAGGCTAGCAATAGAGAGGGAGCGACAAACGAGAGAGCAATAACCGTCATAATCATGCTTGCAATCAAAACATGATTAATTATGGCATGAAAGTGATACAAGAACTCTGAGGCAAAATAAATCATCAAGGCTTACTGACTATTGTTTAGTCATATGCATGCGCGAGCATGTGCCAAGTCAATTCACATGAAACTTTCAGAGAAGTATACCACAATATCATACCAAAATATGAATAAAACAATGCAAGCAAACATTCATATGACATGCTACAAACTATTAGCAAGCTGGAGTTAATCACAAGAAAGCAAGAACTACTAAGCATCCATCAGTAAGATACACCTTACACGAACAGACTAAGAATGCTCACAATGATGAGTATATGTACAAAAATGAAAACAAATAGAGTTCGTTACCAGCCTCTTACCACACCTCGAGTTGTCTTAATCTTCATTATTTCCCTTCACTTGTATGACTTGAATAATAACATGAAACCATAATCCACTGAGGACGGTTGAACCCTGTAAAGAACTCACAAAACCAAAGAAGAACAAAATATTTTTTTGGTGTTTTCGATTTTTAAAGCAAGCCAAACAAAGCAAAAACAAACCAAACAAAGCAAAATCTTTTTGGATTTTTCTTTAAGGCAAACCAAAGCTAAAAAGCAAAGAAACAAACCAAGAGAAACAACGAAAATATTTTTGGTATTTTTTGTCTTGAGAAAGCAGAAACAAAAACCAAAAAGAAAGCGAAACAATGGTTATACAAAGAACCGACGGAACATGATATATAGATGAGTGTGATGTCGGTATACCTCCCCCCAATCTTAGGCTTTTGGCCTAATTGGGGCTCAATCCCATGGTGCCCAAGAAGGTGCACCTCCGTAGTACGACGAGGAGGGCCCTTGTCCTAGTAAGAGCTCGAGGACTCCCCTGTGTAGTGCACAGAGGGTTCATATGAGGGCACATCCCCCTGATAGTGTCCATGGAAGCCAAGAATGCGCAGCTTGTCAGCCATCTCCTCCTTGGAGCATGACAAAGGTCCCTGAGAAATACTAAACAAAGTGGTTTGGGGGAGAGGGATCTCTCTCTCTCTCTTCCCCATCAATAAACATCATTCTATAAACAAGGCTCTCAAGGGTAGAGCCAACAGTGACAAAGTGATGCGCTTTCATAGCAGCAAGATCAAGCCTCTAATGAGCCAAAACTGTATCATTTGGATCAACAGCGAGGCCCAAGGCAGCAACAACACGTGCAACAATAATTCCCCCATAAATGGATCCCTTAGCAGCTAAGCGACGAGCAATGAGAGAACCTAGTTTCATTGTTGAGCGCAGCAGCTATGAAGGCCAAATGATAGTTGGAAATATTACCAGTGTTCTCCCTGCAAAGAACACTAGTGGCAAGATAGTAAGAAAAGTACCTGATAGCTGGGAGTTGAATATTTCTTATCTTTCCCCGCTGAGCTCTACGGTGAGCATCATTGGTTATCCCGCGGTAAAGCTCCAACAAATCAGCAGGTTGAGCTGGAATCTTCTTCGCCGACCCAGCTGTACCAAATACCAGGGCCTCACAAAATTTCTTCAATGTCATGGTGTAAGGCCTGCCATAAATTTTGAAAGACACATCTAGTTTGAACATGCTGTTAGTAAAAGAAAAGCTCTCCACAAATGTTTTAGTGAGCGTAGCATATTGCACGCTCTCATCCTGCATATAACTTGTTAGACCAACCCTCTGAACCAAAGTTAGAAAATCATCAAGAATCCCAACAGCCCGCAAGAAGGTTTGGCAAGGAAAGGTGGAAGGGTGTGCATCCCCCTCATCTCCCTCGTCGCCAAATTGTGGTGTAATGAGATCCTCGTTGTATGAAGGCCTGGCTCGGGAGGATGATCTTGAAGGCCTTGCACTCCTAGGTGCATCACCCTCAAATATTTCTCCAAATGTTTGGTTGTCCATGACCACTTTTTTCTGAAATTTTTAGACAAACATCAAACCAAGTGATTTTCAAGCTGATAAATGATGAGAAAATACTATAGGAACTTGCTAGAGGGATACACATGCATCAAAATTAAATCTCTAAGCATAGAAAAAGCATGCAAGCTCACACAACCTGACACCTATAGCAGCAAAATAGTCAAGATACCATCTACCAATCACAAATCTAATCAGACAAGTGGAGGAGGCACATACCAAGGAGCAATCCCTCCAAAAATCAGCAACAAAGATGGGCTGAGCAAGGAGATCGAAATTCGCGAGCAAGAACAGCAGGAAATCGAGCTTGAGAAAGTTTTTCGGTGTTTTTCGGGAGAGAGAAAGAAGATGGCTGGGAGGAGGCACCTTGGAGGGCCCCAGGTGGGCCACACCCCAGCCAGGTGCCACCTGGGGGGTGGTCGTGCCCACCAGGGGTGTGATGGCCTGGGTGGACCCCTAGGTCACTCCAGGTATCCCTCTGCCCCTTTTTTTGAGGAAAAATTTATTTTGAATTTTCTGGGATTTTTCGGGAAACTTTATTTTTGGCCAATTTTCAGGGTATGAAAATTGATTTTCTCGCAGAAACAGTTTTTTTGGAAGAAGCAAAAGCAAACCAAAAAACAAACTACAGAAGTTGTAAGACACTCTAACAAGCAAACAACTAGCAAAACCAAAGCTAGCAAAAGAAAAGGCAAAGACCAGGAAGGAGAATAGTAAAAGAAAGCAAGTAAACCACCGTGGAAACATTATTTTGTTCATTAAAATCCTTTTGTTAACAAGGTTGATCAAGTATAGTTACCAAAACAAACTTATATGAAACAAAAATTTGTATTCCACAAAGTGATTAAGTTACCTCAAACTTGATAGCAATGGTCCCAATCATAATAGTTTCAAAATATTCTTGTGGAATGGGAAAATATATTTCTCCAACCTTGATGCTCTCAATATTTTCAATGGAATTCAGGCAATAGCTTTTAGCAACCTTGTTAGGGAAATAAACAGTATGCTCTTTGTCATTAATACTGAATGTTACTTTTGCTTGATTACAATTGATGACAGCACCTGCAGTATTAAGAAAAGGTCTTCCAAGAATAATAGACATATTATCATCTTCAGGCATCTCAAGCACAACAAAATCAGTTAAAACCAAGCAATTATGAGCCACTTGAACAGGAACATCCTGACATATACCAACAGGAATAGTAGTTGACTTATCAGCCATTTGCAAAGATATATCAGTTGGTATCAACTTTTCTAGCTGGAGTCTCTTGTAGAGAGAAAAAGGCATAACACTAACTCTAGCTCCCAAATCACATAAAGCAGTTCTAACATAATTATTCTTAATAGAGCAAGGAATAGTTGGTATACCTGGATCACCAAGTTTCTTCGGAACCTTACCATTGAAGGAATAATTAGCAAGCAAAGTAGAAATCTCCTCATTAGGAATCTTCCTTTTATTATAGACAATATCCTTCATATACTTTGAATAAGGAGGCAACTTAATAGCATTAGTCAAAGGAATTTGCAAAAATAAAGGCTTCATCCACTCACAAAACTTGTTATAGTGTTCTTACTCCTTTGACTTGTGTTTCTTACCTGGAAAAGGCATAGGTTTCTGCACCCACGGTTCTCTCTCACTACCATGTTTCTTAGCAATACAATCTTCCTTAGTGTACCTAGTATTTTTAGCATGCTTCTCAGGTTCTTCCTCAACTTCCTCCTTATCAGGAGCATCATTTTTATCATTACCACTCTCGGTTTTAGCATCAGAGATAGATATACTATTAGGATCTATAGCAGGTTCAAGTGGTTCCTCAACTATTTTTTGTTTATTTTTATTTCTCTTACGAGGACTACCACTACTTTCACCTAGTTGAGAATCCTGCTCAATTATTTTAGGGTGTCCTTCAGGATATAAAGGATCTTGAGTAGCTATACCACTCCTAGTTCTAATTCCATAAGCATGTTTATCTCCTGAGGCATTAACTAGCATATCTTTTTGTACCTTAGCAAGTTGATAAATTTGGGTTTGAACCATTTGAAAGTGTTTACAAAGCATTTTAATATCATTAGAAGTTATTTCCAGAATATCTTTCAACTCTTTAATAGCTCTAGAGTTTTCCAATAAATGATTCTGAACTTGTTTATTAAAATTACATTGCTTAACAATAAAAATGTCAAGTTCCTCTAAACATTGACCAGGAGGCTTACCATAAGGAATATCACCTTCATCAAAGTGTTGGAGAGAGTGTACCTCAATAGTGGATGAGTGGGGAATTGGCTTACATAATTCTTCTATAGGAGGTAGATTCTTCACAACTTCAGCTCTAATACCTTTCTCCTTTAGACACTTCTTAGCTTCCTTCATCACTTCATCATTTAATGCAATAACTCCCCTCTTCTTTGGTGTTGGTATTGGATCTGGTTTAGGCACAACTGGTTCAGGAGTAATAGGTTTAGGTGTATTTAGCTCAGTTGAAGTCCAATCATCATAATTCTTTCTTATTTTAGCCATTAATTCTTCAGCATCCGTAGGAGTTCTTTTCCTGAAAACACAATTAGCAAAGCTATCTAGGTATGTCCTAGAATCATCAGTTAGTCCATTATAATAAATATCAAGAAGCTCATTTTTAGGTAATGGACATCCATGATGTGCATGAATCAAGGAATAGAACCTTGTCCATGACTCAGGAAATTTCTCTTCTTCTCCATGTTTAAAATCAAAAAGTCTCTGCAAAGCAGCATGTCTAGCACTGGGAGGAAAATATTTTTGGAAGAAAGAAGTTATCAAACAATCAGGGCTATCAATGGAACCAGGAGGTAATCTATTAAACCAAGCCCTAGCTTCTCCTTTTAGTGAAAAAGGGAAGATCTTTGTAACAAAGTACTTGCACATATTAAAATCATCAGAGAATAAAGCACTCATAGTAGAAAGCTCATTCATATGAGCCACATCACTCTCATTTTTAGTCCCACAAAAAGGTTCTTTCTCAACAATGTCCAAATAGGATAAATCAAGAGAGAAATCATAATCTTTATCTTTGATATCTATGGGAGAGGTTGAAAACTTAGGATCAGAGGAAAGTTTAGGAATAATAGTACGTCTCGCAAGGAGACTCTTAATAGCACTAGTACCATGTGTGTTTCGGCACTCTTCAACAAATTCATGAGCGAACTCAATGTAACCATCATTAATATCATATCTCTCTCTAGAATCAGGTGAGCTAACAGGTGTAACAGTGTCTTCACTAGGAGTTTCAGTATTTCCAATACTAGCCATAGTAGCATCTAGGAAAGGACCTAATGAACCACTCGCATCAAGCACAGTAAAAGTAACATCATGGGTATCAAAAGCAGTTTCAGACTCAGCAGTAGTAGCAGTGTGTGTAGCATGAGTATGTGGTGGTGGTGTAACAAGCTTACTTATAACAGACGGTGAATCAAGAGCAACAGATGTGTTTAGGACTATACCTCTTCTTGTAGTGGATGGTAAAATAGGAAACTTTCCATCACGACACTTCCCCATGATGAAAGGAGTAGCAGTGAACAATAGTAGATCCAAGTGAACTTACAAATAAAGCTATGCTCCCCGGCAACGGCGCCAGAAAATAGTATTGATGACCCACAAGTATAGGGGATCGCAACAGTGTTCGAGGGTAGTATTACCCAATTTATTGATTCGACACAATGGGAGCCAAAGAATACTTGCAAGCCTTAACAACTGAGTTGTCAATTCAGTCACACCTGGAAATAGTTCTTGCTCACAGAAGTTTATCAGTAGCAACATTTTGTAATAGCAACAGCAAAGCAACAGCAGCAGCAAAACAAGAGCAACAGTAATAGTAGCAACAAACAGTAGGATATGAGCGTGGTAGGCATAGGGATGGATGGACGGGCGTTGCATGGACGAGTCTAAACATGTAACTTCAAGATCTAGGGCATTGCAGATAAATAAGAACAAGCATCCAAGTACTAAAGAATCCTAGGCATGTGCTCCATATATAGTCATGCGTGCTCGCAATGAGAACTTGCACAACATCTTTTGTTCAGCCAGCCCGTGGCAGCGGGGCCTCTAGGGAACTACTAGCAATTAAGGTTCTCCTTTTAATAGAGCACCAGAGCAAAGCATTAACACTCCGTGAACACATGTGATCCTCACATCATAGCCATCCCCTCCGGTTGTCCCAATTTCTGTCACTTCGTGGCCTTTGGATCTGGACAATGATATGTGTACACAACTTGAAGATAAGATCACAAACAATACTATCATAATGATTCAATAATAAGTCCAGATCTGAGATCATGGCACTCGGGCCCTAGTGACAAGCATTAAGCACAACAAGTTGCAACAAAGTCAAATAGCACTAATAGAGATACTAGGCACTATGCCCTCACAATATTATTCGATTACATGATAAAACTCATCTAATCCCTACCATCCCCATAGCCTACAGCGGGGGATTACTCACTCATGGATGAGGGAAATATTGATGGTTGATGGAGAGGCGTTGGTGATAATAATGGCGATGATCCTCTCCAAATTCATCGTCCTGGTAGGGTGCCAGAACGGAGTTTCTGTATTCGAATCTTTGTTTCTGGTGGTGGCGGCGCAGCGAAACTCGTTTTGGAAAAACGTCGAACCCCTCTTGGTTTTTAGGTCAGGGGGTAACTTATAGGCGAAGAGGGAGGCCGAGGGGGTGCCTGGGGTGGCCGCACCCCTAGGCGTGGCCAGGCCTGGACCGCGCCTGGCAGGGGTGTGGGCCCCCAGGCCTCCACTCCGTCTCGTACTCTGGCTCCATGGATCTTATGGTGAAATAGGATTTTTGGCATATTTTCTGGGATTTTTCCTGATGGTTGATTTTCTGCAAAAAATACTAGACACCAAGGTAATTCTGCTGAAAACAGCGTCAGTCCGTGTTAGTTGTATCCAAAACACACAAGTTTAGGGGAGAAACAATAGCAAAAGTGTTCGGGAAAGTAGATACGTTTTGGACGTATCAGTGGGCGCTAGAGAAACACAAGGTCCCAACAAAGTACATATCCCTCATCAAAGATATGTACACTAATGTTGTGACAAGTGTTCGGGAAGGAGATAGTGAGACCGACACCTTCCCAATTACTATAGGACTACATCAAGGTTCAGCTTTGAGCCCATACATTTTTGACTTGGTGATGGATGAGGTCACTAAGGACATACAAGGATATATTCCTTGGTGTATGATTTTTGCCGATGATGTGGTACTAGTTGATGAGAGTAGGGAGGGTGTCAATAGGAAACTAGAGTTTTGGAGGCAAACCTTAGAATCCAAGGGTTTTAGACTTAGTAGGACAAATACTGAGTATATGTGGTGCAAATGTAGCGGCGATGGATGCAAGGACGAAGGGGTTAGTCTAGGAGGGAAAGTGGTGCCCAAGAGGGACACTTTTTGATACTTGGGATCAATGCTTCAAAGCAATGGTGGCACTAATGAGGATGTTAGCCACAGGATCATGGCAGGGTGGATGAAGTGGCAGCAAGCTTCCGGAATCCTATGTGATAAGAAGGTCCCACAAAAGCTAAATGGTAAGTTTTGTAGGACGGCAATCAGACCTACCATGCTTTGGAGCAGAATGTTGGCCCACTAAGAAGCAACACATCCAACAAATGAGTGTTGCCGAGATGCGTATGCTAAGGTGGATGTGTTGCCACACAAGAAAAGACTGGATCAGGAATGAAGTGATACGCGAGAGGTTAGGGGTGGCGCCAATCAAAGAGAAGCTTGTCCAACACAGATTAAGGTGGTTTGGGAATGTCCAACGGAGGCCACCAGAAGCACCGGTCAACAGTGGGATTCTAAGGGGTTTTGATAATGCAAAGAGGGGTACATGACAACCAAAGCTAACATGGGAGGAGGCGATCAAAAGGGATATGAAGGAGTGGAATGTACCTAGATATTTGGTTTTTGATAGGGCTACATGGAAATCAACAATCCATGTGCCCGAACCTTGATTTACTACTTTTGTTCTTTGTTCTTGTTCTTAATATTTTTTACTTGCCTTTTTTCACTTGTTTTACTTGCACTTTTTACTGCTTTCCGCTTGACTTGCACTTTTCTCTAGTTTCCGTTTGGGTTTCATATCTAGCCTACCCCAACTTGATTGGGACTAAAAGCTTGGTTGTTGTTGTATAGTTATTATAAGGATCTCCTGTAGGATTAGAATGATTTTTTGAACATTAGAAGCAAAGTTTTGATTTTTTCCATGCAGGATTATAAGGACTACAAGCTATAAAATTGACATCATTAACATCAGTAGAAATAGCATTAACTCGGGTATCTTCCTTACCCTTTATTATATTAAGTAATTCATCTAACTTTGCAGTAAGCTCTTCATTGGTTACCTCGGTGGTTGAATTCACCCTTTTTGAGATTCTTTCCACATGCCATTGAGCATGGTTGTTTTTCATATCATCAAGTAATTTCTTTGCAACACTCACCTGCTTTCTAGCGATTATTCCTCCTGCTGTAGTATCTAGCATAGAATTAAACATTGGGTTAATGCCATTATAAAATAAATGCAATATTAGCCACTCTTCCATCCCATGACTAGGACAGTTCATTATGGCTACTTTCATCCTTTCCCATGCAAGCTCTAGTGGCTCGCGGTCTTCTTGTCTAAAACTTATAATATTGGATCTTAGTTGTATAGTTTTTAGCCGGGGGAAAGAATTTAGTCATAAATAGATTAGTAATTCCTCCCAAGATGTGATAGTGCCCTTAGATAGAGATAGCAACCAGTCCTTAGACATTCCTCTAAGATAGAAAGTAAACAATCATAATTTAATAACATTTCAATCAGCATCCTTAATACACATCATGTCGCAAATTTCAGTAAATGTATTTAGGTGCAAACCTTAATCTTCAGAAGATGAGGCTCCAAATTGGTTCTGCTGAACCAAACTCAAAATGTTAGGCTTTATCTCATATGTTTCCGCATCAACAACGGGCTAAGTAATAGGTGTACGAATAAAATTATCAGTAGGAGTTGCATACTCCCCAATTTTATTTTGATCCATCGCTCTTTTATTTTTGGTATTTTCAAAGTAAGATAAATAAATAAATGAGTAACTATTTTTTAAATTTTCAAATAGATAACAAGAAAGTAAACTAATAACAATAAATAAACTACAAACAAAAATTAAATCTAAAAACAAGGTCTCTAGTGACCTCACCAGGATAGCAAAATGCTTCCTCGGTAACGGCACTAGAAAAAGGGATTATACCTTCAATCCAGATTATGGATGTAGTATAATAGCTTTTTCACCAGTATGCCTAGGTTTAATCGAACCTTGGGAAACAACGATAATAGGAATAAAAATAAGGACACATCTACAAGACTTTGTTTTTTTATTTTACCTTTGTTTATGGACCAATCTAGTTCACTCTATATTGTGGTTGAATCAATGGATGGAGATAGGCTAGGGTTGAAGATCCACCTACAGCTGCACATCATATGGGATAAAAGATAATAACAATAAGCACAAACATGTGTAAGGTTCCAATAGAGATACTCTTTTGTGGGCAGCACATCCTAATATACTAGAGCCCCTGAGAGGCCACATACATATCAATAGTCTTTTGATCCAACCGAGTGTACCACGAAGCACTGGAATACAAACAATTATTAAGTGTAGAACACAGATCAAAGCATTAAGTGGTGATGTTGCTGTGACCCCGAATGGGTCGCTAAGCGAAGACCGTACTACCCTTGTTGTCACTGGGGTTCGTATGAGATCACAGGTAGCCAAGTATCTCACCTCAAGCCTTGATTGATCTCGGGGGTCTTGGGTACCTGCAAGTCCAAAGATCGAGGAAAGAGACAAAGAAACAAATGATACAAATCCCTCTTAAAAACCAATACACAATTGTCCCATTGATTATATGCACATAAACGCTACGAGGTTTCTCCCAAACCCGCAACCTGTGAGGAAAATAACAATAAGATCAAGGATACAAAACATTGTGCAAAATACTTAGATTGAAATCAAATATTCTTACAATGGTCGCTGAATCACAAGGAGATCTCAAGTACAAAGTAATGGATATGGCTAATGGAGAGGATGGGGGATGGAAGGTATGAACTATTGTGTGGATCTCCTTTGGTGGTGCTGTGATGTAATCTGAGAATGGTGGCCCTCTACACGACGACTGGGACCTCAAAATATATAGGCGCCTTCACGATAGTTGTAGGGTTTGACGATACAAAGTTGTAGCCACCCGTACGGTCAGGCGGTACAGGTGGGACGCGCCCGTACTAGTGGTCGTTATGCTGGCTGGCGCCTGGTAATTGCTCCAGGAATACTTGGTCATCAATATTTCCTCAAAATCATCATTTATGACTATATTTCGCAATAAAAATGTGATTTCCTACACAACATACATCAAAGGAAGGTTTTGCATATCTTTGCAATAATTAGTCATTAGTGGCAAATCGAGAAAGAATAATGTCAATTGCTTGACGAAAAACAATGTTTAAATGCGGAGAAAGATGGCAATTTTTGGAGTCACCAATGAGCTAAACCCTAACTCAACACAGTGAAAGAAACTCTGATCCCTCTAGGGTTTTAGTTTGTGAAATTTACCCCTATTTTACAGATGAATGCATGAACATGCACATATTATTTCTACCCTTCATTGGTTCCTAAACATTGGGATGTTACACACGTGTCCAAAAATATTGGGTGATTGAATCCTCGAAACGTTTTCACAGGGTTTCAAGTGGGACTGGCAGCACATGAGCGATTTAGTTCTCCATGGTTCCATCATGATCTTTCCATGTGATTCTCTTCTCTGGTGACTCCCTTGCCTTCGGGGATGGCGGCTTTAGGCTCGGTGGAGGATCAAGGAAGGGGGAAAGAGGCAGAAAAGTCGATCACAATGCTAGTTTTTCTTAGAAGTTCGAGAAGATGGACTTGACAGATAAATAGAAGAAAGTACTATTGATGGATGATTTGGAGGGCGATGATGGGGCATAGATTACAGTGGCGGGGAAGGTCCTTGCACCTTCGAAGTTTCATATCCAAACCATTAGCAGTGACATTTGGCCCCAATGGGGTAACCCTGGAGGTCTTGAGTTCAAGGCTACGGGGATAATGTGTTCTTGGCAAGCCTAGAGAGATAGAGATAGAGAGAGAGAGAGTAAGAGCATAAGCATATATGGGAAGGGGCACCATGGATGTTCGACAATCATGAAGTGGTCCTGCAAATTTTTGAGACCAGTATGAGGCCGTCAAAGGTACACTTTGATAGGATTCCAACCTAGATCTAATGCCATGATTTACCCTTCAATTGTTTTAATGCAAATACGGGAGATCATATTGCAAGACATATTAGAGAATTCATAAAAATTGACACTACTGGAAATGGTAGATGATGGAGCTAGATCTTGTAAGCGGGGATTTGGCTTAATGTTTATGAGCTCATGCAACATTTCATTAGGATGGATTCTCAAAAAAGGAAGGACCTGACCCCCGTACCCCATTATGTACGAGAAACTCCCACACATATGCTTCTCGTGTGGGACAACTAGGACACTCGACGTGGTTTTGCCCAACTCTGGACGAAAGAGATGTAGATGGTGGGTGGTTGTATGACTCCTCGGTATGGGTCCTGGATCCATGGAAAGTAGATAAAGAATATCATGGTAAGTGGGGTGATAGCAGTACTTCAAGGTAGAAACCATCCTCACTGGACCGTTTAGGTCCATTCAACCTCCAAGTGATGTCGAAAGATATGCAAGGGAAGTATTTGTTCACTGTCAATCCTATTGAGAGCTCCTCAAATTTTGATATCCAAAACCCCAGGCAATTTTTTGCACATGGTAGAGGGGGAAGAGGCACGAAACAACAATTGAATCGTAGGTTGTCGATGCAGATGTAAATTTATGCCCCAAAAAAGACTTCTGATCTGAATAATCTTGAGCTTCTAGTTGATGGACAAGGAATAAAGATGAATGTGATAACCCCCAAGAGTAGGGGACCACTGTAGTACCTCTCAATGTGTAAGTAGGGTATTGATCTGCATGAGAAAAAACGAAAAACTATTTACTCTCTCCAACTAGAGTGTCACAAGTTATAGTTGTCTATGCATTAAACAAGTTAAATAATAAGGAGGTTTATTTAATGCTTAGAAGTGAAATGCACGCAACAAAACATTAAATAAAGTGTCCCAATATCTAATATGCAAGAGGATAATAAGTTGATTTACTCTTATAGGAACAATGGATTTGGGTTCATGGTTTCACTCAATCTCTCTCTCTCTCCAACAATGGTGGTGATCATGTTACAAGATGATAAATGTTATACACGATTGTCATGCTTTAATGGTTAACATTTATAACAACTACATGTCCTAAAACATAGAGTTGAAATAAGTACCCAAAAGTGTGTTGCTTCACTTCAGCATGCGGTTTCTATCACTATACAACATCATACTCCTTCCATTTTACCCCTAGATAAAGGATGTTTGTTTTCCCATTTATATCACTCAGTGGTGTCATTGTTGTCACTTGGCTACATAATTCATTCTACATACATCATACTCCTTTATATAAAAACACACTATAAAATTATGGCAAAGGTTTTGTTTGTTGTGCGCATACCACATCTCTCTCATCTACCTACACTTAGTGTTGTCAAACACTTCATGATATGGGAAGACACGGAATTACCACTCGCATTAACCTAATGATTTTATGACATATAAAAACAAACCAATGCATATATATCATAACATTCTTCTGTTGGGGTTTCACATAGGGATTAAAAAAATATGGTACTGCGAACACACCAATATCGAGTTATGCAAGAAAACAACATAGAAGAGATCTAGTACTCACCAACATTGCAGCGGAGGTTCGTTCGTTGATGAAGGAGTTGGTGATGCGCTCAATGCGGGATCAAAGGTATGATCCCTCCAAGGGTATCCATGCGTCTAGTGATCTTGTTCCGGCAGAGCTTCGCCGTCAAGGGGTCGGCAATGCCAGAGCAGCAGAGCAGCCTTCCTGGCTAGTATGTGGAGAAGGAGACTCTAGAGGGATGGAGGCAGGCAAGAGCCTTCTATTGGTATGGTTTGGAGGATATCCCCTCTCTTTATATAGGAGGAGAGGATGAAGGGTAGAGGGGCTGGCGCGTTAGGGTTCCTCCCTGGTCGCCGCCTCCCCTAGATCCTTGATACGTCCGAAACGTATCTATAATTTTTGATGTTCCATGCTTGTTTAGTATCTACTTTGCTTTGCTTTGTCTACACTTTGAGGTGTTTTTATATGTTTTCTGGTACTAACCTATTAACAAGATGCCACAATGCCAGTTGCCTGTTTTCTTCTGTTTTTGGTTCCAGAAAGGGAGAAAATCAATATTCTCGGAATTGTACGGGACAAAAGCCAAAGTCAATATTTTACCGTGGGGAACACGGAGCCAGAAGACGAGACGGAGGAGGGCCTCGAGGGGGCCACACCCCTGGCCACGCGGCTAGGCCTGGCCCGCGCTTGGGGGTGCATCCGCCTCGGGCACCCCCTCGGCCTCCCTCTTCACCTATAAGAAGCCCCCGATGCGTAAACCCTAAGTACCCAATCAATATTCCACGAAACCGTCTGTAGCCGCCACCACCATCGTCCCTAGATCAGGGGTATCTGAAGCTCTTCCCGGCACCCTGCAGGAGGGGAGATCATCCCGGAGGCCTTCTTCTTCATCATGCCAGCCTCCGGTATGAAGCGTGAGTAGTTCCACCTTGGACTACGGGTCCATGTAGTAGCTAGATGGTTGTATCTCCTCCTTTGTGCTTTCATGTCTAGATCTTGTGAGCTCCGTTCATGATCAAGATCTCACCTATTTGTAATCATGCATGTTGTGTTTGCGGGGATCTGATGGATATTGAGATTACTATGTTAGATTGATTAATAGTTTTGTATTATTGATTCTATCATGTATGTGTTGTTTGTGATCTTGCATGCTCTCCGTTGTTAGTAGCTATCTTGGCCAAGTAGTTGCTAGTGACTCCAAGAGGGGGTATTTCTGCTCGATAGTGGGTTCATGCCTCTTTTTAATCTAAGGGAAGTGACAGAAATCTCTAAGGTTGTAGATGTGTTGTTGCCACTAGGGAGAAAACAACGGTCTCTTGTTCATGGAACAAGTGTATTGTTTACCTTACACACTTTGCTTAAAGTAGTTGTCTGTTGCTTGCAACTTAATACTTGAGGGGGTTCGGGTGATAACCCAAAGGTGGACTTCTAGTCATAGATGCAGTTGGATGGCGGTCTATCTATCTTGTTGTATTGCCCAATCGAACATAGGATCATGATGTCTAGTATTGCATTGTTATGCCTTGCTCAGTCCTGTCAATTGCCCTGCTGTAATTTGTTTACCCAGCATGCCATGTTTGTGTATCTAAGGAGAACACCTCTAGTGAACTATGGACCCCGGTCCAATCTTTACCATTGATACATCTTCCACTATTACTGTATACTTTCTGCAAACCACTATCACCTTCCACACCATACAGTTAATCCTTTGTTACAACAACCGGTGAGATTGACAACCTCACTGTTCGTTGGGGCAAAGTCTTGAGTTTGTGTTGTGTAGGTCTCCAAGTTGCTTGCAACACCTTTGAGATGTTTCGTTCCTCCTACTGGTTTGATAACCTCGATTTCTTACTGAGGGGAGACTTGCTGTTGTGCTCTTAACACCTTGCTCTTGGGGTTTCCCGACGAAGCGCTCTCAGGCACCATCAACAAGTTTTCTGGCGCCTTTGCCGGGGAGGCTAAGGACGTCTTCACAAGGGGAGTCCTTCTCAAACTTTCTCTTTACTTTGTTTTTCTTTTTCTTGGTTTTATTTGACTCTTTTTATCAAAAAATCCAAAAAAATTAGTTTAGTTTGGTTTACTTTCTCTTATCAAAAACACAAAAAAATTAGTTCCTGCTCTAGTTGCTGCTGTTGTTGGATTGCTCCATTTTTTGCCAAAATGAACTCTGCTGAGAACACCAAGTTGTGTGACTTACTAGCACAAACAACAATGATTTCCTAATCACTCCTATTGCTCCACCTACTCCTGATGCTACCTTTTATGAAATTAAGCCTGCTTTGTTGAATCTTGTGATGAGAGAGCAATTTTCTGGTGCTAGTTCTGATGATGTTGCTGCCCATCTCAATAACTTTGTTGAAATTTGTGAGATGCAAAAATATAAGGATGTAGATGGGGATATTATTAACCTCAAGTTGTTTCCTTTCTCCTTGAGAGGAAAAGCTAAAGAATGGTTGCTATCCTTGCCTAGAAATAGTATTGATTCTTGGATTAAGTGCAAAGATGCTTTTATTGGAAAGTACTACCCTCCTGATAAGATTATATCTATGAGAAGTGATATTATGAAATTTAAAAAACTTGATAATGAACATGTTTCTCAAGCTTGGGAAAGAATGAAATCTTTGGTTAAGAATTGTCCCACTCATGGACTTACTGCTTGGATGATTATCCAGACTTTTTATGCAGGTTTGAACTTCTCTTCAAGAAACCTGTTGGATTCAGCTGCTGGAGGTACCTTTATGACCATCACCTTGGGTGCTGCAACAAAACTCCTTGATAATATGATGGTTAATTATTCTTAATGGCACACTAAGAGAGCTCCACATGGTAAGAAGGTAAATTCTGTTGAAGAAACCTCATCTTTGAGTGATAAGATTGATGTTATCATGGCTATGCTTGTTAATGGGAAAGCTCCTTTAGATCCAAATAATGTTCCCTTAGCCTCTTTGGTTGCTCAAGAAGAGCAAGTTGATGTGAACTTCATTAGTAACAAAAATTTTGGCAACAATGCTTATGGTAATAACTATAGGCCTTATCCTCCTAATAATGGAAATACTTATCATGGTAGATCTGGAATGCCTAGTGAAGTAAGGATTCTAGAAGTTGAAAGATCCACTAAAAACTTCATGCAAATGCAATATGAGCAAAACAATATATTCACTAAAACTATGGAAGACCAATCTGTTATCTTGAAAAATATTAGTCATCAGCTTGAGAATCTAAATAGAGAAATTCCTAGTTTACAGTAAAAAAATTGAGTGCTGAGAAAAATATTTCCTCTTTGTCTGAAGCACAATCTTCTTTGATTAATAAAATGGCTGCTAAACCTGAAACCATGGAAAGTACCTTTGCTGCTAGTCATGCCATACAAGTTACTATTGATGAAAATGTTAGACTGTTAGCCCAACTTCATGCTAAGTGGGAAAGGGAAGATGAAATTGCTAGAAACAATAGTGTGTGCACCATCACCACCAATATAGATGCCACTAAACCACAAGAAGTCCCTATTCCTCCTACTGCAATGCCTAAGCCCAATGAGTCTACTTCTAGTGATGCTAAGTTTGATTTTGATCTTGATGGTTGCAATATTTCTGAAGTGATTATGTTCCTACAAAAGCTTGCTAGAATTCCTGATGCTAGTGATATGCATGTTGCTTTCACCAAACACATTACAGATGCTCTTGTTAAAATTAAGGAAGAGAAGTTGAAACACAAATCTTCTATCCCTAGGAAAGTATAAGATAGTTGGGAACCCATTATTAATATGCAAGCGAATGACTTTGATCTCAAAGCTTCATGTGATCTTGGTTCTAGTGTCTCTATTATGCCTAGGAAGATTTATGAAATGATTGATTTGCCACCTTTGGGAGATTGTTATTTAGATGTCTCACTTAATGATAATGCTAAGGAGAAACTCATGGGAAGTGTTAATGATGTTCCCATTCTGGTTAACAATGCTTATGTCCCTGTTGATTTCTATGTTTTGGATGTTGAATACAGTGCTTCCTGTCCTATTACTTTGGGAAGAACTTTTCTTAGAACTGTTGGTGCCATCATTGATATGAAAGAAGGCACCATTAAATATCAATTTCCATTCAAGAAAGGTATTGAACACTTCCCTATGAGGAGAGAGAAGTTTCTTTATGCTCCTCCTTTGAAAGCAAGGTTTGATGTTAATGCTTCTTCATTTGAAAATACTTGATTCTTGCTTCGTGTGCCTAACTTAAAGGAGTTAAAGAAAAGTACTTGTTGGGAGATAACACAAGAGTTTTCTTGAGTCTTGGAAGTTATTACTTCAGTAATGACCTCTCCTTATCCTTTTTGTTTGCTTTTTGTGCCAAGAATGACCTCTAATGAGAGGGAAGTAAGATTTGTGGAGTTGCTGTCCCAAAACAGATTTTTGTGCTCCACCATAAAAATTCGTGAGGAATCTCTGTAAGTCGTATTGAGCTGATAAATTACGAATCAATCCCCCAGTATGTTAGCTAACTTTCGTTAGTTCAACACTTTTTTATTTGAGCAACATAATGTCTTCGAAAAAATCGGTTTCTACCTGCTGGTCTATTTTGACAGATTTCTGTCATTATTTGCATTTGCTTCTTATTGATTCCTTTTTGGGTTCTTTTTGGGAAATTGAGCTTTTTGAGGGAATTGCTACAGTAGCTTGTGTTTTTAGTGAAAGTTTTACTGTTCTAAAGCTAAACCCAAGGGTCTATTATCTTTTGAATAGACTAATGTTGCTAATAAAGATTGTGTGAAGTTTTGTTTGAAGGAAAAAATTTAGGTGTAGAGAGAGAATGATGTAATGAGATGAAGAATGGACAAAATCTCAAGCTTGGGGATTCCACCCTGTGTCACCCCAAGAAATATTCAAGAGGTACAAGCGTCAAAGCTTGGGGATGCCCAAGGCATCCCCTTCTTCATCAATAAAAATCTCGGGTCTTTCTAGACACTTCGTTCTTATTGTTTCATGCACTGTTGTGTTGTTTTTGGAGCGTCTTAGTTTTCGTTTGCTTTGCTTAGTTTACTTGAATAAAGTAGTTTGGACCCCCGTTCTCACTGTGTTGTTTCAAATAAGTTGATTGGTGTTGGAAAGGAGTAGAAAGTTCTTGCTTGAGTAGTGCAAGAGGAGCTTGCTTTGACTGTGACTTAGACTTTAGAATGTCATGCTAGGTGTTGTTTTGACCTTATGCTTAGCGATTATTGCTGTAGCATGACTTGTTCCAAACAATTTGGATTGCTTAGTGTGCCTTGAAAGAATCATGTGTTGTTTTAGCATGCAAAAGCAAAGTATCGTGGTATTCTCCTTTGATGTTTTGTTTGGGTTGACTTGGCACATGCTCACACCATGTTATGACTATGAACAAGTCACCATAGCCTCTATGATCATTTAGTTCTTGAATTGTAGTACCACTCTATGCTTTGATTAGTAATGTTTTGTCGCTCTGCATGATTATGGCCATTATTGCTCTCTTAGTTGGTTGCTTCCAGTCTTTTGCTAGCCTCCACTTGTATGAGTAAGCTCTACTCATGCATCCAACTCCCAAGAAACCAAGTTATTCCAAAGTGTCCACTGTAAATTCCTATGCATGGTGTGTTACACCATTCCAAGTATATTATTGTTTTCATCTATTTTCCAATTTACAATTATTTTTTCATGTGAAAACTTAGTGATTAAAGCTCTCACAAACTTGATGGCACACTTTATTTTTATTGCCCCTAATAATCTTGAACCATTGTGTCATCTATGTTATATATGCTTGCACTTATACGTTAGAATTAGCAGAACCGTGATGTCACGGGGAACACTTTCAACATTGCACCTGTACTTTGTACACAGTTGATTTCATGGATGTCGTCGGTGTGAAATAAAAGGGGAGCTTGTAAGTCCATGGAGTTATGTATGTGTGTTAGAGAAACGCCCGGGCAGCTAGCCTAAGCCATGCCTAATCATGGTGGAAACTTGCGGCATCACCATAATGAGCAATATGTGAAGCATCGTCAATAAAAAACCTATGCAAATAGCAAATAATAAGATTGCTGAGATGCTCATTGTCTGCTTGCCTTATCATTTTGGTTATGGAATAGCTCCTGTACCATGTGCAAGGGGTACCCGGTTGACGGTTCTCTATGATACACATGTACTTACTATGACAAGAACTTACAGGTGACTAAAGTTGAGTAGCATGAGGAGCAGCCCTCGTATTCAAGGGACATGACATTACCAACTTATACTTTGTCAAGCATATACTCCATAGTTTGTTCACTTTAACCTTAATCACCGCAAGATGCTTATGATAGGGGCAATGAGGGCTGAAAACTAACAAGTACCATAATTTTTGGAAGCTCTTTTTGAAACTTGAAATCCCTTCTTCCCTTTATGAAGGGACTTTATTCGACCATTATATTGAGTCTCCACCTTCTACCTTTAGGCACCAGTTAAGAAAGCATAGTTGCCTTTCTTAGTTCTATGTGCATTGTCCCAAAACTTATTGATTGATGCATATTGTTGATATTGCTTGTTCTTGTGCTATTTGTATCTAGTCACTCTTATGAACTTTGAAGGTGTCCTATGCATCTATTTGCTACTCCATGAGGGACAAGCTGAATGCCACTATGCCATGTTTTCTGTATGTGAAACAAACAAACGTTTTTCAATGCATGTTATTCATGATATTTGTTTGTAGCCTTTCATGTTGCATGCATAGTTACTTTGTCTTACCGTTAGATCTTTCATTCTCATGTTTAGAGTTCTTTGATCCCAGCTTTCAATGCTTGCAAATGGTTTGATCTTGATTTTGATGGTGCATGTCACCTAAAAAATTATTATTTTTATCACTTACCTACTCGAGGACGAGCAGGAGTTAAGCTTGGGGATGCTTGATACGTCGGAAACGTATCTATAATTTTTGATGTTCCATGCTTTTTTAGTATCTACTCTGCTTTGTCTACACTTTGAGGTGTTTTTATATGTTTTCTGGTACTAACCTATTAACAAGATGCCACAGTGCCAGTTGCCTGTTTTCTTCTGTTTTTGGTTCCAGAAAGGCAGAAAATCAATATTCTCGGAATTGGACGGGACAAAAGCCAAAGTCAATATTTTACCGTGGGAAACACAAAGCCAGAAGACGAGATGGAGGAGGGCCTCGAGGGGGACGGCCAGGCCTGGCCCGTGCCTGGGGGTGCAGCCGCCTCGGGCACCCCCTCGGCCTCCCTCTTCGCCTATAAGAAGCCCCCGATGCCTAAACCCTAAGTACCCGATCAATATTCCATGAAACCGTCTGTAGATGCTGCCACCATTATCCCTATCTCGAGGGGGGATCCAAAGCTCTTCACGGTACCCTGCCAAAGGGGAGATCATCCCGGAGGCCTTCTTCTTCATCATGCCAGCCTCTAGTATGAATTGTGAGTAGTTCCACCTTGGACTATGGGTCCATGTAGTAGCTAGATGGTTGTATCTCCTTCTTTGTGCTTTCATGTCTAGATATTGTGAGCTCCATTCATGATCAAGATCTCATCTATTTGTAATCATGCATGTTGTGTTTGGGGGATCCGATGGATATAGACATTACTATGTCATATTGATTAATGGTTTTGTCTTATTGATTCTATCATGTCTGTGTTGTTTGTGATCTTGCCTGCTCTCCGTTGTTAGTAGCTATCTTGGCCAAGTAGTTGCTAGTGACTCCAAGAGGGGGTATTTATGCTCGATAGTGGGTTCATGCCTCTATTTAATCTAAGGGAAGTGACAGAAATCTCTAAGGTTGTAGATGTGCTGTTGACACTAGGGAGAAAACAACGGCCTCTTGTTCATGGAACAAGTGGATTGTTTACCTTACACACTTTGCTTAAAGTAGTTATTTGTTGCTTGCAACTTAATACTGGTGGGGGTTCGGATGATAACCCAAAGGTGGACTTCTAGTCATAGATGCAGTTGGATGGCGGTCTATGTATCTTGTTGTACTGCCCAATCGAATCTCGTAGGATCATGATCTCTAGTATTGCATTGTTATGCCTTGCTCAGTCCTGTCAATTGCCTTGCTGTAATTTGTTTACCCAGCATGCCATGTTTGTTTATCTAAGGAGAACACCTATAGTGAACTATGGACCCCAGTCCAATCTTTACCATTGATACATCTTACACTGTTACTGTTTACTTTCTACAAACCACTATCACCTTCCACACCATATAGTTAATCCTTTGTTACAGCAACTGGTGAGATTGACAATCTCACTGTTTGTTGGGGAAAAGTCTTGAGTTTGTGTTGTGCAGGTCTCCAAGTTGCTTGCAACACCTTTGAGACGTTTCCTTCCTCCTACTATTTTGATAACCTCGGTTTCTTACTGAGGGATGACTTGCTGTTGTGCTCTTCACACCTTTCTCTTGGGGTTTCCCGATGAAGCGCTCTCAGGCGCCATCAATCCTCCCCGATCTCCTCCATTTATTGCTTGATCCCCCCATTATGATTAATATCATAACCTTCCTCAAATATAAGATATGCTATCCTTTCATAATGACTAAATCAAATCAAATCAAATCACAAATTCCGATTATGATTGAATCCTTCCTAAAATAGATCACATCATTTTAGGAATGTGTGGTGTAGTCATGGGAGGCCCAAGCGCTATACCCTATGTCACTAGCTTCCCCATGCACCACACCTAGGTGGTTCATGGGTACCCCAAGCACCATCCCCCTCTCGAGGCTTCACTCCGGCACTCGTTTCTCTCCTAGAACCATTCTGTGACTCTAAAACTCTTCCGGTTTTCTCCTAATGATCCGAAACCATTCCGTAGCATCTCTCACATACATATATGCTCTACACACTCTATAGAATAATAAGCGTGTAATGTAGAGGTCCCATCCTGATAAGGTAGAGATCCTTGTGTTTACAATGCTAGTCCCTGGATCAATAGCTAGCATCCATAGTTTAAGATGTAATATCAAGAAACAAAGGTCATAGTACAACTTTATAACCAGGAATAAAATAATTCATTACATCTTACATAGATCATTTGGATATCTCATTACAATGCAGCTGAAATAACTATATAGCATGGAGTCCTTCATTTTCAAAGTGCCACAGGCAATCATGTTGGTTGTAGACTTGTAATCCTATTCAACACACTTCATTAACATCAAACAAACCTGCAACATATTAAGTTACAACCACAAGGGTCAATACATTTGAATTGTATTGGCAAGTGATACTATGGTGGAATAGTGGTATCTATTATCTATATGCATTTGGATAAGTGGACCTTAGGCTTGCTTTGCTCAAAATAGATTTTCCTTATCATTTGAAAACACTAAGTTTTTGTTTGTCAAAAATCACCCAAGGCATCTACCAATAGAAATTGGTGATCCTTTAACCCTTGTTCAAGCACAAGTTCTTAACTTAGAAATTGGGATGAGGAGATCCTTGATAGCTTCCATGTCTTGATGCTCAAATTGTCCATTGCCGGGGACACGGCTAAGTACTTAGATTTTACTCTCTCGAGAGGTGGTGCACTTTCCCCACAAGACTCGACATGCGTCGAGACACGACCTTTCAGAAGCCTTCCCTTAGACCAAAATGGACACGTTCCAAACCTATAACCCCCTACCATCCCAAAATGATCCAAATTTTGAAATGTGAAAAATAAATAAACAAAATAAATAATTGATAAAATTTAGGGTTAAAAGAAACTTTTGATTCCAAATGGAAACATCAAAACCCATCTTGAACAAACTTTGAATGAAAAAGGAATCAAACAAAATTTCAATCAAGTGAAATGCATTCATCAATAATGTATCTTGGGATTTAAACACTTGGAAAGGTCAAACCAAACCCTAAAACCCTAATGGAATAATTCATTTCCAAGACCTCTCTAAGTCTATGGATTTGATCCATATAAAAATTTAGCAACAAACATTTATAAATGATCAAGAATGATAAATAAGATTATTATGAAACCATAGAAATTGGTTTCACTTAATTTGGAGTCATGGATAAAAACTTATGAATTTAATAAGTTAAAAGGAATTAATTTCCAAAGCTAATAAAGCCCTGTCTAAAATCCATGCCAAATCTTGAGCAAATAAATCCTAAGGGGATTTAAAAAGATAAACAAATATTAAATAAAATTATGCAAATTGGAATCACCAATTTTGAATCTTTAAATAAATAAGGAATATTTAAAAAGTCAAATTAAATCTTGGCCAAACAAATGAGATGAAAGATTATTGATTAATAAAGAGAATAAAGGATTATTTAAATAAAATCATAAGGATTAATTAATATCCAATTTTATTTAATAAAGACATTTCCCAATTTAAATGAACATTAAATCATATTAAAGTATTTTAAATAATAATTCAAAGTGAATTGGTTGCGCTAGTGAATAAATAAAATCTACTGAAAAAGGTTTGACAAAAAATTGAAATTCAAATAGAAGTTTGAAAACCTATTTAAAATCCTATTTGAATAAAGACAAATGTCTATTTTTAAATAAATAATAGACTCTAAAAGAATAAAAGAAATATTCTAAAATGGACTTTAGAATATGTTAATAAACAGTATTAAAAATATACTCAAAGTTTGGTACAGGTTTGAATTCAAATAGTGTTTGAATTATTTGAACAAAAATCAAAACATAATAATAGAAATAGAAAAAGAAAAAGATTCGGTATAAAAAAAGAAACAAAGCAACCCAACCCATCTAGCCCAACTAAAGCCCAGCAGCGCAGCCCACTCCTTCCCCTCTCGCGAAACGTTTTTCACCCAGCAGCACACCCGCAAAGTCACTGAACAGAGGACCCCACCTAACCCCCACTCACTTCGCTGACCGCTGGACCCCACACTGCCCTATCATCGTCTTCAACCCGCAGACCCCGCCCCCCAGTTTGTCACTGCCGTTTCTGGCGTAAATTCGCGGCTTAAAATTCGCATTGAAACAAGATTAATTTGCCCAGCCATCACGCAATATAAAGGGGCCTTCCTCCCCTCTTCCTTTCCCCCCAGGCATCGCTCCCTCTCTGCCACCAGGCTGGCTCAATCGCGAGCTCGAACACCCTCGGCTCCGACGAACTCTCCGGCCGATTCCGGCGAAACCACACCCTCCCCAGCCCTCTGGAGCATACTAGTTTTCTCGCCAACGTCTCCTGCATCTCTCAGTGCCACCTGCTTGGCCGCGCTCGCTCCACAGCGTCAGCAACAAACTTGCCCGGGCACCGCCATCGTCTGCCACTTCTCCGGCGACCCCTCCCTGTAAGTTCCGTCCACCCCTCTATCTCTCTCGATGAAGCTCCCGTGATCGCCACACTCACCCGCGTCTAACCCCTCCTCCCTTTTGCCTTCTGGTGGCCTGTAACCTCGCCCCCGTCGATGAACAGAGGCACCTGGCGCTGCCGCAAACTCCGGTGAGCAATCACCGCTATCCCCGAGCGCCCGTCGACAAAAAGAGACCACGTTGAGCATCGCAACACTCCTACGAGTCTGGTGAGAATCCTATCCCTCTCCCGCACTTCCTAGTTCGTTGGCAATATCACCGTCTGAGCGCTCCTCCGCTCGGCGTCATGCCAGCGTCGCCCATCTATGGCTGGCGTGCTGTGAGCCATTGGATTTAGATCCAAGTGACACGATAGATTCACTTAGCGAACAGGTATGAAACAATATGCACCGTACGATTTAAGTGAGATCTAACGCACCGCATCTGTCGATCCCAGCGAAGCGGTATCGCCCAATGAGGTTAAGACACGTGGCCTAGGTGTAGATTTAAAAACAGAAATGTATCTATTAGATATTTAAACTTGCAAAATTTATAACTTTTAATCTACACGTCCAAATTTTGCAAATTTTATATCATTGGAATTAGGAAAACAAAACCTTTCCAACCATGCACTTTGTTTAGTATTTTGCTTCTTTAAAATTGGTTGTTTATGCAGAAACATATTTAGGCTTATTTTGAGTATAAAATTTATTCTAAAAATGTTTTTAGGGTAAAATCTTTTGTAAATGGATTGTTTTGAACCTACTGACCATAGAAACCAACTTGTAGATTTAAAAGTATATTTGGTGACACTTAGGAATTAAATCTTTGAATAAAAGCATTTCTAGCTAAATAAA
Source organism: Avena sativa (assembly GCA_916181665.1). NCBI lineage: Eukaryota > Viridiplantae > Streptophyta > Magnoliopsida > Poales > Poaceae > Avena > Avena sativa. Next base: position 328,098,107 of record OV702295.1, on the reverse strand, counting down.
AATATTGATTATGGTTTAAAAATTCTTTTTGACTAAAACCTTTGGGAAATGAATTGATTTAAACTCTCTGACCCTAAACACCAAGTTTTGAGATTTGAAAACATATTTGATGAACCTTGGTAAATTATTACTTTGTTAAAGGCATTTCTAGCAAATAAAAATATTGTTTGATTTAAAAATAGAATTTAGGTGAAACCTTTTGCAAATGGATTAATATTAAACCCATTAACCATAAACACTAGCATTTGTGTTTAAAGAATATATTTGACTAAGACTACAAAATATTACTTTGATTTAAATCACTTCTAGCAAAACAAAAAATTATTTAAATGGCCATTTTCACCAACTTGAATTTAAATGGTTTTATCACTTTTGTAAATGACCAATAGGAGCTTTAAAATGTTTAGAGCCTACTAGAAACCAGTTTTCCAAATAAAACAATCTTTTGCATGCTTGCATGCATTGCTTTGTTTTTATCATTTCATGTGGTGAATTGTTTGAATGTTAGTTTGAATATGTGCTTGCTTGATTGAATTGTAGTAAAATTTGAAGAGTGTGATTGTTGCAAGATCAAGCAGTGACCCAATATACTAAAAAGGCAAGTGAAACTATCATCCATGTCCTACTATTTTCACTACACTTAGTGGTATTTTTGTAGTATGCATGATAAGGCTACCATATTACTATGCTATCCTATGTCCTATTAGGCAATCCATCTTCCTTAGTGAAAACCTCATAGTATTAGTATGTTTAGCCATGCTATAGACTTGGGATGAAATACATGATATGATTATATGAAGTGTTGGAAAAATATATGTTTTATATAATAAAACAAGTACTCAATGAACCACCTGGTGGAAAGAGGATACTCAAATTTTGGACAAGGTGGCAACAAAGGGAACCATGTTTATATGGCTATCTTTTTGTATGTGCACTAGAAGAAAACCACCTAGGGACTTAGAGATTGAACAGGTTTCTCATACAGTGGCTTCCGTGTACAGTCACATGCTAAATGGGCTCTGGCTTAGTCAACTACAGAGTGGAAGACCCTTGCATTGGCATCATCAGGTTAACTAGAATTGTGTATTGGAAATATATCCTTACATTGGTGCCTGGTAGACAAGCTAGCATTGTGTATTGGGAGTACTTCTATGGAAAGACTTTGTCACATTCTCGATCTGCCGGTACTCCATTTGGTGTGTACTTATCCAGCGGCCACTGGTGGCATCAAGAAGAGATTGTGTCATGTGGGTAAAGTGTACAACTTCTGCAGAAGATCAAATTCTAAGTACTTAGCCATGTACCCGGTTACGGACAACTCTGAGCAACTAAGGCCTGAAGCTATGGAAGATCTTGACATTCAAATTTCTCAAAGTAAAACTTGATGGTGTCGACAAGGGATTAGAAGCACTTGGAGTTTTCCAAGGAATTCAGAAAGATTGTCAAAAGATTAAAACTATTTTGAAAAGATAGGATAAAACTATATTGCTTTCTGCAAAAGATCCTAAACCCTACTTAGCCAAATATGCATATATTGATAGATTCCACTTATTTCTACATAGTAGTGAAACTCGCCAATACAATTCAAATGTATTGACCCTTGTGGCTGCAACTTATTATGTTGTAGGTTTGTTTGATGTTAGTGAAGTGTGTTGATTAGCATTACAAGTCTACAACCAACATGATTGCCTGTGGCACTTTGAAGATGAAGGACTCCATGCTATATAGATATTCTGCTGCATTGTAATGTGATAGCCAAATGAGCTATGTAAGATGTAATGAATTATTTTTTTCCTGGTTATAAAGTTGTATTATGACCTTTGTATCTTGATATTACATCTTAACTGTGGATGCTAGCTATTGATCCAGGGACTAGCATTGTAAACACATGGATCTCTACCTTATTAAAGGTTGGTACCTCTACAGATGGTATCAGAGCACTGTGTTGCCTGTAGGATTGTAACCCTAGGATTGGACAAAACCTCTTAGGAAAGTAGGAGTTGTTTTTGTTCCAAAACTTATTTACAAACAATCTTGTAAACTCTTTCCTCAACCTTTTTGGTTTTGATTCTACATCTCTTCCTTTTCAAACTTGATGGACAAAGCCTCCACCATGACCAAGGACTTCAACCTAGACATCACTAAGGACTACAAGTGAAAAACCAAGAGACATTAGATTGCCTACCAACTATCTAAAACAATGATATCATGTTAGTGTATGGATCATATTGACCTATGAGGTATGATTATACTAGGTTGATTGTTTCAAGAAAACTTGTTGTTTCCTTCAACTCATGAGTAAGATCATAAGTTGTTAAGTGAATAGTTGATTGTTGATTGTTTGTTTGAACTTGATTGTTTTGGGTTGTGTGTTAGAACTTATTTAGGTCTATCTATCATTACTTATCCCTATCAAACCAACATATGCCTCCCCGTCGTGCCAACCCCAACCAAAACAACAACAACAACAACATCACCCCCGAGATGCAGCAGTTGATGACATCTCAAGCTCAAATGATGCAGATGATGGCTCAGTTTATACAAAATCAGAATTAGAACAACGATAACAACAACAACAACAATCAAAATAATCCTCCAGCACTTGACATGCTCACCAGATTTCTGAAACTGAGGCCTGCAAGGTTCTCTGGAACAACTGATCCAATGGTAGCCAATGACTGGTTACGTTCGGTGAACAAGGACTTAGTGACTGTTGGCTGCACCGACGAGGAAAAACTCAGGTTTGCAGCATATCTACTCGAAGGACCAGCAACAACATGGTGGGACAACTTTCAGATCACCACTCCCCTTGAGGATGTGACTTGGGCTATTTTTGAGGATGGCTTTCGTACAACTCACATCTCATCTGGAGTGATGGACTTGAAGAAAAAGGAGTTCCACAACCTGAAACAGCGTCACCTCTGTGTGGCTGAATACATTCAGGAGTTCAACAATCTAGCACGCTATGCACCGGATGAGGTTAATACAGATGCTAAGAGGAAGTATAAATTCCTCGAAGGACTTAATGATGAGTTGAACCTGCAGCTGTCTGTTGACTATGTCCCAACTTATCAATCACTTTGTGACAAATCCACCATCTTGGAAAACAAAATGAATCAAGTTGAGAAAAGAAAGAGGAAGCATAACCTCAAGTATCACTCAGTATCATCACAAAAGAAGCGTTCATTCAAAAAGAGCAATGGAGATTCTGGACCACATCAGCATCACCACAACAACAATGGAAGTGATAATAATGGGAATGATACTGACAATGGAGATGACCTTGGTCAGAACCAACATGGAAATTCCAGGAAGAAATACATTAGCCAGTTGCAATGCTAAAATTGTAAGGAACTTGAACAGCATCAGATTGTCCTGAGAATAAAAAGAAAAAGGATGCTAGAAACTCCAAAGGAAATGACTCCAATGTGGCCTAGAAAGGACATGTGAACCACATCGACATGTATGGAACCCTTGAAGAATTGGATGATGTGGATGACAGGAATTAGTTAACTCAGTTGAGTCAAATAAGGATTCCTTGTTTGGATATCAATTATTGAACCCATAGTCAAGTGAACCATCAATGTAACCCTATAAGACTTTCTTTTAAGGGTGGTAGTACCCTAGTTGTATTCAAGCCAACTTGTAACCTCTAGCCTTCCCAAATATCGGGATGAGATTTCTTTTAAGGGTGGTAGCCTGTCACATCCCAAAATTTTCCAAATTTTGAAATGTGAAAAATAAATAAACAAAATAAATAATTGATGAAATTTAGGGTGAAAAGAAACTTTTGATTCCAAATGGAAACATCAAAACCCATCTTGAACAAACTTTGAATGAAAAAGGAATCAAACAAAATTTCAATCAAGTGAAATGCATTCATCAATAATGTATCTTGGGACTTAAACACTTGGAAAGGTCAAACCAAAACCCTAAAACCCTAATGGAATAATTCATTTCCAAGACCTCTCTAAGACTATGGATTTGATCCATATAAAAATGTAGCAACAAACATTTATAAATGATCAAGAATGATAAATAAGATTATTATAAAACCATAGAAATTGGTTTCACTTAATTTGGAGTCATGGATAAAAACTTATGAATTTAATAAGTTAAAAGGAATTAATTTCCAAAGCTAATAAAGCCCTATTTAAAATCCATGCCAAATCTTGAGCAAATAAATCCTAAGGGGATTTAAAAAGATAAACAAATATTAAATAAAATTATGCAAATTGGAATCACCAATTTTGAATCTTTAAATAAAAAGATATGGATTTTATAAGGCAAAGGAAGAAGCAAATAAATAAGGAATATTTAGAAAGTCAAATTAAATCTTGGCCAAACAAATGAGATGAAAGATTATTGATTAATAAAGAGAATAAAGGATTATTTAAATAAAATCATAAGGATTAATTAATATCCAATTTTATTTAATAAAGACATTTCCCAATTTAAATGAACATTAAATCATATTAAAGTATTTTAAATAATAATTCAAAGTGAATTGGTTGCACTATTGAATAAATAATATCTACTGAAAAAGGTTTGACAAAAACTTGAAATTCAAATATAAGTTTGAAAACCTATTTAAAATCCTATTTGAATAAAGACAAATGTCTATTTTTAAATAAATAATAGACTCTAAAAGAATAAAAGAAATATTCTAAAATGGACTTTAGAATATGTTAATAAATAGTATTAAAAATATACTCAAAGTTTGGTATAGGTTTGAATTCAAATAGTGTTTGAATTATTTGAACAAAAATCAAAACAAAATAATATAAAAATAAAAATAAAAATATTCAGTATAAAAAAAGAAACAAAGCAACCCAACCCATCTGGCCCAACTAAAGCCCAGCAGTGCAGCCCAGTCCTTCCCCTCTCGCGAAACGTTTTCTAGCCAGCAGCACACCCGCAAAGTCACTAAGCAGATGACCCCACCTAACCCCCACTCGCTTTGCTGACTGCTGGACCCCACACTGCCCTGTCTTCGTCTTCAACCCGCAGACGCCGCCCCCCAGTTCGTCACTGCCGTTTCTGGCGTACATTCATGGCTTAAAATTCGCATTGAAACAAGATTAATTCGCCCAGCCATCACACAAGATAAAGGCGCCTTCCTCCCCTCTTCCTTTCCCCCAAAGGCATCGCTCCCTCTCTGCCACCAGGCTAGCTCAATCGCGAGCTCGAACACCCTTGGCTCCGACGAACTCTGCGGCCGATTCCGGCAAAACCACACCCTCCCTAGCCCTCTGGAGCATACTAGTTTGCTCGCCAATGTCTCCTGCATCTCCTGGTGCCACCCGCTTGGCCGCGCTCGCTCCACAGCGTCGGCAGCAAACTCGCACGAGCATCGCCGTCGTCTGCCACTTCTCCGGCGACCCCTCCCTGTAAGTTCCGTCCACCCCTCTCTCTCTCGATGAAGCTCCCGTGATCGCCACACTCGCTCGCGTATAACGCCTCCTCCCTTTTGCCTTCTGGTGGCCTGTAACCTCGCCCCCGTCGACGAACAGAGGCACCCGGCGCAGCCGCAAACTCCGGTGAGCAAGCACCGCTATCCCCGAGCGCCCCTCGACGAACAGAGACCACATTGAGCATCGCAACACTCCTACGAGTCTGGTGAGAATCCTATCCCTCTCCCGCACTTCCTAGTTCGTCGGCAACATAACCGTCTAAGCACTCCGCCGCTCGCCGTCGTGCCAGCGCCGCCCATCTATGGCTGTCGTGCTGTGAGCCATTGGATTTAGATCCAAGTGACACGATAGATTCACTTAGCGAACAGGTATGAAACAATCTGCACCGTACGATTTAAGTGAAATCTAACGCACCGCATCTGTCGATCCTAGGGAAGTGGTATCACCCAATGAGGTTCAGACACGTGGCCTAGGTGTAGATTTAAAAACAGAAATGTATCTATTAGATATTCAAACTTGCAAATTTCATAACTTTTAATCTACACGTCCAAATTTTGCAAATTTTATATCATTGGAATCAGGAAAACAAAACCTTTCCAACCATGCGCTTTGTTTATTATTTTGCTTCTGTAAAATTGGTTGTTTATGCAGAAATATATTTAGGCTTATTTTGAGTATAAAATTTATTTTAAAAATGTTTTTAGGGTAAAATCTTTTGTAAATGGATTGTTTTGAACCTACTGACCATAGAAACCAACTTGTAGATTTAAAAGTATATTTGGTGACACTTAGGAATTAAATCTTTGAATAAAAGCATTTCTAGCTAAATAAAAATATTGATTATGGTTTAAAGATGCTTTTTGACTAAAACCTTTGGGAAATGAATTGATTTAAACTCTCTGACCCTAAACACCAAGTTTTGGGACATGAAAACATATTTGATGAACCTTAGTAAATTATTACTTTGTTAAAGGCATTTCTAGCAAATAAAAATATTGTTTGATTTAAAAATAGAATTTAGGTGAAACCTTTTGCAAATGGATTAATATTAAACCCATTAACCATAAACACTAGCATTTGTGTTTAAAGAATATATTTGACTAAGACTACAGAATATTACTTTGATTTAAATCACTTCTAGCAAAACAAAAAAGTATTTAAATGGCCATTTTCACCAACTTGAATTTAAATGATTTTACCACTTTTGTAAATGACCAAAAGGAGCTTTAAAATGTTTAGAGCCTACTAGAAACCAGTTTTCCAAATAAAACAATATTTTGCATGCTTGCATGCATTGCTTTGTTTTTATCATTTCAAGTGGTGAATTGTTGAATGTTAGTTCGAATATGTGCTTTCTTGATTGAATTGTAGTAAAATTTGAAGAGTGTGATTGTTGCAAGATCAAGGAGTGACCCAATATTCTCTACTAAAAAGGCAAGTGAAACTATCATCCATGTCCTACTATTTTCACTACACTTAGTGGTATTTTTGTAGTATGCATGATAGGGCTACCATATTACTATGCTATGCTATGTCCTATTAGGAAATCCATCTTCCTTAGTGAAAACCTCATAGTAGTAGTATGCTTAGCCATGCTATAGACTTGGGATGGAATACATGATATGATTATATGAAGTGTTGGAAAAATATATGTTTTATATAATAAAACAAGTACTCAATGAACCACCTGGGTGGAAAGAGGATACTCAAATTTTGGACAAGGTGGCAACAAAGGGAACCATGTTTATATGGCTATCTTTTGTATGCGCACTAGAATAAAACCACCGAGGGACTTAGAGATTGAACATATTTCTCGTACAGTGGCTTCCGTGTACAGCCACATGCTAAATGGGCTCTGGCTTAGTCAACTACATAGTGGAAGACCCTTGCATTGGCATCTTCAGGTTAACTAGAATTGTGTATTGGAAATATATCCTTACATTGGTGCCTGGTAGAGAAGCTAGCATTGTGTATTGGGAGGACTTCTATGGAAAGACTTTGTCACATTCGCGATCTGCCGGTACTCCATTTCGTGTGTACTTATCCAGCGGCCACTGGTGGCATCAAGAAGAGATTGTGTGATGTGGGTAAAGTGTACAACTTCTGCAGAAGATCAAATTATAAGTACTTAGTCGTGTCCCCGGTTACGGACAACTCTGAGCAACTAAGGCCTGAAGCTATGGAAGATCTCGACATTCAAATTTCTCAAAGTAAAACTTGATGGTGTCAACAAGGGATTAGAAGCACTTGGATTTTTCCAAGGAGTTCAGAAAGATTGTCAAAAGATCAAAACTATTTTGAAAAGATAGGATAAAACTATATTGCTTTCTGCAAAAGAGCCTACCCTACTTAGCCAAATATGCATATATTGATAGATTCCACTTATTTCTACATAGTAGTCAAACTCGCCAATACAATTCAAATGTATTGACCCTTGTGGTTGCAACTTATTATGTTGCAGGTTTGTTTGATGTTAGTGAAGTGTGTTGATTAGGATTACAAGTCTACAACCAACATGATTGCCTGTGGCACTTTGAAGATGAAGGACTCCATGCTATATAGATATTCTTCTGCATTGTAATGTGATAGAAAATGAGCCATGTAATATGTAATGAATTATTTTATTCCTGGTTATAGAGTTGTATTATGACCTTTGTTTCTTGATATTACATCTTAATTGTAGATGTTATATATTGATCTAGGGACTAGCATTGTAAACACAAGGATATCTACCTTATTAAAGGTTGGGACCTCTACAACCAGCAACTGTCCATCTGACTAAGTTATTGCAACCTATATGATCTAGGCAGAGCCCATAATGCCATGTGGCTGCACTTGAAGCTTCTCAACATTTGACATCTCAAATCTCTTTGTTACTGGGTGGCTTTCCACAAGTGAGATACACTAGGGTAGGCCATAAATATGGGTCCATGTGTAACCACTCAACATAACCCATTCACACCATTCCACCTAGGTGATTCATTCATATAGTTGTTTCATTAAACAAAACACAAGTCATAGATTTAGAAATATTTCATAGCATGAATATAATCCACCCTTGTTTTCTACTAGCTAGGCTAAGCATAATAGTATCAAGAATCTTAACTTAGGGAAATATCTACTAAGGCATCATCTACTAGGATTTCCCATGGCATAGTTTATACTTAGAAAATTCCATGCAATTCCTACTCAAAATATCACTAATGCATAGTGAAAATAATAGGACAAAATTATGAAGCACCACTTGTCTTTTTTAGTAGAGAATATAAGTTCACTCCTTGATCTTGCAATAGTCACACACTTCAAAGATCACTACAAGTCAATCAAGGCACAAATTCGAACTAGCATTCAAAAAATTCACCACATAAAATAATAAAAACAAAGTAATGCAAGCATGCAAAAGATTTTTTTATTTGGAAATGTGGTTTCTAATAGGCTATAAACATTTTAAAACACCTATTGGTCATTTATAAAAGTGGCAAAACCATTTGGAATTAAGTTAGTGAAAATGGGCCATTTAAATCATTTTGTTTTGCTAGAAATTATTTAAATAAAAGTAGTAATTTCTAGTGTTAGCCAAATATATTTTTAAACACAAATGTTAGTGTTTAGGATCAAAGTGTTTAAAACAAATCCATTTACAAAAGGTTTCACCTAAAACCATTTTTAAATTAAAGCAACATTTTTATTTTGTTAGAAATGCCTTTAATCAAATTAATAATTTTCTAGGGTTAATCAAATACATTTTTAAATCCAAAACTTAGTGTTTAGGGTCAGAGAGTTTAAATCAAACCATTTGTAAAAGGTTTTACTCAAAAATTATTTTTAAAACATAATCAACAATTTTTGTTTTACTAGAAATGCTTTTATTCAAGGAATAATTCCTTAGTGTCACAAAATATATTTTTAAATCCAAAAGTTGGTTTTTATGGTCAGTAGGTTCAAAACAAACCATTTACGAAAGATTTTACCCTAAAACATTTTTAGAATAATTTTTATACTCAAAATAGGCCTAATAATGTTTCTGCAAAATAATCAATTTTCCAGAAGCAAAATGCTAAACTAAGGGCATGGTTGCAAATTCTAAATTTTTGTGACTCCATTGATATAAAATTTGTAAATTTTGAACGTGTAGATTAAAAGTTATGAATTTTTCAAATCTAAACATCTAATAGAAATGTTTCTATCTATTTAAAACAAAAGCTGACTACGTGTCCTGTTCTCATTGGCCGACACCGATTCACACAGATCGAGTAGAGTGGATCATTGGATCTAAAGGAAATAATGCGACTCTGATCTAGCGTACCCTTTCGTTTTAAGTGATTCTATCGCAGCCACTGGATCGAGATCTAACGGACAGAGGCGAGATGGTCAATATTGGGCGGCGCTGGCGACGGCGAGTGGCGGAGGCACGCTCGAGCAGTGGTAAACCGGCGACTAAAGGAAGCGAGGGAGAGGGAGGAGTACCTCACAGTGTTCGCAGGGCATTATTGATGCTCAATGTGGTTTTCGGAGAACAGGGGGCGCACGAGGTTGGTGGAGATTGCTCGCCGGAGTTTGTGTCTGTGTCGGGTGAGTACAGTCATTGACGAAGGCGAGGGTACAGATCATGCTAAGACAAACAGACAGTTCCATTAGACGCCTAGGAGCTTGGCGAGCGCAGTAGCATCATTCAGAGGGGAAGGGCAGGCCAGGTATTACCAGAGAAACTCGCCGGAGTCGAGGCAGTGGATGGCTATGCTCAGAGGTAGACCGAGGCGAGCTCCTAGGGCACGCACGGGCGAGAGGGAGGAACTGGAAGATGCATGAGGTGGTGGCGAGCACGCTCGTGGAGTCCATAGGGCATGGGGAGGTCGGATGTTGCTGGAATTCGCCGGGAAAGCTCGTCAGAGTAGGGGGTTTGCAGCGAGCAATTGGGGCAGCCCGATGGCAGAGAGGGGCCGGTGAGTGAGCGGAAAGGAAGGGGAGAGGAGGACGCTTATGAGTGCGTGATCATGGGGCGGAGTTAGCGCGGTAATAACACGAATTAACGCGAGGAGTAATCGGCAGTAACAGTCGGGGAAGAATAGGTCGTGGGGGTGGGTGAGGACGACGATGACCTGGCGATGGGGCTAGTTAGTCAGAGAGGTGAGGGGTTTCGTGCGGGGTCATTTTGTCAGTTATTGAGAGGGTATGGGCGAGAGTGAGAAAAAACGGTTCGCGGGGAGGGGGAGAGAGTGGGCTTGCTGGGCTGGTTTGCTTTCTCTATTTTTTTCTTCCTGAAACTTTTTCTTTTTCTGTTTTCATTTTCTGTTTTGAATTTATTCAAATGTTTTTAACCATTTGTTTGTATTCAAATTTCCAGAATATTTTCATTAAGTTTTGCACTTATTTATTAGTGTGTTTCAAAGTCCATTTTTGAAGAATTCAAAATGTTTTAATGTGATTAAATATTTATTTAAAAGGTCTTTTGTCTTTATTTTCAAGTAATATTTAATATGATTCAAAAGCTCACTTTTAATTCAGATTTTTCTCAAACCTTCTCTAAATCTTTTCAGTAGGTTTAATCTTATTTAATATTGTATTGAAATAATCCATTTTAGAATATTTCTTATATTCTCATATGGTTTGTTATTTATTTAATCTAGACATTTCTCTTTATTTTAAATAAGATTTAAATATGGTTCCATTCCATTTTATATCCTCAAATAATTCTTTCATTCTTTTTAAGTCAATTAGATAGCTTTTAATCCACTTTGGTAATTTCATTTATTTCTCCCATGATTTATTTAATCATTTTTATTAGGGATTTTGTCTTCATTTAAATATAATTAGAATATGGTTTAGTCCCATATACTTTTATTTGAATATTCTTTATCCCTTTATTTTTTTTGGATTTGGATTATCTTTATTCCATTTGCTTATGGATTTAATTCAAGTTTTAAATTGTCTTCTAAATAATTTTCTTGGGATTTATTATTTAGTTTAGGCAAATTGTCTTTATTTAAATAAAATTGAATATTGTTCAATCCTTATGATTTTATTTAAATAATCTTTTATATTATTTGTTTATGGATTTGGCCAAGATTTAATCTGGCTTTTTAAACATTCTTTAATTATTTATTTCCTTCTTTGTCTTATAAAATTCATATCTTTTTATTTATAGATCCAAAATTGGTGATTCCAATTTGTATATTTTTATTTGATATTTGTTTATCTTTTTAAATAATTTTAGGATTATTTTGCTCAAGATTTTTGTATGGATTTTAGTTAGGAGCTTTATTAGCCTTGGAAATTTACTTCCTTTTATCTTATTAAATTTATAATTTTTATCCATGGATCCAAATTAAATGAAACCAATTTCTATGGTTTTATAATATTTTTATTTATCATTTTTGATCATTTATCAATGTTTGTTGCTAAATTTTTATATGGATCAAATCCACAATCTTAGGGAGATCTTTGAAATGATTTCTTTCTCTAGGGTTTTAGGGGTTTTGGTTTAACTTTTCCAAATGTTTAAATTTCAAGATACATTCATTGATGAATGCATTTCACGTGATTGAAAATTGTTTGATTCCCTTTTCATTCAAATTTTGATCAAGTAGGGTTTTGATGTTTCCATTTAGAAGCAAAAAGTTTCTTTTCACCCTAAATTTCAACAATTATTTATTTTGTTTATTTATTTTTCACATTACAAAATATGGAAAATTTTGGGATGTGACAGGCTACCACCCTTTAAATAAATCTTGTCCCGATATTTGGGAAGGCTAGAGGTTACAAGTTGGCTTCACGACAACTAGGGTACTACCACCCTTAAAAAGGTTTGCAACTAGATTACATCTTGGCTTACTTGGGATCTTGATGTATCTTCTCTAGACAGTTGTTTGCATAATGGCCTAGCTCTTTGCATTTGAAACACATCAATTCGGTAATATCCTTCTTATTCTTTGGTATCATTGCCTCTTGTTTGTTTCCTTGGTTCTTCTTCTTTTCTGGACATTCATTGGCATAGTGTCCCATCACTTTGCAAATGAAACATTGCACTTGGCTTTTGTCCTTCTTCTTCTTTTTGTGTCTCTCCAAAGCTAGGAGTTCTTCTAGTTCATGTTCTTCATATCTCACCTCGAAGGTGGGAAATCTTTCTCTCTTCTTGGGGCAGTCACTAGAGATATGACCTTCTTCTCCACATGAATAGCAACACTTTGTGGTGTCACCTTGGATGTGGCCTTGTGAGGGATGGTTCTGACTTTGCCTTCATCTTTCTTGGTAGAAGTTGTTCCTTTATGGAGGTTTACAAACATTTGATGCATTCCATCTTGTTTCATTTGTTGAACTATAGGATAGATGGGGCATTGGATAGGGACATGATCATTTCCTTCACATAGGAAACAAGTCACTTGAGATGTGGGGCATTGTTTAGTTGGATGCTTCTCTTCACAGTTAGGGCATTGATCCTCATGCTCTTTATAAGTGTGTCCTATGTCTTCACAAATATTGCAAGCTTGAGTTCCTTCTAGAACATCATCATTGATATAATTGTTGACACAATCTCCTTGGGAAAGGTTGTCTCTCATGTTGATCATTTGATTGGTCATCCTTTGCAACAATTGGGATTGGATTTCCAAAAAAAAATTGTATGGTTGGGTCTAACTCATTGTTGTTGGCTAAAAATTAGTTGTCACTTGATTCAACTAGGCTTGGGTTGCTAGAAGTTGTTCTCTCATGTGCATCTCTTGGTTGTTGTTGTTGTTGTCACCATTCTTGATGTTGGAGTATCTTGGAGAAGTCATCTGTTTGGGTTGGATTGGGATTAGAATAGGCAAAAGATTCTAGAGAAGAAGTCTAATCAAACACATCACAATTCACACGAGCAATGCGCAAGCAATTTATAAACAAACATTCCACTCAAACAACAAGGTTCAAGCACATTTTTAGGCAACAAAATATTTTTGCAACACCACATAAGTTGGTTTGATTGATATTTAGATCTAAACTAAACACTAGTATGGTGGTCCAACTATAGTTTTCTCTTGGGATCATTTCATTCTTATTAGTTGTTTATTCATGAATGGGATCATGGTTTCCTTGTAAAATTCTTGCATCTTGGTCACAAGCTTCAAAGGTGACGATGGTTCCTTCTAAGTTGTGTTTCCTTATTCTTCAAGTTTTGAGTAACATTTCTTGTCTCACTTGTAGTCCTTAGTGATGTCCAAGTTGAAGTCCTAGGTGAAACTAAAGTTGAAGTCATTGGTGATGTTGAATTCCTTGCTCATGATGAAGTCTTTGTCCATCAAGTTTGAAAAGGGAGTGATGTAGAATCAAAACCCAAAAGGATGAGGAAAGAGTTTACAAGACTGTTTGTAAATATGTTTGAACAAATACAACTCCTATTTTTCTAAGGGGTTTTGTCCAATCCTAGGGTTACAATCCTACAGACAACACAGTGCTCTGATACCATCTGTAGAGGTCCCATCCTGATAAGGTAGAGATCCCTGTGTTTACAATGCTAGTCCCTGGATCAATAGCTAGCATCCACAGTTTAAGATGTAATATCAAAAAACAAAGGTCATAGTACAACTTTATAACCAGGAATAAAATAATTCATTACATCTTACATAGCTCATTTGGCTATCTCATTACAAAGCAGCTGAAATAACTATATAGCATGGAGTCCTCCATCTTCAAAGTGCCACAGGCAATCATGTTGGTTGTAGACTTTTAATCCTATTCAACACACTTCACTAACATCAAACAAAACTGCAACATAATAAATTACAGCCACAAGGGTCAATACATTTGAATTGTATTGGAAAGTGATACTATGGTAGAATAGTGGTATCTATTATCTATATGCATTTAGATAAGTGGAGCTTAGGCTTGCTTTGCTCAAAATAGATTTTCCTTATCATTTGAAAACACTAAGTTTTTGTTTGTCAAAAATCACCCAAGGCATCTACCAATAGAAATTGGTGATCCTTTAACCCTTGTTTAACCACAAGTTTTTAACTTAGAAATTGGGATGAGGAGATCCTTGATAGCTTCCATATGTTGATGCTCAAATTTTCCATTGCCGGGGACACGGCTAAGTACTTAGATTTTACTCTCTCGAGAGGTGGTGCACTTTCCCACAAGACTCGACATGCATCAAGACAAGATCTTTCAGAAGCCTTCCCTTAGACCAAAATGGACGCGTTCCAAACCTATCACCCCCTACCACCAACTGTCCATCTGGCTAAGTTATTGCAACCTATATGATCTAGGCAGAGCCCATAATGCCATGTGGCTGCACTTGAAGCTTCTCAACATTTGACATCTCAAATCTCTTTGTTCCTGGGTGGCTTTCCACAAGTGAGATACACTAGGGTAGGACATAAATATGGGGCCCTCTATAACCACTCAACATAACCCATTCATAGCATTCCACCTAGGTGATTCATTCATATAGTTGTTTTATTAAACAAAACACAAGTCATAGACTTAGAAATATTTCATAGCATGAATATAATCCACCCTTGCTTTCTACTAGCTAGGCTAAGCATAATAGTAACAAGAATATTAACTTAGGGAAAATTCTACTAAGGCATCATCTACTAGGATTTCCCATGGCATAGTTTATACTTAGAAAATTCCATGCAAGTCCTACTCAAAATATCACTAATGCATAGTGAAAATAATAGGACAAAAGTATGAAGCACCACTTGCCTTTTTTAGTAGAGAATATAAGTTCACTCCTTGATCTTGCAATAGTCACACTCTTCAAAGTTCACTACAAGTCAATCAAGGCACAAATTCAAACTAGCATACAAACAATTCACCACATAAAATAATAAAAACAAAGGTAATGCAAGCATGCAAAAGATTGTTTTATTTGGAAAGGTGGTTTCTAATAGGCTATAAAACATTTTAAAACACCTATTGGTCATTTATAAAAGTGGCAAAAACCATTTGGAATTAAGTTAGTGAAAATGGGCCATTTAAATCATTTTACTTTGCTAGAAATTATTTAAATCAAAGTAGTAATTTCTAGTGTTAGCCAAATATATTTTTAAACACAAATGTTAGTGTTAGATCAAAGTGTTTAAAAAAATCCATTTACAAAAGGTTTCACCCAAAACCATTTTTAAATTAAAGCAAGATTTTTATTTTGCTAGAAATGCCTTTAATCAAAGTAATAATTGTCTAGGGTTAATCAAATACATTTTGAAATCCAAAACTTAGTGTTTAGGGTCAGAGAGTTTAAATCAAACCATTTGTAAAAGGTTTTACTCAAAAATTAATTTTAAAACATAATCAACAATTTTTGTCTTACTAGAAATGCTTTTATTCAAGGAATAATTCCTTAGTGTCACAAAATATATTTTTAAATCCAAAAGTTGGTTTTTATGGTTAGTAGGTTCAAAACAAACAATTTACAAAAGATTTTACCCTAAAAAAATTTTTAGAATAATTTTTATACTCAAAATAGGCCTAATAATGTTTCTGCAAAAACAATCAATTTTCCAGAAGCAAAATGCTAAACTAAGGGCATGGTTGCAAAGTTTGCATTTTTGTGATTCCATTTATATGACATTTGTAAATTTTGGACATGTATATTAAAAGTTATGAATTTTTCAAATCTAAACATCTAATAGAAATGTTTCTGTCTATTTAAAACAAAAGCTCGCTACGTATCCTGTTCTCATTGGCCGATACCAATTCGCACGGATCGAGCAGCGTGGATTGTTGGATCTAAAGGAAATCATGCGGCTTTGATCTAGCGTACCCTTTCGTTTTAAGTGATTATATCGCAGCCACTGGATCGAGATCTAACGGACAGAGGCGAGATGGTCAAGATTGGGCGGCGCTGGCGACGGCGAGTGGTGGTGGCGCGCTCGGGCAGTGGTGTACTGGCGAATACAGGAAGCGAGGGAGAGGGAGGAGTAGCTCACAGTGTTCGCAGGGCATTGCTGATGCTCAACGTGGTCTTTGGAGAGCAAGGGGCGCACAAGGTTGGTGTAGATTGCTCGCCGGAGTTCGTGTCTGCATCGGGTGAGTACAGTCATCGACGGAGGCGAGGGTACAGATCGTGCTAACACAAACAGACAGTACCGTTAGACGCATAGGAGCTTGGCGAGCGCAGTAGCATCATTCAGAGGGGAAGGGGAGGCCAGGTATTACCGGAGAAACTCGCCGGAGTTGAGGCAGTGGACGGCGACACTGAGAGGTAGACCGAGGCGAGCTCCTAGGGCACGCGCGGGCGAGAGGGAGGCACTGGGAGATGCGTGAGGTGGTGGCGAGCACGCTCGTGGATTCCAGAGGGCAAGGGGAGGTCGGACGTCGCCGTAATTCGCCGGGAAAGCTCGTCGGAGCAGGGGGTTTGCAGCGAGCAATTAGGGCAGCATGGTGGCAGAGAGGGGCCAGTGAGTGAGGGGAAAGGAAGGGGAGAGGAGGGCGCTTCTGAGGGCATGATCACGGGGTGGAGTTAGCGCGGTAATAACGTGAACTAACGCGAGGAGTTATCGGCAGTAATAGCCGGGGAAGAACAGGTCGTGGGGGTGGGTGAGGACGACGATGACTTGGCGGTGGGGCTAGTTAGTCAGATAGGTGAGGGGTTTCGTGCGGCGTCGTTTTGTCAGTGACTGAGAGGGTATGGGCGAGAGTGAGAAAAAACGGTTCGCGGGGAGGGGTAGAGAGTGGGCTTGCTGGGCTTACCGGGCCAAGTTGCTGGGCTGGTTTGCTTTCTCTATTTTTTTCTTCCTGAAACCTTTTCTTTTTCTATTTTCATTTTCTGTTTTGAATTTATTCAAATGTTTTTAACCATTTGTTTGTATTCACATTTCCAGAATCTTTTCAATAAGTTTTGCACTTATTTATTAGTGTGTTTTGAAAGTCCATTTTTGAACAATTCAAAATGTTTTAATGTGATTCAATATTTATTTAAAAGGGCTTTTGTCTTTATTTTCAAGTAATATTTAATATGATTCAAAAGCTCACTTTTAATTCAGATTTTTATCAAACCTTTTCTAAATCTTTTCAGTAGGTTTAATCTTATTTAATATGTATTTAAATAATCCATTTTAGAATATTTCTTATATTCTCATATGGTTTGTTATTTATTTAATCTAGACATTTGTCTTTATTTTAAATAAGATTTAATTATGGTTCCATTCCATTTTATTTCCTCAAATAATTATTTTATTCTTTTTAAGTCAATTAGATAACTTTTAATCCACTTTCGTAATTTCATTTATTTTTCCCATGATTTATTTAATCATTTTTATTAAGGATTTTGTCTTCATTTAAATATAATTAGAATATGGTTTAGTCCCATATACTTTTATTTGAATATTCTTTATCCCTTTATTTTATTTGGATTTGGATTATCTTTATTCCAGTTGCTTATGGATTTAATTCAAGTTTTAAATTGCCTTCTAAATAATTTTTTGGGATTTATTATTTAGTTTAGGCAATTTGTCTTTATTTAAATAAAATTGAATATTGTTCAATTCTTATGATTTTATTTAAATAATCTTTAATTTTATTTGTTTATGGATTTGGCCAATATTTAATTTGGCTTTTTATACATTCCTTAATTATTTATTTCCTTCTTTGTCTTATAAAATCTATATCTTTTTATTTATAGATCCAAAATTGGTGATTCCAATTTGTATATTTTTATTTGATATTTGTTTATATTTTTAAATCCTTTTAGGATTATTTTGCTCAAGATTTTGGTATGGATTTTAGTTAGGAGCTTTATTAGCCTTGGAAATTTACTTCCTTTTATCTTATTAAATTCATAATTTTTATCCATGGCTCCAAATTGAATGAAACCAATTTATATGGTTTTATAATATTTTTATTTATTATTTTTGATCATTTATAAATGTTTGTTGCTAAAATTTTATATGGATCAAATCCACAATCTTAGGGAGATCTTTGAAATGATTTCTTTCTCTAGGGTTTTAGGGTTTTTGGTTTAACTTTTCCAAATGTTTAAATTTCAAGATACATTCATTGATGAATGCATTTCACTTGATTGAAATTTGTTGGATTCCCTTTTCATTCAAATTTAGATCAAGTAGGGTTTTGATGTTTCCATTTAGAAGCAAAAAGTTTCTTTTCACCCTAAATTTCAACAATTATTTCTTTTGTTTATTTATTTTTCACATTACTAAATTTGGAAAATTTTGGGATGTGACATGTAACCTCGAAGGTTCGGTTTTATGTGATCATGTCCGCAGAATTCCTTCCAGACAATAATCAATAGCGGGATTTTGACACCCATATTGATTCCCACACAACCACGAAGTAATCGAGCAAACCTATTGATGTCATGTACTATATTTTTGCATCACAATACATGACAATTCGGTAGAATCATAATTCAACTCTTGATTACTATACCATGTTGACCTCGTTACTGGTTTATCTTTCTTTTTTGCATTCGTATATTGTAGTATCTACTGAGTCTCATCGCCATGTGTCTAGCTAGATTTTACGATGATATCATAATACCAAGAAGGGCCTAAGAGTATCTGAAAGGATACAGATGTCGCTTAGAGGGGGTGAATGGGCGATTAAAACATTTTTGAGAGGGGCTCAACAAAGGAGGAATAAAACTAATGTTTACTTTGTTAAGCACAAAACCTAGAACAATCTAGGGTTCACCTATGTGCACCAACAACTTATGCTAAGCAAGACAAACAACTATGTGATAGAAAGATATATACTTCAAGCATGAAGGCTATCACAAAGTAAAGTGCATAAGTAAGAGCTCGGGTATAGAGATAACCGAGGCACGCGGGGACGATGATAATTTACCGAGTTCCTCCCAACATGGAGTACGTCTCGTTTGGAGAGGGGGTGGTATCTAACCACCTATGCCACAAAAGGCCTCCCTTATTCTCCGGTGAATCTCACCCCAATGGGATCGATCCATGCTTCCACTATCGGTGCACTTGTCAGTGGCAACCGGAACCTCTCACAAGATTGGGGAACTTCTCCACAACTTAATTGGAGGCTCCCAACAAACGCCACAAAGGCCACAAGGTTGGGGCACTTCTCCACAACTTAATTGGAGGCTCCCAACAAATGCCACCAAGGCCATAACCTGCAACACAACAAACCGTCTAGGGTTCCAAGAACCCAAGAGTAAAAAGCTTCTCAACTTTCACTCACCGAATCCTCACCGAGAACTCAAACCGATGCACCAAATGCAATGGCAAGAACACAAGAAGTGCTCAAATCCTTCTCTCCCAAATTCCACCAAAGCTACAAAAGCTTATGGGGGAATAAGAGAGTAAGAACAATGGAGGAAATCCACAAAAGACTCCAAGATCTAGATCCTAATATGTTCCCCTCACTTAGAGGAGAGATTGATTGGTGGGATCGTAGATCTAGATCTCCTCTTTCAAATCCCTAAAGAATATGCAAGAATCATAGGAGGGATTGAGGGGAAGCAAGCTCAAGAAGGTCAACAATGGAGGGGAAAACTTGCAAGAACAGTTGAGGAACCATTGGGGAAGAAGGCCCCTTAAATAGGTCCCTCCAAAATCCAACCGTTGTATCCCAAAAACGCGATTCCCGGTACTACCGGACTTTTTCCCGATACTACCGGACTTTCCTGGCACTACCGGACATTCCCTGGGGTTCCTGGGGCGCCAAACGCATTTTTCTCCGTGCTTCCAGGTACCAAAATGCGGTACTACCGGACCCCGGTACTACTGGATCCTGGTTCGATACTACTGGTCGTCACAGAACGAAAATAGCCATAACTTTTGCATTCGGACTCCGATTTCGATGATCTTGGGTCGTTTCAAAGAGGACAACAACCTCTACAAGATCATGCAAAAAACATCATAGTCCAGCAAGGGAGGATAGATCCAAATGACGAAGTCAAAAACCTTCTGCCGTGCTAGGTACTAAAATGCGGTACTATCGCTTTTTCGTACCTAGCCCGATAGTGGCTTTTGGCAACTTGTCAAAAACCTTCTGCCGTGCTAGGTACTGAAATGCGGTACTACCGCTTTTTGGTACCTAGCCCGGCAGTGGCTTTTGGCAACTTGCCAAAACGTCTGCCGTGCTAGGTACTAAAATGCGGTACTACCGCATTTTGGTAACTACTCCCTCCGTTTAGAAATATAAGATGTTTTAGGTTTGTGAAGGAGATGTATCTAGACATCTTTTAGTGTATAGGTTCAAATGAATCTAGACACTAAAATGTGTCTAGATACATATCATTCACAAACCTAAAACATCTTATATTTACAAACGGAGGGAGTAGGAAATAAGACCAGAAGATATTCAAACGGCTATAACTTTTGATTGGTAACTCCGATCTACCCGATTCCAATTGCATTGGAAATAGGACGACATGATCTTCCCTATAAAAGGTGAAAATATTGGTTATCACCAAGTGAGAATGTCTCAAGTATAATAATGTGAGATACCTCACTTGGTGAGAAACCGAAAAACCGCATAGATCAAAATCGCAATAAGATATAAAAGAGGGATCCGATTTTGATGAACAAGAGCTTGTTATGGAGATTACCACAAGCTCTATATCGTCACATGGATAAGACCAAATAACAACCAAACACGATGATGCAAGTATGCAAAGGTTTGAGCTCTCTCCTAACGATGTGATCGAGTTACTCATTCGAGAGCCCCTCTTGATATTACGGTTATGTATCCTAAACCCGGTCTTCCACAAACAATATGAGACCGACAAAAGGGAAAACCTATCAAGATTATACATTTTCCTTGAGCATTCCACTTGAGCTTGATGTAGACGATCTTTCCCTACTCAATATGGAATGCCTTTCTTGATTCCTCATCATCGATCCATGATCACCGAGGATGGCAAGCATCAAACATGAGATCTTCTATAGATGGCGCATTTTGAGCTTGCACAACATATTTTCTTCTCATTTCATCGACCTTGAAGCCGACACAAGCTCCAAGCGATGCCAATGGATAATTCCTACAAGTATAACTTAATACACACAGTAGTCCATAAAGATTGTCATTAATTACCAAAACCACACATGGGGGCCCACATGTTCTTTCAGTATCTATCCAGCAACGGAGGTGCAAATCCCATCTCGGACTATCTTGTGCCCAGTCATAAGTTTCCAACATATCCAAAGGCAACCTTTATGACCGTCTAGTGAAAGGTGACAGTGGGATGCAATTAGGACATGCCTTCCACTATGAAGGACAAATTATATCCTCATGGTCAAAAGACAAGTAATATGACAACAAAAGCGATATACCAACAAAAAAATGACGATGTTTATCTTTTAGTAGATTGTTTTGACTTGGGTTAGTTAACATCCTTGTTAAGCCATAACAATATTCCCTCATTGTCAAATGATATCCTCGTTACAATAACTATACCATGATCTAGGAAACTTGATCATCTTTGAAAATTATCTAGTCATGCCTATGAGACCAGGAACACTTGGTGTTCATACCTTTACATGTGCTAGTGAGTTTTCCTTTGATTATCACAATCAAGACACAAAGCAGTTATATCACAAATAATAAGCTACAATTATGAATAATGGAATAACAATAAACATTTATTTGCCTCTAGGGCATATTCACAACAACTTATAGAGTATGAAAAGACATAAATTCTAAACATAAAATTAAATGCATAACATGTATCATATCATACCATAATATTGTTGGAGATATGCCCTAGAGGCAATAATAAAAGTAGTTATTATTATATCTTTCTGTTTATGATAAATGTTTACATTCACGCTATAATAGTATTAACTAGAAACATTAATACTTGTGTGATTTGTAAACTAAATTAGAGTCCCTATTAAAGCCTATTTATAATACTGGCTTGTTGGTTGATAGATGATCGTGGTTTCCCGATCATGAACATTGAGATGTTATTAACAACAAGATCATATCATTAGGATAATGGTGTGATGGACATACTCCTATAGATAAGCATAGCATAAAGATCAAGTCATTTCAATAGTTTGTTTGCTATAAGCGTTCTGATACATAGTAACCTAATTCCTTCGACCATGAGATCATTCTAATCACCATTACTAGAAGGATGCTTTGATGACATCAAACACCACACCGTAACTGGGTGGTTATAAAGAGGCATTGAGTGTTCGGAAAGTATGAGTTGAGGCACATGGATCAAGAGTGGGATTTGTCCATCCATATGACAGATAGATATACTCTGGGTCCTTTGGTGGAATGTCATCCAATTATCTTGCAAGCGTGTGACTGGCTCACAAGGGATCACATATCACGGGAACGATAAAATAGTACTTATCGGTAACAAGGTTGAACTAGGTATGCAGAGATACCGACGACCAGACCTCGGATAAGTAAACTATCGCGAGACAAAGGGAAATTGGTATTGTATGTAAGTGGTTCATTTGATCACAAAGTAATCGTAGAAATATGTGGGATCCATATGAATTTCTAGATTCCTCTATTGGTTATTGATCAGATAAGAGTATCGTTCATGTCTGCATAATTCACGAACCGTAGGAAGATACACTTAAGGATTCGATGTTGTTTAGTAGATATGGAATGTAAGTAGGGAGACCTAATGTTGTTCGAAGTCTCGGATGGGAGCCGAGATATCACGAGGAGATCCAGAATGGTCCGGAGAATAGTATTCATATAAGGAAAGTCCAATTCCGGAGTTTGGGAATGATTCCGATGTTTTCATCGGAGAGGTTCTAGAAGGGTCTAGAAGGTTCACCGGACCGGAAGGGGAAGGGTACAGGAATGTGTCATGAATAAGTGGAATGATTGAATCATGTCCTAAGTCACTTGGTTGGGCATTTGCAAGAAAGGAATTAAGCTCCAAATTGAAAGTCAAAAGGCAAATTTGAAAAGTCAAACTGGGACAATGTATCCTGGTGGAGGAAGGAAAGAATCATTCTTTCCCTCCACCACAAGCCATAGGAGAGGGAGTTGGGGAAGGATTCAAACTCCCCTATCCCAAGATGCCCTCCCTCTCATAAATAGAGGGAAGGGGGATCCCCAAGGACACACAACACCAGCCCCTCCCCACATAGCCGCCGCTGCCGCTCGTCGTTGCCACTGCCAGCCGCCGCCGCCGCCTCACGCCGCCGCCGGCCACGCCTCCTCCTCTTCGGCCCTCTAAACCCTATATCCACCATAACCTGCTCCAGCTTAGGCAAAGCCTTGCAGGATCTTACCTCTACTTTTGACACCATGCTGTCGTGCTGCCAGAATCGTGAGGGGAGAACTACAACCTCCACTGCCTGCTGGAACAAGGGAGAGGAAGGTCTTCATTGAGTACCGAACGTGTGACCGACTGCGAAAGAGCTGCCGGAACACAGTGCCGGAAGGATTGTCTACACGATCTTGAGATCATCAAGTATATGACTACATCACCCACGAGAATCTGCTCTCGTTAACCGCTTTGGAATCTTCAAGGGTGAGTACTCTAATCGACTCGTTGCTACAATATAGTAGATATATGTTGGCTTGTTTGTATGCATGCGGTAGAATTTTTTTGTTTTCCATGCTACAAACCCCTACAAATATGCACCATATGAATTACATAGATAGCTGCATAATCACTTAGGGAAGATCATATGGTCTAGAACAATGATCATACTTAGAGAGATTAGATCAAGTTACCACCACAAACCCCAAGTCTAGGGGTGTACTAATCCCCTCACGGTGGAGAGCGATGAGAAGGCATTGGTAAAGGAGGATAGGTGGACGGAGGTGATTCTAGCAGCGGTTGCCCCTTCAATCTTCCTCTGGTGGCGGACTGCGGGCTCTCTGTTTTGTTGTTTTCAGTATCCACCTCTGTGTGTAGCGATAAAAAATCTGAGGGTATATTAATGGTTTTAGGTAAAAACAACCATGGTGACATGAAAATGAGGCAATCGGGCGCTCCACGACCGTCCTTTTGGGCCTACCGTTTTCAGCTTGTTGGACCCATCAGGTCCTACTTTATCTCTTTGGGTTCATATGGAAATTATAGGACATTCCATGTTGAGCTAGCTCCATTTCGAGTTATGTAGCTCTTGAAAAGTTAGAACCAAATTAAAGGGGATCTTTAAAAAATCCTCGAAATCGATTTAAAACATGGTAATAACTCATAATATGAATAATATGATACAACTATGTTGGAATATAACACTTGACAGCGGGAACTATTCGTGGGATAATATATCTCCTTATGACTTGAAAAGTCTCGTTGTAGGGATCGACTTGCGTCTTCATCAATCTCGTCATTGAAAAAGTTCTGTTGTTGCTCGATCTACGAATGTATGATCTGTTACTTCTCCCCTGCATAATTGATCTGATTTATGCACTAGAATTGTTTCTCTTGTGTAGCGCCTATGCCAACACTCGTATGCTTGTTGGAAAGTTATGATCATGGCTGGGTTGATCGAGGGCTGGGAGTCAGCTATAAATCTCCGTGGATTTCACACTTACCTTTTGCTGATGACACTTTGGTCATGTCCAAAGCAAATGTCAGAAGTACTCTTCACCCGGATGAGATTATCTCTATCTATGCTCGTGGCTCAGGACTATGTGTAAACAAACGAAAGAGCTCTACCTTTTCTAGTCGAAGTTGTCTTCCACCTGCAAGGATGTTGGTTAGGGAAGTGTTGAGCATTTTCTGTGTCACATCCCAAGATTTTAGAAATTGGGACAAAAAATTACATTGGCATGGCATTTTGCATTCATGAAAGTTTTGAATTGCAAACACCACATTCAAACCCTAAATTGAAATAACAAAATGCTTCTACAAAATTAAAATACATGTACTTGTGAAATCACTATTTTGAAATAGTCAAATTATTGACAAAAAAGAATCCTCAGATGATCCTCTAGTTTTTAGAAAAAATTAGAAACAAAATTGGGCTCATTATGGAAAAGATATGGAATAAATACAAATAAACAAAGTTATAAAAGAAATATATTATACAAGTATTTATAAGTCCATTACTTAAAAACTAGTAAAAATATTACAAATACAATCCTCATATGATCTACAGGATTTTATAAAAATTACAAAATAAATTCACTCCATTTAGAGTTATATAGAAAAAGTTATGAAAGAAATAGGAAAACGGGAAAAGGAAAAAACGAAAAGGAAAAAATATAAACAAACCTAACCTACCCAGCCTCGCGGCCCAGCCCGCAAAACCCTGACCTAACCTACCGCACGCGTCCCTCCCTAGCGCACGCACGCAGCAGCCAGCAGCATGTCGTGGCCCTAGAAGCAACCCGCGGCAGCAGCCCGCTCCCTCTCCCTTCCTCGCTGACACGGGGGACCCACCCCGGTCGTCGTCCTCCGCGAGCAAGAAATAGAACCAAATACGGCTTCAGTTGAGATCCGAATCCTTGCCGAATCCGCGAGAAATCGCTCGGTTCTTGACCCCTGGTGCACGCCAATCACCCTATTTAAATCCCCGCTTTCCTCTTTTTGTTTTTTCGCGAAACCGTGAAGCCCTAGCTTGGATTCAAGTTTCCCGATTCGCCACCACCGGAGCTCCCAGGACGAGGCCGAGATCAACGTCTCCGACCACCCCCTGATCCCCCTTTTCTCTCTCGATAGTGTTCCCCTATCACAACCGCGTCACCTCGTCGTATTTTCCCCCTCTGCAAAACTTCCCATCACCAGGCTTTGCTCGTTGTGCCTTCGCCGGAGTCGGAGGAGAGCACTGACCACCCCCACCGCTAGGAGAGGAGGAAGACGACACTATTACCACCAGCTTTACCGCAGAATGCTGACGAGCCTCTCCGATCATTCTGCCGGGCCGAAGGATCGACGCAGTTGCTGCCAGCACCACCGTCTGCCCCGCCGTTGCCGTCTCCATCATCATCGCCAGTGATCCCCAAATGGTTTTGCTTCTGATCGTTGGATCATCAGCCGATGGTTTAGATTAGCATAGATCAGCGAAGAGGTACTGACCAATATCACACCACCACCTAGCCTCCATGTTGTCAGCGTCTTGTCAGCCCCGCGCCTAGTCACAGCGCACCGCGTGTCGGGCCAGTCAGCTGACTGTATAATTCACTATTTAATTATCCAGAATTTATGCTTTAACTTTTAAAAATCATATAAAAAGATTCATATATCCAAAAAAAGCAAATAATATATCAATGGATTCATAAAATTGAGTAGAATATTAATATCAAATTAGATCTAACTTTTACAGTACGTATTTGCTGTAATAATTTAAATAGTTTAAAAGGCATTTTAGAGTATTAATTTCCTAATAAATTATTTAGAGGTCAGAAAAATATGGATAATATGTCGAAAGAAAGATACTCTAATGTAGATTAATACTTTAAGATTAGATCTAATCATTGCAGTACATATTTACCATAATTTTTTAATTAGTGTTAATGGATTTTTAGATCATTAAATCCATAGTAAATTATTTATAGATCACAAAAATATAAATAATATAAAGATGGAAAGCTAGTTCCAAGTAGATAATCAATATGCAATTGGTTCAGGCAAATACTGTAAGGTTCTGCTGTATATATTTAAACAAGTTAATACCCTTTTGGATTAATAAATTCATAAGAAAATAAATAACGTTCAAAAAATTACAAATAATATATCCCTAGAATCACAATCCCATGCAGATTATAGATCTGATTTTAGTTTGATTTTTAGACAATAGAAACTATATAAATAATTTAAAACCCATTTAACACTATTTAAATCATAAGAAAAGATTTATAACTCCGATTAAGATGAATCCAATTCCCACTGGTTCGTATTAACGTCCTCTATCCAGTAAACCCCAGAAACAAATTTAATTAGACAATAAGAACAGGAGTTACAACAGATCTGCTAAAACATCAATAATGGCAAGTTGAAAGGATACAAATTCCGCCTAGAGGGGGGTTGAATAGGCGGTTAAAAACTTTTTCGAGAGTTGCTCAACAAAGGTGGAATTAAACTAGCATTTACTTTGTCAAGCACAAAACCTAGAGCAACTAGAGTTTACCTATGTGCACCAACAACTTATGCTAAGCAATACAAGCAACAATGTGATAGCAAGATATAGATTACTACAAGCACGAAGGCTATCACAATGTAAAGTGCATAAGTAAAGAGGTCGGGTATAGAGATAACCGAGGCACGCGGGAACGCCGATATATTACCAAGTTCCTCCTAACATGGAGTACGTCTCGTTTGGAGAGGGGGTGGTATCAAACCACCAACGCCACAAAAGGCCTCCCTTATTCTCCTGTGAATATCACCCCAACGGGATCGATCCACGCTTCCACTATCGGTGCACTTGTCGGTGGAAATCCGGAACCTCTCATAAGGTTGGGCCACTTCTCCACAACTCAATTGGAGGCTCCCGACAAACAAGCTTTGGGAAACCTCCACAACTTAATTGGAGGCCCCAAGTAATCCAAGAACCTGCAAAACCACCAAACCTTCTAGGGTTCCAAGAACCCAAGATTAAAAAGCTTCTCACCTTTCACTCAATCGAATCCTCACCGAGAACTCAAACCGATGCATCCAATGCAATAGCAAGAACACAAGTATTGCTCAAATCCTTCTCTCCCAAATTCCACCAAAGCTACAAAAGCTTGTGGGGGAATGAGAGAGGAAGAACAATGGAGGAAATCCACAAAAGACTCCAAGATCTAGATCCCAAGATGTTCCCCTCACTTAGAGGAGAGATTGATTGGTGGGATTGTAGATATAGATCTCCTCTTTCAAATCCCTAAAGTATATGCAAGAATCAAAGGGGGATTGAAGGGGAGAAAGCTCAAGAGGGTCAAGAATGCAGGAGAAAGCTTCTAAAACTCGAGCAGCGTCATTGGGGAAGAAGGGCCCCTTTTTATAGGCCCACAGATTTTTGATTGTTTTCTGCCTGTTGGGGAAAAGTCAGAACGGAGACTCCGGTGTGCAGATCGGAGACTCCGGTCTACATCGGAGATTCCGGCCAACCTCCGGACCAGCCTCCGGACCACCTAATAGACTGTCCCAACGCCTTTGGGAACCAAGTGGACTAGAGACTCTGGTCCAGCCACACCGGAGATTCCGGTCTAAGGCATGGACCGGAGACTCCGGTCAGCCTCCGGACCTTCCTCCGGTCGACCCATCAGACTGTCCCAGGCAGAATGCTAGAGCCCCCTCCGGGGATTCCTGGGGAAACTCCAGACCACATTAGAGACTCTGGTCCACTCAGACCGAAGACTCCGGTTTGGACCAAATAAGAGGCAAACTTCAAATGGTGATATCTAGAGTTTGAAAATATTGGATACCACCAAGTGAGAACATTTCATGTATTATAATGTGAGATACCTCCCTTGGTGAGAAACCGGAAAACCTCAAAGATCAAAAATACAATATGATATAACATGGAAATCCGTTTTTGATGAACTAGAGCTTGTTATGAATATTACCACAAGCTCTAGAAACTCACATGGATAAGATCCAAAGAACAACCAAGAAAGGATGATGCTAAGTATGCAAAGGTTTGAGCTCTCTCTGAAAGATATGATCGAGTTACTCACTTTAGAGCCCCTCTTGATAGTATGGTTATCTATCTTATAAACCGGTCTCCCCGACTAATACCACGAGACCGGTAAGAAGGAAACCCTATCAATATCATACCTTTGTCTTGCGCATATTCCACTTGATCTTGATGTAGACGATCTTGTCCTTCTCAAGATGGAACACCTTTCTTGATTTCTCTTGCACGTACTTGCTTGATGAAGACTTGCAAGTTTCTCCCCCATACGACATGCGGAACCTTTACTTTGACCTTGTCTTCATCGATCCATGATCACCGAGGATGGCAAGCTTCAAGCATGATATCTTCTAGAAATGTCACATCTTTAGCTTGCACAACATTACATCTAGCATCATTTGGATTATGTCTTGAAGATAAATATGATGAACTCTGTCTACTTCTTCAAGACACCCTTGCAATAGGCTCAACTCTCACATGACCAATCTGTGGATCACTCTTTGAACACCTTGGTCATCACTTCATCCTCTTCACTTTCTTCTTCTCCAAACCTTGAAGTCAACATATGGTTCAATCATTTCCTATGGACAATTCCTACAAGTACAACTTGATACAATCATTAGTCCATAGAGATTGTCATTAATTACCAAAAACACACATGGGGGCCCATATGTTCTTTCACAAGTAATTATTAATAACAAATACTTTGTTGCATTAATGGATATCCTGTATGCATCATATACTTCAGTAATGTTTAGAGAACTAAATACAACCATTGTGACTTATTATTGTCATGCATGCATTTGTGCATTTGTTTATGATTGTATGGTTGTTTATGTTGTATGCAATTGTGTGATCGATAGATTGTGAGGAGTGCAACGTGTGTGATTGCAACGAGTGTTTGAATGACTCCAACTACTCTCAAGGCAAGTAGATGTTAATTTGTTGTAACACCCCGGTTCTGAAAAGACCGTGGCCTCTATGTGACATGCCAATCCCTGGATCGGTTCATTGGCCCACAATAGAGTAAGATGAATAACATAGCAAAATAACCGTGTATCATAGATAACGAAGATCCAGAGTACCATTATTACAATAAAAGCTTAGCCCAAGGCTAGCTCAAATTATTCAGGTAGCAACATAAATATAGTAAATCCTCCATTCTTCAAATTGCCCACAAGTGAACAAGTGCCGAGTGGAGTACCGTGGCCTATATCGATTACTCAGAATCGGAATAACCTGCAACATGAAACGTAGCAGCCCCGAAGGGTCAATACATGGAATGTATGGCAAGTAGAGCTAGTAATGGAGACAATAGTACTAACATCTACATGCATATTTGGCAAGTGGAGCTGTGTCTGGCTTGCATTTGCAAATAACTTTGTCCTACTTTCATAAACAGTTTTTGATTTTCTTTAAAAAGATCCCAATTAAGTTAACCCAACAATGTTAAAACAATTATGAAATTAGAATGAGCGAGAAACATGTCATGGAATCAATATCAAGCAACTCAGATGTCCATAACCGGGGACACGGCTAATCGATTAGATTACACACTCTGCAGAGGTTAGTACACTTTACCCATGAGACTTGGCCAGCCCAGCTCGTACCATCACTCTCATTTTGAGTGGTGATAGGGAGAAGTCCAAGTTGAGACCGTTCGGGAAGTAGCTCCCCAATCCCGACGCGCACCGGTCCAACCTACCAAAATTCTACATCTCTGGATACGCGGGTTCGGGTCACCACAACCTACTAAGTCCAACCAACCGCCCATTCCATTATTGGCACATGGTTGTACACATAAGCTACACAATAAAGAAGCCAATCATTCTCTCTTGATACCTGGGTGCCTTTCCGCAATGAAACCACCAAAAATTATCAATACCATCACACCCAGATGATTCATTGATTAAATTGTTTTAGTTTTCACAAACCAATACTTTTTGAAACAAGTTTCAATGATGTAACCCAGCCCTCGTTCAACATAGCATGGCTAAGCACATCTACCAACGGTAGTTCATCTACAAGGAAGGCCCTACCACATAATAGGACATAGCATAGCGATAATATCATCCTACACATGCAACTACAAAATACACGACAATGCATTGAAAAATAGTAGGACGATATCATGAACAAAGTAGCATCTACTTGCCTTGGTTGTAGCGGTCGGAAGAACAATCCACACACGAGCAAGCGTTGCACTTGTCACAATCTACACGATACAATTGCAATCATAAACAAACAATCCACAAGCATATGCAGCAAATATGATGCATGAATGCATGAACGACGAGTGAATTGGTGCTACAGCTGCACCACAACATCCTATTCCATAATACTACCGATCGCATGCATGGAAAATAGTTTTAGCGCTAGGAAAACTATTAAGCAAAAGTAATGCTCCAAACTAGAGCTAGAACTCAAATAAATCACTACCGATAGAATACTGTTTGTAAAATCTTGGGAAAATTCTACCGCATAGGCATCGCTGATTAGAAACAGTACCAACTGGAATTACTCAAAAAGGAATTATAAAACTCCCCGAGTAATTAAAACACTGCAGAAAGTCAATAGACAGTTTCTGCAGAAGTTTTTACTGTAAGCCTATCTTTTTAATTCACGATGAGATTCCCTCGTTCCACTGAATCCAGGGACATATCATACGCGATTTTTGGAGCTACGGATCTTTTTCTACGAATTTATTACTCCGAAAAGGCCACTAACTAGTTTGATTAAACTGTACTAAACCTTCTTGCAAAAGCCTGAACCAAAGGTACAGCGAGATTCTACACGACTCACTGAATCTACACATATTTTATTTGCAAATTTTAGCCAAGCGGTTTAATTTCTACGCAATTTACAAGATTCTACCAAAATCTGCCAACTAAAAGGATTAACGAAATTAACCCAGTCAACTGTGTCTGTTGACTGGTCAACTCGTCTGCTGACTGGGCGCTGACTGCGCGTCTGACTAGTCAACGCCTGAGTCTGACCGGTCAACAAACGATCTAAGCCGCTGATCTGAGATCTGACGGTGGCTGCTGTCTTACCGGAAACAAACAGCGAAACGGACGGCGGCGATCGGTTCCGGCGTCGGGGTTTTTCCTGCACGGAGGGAGACGGTCAACGAACGGTCCAAGATCGTCAACGCGGTGCGCAAGACGGCGCGCGTGCGACGCGGTACGGACGAAACGGCGCGACGCAAAACGGCGCGCGAGCGTGTACGCGCGTGTGTGCGCGCGAAGCGGGTGCGACGCAGTGGCGCGGCAAGCAGCGCGCGGGCGGTTAGCACGCGCGAGCGCACGCGGGCGGCAGCGCGCGGCGCGCAAGCAGGCGAGGCGCGCAGCACGGCAGCGCAGCCAGGCAGCTGCGGCAGCAGCGAGCGCGCGCAGCGGCGGGCAGCGGGCACGCGGGCACGCGGGGGCGCTGGCGCGGCGAGCAACGGGTCGCGGGGCAGCAGGCCGGCTTGGGGAAGCGCGCGCGCGGGTGGGGCGCAGGCGCGCGGGCGGAGGGCGGCGATGGCGGCATGGCGGCGATCGGCCGCAGGAGGCTGGTGGAGGCGGCGATGCGGGGTGCTGGCGGCGGGAACGGAGACGGGAGGCGGCGCGGCAGCGAACCTGGGTGGCGGCGGCGACGAAGGGCGACGGCGGCGGCTGGCCAGGTGGCGGCGATGGCGCCAGGAGGCGATGGCGGCGGCGGGGATGCGGCTCGGCTCCCGAGGCGCGTGCGGGTGGTGCGGTTATCGAGGAGGGCAGGCGGGGTCGGCGGCCAGGTGGGGTCCCTTTTGTGGGGCCTCACGCGAAATCTAAACTGATTCGGTTCGGAGTTAGATTAGAACTCGGAAATCGGTCCAAAATTTCGGATCGTTTTCCGGCGATTCACTAAAACGGCCGCAACTTCTCCGTACGAGCTCCGATTCGAGCGATTCTTGCGCCTACGGATTCGTACAGTCGAGGGGAACAATCTAAAGTCAACGTTTGGGCGAAACAGCTAATATACAAGGGTGGACAACGCGATTCCTACTAAAGCTTCCCGCAGGAACCTCGTAGTGAAATAAAATAGGGTTTTGCGAATAGCGTTTCGCCGAACCTTTTCACTCGACGGTTTTGCATGGAAAGGCATGATGCAATGATATGAATGATATGCAAGACCAAATCTAAAATTTGGGATGTGACAAGACTAATCCCCTTAAGATGAATCTTGTCCTCGAGATTCGGCGTGGCTAGCAAATAGGTGTGGGTAGTCCTCTCGGATGTCATCCTCACGCTCCCAAGTGGCTTCCTCTTCGGTGTGGTGGCTCCACTGCACCTTGCAAAACTTGATTGTCTTAGTACGGGTAGTCCTCTCTGCTGTCTCCAGAATCTTGACTGGTTTCTCCTCGTAGGTCAAGTCGTTCTCAAGCTGAACCTCCTCTAGTGGCACAGTGTCTCTCAATGGTGTATCCACCATCTCCGGATGGCACTTCTTTAGCTGGGACACGTGGAACACGTTGTGAACAGCGGATAGAGCTTCTGGCAACTCCAACTGATAAGCAACTTCTCCTTTGCGTGCTAAGACCCGATACGGTCCAATAAATCGAGGTGCCAGCTTACCCTTAATTCCAAATCTCTTGATTCCACGAAGTGGCGATACTCTGAGGTATGCTCTATCACCTATCTCATACACCACTTCCTTGCGCTTGGCGTCAGCGTAGCTCTTCTGCCTTGATTGTGCTACCTTCAGCCTGTCCCTAATCAAGGCGACCTTCTCCTCAGTGTCCTTGATCAAATCAGGTCCAAATAACTGACGTTCTCCTACTCCATCCCATAGCAATGGTGTTCGGCACCGTTTCCCATACAGCACATCGAACGGTGACGTCTTGATGCTGGTTTGATAGCTGTTGTTGTAGGAAAACTCCGCATACGACAAATTGTCATCCCAACTAGAGCCATGAGCCAAGGCGCAAGCTCTCAGCATGTCCTCCAAAATCTGATTCACCCTCTCGGTCTGTCCATCAGTCTGTGGGTGAAACACTGTGCTAAACTCCAATCTAGTACCAAGTGACTCGTGTAGCTGGCGCCAGAAGTGTGAGGTAAATTGGGTGCCTCTATCAGATACGATACTCTTGGGAACTCCACGTAGGCACACAATTCTGTCCATGTAAATCTTGGCCAACTTTGCACTTGTGTAGGTTGTCTTCACCGGAATAAAGTGGGCTACCTTGGTCAAATGGTCGACCACTACCCAAATAGAGTCATATCCTGACCTGGTCCTGGGCAATCCTGTGATAAAGTCCATTCCCACTCTATCCCACTTCCAATCCGGCACGGGCAATGGCTGTAGCAGTCCTGCTGGCTTCTGGTGTTCTGCCTTCACTCGGCTACATACATCACACAGGGCAATATGCTTGGCGATATCTCCCTTCATGTTGTTCCACCAAAATCTGCTCTTCAAATCCATATACATCTTTGTGTTGCCCGGATGTATGGAGTATGGCGAGTTATGAGCCTCCTGCAGAATCAACTCCCTTATCTCCGGGTCGCTGGGCACACACAAACGGTCTCCATACCACAAGGTACCATGCTCATCCTCGCGAATATCCTTTTCCTGATTCTCCTTCATCTTTTCCTTTATCTCATCTATTTCCTTGTCTCCTATCTGAGCCTTTATGATCCTGTCCTGTAGCGTTGGTTGGACTTCCATCGTTGCCAAGTATCCTTCAGATACTACCTCTAGTCTAAGGTCCTTGAACTGCTTGCACAAATCCTCAGGCAATTCACCAATTTTCAATCCATTGGCATAAACCTTCCGGCTCAGAGCATCAGCTACTACATTGGCCTTTCCTGGGTGGTATTGCAGATTCATATCATAGTCCTTGATAAGATCCAACCATCTCCTTTGTCTCATATTCAGTTCCTTCTATGTAAATATGTACTTCAGGCTCTTGTGGTCGGTGTACACATCACAGTGTTTTCCCATTAAGTAATGCCTCCATACCTTGAGCGCATGAACCACGAACGCTAACTCCAAGTCGTGTGTGGGGTAATTCCGCTCATGGTGTTTAAGTTGTCGCGAGGCATATGAAACCACTCTCCCATCTTGCATCAGCACACTCCCAAGTCCCTGTCGAGAAGCATCACAGTACACTTGGAAATCCTTCTGAAGATCAGGTAGACATAGAACTGGGGCGGTCACTAGTCGACGCTTCAGTTCCTGAAAGCTGGCTTCACATACGTCTGACCATTCAAACTTCCTCTCCTTCTTCAGAAGTTCCATCATCGGCTTAGCAATCTTGGAAAAGTTTTCAATGAACCTCCTGTAATATCCAGCAAGTCCCAAAAAGCTTCGAATCTCTCCTGCATTCTTGGGTGCTTCCCACTCAGTTACTGCAGTCACTTTGCTTGGATCAACAGCGACTCCTTCTCCTGACACTACGTGTCCAAGAAACCCAACAGTGTTAAGCCAGAATTCACACTTGCTGAATTTGGCATACAGCTGGTGTTCCCTCAGTTTCTCCATAATCAGTCGCAGATGTTTCTCATGCTCAGCATCATCCTTGGAATATATCAGTATGTCATCAATAAACACCACCACGAACTTGTCCAAGTACTCCATAAATACCTTGTTCATCATGGTCATGAAATATGCCGGGGCATTCGTTAGTCCAAAAGACATAACTGTATACTCATATAAACCATACCTAGTGGTGTAGGCGGTTTTTGGTACGTCCTCCTCCCGGATCTTCAATTGAAAATAGCCTGATCATAGATAAATCTTGCTGAACACCTTTGCTCCTTCCAGTTGATCAAACAAATCATTTATGTTCAGCAGAGGGTACTTGTTCTTGATGGTTACCTCGTTCAGCGAGCGATAGTCCACCACTAATCTCTTGCTGCTGTCTTTCTTCTCCACGAACAGAACAGGTGCACCCCATGACGACGAACTAGGCTGAATGAATCCCTTTTCCAGCTGCTCTTTCAACTGCTTCTTCAATTCCTTCAGCTCATCCACATCCATCTTATATGGTTTCTTTGCTATTGGTCCTGTTCCCGGCATCAGGTCGATAAGAAACTCTACTTCTCTGTCAGGTGGCATTCCTGGCAGCTCTTCCAGAAACACGTCAGGGTAATCCCTAATCACTGGCACAGTATCCATGCTAACCCCTTAAGAGAATTCAACTTACACCTTCCTGGTCGTGCAGCTGACTTGAATCTAATCCTCTTACCTTCCGGGGTTTTGAGTGAAACGGCTCACTGTGCATAATCTATGTGTCCCCCATGCATAGACATCCAATCCATACCCAGAATAACGTCTAATCCCTGTGATTCCAACACTACCAAATGTGCACTGAAGTTGTGTGTTCCAATCCTCACAGTTAAATCGCGGCATCCCGCACTAGCTATCATATCTCCTCCTGGTGAACTCACTCTAAAAGACCTCTTCATAGACTCAGTAGGTAACTTATACTTATCCACAAATGCCCTTGATATGAATGAATGCGATGCACCAGTATCGAAAAGTATAAGTGCAGGGTAAGTGTTGATTGGGAACTTACCAATCACAAGGTCAGGCTCATCTGGAATCTCCTCCACATTCATGTGGTTCACTGTGGCCTTCTCATTGTTGGTTGGCTTCAGTCCTTTCCTCTTCGGACAGTTGTCAGCATAGTGCCCCTTTTGTTTACACTTGAAGCACGTCACCTCACTCAGATCCTTCTTCATAATGTTGCGATCACGGTTGCGGTCATGTCCACCGTGTCCTCCAGAGTGGTGAGAGTGTCCTCCCTTGTGGCTGTGGTGACTGCTCCTATGGTTGTCATGACGATGTCCATCGCCTCCATGGTGGTGGCGGTCATGGCTCCCATGGTCACTCCCTCCATGCTTGGAGTATCCATCATATGAAGTGCGAGACTTGTGGTGTGATCCAGAGTGATGATTGTTGCTCTTTCTCTTGCGGCTTTCCACCTGTTTGTGCTTCCCTTCCAAGATCCTGGCCTTGTCCATAAGCTCCTGGAAAGTGGGGCAATAAACCACCAGCAGCTGCACTGAAAGCTCATCACTGAGGCCATCCAGGAATCTCTCCCTCCTTTTTGCATCAGTGTCAACATCCTCAGGTGCATAACGGGACAGGTTGTTGAACTCCTCAATGTACTCGGCCACGGAGCGATTGGTTTGGCGCAAGTTGCGGAACTCCTTCCTCTTCAGGCTCAGAACTCCTGAAGACACGTGGTTGGTCCTGAAACCTTCCTCAAACATTGCCCAAGTCACGGTATCCAGCGGGTGGGTGATCTGAAATGTGTCCCACCAAGAAGCGGCTGGTCCCTCCAGTAGGTGAGCGGCAAACCTCACCTTCTCAGCATCAGTGCATCCGACAGTTACCAGATCCTTGTTGACTGAACGCAACCAGTCGAGAGCAACCATTGGTTCAGTTGCAGTAGAGAACTTAGCTGGCCTTAACCTCAGAAATCTGGTGAGAGCATCTCCCTGAGGCTGATTGTTTCCATTGTTGTTGTTCTGATTTACCATGAACTGAGTCATCACTTGGGTCAGCTGTGCCTGAGCTGTCATGAGCTGCTCCAACTCAGTGGGTTGGTGGCGGGGAGGCATCTGCTGTTCAGCACAGGTAAGTTTAGCAAGAATCAACTACGGTAATAGGATTCTACCCATGCATATGATCAATCAACAACAAACAATAGCAGACAATCACAAGCAAGCAACACATCAACAAACAAGCGGTCCAGCAACATCCCAGGTGTTATCCTAGCAGTATATACCTATTGAAATAGTTTTGCAAGAGTTGGCAATGGTTAACTAAACAATAGATCAACTAAACAACAAAACAGCAATCTGCCAGAACAGTCTAGCAGTGTTCGCGAATTTTTCCGGCTGACTTAAACTCGTCAGAAAATTTAGCTGATTTTTGTGCATATAGCACAGAGAGTTTCGCATCAGCCCAATTTTTTCAGATTTTTCCGAGTTACCAGAAAAATATGAAAAATCGCGCAGTACTACTGTATCAGCAGAAAAACTGCAGCGAAAATAACACAGATAGTAACCAAATTGCCATAACTCTTTCATTAAAATTTGCAC
The DNA here is from genome assembly GCA_916181665.1 of Avena sativa. Lineage (NCBI taxonomy): Eukaryota > Viridiplantae > Streptophyta > Magnoliopsida > Poales > Poaceae > Avena > Avena sativa. The sequence goes on along the minus strand of OV702295.1, from coordinate 328,060,169 downwards.
AAATAAATCCTGGGATATTGGAGTACACAAATAAGCAACTAATCACTCTTAAACTAACACGAACTAAGCTTCACAACGATCGAGACTAATTCTAACGAGTTTACCTAACGAGGACTAATTGGTGGACTTCTATCTACTTCTTGAAGAGGTTGAGGTAGGTCCTTGCGGTCATGCGTTGGCGCTTCGGCTCGCGGTACAACCATGGCGGCGGAGTGTACACCTCTCCTGAATCATCACTTGAAACCTCAAACTCCACCTCTTCTGGATCCTCCTCTTCTTCTTCATTCTCAGCTGCAACTGCAACAGCTTCATCTCCTCCACCATCATCGTCTCCATCATCATCATCCTCGTCCTCATCTTCATCATCATCTCCACTGTCATCATCATCCCCATTGTTGCCATCCTCTCCATTGTCATCATCAGAGGGTGGATTCAGCTGTGCCTGGAGAGCGGCAATCTGGGCTGTCATAGCTTCAATAGTTTGATCCCTTTCCTGGACTGTCCCTTGCAATTGCTGTATGTTCTGGGTGTTCTCCTGCACAGTACCATGAAGATGTGCTATGGTTGCATCTCTGGCTATCAGGGCATTCTCCAGAACTCCCACAGTTTCATGCAAAGTGTCAATCTCCTGTCCTTGGACCACCATACCATTGCTAGTAAAATCTGCAATCTCCTTTATCATCCTCACCTTCTCTGCCAGAGCTCCATTCTCCCTTTCCATGTCCTCTATGTGTCTCCGACGGGGCGACATGTTGTTCCTGTCGCCCGGGGTAACCACAATGTTCCCATCTTCATCACGCCTTCCATAGTCACGGTAGGGTGAATCTGCTGGTAGTAGGTGTCGGACTTGATGGCACTGGCGAGACAGGGCTTCATGTATGGCCAAGTTAATTCCAAGTCCCCAGTTGCAGTATGTCTTGGTGTAGATCAAGTGCACGGGGTTTGGCAAGGCGGCATCTCTGAATATGAAGGTAGTGATCTCCCATGCATCCTCTCCATATCCATAGGTGTACAGCCTTCTTCCCTTGAACATGGGCAGTGGCAATCCCAATGACTGCGAGAGCTGAGCTAACTGCCTTGCAAAGGGCCTTGGTGACTCCAGGGTGGCATACTCAGTCCTGACTTCTCCCATCTATCAAGTAAAAGAGGAAAGTGTGAGAATAGCATATGGTAAGAATTTACGAGGGTGAAAGGCATAAGATGAAAGACAGAGTTAATATAGGCTTTAATAAATCTATGGCTTCCTAATCCAATACTAGGTCACGATCCTACAGTCGACACACGGGCTCTGATACCATCCTGTAACACCCTGGTTCTGAAAAGACCGTGGCCTCTATATGACATGCCAATCCCTGGATCGGTTCATTGGCCCACAATAGAGTAAGATGAATAACATAGCAAAATAACCGTGTATCATAGATAACGAAGATCCAGAGTACCATTATTACAATAAAAGCTTAGCCCAAGGCTAGCTCAAATTATTCAGGTAGCAACATAAATAAAGTAAATCCTCCATTCTTCAAATTGCCCACAAGTGAACAAGTGCCGAGTGGAGTACCGTGGCCTATATCGATTACTCAGAATCGGAATAACCTGCAACATGAAACGTAGCAGCCCCGAAGGGTCAATACATGTAATGTATGGCAAGTAGATGCTACTTTGTTCATGATATCGTCCTACTATTTTTCAATGCATTGTCGTGTATTTTGTAGTTGCATGTGTAGGATGATATTATCGCTATGCTATGTCCTATTATGTGGTAGGGCCTTCCTTGTAGATGAACCACCGTTGGTAGATGTGCTTAGCCATGCTATGTTGAACGAGGGCTGGGTTACATCATTGAAACTTGTTTCAAAAAGTATTGGTTTGTGAAAACTAAAACAACTTAATCAATGAATCATCTGGGTGTGATGGTATTGATAATTTTTGGTGGTTTCATTATGGAAAGGCACCCAGGTATCAAGAGAGAATGATTGGCTTCTTTATTGTGTAGCTTACGTGTACAACCATGTGCCAATAATGGAATGGGCGGTTGGTTGGACTTAGTAGGTTGTGGTGACCCGAACCCGCGTATCCAGAGATGTAGAATTTTGGTAGGTTGGACCGATGCGCGTCGGGATTGGGGAGCTACTTCCCGAACGGTCTCAACTTGGACTTCTCCCTATCACCACTCAAAATGAGAGTGATGGTACGAGTTGGGCTGGCCAAGTCCCATGGGTAAAGTGTACTAACCTCTGCAGAGTGTATAATCTAATCGATTAGCCGTGTCCCCGGTTATGGACATCTGAGTTGCTTGATATTGATTCCATGACATGTTTCTCGCTCATTCTAATTTCATAATTGTTTTAACATTGTTGGGTTAACTTAATTGGGATCTTTTCAAAGAAAATCAAAAACTGTTTATGAAAGTAGGACAAAGTTATTTGCCAATGCAAGCCAGACACAGCTCCACTTGCCAAATATGCATGTACATGTTAGTACTATTGTCTCCTTTACTAGCTCTACTTGCCATACATTACATGTATTGACCCTTCGGGGCTGCTACGTTTCATGTTGCAGGTTATTCCGATTCTGAGTAATCGATATAGGCCACGGTACTCCACTCGGCACTTGTTCACTTGTGGGCAATTTGAAGAATGGATGATTAGCTTTATTTATGTTGCTACCTGAATAATTTGAGCTAGCCTTGGGCTAAGCTTTTATTGTAATAATGGTACTCTAGATCTTCGTTATTTATGATACACGGATATTTTGCTATGTTATCTATCTTACTCTATTGTGGGCCAATGAACCGATCCAGGGATTGACATGTCACATAGAGGCCATGGTCTTTTCAGAACCGGGGTGTTACATTTGTTCATGATTATTGTCCTACTATTTTCAATGCATTGTGGTGTATTTTGTAGTTGCATGATTAGGAACTACTATCGCTATGCTATATCCTATTATGTGGTAGGAATCTCTTGTAGTTGAGACACTTTTGGTAGATGTGCTTAGCTGTGCTATGATAGACGAGGGCTGGGTTACATCACTGAAAGTTGTTTCTAAAAGTGTTGGTTTGTGAAAACTAAAAACAACTTAATCAATGAACCTCCTGGGTGTGATGGGATTGACATTTTTTGGTGGTATCTTTGCGGAAAGGCGCCCATGTATCAAGAGAAAATGATTGGCTTCTTTATTTGGTAGCGTATGTGTACAACCATGTGCCAATAATGAAATGGGCGTTTGGTTGGACTCAGTAGGTTGTGGCAACTCGAACCCACGTAGCCAGATATGTAGAATTTTGGTAGGTTGGTACGGTGCGTGTCGGGTTTGGGGAGATACTTCCCGAATGGTCCCTTCTTGAACTTCTACCTATCATCACCCAATATGAGAGTGGTGGTACGAGCTGAGCTGGCCAAGTCAGATGGGTAAAGTATACTAACCCCTGTAGGGTGTATAATCTAATCGATTAGTCGTGTCCCCGGTTATGGACATCTGAGTTGCTTGATATTGAGTTCATGACATGTTTCTCGCTCATTCTAATTTCCTAATTGCTTTAATGTTGATGGGTTAACTTAATTGGGATCTTTTCAAAGAAAATCAAAAATTGTTTACGAAAATAGGACAAAGATATTTGCAAATGCAAGCTAGCCACAGCTCCACTTGCCAAATAACCATGTAGATGTTAGGTTTATTGTCTCCTTTAATAGCTCTACTTGCCATACATTTTATGTATTGACCCTTAAGGGCTGCTACGTTTCATGTTGCAGGATGTTTTAATTCTGAGTGATTGAATAGGTCGCGATACTCCACTCAACGATTATTCGCCTGTGGCATAATTGAAGATGGATCCTATCAATTGTTTATGCTTCTGTATGCTACTTGATATTGAGCTAGCCTTGAGCTAAGCATTATTGTAATAATTGCAAATTCTGGATCAATTCGTTATTTATGATGCACTGTTAAATTATTTGGTATCCATCTGTACTATGTGTGCCAGTGAACCTATCCAGTGATTGGCACTATACACATGAACTCAGCCTTATCAGACGAGGGTGTTACAGTCTGTGGGGCATGTTTGGAGAAATATTTAGGGCTTCCGAGTTTTTACTACTCGTGGCGCATAACAGAAAGTAACTTTTTTATATGGAAAAGGCAGGATGAGGGGTTCGGGGGAAAAGTTGGTCTCTTATGGAGGAAATGAACCTCTGCTAAAATCGGTGATTCAGGCACTACGCACTGCCAACCTATCATATGATTTTTTTTCAAAATTATAGATGGGTTGTGCTCCAATTTAATGACTATTATGTCAAAATTATGATGGAATGGATCATTATATAGACGAGGGATGCATCAGCAATCATGGAAAAATATGTCTACTCCAAAGTGTCATGGAGGTTTAGGGTTTCATGATTTCTAATTGTTTAATTATGACATGCTAGGCAATAAAGCATGGTGATTACTAGTCAATCCAGAGAGTCTGATATGTGCTCGTGTGCTAAAGAGTTGGTATTTCTCAAATGGGTGTGTCCTTTGATGGGGTTCATTACATAGAAAAAAAATTCCTACGGTTTGCAACTGCCAAGATCGAATCTAGGCAATACTTTGTAACGGTTATAGATGGACTCATCCCCGTAGACCGTAAGCGGGATAACGTTCCTGCAAACAAGCGTGGCTAATGTAGATGATACATGACTGTCTCAAGGATGTGCAGACGATCAGCGCCACAGACATGCAACGCCTCCGTAATCGGTCACACCTTCGGTTTGCCGATGACTCCCGATCCCTTGCTCCAGCCAGGCAGCGGAAGTAGCAGATCCTCGGAAACTCCAACAACGCTATGCCATGGTAGTGGTGGTGGAGGGGAAGGTTTAGCGCAGGGCTTTGCCAAGCACCTTTTCTAGTGCCAATGGACAAGGCAAGCAAGGGGGAGAAGATGCCAACCTTTGGACATATGATAGAGCTTGTGAGAGAGTGTGGATAGGAGGAGGAGGCCACCTCCTTTTATAGGCGCCATGGGGATGCCCCCTCCCCTCCTCTCATTCAATATCCATTAAAGCTCTTTAATTCCCTTAAAGGTCTATTAAAACTTTAATTCCCTTAAAGGTCTATCCATTAAAGCACTTTAATTCTATTTTAATGCAAATCAATTTAATGAAACACTTGATTTAATGAGTACTTCATTTAATAAACAATTTATTTAATGAACACATGGACATTTTGATCTCTTACTTTGTTTCGAAACTCCAAAACTATTTCGAGAGATTTGGCAAAATAATTTTCTGCAGTAGAACAATTTTCTATGATGTACATTGACTTCCCCTGTGTTTCCTATCCGCTCAAACGCGTTGGTTAACCTAAAGTATGTCTCCCTACAGGTTTAGGAACTATGTAGACAGGATCGATACTTTCTCCGATCAATAATCATTAGCGGGACCTGGAGATCCATAATGACTCCCACTAGTTCCTCGAAGATCTCATGATCGTTCGGACCTCTTTCACTGTAATCAAATTCCTTTTGTCTCGTGATATATTACTTGTCCAAGATTTGATCACTCAGTATCATTTATACCTTGTTTAATCTCGTTTCCGAAAAATACTCTTTTTCTTGTTCTTGTGATATGACATTCTAGTGATCAAATCACTTGCTTGCAAGGCTATGTCAACGTGATATCACTGTGAGGGACCTAAGTATATCTCTCTATAATCCGGATGGACAAATCTCAATCTTGATCCGCGAGCCTCAACTGACACTTTCCAAATACCCGACGACACCTTTATAATCACCTTGTTACAGTATGACGTTTGATGTAATTAAACTACTATTTCGGTGAAAGTGATTGATGTGATCTCATGGTCTAAGGATATTGAGTTACTACGAATATGATAGAAATTTGAACTTGATGACGTGATCGTATTGCTACATCTACTTTGAGTGACTATTCATCATATCATTCTCCAATGATATGACCCTGTTATTAACAACATCCAATGTTATGATCAGGAAACCTTTGATCATCCGTTAATCAACATGCTAGTATAAAGAGAGGCTTTACTAGGAACAATTTCTGTTTATAAATCACACATGTATTAATGTTTCCCTATTAATATAATTCTAGCATGAAAAATAAACATCTATTATAAACCTGTAATAGCATAATAACCCCTTTATTATTACCTCTCGGGCATATTCCTTTCATCCTTTCAGCTAGTTGTCCGAAGAGTGCTTCTAGAACGTGGAAGGCGACCATTTGCGGTAGTGATGTTCTTTGACAGGGCCTTATCAAGAGCATCGACAATGGTCAGAGCACTTCTATCTAGACGGATAAATGGATATATTCTATGCCATCGGCTAAGCCTTTGGGAAAGCTTAGGAAGGATGATGATGGGACGGAGATGGTTTCAGACTTGATCAACATAGCCACGGGCACATGGTTTGGAGCAAAGATACGTAAGTATTTATTCGCCCCTAATGCAAATGATGTTGTGTCTACCTCATCCTATAGGAAATTATGAAGATATTTGGTCTTGGTATGGAGAGAAATATATTTTTATGCTGTGAGATTTAAAGAAAAAAACATGTTTTTATACCGTGATATCTGCATATATGATGCTGGTTAGGAATAGAGGTTGCAAGTTGTTCAAATAGTGATCTAGGCGGAGTTTGGAAAAAAAATGTGCAAATTGAATGTGGCTCCAAAGATCAGGTTTTTTGGTGGCGGATAATTAAATAACGTCTCCCCTCTTATAGCATTTTGGCTAGGCGACATGTGATGGAAAAAACATCATGTGAAGTATGTGGTCATGGGGAGAAAACATTATTCCATTCTCTCATGGAATGTGAACATGCTAAGCTCTTCTGGGTTGCAATAGAGGACCAACGCAATATAAAGTTATCCAAGCTGCATTCGAGAAGTTGGGCTTCAGATATTATGATGGACGATAGCTTATCAAATGAGGATAAGGTTATGGCGATTTCACTGCTATGATGTATCGGGTTCCCTGCTTGACACATGTCCGAAAATAGCTTCATAAGTCTGTTTTTGCTACATTGTAGCAAATAATGTCTCACTACCATGAAGACCCCAATGACGACTCCATCAAGACCAAGGAATGTCACACGCCATGGGATTCAGGCAAGTCAGATCTTCGATATCATCTAAAGTTTCGGCTTGGGGACAAGCCGAGTTTTAAGGAGCATGGGATGTTAGGATCCTCGTCTGGCCATCTACTCGTTGGTCCGGCAACATGGGCTCATAATGAACGGGTTGGCCCAGCTAACAGCCAGTTATAGTTCAACAACTACGACTACCCAAGGAGAAGCAACAAACATGCATCCCAGGCGACACTCTCCCACCTCACCTCTGGTTCCCCGTTCTCCTTCTTTCTTGTTCATCTTGTATTCATACTATCTACCAAATCCTTGCTGACGAGGTTCGATCTCATCAATGCCCATTGTTATGAGCTTGGTTTTTGGAGAAGGTGCGGGTACTGGAGATCGTGGAACGGTGAACAGACAAGAAAACAGGGGACACGAGATTTACCCAGGTTCAGGCCCCTAGAGGAAAAACCCTACTCCTGCTTGTCTGCTCTTAATTATGGCGGAACCGAAAAGTACAGGGGTGCACAGATGTAATCTGACATGGAGGTGTGTATGCGGTGCGAAGTTTCCCTCCTCGTCGTGCCCTCCTAGCCTTTATATATAGATAGGAAGGTCTCGGTCACAGATCGAGTCGGTTACAAGTTAGGGTTTGCCCCTTTGAATATTCTATCTACTCTATTATTGCTCTCCAAGGATCCGAAGACGCCATGGGCTTGGGCCACCCAAAAATCTCCACAGGCCGCGTATATTCTTGTGGGCCTTCCTTGGGCTGGACCAGGTATGCTAATGTCGTGTACCCGTAAGGTATAACCATGTCAGTAGCCCCCGAGTGATGAGGTTTAATCTCATCAATGCCCATTGTTATGAGCTTGGGTTTTGGAGAAGATGGGGGTGCTGGAGATCGTGGAACGGTTAACAGACAAGCAACCAGGGGACACGAGATTTACCCAGGTTCAGGCCCCCGGAGGGAAAACCCTACTCCTGCGTGTCTGCTCTTGATTACGGCGGAACCGAGAAGTACAGGGGTGCGCAGATGCAATCTGGTGTGGAGGTGTGTATGCGGTGAGAAGTTGCTTAGATCTGTAGATCTGTTGTGGTCTAGTATATGGTGTCGCGTGTCCTTCTCGTTGGACCCTCCTAGCCTTTATATATGGGGAGACTAGGTCTCAGGTACCAATACGATTTGGTTACAAGTTGTATTCAAACTCTAGTCTTGATATTTCCTTGTCTTGTGCACTTGGGAGTCCGTGTCCATATGTGCTTCGTACAGTCGAACAATCATGAGCGTCGTGGACCTTGGCAGGTCGTCGCATGGGCCTTCCAACGGGCTGGACCAGGGTAGGCTAACATCGAGTACCCGTTGGGCATATCCATGTCAGTAGCCCCCGAGTTTCCTTCCGAAACGTAGATTCGGGTGGAGACTTAATTGTCTTGAACCTTGCATTTGGTTGTCAGAGTCGAAAGTTGTGTCGAGTGCGAAGCACTTCACCCGAAAGTTCGTTGAGTCAGCTGAATTTGTTCGGTTGTTGTAATGGAGTTGACATTATAAACGTAGTCAACACAATGGACTATAGGGTGCGCGACCAGCGCTCCTATGGGAGTAGCCCCCGAGTGTCTGTTCGAGTCGTAGACTCGAGTAGAAACTTATAGTCGTTGGTTGCACAATACGGTGATCCGGAAGTTCTTCAGATGACCTTGCAGATGCCTTGAATGCCTTCATTTTTTCGAATGCGCGACCAGCGCTCCCTATGGGAGTAGGCCCTGAGTCCTCAGTCGGATCATTGATTCGAGTGAGAGATCGAAGCGTGCCACTCGAAGATCTTCTGTGTGCGCGACCAGCGCTCCAGTTTGGAGTAGCCCCCGAGTGTCTTGCGGAGTCGTGGACTCGGGAAGAGACTCGAGTATTGTATTGTGTAGTTGTAGTCGGCAATATCATGGGCGTACCGTTGACCCGTATGTACATCGGGTGCGCGACTAATAGGAGTAGCCCCCGAGTGTCTAGTCAAGTCGCAGACTCGAGTGGAGACTCATGCGAGGATAAAACACTGACCCGGAAGTGCATCGAGTCAGCATCTCATGCATAAGGAGTCAGGAGTCAACGTAGCGGAGTCGCGAGACGTTTAGCCGGAAGGACTCGACATTCCGGATGAAGTCGACGCAGTTGCTTCTGTCGGGTGCGCGACCGGCGTCGCGTCTTTGTAGCATCAAGCGATGCGACCATCCGAGGAGGGACTCGACTCGGGTCGTGAGTATATGGCGTAGCCAGTTGTTTTGTCGAATCTTGTTGGAGGACTCGATAGAATAGCTAGGCGCAGTCGATGTCCTTGTAAGCTGCAGAAAACATTAAATTTGTAAAGTACTTGTATCTTGTAAAGAATATTCGCCTGTCGGTTTGTAAAGTAAAATTCTGGTATCAATCGAGTCGACACTTTTGCACTGTTTGCTAGGCCTTTTCGTTAGCATGATTACCCTTAGTCTCAGTATCTTTTCGAGGCACTCGGAGTTTAAGGATTCGACGATCAGGCAGAATCAGCTACCCGGGCTGTCGCGTTCGAGGTGCTCGAGTGCGTGGAGCCGATGGCACATTAGGTTATTCGAAGAGGGCGCAATCCCCGAGTGTTTCGAGTGCGAGTTAAAAAAGGAAATTGGCTCTAAGTAGAGGGAAACTTAGCTTTGTTTGTTGTCGACGAGGTGAACGGCTCGCCAGAGCCAACGCAATCGACAGATCGCGGTCACGAGAGACGATACGACCTGCAGGTCGCGGTCGCGAGAATCGAAGGAGCCCCCGAATCGTGGTTGCTGAAGCCGATGCGGCCAGTTGCCGCAATCGAAGATCGCGTCGGGTCGCCGCATCCGAAAGATGCAGCGGGTCACCACAGCGGAGTGAACATGACAGACGGAGTCGACGCGGTGCGACCTAAACGGCGAGTCGAGCGCGCGCCCGAATGTCAAAGCTTGCCGCGCCTTCAATTGCACATTGCAGTTTGATTAATTAACCTCGAAAATATAATATTAGTATACATGAAGAATATAATAATAGTAGGAAATAAGGAGTAGTGGAAAGAGATTGTCTTTTGCAAATCAGATGCATTGACGTGTTATGTCATACTGCACGCATGCCTCTTTGATCCGACTTGATCGCAAGTACATATTCAATCTGAAATCAGCTCGATTTAGAGTCAGCTAGCTGCACAGACGGCTTGGTTTTCTATCTGCCTGTCTTGTCCGTCGCAAAAGTTGTGCAGGTCACGTGCTATCCGACAGACAAATAGTACAGTAGTTGGAACGGATGTATATCTATTCCTGGACTGATTTGTTTGGTGCAAACTTCTCATCTGGGTGAATTGGCTTGTCGTACGCGTGGTACAGCATCTAGATCGTATACCGGGAATTGATCGGCCGGTGGATGATACCGCCCGCCAAGGATACCAGCGATCGATCCGAGACGAATCGGAAATCTTGCTGACTCCAATTCTTATCAAACTCTGCGATCCGCCGCAGCACGGCCAGCCCAAAAAATCTTTGATCTCACGAGGATCTGGTTGAGCGAGAGGGTAGTGATGACGTTTGGACCCGTGAGTAGGTAGCATGGATTTCTCTTCATCTCGTGCGAGATTGATGTAGACGTTGATCTTCTGAGATTGGCGAATCGTAGATCGTTTCGGATGGAACCGTCACGACCGCACGATCAATATCCTCAGTTTCCATAGACGGCGCCAATTGACGAGGTTTAATCTCATCAATGACCATTGTTATGAGGTTGGGTTTTGGAAAAGATGGGAATGCTAGAGATCACGGAACGGTTAATAGACAAGCAACCAGGGGACACGAGATTTACCCAGGTTTAGGCCCCCGGAGGAAAAACCCTACTCCTAATTATCTGCTCTTGATTACGGCGGAACCGAAAAGTACAGGGATGCGCAGATGCAATCTGGTGTGAATGTGTGTATGCGGTGAGAAGTTGCTTAGATCTGTAGATCTGTTATGATCTAGTCTATGGCGTAGCATGTCCTTCTCGTTGGACCCTCCTAGCCTTTATATATAGGAAGACTGGGTATCAGGTACTGATACGAGTTGGTTATAAGTTGTATTCAAACTTTAGTCTTGAGATTTTCTTGTCTTGTGCGCTTGGGAGTCCGTGTCCATATGTGCTTTGTAGAGTCGAACCATCATGAGCGTCGTGGACCTTGGCATGTCGTCGAGTGGGCCTTCCAACGGGCTGAACCAGGATGGCTAACATCGGGTACCCGTTGGGCATATCCATGTCACCGAGTGTTCAGTCGAATCGTAGATTCGGCTGATGACACTTCAATCTTTCGGGTGCAGCTATTTCTGTTCATAAGAGAAAGAATAATTTTAGTTCGTAGGGATTGTTGATGTGTGTGTCTGACTCTCCTGACGGATCAGGATCAGTTAACTGTCTTAGGACAAAACAACATGATCTTTTCCAGACTCGAGTCCCTAGACTCGAATCTAGAACGGATGCTGGCGTAATTCGACTCAGGCCATTGAGGTATTACAGGAGTCGAATCCTAGTAGTTTTCGAGTGATGTACCGAACGCATCCGTCGGGATTTTCATCATGCCTGTTGACATGGTTATTTACTGGCAGAGCGCACTTAGGTGCGTTATCAGGCCATCAGATGATATCTGCGGGTCTTATCTTTGTGTCATAGACACAGCATCCGAAATGTTATCACCGCGGAGGTGTTTCGGGTGGCTAAGGAGGATGCTTCTCACTTAGCGTTGGTTGGGGCAAAGTTGCCAGAAAGTTTTTGCATTTTTGATCTGAAGGATCGCAGTCGAAGAATTCATAGGATGCGCGACCAGCGCTCCCTATGGGAGTAGCCCCCGAGTGTCTGTTCGAGTCGTAGACTCGAGCAGAGACTTTAGTTCAAGTAATTGAGCTTCAGGTCCATAGGACACAATTTTTTCGGATGCTTGATCAATCCTCCCTATGGGAGTAGCCCCCGAGTCCTTAGTGGAGTCGTAGACTCGATGTAGGACTCGAAGAGTCGACAGTGGTGTAGTACCTTAATCATGCCTCGAGTGTGCGGCCAGCACTCCTGATAGGAGTAGCCCCCGAGTAGTTGCTCGAATCGTAGATTCGAGTGAGTACTTTTAGTTATCAGCCGATGATTTCTAACCGTTGCTAGCGTGGTTTTGGTAACATCAGTGCTGATGATCGGTGACCTCAACCGTCTGTGGCGCCAGAGGTGACGTGATTGGACGAACATGGGTCCCACTTTCTGACTTGGAGTTGACTGGTCGTGCGCGACGTGGCGAGAATTACGGTGTCTCCTCGGTTTCCGTGCGTAGTGGACGGCGTGCGGGCGACGGTTCGCTGCTGTGTTGACACGTGGACAATTGGATCGGACCCTAGCGTTAGGGCTTCTGGATGAACGGTTCCTGTTCATCGTCTTCGTCCTTATAACCGTGGGGAAAACAGTGGTTGGTTTTCACCCCTCGCCATTTGCTTTCACTGCTTCCATTTTCATGAGCTTTCTCCTCGTGCGCTGGACGTTCTCCGGTCCTTTCCTTCCTCGTTCCTGCGCGCACACCGCCACCGTCGATGCTCCACGATGGTGAAGTCGAAGAAGGCCTCCGCCGAAGCGGGCTCAAGTGCTGCCGCCAGCGTCAAGAAGGCTGCTCTGCGCTCAACACTGATGGCAAGTGGAGGCGCTCTGACGTGCGCGACACCGACCTGCGCAAGCTGCGTGACGCGGGGTCAATCCCGCAAAACAAGGAGGACGTCAAGATTCCCGGCGATGAGGTAATCCCTTGCCCACCCGTGGGTTTTCGGGTGATCTTAATTGCCTTCATTCTTCGTGGTTTATCTGTACCTGCCCACGAATTCCTTCATGGCCTCCTTTTCTCTATGGGATTTAGATTCATTGTCTGTATCCCAATTCCCTTCTTAACATTGCGTGTTTCATCAAGCTTTGCGAGTGCTGGCTCGGCATCGAGCCACACTTTGGTCTCTTCCGGAAACTCTATTCCGTGAAGAGGCAATCCAGCTCGAACGGAGTCTATCCGATCGGCGGATGCATCATTTCTCTTTGTCCCTTTGTCCAGTTTTTATCCCTCTCTGTTTGCGAGTCTGTTCAGTATTGCGTTGCAAGTGGTTTTACATCCGCGATGTCAAGCTGGACGGGCAGCAATTTGGTCTTGCTCCCTTTGACTCTGAGCAGAAGATCGTCCGAAAGAGATCGTGGAAGAACCACATCTTGGAGGGCGAAGTGGCGGAGGTGGAGATACTCTACCAGCGGGTGGAGGCTCTCCAACTGGTGCTAGGCAAGGAGGTCAACGGAGTCGACATCATCCGCACCTTCCTGAAGCGTCGGGTGCAGCCCCTTCAAGCCAGGGCGCACCCGATGTTTCTCTATGCCGGCCCTAGTGATCCCACCAGAGTGTCATCCGAAGAATTATCTTCGGGTGGCCTTGATAGGGACCTCCATCCTCTACTGAAGTACAAGGCTAGCGAGGACCTGCCGGGGGCGTCGCTGACCCCCCTCTTAGCGCCAATAAAGGGGCCTCAAAAGTGAAGATTGTTTGTGCGTGTTGCGCTTTGTTGTGTGTTTTTGCTTGTTGTAGTTTCTCATGTCTTTGCTATTTTTGCTTGCAGCGCCTCCAGGTTACGGGGTCCATGCCCCCTCTGCCTGAGAAATATGGGGAGGCGCTAGACAATGAGGATGTAGACTCCGAGTCTGAGTTGCCGCGGGCGCAGCCGCCCACTCACGAAGCCCCCGAGGTGAGCGAGGGGCAGACCCGAAAGCGGGCGCGGTGTTCGAGCGAATCTTTGGATGCCTCGACTCCGCCAACGCCTAGGGACCCATCCTTCCTCGTGCGTCACGACGAGGATGAAGATGATTCTTCCGCGCCGTTCCCGGCTATGTCTCTTTAGGCAGTGGCGTCGCAGCCACCGGCAAAGGAGAAGAAGAAAGAGAAGGCGTCGCCCGTCTTCAATTTAAGTGGCATTGAATCGTAAGTGGTTTTTGGGTGCTTTTGCTTATGTTTTGCGTCTGCATTTGTCTTCTTTCCTTGATGAATATTTTTCTTTGTAGCCACTCATCGGATGGTGCTCTTAGTGAGAGTTCCCAGGAGAACGTAGGGGAATAGAAGCCGATGGCCCCTCATTCTCAGACGATAGCCACCTCTGGGGGCGATGCTCCGAACCCCTCTCCGTAGGAGGATCGAGTGATCATCTCCCAAAAGACTGCACCTGGACCTTCGGAGTCTCCGTCTGAGCATGTAAGTTGTTTTCCTTTTTCCCTGGGGGGATCCCCCGAGCCCTGTTTTCGGATGACCTACTGGTCTTGTTTTCGATCTTGTGGGGCGTAGCCCCCGAGCCTTTTTCCTGATGTTTTCTTGATTTTTGGCTTTTGCTTATTTTTGCAGTCCTTTGTGCGTGGCGCCAACCTTCTCATTCAGCAGCATCTAGCCTTGGAGGCCAGCATGCAGCAGCTTCGAGGTATGTGTTTGGTCCACATTTGTCCTCTTTTTTGTTTGTGTCTGTTGATTGAGTAATGCTTGTGTTACCTACATGTGATCTTGTTGCTTTGCAGATGAAAATAATGCGGCCCTTCGCCAGCTTGATGCTCTCAGAAAGAGCCTCGGGCGAGCGAAGAAGAAGGCCGAAGATGTTGTGGAGGCGAAGCAGCGCCTGCAAAAGGAGTTAGCCGAGGCCAAGGAGCTCTTGCAGTGGGAGGCTTCAGATCGCGAGGAGTAGCTCGCTAAGGTTGCCGTTGCGCGCGAAAAGGAGGTGGCTAAGAAGCTGATGGCTGCTGCCAAGGCTTTTTCCGGTGAGTATCTTGTAGGAAAATTGGTCTTTTTGGGTTTTCGACTGCCTTTTCTTCGTGTCCTTATTCTGACTCCTGCCTGTTCTTCCTTGCGCCAGATGCTTCGGGTATTGCGTTTGATCGCGGTGTCTTGGAGCATGAGAACACCCTGGAAGATGCCACCGCAGCGGTTGAAGATCGTTGCGGCACTGCTGCTGGTTCCCTTGTTAAGTCCAAGGAGGTTCTCCGGCGTTTCTACAAGGAGATCATGCCCAAGGGTGTTGCCCTTGAGGATGTTGATTCTCTGGCGGATGTGCTGTCAGAGGATGCCCATGCGGCCTACAAGCGCACGCAGAAGGGCATCGGTGCTTCCATGGGGCTGGCCATGGCCATGGCGTCCGGAGCGGAGTTGGATCTGCACCACTTCACCTCTCGGATGCCAACAGCACCGGATGGCTCAAAGGTAGCCTTTGCTCTCTTTGCGTCTTGCTATAAGCGTTATGGTCTGAAGCTTATCGATTTGCTGGCGGACTATGTTGCGAAGCAGCAGGGGGAGGCCAAGAGCAGGCACTCTGGCTCCGAGGCCACGCCGGATGCGGGTGCTTAGGCTTCTTTGTTGTATCTCTAGAATAGTGTATCCTCTTTTGTAATGTATGCTTTTGTTGATGAACAATTTCTCCTTGTGACACGCAGTGGATTTTGATGTATATAAATGATGCTTCGAGTTGTTGGCCAAGACATATGTTGTTCATATTCTTGCTTGCTTTTCTTTAGGGACCTTCGGGTGAGGCTCCTATGGATACTCTGACTGTCCCTCAGCCGCGACCATCTTTGGATGATGCATCACAGCTTGCCTTTCTTCACGATCGCGTTCGTAGCTTGGAGAAGGAAATACTTAGCATTCGGGGTCACGTGGACGTGTGGAAGTCAAAGACTGAGCGAGCTGTCGCCAGGGAGGAGTATCTGATGGGGGAGTTGCGGCAGTTGGGCGAGCAATTGTAGTGTGAGCTTTTTGGGCTGCTGCACGTCTTCGGATGCGCCTTGTTTGCGTGTCATCTTTACTCTGAATTTTCTGCAGGTGCCAACCTTGTTCCGAGGGAGAAGAAGGAACGCGTTGCAGTTCGGATCAACTGCCTGACCCAACAGGATATCGAAGCCGGAGGCTTTTTCTGGATGGACGGCGACCGGGCCACCGTCCTTGCGACGGTGCAGGATCGTGTTCATCAGGTGTCACGAGTGCTGAGGAAGGTGAAGACTTCCCTTGCATCGATTATGTATGTCATGCTTCCTCTAGATGAGGCGCCGTCCACCCTATGGGGTTTGCTGTCGAAGTTTCGGGACGTGAAACACGTGCGGGAGTTGGTGCGGCAGCAGCTGGTAGTGGGGGTGAAAGCCGCCCTTTCGCTTGTTCGGCTGCATCGCCCAGATGTTGATCTTGCGGCGGTGGCGGCTGGGCTGCCCCCTCGACCAGATGGTGTCCTATGGGACATGCGCCCACGTTACGCGGCTGTTAGGCAGTATACCGAAGAGATTGTAGATATTTGTGAGCATCGGGCGCACGTGATCCTTCAGAATAGGTAGGTCCTGAAAAAATATAGATGTAAAACTTGTATATATTTTGACTGGGCTTATTGTGCCCTTTTGTTGTAAATATTATTTGTATTAGCACATGGTGCTTTGTTGTGTGCATGCCCTTTTCGTTAGCCTGACGTGGTCAGCTACTCAGGTTTACATGCGTTATTCTCAGTCGACGAAGTCGTGAGGTGAGGCGGAGCCCTCGAGTGTGTTGTAACAAAAACTAATGTAAGGAAAAATATTTTTGGACTGGGGACTTAGCTTTTATTCATATCGTAACGAGGAGGTACATTGTTCGGCTAAGTAGCCATATTGAAAGTAAAGAGGGGTAGCTAGGGGTAGAAGCGTCGTAGTTGTGCGACGTTCCATGGGTTGGAGTATGCGACTCCTGACTTGACGTCCTTGAGGCGATAGGCGTCACCTGAGATGACTTCGGTGATTATGTACGGTCCTTCCCAGGGTGACTCGAGCTTCTTCGGTCGCCCTTGCTTGAGTCGTAGGACGAGGTCTCCTTCGACGAAGGACCTTGGGCGCAGCCGACGGCTGTGATAGTTGTGGAGGCTCTGCTGGTAGACCGCTGAGCGATCCGCGGCGATGTCGCGTGCCTCGTCGAGTGTGTCGACAGCGTCTTCGAGTGCGTCCGTTGATTTGGCTTCGCTATAGGCAACGACCCGTGGGGCCTTATGGCGTACTTCTGTAGGTAACACTTCTTTGGCTCCGTGTACCATGAAGAAGGGCGTGTAGCCAATTGAGCTGTTTGGCGTTGTGCGCAAGCTCCATAGGACGGAGGGTAGCTCTTCTGCCCAGGCTCCCGCAAGCTGTTCGAGTGGGTTGAGTAGGCATTTCTTGATTGCGTCGCCTACGAGACCTTTGGCCTTTTTGAACTGCCCGTTGGTTTGCGGGTGCGCCACGGAGGCGTATAATATGTTGATGCCAAGGCCTTCGCAGAAGTCCTGGAATTCTTTGGAGATAAAGTTCGACCCGTTGTATGTGATGATGATGTGCGGCACGCCGAACCTGTAGACTATGGACTCGAAGAACTTGACAGCCGTTTTTCCCTTTTGGTTGGTGACAGGGATTGCTTCGATCCAGTTAGTGAACTTGTCGACCGCGACCAGGAGGTAGACGTGGCCTCCTTTCGAAGATTTGGCCAGTTTGCCGATCATGTTGAGGCCCCATTGGGCGAAGGGCCTGGCCAAGGGTATGGGCCTGAGCTCCGACCCTGGTGCGTGTGGCTTATCCGCAAACCTCTGGCAGCCGTTGCACCTCTAGATGATGTCCTTAGCATCGTTCATGGCCGTTGGCCAGTAGAATCCAGCTCGTAGAGCTTTGGTGACGAGGGCACGACTGCTCGCGTGATGGCCGCAGATGCCCTCGTGGATGTCTTGGAGGATGGTTTTGCCGTCACCGATGGTGACGCACCTTTGGAGTACACCCGAAATGTTGCGCTTGTACAGCTCGCCATTGATGATGGTGAAGGCCTTGGACCGGCGAGATATGCGTCGGGCATCTGTCGGGCCATCAGGCAGTTCTCTGTTTATCAGGTACCGAAGGTACGGTTGCGTCCATGTTTCTTCGATTGCCATGACCTGCATTAAGCTGACCAACTCGACCTCCGTGTCGAGTTTTTCGGGTCCTTCTTGTCCTTCGGGTGGCGCAGTCCCCGAGTGCACTGCCTCTTCGGGTGATCCCTTGGGAATTTCCTTTTGATGGAAGGCACACAGATTTGTTCGAGGAACACACCTGGTGGCACCCGTGCGCAGGTGGAGCCGATGTTGGAGAGTCTATCGGCTTCCTCGTTGCTTTCCCTTCTAACGTGCCGAAGCTCGCAGCCGTCAAAGTCTCCTTCGAGTTAATTGTAGAGCGCGCGATACGCGATCATGTTTGCGGCGTGTGCGTCGCACTCGTTCATCGTCTGCTGGATGACGAGGTTCGAGTCACCGTAGATGACTAGGAGCGTTGCGCCGCAGATCTTGTCCATCCTCATGCCGTGGATGAGGGCTTCATATTCGGCCTCGTTGTTGGAGGCGCGAAACTTCATCTGAATGACGTATTTCATCTTATCGCCTTGCGGGGACGTCAGTATGACGCTAGCTCCTGCTCCGGCCTCACGCTTGGAGCTGTCGAAGTGCATTGTCCATGACTGCGTCATGTCCGGGGTGTCCGGCAGCTGGATCTCCATCCAGTGGACGAAGAAGACAGGGAGGACCTGAGATTTGATTGCATGGCGCCGCTCGTAGACTATGTATAGAGGAGATAGCTCGATGCCCCACAGGGCTACGCGTCCTTCGGGGTTGTTTAGGATGTTGTACAGTGGTGTCTCGTTGACGAATATTATCTGATGCTCCTGGAAGTAGTGGCTCAGCCGACGAGCCGTCATGAACATGCCGTAGGTGAGTTTCTGGTAGTGAAGGTACCTATGTTTTGTTGGCGTCACTACCTCACTGAGGTAGTAGATTGGGCGTTGGACCCCATGGGTCTTGCCTTCTTCGGGTCGTTCGACCACGAGTATGGTGCTTACCACCTGATGTGTGGCTGCTATGTATAGCACCAGAGGCTCGCGTTTCTTTGGTGTGACCAGGACGGGCGAGGTGGAGAGCAGTCGCTTCAGATCTTCGAATGCATCGTCTGCTTCAAGTGTCCATTTGAATTTGTATGCTTTGCGTAGAAGCTGGTAGAAAGGCAGGGCCTTCTCACCCATGTGGCTAATGAATCTGCTCAGTGCCGCGATGCGCCCAGCTAGCTGCTGGACACCTTTGAGGTTCTTCGGTTTCTCCATGGCCAGTATGGCCTGGATTTTCTTCGGATTCACCTCGATCCCTCTCTGGGAGATGAAGTATCCAAGTAGTTGGCCAGATGGGACGCCGAAGGCACACTTTTTTGGGTTCAACTTGATCTTGTAGTGATCGAGGTTGTCGAACGTCTCGCGGAGATCATCGATCAATGTCTTGGCCTCCCTTGTCTTGATGACTATGTCGTCGACATAGACCTGTATGTTGTGGCTGATCTGGCTCTTCGGGCACTCCTGCATGCACCACTGATACGTGGCACCTGCGTTCTTCAGCCCGAAGGGCATTGTGTTGTAGCAGAATACTCCGAACAGCGTGATGAACGCCGTTTTCTCCTGATCTTCGACCTTCAGCCAAATCTGATTGTAGCCTGAGTAGGCATCAAGGAAGGAGAGTTTCTCGCATCCTGCAGTCGAATCGATGATCTGATCGATCCGAGGGAGAGGGAAGTGGTCCTTTGGGCAGTTCTTGTTGAGCGACGTGAAGTCCACGCACATCCGCAGGATGTCCGTATCCTTTTTAGGGACTAGTATAGTGTTGGCTAGCCACTCGCTCTCCTTGATCTCTCGGATGAAGTCGGCATCGAGGAGTCTGTTGACTTCGATTTCAACGGCTTCGGATCGTGGTTCGAACAATCATCGGATGGACTGTTTGACAGGCTTGGCATCCGGAAATACATTGAGTGCATGCTCGGCAAATTCCCTGGGAACTCCTGGCATGTCCGCAGGACACCAGACAAAGATTTCCCAATGCTCACGAAGGAATTCGACGAGCGCGCTTTCCTAAGCGGGGCTGAGGTCATTGGCGATCAGCGCCGTCTTGGAGGCATCTGTTGGGTGGACCTGCACCTTTTTTGTGTTGACTGTGGAGTTGAATGACATGTCGGGTGAGTTTTGCCTGGAGACTGGGGTGCCCCGTTGTCTGTCACCTCTCGAAGCCTCATAAGCTCCTCCTGCATGCCGAACGACTGGGAGATTCTGTTGAAGTCTCTGTCACAGTGGTCGGATCGGGTGAAGCTGCCCTAGACCGTGATGACGCCCCTTGGCCCTGGCATCTTGAGTAGCAGGTACGCATAGTGCGGTACTGCCAGGAACCTTGCAAATGCCATGCGCCCGAGGATGGCGTGGTATTGTGATGGCCAGTCCACCACTTCGAACTCGAGCCGCTCACACCGAAAGTTTTCGGGCTTGCCGAATATGACGTCGAGCCATATCTTTCCCAGGGGATATATGCCCTTCCCTGGGACTATGTCGTGGAACGTTGCATCGAATTGTTCCAGGATGCACGGCGGGATCCGCATTGCTTCTAGGGTACTAGCGAACATCAGGTTGATGCCGCTGCCGCCGTCCATGAAGACGCGGCTCATCTCGAACCCTCCGATTTGCGCCTCAAGCACCAGGGCAATATGTCCTGGGAGAGGGATCTGGCGGGGGTTATCCGAACGACTGAATGTGATGCAGGACTCCGATCCGCTTAGGTACTCAGGGATGGCAGGCGGAGCAGTCACAGCCAGGCTGACTTGGCGGGTGATCTTTTTTTGCACCCTGTTTGTTGGGCGTCCCTTTTGGATCATCAGGGATCCTTTTGACGCTGGGTACCCATTTATGTCGTTGTTTTGCACGGGTGCGACTGCTTGATTCGGAGGTCCCATAGGTGGTGGTGGAGGAGCTCCGTGGGCGATGTCGCCTGGTGCAGGTGCGGGTCCGAACCCTGGGTTCACTATCTGGCGTCGCATTTGGGTGAGGCCCTCGCTGAGTTTCTGGAACTCGCGACAGTCCTTGAGCATGTGGATGGCCTTCTTTTTGCCATCCCGCTTGTCGATGTAGAAGTGGATGGTGCACGGGCCCGACAACTTGTCGTATGCCGAAGGTTCATCGTCACGGCCGCGGCGCTGCCACCTTTGTGTTGGGTGTCCTCCGTCGTGGAAGTTGCTTCCACGGTATCCTCCGCTGCTGCGGTTGCTTTTAACCATGTCGGGTCCGTCGCGATCGTCGTAGACGCGCGATATTTGCTTGCTACGGCGCTCGCGCCAGCGGCCATATTCATCCTCCTCGTCCGAATGCGCTCGATGGAGGGAATCCTCGCCATCTGCCCATCTGTTGGCGATATCCATGAGGTGGTCGAGTGTCTTGGGCTTGACGCGCCCAAGTTCTTCCTTCAAGTCCGGGCGCTTGACGCCATCCTTGAAGGCGATCGTTCTCTCCTTAGAGATGTGTGTCGCAGAGTTCTTGATGTTGGACCAGCGCAAGATGTACGAGCGAATGGATTCGCCCGTTCGTTGAGTGCATGCCCGCAGCTCCTCAATCGAGGCTGGCCTCTTGCTGGTGCCCTTGAAGTTTCGGATGAAACTATACGCCAGCTCCTCCCAGTTTCGGATTGAGCCTGAAGACAGGCTGTTGAGCCAGATTCAGGTTGCGCCTGTCAGCTGCAGTTGAAGGCATTGTAGGGCGGTGTTCTTGTTTCCGTCGTGCAGCTTGACGGACGACAGGTGGTCGCTGAGCCAGGCTTTCGGGTCCTGTGTCCCGTCGAACTTCGGAGTGTCCGAAGGAATCTTGAAATTTCTCGGCATCCGTGTTCGGCGAACAGATCTGATGAAGCATCGAGCTCCGCAGAGTTCTCCGTCGTCATCCTCTTCGGATTCGGTTGAGCACGCGCGTTTGGCGCGTGCCTTGTCGACCTTGCGCTGAGAGAGGTCGCTTCGAGCGTCATAGTCACAGCTGCGACGTCTCGGACTCTTGCGTCGTCGAGGTAGATCGTTCTTGTCTTCCTCTTCGTCGGAAGAGGGTGTGGGGCTGCGGTTGAATCTGACTGCAACTTTCTTTTTCGGCTCCGCAGGAGACTCATTGTGGAGCGCAGATCCGATGAGTCCGAGTCCGGCTAGTGAGGACTTATGCATGGCTCTCTTCGGGTCCCCCACCGGAGGTGGATGGGATGCGAGATATGTGGTGGCTGCCATGATCGCAGCTTGTGGCGTCTTCGGTATGACGTTGCCGTTGACGTCCATCTCCATGAAGGACGTGTTGAGGGTTCGGGTGACCTCACGAAGTGCAGCGGGATCCATGTGCTCTGTGCGAGAGCGATGCTTGTTGACATTGTTGCCGTGCGAGATGGATCCGCCAGCGACGGAGAGCGCAGCTCGTCGCGCGCTAGACTCCGAAGCCGCTTGCTTGCGTTTGTCGAGCTCCTCCTGCAGCTTCACCTGCCTGTTATGCTCGCCGATGAGAAGAGGTGGTATACCATTAGCAGGTCCCGTGAAGAATTCACGGGTAGGATCTTGTTGCCCGCCACGGCTTCGCGTGCCTGGCGCCAGCCGTCCTCGTTGAGGTTGATCCGCTGGTAAGCGGCGGCGTCGCCCTCGTTGGGCGGGAGGGATGGTTGCCTCCTGTTTTCTCCGTTTTCACCCTGTGGGTTGGGTGGTGGCACGTGGGCACCCGAACCTGGTGGTTGTTGTTCTACGTCGTTTTGGATGACCACGGCGCACTGGTAGCGTCCGCGGATTGGATCGCTGCTGCCGCAGCTTTCGGATCCAGAACCGTAGGTTCCTTCGTCTGATGGGGGCCGCACAGATCTGAGTTGCAGCTGCTGCTATCGTATGACTCGTATATTAGTGTTGACGTGCGTAGCACACTGGGATGTGGGGCCCACGTGGCGGGCATGATTGATGGCAGTGGCACCCGCTCTGGGAGGCAGAGAGTGACGGTCTATCCCACCTGGAAGCAGAAGCTCCCGAACAGAATCTTGAGCCCGTCGCCTACGGGCTCGAAATCCTTCATGGTGGCTGGCGAGTGGGCGGTGAAGTAGAAAGCGCCGAAGAGGAGATGGCTCTCCGTCTCCGAGGAGTTGTAGATCGCTTTGGTTGGGACCGTCACGATCGCACAATCAGCGCCCCCATTTCCCACAGACGGCGCCAATTGACGAGGTTCGATCTCATCAATGCCCATTGTTATGATCTTGGGTTTTGGAGAAGATGGGGGTACTGGAGATCATGGAACGGTTAACAGACAAGCAACCAGGGGACACGAGATTTACCCAGGTTCAGGCCCCTGGAGGGAAAACCCTACTCCTGCTTGTCTGCTCTTGATTACGGCGGAACCGAAAAGTATAGGGGTGCGCAGATGTAATCTGGCGTGGAGGTGTGTATGCGGTGATAAGTTGCCCTCGTCGTCGTGTCCTCCTAGCCTTTATATAGAGATAGGCAGGTCTCGGGCACAGATCGAGTCGGTTACAAGTTAGGGTTTGCGCAATTGAATATTCTATCTACTCTAGTATTGCTCTCCAAGGATCCGAAGACTCCATGGGCTTGGGCCACCCGAAAATCTCCACAGGCCACGTATATTCTTGTGGGCCTTCCTTGGACTGGACCAGGTATACTAATGTCGTGTACCCGTATGGTATAACCATGTCAGTAGCCCCCGAGTGATGAGGTTTAATCTCATCAATGCCCATTGTTATGAGTTTGGGTTTTGGAGAAGATGGGGTGCATCGCGGAACGGTTAACAGACAAGCAACTAGGAGACATGAGATTTTTTTAGGTCTTCCTTAGACTAGACCAGGTATACTAATGTCATGTACCCGTAGGGTATAACCATGTCACTTGCAATAGCTACAACTACTAAGGAGATGGAA
This sequence comes from Avena sativa, assembly GCA_916181665.1. Taxonomy (NCBI): domain Eukaryota; kingdom Viridiplantae; phylum Streptophyta; class Magnoliopsida; order Poales; family Poaceae; genus Avena; species Avena sativa. The sequence goes on along the minus strand of OV702295.1, from coordinate 328,036,318 downwards.
CGAACACGGCACGGCGAGCCACTCTCTCACCTCACCTCAGCTCTGATTCCCCATTCTCCTTGCTTGTTCATCTTGTATTACTACCTACCAAATCCTTGCAATAGCTGCTACTGGAGTGTTTGAGCGGATCAGATTATTTGGCCTCTAACAGATAATGTTCACATCCAGCCCAGCTTACAACTGATCCTTTTCAGTTCTTTCTCATTAAAAAATTTCATACGACAATTCAATTCCATGGAAGCTCCAATTCTTTCTGTCCTCATGAGAAAAAAAACATTGGAGTTATTGCCAAGTGATACATGTGGCCTTGATGTTCAGTGGGAGCATCTGCATCTTGTATACATGGATATGCTACAAAAGCGTGGTTCAACTGGCACACATGTCGGCATCATTGTTCTCCTTGGTAAGCAGGCATGGTGATGTCCATGATGACCTCCAACGCAGCAAAAAAGAAGCTCCAACATGAACTATGGACCAACTGATGTACCAACCCGAGCACCTCCAGACAGAGAGATGCAGTTCAGTAATTGTGTACAAAAGATAGCTGAGGCTCAGCTGGTAAAAGCAGCCAAAAAGTCGATGATTTGAAGAAGAGTGAAGAGCCATATAAATCAGATTGGCCGGTAGTACCCTGATCTCTAACAGTCTTGCCGATGGCGATGCAGCTTGTCATGTGATGCCGCCAGCTCTATCAGGCATGTGCAGGCCAGTTAATTTGCAACGATCCATATATCTGATCAACCACAAAAAAAATTCTGAATGTGTAATGTTCGGTTGGTGGTCCATGCATTCTATCGGTCTGCGGTATCTTATCTACCTGATGGACCTGGTGGCAAGCAGCTTTCTACCTGCTGCTCCAAAGTCAATGCTGGTTAAGTTCTAACTGAATTATCAGTGGCGATTGGTCCTTTCGGTAATTTAATCCTTTCTAGAATTTGCCAACACTGATTTCTCCCTTTTTTTCTCAGCCTCTTCAGAACCAAGTTGCATATATACAGTAGTTTGGAGCGCTGCTATCATTTGCATGTGGTTCTGACTAACTAAAACCGGCTAGGGGAACATTAGCTGGCCGATCATGGTCTCTTCTCTAACGAACTAACCGATTGCGCTTCTTCCGCGTGCGCTGTACCTATATGAAGGGAACCTGCTCGATCTTCTCCCTGTACCCTCTTGGAGTCAGCTCAGCTCCAAGACGAGCCAAGAACTAGCAAATTGAACTGTACAAACAAATGAATGATCGAACAAGGTGCGGGGCTGGACTAGAGAAGGAATTCTGTCGGTGAGCCGACGAGCAATAATGTTCGTGGAGAGCAACTCAATCTGTCTGACAGCTACGGAATAGCTAACGTCTCCTCCTCCGTCGGAATTCAGATGTATATCGTGCGAACACGACACGTTTCCGGAATCGTGTATATTCCTTCGCCGTGCGTGCCAGGAGCGCAACGTCGCTTATTTTCCCAACAGAACGCTGACGGATGAACTGAATTCTCACTTATCACCTGCTGCTACTAGTACAGACTTTCGATCCTTCGGGAGCAAAATATATCAAAGATGGCCCGCTCGAGCTTTTAATCCAACTTTGAATGATGGCCGTGCACGGCAGCATTTCCTCGCTGCAGTTGGCAGCGCCGACTTTCTCGTGTGCCCCGCCGTCGCGCGCGTACCGGACAGTTAACCTAGCTCTCTTGATCAATATCCATTCCCTTGTCCTCACTCTCACTGCGCACAGCGCAGCGCATGTTTCCCTTGATCATTCCACGGGCGCATCATCATAGCCTCTCCGGCAACCACCGCTCGGTACGCACCGTCAGACCAGCTCACCTCCAGCCGTGACCCCTGCCCCACCCCCCACGTCCACCTCCCTATATCAACCACCACTACCGCCTCCAGGACCGATCACACGCACTGCACCACCACCGCTCTCTCTCCCTGCAGCCTAGCTACTAGCTCCATCCTGCAACCCACAGCCAAAACAATGGCAGCGATGAGGAGCGGCATTGCCGTGGTGGCGGCGGCGTTCCTGGCCATCGCGGCGGTGTCGCACGCGCAGGCGCCGGCGCCCTCGGTGACACCGTCCGGCACGCAGGACGTGACGGCCATCCTGCAGAAGGGCGGGCAGTACACGACCTTCATCCGGCTGCTCAAGTCGACGCAGCAGGACACGCAGCTCAACAGCCAGCTCAACAACGCCTTCAACGGCAACGGCTACACCATGTTCGCCCCCACCGACAACGCCTTCAACAACCTCAAGGCCGGCACGCTCAACAGCCTCACCCAGCAGCAGCAGGTGGCGCTCGTCCAGGGCCACATCCTGCCGCAGTTCTACACCATGGAGTCATTCCAGACCGCCAGCAACCCCATCCGCACCCAGGCGTCCGGCCTCGACGGGCCGTTCACGCTCAACATCACCGCCACCGCCAACAACCAGCTCAACGTCTCCACAGGCGTCGTCGACGTCCCCGTCAACAACGCGCTCGTCGCCGCAAAGCCCCTCGCCATCTACTCCGTCGACAAGGTGCTCCTGCCCTACGAGCTCTTCGGTGACGCCAAGGCGCCCGCCGCCGCGCCCACCGCCTCCAAGGGGGGAAAGACAAAGAAGGGTGAGGCCGCCGCCGCCGGGCCTGCCGGGTCGGACGACGACACCACGCCCACGGGCGCTGCAGGCGCCAGGGCCGTCGGGTGGGGCGTGGCTGCCATGGCCACACTTCTTGGCTACCTCTTGTAAGCCACGTACGGATGCGATGACCAGCAGCTGGGGCCAGCAATGTGCATAGAGTTTCTTTGTCGTCGGTTGCTGCCTGCCGCCACCCTAGCCGCCTAGCGGTGGCGGTGTTTCTTTCCTCTCTGTTCAAATTCCTTCCTTCCATTCCTGTTCTTCTTGCCTACTTCTTCTTCTTCTTGCATGGTGGTTTGTAAGATTCGGGTCATCTTATAATTGAATTTATGTGTTTGAGGCCACTATATATGTCAATAATGCACTACTACATTTTCTAGTATAACTTGTCTTTCCTAGTGCGATCTAAAGACATGGTCCATGGGTGATTTGAGTGTGTTGTGTTTTCTTATTATCAGAAGAAGAACTGTGGTGCCCTGCACGGCAAGAGACGACCTGCTGTCGGTGCTTTACTCACGTTAGGTGAGCTGATAATGACCAGACCTACTAAATCAGGCTATGATTTAGCTACCCATGTTGATTAGGACGAGTTCTTCTCTACTCAAATGGGATAATGGTACTCCTGGCCGAGTTTTCCATTTTGGATTTATCAACAGATGGGGCCTCGCTAGGCCACGGACTAATCATGGAGGTTGGTACAAGTGTGGAACAGAGTGGCCGAGCTAGCAGGGCCCACGTTCCTGCCGAGCTCGTTCGGTAACGAGTCGATTCCATTGCAGAGTGGCCGAGCTTGCAGGGTCCATTCTTTACACGACCACGTTGCTGCCGAGTTCGTTTCTATGGAGCAGCAGCAATGCAGCACATTCAGATTTGCCCAAGGCCGGTGACAAGTACGTAGTACTGATTAAGATTGTTCGATATCTTCACCCCACTTCACATCCACTGATCCAAATTCCAATCAGCATCAGAGATGTGGTGGTCAGTGAGAGCGCCTTGCCAAATGCCAAGCCATGTCCCGTCACTTGCCATCGGAAAACACTAGTCAATCAGGCAGGAGCCCTCTTGTCTGCAACTCCGTTAGTTAGGAGCACGACGTCAACATTGCTGGTAGCCTGGCCCGCATCGTATATACAGGGGGGCGTCTGCCTTGTGACGGACGAATTATTCGTTCCACCCCCCGGAGCCCTTGGCTTGGTTGTCGTAGGTGTACGCACATACTACAGTACTAGAAAGTGGGGCGTGGCGGCACGTCACTTTCAATTATGAGTAGCCAGCTAGCAGCGTCTGCCTGCCGTTCGTTTTTATACTCCAGATGAGACTGTGGTGCTCGCTTTGCTGGTACGAGTTACTTTTGCAGCGATGCTTTTATTCTACTGCTTGGTCTTTACATGGTGGTAGCTTTTTGTCGATTGCAAGAAACTGCGACACACTAACTAAAATGTTTGAGGCTAGTCACACTGAGACTAACTTAGCTATTAGCTAGTAACATATATTTTCATGCAATCCTAACTAAGCAAATTTGGCATAATAATTAATAAAGAAAAAGAGGAATGTGATAACTTAGCTAGTTATCCACTACTACGAAAACGGCTATAGCTGATTCACACATCCGTGACGCACGTGCTAGTGGTGTCTCACGGGTAAAATAGACGTGGCACACTGCTCACAGGTGCTCTACGGCTAACTGTCGTAACGTGGCGCACATGAGGGTGGTGTGTCACGGCTATGTGTGGACCGGGGCATAGGTGGCCATAGACCACATTAGCGCACTATGTCAGGGTGCGCTACGGGTGTGAAACTTAGTAGTGTTGGGTCATGTCCCTCCACATGGAGGTGTGTTGGCAGCCTAATTACAGCTCGTGAAAGTCTAACACGTTTTAGCCGTTGATCGACGTTCATATCCAACGGTTGAGGTGCTCCTTAGAAGAGGAGTAGAAAAGAAAACCCTAGCCACCCTTGGTGGTTGTGAGAGTGAGGCACGCTATGAGAGTGTGTCTGAGCTGAGCAAGAGATAGGATGAGAGAACACACAAGAATACCACAACCTAGTGAGAAGAGAGGAAGAAGAAGGAGAGGTGATTTCTGTCCAGATTTCTGAGATCTGACCGGTCTGTCTTCAAGCTGTTGTTAGGAGGCTCAAACGTGCTTGGATTGGCTCCAAACTTGGTGAGATTTTTCCTTTCTTTGAGTACTTCGATCTGGTTAGCTGGTTTGAGGTTAGGGTCAGTGTAGCATCGGATTTGGAAGCGGTTTAGTCAGTTCGGACTGCTGCAATTTTAGCACAGCAGTTTTGGTAGACGGATAGTTTGGGCAGGCAAACAGTGTCCGGTTGGCCTGAAATTTGGCATGTATGTTGGGTACTCGTATGTCAACTTGTCTACCGAGTTTGGTGCTGTTTGGATCTGCGGTTTAAGAGCAATTTGCTGATTACCGGAGGGGACGGAAACTGAAATACTCTGCTTTGTTGTAATCTTTCTCTGAAGTGGTTATTATTGTTGTTGCCGGTTGGCAACGTGCTGAGTGTGTTGTATATCTCTAGATGTTCTAGAGAAGGCTCTGTACCCAGGTTGCTCATAGTGAAGCTCGGCGGACCGGTTGGTCCGCACCCGTGGTTTTTTTCCTTCTCACCTTGAGAAGGTTTTTCCACGTAAATCCTGTGTCACCTCTGCATGTGCTCACTGTTTTATTTCCGCTATATATCTGTTGATTGAAACTATCCTCGGGGTTCACCTCAAGCGGCGGGGGTTGTGGCATCTTCCCCCAACAAAGTGGTATCAGAGCTGAGGTTCAGTTCATGGTTAGTTGAGAGCAAGGTTTGTTTTGGGCTGAATGCATTTGCTTGTGGTAAAAGATGGAAGTGAATACCAGCAGAATGGTTTCTTTGAATGGTACAAATTATCAAGCATGGAAGGGCAAGATGAAGGACTTGTTATATGTGAAGGATTAGTGGAAGCCGGTGTTCTCCACTGAGATGCCTAGTGATATGCAAGAAGATCATTGGTACTTCATCTCCAAGCTTGTGGGTTCATCCGACAATGGGTGGATGATAATGTTTTGAACCATATCATTGATGAGTCACATGCACGTATCTTATGGCAGAAATTGGAGGAGTTGTATGCCCGCAAAGAAGGTACGAACAAGATGTTTTTGATCTAGAAATTGATGCGTTTGAGGTACAAGGAGGGCACTCCAATTGCAGATCATGTGAATGAATTTCAGGGCATTATAAATCAGCTATCTTCAATGGGAATCACATTTGAAGATGAATTCAGAGCCTTGCCGCTACTTGGCTCATTAGCGGACACTTGGGAGAACTTCAAGGTCACCGTGTGCAATTCAACACCTAATGGAGTAGTCACTTGGAACCTTGTGAATACCATGGTACTAAATGAAGAGTCTAAAAAAATTGCTCATAAGTACGGTTCTTCCTCACATTTTGAAATGTTAGTGACCGAGTCATAGGGGAGAAGCAAGAGAAAAGGTCCGAGTAAGGGAGGAGAAAGAAGTAGAAGAAAATCAAGAGGCAAAGATAATTATGCTGTTATTATATGCCATCACTGCCATGAGAAGGGCCACATAAAGTGGCATTGTGAACAATGAAAGAAAGACAAAAAGAAAAATAAGAAAGTTCAGAAACAAACCGACAATGATAGTGATAGTGATGGAGGCCGGTTTGCTGCAGTTGAGGAGATCATGTTTCTCATGCATGAAGAACATGATGGCAGCAGTGTTTCCACCATTGAGGAGAGGATCACTGTAGTTTCTAATTATACCATCAGCCTTGCAAATGGTGATGAGATGACTTGGATTCCAGACAGCGGTGCTACCATACATTCTACATCTTGTATAGAGCTCTTCACCAACTACACAACAGGTGATTTTGGCGTTGTGAAGATGGGAAACAATGATAGAGCAAAAATCATTGGAAGAGGAGATGTGCACTTGGAGACTGAAAATGGTACAAAACTAGTCCTCAAGTCGGTGAGACATGTTGAGGCCCTTCGGCTCAACATTATCTCGGTTGGATTGCTTGATGGAGATGGGTACTTGAGTAGATTTGGAAATGCACAGTACAAGCTTACCAAAGGGAACCTGGTTGTTGCAAAAGGTAACATGGTTTCAGTTTTGTATCATGTTCATGCTAAGCTTCCTGCTGCTTGTGTCAATGATGCTTGGCACAAGAGACTTGGGCATATGAGTGAGAATGGGATGACGGTTCTAGTAAATAAAAATCTGTTGAAAGGTGTGAAAGGTGTTCACATCAAGAAATGTTCAGATTCTAGCGGGGCAGCAACACAGAGTTGTGTTCAAGAGTCAACCTCCTCACAAGAAGCCAGAGGTGCTGGACTTGATACATTTCGATGTTTGCAAAATGTCGGTGAAGTCAATGGGTGGAGCAAAGTACTTTGTCACATTTATTGATGACCATTCTAGAAAGGTTTGGGTCTATGTTTTGAAGAACAGACATCAAGTACTAAGTGTATTCAAGCAATTCCAAGTCTTAGTTGAGAGAGAAACTAAGAAGAAGATCAAATGCATTCGCACTGATAATGGGGGAAAGTATATTGGCCCATTTGATGCCTATTGCAAGGATCAGGGAATTAGGCACGAATTTACTCCTCCGAAGACACCACAGCTGAATGGTGTTGTTGAGAGGATGAACAGGAAAATTGTTGAGGGAGTTAGATGCTTGCTATTGATATGTCAGAAACGTATCTATAATTTTTGATGCTCCATGCTTGTTTAGTATCTAATTTGCTTTGCTTTGTCTACACTTTGAGGTGCTTTTTACATGTTTTCTGGTACTAACCTATTTACAAGTTGCCAGAGTGCCAGTTGCCTATTTTTTGCTGTTTTTGGTTCTAGAAAAGCTAGTAACAAAATATTCTCGGAATTGGACGGGACAAACGTCAAAGTCAATAACTTTCCGTGGGGAACAAGAAGTCCAAAGGGAAGACGGAGAGGCGTGCCAGGGCAGCCACACCCCCTAGGCGCGGGTGGGCCCTGCCCCGCGACTAGGCAGGGTGTGGGGCCCCTGGCCACCGCCTCGGCCTCCCCCTTCGCCTATAAGAAGCCCCCGATGCAGAAACCCTAAGTACCCAATCAATATTCCACGAAACCTTCTGTAGCCACTGCCACCGTCGTCCCTAGATCGGGGGGATATGAAGTTCTTCCCGACACCATGCCGGAGGGGAGATCATCTCGGAGGCCTCTCTCCGGTATGATGTGTGAGTAGTTCCACCTTGGACTATGGGTCCATGTAGTAGCTAGATGGTTGTATCTCCTCCTTGTGCTTTCATGTATAGATCTTGTGAGCTCCATTCATGATCAAGATCTAATATATTTGTAATCATGCATGTTGTGTTTGCGGGGATCCGATGGATATTGAGATTATTATGTTGGTTTGATAATGGTTTTGTCTTTATGATTCTATCATGTCTGTGTTGTTTGTGATCTTGCATGCTCTCCTTTGTTAGTAGCTATCTTGGCCAAGTAGTTTCTAGTGACTCCAAGAGGGGGTATTTATGCTCGATAGTTGGTTCATGCCTCTAGTTTCCAAGGGACGTGACAGAAATCTCTTCAGTTGTAGATGTGCTATTGCAACTAGGGAGAAAACAACGGTCTCTTGTTCATGGAACATGTGGACTGTTTACCTTACACACTTTGCTTAAAGCAGTTGTCTGTTGCTTGCAACTTAATACTGGAGGGGGTTCGAATGATAACCTAAAGGTGGACTTCTAGTCATAGATGCAGTTGGATGGCAGTCTATGTATCTTGTTGTATTGCCCAATCGAATCTCATAGGATCTTTCTGACTAGTAATTGCATTGTTATGCCTTGCTCAGTTCCTGTCAATTGACCTGCTGTAATTTGTTTACCCTTCATGCCATGTTGTTTATCTAAGGAGAGAACCTCTAGTGAACTATGGACCCTGGTCCAATCTTTACCATTGATACATCTTCCACTGTTACTTGTTTACTTGCTGCAAACCACCATTACCTTCCACACCATACGTTTAATCCTTTGTTACAGCAAACAGGTGAGCTTGACAACCTCACTGATTCGTTGGGACAAAGTCTTGAGTTTGTGCTGTGCAGGTCTCCACGTTGTTTGCAACACCTGTGTGATGTTTCCTTCCTCCTTCTGGTTTGATAACCTCAATCTCAACTAAGGGAAAACTTGTTGCTGTGCTCTGCACACCCTGCGCTTGGGGTTACCAACAAAGTGCCATGTCGAGCACCGTCAAGTCTTTCTGGCGCTGTTGTCGGGTGATACGTCGGAAACGTATCTATAATTTTTGATGATCCATGCTTGTTTAGTATCTACTTTGCTTTGCTTTGTCTACACTTTGAGGTGTTTTTACATGTTTTCTGGTACTAACCTATTAACAAGTTGCCATAGTGCCTATTGCGTTTTTTCTGCTATTTTTGGTTCCAAAAAAGCTATTAAGGAAATATTCTCGGAATTGGACGAGACAAAAGCCAAAGTCAATAACTTTCCGTGGGAAACAAGAAGTGCAGAGGGGAGACGGAGAAGCAGTCCAGGGCGCCCAGAACCCTCCTAGGCGCGGGTGGGCCCTGCCCCGCGCCTAGGCAAGGTGTGGGGCCCCTGGCCACCGCTCGTCCTCCCCCTTCGCTTATAAGAAGCCCCCGATGCAGAAACCCTAAGCACCCGATCAATATTCCACGATACCTTCTGTAGCCGCCGCCACCGTCATCCCTAGATCGGGGGGATCTGAAGTTCTTCCCGGCACCATGCCGGACGGGAGATCATCCTGGAGGCCTTCTCTCTGGTATGATGCATGAGTAGTTCCATCTTGGACTATGGGTCCATGTAGTAGCTAGCTGGTTGTATCTCCTCCTTGTGCTTTCATGTATAGATCTTGTGAGCTCCATTCATGATCAAGATCTAATCTATTTGTAATCATGCATGTTGTGTTTGCGGGGATCCGATGGATATTGAGATTATTATGTTGGTTTGATTAATGGTTTTGTCTTTCTGATTCTATCATGTCTGTGTTGTTTGTGATCTTGCATGCTCTCCGTTGTTAGTAGCTATCTTGGTCGAGTAGTTGCTAGTGACTCCAAGAGGGGGTATTTATGCTCGATAGTGGGTTCATGCCTCTAGTTTCCAAGGGAAGTGACAGAAATCTCTTCGGTTGTAGATGTGCTATTGCTACTAGGGAGAAAACAACGGTCTCTTGTTCATGGAACATGTGGACTGTTTACCTTACACACTTTGCTTAAAGCAGTTGTCTGTTGCTTGCAACTTAATACTGGAGGGGGTTCGAATGATGACCTAAAGGTAGACTTCTAGTCATAGATGCATGATGGTGCCTAGTTGACGTGGGAGCTTCTTTCTTTATTCCCCGGCAACGGCGCCAGAAAGTCTTGATGATGCTCGACGTGGCACTTCGTTGGTAACCCCAAGCGAAAGGTGTGTGAAGAGAAAGCAGCAAGTTTTCCCTTAGTTGAGACCGAGGTTATCGAACCAGAAGGAGGAAGGAAATGTCACACAGGTGTTGCAAACAACGTGGAGACTTTCACAACACAAACTCAAGACTTTGCCCCAACGAATCAGTGAGGTTCTCAAGCTCACCGGTTTGCTGTAACAAAGGATTAAACGTATAGTGTGGAAGGTAATGGTTTGCAGCAAGTAAACAAGTAACAGTGGAAGATGTATCAATGGTAAAGATTGGACCGGGGTCCATAGTTCACTAGAGGTGCTCTCCTTAAATAAACAACATGGCATGAAGGGTAAACAAATTACAGCGGGGCAATTGACAGGAACTGAGGAAGGCATAACAATGCAATTACTAGCCAGAAAGATCCTATGAGGTTGATTGGGCAATACAACAATATACATAGACCGTCATCCAACTGCATCTATGACTAGAAGTCCACCTTCAGGTTATCATCCGAACCCCCTCCAGTATTAAGTTGCAAGCAACAGACAACTACTTTAAGCAAAGTGTGTAAGGTAAACAGTCCACATGTTCCATGAACAAGAGACCATTGTTTTCTCCCTAGTAGCAACAGCACATCCACAACCGAAGAGATTATTGTCACTTCCCTTGGAAACTAGAGGCATGAACCCACTATCGAGCATAAATACTCCCTCTTGGAGTCACTAGCAAATACTTGGCCAAGATAACCACTAGCAATGGCGAGCATGCAAGATCAAGAACACAGACATGATAGAATCATAAAGATAAAACCATTAATCAAACCAACATAATAATTTCAATATCCATCGGGTCCCCGCAAACACAACATGCATGATTACAATTAGATTAGATCTTGATCATGAACGGAGCTCACAAGATCTATACATGATAGCACAAAGGAGGAGATACAACCATCTAGCTACTACATGGACCCATAATCTAAGGTGGAACTACTCACGAATCATACCGGAGAGAAGGCCTTTGGGATGATCTACCCTCTGGCAGGGTGCCGGGAAGAACTTCAGACCACCCCGATCTAGGGATGATGGTGGCGGCGGCTACAGCCGGTTTCATGGATTTCTGATCAGGTACTTAGGGTTTCTGTATCGGGGGCTTCTTATAGGCGAAGGGGCGAGACCGGGAGGGGGCCAGGGTGCCCAAACCCTAGCCAGGCACGGGCCCACCTTTGGCTCGCCTAGGGAGGGTGGCCCCTCTGGCCGGCCTCTCTGGCTCTCCTCTGGACTTCTTGTTCCCCACGGAAAGTAATTGACTTTGTCCTTCGTCCTGTCCAATTCCGAGAATATTTCTTTATTAACTTTTCTGAAACCAAAAACATCAGAAAACAGGCATCTGGCACTGTTGCAACTTGTTAATAGGTTAGTACCAGAAAACATGTAAAAATCACCTCAAAGTGTGGACAAGTAAAGCAAAGTAGATACTAAACAAGCATGGAGCATCAAAAATTATAGATACGTTTGTTTGTTTCACATGCAGAAAACATAGCATAGTGGCAATCAGCTTGTCCCTCATAGAGTAGCAATATAATGCATAGGACACCTGCAAAGTTCACAAGGGTGACTAGAAACAAATAGCACATGAACAAGTGATAACACAATATGCATCAATTAATAAGCTTTGGAACATTGCACACAGAATCACAACTATGCTCACTTAATGGTGCCTATAGGTATAAAGTGGAGACTCAAATAATGGTGGAATAAAGGCCTTTTTGTAAAGGAAGCAGGGATTACAATTTTCAAAAAGAGCTTCCAAAAATTATGGTACTTGTTAGCTTTTATCCCTCATTGCCCCTATCATAAGCATCTTGAAGTCGTTAAGGTTAAAGTGGCAAAGCTAGAGTATATGCTTGACGAAGTATAAGTTGGCAATCTCATGCCCCTTGAATACGAGGGCCACACCTCATGCATACTCAACTTTGGGTCCAGGTAAGTTCTTGTCACTTTAAGTATTTGCATATCATTGAGAAACGCCAACGGGGTACCCTTTGCACATGGTACATGAGCTTTCCCATAACCAAAATGACAAGGCAAGCAGACAATGAGCATCTCAGCAATTCTTCTTATGTACCATGGGAATATGGTGCTTTTTTCTCTCTTTTCCTCTTTTCTCAATGTGTCTCTTTTTTTATAAGAAGAATGCTTCATAGATGTCACTATGGTGATGCTGCAAGTTTCCACCATGATTAGGCATGGCTTAGGCTAGCGGCCCAGACATTTCTCTAACACAGGATACAAACTCCATGAACTTACAAGTCCCCTCTTTATTTCACACCGGTGATATCCATGGACAAAAGAACATGATATCAACTGAGTACAACAAGGTACAAATGCAATATTGAAAACGTTCCCCATGATAGCACGGTTCTGCTAATTCCAACTTATACGTGCAAGAATATACAACAAAGTTGTCACAATGGTTCAAGTTTATTAGGGGCAAAGAATAAAGTGTGCCATCAAGTTTGTGAGGGCTTTAATCACTAAGTTTTCACATAACTAAGTAGTTTTTAATTGGGAGATAGATGAAAACAAGAATATACTTGGAATGGTGTAACACACCATGCATAGGAGTTTATAGTGGACAATTTGGAATAACTTGGTTTCTTGGGAGTTGGAAGCATGAGTAGAACTTACTCATACAAGTGGGGGCTAGCAAAAGACTGGGAGCAACCAACTAAGAGAGCAATAATGGCCATAATTATGCAATGCAACAAAGCAAACTAATCAAAGAAAAGAGTGGTACTACAAGTCAAGGACTAAATGACCATAGAGGCTAATGTTGACTTGTCATAGTCATAACATGGTGTGAGTATGTGCCAAGTCAACCCAAGCAAAACATCAAAGGAGAATACCACAATACTATGCTTTTGCATGCTAAAACAACACATAATTTCTTTAAGTCACACTAAGCAATCCCAATTGTTTGGAAAAAGACATGCTACAATAATAATCACTAAGCATAATGCTAAAACAACACCTAGCATGTCATGCTAAAGTCTAAGTCACACTCAATGCAAGCTCCTCTTGCACTTCAAGCAAGAACTTACTACTCCTTTCCAAACACCAAGCAAACTTATTTGCAAAACAACACAGCGAGAACGGGGGTCCAAACTACTAAAGCAAACTAAAAAAACTAAGCAAAGCAAACGAAAACTAAGACGCTCCAAGAACAACACAATTGTGCATGAAACAAGAAAAACAAAGTGTCTAGACAGACCTGAGCTTTTTATTGATGAAGAAGGGGATACCTTGGGCATCCCCAAGCTTTGACGCTTGTACCTCTTGGATATTTCTTGGGGTGACACCATGGTGGAATCCCCAAGCTTGAGCTTTTGTCCATTCTTCATCTCATTGCATCATTCTCTCTCTCTACACCTGAAATTTTTTCTTCATACAAAACTTCACACAATCTTCATTAGCAACATTAGCTTATTCAAAAGATATTAGACCACTAGCAAAGCTTTTGAACAGCAAGTATTTTCACTAAAAACACAAGCTAATGTAGTAACTCCTTCAAAGAAACTCAATTTACCTGAAAAGAGCTAAAAAGGAATCAATAAGAAGCAAATGCAAATAATGGCAGAAATTTGTCAAAACAGACCAGCAGGTAGAAACGAATTTTTTCGAGCATCTTCTGTTGCTCAAATAAAAAAGTGTTGAACTAATGAAAGTTAGCCAACATACTGGGGGATTTATTCGTAAATTTTGAGCTTAATCCGATTTACAGAACCTCCTCACGAATTTCTTTGGTGGAGGACAAAAATCTGTTTCGGGACAGCAACTCCCCAAATCTTACTTTCCTCTTATTAGAGGTCATTCTTGGAACAAAAAGCAAACAAAAAGGATAAAGAGAGGTCATTACAGAAGTAATAACTTCAATACTCAAGGAAACTCTTGGGTTATCTCCCAACAAGTACTTTTCTTTAACGCCTTTAAGTTAGGCAAAGAAGTAAGAAGAATCAAGTATTTTCAAATGAGGAAGCATTAACATCAAATCTCTCTTTCAAAGGAGGAGCAAAAAGCAACTTATATCTTCTCATAGGGAAGTATTCAATACCTTTCTTGAATGGAAAATTATATTTGATGGTGCCTTCTTTCATATCAATGATGGAACCAACTGTTCTGAGAAAAGGTCTACCCAAAGTAATAGGACAAGAAGCATTGTATTCAACATCTAATACATAGAAATCCAGAGGGACATAAGAATTGTTAACCATAATGAGAACATCATTAATACTCCCCATGAGTTTATTCTTAGCATTATCATTGAGTGGGACATCCAAATAATAATCTTCTAATGGTGGCAAATCAAGCATTTCATAAATCTTCCTAGGCATAATAGAGACACTAGAACCAAGATCACATGAAGCTTTGAGATCAAAGTCATTCACTTGCATATTAATAATGGGTTCCCAACTATCTTCTACTTTCCTAGGAATAGAAGCTTTGTGTCTTAGCTTCTCTTCCTTAATATTAACAAGAGCATATGTAATGTGTTTGGTAAAGGCAACATGCATATCACTAGCATCAGGACTTTTAGCAAGCTTTTGCAGGAACATAATCACTTCAGAAATATTGCAACCATCAATATCAAAGTAAAACTTAGCATCACTAGTAATAGGCTCACTAGTCTTAGGCATAGTAGGAGGAGGAATAGGGGATACTTGTGGTTTAGTGGTGATAGTGCACACACTATTGTTTCTATCAATTTCAGCTTCCCTTTCCCACCTAGCATGAAGTTGAGCTAACAGCCTAACATTTTCATCAATTGTAACTTGTATGGCATGAGCAGTAGCAAAGGTGTTTTCAATAGTTTCAGGTTTAGCAGCCATTTTATTAACCAAGGAAGTTTGAGCTTCAGAGAAAGAGGATATATTTTTCTCAACAGTTAAAAGCTTTTCCTCTATAGTTTTATTGAAAGTGGTTTGTTTACTAATAAAGTCCTTGAGCATTACTTCAAGTTCAGAGGAGGCACTTCTAGCATTATTGTAAGAGCTTCCATAGGAATTGCAATTATTAGGAGGATAAGGCCTATAATTGTTGTTGCTACCAAAATTATTCATGTAGGCATTGTTGTTGAAATTATTGTTTCTAATGAAGTTCACATCAACTTGCTCTTCTTGAGCAACCAAATAGGCTAAGGGAAAACTATTATGATCTAGAGGAGCTTTCCCATTAACAAGCATAGCCATAATAACATCAATCTTTTCACTCAAAGAGGAAGTTTCCTCAATAGAATATACCTTCTTACCATGTGGAGCTCTCTCAACATGCCATTCAGAGTAGTTAACCATCATATTATCAAGGAGCCTTGTTGCAGAACCCAAGGTGAGTTCCATAAAAGTACCTCCAGCAGCAGAATCCAACAGGTTTCTTGAGGAGAAGTTCAAACCTGCATAAAAAGTCTGGATAATCATCCAAGCAGTGAGTCCGTGAGTAGGGCAATTTTTAACCAAAGATTTCATTCTTTCCCAAGCAGGAGCAACATGTTCACTATCAAGTTGTTTAAATTTCATTATGTCACTTCTCATAACAATAATCTTAGCAGGAGGATAGTACTTTCGAATAAAAGCATCTTTGCACTTAGTCCAAGAATCAATACTATTTTTAGGCAAAGATAGCAACCATTCTTTAGCTTTTCCCCTCAAGGAGAAAGGAAAAAACCTGAGCTTAATAATATCTCCATCTACATCCTTATATTTTTGCATCTCACAAAGTTCAACAAAGCTATTAAGATGGGCAGCAGGATCATCAGAACAAGCACCAGAAAATTGCTCTCTCATCAAAAGATTCAACAAAGCAGGCTTAATTTCATAAAAGATAGCATCAAGAGCAGGTGGAGCAATAGGTGTGCTTATGAAATCATTGTTGTTTGTGCTAGTGAAGTCACACAACTTGGTGTTCTCAGCAGAGTTCATTTTGGCAAAGGTGGGCAAGCCAAAAACAGCAGCAGCAGCTAGAGCAGGAACTATTTTTTTTGTGTTTTTGAATAAGGCAAGCAAACCAAGCTAGACTAATTTTTTTGGGTTTTTTTGAAAAGAGGCAAACAAAACCAAACAAAAGAAACAAAGTAAAGAGAAAGAAAGTGAAGGACTCCCCTTGTGAAGACGTCCTTAGCCTCCCCGGCAACGGTGCAGAAAACTTGTTGATGGTGCCTAGTTGACGTGGGAGCTTCTTTCTTTATTCCCCGACAACGGCGCCAGGAAGTCTTGATGATGCTCGACGTGGCACTTCGTTGGTAACCCCAAGCGTAGGGTGTGTGAAGAGCAAGCAACAAGTTTTCCCTCAGTTGAGACCGAGGTTATCGAACCATAAGGAGGAAGGAAACGTCACACAGGTGTTGCAAACAACGTGGAGACCTACACAACACAAACTCAAGACTTTGCCCCAACGAATCAGTGAGGTTATCAAGCTCATCGATTTGCTGTAACAAAGGATTAAACGTATGGTGTGGAAGGTAATGGTTTGCAACAAGTAAACAAGTAACAGTGGAAGATGTATCAATGGTAAAGATTGGACCGGGGTCCATAGTTCACTAGAGGTGCTCTCCTTAAATAAACAACATGGCATGAAGGGTGAACAAATTACAGCGGGGCAATTGACAGGAACTGAGCAAGGCATAACTATGCAATTACTATCTAGAAAGATCCTATGAGGTTGATTGGGAAATACAATAATATGCATACACCGTCATCCAACTTCATATATGACTAGAAGTCCACCTTCAGGTTATCATCCTAACCCCTCCAGTATTAAGTTGCAAGCAACAGACAACTGCTTTAAGCAAAGTGTGTAAGGTAAATAGTCCACATGTTCCATGAACAAGAGACCGTTGTTTTCTCCCTAGTAGCAACAACACATCTACAACTGAAGATATTATTGTCACTTCCCTTGGAAACTAGATGCATGAACCCACTATAGAGCATAAATACTCCCTCTTGGAGTCACTAGCAACTACTTGGCCAAGATAACCACTAGCAACGGAGAGCATGCAAGATCACAAACAACACAGACATGATAGAATCATAAAGATAAAACATTAATCAAACCAACATAATAATCTCAATATCCATCGGATCCCCGTAAACACAACATGCACCATTACAAATAGATTAGATCTTGATCATGAACGGAGCTCACAAGATCTATACATGAAAGCACAAAGGAGCAGATACAACCATCTAGCTACTACATGGGCCCATAGTCCAAGGTGGAACTACTCACGAGTCATATCGGAGAGAAGGCCTTCGGGATGATCTCCCCTCTGGCAGGGTGCCAGGAAGAACTTCAGAACCCCCCGATCTAGGGACGATGATGTCGGCGGCTACAAATGGTTTCATGTATTTATGATCGGGTACTCAGTGTTTCTATATCAGGGGATTCTTATAGGCGAAGGGGAGAGACCGGGAGGCGACCAGGGTGACCAAACCCTAGTGTGAACACCCGGATTTTTAATCCCAGATGCCTGTTATGCCATACATCGCAATCCCAGGATTACCATTTTTGCGAGACATAACAGAATTGGATACCATAGTACATCATCCATTACAAACGGTACATAAGTTCTTACACAAATAGGGATCTCATGATCCAGTTCTTAATACAACTTCAGGCAGCGGAATACGTAATAATAACGGTAGCGTAGGCGAAGCTCCATCTTCGGGGTTACAGGCAATGCTGACGATGGGAGATGATCCTAGTTGTCGTAACCTTCCTGGGGTCCATCTTCCAGGTACTCCTCTTCATAGTCTGGCCATGGGAATAGCCAGGGACAAAGCCATGAGTACTCTTTAAGTACTCGCAAACTAGTACTAACAGGTAAAGGGGTTTTTGGATAATAGGACACTAGGCTCTAGGGTTGTTTTGCAAAAGCCAGATTTATCTCTACGAAGTTCCAAAGCTAGTCACAATTTTATAACTCCTAAGTGGGATCTTGTAACTCATGTCACAACCCTGTTGTGGTCAAGTCAAAGTCTCAATTCATTTCACAGTTCATTTTGAAAAGTCTGACGGGGGAACAGTATGGCCACTCCAACTGTCCATAACCGCGGACGCGGCTATTCGAATAGTTTGACACTCTGCAGAGATTGTACACTTTCACCACAACATTCGATACATCCGTCAGGAAAAAATCCTGAATTCACCATACTCAGTATGCGGATAATCAATTGACAACACCCGGATTTTTCAATCCTAGGTGCATGTTATGCCATACATCACAATCCCAGGATTACCATTTTTGTGAGACATAACAGAATTGGATACCATAGTACTTCATCCATTACAAACGATACATAAGTTCTTACACAAATAGGGATCTCATGATCTAGTTCTTAATACAACATCAAGCAGCGGAATACGTAATAATAACGGTAGCATAGGCGAAGCTCCATCTTCGGGGTCACAGGCAATGCTGACGATGGGAGATGATCCTAGTTGTCATAACCTTCCTGGGGTCCATCCTCCAGATACTCCTCTTCATAGTCTGGCCATGGGAATAGCCAGGGACAAAGCCATGAGTACTCTTTAAGTACTCGCAAACTAATACTAACAGGTAAGGGGTTTTTGGATACTAGGACACTAGGCTCTAGGGTTGTTTTGCAAAAAGCCAGGTTTATCTCTGCTAAGTTCCAAAGCTAGTCACAATTTTATAACTCCTAAGTGGGATCTTGTAATTTAGGTCACAACTCTGTTGTGGTCAAGTCAAAGTCTCAATTTGCTTCACAAGTCATTTTGAAAAGTCTGACGGGGGAACAGAATGGCCACTCCAACTGTCCATAACCGCGGACGCGGCTATTCGAATAGTTTGACACTCTGCAGAGATTGTACACTTTCACCACAACATTCAATACATCCGTCAGGAACAAATCCTGAATTCACCATACTCAGTATGCGGATAATCAATCCTAACCTTTCATTTACACGCCCTAGTATAAGCACCTCTCCTGTGAGTTTGGCCTCCCAACCATGACTCACTGTCATCTTGGGTACTGCACAGGTGGACAATCTTCACAAGGTAGCCTCAGCTCAGACCTTGGCCGTGAGGGAACTAATACTAAGGTATATAAGTTTCCAGTCAAGCCCTACCCAATATTCGGGTATTGTGGTTGTACGATAAAATTGGAATGGTATCGCATCCAGACAACCATCAGTTTTAAAAAGGGCTAAGGCTCATGCCTCAACATTTTCATCACCAAAATCATCAAGTGTTTGGAAACACATGTCCAAAACATTTCAATAGAATGATCCATCATTCCAAGATTTTCATAACCATTTTTCCACCAAGTATTCCCATCTAAAGTTGATCAAGTTTTATGCTTAGCACTGGCATCTACAGGTGGGGGTAAGCACTGATGAGGGGTGGTAAACTAGTGGGGTTTTAACTAAGCTCAAACTCATGCCTTAGGATGACATCAAGGTTATCTAACTTAGGCCAAATTTTATGCTCTTTATGCAACCTTCAGCACAAGTGTCTAGTATCTACCAAACTCTTAAGTAGACTCTAAGTAAGCTTTGATAAAGAAATAAAGTGTGAAGCTTGCCATAAAACTAGGATTGGTTTATCAAGTGGGTAATCTTGCAAGGGTTAGCTTGCATAGGTATAGTATAAGCTTGCAAGTATGGGCTTGCACATTCAACTAGTAGTATTTGGCTTGCTAAAGTAGAGTGTCTTGCAAGTTTTAGCTTGCATCAATGTCAATATAAGCTTGCCTTGTGCAGAGGAGTGGTTGAAGTTCTCCTCGGCTTCTTCTTCGTAGTATCCTCCTTGCTCCTCGTATCCTTGGTCGGTACTAGCGTCTATGAATAAATACGAGGTACACAATCACCAAACAATACTTAACTACTTGCAATCATCATACACAAGGGTCCTATAGATGATCTAGCATCATCTCTACATTACAAGGTTAAGGCTTGGTTTAAGTCTTTTTATTTTTAGAAAAGTAATTTCTACTCATTGAAAAACTACTTAAGATTTACTATTCTCCAAACTAAACATGGGATCATGTTGACACATGTCATCACCACATATTGTAGTCCATGGGAATGTGATTTAAAGTGGTGTCACAATTTAATAAGGTTTTATCCTTTTATTTTAATTAATTAAAGTGACTAGAAATGCTTATGAAGCATTCTTTTATTACTTGAACATTATTTCTGCAAGTAAACCTACATATTTTTATATATTCTAAAAGGTATGGTTAAATGTGATTTTTGAGAGTTGGAATCAACTCAAAAGCTTTTATGGTTTAAATTTGAAAAATGTTTGAATGCAGAAAAGCTTCTGCCTTGTTATTTTACCAAGGGTGATCTACATATCCAAATGACTTGAATCCAACAGGCTTGGATTCAGTATTCACAGACCTTTCCAACAAAATTGGTTTCATCCAATTTGGTGCACAGAATCAATCTGGGTTGATTTTTGAAGTTGGGTACATAAGTGTGTTTGAAATGAAATAGAAAAAGGTTTAATTTGAATAACTGGGCTGCGCGGGAAATTCTAACGGGCCGGCCTGCTAAGCGCAGTGCTCCCGCGGGCTGTTTAAGTGGGTGTCCCCACTCGTCAGTGACACGGGGCTGGGCAAAGCGGTATGGGGCGACGTGGATCGTTCGATCTAGTTCTAATCCAACGGCTGTGGGTCATCGTCGACGCGAGACAGTTCCGGCGAGAACGAAACCTAGCGCGGCCAGTGAGGGGTGCTGGGGGCTCACCGGGGTACTGGCGAGGGTCGGCGAGGCGGGCAAACGACGAAGTCGACAACGGCGAACCTCCTGGTACCGGTGGCTTCTCTTGGGGCGGCTCCAATTGCTGGCTCCCTTCTTCTCCAGAGGCGGCGGGCTCCGGTGAAATTCCGGCGAGGTGGTGCTCGCCTTGCTCTGGGAATGGTGTGGCACGATCAGTGAGGAGAGGGGAGTGAGATGGTATTATGAATTCGTGCGGGGGTGGCCTCTATTTATAGTCGAGCGAGGGGACCGTCGGGGCGCACGGTGAGCTCGTCGGGGGCGACGTTATAGGCGGCTAAAGGCATGGGCACGGGTAGGGGACGGTGCTGTGTCTCCTGGCGATGCTCAACGACATGGTCGCGAGGCATGGGGCGGTGCGGCTTGGTCTGGAACGGGCGGTGCTCTGCGCGGCAGAGGCAGCGTCTTCGACGGCGGGCGGTGGCTGTATGGAACGGGGCGGAAAACGGGGGTGTCTGGCGGTCTCCTGGGTCGGTGGTGATCGTGTGTGCACGCGGCGAGGGCGGCGCGCGGTCTGTGGGTGATGGTCGAGGGTGGCGCTCTGGCGCACGCTCGGCATGGTCTGGGCGCGGCTTGTGCGCGTGGTCCATGGCTTGGCAACGCTTGTGGCTAGGATAGTGAGTGGCGGTGGATGGTAGGCTGCCTCCCAGACATGCTGGCTAGGCTTGCTGCTGCTCCTAGCTTGCTGTCCACAATGGGGTGACATGGGTGTGCTCGACTGTTCACCATTAATGGCAATGGCAAGCTCACAGGGGTGCTAGTGTTGGGCTAATCTTTCTAGATGATCTACTGAGCTGTGTGTGAGCTAACTAGGGAACAAGTTAGGCCAAATTTACTGCACACTATAGTGTTTGAGGTTTTGTTTGATTTGTGTCTGCAACCTGTTTGATGAAATGGCCGCATGAAATCAAGTTTTGAATTTTGAAATGATTTTGGGTGGGTTTGCTAGATTGGTGCTGGTGAGTCTGCAGATGCTTGGGTTTTGAAAGTTGAGCTTGTTTGAGTGGGTTTTGAAAAAGTGGGATCTTCCCATATGAAGAAGATTCAATTTTGAAATGTCATTTAAACTATGCATTTGAAAGTTTCTGGATGATCACAAAGTGGGCCTTGATACTCTGTTATGAGTACATTCAAGGGGTGCAAAGATCCAGAAAAGTTTCTGTTAGGTTCTGAAAGTTTGAGACATCCAAAGTAGGCATGAGAGTTCAATTGGTCAAAATGACCATTCACTTAATATATTTGTTTTGATTTAGTTGTCTTTAGGAAAAGTGTGGGAAATGTTTTGGATGATGTTTATTTCATCTAAGAAACATTTTACAAGCAATGGATCACACAAACAAAGTGGTTTTAAATAAATTCAAACACTATGCATACACATATGCATGCATTCATGGGTTTAGTTAGAAAAGTTTTTAACCCTAATCTTGATGATTAGTGTTTTGATGATCTAAGTTTGGTATTTTTGGGATGTTACAAACCTTCCCCCCTTAAACAAAATCTCGTCCCGAGATTTGAAAAGGGACGAAAAGATTACCTAGGATTTGAAGAGATCTGGAAATTCCGTCCTGATGTGATCTTCGCGCTCCCAGGTAGCTTCCTCTTCTGTGTGGTTGCTCCACTGAATCTTGAGAAACTTGATGCTTCGGGTTCGGGTAGTTCGAAAAGCTTCTTCCAAAATGCGGATGGGCACTTCGGGATAGGTCAGGTCATCGTTGATCTCTATGGTCCGATGATCGATATTCTTAAACACTTCGGTCTTCTCGGGGACTTCAAGACATTTGCGAAGTAATGAGATATGGAACACATTGTGCACAGCTGACATCTCTTCAGGTAGTTCCAGTTGATAAGATACTTCTCCTCGACGGTTCAAAATTTTGAAAGGTCCGATATATCTTGGGGCTAACTTTCCCTTGAGTTGGAAACGCTGCATTCCCTTCAATGGCGACACTTTCAGATAAACAAAATCTCCGATGTTGAAGGCGAGGTCTCTATGTCTCTTGTCGGCATAACTCTTCTGTCGGGATTGGGCGGTCTTGAGATGCTCACGAATCTTGTGAACCTTCTCTTCTACTTCTCGTAGGATGTCGGGTCCGAAGATCTGACTCTCTCCTACCTCCGACCAGTTCAAAGGGGTGCGACACTTTCTTCCGTACATGAATTCAAATGGGGCCATTTGCAAACTGGCTTGGTAACTATTGTTGTAAGAGAATTCTGCAAAGGGCAGACAGTCTTCCCATTTGGATCCATATTCTAACACACATGCTCTAAGCATATCTTCGAGTATTTGGTTTACTCGCTCCGTTTGTCCATCGGTCTGAGGGTGATACACGGTACTGAAATCTAGGCGGGTTCCTAAACCTTCTTGGACTTTCTTCCAGAACCTCGAGGTAAACTGAGTTCCTCGATCCGATACGATGTTCTTGGGGACTCCGTGCAAACTAACTATTCTAGCGATGTACAACTCTGCTAGCTTTGAACTCTGATATGTGGTTTTGACGGGCAAGAAATGGGCGACTTTGGACAATCTGTCCACTGTGACCCAAATAGAGTCATTTCCCCTACTAGAAGTAGGTAGTCCAGTGATAAAATCCATTCCCACAGAATCCCATTTCCATTCCGGAATTTGCAAAGGTTGCAACAATCCAGCGGGTCTTTGATGTCCTGCCTTGACTCGCTGACATATATCACACTTGGCGATATAGCTCCCGATTTTTCTCTTCATCTCATGCCACCAAAATTGCTCTTTAAAATCTTGATACATCTTCGTTCCTCCGGGATGGATAGAATAAAGAGTATCATGAGCCTCCTTCAAGATAACTTCTTTCAATTCCGAATCTGCTGGTACACAAAGGCGTCCTTTGTACCATAGAACTCTTTCTTCGTCCTCGGTGAATCCGGGTACTTTGCCTGTACCGATACGACGCTTGATTCCGTCGATACTAGCATTTCCCTTCCGCGCTTCTTTAATCTGACTGATCAAAGTGGGCTGAAGTTCTATGCTAGCAAAAAATCCTTCACTTACTAATTCTATTCGGAAATCTTCCATCTCCTTGTGCAGACTTGGTTTCTCCTCTAAAATCATGGAGTTCAAGTGGCACGGCAATCTGCTAAGGGCATCGGGTACCACGTTGGCTTTCCCAAGGTGATAGTGAATGTCTAGGTCATAATCCTTGATTAGCTCAATCCATCTTCTCTGCCTCATATTCAACTCTTTCTGAGTGAATATATACTTTAGGCTCTTGTGATCCGAATAAATCTCACAACGATTTCCCATCAGGTAATGTCTCCATGTCTTTAGGGCTAGAACTACGGCTGCGAGTTCGAGGTCATGGGTTGGGTAGTTTTGCTCGTGTTGCTTCAATTGTCGAGATAGGTAAGATATAACTTTGCCTTCTTGCATTAGCACACATCCGAGACCAATCTTGGATGCGTCACAATACACATTGAAGGGTTTCATGATATCCGACATGATCAAGATGGGGGCTGAGGTCAATCTCCTCTTGAGTTCTTGAAAACTCGCTTCACACTTGTCTGTCCATTCAAACTTCTTGTCCTTCTTCAGCAATTGGGTCATGGGTCGGGCGATACTCGAGAATCCTTCTACGTATTTGCGGTAATATCCCGCCAATCCGAGAAAAGCATGAACTTGGGTTTGAGTGGTTGGGGCTTGCCAATCTTCTACATCTTTCACTTTGGCAGGGTCAACGGCAATTCCTCCGGCTGATACAATGTGACCGAGGAATCCTACCTCCTGTAACCAGAATTCACATTTGGTAAACTTTGCATACAACTGATGCTCTCTAAGGGTTCCAAGAATGGTCCTTAGGTGTAGCTCATGTTCTTCTTCTGATTTGGAATAAATCAGAATGTCATCGATGAAAACAACGACAAACTTATCCAGGAAGTCCATAAAAATATTATTCATGAGATTCATGAAATAAGCGGGGGCATTGGTTAATCCAAAAGACATGACTGTATACTCGTACAATCCATATCTGGTGGTAAAGGCAGTCTTTGGAATATCCTCTGCACGGATTTTTAGTTGATGATAGCCAGTTCTAAGATCAATCTTAGAAAACACCTAGGCACCGGTCAACTGATCAAACAGATCTTCTATATTGGGCAAGGGGTACTTGTTCTTGATGGTGACATCAATCAACTTTCGATAATCCGTACACAAACGGTTACCTCCATCCTTCTTGTCCACAAACAAGATAGGTGATCTCCATGGGGACTCACTTGGTTGAATCAATCTGATTTCCAGCATGGAATCCAGTTGCTTCTTCAGTTCTTCTAGTTCTGACGGGTTCATACTATAGGGTCTCTGGGCTATGGGTCCTGTTCCGGGGATTAGTTTAATGATAAACTCGATATCCCGATCTGGGGGCATACCGGGCAAAACATCTAGAAATACATCGAGGTATTCACAGACTATCCGGACTTGGTCAATGGTAGGTTGGGCTATACTCTTGTTACACTTGAATTGGCGAGGTAAGGTTTTAGATATATGCTCGACTGATATTCCGGTGGTACTGGTCATGGTGATGGCTTTCTTGGCACAGTCAATCAATCCCTTATGTTTGGACATCCAATCCATTCCTAGTACTACTTCCAAACCTTTAGTTCCGAGTACTATTAGATTAGCATAAAAATCTATGCCATGGATTCGGATGGGGACGGCTTTGCAAATTTGCCTAGCCTTGGTGGTTGATCCGGGAATTTGTACAATCATCACATGCTTCAATTTGGTTGGTTGAATTTTACTAGTGCAGGCAAATTCTTCGGTGACAAATGAATGCGATGCACCAGAATCAAACAACACTCTTGCAAGTACTGAATTAACAGAAAACATACCCAGCACGACGTCTGGCGCTTCCTAAGCTTCTTCAGCATGCATGAGAAAAAGACGGCCATTGCGATTGAGCGAATTTCCTGGGGCAAATCTCCTTCCTGGCTGGACACGACGCTGCTGCTGAGCTGGGACGTTGGTATTAGGGGCTGTAGCATTCTTCTTGTTGGGACACTCGTTGGAATAGTGGCCTTTATTTCCACAGTCATAACAGGTCACTTGTGACTTGTCCTTGGCTGCGACAGGCACAACATTGCTTCCAGTCCTCGGGGCAGTGTTGGGATTGGCGGTAGCATTGTTGGTGTTGAACTTGGGTGGGGCACGGGTGAAATTGTTAGAGTTGCCAGGGTTGATGTGATTTCCTCCGGGTCTAGGGTTTCCACGGTTGGGGTAGGTCGGACGGGTCATAGGGGGTCTGTTGGTTCTTGGGGCAAATCCTGGAGATGGGTTGGGGCAATACTTTGGGGTCTGATGGGTTCCTGGTTGATGCATCATGCGACGCTTGTGGTTCTCATTGGCTTGGTTGATCTTTCCTTCCATCTGGATGGCTGAATCGACAAGGGCTTCAATATCAGCAAAGGGGATATTGACTAACACCGTCTGCATCTCGTCATGCAGACCATTCAAGAATCTTTCTTTCTTCTTGGCTTCGCTGTCTATCTCGTCCGGGGTATACCTAGCTAATGACAAAAATTTGTCACGGTATTCCACTACAGTCATCCTTCCTTGCTTCAACTCTCTGAACTCGTCTCTCATTCTCTTGATCAAACCTGGTGGCACATGGGTTCTGCTGAACTTGACCTTGAATTCCTCCCAGGTCATCATCTGGCCTCCGGTCATGGCACGAACACTGTTCCACCATGCCTTGGCATCTCCGGCTAGATAATGGGTGGCAAACAAAACTTTCTCGTTGGCTTCCACTCCTGCTACTTCTAAGTTATTTTCCATGGTTTGCAGCCAATCATCGGCATCTAGGGGTTCTTCTGACTTGGTGAAAACAGGTGGGTTGGTATTCTGGAAATTCTTGAGCTTAGATCCGTGGTTGTCCTGATTTCCGTGGCCTTGGTTGTTGTGGGCTAGCTGGGCTATCTATTGCAGAGTGGCTAGGTTGGCTTGACGTTCCGCTCTTTCAGCTTCGCGGTCAGAGGTCAACAGTTGCAGAATCTGCAACATCGGATCCGGGACTGAACCACTTCCTCCACGTGGCATCTGAAGATTTAGATAAATCATGAGAAAAGAGGGAAATTTTTCTAAGGTTTGGGGTCTTTGAAAAGTTTTTAAAGGTTTGACTCAGATTTTTCTAGCAACTTGCTTTTTCATTCATTCATTCATAGCACACAGTACAACACACACCACAACAAGGAAAACAGATGGTTTTAAGAACCATTCTGGAATCTATGATACAGTGGGACCGGCTACTACTCACTACGCTAGTGCTCAGTGCTACTACTCCTTGGAGTCTGTGGCTTCATCATCTTCATTATCATCGATGAAGGCGAAATCATCCTCATCGGTGAAGAAGTCCATGGCCTGATCCTCCAGAAAATCATCGTCATCGCTGAGATAAGAGTAAGGGTCTCCACGAAGATCCTCTCCGGCATTCTCCCTTTCCTCCAACTGCATGTCTCTCTCGTGGATGGTCTCCTCCAGAGATGAGATGTGGTGGCGAAGACGGGCAATAATGCGCTCCTTCTTGTCGAGCTGACGGCGGCGAGACTTGCGACCCTTTGCTAGCATGGCTATGGTCTGGTCCTTCGTCTTGATGATGGCAGACTTGTGGTTGCAATAGTCACGGCAGTTGTCCAACTCCTGCTGACGATCATACATCATGAAGCTAAGGTGGTCGAATTGAGTCTTCAGCTCGGGGTGGTATGGGGCTTCCAGTGGTTGTCCATTTGCATCACGCCTTGGGAAAAACTCAAAGCGAGTACCCTTGATCTGATTGATGCTCTGCCCACACAGACGGGAGAGAGATTCCTGCATTGCTCTGGCCAGTCCGTCGAGCCAGTTGTTCTCTCTTAAGGTAAACTGAATTCCTTCCGCAGTGGGAGGTTCAATCTTTCCTCTGAGACTTGCAACAATTAGCCACTGCAGATCTTCTCCTCCTTGATCATTGAGCTGATCTCCGAAGAACTTGGGGTGTGGACGCTCCAGAAGTTCCGAAAGCTGATCCAGATCCCTCTCAAAGATAAGGTCTCCTCCATTCCCCAACTGATAAAACTTGTTGTACTTCACGTCCATCTATAAAAATAGAGGATGAGTAGATTAGCAAAGTGATCAAGTGTGTCAAAATTTTATATATTTTGCAAGAGTTTTTGAGGAACATGAATTTTTATGAAAGAATCAAAGAGATAAGAATGAGAATAAGTTTTTATAAATATTTGTTTTTCTTTGGTTTTGAAACTAAGTTTTTGGTTCGACGTCCAGTCTAACTAGGGTCTCCTATGGTCAACCTGGCTCTGATAACAACTTGTCAACACCCGGATTTTTCAATCCTAGGTGCTTGTTATGCCATAAATCGCAATCCCAGGATTACCATTTTTGCGAGACATAACAGAATTGGATACCATAGTACTTCATCCATTACAAATGATACATAAGTTCTTACACAAATAGGGATCTCATGATCCAGTTCTTAATACAACATCAAGCAGCGGAATACGTAATAATAACGGTAGCGTAGGCGAAGCTCCATCTTCGGGGTCACAGGCAATGCTGACGATGGGAGATGATCCTAGTTGTCGTAACCTTCCTGGGGTCCATCCTCCAGATACTCCTCTTCATAGTCTGGCCATGGGAATAGCCAGGGACAAAGCCATGAGTACTCTTTAAGTACTCGCAAACTAATACTAACAGGTAAGGGGTTTTTGGATACTAGGACACTAGGCTCTAGGGTTGTTTTGCAAAAAGCCAGGTTTATCTCTGCTAAGTTCCAAAGCTAGTCACAATTTTATAACTCCTAATTGGGATCTTGTAATTTAGGTCACAACTCTGTTGTGGTCAAGTCAAAGTCTCAATTTGCTTCACAAGTCATTTTGAAAAGTCTGACGGGGGAACAGTATGGCCACTCCAACTGTCCATAACCGCGGACGCGGCTCTTCAAATAGTTTGACACTCTGCAGAGATTGTACACTTTCACCACAACATTCAATACATCCGTCAGGAACAAATCCTGAATTCACCATACTCAGTATGCGGATAATCAATCCTAACCTTTCATTTACACGCCCTAGTATAAGCACCTCTCCTGTGAGTTTGGCCTCCCAACCATGACTCACTGTCATCTTGGGTACTGCACAGGTGGACAATCTTCACAAGGTAGCCTCAGCTCAGACCTTGGCTGTGAGGGAAATAATACTAAGGTATATAAGTTTCCAGTCAAGCCCTACCCAATATTCGGGTATTGTGGTTGTACGATAAAATTAGAATGGTATCACATCCAGACAACCATCAGTTTTAAAAAGGGCTAAGGCTCATGCCTCAACATTTTCATCACCAAAATCATCAAGTGTTTGGAAACACATGTCCAAAACATTTCAATAGAATGATCCATCATTCCAAGGTTTTCATAACCATTTTTCCACCAAGTATTCCCATCTAAAGTTGATCAAGTTTTATGCTTAGCACTGGCATCTACAGGTGGGGGTAAGCACTGATGAGTGGTGGTAAACTAGTGGGGTTTTAACTAATCTCAAACTCATGCCTTAGGATGACATCAAGGTTATCTAACTTAGGACAAATTTTATGCTCTTTATGCAACCTTTAGCACAAGTGTCTAGTATCTACCAAACTCTTAAGTAGACTCTAAGTAAGCTTTGATAAAGAAATAAAGTGAGAAGCTTGCCATAAAACTAGGATTGGTTTATCAAGTGGGTAATCTTGCAAGGGTTAGCTTGCATAGGTATAGTATAAGCTTGCAAGTATGGGCTTGCACATTCAACTAGTAGTATTTGGCTTGCTAAAGTAGAGTGTCTTGCAAGTTTTAGCTTGCATCAATGTCAATATAAGCTTGCCTTGTGCAGAGCAGTGGTTGAAGTTCTCCTCGGCTTCTTCTTCGTAGTATCCTCCTTCCTCCTCGTATCCTTGGTCGGTACTAGCGTCTATGAATAAATACGAGGTACACAATCACCAAACAATACTTAACTAGTTGCAATCATCATACACAAGGGTCCTATAGATGATCTAGAATCATCTCTACATTACAAGGTTAAGGCTTGGTTTAAGTCTTTTTATTTTTAGAAAAGTAATTTCTACTCATTGAAAAACTACTTAAGATTTACTATTCTCCAAACTAAACATGGGATCATGTTGACACATGTCATCACCACATATTGTAGTCCATGGGAATGTGATTTAAAGTGGTGTCACAATTTAATAAGGTTTTATCCTTTTATTTTAATTAATTAAAGTGACTAGAAATGCTTATGAAGCATTCTTTTATTACTTGAACATTATTTCTGCAAGTAAACCTACATATTTTTATATATTCTGAAAGGTATGGTTAAATGTGATTTTTGAGAGTTGGAATCAACTCAAAAGCTTTTATGGTTTAAATTTGAAAAATGTTTGAATGCAAAAAAGCTTCTGCCTTGTTATTTTTACCAAGGGTGATCTACAGATCCAAATGACTTGAATCCAACGGGCTTGGATTCAGCATTCACAGATGTTTCCAACAAAATTGGTTTCATCCAATTTGGTACATAGAATCGATCTGGGTTGATTTTTTAAGTTGGATACAGAAGTGTGTTTGAAATGAAATAGAAAAAGGTTTAATTTGAATAACTGGGCTACGCGGGAAATTCTAACGGGCCGGCCTGCTAAGCGCAGTGCTCCCGTGGGCTGTTTAAGTGGGTGTCCCCACTCGTTAGTGACACGGGGCTGGGCGAAGCGGTATGGGGCGACGTGGATCGTTCGATCTAGTTCTAATCCAACGGCTGTGGGTCATCGTCGACGCGAGACAGTTCCGGCGAGAACAAAACCTAGCGCGGCCAGTGAGGGGTGCTGGGGCTCACCGGGTACTAGCGAGGGTCGGCGAGGCGGGCAAACGACGAAGTCGACAACGGGGAAACTCCTGGTACCGGTGGCTTCTCTTGGGGCGGCTCCAATTGCTGGCTCCCTTCTTCTCCAGAGGCGGTGGGCCCCGGTGAAATTCCGACGAGGTGGTGCTCGCCTTGCTCTGGGAATGGTGTGGCACGATCAGTGATGAGAGGGGAGTGAGATGGTGTGATGAATTCGTGCGGGGGTGGCCTCTATTTATAGTCGAGCGAGGGGACCGTCGGGGCGCACGATGAGCTCGTCGGGGGCGACGTTATAGGCGGCTAAAGGCATGGGCACGGGTAGGGGACGGTGCTGTGTCTCCTGGCGATGCTCAACGACATGGTCGCGAGGCATGGGGCGGTGCGGCTTGGTCTGGAATGGGCGGTTCTCTGCGCGGCAGAGGCGGCGTCTTCGACGGCGGGCGGTGGCTGTATGGCACGGGGCGGCAAACGGGGGTGTCTGGCGGTCTCCTGGGTCGGTGGTGATCGTGTGTGCACGTGGCGAGGGCGGCGCGCGGTCTGTGGGTGATGGTCGAGGGTGTCGCTTTGGCGCACGCTTGGCATGGTCTGGGCGCGGCTTGTGCGCGTGGTCCATGGCTTGGCAACGCTTGCGGCTGGGACGGTGAGTGGCGGTGGACGGTGGGCTGCCTCCCAGACATGCTGGCTAGGCTTGCTGTTGCTCCTAGCTTGCTGTCCACAATGGGGTGACATGGGTGTGCTCGGCTGTTCACCATTAATGGCAATGGCAAGCTCACAGGGGTGCTAGTGTTGGGCTAATCTTTCTAGATGATCTACTGAGCTATGTGTGAGCTAACTAGGGAACAAGTTAGGCCAAATTTACTGCACACTATAGTGTTTGAGGTTTTGTTTGATTTGTGTCTGCAACCTGTTTGATGAAATGGCCGCATGAAATCAAGTTTTGAATTTTGAAATGGTTTTTGGTGGGTTTGCTAGATTGGTGCTGGTGAGTCTGCAGATGCTTGGGTTTTGAAAGTTGAGCTTGTTTGAGTGGGTTTTGAAAAAGTGGGATCTTCCCATATGAAGAAGATTCAATTTTGAAATGTCATTTAAACTATGCATTTGAAAGTTTCTGGATGATCACAAAGTGGGCCTTGATACTCTGTTATGAGTACATTCAAGGGGTGCAAAGATCCAGAAAAGTTTCTGTTAGGTTCTGAAAGTTTGAGACAGCCAAAGTAGGCATGAGAGTTAAATTGGTCAAAATGACCATTCACTTAATATATTTGTTTTGATTTACTTGTCTTTAGGAAAAGTGTGGGAAGTGTTTTAGATGATGTTTATTTCATCTAAGAAACATTTTACAAGCAATGGATCACACAAACAAAGTGGTTTTAAAGAAATTCAAAAACTATGCATTCACATATGCATGCATTCATGGGTTTAGTTAGAAAAGTTTTTGTTAACCCTAATCTTGATGATTAGTGTTTTGATGATCCAAGTTTGGTATTTTTGGGATGTTACATCAATCCTAACCTTTCAATTACACGCCCTAGTATAAGCACCTCTCCTGTGAGTTTGGCCTCCCAACCATGACCAACTGTCATCTTGGGTACTGCACAGGTGGACAATCTTCACAAGGTAGCCTCAGCTCAGACCTTGGCCGTGAGGGAACTAATACTAAGGTATATAAGTTTCCAGTCAAGCCCTACCCAATCTTCGGGTATTGTGGTTGTATGATAAAATTGGAATGGTATCGCATTCAGACAACCATCAGTTTTATAAAGGGCTAAGGCTCATGCCTCATCATTTTCATCACCAAAATCATCAAGTGTTCGGAAACACATGTCCAAAACATTTCAATAGAATGATCCATCATTCCAAGGTTTTCATAACCATTTTTCCACCAAGTATTCCCATCTAAAGTTGATCAAGTTTTATGCTTAGCACTAGCATCTACAAGTGAGGGTAAGTACTAATGAGGGGTGGTGGACTAGTGGAGTTTTAACTAAGTACAACCTTATGTCTTAGGCTGGTATCAAGGTTTCTAACTTAGGCCAAATTTTATGCTCTTTATGCAACCTTCAAGTATCCTTCAAGTATCTACCATTTATTCCAGTAAACTCTAAGTAAGAGATTTGATAAAGAAATAAAGTAATAAACTTGCAAATAAAACTAGGATTGGTTTATCAAGTGGTTATGATCATATATGCTTTAAGGCATATAGTGGCATGGTAGCAAGCAAGTAGTAGCTTGCATAGGTCAACTTGATTAGCAAGGTTGCAAGTATTGGCTTGCATAGGTATAGTATCAGCTTGCCTTGTGCAGAGCAGTGGCTGAAGTACTCCTTGGCTTCTTCTTCGTAGAATCCTCCTTCCTCCTCGTATCCTTGGTCGATACTAGCGTCTATGAATAAATACGAGGTACACAATCACCAAACAATACTTAACTACTTGCAATAATCACACAAAAGGGTCCTATAGATGATCTAGCATCATCTCTAACATTACAATGTTAAGGCTTGGTTTAATTCTTTTTATTTTTAGAAAAGTAATTTCTACTCATTGAAAAACTACTTAAGATTTAATATTCTCCAAACCAAACATGGGATCATGTTGAAACATGTCATCACCACATATTTTAGTCTATGGTAATATGATTTAAAGTGGTGTCACAATTTAATAAGGTTTTACCCTTTTTATTTTAATTAAATAATGTGTCTAGAAATGCCTATGTAGAATTCTTTTATTACTTGAACATTATTTATGTAAGTAAACCTATATATTTTTATATATTCTGAAAGGTATGGTTAAATGTGATTTTTGAGAGTTGGAATCAACTCAAAAGCTATTATGGTTTAAATTTTAAAAATGTTTGAATGCAGGAAAGCTTCTGCCTTGTTATTTTTACCAGGGGTGATCTATAGATCCAAAGAAGTTGAATCCAATGGGCTTGGATTCAGCATTCCCAGAACTTTCTAACAAAATTAGTTTCATTCAATTTGGTGCACTGAATCAATCTGGGTTGATTTTTGAAACTGGGTACAGAAGTGTGTTTGAAATAAAATGGAAAAGGTTTAATTCAAATAACTAGGCTGCGTGGGAAAAGTTAACGGGCCGGCCTGCTAAGCGTAGCGCTTCTGCGGGCTGCTTAAGTGGCTGTCCCCACACGTCAGTGAGACAGGGGGGTGCGAAGCGGTATGGGACGATGTGGGTCATTCGATCTGATTCTAATCCAACGGCTGGGAGTCATCGTCGACGTTGAGCAATGCCGGCGAGATAGAAACCTAGCGCGGCCAGTGGGGGTTGCTGGGGGCTCACCGGGGTGCAGGCGAGGGTCGGCGAGGCGGGCGAACGACGAAGTCGACGACGACGAACTCAGGGGTGGTCGCGGCAGCTCCTAGGGTGGACAAAATCAATGGCCCCCTTCTTCTCCAGAGGCGGCGGGCTCCGATGAAATTCCGGCGATGCGCTGCTCGCCTTGCTCCGGGACTGAGGTGGGGTGGTTCTGGGTGATAGAGGAGTGGAATGGTGTGAAGAATTCGAGCGGGGGAGTCCTCCATTTATAGTCTCGACGGTGAGACCAAACGACATGGGCGGGCGACGGTGGTGACATGGCTACGGGCTGCTAGAGGCATGGCCGGCGGTGGCGATCGCTTGGTGGTCTCCTGGCGATGCTCTATGGCTTTAATGCGCTTGTAGGGGCGGTGCGATATGGTCTGGAACACGCGGCGCTCTGCGCGGCAGAGGCGGCGTCTTCGACGGCGAGCGGTGGCTGTGCGTCACGGGGCGGCGAACGGGGATGACGGGCGGTCTCCTAGGTCGGTGGTGATCGTGTATGCACATGGCAAGGGCAGCGCACGGTCTGTGGGCTTCGGTCGAGGGTGGCGCTCTGGCGCACGCTCGGCATGGTCGCTGGCGGTCTGGGCGCGGTCCGTGTGTGTGGTCTAGTGGCTGGCAGGGTTCGAGCGCTGGACAGGGAGTGGCGATGGACAGTGGGTTGCCTCCCACACATGTCGTTTTGGCTTGGTGCTTGCTCTGGCTAGCTAGCCATTGTCGGCTGGCAAGGGGGTACTCGGGTTGGCATGGCATGGAGCAAAGGGTAGGGGCTAGGGTTGGTCCAAGCACTAGTTGGCACTGGGGGAGACAAGGGTGATCAATGGTGAACATTGCTTAGCCTAATTACTGCTCCAAACAGTGAAGTTACGCCAGTTTGATTTGAATCTGCCAAGTGTTTGATGAAATGGCTGCAAGAATTCAAGTTTTGAATTTTGAAAAGATTTTTGGTGGGTGTTCTAGATTGGTGCTGGTGAGTCTGCAGATGCTTGGGTTTTGAAAGTTGAGCTGGTTTGAGTGGTTTTTGAAAAAGTGGGATCTTCCCGTATGATAAGGATTCAATTTTGAATTGTCATTTAAACTATGCATTTGAAACTGGATGATCACAAAGTGGGCCTTGATACCTTGTTATGAGTACATTCAAGGGGTGCAAAGATCCAGAGAAGTTTCTGTTAGGTTCTGAAAGTTTGAGGCTGCCAAAGTAGGCATGGGAGTTAAATTGGTCAAAATGACCATTCCCTTATTTTATTTGTTTTGATTTACTTGTCTTTAGGAAAAGTTTGGGAAATGTTTAGATGATGTTTATTTCACCTAAGCATCCATTTACAAGCAATGGAACACATAAACAAGGTGGTTCAAAAGAATTCAAAATGAAATGCATACACATATGCATGCTTTCAAAATTTTATTTAGAAAAGTTTTTGTTAACCCTAATTTTGATGCTTAGAGTTTGATGATCTAAGTTTAGTATTTTTGGGATGTTACAAACCTTCCCCCCTTAAACAAAATCTCGTCCCGAGATTTGAAAAAGGACGAAAAGATTACCTAGGATTTGAAGAGATCGAGAAACTCCGTCCTGATGTGATCTTCGCGCTCCAGGTGGCTTCCTCTTCTGTGTGGTTGCTCCACTGAATCTTGAGAAACTTGATGCTCCGGGTTCGGGTAGTTCGAAAAGCTTCTTCCAAAATACGGATGGGTACTTCGGGATAGGTCAGGTCATCGTTGATCTCTATGGTCCGATGATCGATATTCTTAAACACTTCGGTCTTCTCGGGGACTTCAAGACATTTGCGAAGTAATGAGATATGGAACACATTGTGCACAGCTGACATCTCTTCAGGTAGTTCCAGTTGATAAGATACTTCTCCTCGACGGTTCAAAATTTTGAAAGGTCCGATATATCTTGGGGCTAACTTTCCCTTGAGTTGGAAACGCTGCATTCCCTTCAATGGCGACACTTTCAGATAAACAAAATCTCCGATGTTGAAGGCGAGGTCTCTATGTCTCTTGTCGGCATAACTCTTCTGTCGGGATTGGGCGGTCTTGAGATGCTCACGAATCTTGTGAACCTTCTCTTCTACTTCTCGTAGGATGTCGGGTCCGAAGATCTGACTCTCTCCTACCTCCGACCAGTTCAAAGGGGTGCGACACTTTCTTTCGTACATGAATTCAAATGGGGCCATTTGCAAACTGGCTTGGTAACTATTGTTGTAAGAGAATTCTGCAAAGGGCAGACAGTCTTCCCATTTGGATCCATATTCTAACACACATGCTCTAAGCATATCTTCGAGTATTTGGTTTACTCGCTCCGTTTGTCCATCGGTCTGAGGGTGATACACAGTACTGAAATCTAGGCGGGTTCCTAAACCTTCTTGGACTTTCTTCCAGAACCTCGAGGTAAACTAAGTTCCTCGATCCGATACGATGTTCTTGGGGACTCCATGCAAACTAACGATTCTAGCGATGTACAACTCTGCTAGTTTCGAACTCTGATATGTGGTCTTGACGGGCAAGAAATGGGCGACTTTGGACAATCTGTCCACTATGACCCAGATAGAGTCATTTCCCCTACTAGAGGTAGGCAGTCCAGTGATAAAGTCCATTCCTACAGAATCCCATTTCCATTCCGGAATCTGCAAGGGTTGCAACAATCCTGCGGGTCTTTGATGTCCTGCCTTGACTCGCTGACAAATATCACACTTGGCGATATAGCTTCGGATTTCTCTCTTCATCTTATGCCACCAAAATTGCTCTTTCAAATCTTGATACATCTTAGTTCCTCTAGGATGGATAGAATAAATAGTATCATGAGCTTCCTTGAGAATAACTTCTTTCAACTCAGAATCTGCTGGTACACAAAGGCGTCCTTTGTACCACAAAACTCCTTCGTCCTCGGTGAATCCAGGTACTTTGCCTATACTGATACGACGCTTGATTCCGTCAATACTAGCATTTTCCTTCTGCGCCTCTTTAATCTGACTGATCAAAGTGGGCTGGAGTTCTATGCTAGCCAAAAATCCTTCACTTACTAATTCCATTCGAAAATCTTCCATCTCTTTGTGCAAACTTGGTTGCTTCTTCAAAATCATGGAGTTCAAGCGGCACGGCAATCTTCTAAGGGCATCGGCTACCACGTTGGCTTTACAAGGGTGATAGTGGATGTCCAGGTCGTAATCCTTGATTAGCTCTATCCATCTTCTCTGCCTCATATTCAGCTTCTTCTGAGTGAATATATACTTTAGGCTCTTGTGATCTGTATAGATCTCACAACAGTTCCCCATCAGGTAATGTCTCCATGTTTTCAGGGCTAGAACTACGGCTGCGAGCTCGAGGTCATGGGTTGGGTAGTTTTGCTCATGTTGCTTCAGTTGTCGGGATAGATAAGATATAACTTTGCCTTCTTGCATTAGCACACATCCAAGACCGATCTTGGATGCGTCACAATACACATCGAAGGGCTTCGTGATATCTGGCATGATCAAGATTGGGGCTAAAATCAATCTCCTCTTGAGTTCTTGAAAAGTCTCTTCACATTTGTCGGTCCATTCAAACTTCTTGTCCTTCTTCAGCAATTGGGTCATGGGTCTGGCGATACTAGAGAATCCTTCTACGAATTTGCGGTAATATCCCGCCATCCGAGAAATGCACGAACTTGGGTTTGAGTGGTTGGGGCTTGCCAATCTTCTACATCTTTCACTTTGGCAGGGTCAACGGCAATTCCTCCGGCTGATACAATGTGACCGAGGAATCCTACCTCCTGCAACCAGAATTCACATTTGCTAAACTTTGCATACAACTGATGCTCTCTAAGGGTTCCAAGAATGGTCCTTAGGTGTAGCTCATGTTCTTCTTCTGATTTGGAATAAATCATGATGTCATCGATGAAAACAACGACAAAATTATCCAGGAAGTCCATAAAAATCTTATTCATGAGATTCATGAAATAAGCGGGGGCATTGGTTAATCCAAAAGACATGACTGTATACTCGTACAATCCGTATCTGGTGGTAAATGTAGTCTTAGGGATATCCTCTGCACGAATTTTGAGTTGATGATAGCCAGTTCTAAGATCAATCTTAGAAAACACTTTGGCACCGGTCAACTGATTAAACAAATCTTCTATTTTGGGCAAGGGGTACTTGTTCTTGATGGTGACATCATTCAACTTCCGATAATCCGTACACAAACGGTTACCTCCATCCTTCTTGTCCACAAACAAGACAGGTGATCTCCATGGGGACGCACTTGGTTGAATTAATCCAATTTCCAACATGGAATCCAGTTGCTTCTTCAATTCTGCTAGCTCTGACGGGTTCATACTATATGGTCTCTGGGTTATGGGTCCTGTTCCGGGAATTAGTTCGATGATAAACTCGATATCCCGGTCTGGGGGCATACTGGGCAAAACATCTGGAAATACATCGGGGTATTCACGGACTATCCGGACTTGGTCAATGGTAGGTTGGGCTATACTATTGTTGCATTTGAATTGGCGAGGTAAGGTTTCAGATATATGCTCGACTGATATTCCGGCGGTACTGGTCATGGTTATGTCTTTCTTGGCACAGTCAATCAATCCTTTATGTTTGGACATCCAATCCATTCCTCGTACTACTTCCAAACCTTTAGTTCCGAGTACTATCAGATTAGCATAAAAATCTATGCCATGGATTCGGATAGGGACGGCTTTGCAAATTTGCCTAGCCTTGGTGGTTGATCCGGGAATTTGAACAATCATTACATGCTTCAGTTTGGTTGGTTGAATCTTACTAGTGCATGCAAATTCTTTGGTGACAAATGAATGCAATGCACCAGAGTCAAACAACACTCTTGCAAGTACTGAATTAACAGAAAACATACCCAGCACGACGTCTGGCGCTTCCTGAGCTTCTTCAGCATGCATGAGAAAAAGACGGTCATTGCAGTTGATTGAATTCCCTGGGGCAAATCTTCTTCCTAGATGAACACGACGATGCTGCTGAGCTGGGGCATTGGCATTGGGGGCGGTAGCATTCTTCTTGTTGGGGAACTCGTTGGAATAATGGCCTTTATTTCCACAGTCATAACAAGTCACTTGCGACTTGTCCTTTGCTGCTACAGGCAGAGCATTGCTTCCAGTCCTCGGGGCAGTGTTGGTGTTGGCGGTAGCATTGTTGTTGTTGAACTTGGGTGGGGCACGGTTGAAATTGCTAGAGTTGCCAGGGTTGTTGTGATTTCCTCCGGGTCTAGGGTTTCCACGATTGGGATAGGTCGGACGGTTCATTGGGGGTCTGTTGGTTCTTGGGGCAAATCCTGGAGATGGGTTGGGGCGATACTTTGGGGTCTGATGGGTTCCTGGTTGATGCATCATGCGACGCTTTCGGTTCTCATTGGCTTGGTTGATCTTTCCTTCCATCTGGATAGCTGAGTCCACAAGGGCTTCAATATCAGCAAAGGGGATATCGACTAACACTGTCTGCATTTCGTCATGCAGACCATTCAGGAATCTTTCTTTCTTCTTGGCTTCCGTGTCGATCTCATCCGGGGCATACCTAGCTAATGACAAAAGTTTGTCATGGTATTCCACTACAGTCATCCTTCCCTACTTCAGCTCTCTGAACTCGTCTCTCATTCTCTTGATCAAACCTAGTGGCACATGGGTTCTGCTAAACTTGACCTTGAATTCCTCCCAGGTCATCATCTGGCCTCCGGTCATTGCGCGAACACTGTTCCACCATGCCCTGGCAACTCCGGCTAGATAGTGGGTGGCAAACAGAACTTTCTCGTTGGCTTCCACTCCGGCGACTTCTAGGTTATTTTCCATGGTTTGCAGCCAATCATCGGCGTCTAGGGGCTCTTCGGACTTAGTGAAAACATGTGGGTTGGTATTATGGAAATTCTTGAGCTTAGATCCATGGTTGTCCTGATTTCCGTGGCCTTGGTTGTTGTGGGCAAGCTGGGCTATCTGCTGAAGGGTGGCTAGGTTGGCTTGACGTTCCGCTCTTTCAGCTTCACGGTCAGAAGTCAACATTTGCAGAATCTGCAACATCGGGTCCGGGAATGAACCACTTCATCCACGTGGCATCTGAAGATTGAGATAGATCATGAGAAAAGAGGGAAATTTCTAAAGTTTTGGGTCTTTGAAAAAAATTTAAAGTTTGACTCAGATTTTTTTGCAACTTGCTTTTTCATTCATTCATTCATTCATAGCACTCAGTACAACACACACCACAACAAAGAAAAACAGATGGTTTTAAGAACCATTCTGAGAACTACGATACAGTGGGACCGAATACTACTCACTACGCTAGTGCTCAAGTGCTACTACTCCTTGGAATCTGTGGCCTCATCCTCCTCATCATCATCATCGATGAAGGCGAAATCGTCCTCATCGGTGAAGAAGTCCATAGCCTGATCCTCCAGAAAATCATCGTCCTCGCTGAGATAGGAGTAGGGGTCTCCACGAAGATCCTCTCCGGCATTCTCCCTTTCCTCCAACTGCGTGTCTCTCTCGTGGATGGTCTCCTCCAAAGATGAGATGCGGTGGCGAAGACGGGCAATGATGCGCTCCTTCTTGTCGAGCTGACGGTGGCGAGACTTGCGATCCTTTGCTAGCATGGCGATGGTTTGGTCCTTCGTCTTGATGATGGCAGACTTGTGGTTGGAGTAGTCACGGAAGTTATCCAACTCTTGCTGATGATCGTACATCATGAAGCTAAGGTGGTCCACTTGAGTCTTTAGCTCGGGGTGGTATGGGGCTTCCAGGGGTTGTCCATTTGCATCACGCCTTGGGAAAAACTCAAAGCGAGTTCCCTTGATCTGATTGATGCTCTGCCCACACAGACGGGAAAGAGCTTCCTGCATGGCCCTGGCAAGTCCATCGAGCCAGTTATTCTCTCTTAAGGTAAACTGAATTCCCTCAGCAGTGGGAGATTCAATCTTTCCTCTGAGACTTGCAACAATTAGCCACTGCAGATCTTCTCCTCCTTGATCATTGAGCTGAGCTCCGAAGAATTCGGGGTGCGGACGCTCCAGAAGTTCCGAAAGCTGGTCCAAATCCCTCTCAAAGATAAGGTCTCCTCCATTCCCCAACTGATAAAACTTGCTGTAATTCATGTCCATCTATAAAAATAGAGGATGAGTAGGTTAGCAGAGTGATCAAGTGTGTCAAAATTTTAGGTATTTTGCAAGGGTTTTTGAGGAACATGAATTTTTATGAAAGAATCAAAGGGATAAGAATGAGAATAAGTTTTTGTAAATATTTGTTTTCTTTGGTTTTGAAACTAAGTTTTTGATTCAAACGTCCCGTCTAACTAGGGTCTCCTATGGTCAGGATGGCTCTGATACCAACTTGTCAACACCCGGATTTTTAATCCCAGATGCCTGTTATGCCATACATCGCAATCCCAGGATTACCATTTTTGCGAGACATAACAGAGGATACCATAGTACATCATCCATTACAAAACGGTACATAAGTTCTTACACAAATAGGGATCTCATGATCCAGTTCTTAATACAACTTCAGGCAGCGGAATACGTAATAATAACGGTAGCATAGGCGAAGCTCCATCTTCGGGGTCATAGGCAATGCTGACGATGGGAGATGCTCCTAGTTGTCGTAACCTTCCTGGGGTCCATCCTCCAGGTACTCCGCTTCATAGTCTGGCCATGGGAATAGCCAGGGACAAAGCCATGAGTACTCTTTAAGTACTCGCAAACTAGTACTAACAGGTAAAGGGGTTTTTGGATAATAGGATACTAGGCTCTAGGGTTGTTTTGCAAAAGCCAGATTTATCTCTACGAAGTTCCAAAGCTAGTCACAATTTTATAACTCCTAAGTGGTATCTTGTAACTCATGTCACAACCCTGTTGTGGTCAAGTCAAAGTCTCAATTCATTTCACAGTTCATTTTGAAAAGTCTGACGGGGGAACAGTATGGCCACTCCAACTGTCCATAACCGCGGACACGGCTATTCGAATAGTTTGACACTCTGCAGAGATTGTACACTTTCACCACAACATTCGATACATCCGTCAGGAACAAATACTGAATTCACCATACTCAGTATGTGGATAATCAATCCTAACCTTTCAATTACACGCCCTAGTATAAGCACCTCTCTTGTGAGTTTGGCCTCCCAAACATGACCAACTGTCATCTTGGGTACTGCACAGGTGGACAATCTTCACAAGGTAGCCTCAGCTCAGACCTTGTCCGTGAGGGAACTAATACTAAGGTATATAAGTTTCCAGTCAAGCCCTACCCAAACTTCGGGTATTGTGGTTGTACGATAAAATTGGAATGGTATCGCATCCAGACAACCATTAGTTTTATAAAGGGTTAAGGCTCATGCCTCATCATTTTCATCTCCAAAATCATCAAGTGTTCGGAAACACATGTCCAAAACATTTCAATAGAATGATCCATCATTCCAAGGTTTTCATAACCATTTTTCCACCAAGTATTCCCATCTAAAGTTGATCAAGTTTTATGCTTAGCACTAGCATCTACAAGTGGGGGCAAGTACTAATGAGGGGTGGTGGACTAGTAGAGTTTTAACTAAGTACAACCTTATGTCTTAGGCTGATATCAAGGTTTCTAACTTAGGCCAAATTTTCTGCTCTTTATGCAACCTTCAAGTATCCTTCTAGTATCTACCATTTATTCCAGTAAACTCTAAGTAAGAGCTTTGATAAAGAAATAAAGTAATAAACTTGCAAATAAAACTAGGATTGGTTTATCAAGTGGTTATGATCATATGCTTTAAGGCATATAGTGGCATGGTAGCAAGCAAGTAGTAGCTTGCATAGGTCAACTTGATTAGTAAGGCTTGCAAGTATTGGCTTGCATAGATATAGTATCAGCTTGCCTTGTGCTGAGCAGTGGCTAAAGTTCTCCTCGGCTTCTTCTTCGTAGAATCCTCCTTCCTCCTCGTATCCTTGGTCGGTACAAGCGTCTATGAATAAATACGAGGTACACAATCACCAAACAATACTTAACTACTTGCACTCATCACACAAATGGGTCCTATAGATGATCTAGCATCATCTCTAACATTACAAAGTTAAGGCTTGGTTTAATTCTTTTTATTTTTAGAAAAGTAATTTCTACTCATTGAAAAACTACTAAAGATTTAATATTCTCCAAACCAAACATGGGATCATGTTGACACATGTCATCACCACATATTTTAGTCCATGGGAATATGATTTAAAGTGGTGCCACAATTTAATAAGGTTTTACCCTTTTATTTTAATTAAATAATGTGTCTACAAATGCCTATGTAGCATTCTTTTATTACTTGAACATTATTTCTGTAAGTAAACCTATATATTTTTATATATTCTGAAAGGTATGGTTAAATGTGATTTTTGAGAGTTGGAATCAACTCAAAATCTATTATGGATTAAATTTGAAAAATGTTTGAATGCAGAAAAGCTTCTGCCTTGTTATTTTTACCAGGGGTGATCTATAAATCAAATAACTTGAATCCAACGGGCTTGGATTCAGCATTCCCAGACCTTTCTAAAAAAATTAGTTTCATTCAATTTGGTGCACTGAATCGATCTGGGTTGATTTTTGAAACTGGGTACAGAAGTGTGTTTGAAATAGAATGGAAAAGGTTTAATTCAAATAACTAGGCTGCACGGGAAAAGTTAACGGGCCGGCCTGCTAAGCGTAGCGCTTCCGCGGGCTGCTTAAGTGGCTGTCACCACACGTCAGTGAGACAGGGGGTGTGAAGCGGTATGGGACGATGTGGGTCGTTCGATCTCATACTAATCCAACGGCTGGGAGTCATCGTCAACGTTGAGCAACGCCGGCGAGATAGAAACCTAGCGCGGCCAGTGGGGGTTGCTGGGGGCTCACCGGGGTGCAGGAGAGGGTCGGCGAGGCGGGCGAATGACGAAGTCGACGACGGCGAACTCAGGGATGGTCGCGGCAGCTCCTGGGATGGACGAAATCAATGGCCCCCTTCTTCTCCAGAGGCGGCGGGCTCCAGTGAAATTCCGGTGATGCGCTGCTCGCCTTGCTCCGGGACTGAGGTGGGGTGGTTCTGGGTGAGAGAGGAGTAGAATGGTGTGAAGAATTCGAGTGGGGGAGTCCTCTATTT
Source organism: Avena sativa (assembly GCA_916181665.1). Lineage (NCBI taxonomy): Eukaryota > Viridiplantae > Streptophyta > Magnoliopsida > Poales > Poaceae > Avena > Avena sativa. The sequence goes on along the minus strand of OV702295.1, from coordinate 327,992,230 downwards.
ATAGTCTCGACGGTGAGACCGAACAGCATGGGCGGGCGACGGTGGCGACATGGCTACGGGATGCTAGAGGCATGGCTGGCGGTGGCGATCGCTTGGTGGTCTCCTGGCGATGCTCTACGGATTTAATGCGCTTGTAGGGGCGGTACGGTTTGGTCTGGAACACGCGGCGCTCTGCGCGGCAAAGGTGGCGTCTTCGACGGCAAGCGGTGGCTGTGCGTCACGGGGCGGCGAACGGGGATGTCTGGCGGTCTCCTGGGTCGGTGGTTATCGTGTATGCACGCGGCGAGGGAGGCGCGCGGTCTATGGGCTTCGGTCGAGGGTGGCACTCTGGCGCACGCTCGGCATGGTCGCTGGCGGTCTGGGCGCGGTCTGTGCGTGTGGTCTAGTGGCTGGCAGGGTTCGAGCACTGGACAGGGAGTGGCGGTGGATGGTGGGCTGTGTCCCAGACATGTTGTTTTGGCTTGGTGCTTGCTCTGGCTAGCTAGACATTGTCGGCTGGCAAGGGGGTACTCGGGTTGGCATGGCATGGAGCAAAGGGTAGGGGCTAGGGTTGGTCCAAGCACTGGTTGGCACTAGGGGATACAAGGGTGATCAATGGTGAACATTGCTTAGCCCAATTACTACTCCAAACAGTAAAGTTAGGCCAGTTTGATTTGAATCTGCCAAGTGTTTGATGAAATGGCCGCAAAAATTCAAGTTTTGAATTTTAAAAAGATTTTTGGTGGGTGTGCTAGATTGGTGCTGGTGAGTCTGCAGATGCTTGGGTTTTGAAAGTTGAGCTTGTTTGAGTGATTTTTGAAAAAGTGGGATCTTACCATATGATAAGGATTCAATTTTGAATTGTCATTTAAACTATCCATTTGAAAGTTTCTGGATGATCACAAAGTGGGCCTTGATACCTTGTTATGAGTACATTCAAGGGGTGCAAAGATCCAGAGAAGTTTCTATTAGGTTCTGAAAGTTTGAGGCAGCCAAAGTAGGCATGGGAGTTAAATTGGTCAAAATGACCATTCCCTTATTTTATTTGTTTTGATTTACTTGTCTTTAGGAAAAGTTTGGGAAATGTTTAGATGATGTTTATTTCACCTAAGCATCCATTTACAAGCAATGGAACACATAAACAAGGTGGTTCAAAAGAATTCAAAATGAAATGGATACACATATGCATGCTTTCAAAATTTTATTTAGAAAAGTTTTTGTTAACCCTAATTTTGATGCTTAGAGTTTAATGATCTAAGTTTAGTATTTTTGGGATGTTACACCTAGCCAGGCACGGGCCCACCTATGGCCGCTCCTGGGGGGGTTTGCCCCCTCTGGTTGGCCTCTCCGGCTCTCCTCTGGACTTCTTGTTCCCCACGGAAAGTAATTGACTTTGTCCTTCGTCCCGTACAATTCCGAGAATACTTCTTTACTAACTTTTCTGAAACCAAAAACAGCAGAAAACAGGCATCTGGCACTGTTGCAACTTGTTAATAGGTTAGTACCAGAAAACATGTAAAAAGCATCTCAAAGTGTGGACAAGTAAAGCAAAGTAGATACTAAACAAGCATGGAGCATAAAAAATTATAGATACATTTCCAACGTATCAATGTAGTTGATGGCGGTCTATGTATCTTGTTGTATTGCCCAATTGAATCTCATAGGATCTTTCTGACTAGTAATTGCATTGGTATGCCTTGCTCAGTTCCTATCAATTGCCCTGCTGTAATTTGTTTACCCTTCATGCCATGTTGTTTATCTAAGGAGAGCACCTCTAGTGAACTATGGACCCCGGTCCAATCTTTACCATTGATACATCTTCCACGGTTACTTGTTTACTTGATGCAAACCATCATTACCTTCCACACCATACGTTTAATCATTTTTTACAGCAACCAGTGAGATTGACAACCTCACTGTTAGTTGGGGCAAAGTGTAACATCCCTAAAATCATGTTTTCAAAGATTGCATATCATCCATGAAGCATTGAGTGCTATTATTTTATGTAGACAAGCATTAATCCAATGCTACTCTCTAGTGAGAGAATACTTGTTATAAACCAAGGTTTGTTTGTTCTTAAGTTGGTTTGGTTGAGTTCCAAAGCTTGGACAAAAATTTCCAAAAACAAAATATAGTTTAAAACCATTTTCATATTTTTATCAAATCTTGTGCTGAGGCACTATTTTAGTTTTAAAACTCCAATGGAACCAAACAAGTCTGGTGAGACAGCATAGTTTTGTACTAAAAAATGTGCAGGTTTCTTTTTACAAAAGTCCAGAACAAGTTTGAAATCAAACACATTTGAAAACATTTGAATTTGATTCCTGGAAAATCAATCAAAAAAAGAAAAAGATAAAAGAATAGGAAAAGGGCCGACGCCACTTTTCCAGCCCAACAACAGATGCAGCCTGCGAAGCCCACCTGGCCATTTCCCTTTCCCCCTCTCTCTCACGCGCGCAACTCTACCCACGGTCGCTGACGCGCTGGCCCCACACGCCAAGTCATCATATTCCCCGAAATCACGCACCCGCGACCAGCTCCGGCCGTTTCCTCCCCCGTCACTGCCGATGAATTCGCGAGTTAAATGTCATTGATAATGATGGGAATGGGTCGGCCTGGACCTGGCCTTTAACCTGGCCCTGTGGCCTCGAGGCCAATTTCAGGGGCCATGGGTCGACCCATTCCGAAATAATCATGTGGCCTCGTTGGCCCATTGGGTACCCTAGGGCTGACCCAAAACAGCAACCTTTTTCTTAAAGTATCAAAAGCTAATGAATATCTCATCGCTACTTCTAATCCATATAAAAGGAAAAATAGCAACAACATTGAAAAATTGAAGAGGACTTTGAAAAAATGAATATCCGTTGCTTGACTAATCTTGACAACATGTTGTAGCCTATAGCTATAGCTGCTGAAAGAAACAGTGGGAAACTTACAACCAATAGACTATGTCTCTGAAGAAACAATAGCAAAGTCGAATCTTGAACACAAACTGATGTTAGCTTATAGAAGCTCTAGTCTGATGTTAGGTTGCAACGGCTCTAGGTTGCAGCATGGAGAAGCGACTTGCAGGCACCACCAGCGGAACGACCAGACGTCGAGCATGTATAAGGCTATGACTGGAGGATGCAGCAGTGCCGGCGTGGCCAATTAGGCCATAACTGAGCAATAATATACGACAGATGGAGCCTCCGGCTCCTAGGTGACAAGATGGGTCGACCCGCGAGACCCTTTGGGTCAAGTAGGGCCGGCTTCACTGACCCAATTCACTTATGAGGCCGACCCGACTGGCCCAACGGCCTTGGATTTTTGGGTCGGGCCGGTGACCCGGCGGGTCGACCCGACCCATTACCATCCCGAGCCGTTGATTCATCGAGTAACTCCCCGTCCAGCTTCGGCTACTTAACCCCCTCCCCTCTCCGCTCATTTCCCCTCACTCGGCACACCATCTCCGCCACCAGGCTGCCGGCAATTCAAGTTGCAATGCCGCTGCCCGATGCTCTCCGGCGATCGATTCCGGTGAGAATTCCCCGCCCCTGGCCCTCTCGACCTTGCTGTCATGTTTGCCACACTCCTACGCATCTAACACTACTCGCGGACCTCCTTTTTGTGGCTTACAGCGTCGCCTTCGTCGACGACCGCACGTGTCTGACGACGTGCTCTACTCCGACGAGCGACTACGGTAAACCTAGCCCTGCCCCACCTCTCTGGTTCACGCTCGCACACACACCGTTCCAGTGCGTGTCTAATGCCACCTTTCACTTGCCTTCTTGTGCCTTGTAGCGCCGCCAACGACGACGCCCGAGCACACCTAAAGCCGCCCTCAACTCCGGCGAGGAATTCACGACGGTCTCGCACACCCGCGTCTTCGCCACGTCGACCATCGTCATCACCTCGTCTCCACGCTTCGGTAATGACCCACACCTTCCCCATTTTTCCCCTAGCGCCGCCAGTTCACCGCCGACAGAAGCGTCGCCACCGCTCTGGCCATTCGCGCCGCCACTCGTTGGTCAAAGCAGCGTGCGTCATTAGATCTGTATCGAAGGGTTTAGATTAGATCTAGATCAAACCGTTTTCTTTAGATCTGGCGCGTTGGATCTAACTTGATCCAACGGCGCGGAAGCGTGATCCTGAGTGAAGCGGTATCGTCCAATCAGGAAGCGCCGCGTGGCTAGGATTTAAATTTAAAATCTGGAAATAGATCTATTAGTTGTTCAAACTTGCAAAATTCATAACTTTTGATCCACACGTTCAAATTTTGCAAATTTTATATCATTGGAATCAGGAGAAAGAATTCTATCTGTTTATGCAATGTGTTTAATGTTTTGCCTGTGTAAAAAATGGTTATTTTTGCAGAGACATTTGTAGGCTTAATTTGAGTGTGGTAATTATTTGAAAAATGTTTTAAAGATCAAATAAAGTTTATTTTGAGTACCTTGGACTTGTTTATGTTTCAGTACTATAAACTTGTCTTGTTTGGTGTAGAAAAATCATCACATGGCATTTGCATGTATTCATATATTTTTTGCTTGTATATTTTGTTGTGTGATATTGGTGCCATTATTTTATGTGTAGATTTTGGTGCTAATAGTGATTGTGGTTGTGAAGATTGTTGCTACTCCCCAAACTACCAAGGAAAGTGGTGCTTCATGTTTTTATCCCTATATTTTTACCTATGCATTAGAAATATTTTCTATAGGACTTGCATGAATATTTTGCTAAGTATCTATATGCTATGCTTGGGAAATCCTAGTAGTTGTAGAATTGTTAGAATTTCCTCTAAGTTAAGATGCTTACTATTGCCATGCTTAGCCTAGCTAGTAGCAACCAAGGGTGGATTATATATTCATGCTATGTGAAATATTTCTAAGTCATTGACTTGTGTTTTTGCTTAATAAAACAACTAAGTGAATGAAACACCTGGGTGGAATGGAAAGAATGGTTTATGTTGAGTGGTTACACAAGGCCCATTTCTATGGTTTACCTTGTGTATCTCACTTGTGGAAAGCCACCCATGAACAAAGGTATTTGAGATGCCAAATGTTTAGAAGCTTCTAGTGCAGCACAGGGCATTATGGGCTCTGCCTGGATCATATAAGTTGCAATAACTTAGCCATTTGGACAGTTGGTGGTGGTGGGATGATAGGTTTGGAGCGCGTCCATTTGGTCTAAGGGAAGGCTTCTGAAAGGTTCTGTCTTGGTGAAAATCAAGTCTTGTGGGGAAAGTGCACAACCTCTGCAGATGGAAGAATCTAAGTACCTAGCCATGTCCCTGGTATTGGAAAACTTGAGCATCAAGACATGGAAGCTATCAAGAATCTCCTCATCCCAATTTTCTAAGTTAAAACTTGTGGTTGAACAAGGGTGAAGGTTCACCAATTTCTATTGGTGATTCCTTGGGGAAGTTTTGTCAAAGAAAAACTTAGTGTTTTCAACTGATAGGTAAAACCTATTTTGAGCAAAGCAAGCCTAAGCTACACTTAGCCAAATTCATGTAGTATCTAGATGCTAATATTCTACTAAGGTATCACTTGCCAATACTATTCCAATGTATTGACCCACTGTGGCTGTAACTTGTGATGTTGTAGGTTATTCTGATGATGATTAGGGGTTATGAGTCTACACTCAACATGATTGCCTGGGGCACCTGAAGATGAAGACTTATTTATATTGTTATGGTTAAACTCTTGTATTAGGCCTATGGCCATGGAGTTGTAAAAGACTATGTTTGTCTCTGCAATGATATGTAATAATGACCTTTGTATCTGTGTACTTCATCTTAAACTGTGGATGCTAGCATTGATCCAGGGACTAGCATTGCAATCACAGGGATCCTTACCTTTATAAGGGAGGGATCTTACAGATGGTATCAGAGCACTGTGTTGCCTGTAGGATTATGACCATAGGAATGGATTAGAAACCACTAAGGAAAAAAGTTTCAACAACTTCCACACTTGTCTTTTTCTTCTCGTAAGCTTTTCTAATCTTCTTTCTCATCTCTATTTGTAGATGAACTCCATCAACGAAGTCGTGAGGAAGGGACCACTCATGACCATGACCCTAGAGTGTGAGACTGAATTTCCAAAGGCCCTCAAGAATCTTATGGTTACCATGGGGATACATGGTGCAGCTGTGTACAAAGGTTTCCCTGTGATGGATGAAGGAGAATAATATTGGTGGGTGCAACTTCACTTGTACAAAAACAAGGAAGACAACCACAAAGAATCAGGATTCTGCATGGTCACCAACTCAGTGGTGCACACCACATTATTTGATTCTGCAAGGGATGCAGCTTGGAAGGCCATCAAAGAGCTTGGTGATAGACTCAAGTGCAGAATGCTTAACACCCAAGATGACCTTAGAGAAGAAAAGAAGCATACCCAAGAGTTGGCTACCAACCAACAACTAAGGGAAGACATCATAGACTTGATTTGGGAATATTGTGAACAAGATAGGCAGATGGCTACTAAGGATGCTTTGATAGCCATTTTGACTAGTGAGTGAGAGATGTAACGTACTTCGTTAGTTGGACCACCACACTTATCATTTTATTTCCAATTTTTTTGTCTAAGTTATGTTGAACCTTGAATGCTTGTAAGGGATTTATGTATGCCATGACTTGTGTGTTTGTTTGCAAATGATATGCTTGTGCTACCTTGTCTTGTGTATTTCTGTTGATGTTGTTTCTAACTTTTCTCTATCTTATAAAATAGATGCCTAATGTTACTATCAGCACGGCTGAAGAGTTCAAGGGAACTCATTTTGGCACTCGTCTTATTGAGCTCACTAGTGTGCTCAATCTTCTGCTTCCTAGCATCATGATGCTTCCCCTCACCAAGTTTGAGAGGAAGGACCTTTGGGGCTTCAAGGTTACTCAGCCAGGACGCCAGACTGAGCCAGCCACGGAGGCTATCACCTTCAAGCTCATGCATGACGACAAGGAGAGAGGCCTAGAGGTAGTCATGCAGGATTTACTTGGGCGTTTGTTAGGGAGACACTCTCGGGAGATTAGAGGTACTCACTTCCACGCTTTCGGAAGACACGACGAGGATGGTGAGGCTATTGAGTTCGAGGATACTGCTAGAGAGACGGCAGAGCCGATTCGTCTGTACCTTCAGGACCTACAGGTTCTACTTAGGCACCTAGATACTGATAGGACTAACGTCATGCTTAGCAATGACGAGCTCCAGGTGCAGCTTCGTGAGAAGGACAAGCTCTTCGCGGAGCAAGACGAGATAGTCAAGGAAATGGAGGCCAAGTTTGAGAGTTAGGATAGGAAGTTCAAAAGCCAAGAGAAGAGAGTCCAAGACAGGAACAAGAGGATTCGAGAGATGACTGCAGAACTAGAGGCCAAGGACTTCGAGCTCGAGCATCAGCAGGTTGTGATTGAGAGACTTCGTTCACAGAAGAGGGCTCTCAAAGCCAAGGTAGAGGCCTTGACTACTAATGTTGAGGAGTACAAGACCGCTATGGAGAATGCAGGTCTTACACTTGTTGATGAGGAGGTTGATGCAGAAGAGTAGTGATGACTACTCGTTTATTTATCATTTACCATACTTATGATTTTGAGTCGCAATGACCATCCAACATGTGGATGGCTTGCTATTGGTGTGTTTACTTTTCAAACTTGTTGTTTACATTGTTGAACTTTTGTTATTTGATGCTTGTTTGGTGATTGTTTATGTGATGTATTGTGCATGTTAAGCATCTATGGGTATCTCATTCTTATCCTTATGAAAACCACAGATGCCTCCTCGACGTTCCAACCCCAACCCGAACAACAACAATGTCACCCCCGAGATGCAGCAGCTGATGACAGCACAGACACAGCTGATGCAGATGATGACTACTTTCATACAGAATCAGAATAACAACAACAACAACAATAACAACAACAACAACAACAATCAGAACAATCCACCAGGTTTTGACATGCTCACCAGATTCCTAAGACTGAGGCCAGCAAAGTTCTCAGGAACTACTGATCCCATGGTGTCCAATGATTGGCTACGTTCAGTGAACAAGGATTTGGTAACTGTCGGCTGTACCGACGAGGAGAAAGTCAGGTTTGTAGCACACTTGTTGGAAGGACCAGCAACTACTTGGTGGGATAACTTCCAGATCACCACTCCCATTGAGGATGTGACATGGGCTATCTTCAAAGATGGTTTCCGTACAGCTCACATCTCATCCGAAGTGATGAGTTTGAAGAAGAAGGAGTTCCATAATTTGAAGCAGCACCACTGCAGCGTGGCTGAATATATTGACGAGTTCAACAATCTGGCGCGTTATGCACCGGATGAAGTGGATATTGATGCCAAGAGGAAAGAGAAGTTCCTCGAAGGACTGAATGATGAACTGGATCTGCAATTATCTATGGCCTATGTCCCCACCTATCAATCTCTTTGTGACAAGGCTGCCATCTTGGAGAGCAAGATGAAACAGGTTGAAAGCAGAAAGAGGAAACACAACTCTGACAAGCACAACTCGGGATCGTCTCACAAGCGTTCCCATTATGATGATAGTGGGAGTTCTGGATCCCACAAGCATGGAAAGTACAACATCCACCACAACCACAACCACAACCGTCATCATGACAACAAGCATCACCGTAGTCATAACAATGACAAGTACAAGAATCACAAGGGTGGATACAAGAGCCACCATAATGGAAGTGGAAGTGGTAGTGGAAGCCAGCCTGTCAAGAAAGATCTCAGTCAGGTTGAATGTTTCAAGTGCAAGAAGATGGCCATTATGCAAATGAATGCCCAAAAAAGAAAGTTGAGGGACCCAACAAGCCCAACCCTTTCCAGAAGGGACAAGTGAACCACATCAATGTGGAAGAAATCTATGAGGAGTCCGATGCTGTGGCTGGTAAGTTCAAACTCAATTCTATTCCAGCACTTGTTCTTTTTTATACTGGTGCATCACATTCATTCATATCAAAAGCATTTGTTGATAGAAATGGGTTTCCAACTGAAAACATTGGGTGTCCAATAAAAGTAAGTTCTCCCGGTGGAGATATGATAGTAAGTCTTGGATGCCGTGATCTAGTGAAAGAGTTTGGAAAGCATAAGTTTCTAGTGAGTCTGATAATCCTAGATTCCCAAGGATTGGATGTAATTTTGGGAATGGATTGGATGACCAAGTATGAAGGAGTACTAGATTGTGCTAACCATACAGTCGCACTCACAACCCCGGAAAAGAAACAGATAAGGTTCAAGTCTAACTTTGAATCAAAAGGAAGTAAGCTAAATTCTCTTAAGGGGGTTAGCATAGACAGCGTGCCAATTGTGAGTGAATATCCGGATGTGTTTCCGGAAGAATTGCCGGGAATGCCACCATATAGAGATGTGGAGTTTCTTATTGATTTGCTACCAGGATCAGGACCAACTGCAAAGAGACCATACAAGATGTCAGTTGATGAGTTGAAAGAACTCAAGAAACAACTTGGAGAACAGTTGCAGAAAGGATTTATTCAACCAAGTTCTTCATCCTGGGGAGCACCAGTTTTGTTTGTGGAAAAGAAAGATAGAAGTCAAAGGTTATGCATAGATTACCGTTCACTCAATGAGGTGACTATCAAGAACAAATACCCTTTGCCTAGAATCAATGACTTGTTTGATTAGTTAGAAGGAGCCTATGTGTTCTCAAAGATTGATCTCCGGTCAGGTTATTTCCAGCTTAAGATAAGAGAACAAGACATACCTAAGACATCTTTCACCACTAGGTATGGATTGTATGAGTACACCGTGATGCCATTTGGTTTGACCAATGCACTAGCTTATTTCATGAATATGATGAACAAGGTGTTCATGGAGTTCCTTGACAAGTTTTTTGTCGTTTTCATTGATGACATTTTGATCTACTCCAAAAGAAAAGAAGAGCATGAAGGACATTTGCGTTTGATACTTGAGAAGCTTAGAGAGCATAAGCTGTATGCCAAATTCATCAAGTGCGAATTTTGGTTAAATGAAGTTGGATTTCTTGGACACGTTGTGTCAGGAGATGGTGTAGCGGTCAATCCCGCAAAAGTGTCAGCTGTAACTGATTGGGAATCCCCTAAGTCAGTAAAAGAGGTTCGTAGTTTCCTTGGCTTGGCAGGATACTACAGAAGATTCATTGAGAATTTCTCCAAAGTAGCTAAACCAATGACTGAGTTACTAAAGAAAGACAAGAAATTTGCTTGGTCTGAAGGATGTGAACTTAGTTTTCAAGAATTGAAGAAGAGACTTGTGACAGCACCAGTCTTGTGTCTGCCAGATTTAGAGAAAGATTTCCAAGTGTATTGTGATGCATCTCATCATGGATTAGGTGCAGTTTTAATGCAAGAAGGTAAAGTTATGGCTTATGTCTCGAGACAACTCAAAACCCATGAGGTAAATTACCCTACTCATGATTTAGAGTTAGCCTCTGTAGTCCATGCACTCAAAACATGGAGACACTATCTTTTGGGAAAGCGATGTGAAGTGTTCACAGATCACAAAAGTTTGAAGTATATCTTCACCCAGAAAGAAATCAACATGAGACAAAGAAGATGGCTAGAACTCATCAAGGACTATGACTTGAGTTTGCAATACCACCCCGGTAAAGCAAATGTTGTAGCAGATGCTCTAAGCCGTAAGGCTTTTGTGAATGGCCTTACTAAGGGAGAATTGCCAGATGATCTGTGTGCCCAATTTAGAGATCTCAGATTGGAGATTGTGCCTAAGGGACATCTCATGTCATTGGATGTTCAACCCACTTTGTTGGACAAAATCAAAGAAGCCCAAAATACAGATAAGGAAATTGAAGAGTTTAAGGAAAAGATTGGTAAAGGAAAAGCCAAAGGATTCCATGAAGACGAACAAGGTACTTTATGGTATGGAAAACGTATCTATGTTCCGCAAGATCCGGAGCTTCGGAAAGTGATTTTACAGGAAGCACATAACTCACCATATTCCATTCATCCGGGTAACACCAAAATGTACATGGATATGAAGGAAAGATTTTGGTGGAATAATCTCAAGAAGGACATCGCCGAACATATTGCTTTGTGTGATGTATGTACTAGAGTGAAAGCGGAACATCAGAAACCAGCAGGATTGCTACAACCACTACCTATTCCTGATTGGAAGTGGGACAAGATTGGCATGGATTTCATCACTGGATTGCCAAGGACCAGGTCAGAATATGATTCTATTTGGGTAGTAGTGGATCGCCTAACTAAAGTGGCTCATTTCATACCCGTGAAGACAACCTATACAAGTGCTAAGTTAGCCAAGATCTATATGAGTAGGATTGTATGTCTGCATGGAGTACCCAAGAGTATTGTGTCCGATAGGGGAACTCAGTTCGCTTCTCATTTTTGGAGGCAACTACATGAGTCATTGGGAACGAGATTAGAATCCAGCACTGCTTTTCATCCTCAGACTGATGGACAGACAGAAAGGACCAACCAGATTCTTGAAGATATGTTGAGGGCATGTGCCCTAGACTATGGAGCCAGTTGGGATGAAAGTCTGCCTTACGCAGAATTCTCTTACAATAACAGCTATCAAGCTAGTATTGAGATGGCACTGTTTGAGTTTCTCTATGGGAGAAAGTGTACCACCCCATTATTACGGAATGGTGTGGGAGAAAGAAGTTTGTTCGGACCGGAACTAATCAAAGAGGCTGAAGAGAAATTCAAGCTAGTCAAGGACAGATTGAAGATAGCATAGTCTTGACAGAAGAGCTACGCAGATCCTAAGCGTAGAGAAGTCACCTATGAAGTGGGTGATAGAGCTTATCTTAGAGTATCACCACTTCGTGGAGTGAAGAGATTTGGAGTCAAAGGAAAATTGGCCCCAAGATATGTTGGACCATTCAAGATTCTGAGTCGTAAAGGAGAAGTAGCTTAGGAGATTGAATTGCCAGAATCATTGTCTGCCGTTCACAATGTGTTTCATGTGAGTCAGCTAAAGAAATGCCATCCAGAGATGGAAGAGACTTCTTTGAAGGATACTATACCTTTGGAGGAGGTTCAATTGGAAAGTGATCTCACTTATGAGGAAAAACCCATCAAGATTCTTGAGACTGCAGAAAGAGTTACTCGGACTAAGACTATCAAATTCTGCAAGGTTCAATGGAACCATCATTCCGAAGAAGAAGCAACATGGGAAAGAGAAGATGATCTTTGGAAAGACCACCCTCACCTATTTGCTAGCCAATACGAATCTCGAGGGCAAGATTCAACTTAAGGGGGTTAGATTTGTAACATCCCTAAAATCATGTTTTCAAAGATTGCATATCATCCATGCATGCATAATCATTTAGGGATCATTTTCAAGTCATTTCAAAGAAACAGAAGCATTGAGTGCTATTATTTTATGTAGACAAGCATTGATCCAATGCTACTCTCTAGTGAGATAATACTTGTTTCAAACCAAGTTTTGTTTGTTCTTAAGTTGGTTTGGTTGAGTTCCAAAGCTTGGACAAAAATTTCCAAAAACAAAATATAGTTTAAAACCATTTTCATATCTTTATCAAATCTTGTGCTAAGGCACTATTTTATTTTTAAAACTCCAATGGAACCAAACAAGTCTGGTGAGATAGCATAGTTTTGTACTAAAAAATGTGCAGGTTTCTTTTTACAAAAGTCTAGAACAAGTTTGAAATCAAACACATTTGAAAACATTTGAATTTGATTCCTGGAAAATCAATCAGAAAAAGATAAAAGAATGGGAAAAGGGCCAGCGCCACTCTTCCAGCCCAATAGCAGATGCAGCCTGCGAAGCCCACCTGGCCATTTCCCTTTTCCCCCTCTCTCTCACGCGTGCAACTCTACCCACGGTTGCTGACGCGCTGGCCCCACAGGCCAAGTCATCATCTTCCCCGAAATCACGCACCCGCGACCAGCTCCGGCCGTTTCCTCTCCCGTCACTACCGATGAATTCGCGAGTTAAATGCCATTGATTCGTCGAGTAACTCCCCATCCAGCTTCGGCTACTTAACCCCCTCCCCTCTCCGCTCATTTCCCCTCACTCGGCACACCATCTCCGCCACCAGGCTGCCGGCAATTCAAGTTGCAACGCCGCTGCCCGACGCTCTCCGGCGATCGATTCCGGTGAGAATTCCCCGCCCCTGGCCCTCTCGACCTTGCTGTAATGTTTTCCACACTCCTGCGCATCTGACACTGCTCGCGGATCTCCTTTTTGTGTCTTACAGCGTCGCCTTCGTCGACGACCACGCATGTCCAATGACGTGCTCTACTCCGACGAGTGACTACGGTAAACTTAGCCCTTCCCCACCTCTCTGGTTCACGCTCGCACTCACACTGTTCCAGTGCGCGTCTAACGCCACCTTTCACTTGCCTTCCTATGCCTTGTAGCGCCGCTAACGACGACGCCCGATCACACCCGAAGCCGCCCTCAACTCCGGCGAGGAATTCACGACGGTCTCGCACACCCGTGTCTTCGCCACGTCGACTATCGTCATCACCTCGTCTCCACGCTTCGGTAATGACCTGCACCTTCCCCATTTTTCCCCTAGCGCCGCCAGTTCACCGCCGGCAGAAGCGTCGCCGCCGCTCTGGCCATTCGCGCCGCCAGTCGTTGGTCAAATCACAGCGCACCGTTAGAGCTGTATCGAAGGGTTTAGATTAGATCTAGATCGAAACGTTTTCTTTAGATCTGGCGCGTTGGATCTAACTTGATCCAACGGCGCGGAAGCGTGATCCTGAGTGAAGCGGTATCATCCAATCAGGAAGCGCCGCGTGGCTAGGATTTAAATTTAAAATCTGGAATTAGATCTATTAGTTGTTCAAACTTGCAAAATTCATAACTTTTGATCCACACGTTCAAATTTTGCAAATTTTATATCATTGGAATCAGGAGAAAGAATTCTATCTGTTTATGCAATGTGTTTAATGTTTTGCCTCTGTAAAAATGGTTATTTTTGCAGAGACATTTGTAGGTTTAATTTGAGTGTGGTAATTATTTGAAAAATGTTTTAAAGATCAAATAAAGTTTATTTTGAGTATCTTGGACTTGTTTATGTTTCAGTACTATACACTTGTCTTGTTTGGTGTAGAAAAATCATCACATGGCATTTGCATGCATTCATATTTTTTTTGCTTGTATATTTTGTTATGTGATATTGGTGCCATTATTTTATGTGTAGATTTTGGTGCTAATAGTGATTGTGGTTGTGAAGATTATTGCTACTCCCTAAACTACCAAGGCAAGTGGTGCTTCATGTTTTTATCCCTATATTTTTACCTATGCATTAGAAATATTTTGTATAGGACTTGCATGAATATTTTGCTAAGTATCTATATGCTATGCTTGGGAAATCCTAGTAGTTGTAGAATTGTTAGAATTTCCTCTAAGTTAAGATGCTTACTATTGCCATGCTTAGCCTAGCTAGTAGCAACCAAGGGTAGATTATATATTCATGCTATGTGAAATATTTCTAAGTCATGGACTTGTGTTTTTGCTTAATAAAACAACTAAGTGAATGAAACACCTGGGTGGAATGGAAAGAATGGTTTATGTTGAGTGGTTACACAAGGCCCATTTCTACAGTTTACCTTGTGTACCTCACTTGTGGAAAGCCACCCAGGAACAAAGGGATTTGAGATGCCAAATGTTTAGAAGCTTCTAGTGCAGCCACATGGCATTATGGGCTCTGCCTGGATCATATAAGTTGAAATAACTTAGCCATTTGGACAGTTGGTGGTAGTGGGATTATAGGTTTGGAGCGCGTCCATTTGGTCTAAGGGAAGGCTTCTAAAAGGTCCTGTCTTGGTGAAAATCAAGTCTTGTGGGGAAAGTGCACAACCTCTGTAGATGGAAGAATCTAAGTACTTAGCCATGTTCCTGGTATTGGACAACTTGAGCATCAAGACATGGAAGCTATCAAGAATCTCCTCATCCCAATTTTCTAAGTTAAAACTTGTGGTTGAACAAGGGTGAAGGTTCACCAATTTCTATTGGTGATTCCTTGGGGAAGTTTTGTCAAAGAAAAACTTAGTGTTTTCAACATATAGGTAAAACCTATTTTGAGCAAAGCATGCCTAAGCTACACTTAGCCAAATTCATGTAGTATCGAGATGCTAATATTCTACTAAGGTATCACTTGCCAATATTATTCCAATGTATTGACCCACTGTGGCTGTAACTTGTGATGTTGCAGGTCATTCTGATGATGATTAGGGGTTATGAGTCTACACTCAACATGATTGCCTGGGGAACATGAAGATGAAGACTTATTTATATTGTTATGGTTAAACTCTTGTATTAGGCCTATGGCCATGGAGTTGTAAAAGACTATGTTTGTCTCTGGAATGATATGTAATAATGACCTTTGTATTTGTGTACTTCATCTTAAAATGTGGATGATAGCATTGATCCAGGGACTAGCATTGCAATCATAGGGATCCTTACCTTTATAAGGGAGGGATCTTACACAAAGTCTTGATTTTGTGTTGTGCAGGTCTCCCCGTTGCTTGCAACACCTGTGTGACGTTTCCTTCCTCCTACTGGTTTGACAACCTTGGTTTCTTACTGAGGGAAGACTTTCTGCTGTGCTGCTTCACACCTTGCTCTTGGGGTTCCCAACAGGCTCCTCATCAACTGAGCTAGCCATCAAGTTTTCTGGCGCCGTTGCCGGGGAGGCTAAGGACGTCTTCACTAGGGGAGTCCTTCACTTCCTTTCTCTTTACTTTGTTTTTAGTTTGCTTTGTTTCTTTTGCTTGGTTTTGCTTGCCTCTTTTCAAAAAACCCAAAAAAAATAGTTTAGTTTGGTTTTCTTTCTTTTTTCAAAAAACACAAAAAAATTAGTTCCTGCTCTAGCTGTTGCTGTTTTTGGCTTGCCCACCTTTGCCAAAATGAACTCTGCTGAGAACACCAAGTTGTGTGACTTCACTAGCACCAACAACAATGATTTCCTTAGCACACATATTGCTCCACCTGCTCATGATGCTACCTTTTATGAAATTAAGCCTGCTTTGTTGAATCTTATGATGAGAAAGCAATTTTCTGGTGCTAGTTCTGATGATTCTGCTGCCCATCTCAATAGCTTTGTTGAACTTTGTGAGATGCAAAAGTATAAGGATGTAGATGGAGAGATTATTAAGCTCAAGCTTTTTTCCTTTCTCCTTGAGAGGAAAAGCTACAGAATGGTTGCTATCTTTGCCTAAAAATAGTATTGATTCTTGGACTAAGTGTAAAGATGCTTTTATTGGAAAATACTAGAAGTGACATTATGAAATTTAAACAACTTGATAGTGAACATGTTGCTCCAGCTTGGGAAAGAATGAAATCTTTGGTTAAGAATTGCCCCACTCATGGACTCACTGCTTGGATGATTATCCAGACTTTTTATGCAGGTTTGAACTTCTCCTCAAGAAATCTGTTGGATTTAGCTGCTGTAGGTACCTTCATCGGCCTCACTTTGGGTGCTGCAACAAGGCTCCTTGATAATATGATGGTTAACTACTCTGAATGGCATGTTGAGAGAGCTCCACATGGTAAGAAGGTAAATTCTGTTGTGGAAACTTCCTCTTTGAGTGATAATATTGATGTTATTATGGCTATGATTGTTAATTGGAAAGCTCCTGTAGATCCTAATAGTGTTCCCTTAGCCTCTTTGGCTGCTCAAGAAGAGCAAGCTGATGTGAACTTCATTAGAAACAACAATTTCAACAATAATGCCTATAGGAATAATTTTGGTGGTAACAACAATTATAGGCCTTATCCTCCTAATAATGGCAATTCCTATGGAAGCTCTTACAATAATGCTAGAAGTGCCCCCTCTGAACTTGAAGTCATGCTCAAAGAATTTATTAGTTAACAAACCACTTTCAATAAGACTATAGAGGAAAAACTTTTAAATGTTGAGAAAAATATATCCTCTCTGTCTGAAGCTCAGTCCTCCTTGATTAATAAAGTGGATGCTAAACTTGAAACTATGGAAAGTACCTTTGCTGCCACTCATGCCATACAAGTTACTATTGATGAAAATGTTAGGCTGTTAGCTCAACTTCATGCTAGGTGGGAAAGGGAAGCTGAAATTGATAGAACCAATAGTGTGTGCACCATCACCACTAAACCACAAGTAGTCCCTATTCCTCCTCCTACTATGCCTAAGCCTATTGATCCTATTACTAGTGATGCTAAGTTTGAATTTGATATAGATGGTTGCAATATTTATGAAGTAATTATGTTCTTGCAAAAGCTTGCTAGAAGTCCTAATGCTAGTGATATGCATGTTGCTTTCACCAAACACATTACAAATGCTCTTGTTAAGATTAAGGAAGAGAAGCTAAAACACAAAGCTTCTATTCCTAGGAAAGTAGAACATAGTTGGGAACCCATTATTAATGTGCAAGTGAATGACTCTAATCTAAAAGCTTCATGTGGTCTTGGTTCTAGTGTCTCTATTATGCCTAGGAAGATTTATGAAATGCTTGATTTTCCACCATTGGAAGATTGTTATTTGGATGTCCCACTCAATGATAATGCTAAGAAGAAACTCATGGGGAGTATTAATTATGTTCTCATTATGGTTAAAAATGCTTATGTCCCTGTTGATTTCTATGTTTTGGATGTTGAATAAAATGCTTCTTGTCCTATTACTTTGGGAAGACCTTTTCTTAGAACAGTTGGTGCCATCATTGATATGAAAGAAGGCACCATTAAATATCATTTTCCATTCAAGAAAGGTATTGAACACTTCCCTATGAGGAGAGAGAAGTTGCTTTTTTATCCTCCTTTGAAAGCAAGGTTTGATGTTAATGCTTCTTCATTTGAAAATACTTGATTCTTCTTGCTTCTTGTGCCTAACTTAAAGGCGTTAAATAAAAGTACTTGTTGGGAGATAAAACAAGAGTTTCCTTGAGTCTTGGAAGTTACTACTTCAGTAATGACCTCTCCTATACTTTGTGTTTGCTTTTTGTGCCAAGAATGACCTCTAATGAGAGGGAAGTAAGATTTGGGGAGTTGCTGTCCCGAAACAGATTTCTGTCCTCCACCAAAAAAATTCGTGAGGAGTCTCTATAACTCGGATTGAGCTGACAATTTACGAAAAATCCCCCAGTATGTTAGATAACTTTCGTTAGTTCAAAACCTTTTGATTTGAGCAATAGAAGATGTTTGAAAAAATCGGTTTCTACCTGCTGGTCTGTTTTGACAGATTTCTGCCATTATTTGCATTTGCTTCTTATTGATTCCTCTTTTAGTTCTCTTTAGGTGAATTGAGCTTTTTGAAGGATTTACTACAGTAGCTTGTGTTTTTTGTGAAAATCCTTGCTGTTCCAAAGCTTTGCCAGAGGTCTAATATCTTTTGAATACACTAATGTTGCTAATGAAGATGGTGTATAGTTTTGTATGAAGGAAAGAATTTCGGGTGTAGAGAGAGAATGATGTAATAAGATGAAGAATGGACAAAAGCTCAAGCTTGGGGATGCCACCATGGTGTCACCTCAAGAAATATTCAAGAGGTACAAGCGTCAAAGCTTGGGGATGCCCAAGACATCCCCTTCTTCATCAATAAAAAGCTCAGGTCTGTCTAGACACTTTGTTTTTTATTGTTTCATGCACAAGTTGTGTTGTTCTTGGAGCATCTTAGTTTTCGTTTCCTTTGCTTAGTTTGTTTAGTTTTCTTGAGTAGTTCAGACCCCTTTCTCGCTGTGTTGTTTGCAAATAAGTTGCTTGGTAGTAAGTTCTTGCTTGAAAGTGCAAGAGGATTTTTCATTGACTGTGACTTAGACTTTGGAATGACATGCTAGGTGTTGTTTTGACCTTATCCTTAGTGATTATTGATGTATCATGTCTTGTTCCAAACAACTGGTATTTCTTAGTGTGCCTTGAAGAAATTATGTGTTGTTTTAGCATGCAAAAGCATAGTATTGCGGTATTCTACTTTGAGGTTTGTTTGGGTTGACTTGGCACATGCTCACACCATGTTATGACTCTCACAAGTCACCGTAGCCTCTATGATCATTTAGTCCTTGACTTGTAGTACCACTGTATGCTTTTATTAGTAATGCTTTGTTGCTTTGCATGATTATGGCCATTATGCTCTCTGATTTGGTTGCTTCCAGTCTTTTGCTAGCCTCCACTTGTATGAGTAAGCTCTACTCATGCTTCCAACTCCCAAGAAACCAAGTTATTCCAAAGTGTCCACTATAAACTCCTATGCATGGTGTGTTACACCATTCCAAGTATATTCTTGTTTTCAGATATCTTCGAATTAAAAATATTTTGTTATGTGAAAACTTAGTGATTAAGGCCCTCATGAACTTGATGGGACACTTTATATTCTTTGCCCCTAATAAAATTAAACCATTTGTGTCATCTATGTTGTATATGCTTGCACTTATATATTGGAATTAGCAGAAGCATGCTATCATGGGGAACGTTTTCAACATTGCACTTGTACTTTGTACTCAATTTATATCATGCTCTTTTGTCTATGATGTCACCGGTGTGAAATAAAAAGGGAACTTGTAAGTCCATGGAGTTTGTATTCTGTGTTAGAGAAACGCCTAGGCTGCTAGCCTAAGCCATGCCTAATCATGATGGAAACTTGCAGCATCACCATAGTGAGCTATCTATGAAGCATCCTCAATAAAAAGCTATGCATATGGTAAATAAAAAGATTGTTGAGATGCTCATTGTCTGCTTGCCTTGTCATTTTGGTTATGGGATAGCTCCTATACCATGTGCAAGGGGTACCCCGTTGGCGGTTCTCTATGATATGCCAATACTTACAATGACAAGAACTTACAAGTTACTGAAGTTGAGTAGCATGAGGTGTGACCCTCGTATTCAAGGGACTTGAGATTGCCAACTTATACTTCATCAAGCATATACTCCATCTTTGTTCACTTTAACCTTAATCACTTCAAGATGCTTATGATAGGGGCAATGAGGGCTGAAAGCTAACAGGCACCATAATTTTTGGAAGCTCTTTTTGAAACTTGAAATCCCTGCTTCCTTTATAAAAGGCCTTTCTTCCACCACTATTGAGTCTCCACCTACCTTTAGGCACCATTAAGAGAGCATAGTTGTCATTCTTTGTGCAGTGTCCCAAAACTTATTGATTGATGCATATTGTGATATTACTTATTCTTGTGCTATTTGTTTCTAGTGACCCTTGTGAACTTTGAAGGTGTCCTATGCATCTATTTTCTACTCCATGAGGGACAAGCTGATTACCACTATGCTATGTTTTCTGTATGTGAAACAAACAAAAGTTTTTCAATGCATGTTATTCATGATGTTTGTTTGTAGCCTTTCATGTTGCATGCATAGTTACTATGTCCTATTGTTAGAACTCCATCTTTCATGCACATGTTTAGAGTTCTTTGATCCCAGCTTTAAATGCTTGCAAATGGTTAGATCTTTATTGTGAGGGTGCATGTCACCTAAAAAATTATTCTTTATATCACTTACCTACTCGAGGACGAGCAGGCGTTAAGCTTGGGGATGCTTGATACGTCGGAAACGTATCTATAATTTTTGATGCTCCATGCCTGTTTAGTATCTACTTTGCTTTGATTTGTCTACACTTTGAGGTTCTTTTTACATGTTTTCTGGTACTAACCTATTATCAAATTGCCATAGTGCATGTTACCTGTTTTTTGCTTTTTTTGGTTCCAGAAAAGCTAGTAAGAAAATATTCTCGGAATAGGAGGGGACAAAAGCCAAAGTCAATAACTTCCCATGGGGAACAAGAAGTCCAGAGGGGAGACGGAGAAGCGGGCCAGGGCGCCCAGGTCCCCTAGGCGTGGGTGGGCCCTTCCCCACGCCTAGGAAGGGTGTGGGGCCCCTGGCAACCGCCTTGGCCTCCCCCTTCGCTTATAAGAAGCCCCCGATGCAGAAACCCTAAGCACCCAATCAATATTCCACAAAACCTTCTGTAGCTGCCGCCACCGTCGTCCCTAGATCGGGGGGATCTGAAGTTCTTCTCGGCACCCTGTCGGAGGGGAGATCATCCCGGAGGCCTTCTCTCCGGTATGATGCATGAGTAGTTCCACCTTGGACTATGGGTCCATATAGTAGCTAGCTGGTTGTATCTCCTCCTTGTGCTTTCATGTATAGATCTTGTGAGATCCGTTCATGATCAAGATCTAATCTATTTGTAATCATGCATGTTGTGTTTGCGGGGATCCGATGGATATTGAGATTATTATGGTGGTTTGATTAATGGTTTTTTCTTTATGATTCTATCATGTCTGTGTTGTTTGTGATCTTGCATGCTCTCCGTTGTTAGTAGCTATCTTGGCTGAGTAGTTGCCAGTGACTCCAAGAGGGGGTATTTATTCTCGATAGTGGGTTCATGCCTCTAGTTTCCAAGGGAAGTGACAGAAATCTCTTCGGTTGTAGATGTGTTGTTGCTACTAGGGAGAAAACAACGGTCTCTTTTTCATGGAACATGTGGACTATTTACCTTACACACTTTGCTTAAAGCGGTTGTCTGTTGCTTGCAACTTAATACTGGAGTGGGTTCAGATGATAACCTGAAGGTGGACTTCTAGTCATAGATGCAGTTGAATGGCGGTCTATGTATCTTGTTGTATTGCCCAATCGAAGCTCATAGGATCTTTCTGAGTAGTAATTGCATTGTTATGCTTTGCTCAGTTCCTGTCAATTGCCCTTCTGTAATTTGTTTACCCTTCATGCCATGTTGTTTATCTAAGGAGAGCACCTCTAGTGAACTATGGACCTCGGTCCAATCTTTACCATTGATACATCTTCCACTTTTACTTGTTTACTAGTTGCAAACCACCATTACCTTCCACACCATACGTTTAATCCTTTGTTACAACAACTGGTGAGATTGGCAACCTCATTGTTAGTTGGGGCAAAGTCTTGAGTTTGTGTTGTGCAGGTATCCGTGTTGCTTGCAACACCTATGTGACGTTTCCTTCCTCCTACTAGTTCGATAACCTTGGTTTCTTACTAAGGGAAGACTTGCTGCTGTGCTGCTTCACACCTTGATCTTGGGGTTCCCAACAGGCTCCTCATCAACCAAGCTAGCCATCACCGGGGAGGCTAAGGACGTCTTCACTAGGGGAGTCCTCCACTTCCTTTCTCTTTACTTTCTTTTTAGTTTGCTTGGTTTCTTTTGCATGGTTTTGTTTTCCTCTTTTCAAAAACCAAAAAAAAAATTAGTTTAGTTTGGTTTGCTTTCTTTTTTCAAAAACACAAAAAAATTAGTTCCTGCTCTAGCTGCTGCTGCTGTTTTTGGCTTGCCCACCTTTGCCAAAATGAACTCTGCCGAGAACACCAAGTTGTGTGACTTCACTAGCACCAACAACAATGATTTCCTTAGCACGCCTATTGCTCCACCTCCTCCTGATGCTACCTTTATGTACTTAAGCCTGCTTTGTTGAATGTTGTGATGAGAGAGCAATTTTCTGGTGCTAGTTCTGATGATCCTGCTGCCCATCTCAATAGCTTTGTTGAACTTTGTGAGATGCAAAAATATAAAGATGTAGATGTAGATATTATTAAGCTCAAGCTTTTTCCTTTCTCCTTGAGAGGATAAGCTAAAGAATGGTTGCTATCCTCGCCTAAAAATAGTATTGATTCTTGGACTAAGTGCAAAGATGCTTTTATTGGAAAGTACTATCCTCCTGCTAAGATTATATCTATGAGAAGTGACATTATGAAATATAAAAAACTTGATAGTGAACATGTTGCTCTAGCTTGGGAAAGGATGAAATATTTGGTTAAGAATTTCTCCACTCATGGACTCACTGCTTGGATGATTATCTGGTCTTTTTATGCACGTTTGAACTTCTCCTCAAGAAATCTGTTGGATTCGGCTGCTGGAGGTACCTTCATGGGCCTCACTTTGGGTGCTGCAACAAGGCTCCTTGATAATATGATGGTTAACTACTCTGAATGGCACGTTGAGAGAGCTCCACATGGTAAGAAGGTAAATTTTGTTTAGGAAACTTCCTCTTCGAGTGAAAAGATTGATGTATTATGGCTATTCTTGTTAATGGGAAAGCTCCTCTAGATCCTAATAGTGTTCCCTTAGCCTCCTTGGTTGCTCAAGAAGACCAAGTTGATGTGAACTTCATTAGAAACAACAATTTCAACAACAATGCTTATAGGAGTAATTTTGGTGGTAACAATTATAGGCCTTATCCTCCTAATAATGGCAATTCCTATGGAAACTCTTACAATAATGCTAGAAGTGCCCTCTCTGAGCTTGAGGTCATGCTCATAGACTTTATTAGTAAATAAACCACTTTCAATAAGGCTATAGAGGAAAAGCTTTTAAATGTTGAGAAAAATATATCCTCTTTGTCTGAAGCTCAAACTTCCTTGATTAATAAAATGGCTGCTAAACCTGAAACTATAGAAAGTACCTTTGCTACCACTCATGCCATAAAAGTTACTATTGATGAAAATGTTAGGCTGGTAGCTCAACTTCGTGATAGGTGGGAAAGGGAAGCTGAAATTGATAGAAACAATAGTGTGTGCAGCATCACCACTAAACCACAAGTAGTCCCTATTCCTCCTCCTAGTACGCCTAAGCCTATTGAGCCTACTACTAGTGATGCTAAGTTTGACTTTGATATTGATGGTTGCAATATTTCTGAAGTGATTATGTTCCTACAAAAGCTTTCTATTAGTCCTGATGCTAGTGATATGCATGTTGCTTTCACTAAACACATTACAGATGCTCTTGTTAAGATTAAGGAAGAGAAGCTAAAACACAAAGCTTCTATTCCTAGGAAAGTAAAAGATAGTTGGGAACCCATTATTAATGTGGAAGTGAGTGACTTTGATCTCAAAGCTTCATGTGATCTTGGTTCTAGTGTCTCTATTATGCCTAGGAAGATTTATGAAATACTTCATTTGTCACCATTGGAAGATTGTTATTTAGATGTCCCACTCAATGATAATGCTAAGAAGAAACTCATGGGGAGTATTAATGATGTTCCCATTATGGTTAACAATGCTTATGTCCCTATTGATTTCTATGTTTTGGATGTTGAATACAATGCTTCTTGTCCTATTACTTTGGGAAGACCTTTTCTTAGAACAGTTGGTGCCATCATTGATATGAAAGAAGGCACCATTAAACATCATTTTCCATTCAAGAAAGGTATTGAACACTTCCCTATGAGGAGTGAGAAGTTACTTTTTGCTCCTCCTTTGAAAACAAGGTTTGATGTTAATGTTTCCTCATTTGAAAATACTTGATTCTTCTTGCTTCTTGTGCCTAACTTAAAGGCGTTAAATAAAAGTACTTGTTGGGAGATAAAACAAGAGTTTCCTTGAGTCTTGGAAGTTACTACTTCAGTAATGACCTCTCCTATACTTTTCGTTTGCTTTTTGTGCCAAGAATGACCTCTAATGAGAGGGAAGTAAGATTTGGGGAGTTGCTGTCCCGAAACATATTTCTGTCCTCCACCAAAAAATTTTGTGAGGAGTCTATGTAACTAATATTGAGTCCAAAATTTATGAATAAATCCTCCAGTATGTTAGATAACTTTCGTTAGTTCAACAGTTTTTTATTTGACCAACAAAAGGTGTTCGAAAAAATTGGTTTCTACCTGCTGGTCTGTTTTGACAGATTTCTGCCATTATTTGCATTTGCTTCTTACTGATTCCTTTTTAAGTTCTGTTTAGGTGAATTGAGCTTTTTGAAGGAGTTGCTACAGTATCTTGTGTTTTTAGTGAAAATCCTTGCTGTTCCAAAGCTTTGCTAGGGGTTTAATATCTTTTGAATACACAAATGTTGCTAATGAAGATTGTGTGAAGTTTTGTCTGAATGAAAAATTCCAGGTGTAGAGAGAGAATGATGCAATGAGATGAAGAATGGACAAAAACTCAAGCTTGGGGATGCCACCCCGGTGTCACCCCAAGAAATATCCAGGAGGTACAAGCATCAAAGCTTGGGGATGCCCAAGGGATCCCCTTCTTCATCAATAAAAAGCTCAGGTCTATCTAGACACTTCGTTTTTATTGTTTCATGCATAGTTGTGTTGTTCTTGGAGCGTCTTAGTTTTCGTTTGATTTGATTAGGTTGTTTAGTTTGCTTGAATAATGTAGTTTGGACCCCCGTTTTCGCTGTGTTGTTTTGCAAACAAGTTGCTTGGTGTTGGAAAGGAGTAGTAAGTTCTTGCTTGAAAGTGCAAGAGGAACTTGCTTTGACTGTGACTTAGACTTTAGCATGACATGCTAGGTGTTGTTTTGACCTTATTCCTAGTGATTATTTCTGTAGCATGTCTTGTTCCAAACAATTGGGATTGCTTAGAGTGCCTTGAAGAAATTATGCGTTGTTTTAGCATGCAAAAAGCATAGTATTGTGGTATTCTCCTTTGAGGTTTGTTTGGGTTGACTTGGCACATGCTCACACCATGTTATGACTATGACAAGTGCCACATACCAAAATTTCCCAAATCTTGTAATGTGAAAAATAAATAAACAAAATAAATTATTGTTGAATTTTAGGGTGAAAAGAAACTTTTGTTTTTAAATGGAAATTAAAATCCCATCTGGAACAAACTTTGGTTAATGTTTGAATCCAACTAAATTCAAAACAAGTGGAATGCATTCTTCATAAAATGCATCTGGAAACTTAAACACTTGGAAAATAAATCCAAATCATAAACCCTAATGGAATAAAAATCATTTCCAAGTTATCTCCAAGCCTATGGATTTGATCCATATAAAAACTTGTCAACAAACATTTACAAATGATCAAGAATGACAAATAGAAATATTATAAGACTATATAAATTGGTTTCACTTAATTTGGAGCCATAAATAAAATCTTATGAATTTAATAAAATAAGGAAATTAAATTTCCAAAGCTAATTAAGCATCTATCAATAAATCCATAACCAAATGGAGAGTAAATAAACCTAAAGATATTTAAAAGGATAAATAAACATTAGATAAGATTTTACAAATTGGAATCACCAAGATTGGATCTATAAATAAAAAGATATGGATTTTATAAGATGAAGAAAGAAATATTAAATAAGGAATATTTAAAGACCAAATCAAATCTTGGCCTAACCCATAAGCAAATGGAATGAATATAATCCAAATCC
This sequence comes from Avena sativa, assembly GCA_916181665.1. Lineage (NCBI taxonomy): Eukaryota > Viridiplantae > Streptophyta > Magnoliopsida > Poales > Poaceae > Avena > Avena sativa. Next base: position 327,966,201 of record OV702295.1, on the reverse strand, counting down.
AAATAAAATAAAGAATTTCCAAAATAAAATAAAATGGCAATAACCATTCTATCCCTATTTTAATAAATACAAATCTCTAATAAGAATAATTATATAATTCATGAGAAAATAGTATTTTGTAATTTACCCAAGTGAAATAAAAGTTGTTTAAATTTAACTTAATTAAGATTAAAGAAATCTTCCAAATAAACTTTAGGGAATTAAAACTATATTTAATTCCATTGGAATTAAAACAAATACCCAATTCGAATGATTAATGAATCATATTAAATAATCTCCAAATATTTCAAGTTGAATTAGTTGACACCCTATTAAACAAATAAAAACCTACTGAAAAGATTTGGAAAGTTTAAATAATTTAAATGGTGTTTGAAATATTATTAAAACTTATTTGATTTAAAACTAAGGCCTTTTTGAATAATTAAAAAGACCCCCAAAAGAATAAAATTTTATTCCAAAATTGACTTCAGATTATACTAATAATCAGTATTTGAGTCTGCACAAAATTTGGCAAAGATTTGAATCCAAATGAGTGTTTGAATTAATTAAACAAAACCAAAACAGAAATTAGAAATAGAAAAAGAAAAACAAAGCAGTATAAAAAAAAGAGAACAAGTCGACCCAGCCAGCAGGCCCAGTCCAGCCCATCAGTAGCCCATCTTCCCCCTCCCGCAGTGAAACGTTTTCCACTCACAAACTTACCCCCAGCGCCGCTGACTACTGGCCCCCACCTAACCTCTCTCTCTCTCTCTCACTGCCAACGGACCCTAGCACCACGTCATCGTCTTCCTCCCCGCGATGAACTCGCCTGACCGTTTCTGCCATTGATTGCTCGAATCAATACGCGTAAATGGCCCAGTGAATTCCCCCTGCGACCACGCCTTCTTAATCGCCAGCATCTCCTCTCTATTTCCCCCCAGTCGCCTCACCCTAGCGCGCCCCCAGGCTGCTGAATTTCGCCCTTCACAGCCACTGTCTCCGACGACTTCCCCGGCCGATTCCGGCAGCCCCTCGCCGCACCTCGCCTCCTCGACCATGCTCACATGCTCCCCACCTCCTGGCGAACCTCCCCGTAGCATCAGCTCGGCCGCGCTCGCCCCAGAGCGTCGGCAAGGACAACCACTGACCGCCACCGTCGTCTACACCAGCTCCGGCGAGCTACTAACGCCCAACCCGTGTGCCCCTCGCGTTCTGGTGAGTACCTCTACAACCCCCGAAACCGTGCGCATCCTCCTGATGTTTTCCTCGTTTGCTTGCATCCCAGGCGCTCGTCTTCGACCACGACCACGCGCACCCGAGGCGCAGCTCAACTCCGGTGAGCGATTGAGGTCATCCTCGTGCGCTCCTTCGCCAGCAAGAACCGCCTTGAGCTTCCCCATGCCACGGCGATCACGGTGAGCCACCTCTCTACCTTCCTTGCTTCCTATTTCGCTAGCTCCGCCACTAGCCGAGCGTCGCCGCCGCGCGCTGCCGCTAAGCGCCGCCAGAGTATGGTCAGATCGTCTCCAGCCGTTAGATGCAGATCGTAGGGATACGATAGATGACTTAACTGAACCGTTACGGATAGATCTGTGCCGCTCGCTCCAACTTAGATCTAACGCCTCACAGCGACCGATCCGCGCGAAACGGTACGCACCAATAAGAAAGCGACGCGTGGCCAGTGTGTTGAATTAAAACAAAATTTGATCTATTGAATTAGTAAACTTGCGAAATTCATAACTTTCAAACCACACGTCTAAATTTTGCAAATTTTATATCAATGGAATCAGCAAGACAAGTACTTTCTGACCATGCACTTTGTTTAGTAAAAAGCTTCTGGTAAAATGTTTGTTTTTGCAGAAACTTGTGTATGCATGTTTAGAATATAAAAATTGTTCTAAAATGATTTTGAAGATAAAATCTTTGACAAATGTTTTGTTTTGAACCTACTGACCATAGGAATCACTTTTTGGTTTCAAAAATGTATTTGGTGAAACAAAAGAATGAATATTTGATTTAAAACATTTCTAGTCAAATAAAAATATGGTTTAATTATTAAAAATGGTTTTTGAAGAAAACCTTTGAGAAATGTTTTGGAAATAAACTCTCTGACCCTAAACACAAGGTTTTATGGTTTGAAAACATATTTTGTGAAACCTATAGAATGTTGCCTTATTAAAAGCATTTCTTCACCACATAAAATAATGATTTGGTTTTAAAATGGTTTATGAAGTAAAACCTTTTGCAAATGGTTTTGCCACTTTATAAAATGACCCTTAGGTGTTTTCAAATGTTTATGACCCATTAGAAACCACTTTTACAAATAAAACAATCTTTAGCATGCTTGCATGCATTGTTTTGTTTCTATCATTTTATGTGATGAATTGCTTGAATGGTAGATTGAAATATTGTTTGCTTGATTGAATTGTAGTGATTTGAAGTGAGTGAACATTGCAAAGATCAAGGAGTGGACCTATACTCTCTACCAAAAAGGCAAGTGATGCTTCATACTTTTGTCCCATTATTTTCACTATGCATTAGTGATATTTCTAAGTAGGACTTGCATGGAATTTTGCTAAGTGTAAACTATGCCATGGGAAATCCTAGTAGATGAAACCTTAGTAGAAATTTCCTAAGTTAAGATTCCTACTACTATCATGCTTAGCTTAGCTAATAGAAAACAAGGGTGGAATATATATTCATGCTATGGAAAATTTCTAAGTCTGAGGACTTGTGTTTTGTTTAATAAAACAACTAAGTGAGTGAATCACCTGGGTGGAATGGAAGGAATGGTTTGTGTTGAGTGGTTCACAAGGCCCATTTCTATGGTTTAACTTGTGTATCTCACTTGTGGATGGCCACCCAGGAACAAAGAGATTTGAGATGTCAAATGTTGAGAAGCTTCAAGTGCAGCCACTTGGCAATATGGGCTCTGCCTGGATCATATAGGTTGCAATAACTTAGCCAAATGGACAGTTGGTGGTAGGGGATGATAGGTTGGAACGCGTCCATTCTGGTCTAAGGGAAGGCTTCTGAAAGATCTTGTCTTGGTGAAACCAAGTCTTGTGGGGAAAGTGCACCACCTCTGCGGAGTGTAAAATCTAAGTACTTAGCCATGTCCCTGGCAAAGGACAATTTGAGCATCAAGACATGGAATCTATCAAGAATCTCCTCATCCCAATTTCTAAGTTAAAATCTTGTGGTTGAACAAGGGTTGAAGGATCACCAATTTCTATTGGGAGATGCCTTGGGTGATTTTGTCCAAGCAAAAACTTAGTGTTTTCAAATGATAAGGAAAAAATATTTTCAGAAAAGCAAGCCTAAGCTCCACTTAGCCAAATGCATATAGAGGATAGACTCCACTATACTACCATAGTATCACTTGCCAATACAATTCAAATGTATTGACCCTTGTGGCTGTAACTTGTTATGTTGCCGGTTTGTTTGATATTAGTGAAGTTTAATGTTTAGGATTACAAGTATACAACCAACATGTCTGCCTGTGGCACTTTGAAGATAAAGGACCCCATGCTATTGTTATATTCTGCTGCATTGTAATGAGATAGCCAAATGAGCTATGTAAGATGTAATAAATTATTTTATTCCTGCTTATAAAGTTGTATTATGACCTATGTTTCTTGATATTACATCTTAACTGTGGATGCTAGCTATTGATCCAGGGACTAGCATTGTAAACACAGGGATCTCTACCTTATTAAAGGTTGGGAACCTTACAACAAGTCACCATAGCCTCGATGATCATTTAGTCCTTATACGTTGGAATTAGCAGAATCGTGTTGTCACGAGGAACGTTTTCAACATTGCACTTGTACTTTGTATTCAGTTGATATCATGCTCTTTTGTCTATGGATGTCACCGGTGTGAAATAAAGAGGGAACTTGTAAGTCCATGGAGTTTGTTTTCCGTGTTGGAGAAAAGCCTGGGACGCTAGCCTGAGCCATGCTTTATCATGGTGGAAACTTGCTGCATCACCATAGTGAGCTAACTATGAAGCATCCTCAATAAAAATCTATGCATATAGTAAATAAAAAGATCGCCGAGATGCACATTGTCTGCTTGCCTTGTCATTTTGGTTATGGGATAGCTCCTGTACCATGTGCAAGGGGTTCCCCGTTGGCGGTTCTCAATGATATGCAAATACTTACAATGACAAGAACTTACAGGTGACTGAAGTGGAGTAGCATGAGGTGTTGCCCTCGTATTCAAGGGACTTGAGATTGCCAACTTATACTTTGTCAAGCATATACTCCATATTTGTTCACTTTAACCTTAATCACTTCAAGATGCTTATGATAGGGGCAATGAGGGCCGAAAGCTAACAAGTACCATAATTTTTTGGAATCTCTTTTTGAAACTTGAAATCCCTGCTTCCTTTATAAAAGGCCTTTCTTCCACCACTATTGAGTCTCCACCTTCTACCTTTAGGCACCATTAAGAGAGCATGGTTGTCATTCTGTGTGGAGTGTCCCAAAGCTTATTGATTGATGCATATTGTGATATTACTTGTTCTTGTGCTACCTGTTTCTAGTCACCCTTGTGAAATTTGAAGGTGTCCTATGCATCTATTTGGTACTCTATGAGGGACAAGTTGGTTACCACTATGCTATGTTTTGTGTATGTGAAACAAACAAACGTTTTTAAATGCATGTTATTCATGATCTTTGTTTGTAGCTTGTCATGTTGCATGCGTAGTTGCTTTGTCCTATTGTTAGAACTCCATATTTCATGCACATGTTTAGAGTTCTTTGATCCCAGCTTTCAATGCTTGCAAATGGTTAGATCTTTATTGTGAGGTTGCATGTCACCTAAAAAATTATTATTATTATCACTTACCTACTCGAGGACGAGTAGTAATTAAGCTTGGGGATGCTTGATACGTCGGAAACGTATCTATAATTTTTGATGCTCCATGCTTGTTTAGTATCTACTTTGCTTTGCTTTGTCTACACTTTGAGGTGATTTTACATGTTTTCTGGTACTAACCTATTAACAAGTTGCCATAGTGCTAGTTGCCTGTTTTCTGTTGTTTTTGGTTCCAGAAAAGCTAGTAAGCAAATATTCTCGGAATTGGACGGGACAAACATCAAACTCAATAACTTTCCGTGGGGAACAAGAAGTCTAGAGGGGATACGAAGAGGCGTGCCAGGGCAGCCACACCCCCCTAGGCATGGGTGGGCCCTTCCCCGCGCCTAGGCAGGGTGTAGGGCCCCTGGCCACCGCCTCGGCCTCCCCCTTTGCTTATAAGAAGCCCCCGATGCATAAACCCTAAGTATCCTATCAATATTCCACGAAACCTTCTATATCCGCCGCCACCATTGTCCCTAGATCAGGGGGATCTGAAGTTCTTCCCGGCACCCTGCCGGAGGGGAGATCATCCCTGTAGAGGTCCCAACCTGATAAGGTAGAGATCCCTGTGTTTACAATGCTAGTCCCTGGATCAATAGCTAGCATCCAAAGTTTAAGATGTAATATCAAGAAACAAAGGTCATAATACAACTTTATAACCAGGAATAAAATAATTCATTACATCTTACATAGCTCATTTGGCTATCTCATTACAATGCAGCAGAAATAACTATAGCATGGAGTCCTTCATCTTCAAATGCCACATGCAATCATGTTGGTTGTAGACTTGTAGTCCTATTCAACACACTTCACTAACATCAAACAAACATGCAACATAATAAGTTACAGCCACAAGGGTCAATACATTTGAATTGTATTGGCAAGTGATACTATGGTAGAATAGTGGTATCTATCATCTATATGCATTTGGCTAAGTGGAGCTTAGGCTTTCTTTGCTCAAAATAGATTGTCCTTATCATTTGAAAACACTAAGTTTTTGTTTGTCAAAATCACCCAAGGAACAACCAATGAATATTGGTTAACATTTACCCTTGTTCAACCACAAGTTTTTAACTTAGAAATTGGGATGAGGAGATCCTTGATAGCTTTCATGTCTTGATGCTCAAATTGTCCATTGCTGGGGACACGACTAAGTACTTAGATTTTACTCCCTCGAGAGGTGGTGCACTTTCCCCACAAGACTCTACATGCATCGAGACAAGATCTTTTAGAAGCCTTCCCTTAGACCAAAATGGACGTGCTCCAAACCTACCACCCCCTACCACCAACTGTCCATCTGGCTAAGTTATTGCAACCTATATGATCCGGGAAGAGCCCATATTGCCATGTGGCTGCACTTGAAGCTTCTCAACATTTGATGTCTCAAATCTCTTTGTTCCTGGGTGGCATTCCACAAGTGATATACACTAGTTAGGCCATAAATATGGGGCCCTATGTAACCACTCAACATAATCCATAGAAGTTCCATTCCACCCAGGTGATTCATTCACATAGTTGTTTTATTAAACAACTCACAATTCCTTGACTTAGAAATATTTCATAGCATGAATATAATCCACCCTTGTTTTCTACTAGCTGAGCTAAGCATGATAGTATTAGGGATCTTAACTTAGGAAAATTTTACTAAGGCATCATATACTAGGATTTCCTAAGGCATAGCATACTTAGTAAAAATTCCATGCAAGTCCTACTCAAAACATCACTAATGCATAGTGAAAATAATGGGACAAAAGTATGAAGCACCACTTGCCTTTTTAGTAGAGAATATAGATTCACTCCTTGATCTTGCAATTGTCACACTCTTCTCAAATTTCACTACAATTCAATCAAGGCACAAATTCAATCTAGCATTCAAGCAATTCATCACATAGAATAAAGAAAACAAAACAATGCATGCAAGCATGCAAAAGATTGTTTTATTGGAAAAGTGGTTTCTAACAAGTTATAAACATTTTAAAACACCTATTGGTCATTTATAAAAGTGGCAAAACCATTTAAAGACAAGTTAGTGAAAATAGGCCATTTAAATCATTTTTGCTTTGTTAGAAATTATTTAAATCAAGTAATAATTTCTAATGTTAGCCAAAATGTTTTTAGACACAAATATTAATAACTAGGGTGAAAGTGTTTTAAAACAAATCCATTTTCAAAAGATTTCACTCAAAACCATTTTTAAATCAAAGCATTAATTTTATTTTACTAGGAATGCCTTTATTCAAAGGAATAATTTTCTATGGTTAATCAAATATATTTTTAAATCAAAAAATTGGTGTTTAGGGTCAGAGAGTTTAAATCAAACCATTTTCAAAAGGTTTTACTCAAAAAGCATTTTTAAATCATAATCAACATTTTTATTTCACTAGAAATGCTTTTATTCAAGGAATAATTCCTTAGTGTCACAAAATATACTTTTAAATCCAAATGTTGGTTTTTATGGTCAGTAGGTTCAAAACAAATCATTTACAAAATATTTTACCCTAAAATCATTTTTAGAATAAATTTTATACTCAAAATAGGCCTACACATGTTTCTGCAAAAACTACCAATTTTCCAGAAGCAAAACACTAAGCAAAGGGCATGGTTGGAAAGTATTCTTTTTCCTGATTCCAATGATATAAAATTTGCAAAATTTGGACGTGCAGATTAAAAGTTATGAATGTTACAAAATCAAATCTCTAATAGAACAAATCTGGTTTTTAAAACAGAGTCTGGGCCACGTGGAGCAATCCTATTGGAGCATACCGTTTCGCACTGATCGGTCAGTGTGGATCGTCAGATCTAAATAGAATCGTGCGGCACAGATGCAAACTTACCCCTTCGCTTAAGTTTCTTTCGTGACCACTAGATCAATATCTAACGGCTCAGGGCGCTGTGACCAAGTACTAGCGGCGCTCGACGGTGGCGCGCGGCGGCGACACTCTGTCTATGGCATTTCGGCGGCTACATGAAGCTAGGGAGAGATGGAAGGGGCTCATCAGACTCGTCGTGCGTTGCTGATGCTCGACGGACTCGTGGGGAGGCAGGGGGCGCTCGGAATCACTGGCGATTCCTCGCCGGAGATGGTCCTGGCGGCTGGCGTTCACTATCGATGACGGAGGCGACGCTACGGTGCGAGCTAGGATACGAAAATGGAGGCATTAGATGTGTACGAGGTCACTGGTCACACGCGTATCATCGGGAGGGAGAGGGGTGGTCAGAAATTTACCAGGGGCGTCGCCGGAGTGGATGTAGACGACGGCGGTGCTCTGTCGAAGACGTTGCCGAGGCTACGGGGCACGCGCGAGCAAGAGGAAGGCACTAGCGGGTGCATAGGGAGATGGGGAACATGATCATGGGAACTAGGAGCAGTGGGGGTGACGGTGTTGGCCGAAATTTGTCGAGGATCTCGTCTAAGACAGGGGAGGTCTCGAGCAAAATCGGAGCAGCCTGGTGGCGTTGAGGAGTTGGCGACCGAGGGGAAGATAGAGAGGAGCGAGGCACTTATGAGGACGAGGTCATGGGGCTGTTTAATCGCGGTGTTACTGTGAATTCACGTCGGCAATCAATCGGCAGTAAACGGCCGGGGAGGGGTGTGGTCAACGGCGGGTGAGGATGATGCTTGCGTGGCGTGGGCCTGCATCGTCTGCGAAGGAGAGGGGTGCGCGTGGGGTCAGGCGGTCAGTGTGTGACTGGGTGCAGTCACGAGTGAGAAAACGTTTCGGGAAGGGGGGAGTGGGCTGCGCTGCTGGGCTGGACTGGGCCTGGTTGTTGGGCTGGTCTGCTTCTTTTTTATTTTTTTCTTCTTCTGTTTTTATTTTCTGCTTTGAATTTGTTCAAACAATTCAAACAACCATTTGAATTCAGAACTTCCCAAACTTTTCAGTAAGCTTTTAATATTGTTTATCAATGTATTTTAAATTCCATTCTAGAATAATTCATTTATTCATTTATGGTTTATTATTTATTTAAAATAGACACTTGCCTTTATTTAAATAGGATTTAAATATATTTTCAAACTTCTATTTAAATTCCAATTTTTACCAAACCTTTTCAGTAGGTTTTATTTATTCATTAGGGTGTTAAATAATTCACTTTGAATTATTTTTAACATGATTTAATATTCATTTAAATTGGGCATTTGTCTTTATTCAAATAAAATCAAATATGGTTTTAAACCCATATAAATTTTATTCCAATAATTCTTTGATTTCAATTAAGTAACCTTTATTCCACTTGGGCAAATTCCAATTTATTATTTTCTCATGATTTAATTAATCATTTTCATTAGGGATTTTGTCTTTGTTAAATATAATTTGAGTATGGTTTAATCCCATATACTTTTATTTGAATATCCTTTATCCCTTTATTTTATTTGGATTTGGATTATCTTTATTCCATTTGCTTATGGATTTAATTTAAATTTAAATTGTCTTCTAAATAATTTTCTTGGGATTTATTATTTAGGCAATTTGTTTTTATTTGAATAAAATTGAATATGGTTCAAGGCCCATAAAGTTTTATTTAAATAATCTTTATTTCTTTTTATTATTAATATCTTCCATTTGTTTATGGATTTGGCCAAGATTTAATTTGGCTTTTAAATATTCCTTATTTATTTCTTTCTTTATCTTATAAAATCCATTTCTTTTTATTTATAGATCCAAAATTGGTGATTCTAATTTGTATATGTTATTTAATATTTGTTTATCCTTTTAAATCCTTTTAGGATTATTTTGCTCACAATTTGGTATGGATTTTAGCTAGGAGCTTTATTAACCTTGGAAATTAATTCCTTTTATCTTATTAAATTCATAAATTTTTATCTATGGCTCCAAATTAAATGAAACCAATTTCTATGGTTTTATAATATTTTTGTTTATCATTTTTAATCATTTATAAATGTTTGTTGCTAAATTTTTATATGGTTCAAATCCATAGTCTTAGAGAGATCTTGGAAATGATTTTATTCCATTAGGGTTTTAGGGTTTTGGTTTAACTTTTCCAAGTGTTTAAATTTCAAGATACATTCATTGATGAATGCATTTCACTTGATTGAAATTTTGTTGGATTCCATTTTATTCAAATTTGTTCAAGTAGGGTTTTAATGTTTCCATTTAGAAACAAAAGGTTTCTTTTCACCCTAAATTTCATCAATTATTTCTTTTGTTTATTTATTTTTCACATTTCAAAATTTGGAAAATTTTGGGATGTGACAGGCTACCACCCTTAAAAGAAATCTCGTCCCGAGATTTGGGAAGGCTAGAGGTTACAAGTTGGCTTCAAGGCAACTAGGGTACTACCACCCTTAAAAAGATTTTGACTAGATTACATCTTGTCTTACTTGGGATCTTGATGTAGCTTCTCTAGACACTTGTTTGCATAATGGCCTAGCTCTTTGCATTTGAAACACATCACTTGGATAATATCCTTCTTTTCCTTTGGTATCATTGCCTCTTGTTTGTTTCCTTGGTTCTTCTTCTTTTCTGGACATTCACTGGCATAGTGTCCCATCTCTTTGCAATTGTAACATTGTACTTGGCTTTTGTCCTTCTTCTTCTTTTGGGGTCTCTCCAAAGCTAGGAGTTCTTATAGTTCATGTTCTTCATATCTTACCTCAAAGGTGGGAAATGTTTCTCTCTTCTTGGGGCATTTACTAGAGATATGACCTTCTTCTGCACAAGAGTAGCAACACTTGGTGGTCACTTTGGGTATGGCTCTATGAGGCATGGTTCTGACTTTGCCTTCATCCTTCTTGGTAGAAGTTGTTCCCTTATGGAGGTTTCCAAACATTTGATGCATTCCATCTTGTTTCATTTGTTGAACTACAGGATAGATGGGGCATTGGATAGGGACATGATCATTTCCTTCACATAGGAAACAAGTCACTTGAGATGTGGGGCATTGTTTAGTTGGATGTTTCTCTTCACAATTAAGGCATTGATCCATATGCTCTTTGTAAGTGTGTTCTATGTCTCCACAAATATTGCAAGCTTGAGTTCCTTCTATAATATCATCCTTGACATTATTGTTGTCACAATCCCCTTGGGAAAAGTTGGATGGCGGTCTATGTATCTTGTTGTATTGCCCAATTGAATCTCATAGGATCTTTCTGACTAGTAATTGCATTGTGATGCCTTGCTTAGTTCCTGTCAATTGCCCTGCTGTAATTTGTTTACACTTCATGCCATGTTGTTTATCTAAGGAGAGCACCTCTAGTGAACTATGGACCCCGGTCCAAACTTTACCATTGACACATCTTCCACTGTTACTTGTTTACTTGCTGCAAACTACCATTACCTTCCACACCATACATTTAATCCTTTGTTACAGCAAACCGGTGAGCTTGACAACCTCACTGTTTTGTTGGGACAAAGTCTTGAGTTTGTGTTGTGCAGGTCTCCATGTTGTTTGCAACACCTGTGTGACATTTCCTTCCTCCTTCTGGTTCGATAACCTCGGTCTCAACTGAGGGAAAACTTGTTGTTGTGCTCTTCACACCCTGCGCTTGGGGTTACCAACAAAGTGCCACGTCTAGCACCATCAGCTATCGAGTGCAAAGCTGCCTAATCACTATTGGGGTGAGGCTTTATCGACTACGGTTTATCTTATTAATCTCTCACCAAGTTATCCATTGTAGGGAGATGTTCCAAACAGGGTCTTTTATGACAAGGATGTCTCATATGAGCACCTGAAGGTTTTTGGGTGCAAGGCCTTTGTTCATATCCCTCAAGATGAAAGGTCAAAGCTTGATTCAAAGACACGACAGTGCATATTTCTTGGCTATGGAGGTGATCAGTTCGGCTATAAGTTGTATGATCCAATAGCAAGAAAGGTTGTGACAAGCCATGATGTTGTGTTTGTTGAAGACCAAACAATTGAGGATATTGTGAAGACAAAGGTGCAGGTTCCGGAGCAAGTTCCGGTACATGTTTCTCCTCAAAATCAGCAGCAAGACAGATCTGATTCTGACCCAGTTCCTGCAGATTCAGCTCAACAAGAAGCTGAAAATGATGATGCAGAAGATGTGCAAGATGACGCACATAGTGGTATAGGTGAGGATGCTCCCCAGCAGCAAGAGTATGATGCTGAAGAAGATGATCATGATCAGCAAGCACCTGAACCAGATAGTCCACCAGCTGCTCCACTCAGACAGTCCAGCAGTGGTCGTGTTCCTTCCAATAGATATGACTCAGACCAATATGTGGTATTGTTGTCTAATGGTTCAGAACCTGAGTGCTTTCAAGAGGCAATGAAAGATGGGAACAAGAAGGAGTGGAATAAGGCTATGCAAGAAGAGATGGATTCCTTTCATAAGAATCATACTTATGAGTTGGTGAAGTTTCCCAAGGGCAAGAAAGTTCTAAAGAACAAGTGGGTCTACAGAATCAAGGAAGAAGAGCACACGTCACATCCAAGGTACAAGGCCAGGCTAGTTCTAAAAGATTCAGCCAGAGAAAAGGTATTGATTTTGATGAAATATTTTGTCCGGTGGTGAAGATGACATCAATCTGAATGATCCTTGGCAGGGCAGCAAGTCTCAACTTGGAGGTTGTTCAAATGGATGTGAAGACAGCTTTCCTAAATGGAGAGTTGGAGGAATAAATCTACATGGAGCAGCCTGAGGGGTTTCTTGTTAAAGGCAAAGAATACTATGTGTGCAAATTAAAGAAAAGTCTCTATGGCCTAAAACAAGCACGGAGACAATGGTACATGAAGTTTGAATCTGTCATGGGGGAGCAAGGCTACAAGAGGTGTAGCTCGGACCATTGTGTTTATCCAGAGGTTCTCAGGTGATGATTTTATCATGTTATTGCTCTATGTTGATGATATCTTGATTGTTGGCAAGAATGTCTCTAGGATTGCTAGGCTAAAGAAAGAGTTGAGCAAAAGTTTTGCCATGAAAGACTTGGGTCCAGCAAAGTGTATTCTCGGCATGAGGATTGAGAGAGACAAAAAATCCAACAAGTTGTACTTGTCTCAAGAGAAATATATTGAGAAGGTACTTCGCAAGTTCAAGATGGACAAGGCAAGGGAAGTGAGCTGTCCACTCGCAGCTCATTTCAAGTTGAGTAAAAATCAATGCCCCTCCACTTAAGAGATGTAAAAGGAAATGCAAAAGGTTCCTTATGCTTCAGCTGTTGGGAGTTTGATGTATGCTATGGTGTGCACATGGCCTGACATTGCTCAAGCGGTTAGTATTGTGAGCAGATTTATGTCCAATCCAGGAAGACCACATTAGGAAGCCGTGAAGTGGATTTTCAGGTATATCTGGGGCATCACTAATATGAAGCTTTGCTTTGCTGGTAGTGAGCCCAAGCTAATTGCATATTCAGATTCAGACTTAGCTGAAGATGTTGATGGAAGGAAGTCTACTTCAGGTTATTTGATTATGCATTCAGGGGGAGCAGTGACATGGCAAAGCATGTTGCAAAAGTGTGTGGCATTAAGCACAACTGAGGCCGAGTTCATCGCAGTAACTAGGGCGAGCAAAGAGCAATTGTTGCTGAAACGATTGGCTTGTGAGCTTGGTTTTTAGCAAGACAAGTATGTGCTGTTTTTTGACAACCAAAGTGCCATTCACCTAAGTAAGAATGCAAGTTTTAATTCAAGGTCAAAGCATATTGATGTACGCTATCATTGGATTCGAGATGTGCTAAATTCCAAGGAAATGCAAATTGAGAAGGTGCACACAGATGACAATGGGGCTGATATGTTGACCAAGGTGGTGACAAGTGGAAAGCTCGAGGTATGTCGTCGGCTCGCTGGCATGACTGCCGGTTGGTAGTGAGACCCTCCATGATGTCGGGAGGGGGAGTTTTTGGGCCATGTCCCTCCACATGGAGGTGTGTTGGCAGCCCAACTATAGCTCGTGAAAGTCCAACACGTTTCATCCGTTGATCGACGTTCGTATCCAACGATTGAGGTGCTCCTTAGGAGAGGAGTAGAAAAGAAAACCCTAGCCACCCTTGGTGGCTGTGAGAGTGTGTGTGAGATGAGCAAGGTATAGGGTGAGAGAACACACAATAATACCACAACCTAGTGAGAAGAGAGGAAGAAGAAGGAGAGGTGATTTCTGTCCAGATTTCTGAGATCTGACCGGTCTGTCTTCAAGCTGGTGTTTGGAGGCTCAAACTTGCTTGGATTGGCTCCAAACTTGGTGAGCTTGTTCCTTTCTTTGAGTACTTCGATCTGGTTATCTGGTTTGAGGTTAGGGTCAGTGTAGCATCAGATTTGGAAGCGGTTTAGTCAGTTCGGACTGCTGCAATTTTAGCACAACAGTTTTGGTAGACGGATAGTTTGGGCAGGCAAACGGTGTCCGGTTGGCCTGAAATTTGGCATGTATGTTGGGTACTCGTATGTCAGCTTGTCTACCGAGTTTGGTGTTGTTTGGATCTGCGGTTTAAGAGCAGTTTGTTGATTACCAAAGGGGACAGAAACTGAAATACTCTGCTTTGCTGTAATCTTTCTCTCAAGTGGTTGTTGTTGTTGTCGGTTGGCAACGTGCTGAGTGTGTTGTATATCTCTAGATGTTCTAGAGAAAACTCTATACCAAGGTTGCTCATAGTGAAGCTCGGTGGAACGGTTGGTCCGCACCGTGGTTTTTTTCCTTCTCATCTTGAGAAGGTTTTTCCACGTAAATCCCGTGTCACATGTGCATGTGCTCATTGTTTTATTTCCGCTGCATATCTGTTGATTGAAACTATCCTCAGGGTTCACCTCAAGCGGCGGGGGTTGTGTCATCTTCCCCCAACAAGTAGTAGCGCACGCTGACCTAGTGCGCTACGGGTTACGGCCTGCTGGATCAACTTAGTCGTAGGGCACCCTGCTCTAGTGCCCTACGGCTAAGTACCCTGGACAAACTCCAACCCAACCCCCTCCCTCCCGCGTGGATCGCCTTTTAGGCTTTGCAAAAAAATAAAATAAAATGATAAACACTTTAAAAAATAAAATCCTTTCATATATAGGTAGGTAATATGGTCTAGTTTGTAGAAAAATTAACAAACATGAATTTCGATTTTTTCTGCACAAAAAGATCATGTCACGGTAAAACGGGCATAAATTTTGCATACGATGTCGAAAAAAGTTTAATATACCAAAATGACGAGAAAGAGATTTTGTATCAGCTCGCAACGACTTAGTCGTTTAGCGATTTTTAAAATTTTCAAAATTCAAAAAGAGTAAAAAGTTATGACCAAAATATCTTTTTTCCTGGAGAAAAAAATGGAGGCGACTTACCCATAGCGCACCACCCCTAGTGCGCCACGAGTAAGTTGGGCGGGATTCAAAATTTGAATCACCACCCCGCCCACCTACCCCTCTGAAGGAAATATGCCCTAGAGGCAATCATAGAGATGATTATATTTCTTATGTATCCATGATTTATTGTAATATTCCTTGAAATATATCCATATCAGGAAACTTGTATTGATTGGCAATTATGTGAATTGTTTGTGAAACTCTTTACTTGTATGGTTATTTAATAGTTGTCCTTAGTCGGAGTTCATGTGAGGACACATGTGAATATTAGACTAGCACATCGATTGGTTGATGACTATGTTTCGCAAGTCATAGACATGGAGATGTCAAACCAATGATGTGGACACATGTTATGAACATAGGGTTGGACTGGCCCAACTTGAGACTGGCAATTAGTTGCAGCTCTCTCTCTACAAATCGTGTACGTTTTGTCCTTAGACCTGAGATTGTCTCATGTACTTGAGATGTGGATCGACATACTTTGGGGCTATCATACGCTACTCCGTAACTAGGTAGTTATAAAGGTAGCTTTCGGGTTTGTCCTAAAGCATGCTGCAAAGCATGGTCAATTAAGATGGGATTTGCCCCTCTCTACTTGAGAGAGATATCTCTGGGCCCCTCGAGTGATCGGATCCAGAAATATATGGTCGTGCTACATATGGTTAAGAGTTAACCTAGTAAAGGGATTCCGAATCTCAGTATTGAGAAAGGGAGGTCAGCTTGGAGCTAGAGCAAATATCGTGAGGCAAAGGGAAAGACATGTACTAAACCTTGTGATGGTTCGTCTGATATGATCTTTGTATGCGTTTAGGAGTTGGCACGTCTTGCTAGAGGCCTCTACCAACTATTGACAAAATAAGTGTATCTGTGTCATGTCTATACGTATATGAACCTATAGGTTCACACACTTAAGGGGCTGGAAGCCTAATGAGGATTAAATCGGCATTAGACCAGGCTTAGGCTACTAACGGGCTGCTAATGTAGAAGCCCACTAGGAACGCCTATATAAGAGAGGGTGGGCATGCTGACCAGGGTTAAACCATTCCACCCAGCCGCCACTCCTCACGCCTGTGTTGCACGCGCGGACCTAGCAGTCCGGCATCTGACGCTTCCATCCTGTACATGTGGATACCTTAGAGGCGCTGCATCTGTAGTGCTTGGACGAGCCGTGCGAGGGGAGCTGCTCCTGGGATGAGAACGAGGATGAGAGATAGATCATCTGCACTGCCTCGACGTGCTTCATCAAGATCCGCAACTGCGCGTCTAGTGGTAATCCCGTGATCTATGAAAACAGTAATCTTGGTTTACGCGGTAGAAAATTTTGATTTGCGCTAGTGTAGCCTACCCATATCCCTACAGTGGTATCAGAGCCGATGCTGTTCAGTTATAGGTTCGGGATGTTTGCATATGGTGATATGCAGATTGATATGAATGATGTGATCGTTTGTATTGCGGTGGGTTCAGGATTGATCTATGATCTTGCTTTCCGTGATCGTGATTCTGAGGTAGTCGAACGACTTACCCCTATCGGTTGGTTTCCTCCATCGGGGTAGACAGTGACACATAAATCCTATTGAATCACGCGAAGATCAATATGATTGATCAAATCGGAACCTAGATCTAAAATCGATGTACCGTGATCAAAGGAGTTTGATCAGATCGGAACAACAGGCGGTTTATGGTAAATTTGATTTGCCGATCAAAATACTTAAAGAAAATTGTGTAGATTTGATCTCTCATTTAATACCACGAGGGGCGCTGCCCCTTCGAACCCCGCAGGGGAGACACCCTAGACCCCCCTAGTCGTAGCACATTTCTATATCTCGTTAAGATAACTAGGTGTTGCGAGGTCACATGATCCGGTAGAATGCGATTCTATGCATAACTTGTTTTTGCAGGGTGTATGTGATCAGTATGGCCCATATATGTATGTGATGCATGTATGAAATTTATCATGACCTGTGTGTCGTGAGTAGGGCAACATGGCTGGAGCCATGTGTGTTGTCAATTATTGTAATGGCCTGCGTGCCAACTTGTGATGATCCCAGTTCTATGTAATTTTGATTACTAGCTGTTAGGGGTAATAACTTGTATTAGTTCTTGGAGGACTCATCACTTGGAGGATGGCTCGCATGGGACATGAAGATGGAGATCATCATGGTGGACAGGTTCTATGGCGATAGAGATCACCATGAGAAAATGGGCCATACTGTGTCACAACTATGTGAATGCCATTATTATGCATTTTACTCTATGCATGCTTAGATGATAGAAGTACAATGACCCCTCACAAAGTTTAACTTAAACCATTCTCTCCCAACCAAGCCTTGCACCATCCTATGCCCTGTACAATCGTTGGTGGGCCTACGAAATTAGGGTGCGACGGTTTTCCTTGGTTGGATGGGTTTGTATCGGATACCTACACGCATAAGGGTTGGTGAGCTTGACAAGGTCATCTTAATAGTTAAGGACCTTGGGGCATAAAGGTTGGGCGCCTAGTTTTGACATAGAGATGTCACCCAACAAAAAGAGTCATATGTGATATGATTAGCAAGTGTTGCTAACCGATTTACCTTGTCTTCTAGCAGTGATGCTAAAGCTCACTAGTCGACTTGTTAATTGTGGATATTGAATCACTTAGTATCAATAGAGGGATATTGATTTAAGTGGGAGTATATGCTATTAAATTGTTTAATATGTTTTACTCTTTCATGGTTACATGGCTTAGTATTTTGCATGTTTTCTGTTGTAGATCAATGGCACCAAACACTGCATCACCTTTTTCTTTGCGTTCGATTCTTGACAAAGATAAACTAAATGGAACAAACTATACAGACTGGGTCCGTAACCTGAGAATTGTTCTCAGGTCTGATAAAAAAGGAAACGGTTTAGGATTCCCCAATCCCCGATGAACCTGCTGATAATGCATCTGCTGCCCTAAAGAACGCCTACAAGAGAGCATGTGATGATTCTCTTGAGGTTAGTTGTCTTATGCTTGCGTGCATGGAACCTGAACTCCAAAAGAAGTTTGAGGATCACGATGCATATGATATGATCGTCGCGCTTAAGGACATGTTCCAAGATCAGGCAAGGACTGAGAGGTACAATGTTGCCAATTCCTTTGTCGAATGCAAGCTAGCAGAGGGAGCAGCTGTAGGCCCCCATGTGATCAAAATGGTTGGTTACAGTCAGACTTTGGAAAAGCTTGGTTTTCCACTAGGCCAAGAGTTGGCCACTGACTTCATTTTGGCGTCTCTTCCATCCAGCTATGGGTAGTTCATTTTGATCTACCATATGCATGGGGTGGAGAAGGGCCTTAATGAGTTATGCGGGATGCTAAAAACATCAGAAAGTGACATGAAGAAGTGTGCAGGGCATAGCCATGTGATGGTTGTGCAAAACAAGCCTAGCTTCAAGAAAAAGGGTACTTCTTGGAAGAAGAAGGGCAAGGCTAAGGATATGATCCCTAAGCCTGCACCCAAGCAAAAGGCTGGACCTGTAGAAGACACTGAGTGCTTCTTTTGTCATGAACATGGCCACTGGAAGAGAAACTGTAGCAAGTACCAGGCTTCTTTGAAGAAGAGTGGAAGTAAGAGTACTTCCCACTCAGGTACGCTTGTTGTAAATGTTGTGGACATTCTTCTCGCTGATTCCTATGTTAACTCTTGGGTATTTGATACCGGATCGGTTGCTCATATTGGCAATTCGATGCAGGGGCTAATAAGGACTAGAGAAGTGCAGAAAGGCGACGTGGAGTTTTGCGTCAGAAATAAAGCAAGGGTTGCTGCATTGTTCGTCGGCATCATGCAACTTCACCTTCCGTCAGGATTTATTATAGAGTTGAGTAATTGTTATTACATTCCTAGTATGGGTCAAAACATTTTATCACCTTCATGTTTGATGAGGGATGGTTATTCATTCGCGAGTGTAAACAATGGTTGTGTAATCTCTAAGAATGATATGTTTATGGCTGATGCTCCTATTGTGAATGGGTTATTTATTTTAAATCTTGATGATTCGTCTACTTACAATGTTAGTACTAAAAGGCTTCGGCCTAATTATTTGAGTCCTACCTATTTATGGCATTGTCGTTTGGGGCATATAAGTGAAAAGAGCATGAAGAAGCTCCATGGTGATTGTCTTCTAACTTAGTTTGATTTTGAATCATACGAGACATGTCAGGCTTGTTTACTTGGAAAGATGACCAAATCGCCTTTTTCGGGTTTACCCGAGAGAGCAACAGAATTGTTGGAACTCATACATACTGATGTGTGTGGACCAATGAGCACGACAGCCAGAGGAGGATATCACTACTTCATTACTTTCACTGATGATTTCAGTAGATATGGTTATGTCTATTTGATGAAGCATAATTCTGAAACTTTTGAAAAGTTCAAGGAGTTTCAGAATGAGGTAGAGAATCAATGTGGCAAGAAAATAAAGGCCTTGTGATCTGATCGCGGAGGTGAATATTTGAGTCACGAATTTAGCAATCATCTTAAGAGTTGCGGAATTGTTCCACAGCTCATGCCGCCCGGAACGCCTCAAAGAAACAAGGTCTCCGAACGGCGCAATCGAACTTTGTTGGACATGGTTCGATCGATGATGAGCCAGTCGGATTTGCCATTATCATTTTGGGTTTATGCTCTAGAAACGGCAGCTTTCACACTTAATAGGGTACCATCTAAATCCGTAGTTAAGACACCATATGAGATGTGGACTGGAAAGAATCCCAGTTTGTCTTTTCTAAAGATTTGGGGTTGTGACGCATTTGTCAAGCGACTTCAGTCGGACAAGCTAGCACCCAAATCGGATAAGTGCATTTTCGTGGGATATCCGAGGGAAACCTTAGGGTATTACTTCTACAACCGAGAAGAGGGCAAAGTGTTTGTCGCTCGTAGCGGTGTTTTCCTAGATAAAGAGTTTCTCACAAAGGAACGAGTGGAAGGTCGGTGCGAGTTGAAGAAGTTCAAGATGAGCCAGTTGGGGATGCTTCTACAAGTGATGATATTGTAGCAAACCAAGTTGAGGAACCCGTGGCAATAAAAGCACCACAACCACGAAGATCGGCGAGGCTCCGCGAAAAGCGGGAATTATTATTGTTAGACAATGATGAGCCTACGACCTATGGACAAGCGATGGTGGACCCAGACTCTGAGAAATGGCTGATCGCCATGAGATCCGAGATAGAGTCCATGGGAGACAATCAAGTTTGGAACTTGGTTGACCTGCCTGATGGTTTTAAAGCCATCGAGTGCAAATGGATCTATAAGAAGTAGATTGATATGGATGGAAATGTTCACATCCATAAAGCTCGACTTGTTGCAAAAGGTTTTCGACAAGTTCAAGGAGTTGACTACGATGAGACTTTCTCGACCGTAGCGATGCTTAAATCTATACGGATCATTCTAGCCATTGCTGCACATTTCGACTATGAAATATGGCAGATGGATGTCAAGATGGATTTCCTAAATGGAATCCTAACTAAGGACGTGTATATGATGCATCCCGAAGGTTTTGTCGATCCAAACAATGCTGGAAAGGTATGCAAACTTCTAAAGTCTATTTATGGGCTGAAGCAAGCATCTCGGAGTTGGAACATTCGATTTGATGTAGTTGTAAAGGAGTTTGGCTTCATCAAAAACGAACAAGAACCCTGTGTTTACAAGAAGGAAAGTGGGAGAGCGCTGGTATTTCGAATCTTATATGTAGATGACATATTGCTGATTGGAAATGACATTCCTATGCTCGAGTCTGTTAAGACCTCGTTGAAAAATAGTTTTTCGATGAAGGACTTAGGAGAAGCGTCATATATTCTAGGATCAAGATCTATAGAGATAGATCAAGGAGGCTAACTGGATTAAGAAAGAGTACATACATTGACAAAGTGTTGAAACTGTTCAGCATGGAAGAGGCTAAGAAGGGGTTCTTGCCCATGTCTCATGGCATAAAACTCAGCAAGACTCAGTGTCCTTCGACTATTGATGAGCGTGAGCGCATGAGTAGGGTTCCATATGCTTCGGCTATTGGATCCATCATGTATGCAATGATATGTACTCGCACAGATGTTACCGATGCTCTAAGTGTTACGAGCAGATATCAGGCTGATCTAGGTGAAGGTCACTGGATAGCGGTAAAGAATATGCTTAAGTACTTGAGAAGGACTAAAGATGTGTTCCTAGTTTATGGAGGTGAGGATGAACTCAGTGCAAGGTGTTACACAGATGCTATGAGGATACCCATATAGCATATCCCCAACAGTAGCCCCCGGAGAACTCTGCGATCTTGCGCCGTCTTGCCTCTTCACGTGGAATGCTCCGTCTAGATGGATGTCGGCAAATCGTCAAGCAATATCTTGTAGTCCTCCCAAAGAACCCTGCAAGGTTTTATCTATCTTCAACTTGTAAGTCGGAGAAATGCTGAATCTTCCATCGTACTCTTCCGTAGCCGGACTAGATCCGTCCATGCCGGAATTTTCTGATGTGACGGCTCATCTGCCTATGTCAGCTAGGGCGACGTAGACGTAGGTCAGCGACGCCTCGTAACTCACACATGCAGAGAACACAATCATGTCCACTTTTCCCGCGCGAGCGATACGAACCGTTGGCGGCGACGGTTGGGACGTGGCGAAATTTCCGCGCACGTCCGCACACACGTCGTCTACGCGACAACCGTCCGATCAAGCTACACGAATCTTGATGTTGGAGATCATAAATAGTAACTGCGATGGAAAATTTACTTTTCACCTCATTCTCTCCTCGCATCATCTTCTTCCTCCAGCGAGCGCCTCCTCGAGCTCTCCGCGCAACTTTGCGAAAAACCCTAACTCCTAAACTTCACCAATCACCTTCAAACTCGCGCAATGGCCAGCAACAGCTCTACTCCCTCAATGGTTGCATCGGGCGAAGCCGCGGCGAAGCTCACGAGCTCTATCGTCGTGCCCCCAGAGGGCCTAGTCATCCCATCTCTGCGGTGGTCGAGACCACCGGCGGCGACCACAATCCAGCGGTGCTGGAGCCGCTGGAAGAGGAACTTGACTCCCACAAAGGCGATTGGCGCGGTTTGGACATCACGGACCACGACATCAAGGAGCCGATCGCCGAGGGCTATCTCTCTGCGATGGAGGGGCTCGCTTGGCAGGTGGCGCCGGCTGGCGAGGTCACACCTTCTCCCCAAGTCGGAGAAAATGTGTACCTCAAAGAACAATTGGTACGCGATGTCTCCCTGCCCATCTCTAACTTCTTCCTTTCCGTCTTGAACCACTACCGAGTCCAGCCCCAAAATCTCTCTCCCAATAGCGTCCTAGCGCTCAGCAATTACGCGGCGCTCTGCGAGGGTTACTTAGGGATTAAGCCTGGGCTAGATTTCTTCGTGTATTTCTTCACCATCAAGCGCGAAGCCGGAGCCAGTAAGGACGAACTTAGAAATTGTGGCACCATAAGCTTCAAGATCCGTCCTGGTCGGCGGTTCCCCAACATCGTCGGCCACGAGTCCTGCAAGAACTGGCAGCGTACTTACTTCTACAGCCCAGATATCCCTCTGGCCGGCCGAGAAGTAACGTACCCAGACTTCGTCGATGGAGCCGTCGCCGAAACTACGACATGGAGATCCCAGGCATCCCTTCCCTCTAACATCGATGCTTCCCACGCCATAAGGCGGATAGAGTGGTTCATAGAGACAGGTCTGACCGTCTAGGACCTAGCCATGTGCTGGTTCATCAGGCGAATCCAACCTCTGCAGCACCGCGCGAAGCTGATGCACGAGTATACCAACGATAGAAGGGATATCCTCCGCATCTCCGTGGACAATTTCTTGAGCAACTCCGTCAAGCTCCGTCTTAAGGACATCATCAAGGTGAAGGACAAGAAGCGTGGCTTCACCATCACCTACAACATGTTCGTAGACAGCAAGTGCCAAAGGTAACTATTTATCTTTCGTGTATGACATATACTCCAGTTCTTCCGTCTAGCCATTTCCATCCCATCTAACACGGTGACTTCTCACTTAACAACTTAGCGATCTAGAGGAGGATAACATGGCTGTCCAAATCTATGATCCAAAGATGAAGGAAGCCACAGTCGTGTCCAACGACGATGCTCCATTGGCACGAAAGAGGAAGAGCTCCACCTCTGACGCTGCCGACAGAGGCAAGAAGAAGAATACGGAGGGTGGAGCCTCCAAAAAGGCTACCGCTGCCCTGGAGGCGGATAAAAGAAAGACTACCCGGATCCCTTTTGCCAAAGCACCCCCACTTGTGTAAGCTTCTTTCTCTCCGACATTGTCTATTTATCTGTCTTGCTCCTGTACTTATGCATGTTGCACGTTTCAGGAAGAAAGTGTAACATCCCAGCATTTAGGAACTAACGAAGGGTAGATTTAGGAATATGGAATGTTGCATGCATTCATTTGTGAAAATGTGGGTAAAATTTTTGCCAAATAAAAATCTTAAGGGATCAATGTTTCTTTCATACTTTGAGATTAGGTTTAGTCTTAAAGGATGATCGTTATAAACTTTGATATGATCCTTAAGGAGTTATGTGTTTTGAAATGAGTTTGAATTTTAAACTTGAGTGTTTGAATTATAATTCAAATGAATTAGATATAAGTTTGAATCTTAATTTAATTAAGAGATAAATATTACCACTTAAATTCTATCCAAAGAAAAACAATAATGAATATGAAACTTATTTCATATTATCAATATATAAACAAGTTACAAAGAATGTAACTTACTGAAACTATTTTCAAACTTCACAATTTACAAAAGAATAAAGAATAAGAATATTCTTTATTAATAATAATATAATCTTTATTACAATTGAAGAAAATGAAAATTACAAAATAATAAAATGAAAAATTACAAAAGAATAAGAACATTACATCGGAACATTCTATAACTATCCTATAACTAAACCTAAACTAAATCTTCATCCATATATCTATACCTGCAAAACAAAGACTAAATAAAAACAAAAGAGGGTTAGTGTTAGTATTATTTCTCTCAGATATGTCAGTGAAATGCACTTGACAAATTCATCATTGAGAAATTTATAAAAAATGGGCAAGTTTCACCAATCTGAAAGAATCCATCTTTCATAAATTCAAAGCCAGAAGTCAAATGACAGCCAAGAGGGAAAATTCACCAGCCAGGTGAAAGTAACCTGGTAAGAGTAAGTTCAAAATTCTGAACATATCCACAAGTGCATAGCAAGCACACAGGCAGGACACACATCAGCATGCATGTGGTGTGTTGTCAACCTCACAGAACAGCCCAATCTCACAAAACCACAAGCACAACCGTGGGAGGCACTAGTGCATCACCCCACTTCACAGCACACAAGAACAACCAGTGTAGACAACAGCTAAACCAAGCACCACAGCCAGCAACCAAACCAACTAAGGATCAACCAAACATCACCATGATGGTGACATAAGGAGGGGGATGGATCAGGTGGACATCAAGATCATGCCCAGGAGCTAGGAGGAGGAGGATAGCTCAAGATCAAGCACAGGGGTCGAGCAAAACCAGATCAAGTTCATCATCACCAACTTACTCCACAAACATCAGATTTTGTGGTGAGTTTCATAAAACCTTCACATGATCTAATCATCTTATTTAGAGAAAGACATGTGTTGCTTTATAAAAAAACCTCAGAAAGCACCCAAGTGGGGTGAATCCATCATAGGGATTTCTGAAACTCTAAAGGCAAACAACAAAGTACCAGGATCCAACCAGAGCTCAGAGCAACATCCTTGCTCTGGTTGTCAAACTATATTTTATAATTCAATCATACATATACCTATGATCTATTTCTAGGCACATCCCTAAAGGAAGGGTATCACCTTATAAACAAATATTTGGGATCCATAGATTGATCAAGCTCACTATCATTATTTTCCAAGCTTTGATTCAATAAAGAATAGCTGGTACCACTACCAAGACTATCTAGATGAACCAATTAGATAAGATTTGAATCCCTAAGCCTCAGACCAACATCATTGGTCTTAGGGAATTCAGAAAAGAGCATCTCTATTTATCTTATAAAGCAAAGTTTGTCTCAAGCTCAAACAACCCAATCAATGGATTAGAGTATTCTTGTGTGCCATATCATGATGGTGTCACAAGAACAATCCATTATGAATCAGGAAAGACAGTAAATCATCATAGATTCAGACAATCAACTAACTAATCATTTTCCTGTTAACACAGGAATCATAACTAGGATATTCCTATGATACACTTCACTGTTGATGATCTCAAACCACATGTTAATTCCCAAGCTAACAGCACTAAGACAGTAGTTGTATCCTATCATAATCATGACCATGAATTAAATAAACAGTGGAAAGCTATCAAATCATTGGCTTTACCAAGCATGTTTCCCATATAACCACATCATCTGAATCAGATGCAATTCAAGCATCAAATCATCTAGTCAGCCACCAGAAACATCATATATCATTTTAAGCAACAAGCCTCAGGCCAATAATCATTTAGCGTGTCTACAGACCATCCAAACATGATTCAATTCATCGAGCACATGATCAATCACATCACAGGAACCCTAAATGGATAATCATCCTAATCTGAATCAGACAGTAGCCAGAGAGGACACTGCCAACATCTAGGATCGAATCAGCAAACACAGAGAGCACCAGGGGAGGGGAATCAAACTTACCGTAGGTCCTCGCTGAAGGGTAGAAGAGGAAGTAGAGGGGACGACGACCATGGCGGCACGGGGAGCACCCCAGTGGGGGTGTTGCAACCCGCACAACGCCACGACAATGACCCTGATCACGCCTGGAGGTGCAGAGCATCACCTCGACGCACGACGACCATGGCAGCACTTGAATCCATGACAATCCCTAAACCCTAGGGTTCGGGACGACATTAATCCATCGCAGGAGAGCCCTAGGCTCGAATCCAATTGGATAAAAGGAACGAGCGTCGTCGATAACCCCCTAATGCACCCCGACGGCGACCAGAACGGCCGACGGCGGCGGGAATCGCCGGCCACAGGGTCGGGGTCAGAGGAGGATAGGATGAACTTGAGGGAGAGAGAGGCAGTGAGGAGTGGGCCGAGCTGGGAAAGACCCTTCGGGGTGGCTCTTTTGTCTAGGACTAATGGGCCACCAGGGCCCAATAAGAATAACTAGCCCAGAAACTTTTCCACGCCTGTTTTAATAAAAAGGAAAAGACCAAAATACCCCTAGACTTAATTAAATTTTTGAAAATAAAATAAAAGTCCAAAAATTATAAATAAAATACTTTTGGATTCACAATAATCCATACTATTCAAACAAAATGAAATATAAAGTTTTAGACATTTAAAATTTTATAAGAATTTTGTAATTTATATATTTCTTATGGAATTTTACAAAAAATATTGAAAATGATAAAAATAAATAAAAATTACTTTCATTATATATTAATATTATAGTATTTTTGAAAAATACTAAATAAATATTCAATAACAATGTTAAGGTATAATTGATAATTCCTAAAAGAATTATTAAATTAATAAAAGTCAAATAAAATAAAATAATTCAATATATGTTATAAATATTAAAAAATAATATTTATAAATCCTTTATTATTAAAAAGAACTTTTTATAATAATGGGGTGAATGCATATCAAGTTAAATAATGCATTACATTACTTGCATAATCATTTTGCTTCTTTAAATATTGTCCTTACCGGGCAATAATGATGTTTTTGTAGACATAGAAGCTCAAGGTCCAGCGCAAGCATCAGACTTCACTACCTTGCCATCACAAGGCAAGTTCATCACTTGTGCATGTCCTTTGGAGAGTCTTTATCAAAGTATTTGCATATTGTGTGTTATCATATATGCTATAAAAGAAAGAAAATATTATTTTCACAAATAGAGAAATTTTAGATATCATCCTAAGTGGTGATATAATGGAGCAATAGAACTTAGAGTTCTAATTGCAACAATGATGATCAAGTAGGGACTTAATAACCCCTGACATTAGTGATTCTAGCGTTGTATATTACGCGTTAGCCATGAGATTTGGAATGGGACAAAGAAGTCAGCTGTATCTTCTTCCTCTCGCATGAAGCCGGATGTGTAGGTCGTGGTTGTTATCCTCGTAGCATGCATATTAATTGGTAATTCATAGAGGATATGCAGCATATGGGTGGGAACCCTCATCATCCCACGATAGTTCTAGCATCTAACGGTTTGTACAAACCATTGCCGTAATTCATTATGTGGGCATGGTGTACACCAAGGAGGCATGCAGGGTCGCGAAGGGGGCAGTGATTGGCTTGGACCAACTACTGGGCCCCACGTCATGGAATTGTGGATGGGAAAGTACGCTCGGTTGTGCAACAAGGAGTTGATATCTCATGGGTAAAGTAACGCACCTCTGTAGAGTGTAAGAATTGTAACTTATTACTCCCTAGTCTGGGAAGGAGCTACGAACGCGGCAGGAAAGGAACTCCATGAAAGTTCTGGTCAACCTGTGAAGGCTAATTGTCATAGTTTTTCAGAATAAAATCAATATTTGAAGAAAGATTTACAAAAATTGCATAGTGCCAAGGAATTATAATCCGAGGTGGTAGTTAGAGCATCAAACTTCCCACCTTGCATATAATGAACTTGTTGGGTAACGCTGTTACTCATTCTTTCCTTTGATCCCTTGCTTAGACTCTGAGGATCCCGAAGATGTGCCAATGTATGGCAGCTGAATGCCAAGAAGATGTGTTCTACTAGGAACCTGATCTGTCCGGAGGAGTTGAAGGAGTGGATTACGAAATCCGCTATGGTCTCGATGATAATGAGTCCAACTAAGTATTCCTAGTTAGTAGTAACCAATGGAGCCGAGCAGCATGAACTCTATAGAATAAGCTGTTGAGCTCAACTCCTAGACGGAGTTGCTACTTTAAAATTCCGCTGAACACTTTATATTTTGGTTTGTAAGTTGGATCTTTTGGAAGTCTTGAACTTCCGGTATTGTAATAATACTAATGTGTGTACTTTTGTAATATGGACTCGCAATGTTTCTGTTGTACCACTCTGAGGGATGTGATCTTTATGGAACGGTGTTCTGTGAATGTCATGTCAACGACTATAGTGTACTACACATGCCGTGGTATGCTGGGTCACCGCAGTTGGTATCAGAGCAAATTGCTTTGACCTTAGGTTGGAAACCTAGTAAAGGGTATTACCTGTAGGAAAATTTAGCAACGATAAAGAATTCTCTAAAAGTAATATAATGGGTATTCAAATGAGAATATTCCGTTATATATTTTAGTGCGATAATTCTTTGTTATGATGCAATATATTATTGGATACTAATCAAAATTATTTTTCTGATATACAGAGATATGGCACCAAAGTTTCCAAAACAGACTTTGGTAAGGAAAGAGGAGACTCTTGATGATTATCAAGGATCATTCACAGACCAACTTCGTCAACTTTTAAAGCTCTTTAGTTGTCCAACTAGAATTCCAGTGAACACTATCACTTACCTTGATGTTAGGATGTTATCCAAGTACCGTGTGAGTATCCAACTTCCAGAGAAGCTTGGATTATATCATGATCTACCTATAGGAGAAGGTAGGAGTCATTTAGCAGCATATCATGTTGTTGTTGTGGAGGCGATAGCTAATATCCGGGAGTAGAAAGCCAAGGAGCGGGAAGGTAGCACATTCTCTGTGATACCTCATGATTCTATAAACTCGGAGCCTATACCGGATCATCTTACTTTGGTTAAGAAGCATCCTAAGTTAGCTTCCAAGTTTATGGATAGATACCGAACACTCGTTGCGTCTTTTTATAAGACCCATCAAGTGATTGTCGAAGACAAAAAATGACATGTTAGAGGATCTAACTAATCCGGAACGGAGGAAGCAGTTATCATTCCAGTTAGAGAAAGAAGCAAGTAGTAGTGCAACACCTATCTTTAAGGATATACCTATAGATCCTGAATCTTTTATACCATATCCTTATTCACCAAGACCTGAACCTATACATGATCCTACTATGGATATGTGGTATGTAGTACCACAGGGCTCAGAGGATGGTTCTGACTCAGAACTTCCTATTGAGAACTCGGATGGTTGGAGAATGGGATCATATAATGGATCTCATGAATACCAAATGTCCACAGATGGTTTTGACAGGAATGTTGGACAATCCAGTTGGATGGGTGCAAGAATGAACCCTAATAATAGTAGTAGAAATACCATGTCAATAGATAATCAGGATGAAGAAGAAGATCCTGAGGATAGAGTGTTTGAATCATCAACATCTTCTCAAAACCCAGGGAATATACATTATATAGTGTTTAACTATCTTGCCCACGAGAGCACCTGGGAAGCAGCAGGATCTGCATATCCTGTTGACAACTCAAGAAATGAAGCTCAGGAGATGCAGACTGGAGATAATGTTGAATATGTTTCTGAAGACTTTTCAGCTGAGCTGGAGGGAGTCAATGCGCTCAGGTTGAGTAATCACTCAAGTCCTGACACTTCAGATACAGAGTATGTTCCTTCTGGAAGGCCATATGCTCCACAAACTGTGCAACGAACAACACGTCATCACGGTTGGACATCAGGCATGTACGATGAGCGTAGTTACTACTAGAAGAAGACAATTAGTTAGTAGTATCAAGTACCGTGTATTGTACCCCAAGTAATAAGGTAGTTTTGTAATGATACCTATATGGTATATGTTGTAATGACTTTGTATCATTATGATATTATGTAAAATATGTGAAATGCATATTTGGATTTTCTTTGGATCTTCATTGTGTGACTAGTTCTGTGCGTAAAGTCGAGCTCAGAACACATGTGCATGATGTAATTATGAGTATTCGCTTTATGTTGCAGGACTAGAGGGTCATGGATACGGGTGTAGGAATGGAAACTGAGCAGCAGCGGATGGAGCGAGAAGCCAAGGAAAAGTCCGATGCAGATGCAGAAAACCAAGAAGCATTACCACCACCACCAATGAGGCCGTTAATGGAACAGAATTTTATGCAATGCATGCAAATGATGCAAGAAACCCAGAATAAGTTCATGGAAGAGCTGCCAGGACGATCAAATCATAGGGCACCTAAAGGTGGAGGAGTGAGTTTATCTGATTTCCAGAATGCAATACCGTTACCTTTTGCATCAGCTCCTGAACCAATGGATGTAGAAGACTAGCTAGCAGATACTGAAAGGAAGCTGAAAACTGTAGGTTGCAATGATGAGGAAAATTGAGGTATGCAACTCATCTTCTGACTGGACCTGCAGCATCATGGTGGGAAAATCAGTTGGCCATGCAACAACCAGGAAGAGAGTTTACCTAGGAAGAATTCAAGCAGAGATTCCATGAATATCATGTTCCGGAAAGTGTTATGGAGTTGAAGCGGAGAGAATTTGAGGAGCTTCAGCAAGGATATACTAGTGTCATGAAGTACATCCGGGAGTTTAGCCAACTGTCTCGCTATGCTGAGGAGGATGTCAACACTGAAGATAAGCGGAAGAAGCATTTCCTACATGGATTAAATCCATTTGTGAGGATGCAGCTAAGGTTAGCCAATAAGCAAACTTATCAGCAGTTGTTGGACGCAACCATTACTTTTGAAGATGACTACAAGAATGTCCAAGAGGACCGGAGGAAGAGAGCCAAGCAGGAAACCAAGAGGATTCAGGCAAGCAAACCTAAACCCAACCTGGAGTTCAAACCTCGGAATAGGAATTATGGAAACAATAACAATAACAAGGGCAGTGGTGGAAATCAATCCAATCCGAGAAGGAATGTTATCTGTAACAATTGTGGAATTCCAGGGCATTTCCAGAGGGAATGCAAAAAGCTTGTAGTGATCTGTTACGGTTGTGGTCAGAAGGGGCATATCAAGCCAGATTGTCCGAGCAAACCACCTGGAGGATGGCCTACCAAGGGAGGAGGACAAGCCAGTGGAGGAAATGGACAACCCAATAAAGGAGGAAATAATGGTAAGAACAACAATGGCAAGAGGAACCAACCTACTGGGAAACTGAATTGTGCAACCCTCGAGTAGGTGGATAATTCGGAGCATGCAGTGATAGGTACGCTCAATATCCTTACCAATCCCGGCAAAGTTATATTTGATACTGGTGCAACTACTTCATTCATTTCTGAAGAATTTTGTGATAAGTTCAGGATTAGAAGGGCAATGTTAGAAAGTCCTATGACCGTAGTTACGACAGGAGGGAATGTGATTGTACGCCACATCAAACAAGATCAGGTTATCTCGATATGTGGTTGTACATATTTCGCAGACCTTTATGTGATTCCTTTGAAGGGAATTGCAGTAGTGCTAGGGATGGATTGGATGATGGAACACGGAGCTCAGATAAATTGTGAGGAGAAAATTCTCTCAATCAAAACTCCAAGTGGAGCAAGGATAGTTTACCAAGCAGATAAACATAGTCATATCATGGTGGATCTACAGTTGAATTCAATGAAATAAGTTAAATTGGAAGAGATTCCTATAGTCAATGAATTCCAAGATGTTTTTCCAACAGAGCTACCGGGAATGCCACCAGACCGGGAGATAGAGTTCACCATTGACCTAATTCCTGGTACAGCACCAATAGCTCAAGCACCATATAAGATGGGACCCAAAGAGTTGAAAGAACTCAAGGAGCAAATTGATGAGTTAGCTAGAAAAGGATTTATACAGGAAAGTGTATCTCCATGGGGAACACCAGTGATATTTGTGGATAAGAGAGATGGTGGAAGACGGATGTGTGGTGATTATAGAAATCTGAACAACGTGACTATCAAGCATAAGTATCCTTTACCAAGAATTCAAGATTTGTTTGATCAAGTGAAAGGAGCTGGAGTATTTTCAAATATCGATTTAAGATCTGGATACCATCAAATAAAAATCAAGCCGGAAGATGTTCCAAAAACAACATTTGTCTCAAGATATGGACACCATGAGTATCTGGTAGTACCATTTGGTTTGACCAATGCACCGGCAATATTCATGAATCTGATGAACAAGATCTTCATGCCATATTTGGACAAGTTTGTCATAGTCTTTATTGATGATATTCTGATATATTCCAAGGATAAGGAAGAGCATGCTGATCATTTGAGAATAGCATTGCAGACTTTAAGAGAACACAAACTTTATGCTAAGTTCAGTAAGTGTGAATTTTGGCTTGATGAGACAGAATTCCTCGGTGATGTGATCAGTAAGGTTGGAATTGCTGTGAATCCATCTAAAGTTCAGTCGGTACTAGAGTGGACTGCACCGACCAATGTGAAGCAAATTCGAGGTTTCTTAGGAATGGCTAGTTATTATCGGAGATTCATTGAAGGTTTCTCCAAAATAGCTAGACCAATGACCAAATTATTAAGGAAGAATACACCATTCAAGTGGGATGAGAAATGTGAAGCAAGTTTCCAAGAGTTGAAGACTAGATTAACCACAGCTCCAATCTTAGCAGTTCCTGAAACAGGGAAGGACTTCACAGTAAACTGTGATGCGTCTAAAGAAGGTTTGGTTTGTGTATTAATGCAAGATCGAAAAGTGATTGCTTATGGTTCAAGACAACTGAAACCACATGAAGTCAACTATCCAACTCATGATTTAGAGTTAGCAGCAGTAGTTTTTGCACTGAAAGGATGGAGGCATTTTCTTTATGGAGCCAGATGTGAGTTATACACTGACCATAAAAGTATCAAATATTTTTTCACTCAAAAGGAACTGAACATGAGATAGAAGCGTTGGTTGGAACTAATCAAGGATTATGATTTAACAATCAACTACACCCCAGGAAAAGCAAATGTTGTAGCAGATGCTTTAAGCAGAAAGAGTGCAGATATTCAGCCAAGCAATAGGGAGTTACCAAAAGAGTTACAAATGGACTTGGAAAGATTAGAGCTTCAATTTATCAGAACAGAGGTTCTTGGAGGATTAGCTACTATGCAGGTAGTTGAAGAACAGGACAGTGATCTTAAGCAAGAAATTTTTAGACATCAAGAAGAAGATCCTTTTATTGCCGAGGAAATTCAGAGGATATCTCAAGGGCAAAAATCAGTTTTTCGCCTTGGAGATTATGGATCTTTATGGTTTCAAGACCGTATTTGTGTTCCAGATGTGACGGAGATTAGAAATGTCATACTCAAAGAAGCACATGATACACCATATTCTATACATCCAGTGAGTACTAAGATGTACATGGATTTGAAAGAACTATTCTGGTGGAATAACATGAAAAGAGATATTGCCAAATATGTATCTGAATGCCATACTTGTCAAAGGGTGAAAGCTGAACATCAAAGTCCAGCAGGACCATTACAACCCTTGGAAATTCCTGAATGGAAATGGGAGGAAATAGGTATGGACTTCATTACAGGATTGCCCATGACACCAAAAAGGAAGGATATGATATGGGTAATTGTGGACAGACTCACTAAGAGTGCACATTTTATTCCGGTGAATCAAAAGGATAATGTCGAAGTTAGTTGAAGTATATGTCAAAGATATAGTAAGTAAGCATGGAGTACCCAAAAAGATTGTAACTGATAGGGGATCAGTGTTTACTTCTGCATTTTGGAAGAAATTGCATGAAGCACTTGGTTCAAAGTTAGATTTCAGCATGGCATATCATCCGGAGATAGGAGGTTAAACTGAAAGAACAAATCAAATACTAGAAGACATGTTAAGGGCTTGTGCATTAGATTTTGGAGGAACATGGGAAGATCACCTACCATTGGCAGAGTTTTCTTATAATAATAGCTATCAGAGTAGTCTGAAGGCAGCTCCATATCAGGTTCTATATGGAAGAAAATGTAGATCACCAATATGTTGGTATGAACCTGGAAGCAGCAAAGAATTTGCGCCAGATTATATCAAAGAAAAACAAGATATCATTGATAAGATCAGGGATAGACTGAAATAGCCCAGAGCAGGCATAAAAGTTGTGTAGATCAAAGTCGAAGATCATGGCATCCAGAAGTGGGAGATATGGTCTATTTTAAAGTAAGTCCCATGAAAGGGGTGAAAAGATTCGGAGTTAAAGGGAAATTGAGTCCAAGATATATCAGACCATTCAAGATACTGAGTCAAAACAGAACTATAGCTTATGCTTTAGATTTACCATCAAGATTGGCTCAAGTGCATAATGTTTTACATGTGTCACAACTTCGTAAATGTTTGAAAGTTCCAGACAATGCAATCACACACCAAGAGATAGAACTACAAGAAGACCTGGCCTATATTGAAAATCCTTGTAAGGTTCTGGAAGAAAACTAGAAAAGATTAAGGAACAGAGCAATCAAATATTGTAAGGTACAGTGGGAACATCACCCTGAAAGGGAAGCCACATGGGAGAAAGAAGAGGATTTAAGAAAAGCCTATCCAGAACTATTTAGGTACATCTCCACAAACTTCAGGACAAAGTTTAATTTAAGAGGGGAAGTCTGTAACATCCCAGCATTTAGGAACTAACGAAGGGTAGATTTAGGAATATGGAATGTTGCATGCACTCATTTGTGAAAATGTGGGTAAATTTTTCGCAAATAAAAATCTTAAGTGATCAATGTTTCTTTCATACTTTGAGATTAGGTTTAGTCTTAAAGGATGATTGTTATAAACTTTGAGATGATCTTTAAGGAGTTATGTGTTTTGAAATGAGTTTGAATTTTAAACCTGAGTGTTTGAATTATAATTCAAATGAATTAGATATAAGTTTGAATCTTAATTTAATTAAGAGATAAATATTACCACTTAAATTCTATCCAAAGAAAAACAATAATGAATATGAAACTTATTTCATACTCCCTCTGTTTCAAATTACTCCGCCGGCACGCTTATGTAGGTGGGTTATTACTCCCTCATTTTTCATTCAAAAAAATCCTGAGATTTTTGAAATAGATAGTATGAAAGGTGTACTACGTATACCAAAAATCCAGAATTTTTTTTGGATGAAAAATAAGAGATTACTAGTCCACCTAGATAAGCGTGCGTGCGGAGTAATTTGAAACAGAGGGAGTATTATCAATATATAAACAAGTTACAAAGAATGTAACTTACTGAAACTATTTTCAAACTTCACAATTTACAAAAGAATAAAGAATAAGAATATTCTTTATTAATAATAATATAATCTTTATTACAATTGAAGAAAATGAAAATTAAAAAATAATAAAATGAAAAATTACAAAAGAATAAGAAAATTACATTGGAACATTCTATAACTATCCTATAACTAAACCTAAACTAAATCTTCATCCATATATCTGTACCTGCAAAACAAGGACTAAATAAAAACAAAAAAGGTTAGTGTTAGTATTATTTCTCTCAAATATGTCAGTGAAATGCACTTGACAAATTCATCATTGAGAAATTTATAAAAAATGGGCAAGTTTCACCAATCTGAAAGAATCCATCTTTCATAAATTCAAAGCCAGAAGTCAAATGACAGCCAAGAGGGACAAATTCACCAGCCAGGCGAAAGTAACCTGGTAAGAGTAAGTTCAAAAGTCTGAACATACCCACAAGTGCATAGCAAGCACACAGGCATGACACACACCAGCATGCATGTGGTGTGTTGTCAACCTCACAGAACAGCCCAATCTCACAAAACCACAAGCACAGCCGTGGGAGGCACTAGTGCATCACCCCACTGCACATCACACAAGAACAACCAGTGTAGACAGCAGCTAAACCAAGCACCATAGCCAGCAACCAAACCAACTAAGGATCAACCAAACATCACCATGATGGTGACATAAGGAGGGGGATGGATCAGGTGGACATCAAGATCAAGCCCAGGAGCTAGGAGGAGCAGGATAGCTCAAGATCAAGCACAGGGGTCCAGCAAAACCAGATCAAGATCATCATCACCAACTTACTCCACAAACATCAGATTTTGTGGTGAGTTTCATAAAACCTTCACATGATCTAATCATCTTATTTAGAGAAAGGCATGTGTTTATTTATAAAACAAACCCTCAGAAAGCACCCAAGTGGGGTGAATCCATCATAGGGATTTATGAAACTCTAAAGGCAAACAACAAAGTACCAGGATCCAACCAGAGCTCAGAGCAACATCCTTGCTCTAGTTGTCAAACTATATTTTACAATTCAATCAGACATATACCTATGATCTATTTCTAGGCACATCCCTAAAGGAAGGGTAGCACCTTAGAAACAAATCTTTGGAATCCATAGATTGATCAAGCTCACTATCATTTTTTCCAAGCTTTGATTCAATAAAGAATAGCTGGTACCACTACCAGGACTATCTAGATGAACCAATTAGATAAGATTTGAATCCCTAAGCCTCAGACCAACATCATTGGTCTTAGGGAATTCAGAAAAGAGCATCTCTATTTATCTTATAAAGCCAAGTTTGTCTCAATCCTCAAACAACCAAATCAATGGATTAGAGTACTCTTGTGTTCCATATCATGATGGTGTCACAAGAACAATCCATTATGAATCAGGAAAGACAGTAAATCATCATAGATTCAGACAATCAACTAACTAATCATTTTCCTGTTAACATAGGAATCATAACTAGGATATTCCTATGATACACTTCACTGATCTCAAACCACATGTTAATTCCCAAGCTAACAGCACTGACAGTAGTTGTATCCTATCATAATCATGACCATGAATCAAATAAACAGTGGAAAGCTATCAAATCATTGGCTTTACCAAGCATGTTTCCCATACAACCACATCATCTGAATCAGATGCAATTCAAGCATCAAATCATCTAGTAAGACACGAGAAACATCATATATCATTTTAAGCAACAAGCCTCGGGACAATAATCATTTAGCATGTGTACAGACCATCCAAACATGATTCAATTCATCCAGCACATGATCAATCACATCACAGGAACCCTAAATGGATAATCATCCTAATCTGAATCAGAAAGTAGCCAGAGAGGACACTGCCAACATCTAGCATCGAATTAGCAAGCACGGGGAGCACCCCAGAGGGGGCGCTGCAACCTGCGTGGTGCCACGACAACGACGCTGATCATGCCTGGAGGTGCAGAGCATCACCTCGACGCACGACGACCACGGCAGCACTTGAATCCATGCCAATCCCCAAACCCTAGGGTTCGGGACGGCATCGATCCATCGCAGGAGAGCCCTAGGCTCGAATCCAATTGGATAAAACGAACAAGCGTCATCGACAACCCCCTAATGCACCACGACGGCGACCAGAACGGCCCATGGCGGCGGGAATCGCCGATGGCGGCATCGCCGGCCACAGGGTCGGGGTCAGAGGAGGACAGGATGAACTCGAGGGAGAGAGAGAGGCAGTGAGGAGTGGGCCGAGCTGGGCCAGACCCTTCGGGGTGGCTCTTTTGTCTAGGACTAATGGGCCACCAGGACCCAATAAGAATAACTAGCCCAGAAACTTTTCCAGGCATGTTTTGATAAAAAAAAAGGAAAAGACCAAAACACCCCTAGACTTAATTAAATTTTTGAAAATAAAATAAAAGTCCAAAAATTATAAATAAAATACTTTTGGATTCACAATAATCCATACTATTCAAATAAAATGAAATATAAAGTTTTAGACATTTACAATTTTATAAGAATTTTGTAATTTATATATTCCTTATGGAATTTTACAAAAATTATTGAAAGATGATAAAAAAATAAAAATCACTTTCATTATATATTACTCCCTCCGTTCCTTGATATAAGGTGTATAGTTTTCTTGCACGAATATTAGCGCATAGGCTAAAAGGAAAAAAATCGATACTTTTAGATGTTAATACATGTAGGTGACCGATGTGAGAATAGAGGAAAATATGGAAATCTCGGTATCTCATCTCTCCAAATCAGTTTGACTCCTAAATTATGTAAAAAAATCCCACAATCCCACCATATACCTTATATTCTGGAATTTTTTACAGAAAACTATACACCTTATATCAAGGAACGGAGGGAGTAATATTATAGTATTTTTGAAAAATACTAAATAAATATTTGATAACAATTTTAAGGTATAATTGATAATTCCTAAAAGAATTATTAAATCAATAAAAGTCAAATAAAAGGGAAATAAAATAAAATAATTCAATATATGTTATAAATATTAAAAAGTAATATTTATAAATCCTTTATTATTAAAAAGAACTTTTTACAATAATGGGGTGAATGCATATCAAGTTAAATAATGCATTACATTACTTGCATAGTCATTTTGCTTCTTTAAATATTGTCCTTACCAGGCAATAATGATATTTTTGTGGACATAGAAGCTCAAGGTCCAGTGCAAGCATTAGACTTCACTACCTTGCCATCACAAGGCAAGTTCATCACTTGCTCATGTCCTTTGGAGAGTCTTTATCAAAGTATTTGCAAATTGTGTGTTATCATATATGCTATAAAAGAAAGAAAATATTATTTTCACAAATAAAGAAATTTTAGATATCATCCTAAGTGGTGATATAATGGAGCAATAGAACTTAGAGTTCTAATTGCAACAATGATGATCAAGTAGGGACTTAATAACCCCTGACATCAGTGATTCTAGCGCCGTATATTACGCGTTAGCCATGAGATTTGGAATGGGACAGAGAAGTCAGCTGTATCTTCTTCCTCTCGCATGAAGCCGGATGTGCAGGTCGTGGCTGTTATCCTCGTAGCGTTCATATTAATTGGTAATTCATAGAGGATATGCAGCATATGGGTGGGAACCCTCATCGTCCCACGATAGTTCTAGCATCTAACGGTTTGTACAAACCATTGTCGTAATTCATTATGTGGGCATGGTGTACACCAAGGAGGCATGCGGGGTCGCGAAGGGGGCAGTGA
Organism: Avena sativa; assembly: GCA_916181665.1. Classification (NCBI taxonomy): domain Eukaryota; kingdom Viridiplantae; phylum Streptophyta; class Magnoliopsida; order Poales; family Poaceae; genus Avena; species Avena sativa. The sequence continues at coordinate 327,927,288 of OV702295.1, read as the reverse complement.
TTGGCTTGGACCAACTACTAGGCCCCACATCATGGAATTGTGGACGGGAAAGTATGCCCGGTTGTGCAACAAGGAGTTGATCTGTCATGGGTAAAGTAACGCACCTCTGCAGAGTGTAAGAATTGTAACTTGTTACTCCCTATTCCGGGAAGGAGCTATGAACACGGCAGGAAAGGAACTCCATGAAAGTTCTGGTCAACCTGTGAAGGCTAATTGTCATAGTTTTTCAGAGTAAAATCAATCTTTGAAGAAATATTTACAAAAATTGCATAGTGCCAAGGATTTATAATCGGAGGTGGTAGTTAGAGCATCAAACTTCCCACCTTGCATATAATGAACTTGTTGGGTAACGCTGTTACTCATTCTTTCCTTTGATCCCATGCTTAGACTCTGAAGATCTCGAAGACGTGCCAATGTATGCAGCCGAATGCCAAGAAGATGTGTTCTACGAGGAACCTGGTCTGTCCGGAGGAGTTGAAGGAGTGGATTACGAAATCCGCTATGGTGTCGATGATAACGAGTCCAACTAAGTATTCCTAGTTAGTAGTAACCAACGGAGCCGAGCAGCATGAACTCTATAGAATAAGCTGTTGAGCTCAACTCCTAGACGGAGTTGCTACTTTTAATTCCGCTGAACACTTTATATTTTGGTTTGTAAGTTGGATCTTTTGGAAGCCTTGAACTTCCGGTATTGTAATAATAATAATGTGTGTACTTTTGTAATATGGACCCGCAATGTTTCTGTTGTACCACTCTGAGGGATGTGATATTTACGGAACGGTGTTATGTGAATGTCATGTCAACGACTATAGTGTACTACACATGCAGTGGTATGTTGGGTCACCGCAGAAAGCCACGACCAGCCTGAAGAAGACCTCCAAAACATTGGGGGCTTCTAGAATCATTAAGGACATGCTGCATCACGATGCATCTCCCGCCATCGCCCCTGCTACTCCTAGCGTCAAGCCATCGGCGAGCAGGCGATGCAGGAGAGTGCCGCACACCCAATGGCTGAAGGTCCGGCTAAGGATGCCATCGGTTGTGGTAAGGCAGTAGTGGAAGCTGTTACTTCTGCCGTAGGCGGCGCTCCCGCACCCAAGAAAGCCATAGAGTATCCAAAGATAGTCTATCTGGTACTTACGCCAGATAGAACTGCCCTGGTTCCTGGTGCGGCGCCGACATCTCCGACGTGCGGTCTAGAGGAGCTCCTCTGACAAGCAGAGATCTTGCAAGGAAACAACGTATCCTTTGGAAAGCTGCTGGCCGAGAGTGCTACCAACCTCAAGATCATTGCACTTGTAAGTTTTATTTGCCTTTTGCATTTCATATGAGTATCCCACTGTAGCCCCCGAGGATGTAGATGGAAAACCATAGGTCTTTGCATCTAGATGCTCTAAGAGTGACTAAGCTAGAAAACCTCTCACTATAGCCCCCAAGCATATAGGTGGAATGAATTATTCTGACTAGATGCTTTAAGAGTAGCATACGCATTATTTATAAATTTCAATACTGTACCCCCAAGCCTCTAGTTGTATCTGAATTAGTTCCGACTAGATGCTTAAAGAAAAGCTAAGCATATATCCGAGTTAAAAACTTTATACTGTAGCCCCCAAGCTTCTAATCAAGAACTGAATTAGTTCCGACTAGATGCTTAAAGAAAGACTAAGCATATTGCTAAGTTAAAAACTCTCGCTGTAGCCCCCGAGCGTCTAGGTGGAAAAAAATCGGCTAGATGCTCCAAGCAGACCAAACAATGTTTTGATTTCTTCTTTGTTCTACAGAACGAGAATGCTCGGAGGGGCATGGCCAACGACAAGTACCAGAAGATGCACGCGGACTTGGAAGCCGAAAAGGGTAAAACTGCCTTCTTGAAGGAACAGATCATCAAGAGCAAGCGTCTGTTTTTCCTTTCTTTTTTGTATTCCAACTTGAACTTGTGTATTCTCCGAGTACTCACTGTGTACTTTGCGTTCTCCGACTTGCAGAAACCATTGCCAAGGCTAAGGACATTGTCGAGCAATCCAAGCACATTCAGGAGCTGGATAACGAGAACAAGATCCTTAAGCAGGAGAGGAAGGACATGCTGAAGATGCATGAAGAATCCATGAAAGCCCTGCAGGACTCCGGCACCGAGGAGATGAACCGCTTGAAGGAGGAGATCTCGATCTTAAGAGATCAGAAGAAAGCTGCCGATGAGCAGAATCAACGCCATCATGAGGCGTACAAGCTCCTCCAACAAGAACGGGACTCCTTGGCGGATACTCTCTGGCAAGCTGAGGCTAGCATCTTCATTAAGTGATTCTCTGTCTTGGATTTCTGTAGTCTAGATACTCTGAATTTTTGAACTCATGTGCTCCTTGTCAGAATTTGCAGCTCCTATGGGTTTAACCCGGTCGCCTCCTCCAGCAAAGGAATGCATGGTTCTTGCCGGCAACTTCATCAACACCACCATCGCGCAAGCCAAAGATATTGCCAAGCCCCTCCAGATCAACATCAAGGCATCGGACTCTGTGGCGAAGTACTCGGAGATCCTGCGCCGAGCCCCCGAGCGTATCACAAGCTGGAAAGCTTCATGTGCATGGGCTGGTGCAAGGATGGCGCTGTCAATGGTGAAGGCACACTACGAAGATGCCGACATCGACACAGTGACCTTTGGCATTCCCGACGTAGATGACGATGGCAAAGAGATTAATCACGAATCCATCTTGTCGTCACTCGCGGGCTATGACACCAGAGTTGCCGAATTAGTCGACGTCAACGTCTTCGTGCCGATGAATACCATCGATAGCGGCAACCAAAGCTCCTTTGAGTCCCTTCACACCGCCGACTTCGAGGGTGGTTCTCCTGCTGCCGATAACGCTGCTTCCAAGTCGCATGCGCCAAAGGAATGAAAAACAACTTGTAATATTTGTTTCACCTTTGATGCGTATGCGGAAAAAATTATGTATTAACTTAAGGTGAAAAACAATATTTTATGTCTTGCTACTTAAGAACCAGTTTCCAGCATGTATATCTTTTTTAAGCAAGTGCTGGTTTATCCATTACTATGGTTCTTATGCTTGACTTTCCGTGAGTCGAAAGACTCGTTGTCGGAACCATGCGCTCAGGTGATGATGCCCAATGGCACCGTCAATAACCTAAGCACAAAATCGCCGACAATAAGTGCCGAAAGTCACTACTCCAGAATCCACATAAAAACGAAAAAGAATGTGTAAACCAGAAAACTTAAGCTAACGCCCGTAGGCGGAATTTTCACAAGTGCAATCGCAAAGCTTGTGCATAAAGGTTTTATATGATCCAAAAATGAACACTAAAGGAGGTAAAAAACTCAGAAATATGAGTGAACCAGAGAGCTTTATTTCATTGATCATATAAGAGGTACACAATTAGATAAAAAATGCTAAGTGTAAAAAGGACATAGATGTGCTATGTTCCATGGCCGATCAAGCTCCGGGTAGTCATCATCCGGGTCACATCGCTTACGCTTATGATCCTCGTTGGGTCTATCCTTCAGTTCACGATTGTCAACGAGGTAGTAAGACCCATTGAGTAGCGCCTTGCTTATGATGAACGGTCCTTCCCATGGCGGGGATAATTTGTGCGACTTCTTCTGCTTAAGTCAGAGCACCAAATCCCCTTGTTTAAACGAGCGATGCCGAACGTGGCGACTATGGTAGCTGCGTAGCTTCTACTGGTAGATGGCGGATCTTTGGCATGCCAAAACGCGCTCCTCCTCGAGAAGGTCCACATATAGGCGTCTGGATTCTTTAGCGTCATCTTCGTCGTAGGCGGCGACTCTTGGTGCATCATGAAGTATGTCGGAAGGTAGGATGGCTTCTACTCCATATACCATGAAGTAAGGGGTGTAGCCAGTGGATCTGTTGGGTGTAGTTCGTAAACTCCACAACACAGATGGCAATTCTTCCGCCCAGGCTCCAGCTGCTCTATGTAGCGGTGCCTCAAGACGTGGCTTGATTCCCTGCAGAATTAATCCATTAGCTCGCTCGACCTGACCATTGGATTGTGTATGTGCCATGGATGCAAGGTCAAGTCGGATGCTCTTCTCCCAACAATAAGCCTCCACTTCTCCGAGTGACAAGTTGCTGCCGTTGTTGGTGATAATGCTATGTGGGAGACCAAATCTCACCACTAGATCCCGGACAAACCTGAGGGCAGTTTCCCCATCAAGCTTTCTAATGGGTTTAGCTTCTATCCATTTAGTGAATTTATCAACTGCTACAAGCAGATGCGTAAACCCACATGGTGCCGTTTGTAACGGTCCCACCATGTCTAGCCCCCAGACTGCAAACGGCCAACTTATTGGTATTGTTCGCAATTCTTCAGTAGGAACATGTGGTTGTCGGGCATAATACTGGCATCCCATGCATGTCTCAACCAGCTTGTTGGCGTCCGCCTTCGCGGTCATCCTGTAGAATCCTTGCCGGAAGGCTTTCGCGACTAACGATCGAGGAGCGGCGTGATGCCCGCAATCTCCGAGATGGATTTCGCGTAGGATTTCCATACCTTCTAGCTGGGAAACACACTTTAGGTATACACCAGTAGTGCTCCTTTTGTAGAGTTGTCCATTGATTATGGTATAACCCTTTTCTCGTCGTACTATTTGCCGTCTTTCGACCTCGTCGTCGGGAAAAGTTCCGTGTTCGAGATATTCCATGAACGGTTTTGTCCAAGCCGGAGGGACCTTTGCCACCATATGGACGAAAGAGTCAGCTCTATCCGGGTTGTCGATGTCGGCTCCCTTCATGGGTGGCGGCGCAGCTGCGATGATGGCGGCCGGAGGCGGTGGTGGCAGTGGCTGAATCGGAGGGGCTCCGTCAATGAGCGCAAGCACTGTCTGAGATGCCACTTCAGCCTCCGCGTAGTGGTTGACGGTGTTCACCATGCCTTCGAAGGTAAGGCGTCCTGACGCCTGCTGCCGTCTTAGAGAATGCCGGAGAACCATGCCATGGTCCAGTCCTTACACAAAGTAATACATAGCATCATCATTGGGGTAGTGGGCCAGATCGGCTCGTATACGGAGCCACCTGGACAGGTTATAGTGGGGGTTTTCACCTTCTCTATGAATGCAACGCGCCAGATCAAAGATGGTAACCACGCCGACGAACTTGGATCTCTGCTGTCCAGATGCACGGGCGAAGCCGGCGGACTTGCAGTGATCTTCCACCATTATATCCTGCACGGGGGTGGTTTGGGTGGGCCTTGAATTTTTCTGATCTTTGCCGGCAAACTCTGAAGAGAGATCCCACATCGATCCTTCCGCGAACGTATCCTGCCCATAGGCGGTCCGTGCGGGCCTTGATGCTCCTCCGACTCCCAGGGAACTAGTGCCCGAGTCGGTTTCGCCAATGAAGAGGTGGATGTCTCTGATAGGAACGATCAAACCCCGCGTAGGGTTCGTCTTTGCCGGGATCCAGAACTCGTCAGGAGGGACGATCAGAACGTTGCCGGAGAAGAGAACGCGATCGATGGCCATGTTTTTGCCGATTCCCGCGAAGATCTTGGTCCTCGCCTGCTGAAGAGCCTGAAGCGCCTCTTGCCCCATGGTGGGCGCCAACTGTCGTGGTATTGCCGATGAGTACGCCATGGAGGGGTACTCATAGTGCATGTTTAGAGACGTGGGGGAAGGTGGACGGTTGGCGGGTACGAGTTAACACAGCTTACCTAGGTTCAGATCCCACGACGGTGGCGGAATCCTACTCCTGCTATAAATTACTATAAGGGCAATACGCCGAGTTACAGGGATTGGTTCGCTGTGTGAGGTTGTCTGAAGTTGTAAGTTATCATGCCCTAAAGGCTCCCATAGGCCCGACTTATATAGTCTCCAGGTCCTAGGGTTACAGGGAAAAAGTCCTAGTCGGACAGGTTATAGAGTCCTACACCGTCTATTACTAGTCTTGTGTGTCTTGTACTCCAAGGCTCCGGGTACGTCGGTGACTCCAACCGTAGCCTTCCTTTATCCGGCATGGGCCTCCCTTCTGGATCCATCTAACTGGGCCGCCCAGCAGGCCATGGGCCATTCTACCAACTGTGGGCCACCCGGGTTATCCGGATAGGAAACATGCTATGAGGATACCCATATAGCATATCCACAACAAGGGACGCCTATATAAGAGAGGGTGGGGCGTGCTGACCAGGGATAGACCATTCCACCCAGCTGCCACTCCTCACGCCTGTGTTGCACGCGCGGACCTAGCAGTCCGGCATCTGACGCTTCCACCCTGTACGTGTGGATACCTTGGAGGCGCTGCATCTGTAGCGCTTGGACGAGCCGCGCGAGGGGAGCTGCTCGTGGGACGAGAACGAGGAGGAGACGTAGATCGTCTGCACTGCCTCGACGCGCTTCATCAAGTTCCGCAACTGCGCGTCTAGTGGTAATCCTGTGATTTTATGACAACAGTAATCCTGGTTTACGCGGTGGAAAATTTTGATTTGCGCTAGTGTAGCCTACCTGTATCCCTACACCCTCTACTTTTCCCGCCCCTTCTCCTTTTCCGTCTTCCTTTTCCTTCTCCCTTCTTCCTGCTCCTTATCCTTTTCCTTCTCCTCTTTCCCCTTCTCCTCTCTCCGGCCACCTTGCTCGGCGTCCTTGCTCCGGCGTCCTCCTTTCCTTGCAATGACGGCGGCGCGACAATGGCCTTATCCTTCTCCTTGCTCCGGCCTCCTCCTATCCTTGCAGTGACAGCAGCATGACGACGGCCTTCTCCTCCTCCTTCTAGTGATGGCGGCGCGACGACGGCCTTCTCCTCCTCCTTGCAGTGACAACGGGCGACGGTGGCCTCCTTCTCCACACCTACCTCCATTCATCCCTCTCTTCTTCTCTTCCTCCTACCCCCTTTCTCCAACCACACCTCCTCCTACCACCTCGATGCCGGCGAGGACTAGCGCGGCCATGGCCTCCCGCACCTCCCTGCGATGGTAGGTCGTGTCCACGACCATGCTCCGGCGAGGCGACACGACGGAGGTGATGCACGGACCCGATTGCTTTTGCAATTTAAAACAAGGGTGTTTTTGCATCTTTTTGTTTTATCAAAAAAACATAGTTGTGGTGCACCTGGATCCCTTCCTGTGGTGCACTAGGTGATGCGCCACGGGTAACTTTTTTACCCGTAACGGACCAGGTAGTGCGCTACGGGTAAAACTTAGCCGTAGCGCGCGGCTAGTGGCGCACTGCTAGTGCGCTACGATTATACTTTTTAGCTGCACCACGGATGTGTCTTTTCCTAGTAGTGATTATAACATCATATATACCAACACCATGTAGTATAAGTCTATAATCTAATTAATTAGGTCTTGCATGACACTCCACACATGTTACTACCCACTATAAAGGTAATAACATGAACTAGTTGAAAGAATAAAGTTAAATGGATGCTTTATTGATAGATTCGTCCGGGTATTTATATGCCCTAAACGGATACGTACAATGTCGGTTACAGTGATTGGTGTCGTTTCTAAAGGGCGACGGTTCGCTATTACATCAGTTGCAAATCTACAGATGCTAACCCCTACTTAGCATATTCTAAGAAATCTAGTAACTAATTAGTTAACGCTAATTAATTCCTAACACCCCCTAGGATAATGTTGTCTTCAAGGCTTCCATGTCTTGAAATTCTCGATACGTTCTAAAGTACTTGAAGTCCTCATAGTCCTTATTCTTGTACAAACTCGTTCTTGTTCAATCCATGTCTCCAAAATCCTATAGAAAAAATATAGGAATCTGATATACCATTGGTATAATAATTGTATCATTGAAACCTATATGAGAAATCTGTTGGAGAACTCATATGGAAAGAGTACAATATATTGCTCTTGGATAAAAATACTAAGTTCAGTCTTAAGAGATTTCTCCCCCTGAACTTTGAAAATTTATAAGTTGTCTCATACCAATGCCATGAATGCATTTTTGAAATGCAGTTGTTGGTAAAGACTTAGTGAATAAATCTGCAAGATTATCATAAGATTTTGTTTGCAAAATATCAATTTCTCCATTTTTCTGTAATTCATGAGGAAAGAATAGTTTTGAAGCAATATGTTTTGTGATATTACTTTTAGTGTATCCCATATTTATTTGAGTAACACATGTGGCATTATACTCATAGATAATAGTTGGTGATTCTAATGAACCGATACCTCATGATGTTTGTATATGATTAATCACTCTGCGAAGCCATACACACTCTCGTGAGGATTCATATAATGCAATTATTTCAGAGTGGTTAGTGAAAGTTTCTACAAGATTTTGTTTTGTCGACTTCCATGAAATAGCAGTTTTACCATATAAAAATACAAACCTTGTTTGTGATCTAGAATTATGGGAATCAGAAAGATAGCCAACATCAGTATAGCCATTCAAAGTCATATCTTGATTTTTCTGATAGAATAAATCAAGATCTTTAGTACCTTGTAAATATCTAAAAATATTCTTTACTCTAGCCCAATGGCGTTTTGTTGGAGCTACACAATGTCTATCCAGTAAATTTATTACAAAGGCAATATCTGGTCTAGTACAATTAGCAAGGTACTTTAGTGCTCCTATGGCACTAAGTTATGTGAACTCAGGTCCCAATACATCTTCGTTATCATCCCTAGATCTAAAGTGATACTTATCCATGTCAAGGGATCTGACGACAATGGGTGTTTTGGATGGATATGATTTATCCATATTGAATTTTTTCAAAACTTTTTGAATATATACAGGCTGATAAACGAGTATTCCTGAGGGAAGGTGCTCAAGTTGTAAACCTAAGCAGAATTTGGTTTTTCCTAAATCCTTCATCTCATATTCCGTCATAAATGATTGTGTGCTACAAATATATCTGCTGCATTATCAATGATGTTGAGGTTATCAACATAAACTAAGATGATGCAAAAAATGTTCTAGGATTTCTTTATGAAAATGCATGTGCAATCATCATTATTCGAGTATCCTTTATTGAGAAGGAACTCATTAAGCCGGTTATACCACATTTTACCTGACTGCTTTAGGCCATAGAGTGACTTTTTTAATTTTACACAATACATGTTGTGATTTATTTCTGGATTTCCAATTTTAGTCCATCAGGGACTTTCATATAAATTTACGCATCGAGTGAACCATAGAGATAAACAATCACTATATCCATTAACTGCATTGATAAATTTATCTGTACTGCCAATGATATTAAGTATCGAAACACAATTTCACTCATTACAAGAGAATATGTACCGTTGTAGTTGATACCGGGTCTCTATGTAAACCCTTGTGCTACTAGCCTTGATTTATATCTCATCACCTCATTGTTTTTGTTCCTTTTTCGAACAAAAACCCATTTAGCTCCCACAGGAAAGACTTTATGTGGAGTAGGTATTACTTTCGATAATACCTCTGTTTTATTCAGCGAGCACATTTCTTCCTTAGTTGCCTCCTTCCATTTAGGCCAATCTGAGCGCTTTAGGAACTCTTTCATAGATGTTGGCTCTGGATCCAATTGAAGGGTTTTAGAAATTTTAGAGGAGAAATATGTGTCAACAAGTGTAGTATTTATATTATATGATTCTCCCGAATTGATATAGTTTGTGGAAATTTCATTGATTTCTTCAGGCATCGTGTGATTTCCTATAACAATGGAGTCTGGTTGTTTCAATGTCCCAACTATAGAAACTGTGTGCACATTTATGTTGGGCTCTTGATGTTGAACATCAATTTGGTGTCTATCAACTTCAGGTTGATTTGCATTTACTGTCATAGATTTTGATTTTCTTTGTTTCCACGGCGACATTTAAAAAGCCTTTTCCCTTATGACCAGATTTCTCCCCTTTTATTTGTAATTCGGAGTTGAGTAGTTTTATTTGGTATCTCTACTCCTTCTGGTGCATTAACTGCAGTGATATATGATTTAGTGACACCTTTGTGATCAGTAAATGCGTCTGAAAAGTTGTTTGCAAAGTGTTGCAAATCTATTATTCTTTGGACTTCTGATTCAGAATCTTTAGTACGTGGATCAAAGAATTGGATGTCTGTTACATTCTAATATATTTCCTGGCTTTTTTTGTGGTTTGTTTCTCCCCCTAATGTTTGGAAATAATCCTTATCAAAAATTGAATCAGTGTACCAGGCTGTAAGCAGGTCCTCCATTTGGGTTTCTAGATATTTTATAATTTACGAAGAGTTATATCCCACATATATTTCTAATTTTCTATTGGGGCCATGGAGGTAGGTTGCGGTAATGATATCGGTAGGTACGAAGCGTGACCGAATTTTCACATATGGGAAATACTTTGATGATTGCCTCGTACTATTTAAAATGGGGAAGTTTCATGATGTGCAGTTGGTCTGACTTGTATCAGATTTGCGGCGTGTAAAATTGCATGTCCCCAACAAGAGGTTGGTAAATTGCAATTCTGCAATAGTGGTCTAGAAATTAGCTTTACTCTTTTCATTAAAGATTATGTCATTCTATTTTGAGTATGAACATAAGGTACTGAATGTTCTAGATGGATGCCTAAAGCCATACAATAATCATTAAATACATGTGAACTAAATTCAGCTTCATTACTCATTCGTATTGTTTTTATCCTATGTTTAGCATGATTTGCTCGTAATTTGATATTTTGAGCAACTAATTTGGAAAAGGCATGGTTACGTGTTGATAATAAACACACATGTGACAATCTAGTAGATGCATCAATTAGCACCATAAAGTACCTAAATTATTCAGATAGAGGTTGTATTGGACCACATATACCCCCTTAAATTCTTTCAAGAAAATTAAGTGATTCGTATTTAACTTTGAGGTAGGATGGCTTAATAATTATTTTCCAAATAGCACATGCATTGCATGCAAAGTCTTAGGAAATCTTTTAATTGGTAAATTATGACCAACAGAATTATTTATAATTTTTCCTATCATACCTATTCTAGGATGACCAAGGCGATCATGCCAAGTCTTGAATTTATCAAGATTTTGAAAAGTTATTTTGTATGCAACATAAGGTACGGGTTTGAAGTACAGTCCGAAAGAAAATTAAAGGAATTTTTCAAGAGTTTGTTCCTCATATCTGTCGCTTTTTGTTAAAAGAAAATAATTTTTCTTATACATCTTTATGGTTTTAAAATGAAAATCATTTGATTGGATATCTTTGAAACTTATAAGGGTACGTGTAGATTTAGGATACAAGAGTGCATTCTAAATTAAAATAGTAGTACTCATAGGGAGTGTGACTGTGGCTCTTTCCGAACCAATTATTGCTTTGTTACTCCTACTTAAAGTCATAACATCTTCCTTTCTCTTTGTAAGAATTTGAAAGTATTTTGTTTCTCTTAAAATTGTGTTAGTGGTAGCATTATCCACTATACATAATTCTTCTTCCATTGAATTATTTCCTGTAAAATTTCTAAAAAGTAGAAAGAGAATATTTTAGAATAAATTTATTTTATTCATATATTCATCAAATTACATACATAGTATTTACATCACAAATATAAAATATAAATACATTAAAATAATATGCCTGATTCACATAATACACATAGTATAAAAGACTTTATTCTACTTATTGGTATACAATATATAACATATCGTAGTGTTTAAATCGCTAAATGACATTAATTATTTATGGAGATTAATTTATGTCTCCAAAAACACGTTGAGTGCAATCCAAAAGCATGTCTTCATTAAGAATGATGTCTTCCTTTGGCTTAAGTTCTTCAATAGTACTTTGAGAAGGACCAACTTGAGGGTTGTCTTCGATGGTATTGAAGTGAGCTTCGGCCTTGTTTTCATGATTTTGCTTCCTTTTTCTTCCATATTTCATGTGCAGATTCATGAGCTGCTTGGGAACACGGCATTTGTTTGTACCATGATTCGCACATCCACACCTTTGACAAACTTGAGAGTTGTCAATTCGATCATTTTTCTTGAAATGACCTTTCCCCCTTAAATTGATCATCGTTTCTTTTTCACTTTCCCTTGAATTTTCGGAAATTCCCTTTACAGTTTTCAAATTTATTAGTAAATGAGCATTTGCATGTGCTTCAGGGATAAGCATTGCACCCGTTGGGCGAGCGTTAACATATGCAAGTTACTAGTTTAAATTATTTAGCACTATGACTAGGCTCGAAAGCACCAGTCGATGCTATTGCCTTTGATGCCTCTAAAAGAGCAAAATACATCGATGGTCACTGAATTTGTGGTCATTACTCGCTTTGGTAACCCCCGAATAAGCATCGGAGACTCCTCTATGATCACTTGTGGTGTGGTAGAGCTCTGTATTTGCCGACGTGGAAAATGGTATACCCCATCTAGTCATGTCCAAACCGATATTATTTTGCAATCTATACCTACCTAATAATAAAGGAAGCGGTGTTTCTTGTAGTACCTACACTTTTTTGGACAACTTTACCCTTTGAGCAGAAAATAAATTACCCATCAATACCACCGGTAAGTGAATCTATACCTAATCTATCTCTAATAATAAATTCCTCACCACAAGACGATCGGCTACAACACGATTGAAACAAGCCCAGGTAGATCGGTTTACCCTCTGTGAGCGTACGCAAGAAGCATAGCCGGGCAGTTATGGCCGCCGCCCACGGTCGCGTGCGTCGTGGCTCGAGCGGCCTTGGACGATCGACAACGCCTTGTAGCTACCTGACGACGGCGAGGCAGCACCTCGTAGCCATAGACATGCCTATGAAGACCGGACTGTGTACAAGGGGTGATTGAGCGTGGCCTCGACCGCTTCTTTGATCGTGTGTGTGCATGCAAAAATTCGTGAATGAAAGTAACTTTGCTGGGTTGTTTGTCGATTGGTCCTGCGGGAATAGCTCAGAAAGTCAGCTCGATTGGCATCTACAGAAAAGAGGCGGCTAGCTGTTTTTGACATACCGATTTTGATAGGAAGATACCAGGCTAATACCGTTTTTTAGATGCATCGATTCGGCCCTTGTGGGCATGAGTTCTCGACGTGTTGTCTCGGCGCGGATGTCAAACGGAGCCTCACGTGAGCACAACCTTGGTGCTCGTACATCGCTCCTGAACTTGTCCGTACGGATGTATCATATTCATCAGATATGTGTGCTCCCTGGATTTGAAAAAGTTTGCATCAAAGAACAAATACATGAGTTTTAAGGTATCCTCAAATTAGTTTTTCTTTGATCTGATTCTTTGATTATGCGGTAAGTTGGATTCTACATCAGGTGATTGCATTGTGTTAGTTGCTTTTCTCTCTTCCGTGCTACTGAACTCCTAATCTATGATCTTCATCTATGAATCTTTGTTACTTGAGCACATCAGACTCGATTCTTTTAGCTATACTTTTTGTTATTCCTTTGATTTGTTTGGGGATCTCATCAGGTCGCCCAAGGGGTAGATGTCAGGCCAAGCGGTCGTGAAGAGAGGTGGTTGGCGGCGCAGAAGCGTGATCAGACCAAGGGCGTGGCCGTCGGAGGAAGAGGTGACTGTACGACTTTTCATTGACCAGGGAGGGCGGAGCGTAAGAGCATGAGTAGAGTGTGGGCCTTCCCGCCGGAGTTGTAGGTCGCACTCCTTCTCAACTCGCTCGTCGGCTACGGTGAGATCAACAAGGTATGTGTGGTTCAGTCCTTTCGGCTCCTTTGTTTCTGAAGTTTTACCTTGATGAATCATGTGCCTTTGCGGTGATTGCATGGTATAGTGATCGGTAGATGATTAGTGGCACTTGGCAGTAGGTGTGCGCTGAGTCGATGCAATCGAAGGTTGTACTATGTTAAACGAGTTCATAATTTTCATGTCGCTATGTCCTCGGGTAGCTAAATGTTTCCCTTATTTTTAAATTCTGTGTGTCGAGTCATGTGTTTTCTAGGATTATATTCTCCGATTTCTAAGGAGACCCTTTTGGTTGCTGATCCTGGTGCATAAAAGAAACATGTTGTGAACCACACATTTTTACAAAAAAAATCTTCCTCTGATGAAAGCCCTGGTGTCTCTGATGTTGGAGCGGCGGATGATCGAGTTGATGACATGCATACGCATTCGAAATTAATCTTCCAATATTTTAACTGTCTTTATAATCTTTCTCTACTCCTTGGCCTCAGCTAAAGCAAAGATGTACACAAAGTGGAATGAGACAACTTGGCGGTGCACACCTCTAGAAAATGTGTATGAGTGCCCTCACTTAAGCAGCGGGCAGATGAAACAGTGAGTAGAACACCTGACCATAGAGCGGTGGATATGCTTAAGATGGTTGATTTATAAAAAAGCTGACTTTGACGACTTACTTTGTAGGTTTTTGTAGTATAGATTTTTTTCCCGGTGCAAAGCACGGATATGTTTCTTAGTATCCTAGAATATCCTTTTTTTCCCCACTAAGCGCCTCCTGAATTCCCCACATAAAAAAACAAAATAAATCCTCAACACGCTTCGTTCGCTATCGTGGATTGGTCACCGCCGCGGTGCGTGGAAAGGAGGTGCGGCAGGCAGCTACAACTAGGGGCATTGGTGTCGGTGACGGGCTGTCGGGATTCTTCTCCTGGCAGAGCCGCCATGCGCGCCTGGAGTAGCAGCTCCATATGAAGAGGACGACGCTCTATACCACCCTCCCCTCCTCCAATTCGTCCATCCCACCTAAACCATCACCGCCTGCATCACTGGGCCGCTTGCACAAGGGGGAATCTCGTAGGCCTCAGAGATTCATCGCCATTTCGGCATAGTAACCTGCAACACGTCGCGTCCATGGACTGTCCACCATAAACAATATAATGAATCCCACGCAAGAGAAGAAGGTTGGCCCACCGATTCCATGCTCATTGAGCCGCTGATTTCGTGCTCACCGGTGCCTCGTGTCCAAAGGCCTATTCGTACCTCCTATCGGCATCGTCCGCTGCGAGGAGGAGGTGCAGCTACAACGCAACCCCAAGAACCTCACCGATCAAGGCCACCTCACCCTTTCTCCTACTAGTTGCTCTTTTTTCAATTAACCTTTGGCGATTTTTAACTTTGCAAGGGCTAAAGAAAGTGTTGTATGTGGAGAAAAACTCGGTGTTAGGGAACCCTGGGTGGCTTAATTTTTCCTTGGAAGATAGTACTAAACAAAAAGTGGATAGAATCCAATAATAAAAAATGTCAAAGACAAAGGTCAACAAAGGTGGCGAGAACCTAGGACTAGACACACACGATAGATTAGTACGGTCAACACAACTATATGGATGAGCTATGAACAAAAGAACTAATCTCTACTATATAATTTATGTTGAGGTGGTTTTCGTCTGCCCCCTCTTGCTTCGTCCCTCGCGTTGGTCTTCGTCCGTCCCGTGGGTGCAGGAGAGCACAGTCCGGATCAAAATCTTGTTCAATCACACTTACCAAAAGCGGTCCTCAATGTTCCCTATTTGTTGTATGTACTGTTCCCGCTTTTTTATTCATCCGCTGGAGAGCATCGCGTCGATCGATCTGGCCTGTAGCAAATTCCCTAATCGTCGACTCCTCTCCGGTGACCTGCGTGCCTCCCCGCTATATCCTCCCTCCCTGGCTGATGAGCCCATGCCCCGCCTCCTCTCTGGTGACCTGCGCGCCTCCCCCTTGGTTCTCCTCTGCTGCTGGTTAATACGTCCAAAACGTAACTACTTTTCCGAACACGTTTGCTATTGTTTCTCCTCTAAACTTGTGTGATTTGGATACAACTAACACGGACCGACGCTGTTTTCAGCAGAATTACCTTGATGTCTAGTTTTTGTGCAGAAAATCAACTATCAGGAAAAATCCCGAAAAATATGCTAAAAATCATATTTCATCAGAAGATCCACGGAGCCAGAGTACGAGACGGAGTGGAGGCCTGGGGGGCCCACACCCCTTCCAGGCGCGGGGCGGGCCTAGCCGCGCCTAGGGTGGGTGCGGCCACCCCAGGCACCCCCTCGGGCTCCCTCTTCGCCTATAAGTTACCCCTTGACCTAAAAATCGGGAGGGGTTCGACATTTTTTCAAAAAGAGTTTCGCTGCGTCGCCACCACCAGAAGCCGTGATTCGGAACCAGAAACTCCGTTCTGGCACCCTGCCGGGACGAAGAATTTGTGGAGGATCATCGCCATCGTCATCACCAACGCCTCTCCATTAACCATCAATGTTTCCCTCATCCATGAGTGAGTAATCCCCCGCTGTAGGCTATGGGGATGGTAGGGATTGGATGAGTTCTATCATGTAATCGAATAAGATTGTTAGGGCATAGTGCCTAGTATCTTTATTAGTGCTATTTGACTTTATTGCAATTTGTTGTGCTTAATGCTTGTCACTAGGACCCGAGTGCCATGATCTCAGATCTGAACCTATTATTGAATCATTATGATAATATTATTTATGATCTTATCTGCATGTTGTGTACACATATCATTGTCCGGATCCAAAGGCTCCGAAGTGATAGAAATTGGTACAACCGGAGGGGATGGCTGCGGTGTGAGGATCACATGTGTTCATGGAGTGTTAATACTTTGCTCCGGTGCTCTATTAAAAGGAGCACCTTAATTTCCAGTAGTTCTCTATAGGCCCCGCTGTCACGGGCTGGCAGGACAAAAGATGTTGTGCAAGTTCTCATTGCGAGCACGCATGACTATATATGGAGCACATGCCTAGGATTGTTTAATTCTTGAATGCTTATTATTATTTATCTGCAATGTGCTAGATCTTGAAGTTACATGTTTAGACTCGTCCATGCAACGCCCGTCCATCCATTTCCATGCCTACCGCGCTCATATTCCACTGTTTGCTACTACTTTTACTATTGCTCTTGTTTTGCTGCTGCTATTGCTTTGATGTTGCTATTACAAATTGTTGCTACTAAAAATTGTTGCTACTGATAAACTTCTGTGAGCAAGAACTATTTCCAGGTGCAGCTGAATTGACAACTTAGTTGTTAAGGCTTGCAAGTATTCTTTGGTTTCCCTTGTGTCGAATCAATAAATTGGGTAATACTACCCGCGAAGATTGTTACGATCCCATATACTTGTGGGTCATCACTGTTCGTCCGTGCAACCTCTCGCCGCTTGTGCCCGCGAGCTCCACTGCAGGATCCGCCTCGTCCCCAGTCCCCTGCACCGCGCCATCATCGCCATCGCTGCTGATCTGTTCGTGTTACATGAGAAAGACAATCGATCGGGTGGAAAAGATGTTACAGAAGTGAGGATTAAATCCGTGGAATGAAACCGTGGGTCGGTGGGGAGTAAGTTCCATGTTTAATGCGAAGCATTTAGATATCTAAAATAGATGGAATATTGAGGACAAGGTCCGTTCATGGCTGTAGTTAGTTCAGGTATGTTTTGTTTATGAACATGTTATGGAAGAGGAAGATGACCGGTTGTGAGTTGGGCTAAAATGGGCCTTTCTTTTGGCCTGGTTTGACTTTTCTTTATTTTCCTTTCTCTTTTTCTGTCTTCATTTTTATACTAGGATTTTTCTATTTGACATAAGTTTAGAAATTATTCAAACAAGAAACCAGCAATTTCAATAAAACAATATAGTCATATTAGACTCTTAGTAATATATTTTCCTATCCAATTTTTTTCTATAAAATCATTTTATTTGTGGTAAATCCATCATGAACTTTAAAAATTCCCTAAATAAAAATTTTATTGTAAATTCCCATAACATTTGTATAGATCCAAAATAAATATGCAATACATTTAAATAATTTCCAACTATATTATGAGAATTTCATATTATTATCTCCTCTTTTATTTTATTCTCTATTTAATTTGGAAATTAATTTAAATATGTCTAAAATCCAAATGCAACAAAAAGTTCAAAATGGAATATTTATCCAACATGCTTATTAATAATGGGAAAGTCATATTATTCAGAATTGATGTCGTATGTGCTAATATGGTTTTGCTATTGTTTTGCAGGAAACTAACACCACAGTGGTCATTTCTTTTGGCATATAGAGTCATGACTGTATATTTATGATTTTTTACAAATCATATTTACATGTGAGATAAGAAAAAACCGTCGCAACGCACGGGCATTCGGTTAGTGAATACTAATGTTCGATGTTGTGCCAACACAAGTAGAGGTCGTAACTTGTTTGCCAAAAGATGAGAAGCACTGGATTTGCACACTTTCATTACTCTCTCTAATGCTCTTTTGCTAATAAGCTTTGAGACTCTATTTTGGATTGAGAGACTTTCTTTTTCTTTCTTTTATCTTTTTCTATACATTTGTTTTTGACTTTTACTCTCCCTTTGTGTTACCAAGTCAACTTGCTATTGCTTGCACACTTTCACTATCAAATTACAAGTACACAATGATTCGGCAAACACAAAATGAGCTATTCTCGATAGAAAGGGTAACACACAAAAAAGAAAGGGGTTAGCAAAGTGGTAAAAGTTATACCTTTGGTATTAGTTATTGACGAATTTGCCACCATTGGTGAGGGGAAGCTCGGGCTCCGTTGTGTCGATGAGAACGAAGGATGTTGCCGAATCTTGTTGATATGTTTTCACACGCACACGAAACACAAACTACCAGAGGAGATTAGCCAAAACAAAAATAAGGTGAAGATGAAAAACGAGTCTTTGGAATTTTTATAGGGGCGTAAATTCCGGTCTGGTCAGGCCAGATATTCCGGTGTCGTGCCACATATTCTAGTGTAAAGTGACTCAAAATTCTATCATGGGAGGGTCGCGACCTGTTCTTGTTCTTGACCGAAAGCCAAACTTAGAATCCTAAAATTTGAGAAAATTGGCCAAACTAGGGTATGCAAAAGCAAGCAAAGTTAAACCTACACTGAATATAGTTTTCTATGGATCAAAACCACCATCAAGGCACTCAAATCTCAAATCGATCCAAAACCTGAAATTGGGACTATTTTTTTGAGGGGGGAATTTTTGAATTTACGGGTAAAAGACAAAATCAATAAAAAAAATTGTGGCAACCAAAGGCTGTTGATACTAGTTGATAGGACAAGCCTCTAGCAGGGTTGGCCTGATCTTCATGTTTACCGGTATAGAAGTTGTGGAAAAATCATGAAAAAAGGAAAAGATATTGTGGAAGCGAATACACACCACGTGAAGAATACGACAAACTCTATGCACACAAAACACAATACATGAACAATTGCTTCCTCCAACAGCCACTGGTTTAATAGATTCCCTGCAAGGAATAGTTAGAAAACGTTCTTCCTCAAATCCCAAACAAAGAGGAAAGAACACCTTGGAAAGGGCCTTGAACACCAACTCACTACAATCAAGAATAGACCTTGTACAACTCAAAGATACAAGTCTATTGAGGTCTTGTACATAAAGTCTCCCTTGGAGGGAGAAGACACAACTAAAAGATCCAGTCTTAGGGTTCTAGTTTTATCATCTATGTCTAGGTTTTATAAGGGGATGTGGGGGCATTTTTATAGACCAATCACTAAAACAAGAGTATTTTAGGAATTAAATAAGAAGTGCTTGACTAAATAGGGGTTACATGGGCCAGGCCTATCATGGCGCACATAGGCGATGCTGGATATTCCGATGTAAGTAGACCAGAATATTTTGTGGGCACTTATATTTAATTTATACCCGTCTACATCTGGTCGGGGTTCTGACCGCCACAATAGTTGTCCGAACATTGAGGGCCAGATATGGGGGGCGAAACTTCCGGTGTCGAGGCCGGAATTTCCGGTATCAAAGGGGAGGAAATTCCAGAATTGGAGATTTTACTTCCTTCTTCGGCCTCATGTCCTTGGGTACGCTTGTTTTCTCCATCTTGAAGGGTACCTTGATGATGAGTTTGCGACTTGTTCGTAAGTATACAAGCTTGTTTGCATGAAGTAACAAGTTATTCAAGGGGATACGAACAAGTTAACCTTATTATGGAGGAGCTTGGCTCGAGCTCGCATGATAGATCCACTTAGAAAACTTGACGGTGTAGATTTGAGTCATATGTAGGACATGCAACATAAAAAAAATGTGAAAATTGAAATAAAAAAGAAAATGTAAATAAATAAAAAATTATAAACATAAAGAAAATAGAAAACAAAACAGGACACCTTGAAAGTTTTCGCACACAACACATACACACGTAGGCGAATCTTATTCTCCGCTTGTTTTTGGTGTTACTTGGGACACCGCACGAATGGATCCGATGCTGGGCCGGCCCATTTCCACATACAAGTTTCTTTTTTCTTTTTTTCTTTTTTTTGCTTTTCTTTCATTTTATTCCTTTTTATATGTTTTCTTTTTCCTTTCTATTTTCTTTATTTTACTTTTTATGATTATTTTGCTTGGAAAATGTTTGGATTTTGAAAGTGCATGATTTAAAAAAATGTTCAGTTTTTATAAGCGCTCGATTTAAAAAATATTCATTTAAAAATAAATCATTTTTTTTGGAAAACTAAAAAATATAATAAAATGTAATAGTTCTTGTTTGTGCATTGGAGCGGCCCATTAGGATGCCGCTTCAGTTAGAGTAGCTCCTGCGTCGGGCACTGAATAGGAGCTCCCACGCACATACTCTCTCCCAAAGGATTAGAGTCAAAGCAGAGAAAGAAAACGGGCCAGGCCCAATAGGAAGAGGTACTGCCGTCATCCAATGCCAACGGATAAAAACCATGGTGCCTACTTGGTAGGCTACTAACCTTAAAAAAACCAGTTAGGCATCTCTCTAAGAGTCTAGCAGGCCATAACTGTCTAGCTTCCAAAATATTTTTTCTCCCAATAAAGCTGGCCGTGGTACACGACCGGACGAGGAAGTGAGAGCAGGCTTAATTAGTGCTGACAGCCTAAGAGTGATGCCATTACATGTGATGTGCTCAAGTATCAGCATAACACTTGTGGGAGTGTGATTCATTCCCTGGGAAGAGAACGGGTCGAGGATGTCTACGCAAGATGCCAAGATCAGCCAACGTAGCACCAACGCCGCGCGTTGGATAAGAAACAGCCAAAACACACCACACACTTCCACATGGGTGACATTTTTTTTTTCGCGAAAACCCGCACATGAGCTACTTGAGTGACAATCACTATGCTAGGTGCGAGAGGGACGCTTGCCGTCTGTACATACGAGAGTGTCCTCGTGCAATGGTTCAAGTGTAAATATACTCTCGTATATTTATTGTAAATAAGGCAACCGATGGAGCCCCCAATCATGAAATTTAGACAATTGGCTGCTCTCCCAACGCCACCTAACATATAAAACAGCGACGTTGACCCGATCCTGGTTTCTAAATCAAACCATATCACGTATGCAGTCACGTATGCTCTGCCACAGCCGACGTACGTGCCGACATGCCGTACTGTCATTTTTTCCTCGACCTCGAGGCTCAAAAACGCACCAGATGAGAACACTGTACTTTAGCGGTAGATCACTTGGTTACTGTTGCATCTGAGGTAGATCACTGTATTCGTATATATTTTCGCTAGATCGAGAACATGTCTCCAGTCACATACTGTTCACAGTCAGTAAATAGCCAGCAAAATTACTCAGAAACAGTTGTGGAGAGACCAGGGCAAGATGCGTTTGGAAGTGCAACAGAAGCACCATACACGTTTAGCGCAGCTACGTTTTCCAGTCGTTTTCTTTCTTCTGTAATAACGTGAACGTGATGCTAACACGTACCACTCGGGGACAACCGGGAACTTTACAGCGACTGGGATAAACGGAACGGGGTGGGTGAAGCTAGCGTCCTAGCCAGCCATATCCACATAATCCGATCGATGGTTATCCATCCACGCCGCGGCACGCAGATCAGCCCACAGGCCATGGCTGGCGTCACCACGACAATGACCCGCGCGGCCCTGCGCGCCGTAGAGAGATCGCCCCCTTCTCCTCCCGCGTCGTGTGATTGCACGGCCACATGGCACTAAACCACATGATCTCTTCGATCACTTTATCTTTTGTAATGTAGTACTTCGTATAAAACTTATGTCATCTTACACTTTTTTGCGACTCTGTCAGTTTACACTTTGTTTTTGTATTATGACGCGTGAACTCCATGGTTTCATAGTTAGTGGTAGTAAATTTATTTTTCTACTATTTCATTGGATATATGTACTCACATTTATTGAAATGTGAAAAACTGGCTATAATGGTCGTTACAGACCAAATAGGGCGTCCCGCTGGGTGTACCCCGTCTAAAATGGACCAGTGACGGACAATGGTCTCTGGCCTGTCCACCTGCCTACCCAAATGCTTCAAAATAGATACATTTTTTGACCGATATAAGTCATTCAGCTGGAGATGCCCTTAGCCCGGTGTTTCATCAACACTTGTGCGCGCGATATTTTCACTGGAGTCGTTGGAGCTCGACAGTTTTTGAGGGTCTAGATCGGCTCGTGTTGCCCGCTAGAGTGATGTGGTTTGCCTTCGAGACGCTTTTGAGGGTCTAGAGGTGATACCATCATAAGGGTGGTAATTAGGCCCTAGGCTTCTCGAGGCCTGGAATTTCAAAAATGAAAAATATTACTAATAGTGTTAGCATGTATTTTTGAAATAGGCTTTCGTCCTGCTTTATATATAAAGTCACATCGACCGAACTAATACAAGATGATGGGGAGACCCCTTATAAAGCAGATCAAGGTAAACAAGAAAAACACGAAAGACCACAACATGCCACCGAATACAACCACTCGAGAGCGGGGAGAATCGAGGGCTCCATGACAGCACCCACAGGAGGGTAACAACGCACTGTGTTGCCGTCACCGAGACCGATGGTCAAGGGTTTTCACCCGGAGCCTTATCGCGGAGAAGATAGTCGCAGTGGCTCCTCCAAGAGGGTAATTGATACCCGTAGGCATCTTTTTGGGGGCACGAGCAGATTAACAAAACTTTTATCCTACGCGGTACTCCCAAGATCTAGCTCAGGTAATAGGCCATGAGATTTACCACTAGACGTGCAGGTGCGGATTATTGATGAATCGCGCCAGTTGATGCAGTGCCGATCGATCTCACGAACAGCTCCTCCGGATCCCCATGAACTCTTCCGCTAGATCCCCACAAACTCCTTTGCCTCTAGCGCCACACGTGCAACGCCTCTACCGGTATTCACACGTACATAAAGGAGCACGGGCATGAGATTGCTAGATCCTGCCTAACCCGATTTGGGGGTGGAGAAAGTCACTACTAGGAAAAGGGCTATAGGTAATCCGCACATCCGTGGCTCACATGGTTGAAGTGCCCCACTGGTAAAATAGGCGTGGCTCATCTGTGGGCAGTGCCCTACTAGTAATTAAAACAACCGTGGCGTACATGGGTATGTGCGTCATAGATATGTGTGGGCCAGAGGCCTGCTGGCCGCAGGCCACATACTCGTAGCGCACATGGGGTAAGTGCGCTACGGTTGTTAGGAATAGCCTACACACATGAGACAAGTGCGCTACGGATGTGTGTGTTGTGGCCTGCTGGGTAAACTTAGCCGTAGGGCACCTTGCCCTAGTACCCTACGTCTAAGTACACTGCACAAACTCCACCCCCTCCCCCCTTGGATCGCCTTTTTAGACTTTGCAAAAAATAAAAGAAAATAATAAACACTTTAAAAAATAAAATCCTTTCATATGTAGGTAGACAATGTGGTATAGTTTGTAGAAAAATTAACAAACAATAATTTCGACTTTTTCTACAAAAAAAGTCATGCCACGGTAAAATGGCCGTAACTTTTGCATATGATATCGAAAAAAACGTATAATATACCAATTTGACAAGTACGAGATTTCGCATCCGCTCGCAACGACCTCCGTTCATTTAGTGATTATTTACATTTTCTAAATTCGAAAAGAGTACAAATTTACGGTCAAAAGACCGGTTTTTCCTGCAAAAAAAATAGAGGAAAACTTACCTGTAGCGCACCACCACCTAGTACGCTACGAGTAAGTTGGGCTGGATTCAAAATTTGAATCCCCACCCGGCCCACCTACCCCTCTTCTCTTCCCTCCCTCTTCTCCTTTTCATTCTCCTCCCTCCTCCTTTTCCTTCTCTCTTCTCATCCTCCTTTTCCTTCTCCTCCTTCCCCTTCTCCTCTCTCTGGCCTCCTCCTCTCCTTGCATTCTGATGACCCACAAGTGTAGAGGATCACAACAGTTTTCGTGGGTAGTATTACCCAATTTATTGATTCGACACAAGGAAAGCCAAAGAATACTTGCAATCCTTAACAACTGAGTTGTCAGTTCAGCTGCACCTGGAAATAGTTTTTGCTTACAGAAGTTTATCAGTAGCAACAGTTTGTAGTAGCAACAGCAACAACAACAACAACAACAACAGTGAAACAATAGCAATAGTAACAGTAACGGTAACAGTGGGATTCGAGTGCGGTAGGCATAGGGATGGATGGACGGGCGTTGTATGGACGAGTCTAAACATGTAACTTCAAAAACTAGGGCATTGCAGATAAATAATAATAAGCATCCAGGTACTAAACAATCCTAGACATGTGCTCCAAATATAGTCATACGTGCTCGCAATAAGAACTTGCACAACATCTTCTGTCCAGCCAGCCCGTGGCAGCGGGGACTCTAGGGAACTACTGGCAATTAAGGTGTTCCTTTTAATAGAGCACCGGGGCAAAGCATTAACACTCCGTGAACACATGTGATCCTCACACCACAGTCATCCCCTTCGGTTGTCCCAATTATTGTCACTTTGGGGCCTTTGGATCCGGACAATGATATGTGTACACAACTTGCAGATAATATCACAAACAATACTATCAAAATGATTCAATAATAAGTTCAGATCTGAGATCATGACACTCAGGCCCTAGTGACAAGCATTAAGCACAACAAGTTGCAACAAAGTCAAATAGCACTAATAGAGATACTAGGCACTATGCCCTAACAGATCGTATTTGATTACATGATAGAACTCATCCAATCCCTACCATCCCCAAGCCTACAGTGGGGTATTACTCACTCATGGATGAGGGAAACATCTGTGGTTGATGGAGATACGTTGGTGATGATGATGGCGATGATCCTCTCCAAATTCCCCGTCTCGGCAGGGTGCCAGAACAGAGTTTCTGGATCCGAATCTTGGTTTCTGGTGGCGGCGGTGGAGAGGAACTCTTTCTAGAAAACTATCAAACCCCCCTATATTTTTAGGTCAGAAGGCAACTTATAGGCGCAGAGGGAGGCCGAGGAGCTGCCTGGGGTGGCCAGACCTCCCCCAGGCGCAGGGTCAGTGGGCCCGCTCCTGGGGTGGTATGGCCCCCCAGGCCTCCCCTCTATATCCCCTTCTTGCTCTGTGGATCTTCTGGTGAGAAATAGTTTTTGGCATATTTTCCGGGATTTTTCTTGATAGTTCATTTTCTGCACAAAAACAAGACACCAAGGTAATTCTGCTGAAAACAACGTTAGTCCGTGTTAGTTGTATCCAAATCACACAAGTTTAGATAAGAAACAATAGCAAAGTGTTCGAGAAAGTAGATACGTTTTGGATGTATCAACTCCCCCCAAGCTTAGCTTATTGCTTGTCCTCAAGCAATTTAGTTGAAAACTGAGTGCGATAAAAGTACTTTCACGAACACTTTGCTTCATATGATGTAAATATTCTCAGCACAGGAGTAGATGCTTAGACAATTCATAATAAAGAGTATGCAACTAGGTCTACTCAATAGTCATTGCAAGCTATGAAAATAAACCAACTCAATAATAATAAGTAGCATGAAACATAAACATAAGCAACATTGCAATGATCATAATAAGGTATGATAGAGTGATATCTCACTTGCCTTTGTTTGAAGAGCACAATATAAATGCCGAGGCACCTCTGAAGTTCATATGAAGACTAGAGAAAAAGATATCAGAGATACAAGCATCAAAGTCATGACATATTTAACCAAGTTTTGGAACAAACACAAAAATGACAACTATGCTCTCAAGAAGGTGCTCATAAAATAAGTGGTGACTCAACAAAGTTGTGAAAACGGTTTTCTGAAGGTTTGAAAGGCTTCCTAATGCTAAAAGAAAGGTACTCATTATCTTTGAGATATCATTGCCCCTATCATAGGCATCTTCATGTGGTTAAGGTGAAAGTGAGGTCCACTCTGAATCATATGTTTGACAGACCATAGACTAAAAATCCCAAGTCCCTTGAGTACAAGGGTCGCTCCGCATGCTACTCAACTTTGGTCACCTGAAAGTTCTTGTCATTGTAAATATATGCATATCATCGAGAACCGCCAATGGGGTACCCTTGCATATGGTACAGGAGCTTTCCCATTTCCAAAATGACAAGGCAAGCAGACAATGAGCATCTCAGCAATTTTTTATTTACCATATGCATAGCTTTTTATTGAGGAAGCTTCATAGATGCTCATTATGGTGATGCTGCAAGTTTCCACCATGATTAAGTATGGCTTAGGCTAGCGGCCCAGGCGTTTCTCTAACACAATATATAAACTCCATGAACTAACAACTTCCCCTTTTATTTCACATCGTCGACATCCATAAACAAAAGAGCAAGGAATCAACTGGATGAGATATCCAAAAAGTGTTGAAAGTGTTCCCCGTGATAGAACGGTTCTGTTGACTCCCAGTATATAATAAGAAAGCATATAACTTTCATGGACTAGTCACAATGAGAATTATTAAGCACGGGGAATAAAGTGTGCAATCAAGTTCGTGAGAGCTTTACTAACTAACTTTCTCAAAATAGACAAACATTTTATTTTGGAAGAAAACACGGCATATGAAATATGCACTGAAATAGCAAATTATGCTAATAGGTAGGTATGGTGGACACATCTGGCAATATTGGTTTTGGGGAGTTGGAAGCACAGGTAGAGCACATACTCAGTGCAAGTGAAGACTAGCAATAGAGAGGGAGCGACAAACGAGAGAGCAATAGCTGTCATAATCATGCTTGCAACAAAATAGGACTAACTATGGCATGAAAGTTATACAAGAACTCTGAGGCAAAATAAATCATCGAGGCTTACTGACTGTTGATTAGTCATATGCATGCGTGAGCATGTGCCAAGTAGATTCACATGAATAGTCAAAGGAGGATACCGCAATTTCATACCAAAGTATGAATAAAACAATGCAAGCAAACATTCATATGACATGCTATAAATTATTAGCAAGCTAGAGCTAATCATAGACAAGCAAAAACAACTAAGCATCCATAATGACATACACCTTACAAAAACAGGCTAAGCATGCTCACAATGATGAGTATATGTACAAAAATGAAACAAATAGAGTTCGTTACCAGCCTCTTACCACACCTTGAGTTGTCTTAATCTTCATTATTGCCCTTCACTTTTGTGACTTGAATAATTAACATGAAACCACAAACCACTGAGGATGGCTGAACCCTGCAAAGAATTTGCAAAACCAAAGAAGAAAAACAAATATTTTTGGTGTTTTTGTTTTTTAGAAACAAGCAAACAAAGAAAAACCAAACAAAAACAAAGCAAACCAAACAAAGCAAAATAAAACCAAAAACAAAAACTAAGATGCTCCAAGAACAACACAACTGTGCATTAAACAATAAAAACGAAGTGTCTAGAAAGACCTGAGATTTTTATTAATGAAGAAGGGGATGCCTTGGGCACCCTCAAGATTTGACGCTTGTACCTATTGAACGGAGTGGCTCCCTCCAAGCTTGAGCTTTTGTCCATTCTTCATCTCATTACATCATCCTCTCTCTACACTTGAAATTTTTCCTTCATACAAAACTTCACACAATCTTCACTACCAACATTAGGTTATTCAAAAGATATTAGACCTCTAGCAAAGCTTTGGAACAGCAAGACTTTTCATTAAAAATACAAGCTACTGTAGCAACTCCTTCAAAAATCTCAATTTCCCAAAAAAGACCCCAAACGGAATCAATAAGAAGCAAATGCAAATAATGGCAGAAATCTGTCAAAACAGACCAGCAGGTAGAAACCGATTTTCTCGAAGACCTTATGTTGCTCAAATCAAAAAGTTTTGAACTAACGAAAGTTATCTAACATACTTAGGGATTTATTCGTAAATTTTGAGCTCAATCCTAGTTACAGAGACTCCTCACGAATGTTTTTGGTGGAGGACATAAATCTATTTCGGGACACCAACTCCCCAAATCTTACTTTCCTCTCATTAGAGGTCATTCTTGGCACAAAAAACAAACAAAAAGGATAAGGAGAGGTCATTACTAAAGTAATAACTTCCAAGACTCTAGGAAACTCTTGGGTTATTGAAGGGGTTCGTAGCATGGAAAACAAAAATTTTCTACCGCATGCAAACAAACAAGCCAAGATCTATCTACTAGATTGTAGCAACGAGTCGATGGAGGAACTCACCCTCGAAGATTCCAAAGCGGTTAACGAGAGCAGATTCTCGTGGGTGATGTAGTCGTACTCTTTCCGATCTCAAGATCGCGTAGACGATCCTTCCGGCGCCGCGTTCCGGCAGCGCTCCCGCAGTCGGTCACACGTTCGGTACTCGACGAAGACCTTCCTCTCCCTTGTTCCAGCAGGCAGCGGAGGTTGTAGCACTCTCCTCGCGATTCCGGCAGCACAACGGCGTGGTACCGGAAGTAGAGGGGAGATCTCGCAGGGCTTCGCCTTAAGCCGGAGCGAGTATGGTGGAGTATGAGAGAGCTTTAGTGGTCTAGGGTTTAGACACACCAATTAGAAGGCTCTAAACCGAAGGCTAGGGCAATTAGAAGCTCTAAACCAAAACGGCTCTAAACCGGAGTTTGTGGCTAGGGTTTAGATTAGAGGATAGGAACTTGTGTGCACTAGGAGGGGCAGCCCTGCCCCTCCCTTTATAGGTGGGAGGGCCGGCGGCCAAGGGGAGGGAGTGGAGTCCCTCCCCAACTCGGCTTGGGGTGGGGCGCCGGCTTGGGGAGGAGGGAATCCCTCCCCAACTCGGTTTCCTCTTCTCCTCCTCTTTCCACTTTCCAAAACTTGCCGTTTGACTTTCAAACAAGCCGTTTGACTTTTCAATTTAGGATTTAAATAAACCCTTTATTTTGGACAGCAAAGACACCTAGTACATGATGCAATCATTCCAACTTACAATGACACATTCATGTACCCTTCCCCCCTCCGGAGTGCCGGACATTCCGGGACCTTCTAGAATGTTCCCGATGAAAACACCGGAACCATTCCCCAACTCCGAAACGGGACTTTCCTTATATGAATCTTATTCTCCGGACCATTCCGGATCTCCTCGTGATATCCCGGATCCCATCCGAGACTCCGAACAACATTCGGTCTCTTTCTCATCATTCCATAACTACTCAAACAACGTCGAATCCTTAAGTGTGTCTCCCTACGGTTCGTGAATTATGCGGACATGATCGAGACACTTCTCCGAACAATAACCAATAGAGGAATCTGGAAATTCATATGGCTCCCACATATTTCTACGATTACTTTGCGATCGAATGAACCACTTACATACGATGTCAATTTCCCTTTGTCTCACGATAGTTTACTTATCCGAGGTTATGATCGTCGGTATCTCTGCATACCTAGTTCAACCTCGTTACTGATAAGTACTCTTTTCTCGTTCCCGTGATATGTGATCCCTTGTGAGCCAGTCACATGCTTGCAAGCTAATTGGATGACATTTCACCGAGAGGGCCCAGAGTATATCTATCCGTCATATGGATGGACAAATCCCACTCTTGATCCATGTGTTTCAACCAATACTTTCCGAACACTCAATGCCACCTTTATAGCCACCCTGTTACGGTGTGGTGTTTGATGACATCAAAGCATCCATCCTGTAAAGGTGATATGCATGATCTCATGGTCGAAGGAATTAGGTTACTATGTATCAGAAAGCATATAGCAATTGAACTATTGAAATGACTTGATCTTTATGCTACGCTTATCTATAGGAGTATGTCCATCACATCATTCTCCTAACGATATGATCCTGTTGTTAATAACATCTCTATGTTCATGATCAGGAAACCATGATCATATATTAACCAACAAGCTAGTTTAACAAGAGGCTTTACTAGGGACTCTTAGTTTAGTTTACAAATCACACAAGTATTAATGTTTCCGGTTAATACAATTATAGCATGGTATGTAAACATTTATCATAAGTGTGAAGATATGATAATAACCACTTTATTATTGCCTCTTGGGCATACCTCCAACAGTCTCCCACTTGCACTAGAGTCAATAATCTAGTTTCAAACCTTTGTGTATTCAACACCTATGGCTTTCTGGTGTTGTATGTACACGATTGCTAGTGGTCAACTGATCTCCGGATCTGACACTTCCAGGTCCGTGTGTAATTGCATGTCTTTGCGTCTCTACGCATCACTCATTCTTAATGAGATGGCTTTGTATAGATTTGGTCCTTTGGTGAGACCTTTAGTTCTCTGGGGTTAAAACATGTTGATAATATTGTCGTACAATATATCTTCGTAGTATTATCCCGCTGTGAACTACACCTAGTTTGATAACAAACTACTTGACACAAATGCCCTCTTTAGCTGCTATTATAGCAGTCATATACTTAGCCTTTTGTTGTAGTATCTGTCACAATGTCTTAACTTTGGAACTCATCCAAATCCATTATGAAACTTACTTTCCATTATATTGTGCCACCCTCAGTTTAGATTGAGATAAACTAAATTTGTACTCTGTGACAAAACTAGTTTCAATGTAGTACTTTTACAATGAACTAACCATCTATTTGTCACTTCTACAAATAATATACTCTTAGTTCTTCCAAAAGATCATAAGAATATCCTTACTATCGTCCAATGATCATCTTATGAATCATTCTGGTATATGCTCATAACATTTTAGAGCATAGGACATAACTGGATTTGTACATATCACAGTATGATTGATATAAATACTCTTTGTGATTTCATACATCAAGTATCAATCTATACTTGAATCTTTGTTTCACTTACCAAATGTCAATACACTTGAATATATCATCAATATTGAACTTATTCAATCCTTTCTGTGCGACAAGAACCTTTCTTGTAGTTTCTATATTGAACTCATTCAATATCTTGTCTATGTACTTCTGGCACAACCATATTAGCATCTATTGATGCCAAATATTTGGGTTTTGCCTAAGTCTTTCATCAGGATGAAATTCTTAATATGTGTTAATAAAAGATACATCATTTCTAATCAACAATATGTCCTCCACATAATGTATTAGAAATATTTCTTAGCGCTCCCACTTAATTTCTTGCAAATGCAAGTATCTTCATTGTCTCCGATGAAATTAAACTCTTTTAACAGTTTCATCATAGTGAAGATTCCAACTCCGCTATGCTTACTTCATCCATTGAAGTTTGCATATGCTTTTAGCATCCTTTGAATTAACAAAACCCTTTGGACCGTGTCATGCACACGTCCTAGGTAACCATTCTATTAGAAGAACTTGTTTTGTTTATTCTACTACCACATAACAAAATTATATGTAGTGGTTGCTACATTAATCCGTCTAGACTAAATATCGCTATGAAAGATCAAATCTTGTCATAGTCAATCTTTGAACATTGTTGTGAACTCTTTCCCAACATGTCGACTATTTCATAGATGTGAAACATCCATGTCTACTTCTTTATAGATCCAAACACAACTGTAAGGTCTTACACCTTTCTCGAGGGTCCTTCAAGTTCAAAACTTGATTTCTCGTGTATGGAACTATCACGGATTTTATGGCTTCAAGCCATTTGACGGAGTCAGGGCCCATCATCGCTTCTTTGCATGTAGTCCGTTCATTATTCTCAAATAATGATTCAACCCTCAAATCTTGGTATTTGATAGTTTACTCGACCTACTTGGTTCAATAGAAACTTAGACCTCCGTGACCGCAACCTTTGAGGCACGTGAGCCATGAGCATTGTTGCTGCCTCCGGAACACTTTTCGGCGCTGCGCAACTTTGCACATATAGCTAAGGTTCTTTTAACCTTATCAAAGTTCTATTGTCCTCCCACTTAACTTTTTACGAAAAATTCCTTCTTTAAAGAAACTTGACGTTCCAAGCAACAAACACTTTTGTCTCCGGTGTTTTTGGAGGAATACTTAACAGTAATACAAAGACAGGTTTATCCG
The DNA here is from genome assembly GCA_916181665.1 of Avena sativa. Lineage (NCBI taxonomy): Eukaryota > Viridiplantae > Streptophyta > Magnoliopsida > Poales > Poaceae > Avena > Avena sativa. Next base: position 327,895,305 of record OV702295.1, on the reverse strand, counting down.
ACTTTGGTTGCAAACATCTTTCTTATGCATAGCATACCAATGTTTAAGAAAGTACTACTTGGGTTTTATCCCAAACCATAACCTTATATGGTGTCATTTCAACGGATTATGATGGAGCTCTTTTCAGTGGAAAACGGTAGTCTCTAAAGCTTTTAATCTTTAAAATATAATGGCAGTTCTATGAATTACACCTTTGATCTTACCATGTCAAACAAGGTTTTAATTACATATCTCGAATGCTCCATACTCTTATGGTGTTTCGGGAAATGCAAATCCACAGAACGATTCCTTAAATCTTAGGTATTATGCTAAACTTGTAACTCAAATATCTTCCTTTATGATCTTTATCATAAACTATTTATATTCTTATTACAATGATTTTGCACTTCATCTTGAAAGACTTTGAACTTTTCAAATGTTTCATACTTCATCCTTATTAAGTAAATATTCATATATTCACTCAAATTTTCGGAGAAAGCATATGAAGTTGAAATCCATCGCTCTTGACTACATATAATGGATTTCATACAACAATATGTACAAGTTCCAATAAGCTAGCCATTCGTTCCCTTTTGGCCTATGAACGAAGTTTTAATTATCTCTAGGAAAGTTTCACAAGCATCATTTGATCAAAATCAAAAGACTCCAAAATTCCATCCACATGGAGTTTCTTCATGTTTTCTTTCCAATATAATTTAAACGGCGATGTCACTTCCTAAGTGATCTTTCAATCAATTTGTCTTTCGACATTTTTAGCACTAGTTTTATGGATGTGATTTCTCCAACGAGATTTGTAAATTATCCATCTTTTATGGATTACGGTAATTATTTGAGCAACCCTTTTGTTCTCATAATACCTGATAAAACAAATCTTGAAGGCAAGCTTTGATGTTTAACGAGCAACACAATAACCCTTTATTTGTTCTCGATGAATATCATCACATATTCTTTTGCTAGTTTACTTAGGCCATTGTAGTTCATGAATTGTGTTGTTTCATATGACGATTCATACCAACAAATTCAGTATCAATACTTAAGAACCACATTGTTTAATAAGCAAAGAATATAGCCATAACATGTATATCTTCTGTATACTTAAACTGAACAATTCTAGTCTTTTCTTTTCTGCCATATACTTATGAGATTCTCTTTCAGTATTTCCTTTTCTATTTGAAAGAATCTATTAACATCAACAGTGGAGTCATTCATATGACACACAGTCCAAAGCGTGTATAATTAAATACCAATGTCTTTGGACTTGCACTTTGAAATAGATCACCATCATCAAATGTTTGGTGTTCTCTCAAATTCCTTTCTTTAGTAATCTATTGGTGTAGTAAACATTTTACCTACATCAAATATTCACCTTTATCATGGAATCGTCCATGATCAAGCTACTTTTAGCTTATAACAATGAATTACTAGTATAATGTTGCTATCCAAAACCTTTTGGAGGATTAGGATAACAAGTGTCTCCAACCCTTTGTAAATTCTCATCAAAATATGAGAAATTGACTTTTGCCATATTATACTCTATCATGTTGCAACCAAAACTTTGTTTCAGATATCACAATATCTTCCACACATCATGGTTTCTGAAACAACTCTTTCAGATCCTAGATAACCTTGATATTAAGACAATCCTTTGAATATCAAGAATCATGGAGACAAACACGATACTCATACACTAACACTTGGAATTGTCACTCTTGATTTAATACCAATTATTAAACTTCATGGAGTAACCGGAACTTACTGAAAGTTTGCAATAGGACTTTTAAACTTTAGATTAACACTTCAAAACAATACGATACCAGTTCGTAAAGTAACTAACCAGAATTCTATAGTTCTATCATCTCAATTATAACTAAGCGCAAGGTGGTAAACGGATGCCAATGACTACAACAACTATGCAAATTCACTTGGATTTTCTTTATGATAAATTGAGTTATAATTAATAATTAAATTAATCTAGGTGAACTCCCACTCAAAACAACATCCCTCACATTGTTTTAGTGATCACACGAACCAAATCCACCACATCAAAACCGATCATCACGAGAGTTGATGTAGCTTCAATGGCGAACAATCAACATGTTCATCATATCTACTATATGACTCATGCTTTACCTTTCGGTGATCCGTGTTCCTGAGACCATGTCTGTACATGCTAGGCTCGTCAAGATCAAACCTTAGCTACCGCATAAGCAAATCTGGCTTGCTTACGTTGTATTCACCCGCGGAATCTAACACACCCGATCATCACGTGGTGCTTCGAAACAGCAAGCTTTGGCAACGGTGCATACTAAGGGTGAACACTTTAGAACTTGAAATTTATGTGCATGAGGGATCATCTTATAATGCTACCGTCGTCTACTAAGCAATACAAGATGCATAAAGAATTAACATCACATGCAATTCATAATATGTGATATGATATGGCCTTTCTTCTTTGTGCTTCCGATCTCCATCTTCAAGCACGAACATGATCTCCATCATCACCAGCATTGCATCAAGGTCAATGACGCTTCACCATGGTTGTCGTCCACCGGCTTCAACTATTACAACTACTTTGAATAGACACGCGGGTCTTAACATAAATTAAAGACAACCATATGGCTCCTGCCGGTTGCCAACTTACAATAAGGAACATTGCATACATCAAATATAATCACAATCATGGCCATATCACATCACTGCACACCCCTGCAAAACAAAGTTAGACGCCTCTACTTTCTTTGCATATTTTACGTGGCTTGGGGCTTTCAATAAGTGTCGTTCTAACTTACGAACAAGAACCACAACATTGATACTAGTATTGTAAATCACCCGTTGTAAATTGGATCTCCACTATGCTGGGAGAAACAGGCACCCGCAAAGCCACTTATGCAATACGAGTTGCATGTCAAGCGTGGAGCAAGTCTCATGAACGATGTCATGTAAGGTTAGCCCGGGCCGCTTCATCCCAACATGCCGCAAGATACAAAGTACACAAGAAGCAATCGACAATAAAAGCATCAACGCCCACAATGACTATTGTGTTCTACTCGTGCAACAAATCTACATATAGATACGGCTCTGATACCACTGAAGGGGTTCGTAGCATGGAAAACAAAAATTTTCTACCGCATGCAAACAAACAAGCCAAGATCTATCTACTAGATTGTAGCAACGAGTCGATGGAGGAACTCACCCTCGAAGATTCCAAAGCGGTTAACGAGAGCAGATTCTCGTGGGTGATGTAGTCGTACTCTTTCCGATCTCAAGATCGCGTAGACGATCCTTCCGGCGCCGCGTTCCGGCAGCGCTCCCGCAGTCGGTCACACGTTTGGTACTCGACGAAGACCTTCCTCTCCCTTGTTCCAGCAGGCAGCGGAGGTTGTAGCACTCTCCTCGCGATTCCGGCAGCACAACGGCGTGGTACCGGAAGTAGAGGGGAGATCTCGCAGGGCTTCGCCTTAAGCCGGAGCGAGTATGGTGGAGTATGAGAGAGCTTTAGTGGTCTAGGGTTTAGACACACCAATTAGAAGGCTCTAAACCGAAGGCTAGGGCAATTAGAAGCTCTAAACCAAAACGGCTCTAAACCGGAGTTTGTGGCTAGGGTTTAGATTAGAGGATAGGAACTTGTGTGCACTAGGAGGGGCAGCCCTGCCCCTCCCTTTATAGGTGGGAGGGCCGGCGGCCAAGGGGAGGGAGTGGAGTCCCTCTCCAACTCGGCTTGGGGTGGGGCGCCGGCTTGGGGAGGAGGGAATCCCTCCCCAACTCGGTTTCCTCTTCTCCTCCTCTTTCCACTTTCCAAAACTTGCCGTTTGACTTTCAAACAAGCCGTTTGACTTTTCAATTTAGGATTTAAATAAACCCTTTATTTTGGACAGCAAAGACACCTAGTACATGATGCAATCATTCCAACTTACAATGACACATTCATGTACCCTTCCCCCCTCCGGAGTGCCGGACATTCCGGGACCTTCTAGAATGTTCCCGATGAAAACACCGGAACCATTCCCCAACTCCGAAACGGGACTTTCCTTATATGAATCTTATTCTCCGGACCATTCCGGATCTCCTCGTGATATCCCGGATCCCATCCGAGACTCCGAACAACATTCGGTCTCTTTCTCATCATTCCATAACTACTCAAACAACGTCGAATCCTTAAGTGTGTCTCCCTACGGTTCGTGAATTATGCGGACATGATCGAGACACTTCTCCGAACAATAACCAATAGAGGAATCTGGAAATTCATATGGCTCCCACATATTTCTACGATTACTTTGCGATCGAATGAACCACTTACATACGATATCAATTTCCCTTTGTCTCACGATAGTTTACTTATCCGAGGTTATGATCGTCGGTATCTCTGCATACCTAGTTCAACCTCGTTACTGATAAGTACTCTTTTCTCGTTCCCGTGATATGTGATCCCTTGTGAGCCAGTCACATGCTTGCAAGCTAATTGGATGACATTTCACCGAGAGGGCCCAGAGTATATCTATCCGTCATATGGATGGACAAATCCCACTCTTGATCCATGTGTTTCAACCAATACTTTCCGAACACTCAATGCCACCTTTATAGCCACCCTGTTACGGTGTGGTGTTTGATGACATCAAAGCATCCATCCTGTAAAGGTGATATGCATGATCTCATGGTCGAAGGAATTAGGTTACTATGTATCAGAAAGCATATAGCAATTGAACTATTGAAATGACTTGATCTTTATGCTACGCTTATCTATAGGAGTATGTCCATCACATCATTCTCCTAACGATATGATCCTGTTGTTAATAACATCTCTATGTTCATGATCAGGAAACCATGATCATATATTAACCAACAAGCTAGTTTAACAAGAGGCTTTACTAGGGACTCTTAGTTTAGTTTACAAATCACACAAGTATTAATGTTTCCGGTTAATACAATTATAGCATGGTATGTAAACATTTATCATAAGTGTGAAGATATGATAATAACCACTTTATTATTGCCTCTTGGGCATATCTCCAACAGTTATCTCCCAACAAGTACTTTTTTTAACGCCTTTAAGTTAGGCACGGCGAAGAGCAAATATTGGAAAGGAGAAAAATAAAAGTGAGCAAGTATAACCACTTTGAAAACATTATTTTGTTCATTAAAATCCTTTTGTTAACAAGGTTGATCAAGTCTTGTTATCAAAACAATCCTATATGAATCAAAACTTTGCATTCCACAAGGTGATTATGTTACCTCATACTTGATAGCAATGGTCCCAATCATACTTGATTATGTTACTTTTCCTTGATTGCAATTGATGATAGCACCTGCAGTATTAAGAAAAGGTCTCCCAAGAATAATAGACATATTATCATCTTTAGGCATTTCAAGCACAACAAAATCAGTTAAGACCATGCAATTATGAGTAACTTGAACAGGAACATCCTCACATATACCAACAGGGACAGTAGTTGACTTATCAGCCATTTGCAAAGATATATCATTTGGTATCAACTTTTCTAGCTGGAGTCTCTTATAGATAGAAAAAGGCATAATACTAACTCCAGCTCCCAAATCACATAAAACAGTTCTAACATAATTATTCTTAATGGAGCAAGGAATAGTTGGTATACCTGGATCACCAAGTTTCTTTGGAACCTTACCATTGAAGGAGTAATTAGCAAGCAAAGTAGAATTCTCCCCATTAGGAATATTCCTTTTATTAGAGACAATATCCTTCATGTACTTTGAATAAGGAGGCAATTTAATAGCATCAGTCAAAGGAATTTGCAGAAATCAAGGCTTCATCCACTCACATAACTTGTTGTAGTGTTCTTCCTCCTTTGACTTGTGTTTCTTACCTGGAAAAGGCATAGGTTTCTGCACCCAAGGTTCTCTCTCTTTACCATGTTTATTAGCAATAAAATCTTACTTAGTGTACCTAGTGTTTTTACTGTGCTTTTCAGGTTCTTCCTCACCTTCCTCCTTATCAGGAGGTTCATTTTTATCAATACCACTCTCAGTTTTAGCATCAGAGACAGATATACTATTAGGATCTACAGCAGGTTCAAGTGGTTCCTCAACTTTCTTATGGTTCTTTTTCTTCCTCTTACGAGGACTACCACTATCATCACCTTGTTGGGAATCCTGTTCTATTCTTTTAGGGTGTCCTTCAGGATATAAAGGATCTTGAGTAGCTGCACCACTCCTAATTCTAATTCCATAAGCATGTTTATTTCCTGAAGCATTAACTAGCATATCCTTTTGTACTTTAGCAAGTTGATCAAGTTGTTGGATATATGCCCTAGAGGCAATAATAAATGTAGTTATTATTATATCTTTGTGTTTATGATAAATGTTTACATTCATGCTATAATGGTATTAACAAGGAAACATTAATACTTGTGTGATTTGTAAACAAAAATTAGAGTCCCTAGTAAAGCCTCTTCATAATACTAGCTTGTTGGTTAATAAATGATTGTGGTTTCCCTATCATGAACATTGAGATGTTATTAACAACAAGACCATATCGTTAGGAGAATGGTATGATGGACATACTCCTATAGATAAGCGTAGCATAAAGATCAAGTCATTTTAATAGTTCAATTGCTATATGTTTTCTGATACATAGTAACCTAACTCCTTCGACCATGAGATCATGCTTATAACCATCACCGGAAGGATGCTTTGATGACATCAAACACCACATCGTAATTGGGTGGCTATAAAGGTGGCATTGAGTGTTCGGAAAGTATGGGTCAAGACACATGGATCAAGAGTGGGATTTGTCCATCCATATGACGGATAGATATACTCTGGGCCCTCTCAGTGGAATGTCATCCAATTGGCTTGCAAGCATGTGACTGTCTCACAAGGGATCACATATCACGGGAACGAGAAAAGAGTACTTATCAGTAACGAGGTTGAACTAGGTATGCAGAAATACCGATGATCAAAACCTCGGATGAGTAAACTATCGTGAGACAAAGGGAAATTGGTATCGTATGTAAGTGGTTCATTCGATCGCAAAGTAATCGTAGAAATATGTGGGAACCATATGAATTTCCAGATTCCTCTGTTGGTTATTGTTCGGAGAAGTGTCTCGATCATGTCCGCATAATTCACGAACCGTAGGGAGACACACTTAAGGATTCGATGTTGTTGAGTAGTTATGGAATGATGAGTAAGAGACCGAATGTTGTTCGGAGTCTCGGATGGGATCCGGGATATCACGAGGAGATCCGGCATGGTCCGGAGAATAAGATTCATAGAAGGAAAGACCTGTTTCGAGGTTGGAGAATGATTCCGGTGTTTTCATCGGAAATGTTCTAGAAGGGTCCGGAAGGTCCGGCACTCCGGAGGGGAAGGGTACATGAATGTGTCATAACAAGTTGGAATGGTTGCATCATGTACTAGGTGTCATCGCTGAGCAAAATAAAGGGATAAATAAAATCCTAGTTTGAAAAGTCAAATGCCAATTTGAAAAGTCAAACGGCAAGTTTGCTTGGTGGAGGGAGAGTAGGAAACCTACTTGGAGAGGAGTTCCTCTCCCTCCACCGCCTGCCAAGGAGGCCGAGTTGGGGGAGGACTCCCTCCCCCTTGGCCGCGCCCTCCCACCTATAAAAGGAGGGGCAGGGCTGCCCCTCTAGACCTACACCTCTCTCCTCTAAACCTTAGCCCTAGCCGCTGGCCTCCACCAAGTTGCCGCCGCCCCTAGGGTTTTCCCTAGCCGCCGAGTTGGGGCTTCCCCTTGCCCTAGCCGCCGGCTTTGCTCCCTCTCCTTGGTGCCTCTAAACCCTAGATCGCCAAGGCCTCTCTCATAGTCCACCATACTCGCTCTGGCTTAAGGCGAAGCCCTGCGAGATCTCCCCTCTACTTCCGGTACCACGCCGTCGTGCTGCTGGAATCGCGAGGAGAGTGCTACAACCTCCGCTGCCTGCTGGAACAAGGGAGAGGAAGGTCTTCATCGAGTACCGAACGTGTGACCGACTGCGGAAGCGCTGCCGGAACACAGCGCCGGAAGGATCGTCTACACGATCTTGAGATTGGCAAGAGTACGACTACATCACCCACGAGAATCCGCTCTCGTTAAACACTTTGGAATCTTCGAGGGTGAGTTATTCTATCGACTTGTTGCTACAATCTAGTAGATAGATCTTGGCTTGTTTGTTTGTATGCGGTAGAAATTTTTTGTTTTCCATGCTACGAACCCCTACAGTGGTATCAGAGTCGTGTCTATATGTAGATCTATTGCACGAGTAGAACACGATGGTCATTGTGGGCGATGGTGCTTTTATTATCAATTGCTTCTTGTGTACTTTGCATCTTGCGGTGTGATGGGATGAAGCGGCCCGGGCTAATCTTACATGACATCGTTCATGAGACTTGCTCCACGCTCAACATGCAACTTGTATTGCATAAGTGGCTTTGCGGGTGCCTGTCTCTCCCATTATAGTATAGATCCAATTTACAACAGGTACTTGATAGTTCAAACATCAACGTTGTGGTTCCTGCTCGTAAGTTAGAGCGACACTTATTGAAAGCCCCAAACCACGTAAAACATGCAAAGAAATTAGAGGCGTCTAACTTTGTTTTGCAGGGGTGTGCTGTGATGTGATATGGCCATGATTGTGATTATATTTGATGTATGCAATTTTCCTTATTGTAAGTTGGCAACCGGCAGGAGCCATATGGTTGTCTTTAATTTCTGTTAAGACCCGCGTGTCTATTCAAAGTATTTTTAATAGTTGAAGCTGGTGGACGACAATCATGGAGCAGCGTCATTGACCTTGATGAAATGCCGGTGATGATGGAGATCATGTTCGTGCTTGAAGATGGAGATCGGAAGCACAAAGAAGAAAGGCCATATCATATCACATATTATGAATTGCATGTGATGTTAATCCTTTATGTATCTTGTATTGCTTAGTTAATGACGGTAGCATTATAAGATGATCCCTCATGCACATAAATTTCAAGTTCTAAAGTGTTCATCCTTAGTAAGCACTATTGCTAAAGCTTGTTGTTTCGAAGCACCACGTGATGATCGGGTGTGTTAGATTCTGCAAGTGTATACAACGTGAGCAAGCCAGATTTGCTCATGTGGAAGCTAAGGTTTGATCTTGACGAGCCTAGCATGTACAGACATGGTCTCGGAACACGGATCACCGAAAGGTAAAGCATGAGTCATATAGTAGATATGATGAACATGTGGATTGTTCGCCATTGAAGCTACATCAATTCTCGTGATGATCGGTTTTGATGTGGTGGATTTGGTTCATGTGATCACTAAAACAATGTGAGGGATATTGTTTTGAGTGGGAGTTCACCTAGATTAATTTAACTATTAATTAGAACTCAATTTGTCATAAACTTAGTCTAAACTATTGCAAATATGTTGTAGATCAATGGCGGCCCCTACCATCAATTTTAATGCGTTCCTAGAGAAAGAAAAGTTGAAAAACAATGGAAGCAACTTCGCAGATTGGTTCCGCAATTTGAGGATTGTCCTCAATGCTGGTAATTTGACCTATGTGCTGGATGCACCGCTGGGTGACCCGCCTACAGCTGATGCTACCGATGAAGTAAAGAATGTTTACCTCGCTCGGAGGAATCAGTACTCCACAGTTCAATGTGCTATCTTGTATGGTTTGGAATCGGAGCTTCAGAAAAGGTTTGAGAATTCAGACCCACATGATATTGTCCGTGAACTCAAATTGATATTTGAGACTCACGCGGCAATTGAGAGCTATGAGGCTTCTGAAAAGTTCTTTAACTGCAAGATGGAAGAGGGCAGCTCCGTCAGTGAGCATGTGCTTAAGATGTCTGGGCACGCAAACAAACTCCAAAGGTTGGGTATAGTGATTCCTAATGCTTTGGGAATTTATCGTGTCCTCCAATCACTACCACCAAGTTACAAGAACTTTGTGATGAACTACAATATGCAAAGCATGAACAAGCAATTGCCAGAACTCTTCTCCATGTTAAAATATGCAGAAGTGGAGATCAAGAAAGATCACCAAGTGTTGATGGTCAATAAGACCACCAAATTCAAGAAAGGCAAGTCTAAGCAAAAGGGACACTTCAAGAAGGGTGGTAAGAAAGTTGCCGCATCGACGAAGAAGACCAAGGCTGGACCTAAGCCTGATACTGAGTGCTTTTACTTCAAGGGAGAAGGTCACTGGAAGCGGAATTACCCAAAGTACTTGGCGGATTTGAAGAACGACAACATCAAGAAGAAAGGTATATCCGATATACATGTTATTGATTTGTATCTCACTAGTACTCGTAGTAGTGCCTGGGTATTTGATACTGGTTCGGTTGCTCATATTTGTAACTCGAAACAGGTGATGCAGAATAAACGGAAGCTAGCGAAGAACGAGGTGACGATGCGCGTAGGAAATAGATCAAAGGTTGATGTGATCGTGGTCGGCACGCTACCTCTTCATCTACCATCGGGATTAGTTTTATACTTAAATAATTGTTATTTGGTGCCTGCGTTAAGCATGAACATTATATCGGGATCTTGTTTATTGCGAGACGGTTACTTGTTTAAGTCCGAGAATAATGGTTGTTCGATTTATATGAGTAATATGTTTTATGCACATGCACCTTTGATAGATGGTCTATTCTTATTGAATCTCGATAGTGGAAATACACATATTAATAACATTGAAGCTAAACGTTTGAAATTGAGCGATAACTCGACCTATATGTGGCACTGTCGTCTTGGTCACATTGGAGTGAAGCGTATGAAGAAACTCCATTCCGATGGACTTCTTGAATCACTTGATTTCGAATCACTTGAAAGATGCGAAGCATGTTTGATGGGTAAAATGACTAAGACTCCATTTTCTGGTATGATGGAGCGAGCTACGGACTTATTGGAAATCATACATACCGATGTGTGTGGTCCAATGAGTGTAGCATCGTGCGGTGGTTATCGTTATGTTCTTACCTTCATGGATGACTTGAGAGTAGATATGGGTATATCTATTTCATGAAACATAAGTCCTAAACTTCCGAGAAGTTTAAGGAATTTCAAAGTGAGGTGGAGAATCAACATAACAAGAAGATTAAATTTCTACGTTCTGATCGTGGAGGTGAATATCTAAGTTACGAGTTTGGCGAGCATTTGAAGAAATGCGGACTACTTTCACAATTGACACCGCCGGGAACACCACAGCGTAATGGTGTGTCCGAACGTCGTAATCAAACTCTCTTAGATATGGTTCGTTCTATGATGTCACTTACAGATTTACCGCTATCATTTTGGGGTTATGCATTAGAAACAGCCGCATTCACTTTAAATAGGGCACCATCTAAATCCGTTGAAACGACACCGTATGAATTATGGTTTGGGAAGAAACCTAAATTGTCGTTCCTTAAAATTTGGGGTTGCGAAGCCTATGTAAAGAAGTTACAGCCGGACAAGCTTGAACCCAAAGCGGAAAAATGCGTCTTCATAGGATACCCGAAGGAAACTATTGGGTATACCTTATATCATAGATCCGAAGGCAAAATCTTTGTTGCCAAGAATGGATCCTTTCTAGAGAAGGAATTTCTCTCGAAAGAAGTGACTAGAAGGAAAGTAGAACTCGACGAGGTTGTCGAACCTTCTCTCGAACTTGCGAGTAGCGCAGCACCGGAAGAAGTTCCTGTGGTGCCTGAACCAATAAGAGAGGAAGCTAATGATGATGATCATGAAACTTCGGTTGAAGTTGCTACAGAACCTCGCAGGTCAACGAGAACTCGTACCACTCCTGATTGGTATGATCCTGTTATGAGTGTCATGTTGGTGGACAACACCGATGACCCTGCGACATATGAGGAAGCGATGATGAGCCTAGATTCCAATAAATGTCAAGAAGCCATGAAATCCGAAATTGGATCCATGTACGAAAACCAAGTATGGACTTTGGTGGACTTACCGGATGGCCGGAAGGCTGTCGAGAACAAATGGATTTTCAAGAAGAAAACATATACTGATGGTAATGTTACTGTCTATAAAGCTCGACTTGTCGCAAAAGGGTTTCGACAAATTCAAGGAGTTGACTACGATGAGACTTTCTCACCAGTAGCGAAGCTAAAGTCTGTGAGGATTTTGTTAGCAATCGCTGCATATTATGATTATGAGATATGGCAGATGGATGTCAAAACAACGTTCCTCAATGGAGACATTGATGAAGAGTTGTATATGATGCAACCCAAAGGTTTTGTCAATCCTAAAGATGCTAACAAGGTATGCAAACTTCAACGGTCCATATATGGATTGAAGCAAGCATCCCGAAGTTGGAATCAACGTTTTGATAAGGTAATCAAAAGTTTTGGTTTTATACAAACTTATGGAGAAGCTTGTATTTACAAGAAAGTGAGTGGGAGCTCTGTAGCATTCTTAATACTATATGTAGATTACATATTGTTGATTGGGAATGATGTAGACCTTCTTAATAGTGTCAAGGAATATTTGAATAATAGTTTTTCAATGAAAGATCTTGGTGAAGCAGCTTACATATTAGGCATAAAGATTTATAGAGATAGATCGAGACGCCTAATATCATTGTCACAAAGTACATATTTGGACAAAGTTCTGAAGAGGTTTGGAATGGAAGATAGCAAGAAAGGGTTCTTGCCCATGTTGCCCAATACGACCTTGAGTAAAACTCAAAGTACAGCAATGGCAGAAGATAGAGAAAGGATGAGTAAGACTCCCTATGCCTCAGCCATAGGATCTCTAATGTATGCTATGCTATGTACTGTTGGAGATATGCCCAAGAGGCAATAATAAAGTGGTTATTATCATATCTTCATACTTATGGTAAATGTTTACATACCATGCTATAATTGTATTAACCGGAAACATTAATACTTGTGTTATTTGTAAACATAAAAGAGTCCCTAGTAAAGCCTCTTGTTAAACTAGCTTGTTGGTTAATATATGATCATGGTTTCCAGATCATGAACATAGAGATGTTATTAACAACAGGGTCATATCATTAGGAGAATGATGTGATGGACATACTCCTATAGTTAAGCGTAGCATAAAGATCAAGTCATTTAATATAGTTCATTTGCTAAAAGCTTTCTGATACATAGTAACCTAATTCCTTCGACCATGAGATCATGTTAATCACCATCACTGGAAGGATGCTTTGATGACATCAAACACCACACCGTAACTGGGTGGCTATAAAGGTGGCATTGAGTGTTCGGAAAGTATGGGTTGAGGCTCATGGATCAAGAGTGGGATTTGTCCATCCATATGACGGATAGATATACTCTGGGCCCTCTCGGTGGAATGTCATCCAATTAGCTTGCAAGCATGTGACTGGCTCACAAGGGATCACATATCACGGGAACGAGAAAAGAGTACTTATTGGTAACAAGGTTGAACTAGGTATGTAGAGATACCGACGATCAAAACCTCGGATAAGTAAACTATCGTGAGACCAAGGGAAATTGGTATCGTATGTAAGTGGTTCATTCGATCGCAAAGTAATCATAGAAATATGTGGGAGCCATATGAATTTCCAGATTCCTCTATTGGTTATTGATCGGAGAAGTGTCTCGGTCATGTCCGCATAATTCACGAACCGTAGGGAGACACACTTAAGGATTCGATGTTGTTGAGTAGTTATGGAATGATGAGTAAGAGACCGAATGTTGTTCGGAGTCTCGGATGGGATCCGGGATATCACGAGGAGATCCGGAATGGTCCGGAGAATAAGATTCATATAAGGAAAGTCCTGTTTCGGAGTTGGAGAATGATTCCGGTGTTTTCATCGGGAATGTTCTAGAAGGGTCCGGAAGGTCCGGCACTCCAGAGGGGAAGGGTACATGAATGTGTCATAACAAGTTGGAATGGTTGCATCATGTACTAGGTGTCATCGCTGAGAAAAATAAAGGGATAAATCAAATCCTAGTTTGAAAAGTCAAATGCCAATTTGAAAAAGTCAAACGGCAAGTTTGCTTGGTGGAGGGAGAGTAGGAAACCTACTTAGGGAGGAAGTCCTACTCCCTCCACCCGCCGGCCAAGGAGGAGGAGTTGGAGGAGGACTCCCTCCTCCCAACCGCGCTTCCCTCCCACCTATAAAAGAAGGGGCAGGGGTGCCCCTCTTCCCTACACCCAACTCACCTCAAACCCTAGCCCCAAACCGCCGGCCTCCTCCCAAGTCGCCGCAGCCTAGGGTCCTCCCAAGTCGCCGACTAGGGTTTACCCAAACCCTAGCTGCCGGCTACACCTCTCCCCTTGGTGCCCTCTAAACTGTAGATCGCCAAGGCCTCTCTCATACTCCACCATACTCGCTTCGGCTTAAGGCGAAGCCCTGCGAGATCTCCCCTCTACTTCCGGTACCACGCCGTCGTGCTGCCGGAATCACGAGGGGAGTGCTACAACCTCCGCTGCCTGATGGAACAAGGGAGAGGAAGGTCTTCATCGAGTACCGAACGTGTGACCGACTATGGAAGCGCTGCCGGAACGCAGCGCCGGAAGGATCGTCTACGCGATCTTGAGATCGGCAAGTGTACGACTACATCACCCACGAGAATCTGCTCTTGTTAACCGCTTTGGATCTTCGAGGGTTAGTATTCTATCGACTCGTTGCTACGATCTAGTAGATAGATCTTGGCTTGATCATAGATTAGATCTTGATTGTGTGTTCATGCGGTAGAAAATTTTTGTTTTCCATGCTACGAACCCCTACAGTGGTATCAGAGCCGTGTCTATATGTAGATCTGTTGCACGAGTAGAACACAATGGTCATTGTGGGCGTTCATGCTTTTGTCGTTGATTGCTTCTTGTGTACTTTGCATCTTGCGGGATGGTGGGATGAAGCGGCCCGGGCTAACCTTACATGACATCGTTCATGAGACTTGCTCTACGCTTGACATGCAACTTGTATTGCATAAGTGGCTTTGCGGGTGCCTGTTTCTCCCAACATAGTTAAGATTCAACTTACAACGGGTGATTGACAATACTAGTATCAATGTTGTGGTTCTTGTTCGTAAGTTAGAACGACACTTATTGAAAGCCCCAAACCACGTAAAACATGCAAAGAAAATTAGAGGCGTCTAACTTTGTTTTGCAGGGGTGTGTTGTGATGTGATATGGCCATGATTGTGATTATATTTGATGTATGCAATGTTCCTTATTGTAAGTTGGCAACCGGCAGGAGCCATATGGTTGTCTTTAAATTCTGTTAAGACCCGCGTGTCTATTCAAAGTAGTTGTAATAGTTGAAGCTGGTGGACGACAACCATGGAGCGGCGTCATTGACCTTGATGCAATGCCGGTGATGATGGAGATCATGTTCGTGCTTGAAGATGGAGATCGGAAGCACAAAGAAGAAAGGCCATATCATATCACATATTATGAATTGCATGTGATGTTAATCCTTTTATGCATCTTGTATTGCTTAGTTCACGACGGTAGCATTATAAGATGATCCCTCAAACACACAATTTCAAGTTTTAAAGTGTTCATCCTTAGTAAGCACCGTTGCTAAAGCTCGTTGTTTAGAAGCACCACGTGATGATCGGGTGTGTTAGATTCTGCGAGTGTATACAACGTGAGCAAGCCAGATTTGCTCATGCGGAAGCTAAGGTTTGATCTTGACGAGCCTAGCATGTACAGACATGGTCTCGGAACACGGATCACCGAAAGGTAAAGCATGAGTCATATAGTAGATACGATGAACATGTTGATTGTTCGCCATTGAAGCTACATCAACTCTCGTGATGATCGGTTTTAATGTGGTGAATTTGGTTCGTGTGATCACTAAAACAATGTGAGGGATATTGTTTTGAGTGGGAGTTCAATAGCAATATGCTTAAAAGTTGAACACTATTTATCATAAATTAAATCAAAGTGAATTTGCATAGTTGTTGTAGTCATTGGCATCCGTTTACCACCTTACGCTTAGTTATTATTGAGATGATAGAACTATAGAATTCTGGTTAGTTACTTTACGAACTGGTATCGTATTGTTTTGAAGTGTTAATCTAAAGTTTAAAAGTCCTATTGCAAACTTTCAGTAAGTTCCGGTTACTCCATGAAGTTTAATAATTGGTATTAAATCAAGAGTGACAATTCCAAGTGTTAGTATATAAGTATCATGTTTATCTCCATGATTCTTGATATTCGAAAGATAGTTTCAATATCAAGATAATCTAGGAGTTGAAAGAGTTGTTTCAGAAACCATGATGTGTGGAAGATATTGTGATATCTGAAACGAAGTTTTGGTTGCAACATGATAGAGTATAATATGGCAAAAGTCATGTTCTCGTATTTAATGAGAATTTGCAAAAGGTTGGAGACACTAGTTGTCCTATTCCTCCAAAAGGTTTTGGAGAGCAACATTATACTCGCGATTCACCGTTATAAGCTAAGAGTAGCTTGATCATGGATAATTCCATGATAAGGGTGAATATTTGATGTAGGTAAAATGTTTACTACACCAAGATATTACTAAAGAAAGGAATTTGAAAGAACACCAAACATTTGATGATGGTGATCTACTTCAAAGTGCAAGTCCAAAGACATTGGTATTTTGCTATACATTCTTTGGACTATGTGTCATGTATATGGCTCCACTATTGATGTTGATAGAATCTTTCAAACAGAAAAGGAAATACTGAAAGAAAATCTCATAAATATATGGCAGAAAATAAAAGACTAGAATTGTTCAGCTTAAGTATATAGATGATATACATGTTGTGGCTGTATTCTTTGCTTGTTAAATAATGTGGTTCTTAAGTATTGGATACTGAATTTGTTGGTGTGAATCGTCATACGAAACAACAGAATTCATGAACTACAATGGCCTAAGTAACTAGCAAAATAATATGTGATGATGTTCATCGAGAAAAAATAAAGGGTTATTTTGCTGCTTGTTAAACATCAAAGCTTGCCTTCAAGATTTGTTTTATCAGGTATTATGAGAACAAAAGGGTTGTTCAAATAATTGCCGTAATCCATAAAAGATGGATGATTCGCAAATCTCGTTGGAGAAATCACATCCATAAAACTAGTGCTAAAAATGTCGAAAGACAAATTGATTGAAAGATCACTTAGGAAGTGACATCGCTGTTTAAATTATATTGGAAAGAAAACATGAAGAAACTCCATGTGGATGGAATTTTGGAGTCTTTTGATTTTTGATCAAATGACGCTTGTGAAACTTTCCCAGAGATAATTAAAACTTCGTTCATAAGCCAAAAGGGAACGAATGACTAGCTTATTGGAACTTGTACATATTGTTGTACGAAGTCCATTATGTGTAGTCAAGAGCGATGGATTTCAACTTCATATGCTTTCTCCTAAAATTTGAGTGAATATATGAATATTTACTTAATAAGGATGAAGTATGAAACGTTTGAAAAGTTCAAAGACTTTCAAGATGAAGTCCAAAATCATTATAACAAGAATATAAATAGTTTATGATAAGATCATAAAGGAAGATATTTGAGTTACAAGTTTAGCATAATACCTAAGATTTAAGGAATCGTTCCATGGGTTTGCATGTCCCGAAACACCATAAGAGTGTGGAGCGTTCGAGATATGTAATTAAACCTTGTTTGACATGGTAAGATCAAAGGTGTAATTCATAAAACTGCCATTATATTTTAAAGATTAAAAGCTTCAGAGACTACCGTTTTTCCACTGAAAAGAGCTCCATCATAATCCGTTGAATTGACACCATATAAAGTTATGGTTTGGGATAAAACCCAAGTTGTCCTTTCTTAAAAATTGGTATGCTATGCATAAGAAAGATGTTTGCAACCATAATCGGATGAACATATCTTTGTATGTTATTTTGAATAATAGTTAAGTATTCCTCCATAACACCAAAGACAAAAGTGTTTGTTGCTTAGAACGTCAAGTTTCTTTGAGAAGGAATTTTTCGTGAAAAGTTAAGTGGGAGGGCAATAGAACTTTGATAAGGTTAAAAGAACCTTAGCTATATGTGCAGAGTTGCACAGCGCCGAAAAGTGTTCCGGAGGCAGCAACAATGCTCATGGCTCACGTGCCTCAAAGGTTGTGGTCACGGAGGACTAAGTTCCTATTGAAACAAGAAGGTCGGGGTAAACAATCAAATACCAAGATTTGAGAGTTAAATCATTATTTAACAATAATGATCCGACTACATGCAAAGAAGCAATGATGGGCCCTGACTCCATAAAATGGCTTGAAGCCATGAAATCCGTGATAGTTCCATACACGAGAAATCAAGTTTTGAACTTGAAGGACCCGCGAGAAAGGTGTAAGACCTTACAGTTGTGTTTGGATCTATAAAATAGACATGGATGTTTCACATCTATGAAATAGTCGACATGTTGGGAAAGAGTTTACAACAATGTTCAAAGGTTGACCATGACAAGATTTGATCTTTCATAGCGATATTTAGTCTAGACGGATTAATGTAGCAACCACTACATATAATTTTGTTATGTGGTAGTTGAATAAACAAAACAAGTTTGTATAATAGAATTGTTACCTAGGACGTGTGCATAACACGGTCCAAAGGGTTTTGTTAATTCAAAGGATGCTAAAAGCATATGCAAACTTCAATGGTTGAAGTAAGCATCGCGGAGTTGGAATCTTCACTATGATGAAACTGTTAAAGGAGTTTAAATTCGTCGGAGACAATGAAGATGCTTGCATTTGCAAGAAATTAAGTGGGAGCGCTAAGACATGTTTCTAATACATTATGTGGAAGACATATTGTTAATTGGAAATGATGTATCTTTTATTAACACATATTAAGAATTTCATCCCGGTGAAAGACTTAGGCAAAACCCAAATATTTGGCATCAATAGGCGCTAATATGGTTATGCCGAAAGTACATATATGATGTATTGAATGAGTTCAATATAGAAACTACAAGAAAGATTCTTGTCGCACAGAAAGGATTGAATAAGTTCAAGATTGATGATATATTCAAGTGTATTGACACTTGGTAAGTGAAACAAAGATTCAAGTATAGATTGATACTTGATGTATGAAATCACAAAGAGTATTGATATCAATCATGTTATGATATGTACAAATCCAGATATGTCCTATGCTCTAAATGTTATGAGCATATACCAGAATGATTCATAAGATGATTATTGGACAATAGTAAGGATATTTTTATGATCTTTTGGAAGAAATAAGAATATATTGTTTTGTAGAAGTGACAAATAGATGGTTAGTTCATTGTAAAAGTACTACATTGATACTAGTTTTGTCACAAAGTACAAACTAAGTTTATCTCAATCTAAACTAAGGGTGGCACAATATGATGGAAAGTAAGTTCCATAATCGATTTGGATGAGTTCCAAAGTTAAGACATTGTGACAGATACTACAACAAAAGGCTAAGTATATGACTGCTATTATAGCAGCTAAAGAGGGCATTTGTGTCCAATAGTTTGTTATCAAACTAGGTGTGGTTCACAGCGGGATAGTGCTATGAAGATATATTGTACCACAATATTATCAACATGTTTTAACCCCAAAGAACTAAAGGTCACACCAAAGGACCAAATTTGTACAAAGCCATCTCATTAGAGAATGAGTGATGCGTAGAGACGCAAAGACATGCAATTATACACGGATCTGGAAGTGTCAGATCCGGAGATCAGTTGACCACTAGCAATCGTGTACATACGACACCAGAAAGCCATAAGTGTTGAATACACAAAGGTTTGAAACTAGATTATTGACTCTAGTGCAAGTGGGAGACTTTTGGAGATATGCCCAAGAGGCAATAACAAAGTGGTTATTATCATATCTTTATACTTATGGTAAATGTTTACATACCATGCTATAATTGTATTAACCGGAAACATTAATACTTGTGTGATTTGTAAACATAAAAGAGTCCCTAGTAAAGCCTCTTGTTAAACTAGCTTGTTGGTTAATATATGATCATGGTTTCCTGATCATGAACATAGAGATGTTATTAACAACATGGTCATATCATTAGGAGAATGATGTGATGGACATACTCCTATAGTTAAGCGTAGCATAAAGATCAAGTCATTTAATATAGTTCATTTGCTAAAAGATTTCTGATACATAGTAACCTAATTCCTTCGACCATGAGATCATGTTAATCACCATCACCGGAAGGATGCTTTGATGACATCAAACACCACACCGTAACTGGGTGGCTATAAAGGTGGCATTGAGTGTTCGGAAAGTATGGGTTGAGGCTCATGGATCAAGAGTGGGATTTGTCCATCCATATGACGGATAGATATACTCTGGGCCCTCTCGGTGGAATGTCATCCAATTAGCTTGCACATGTGACTGGCTCACAAGGGATCACATATCACGGGAACGAGAAAAGAGTACTTATTGGTAACGAGGTTGAACTAGGTATGCAGAGATACCAACGATCAAAACCTCGGATAAGTAAACTATCATGAGACAAAGGGAAATTGGTATCGTATGTAAGTGGTTCATTCGATCGCAAAGTAATCGTAGAAATATGTGGGAGCCATATGAATTTCCAGATTCCTCTATTGGTTATTGATCGGAGAAGTGTATCGGTCATGTCCGCATAATTCACGAACCGTAGGGAGACACACTTAAGGTTTCGATGTTGTCGAGTAGTTATGGAATGATGATTAAGAGAACGAATGTTGTTCGGAGTCTCGGATGGGATCCGGGATACCACGAGGAGATCCGGAATGGTCCGGAGAATAAGATTCATATAAGGAAAGTCCTGTTTCGGAGTTGGAGAATGATTCCGGTGTTTTCATCAGGAATGTTCTAGAAGGGTCCGGAAGGTCCGGCACTCCGGAGGGGAAGGGTACATGAATGTGTCATAACAAGTTGGAATGGTTGCATCATGTACTAGGTGTCATCGCTGTGCAAAATAAAGGGATAAATCAAATCCTAGTTTGAAAAGTCAAATGCCAATTTGAAAGAGTCAAACGGCAAGTTTGCTTGGTGGAGGGAGAGTAGGAAACCTACTTAAGGAGGAAGTCCTACTCCCTCCACCTGCCGGCCAAGGAGGAGGAGTTGGAGGAGGACTCCCTCCTCCCAACCGCGCCTCCCTCCCACCTATAAAAGAAGGGGCAGGGGTGCCCCCTCTTCCCTACACCCAACTCACCTCAAACCCTAGCCCCAAACCGCCGGCCTCCTCCCAAGTCGCCGCTGCCTAGGGTCCTCCCAAGTCGCCAACTAGGGTTTACCCAAACCCTAGCTGCCGGCTACACCTCTCCCCTTGGTGCCCTCTAAACCGTAGATCGCCCAGGCCTCTCTCGTACTCCACCATACTCGCTCCAGCTTAAGGCAAAGCCCTGCGAGATCTCCCCTCTACTTCCGGTACCATGCCGTCGTGCTGCCGGAATCACGAGGAGAGTGCTACAACCTCTGCTGCCTGCTAGAACAAGGGAGAGGAAGGTCTTCATCGAGTACCAAATGTGTGACCGACTTCGGAAGCGCTGCCGGAACGCAGCGCCGGAAGGATCGTCTACGCGATCTTGAGATCGGCAAGTGTACGACTACATCACCCACGAGAATCTGCTCTCGTTAACCGCTTTGGATCTTCGAGGGTTAGTATTCTATTGACTCGTTGCTACGATCTAGTAGATAGATCTTGGCTTGATCATAGATTAGATCTTGATTGTGTGTTCGTGCGGTAGAAATTTTTTGTTTTCCATGCTATGAACCCCTACATGTACTAGACCCGACATTGCATATGCTATTAGTTTAACTAGCAGATATCAAAGTGATCCAGGAGTGGATCATTGGACAGTGGTCAAAAACATCCTTAAGTACTTGAGAAGAACTAAGGATATGGTTCTTTCTTATGGAGGTGATGAACAACTCGTTGTTAATGGTTACACCGATGCTAGTTGGAACACCGATCCGGATGATTCTAAATCTCAATCTGGATACGTATTTACTTTGAATGGTGCAGCAGTTAGCTGGAGGAGTGCAAAGAAAAGCGTTGTGGCGAGATCTTCAACTGAATCGGAATACATAGCTACTTCAGAGGCTTCACAAGAAGCGATATGGATGAAGGAGTTCATTACAGAGCTCGGTGTGGTTCCAAGTGCGCTGGACCCAATGTCTATCTACTGTGATAACATGGGTGCCATAGCCAATGCGCAAGAGCCAAGGTCACACAACAAGCTGAAGCACATCAAGCTACGTTTTCACGCTATTCGAGAACATGTCCAAGATGGTGACATAAAGATTTGCAAAGTACACACAAATCTGAATGTGGCGGATCCATTGACTAAACCTCTCCCGAGGGCAAAACATGACCAACACCAAACTGCCATGGGTGTTCGGTATATTACCATGTAATCTAGATTAGTTGACTCTAGTGCAAGTGGGAGACTGTTGGAGATATTCCCTAGAGGCAATAATAAATGTAGTTATTATTATATCTTTGTGTTTATGATAAATGTTTACATTCATGCTATAATGGTATTAACAAGGAAACATTAATACTTGTGTGATTTGTAAACAAAAATTAGAGTCCCTAGTAAAGCCTCTTCATAATACTAGCTTGTTGGTTAATAAATGATTGTGGTTTCCCTATCATGAACATTGAGATGTTATTAACAACAAGATCATATCGTTAGGAGAATGGTATGATGGACATACTCCTATAGATAAGCGTAGCATAAAGATCAAGTCATTTTAATAGTTCAATTGCTATATGCATTCTGATACATAGTAACCTAATTCCTTTGACCATGAGATCATGCTTATCACCATCACCGGAAGGATGCTTTGATGACATCAAACACCACACCGTAACTGGGTGGCTATAAAGGTGGCATTGAGTGTTCGGAAAGTATGGGTTGAGACACATGGATCAAGAGTGGGATTTGTCCATCCATATGACGTATAGATATACTCTGGGCCCTCTCGGTGGAATGTCATCCAATTGGCTTGCAAGCATGTGACTGGCTCATAAGGGATCACATATCATGGGAACAAGAAAAGAGTACTTATCAGTAACGAGGTTGAACTAGGTATGCAGAGATACCGACGATCAAAACCTCGGATAAGTAAACTATCGTGAGACAAAGGGAAATTGGTATCGTATGTAAGTGGTTCATTCGATCGCAAAGTAATCGTAGAAATATGTGGGAACCATATGAATTTCCAGATTCCTCTATTGGTTATTGTTCGGAGAAGTGTCTCGATCATGTCCGCATAATTCACGAACCGTAGGGAGACACACTTAAGGATTCGATGTTGTTGAGTAGTTATGGAATGATGAGTAAGAGGCCGAATGTTGGTCGGAGTCTCGGATGGGATCTGGGATATCACGAGGAGATCCGGAATGGTCCGGAGAATAAGATTCATATAAGGAAAGTCCTGTTTCGGGGTTGGAGAATGATTCCGGTGTTTTCATCGGGAATGTTCTAGAAGGGTCCGGAAGGTCCGGCACTCCGGATGGGAAGGGTACATGAATGTGTCATAACAAGTTGGAATGGTTGCATCATGTACTAGGTGTCATCGCTGAGAAAAATAAAGGGATAAATCAAATCCTAGTTTGAAAAGTCAAACGCCAATTTGAAAAGTCAAACGGCAAGTTTGCTTGGTGGAGGGAGAGTAGGAAACCTACTTGGGGAGGATTTCCTCTCCCTCCACCGTCGGCCAAGGAGTCCGAGTTGGGGGAGGAATCCCTCCCCCTTGGCCGCGCCCTCCCACCTATAAAAGGAGGGGCAGGGCTGCCCCTCTATACCTACACCTCTCTCCTCTAAACCTTAGCCCTAGCCGCCGGCCTCCACAAAGTCGCCGCCGCCCCTAGGGTTTGCCCTAGCCGCCGACTTGGGGCTTCCCCTTGCCCTAGCCGCCGGCTTTGCTCCCTCTCCTTGGTGCCTCTAAACCCTAGATCACCAAGGCCTCTCTCATAGTCCACCATACTCGCTCCGGCTTAAGGCGAAGCCCTGCGAGATCTCCCCTCTACTTCCGATACCACGCCGTCGTGCTGCTGGAATCACGAGGAGAGTGCTACAACCTCTGCTGCCTGCTGGAACAAGGGAGAGGAAGGTCTTCATCGAGTACCGAACGTGTGACCGACTGCGGAAGCGCTGCCGGAACGCAGCGCCGGAAGGATCGTCTACACGATCTTGAGATCGGCAAGAGTACGACTACATCACCCACGAGAATCCGCTCTCGTTAAACACTTTGGAATCTTCGAGGGTGAGTTATTATATCGACTCGTTGCTACAATCTAGTAGATAGATCTTGGCTTGTTTGTTTGTATGCGGTAGAAATTTTTTGTTTTCCATGCTACGAACCCCTACACAAGTTGGGTTTGAACCATTTGAAAATGTTTACAAAGCATTTTAATATCATTAGAAGTTCTTTCCACAATATCTTTCAACTCATGGATAGCTCTAGAGTTTTCCAATAAATGATTCTGAACTTGTTTATTAAAATTACCTTGTTTAACAATAAACGTGTCAAGTTCCTCTAAGCATTGATCAGGAGGCTTACCATTAGGAATATCACCTTCATTAAATTGGAGAGAGTGTACCTCAATAGTAGATGAGTGGGGATTTGGCTTACATAATTCTTCTATAGGAGGTAGATTCTTCACATCTTCAGCTCTAATACCTTTCTAATTTAGACACTTTTTTAGCTTCCTTCATCACTTCATCATTTAATGCAATAACTCCCCTCTTATTTGTTGTTGGTGGTAGAACTGGTTCAGGAACAACTGGTTCAAGAGTAATAGGCTCAGGTGTATTCACCTCAGTTGAAGTCCAATCATCATAATTCTTGCTTATCTTGTTCATTAATTCTTCAGCATTTGGAGGAGTCATTTTCCTGAAAACACAATCAGTAAAGCTATCTAGGTAGGTACTAGAATCATCGGTTAGTCCATTATAATAAATATTAGGAATCTCATTCTGAGGTAATGGACATCCAGGATATGCATGAATCAAGGAACATAACCTTTTCCATGACTCGGGCAATTTCTCCTCTTCTCCCTCTTTAAAAAAAAGTCTCTTCAAAGCAGCATGTCTAGCACTTGGAGGAAAATATTTATGGAAGAAAGAAGCAATCAAGCAACCAGGGCTATCAATGGAACCAGGAGGTAATCTATTAAACCAAGCCCTAGCTTCTCCTTTTAGTGAAAAAGGGAAGATCTTAGCAACAAAGTACTTGCGTATTTTAAAATCATCAGAGAACAAAGCACTCATAGTAGAAAGCTCATTCATATGAGCCATAACACCCTCATTTTCAGTACCACGAAAAGGTTCTTTCTCAACAATATCTAAATAAGATAAATCAAGAGAGAAATCATAATCTTTATCTTTAATATCTATGGAAGAGGTGGCAAACTTAGGATCATAGGACTTCTTAGGCATAATAGTACGTCTAGCAAGGAAACTCTTAATAGCACTAGCACCATGTGTGTTTCGGCACTCTTCAACAAATTCATCAGTGAGCTCTATGTAACCATCACTAATATCATAACTCTCACTAGACTCAGGTGAGCTAACAGGTGTAACAGTGTATTCACTAGGAGTTTCGGTATTTCCTAGACTAGCCATAGTAGGATCTAGAAAAAGACCTAACGAACCACTCGCATCAAGCACAGTAGAAGTAACATCATGAGTATTAAAAGCAGTTTCAGATTCAGCAGTAGTAGCAGTGTGTGTAGCATGAGCATGTGGTGGTGGTGTGACAAGCTTACTTATAACAGACAGTGAATCAAGAGCAGTAGAGGTGTTTAGGACTGTACCTCTTCTTGTAGTGGATGGTAAAATAGGGAACTTTCCATCACGAGACTTCCCCAAGATTAAAGGAGTAGCAGTGAACAATAATAGATCCAAGTGAACTTACAAATAAAGCTATGCTCCCCGACAACGGCGCCAGAAAATAGTCTTCACGACCCATAAGTGTAGGGGATCGCAACAGTCTTCGCGGGTAGTATTACCCAATTTATTGATTCGATACAGGGGGAGCCAAAAAATACTTGCAAGCCTTAATAACTGAGTTGTCAGTTCAGCTGCACCTGGAAATAGTTCTTGCTCACAGAAGTTTATCAGTAGCAACAGTTTGTAGTAGCAACAACATAGCAATAGTAACAGTAATGGTAACAGTGGGATTCGAGTGCGGTAGGCATAGGGATGGATGGACGGGCGTTGCATGGACGAGTCTAAACATGTAACTTCAAGAACTAGGGCATTGTAGATAAATAATAATAAGTATCCAAGTACTAAACAATCCTAGGCATGTGCTCCAAATATAGTCATACGTGTTCACAATGAGAACTTGCACAACATCTTCTGTCCAGCCAGCCCGTGACAGCGGG
Organism: Avena sativa; assembly: GCA_916181665.1. NCBI lineage: Eukaryota > Viridiplantae > Streptophyta > Magnoliopsida > Poales > Poaceae > Avena > Avena sativa. The sequence continues at coordinate 327,869,038 of OV702295.1, read as the reverse complement.
GCCTCTAGGGAACTACTGCAATTAAGGTGCTCCTTTTAATAGAGCACTGGAGCAAAGCATTAACACTCCATGAACACATGTGATACTCACACCACAGCCATCCCCTCCGGTTGTCCCAATTATTGTCACTTTGGGGCCTTTGGATCCGGACAATGATATGTGTACACAACTTGCAGATAAGATCACAAACAATACTATCATAATGATTCAATAATAAGTCCAGATCTGAGATCATGGCACTCGGGCCCTAGTGATAAGAATTAAGCACAACAAGTTGCAACAAAGTCAAATAGCACTAATAAAGATACTAGGCACTATGCCCTAACAATCTTATTTGATTACATGATAGAACTCATCCCATCCCTACCATCCCCAAGCCTACAGCGGGGGATTACTCACTCATGGATGAGGGAAACATCGGTGGTTGATGGAGATGCGTTGGTGATGACGATGGCGATGATCCTCTCCAAATTCTCCGTCCTGGCAGGGTGCCAGAACGGAGTTTCTGGATCCAAATCTTGGTTTCTGGTGGCGGCGGTGGAGCGGAACTCTTTCTGGAAAACTATCCACCCCCCCTCTATTTTTAGGTCAGATGGCAACTTTGTTGGGTTTCGTAGCATGGAAAACAAAATTTTCTATCGCATACAAACAAACAAGCCAAGATCTATCTACTAGATTGTAGCAACGAGTCAATGGAATAACTCACCCTCGAAGATTCCAAAGTGTTTAACGAGAGCGGATTCTCGTGGGTGATGTAGTCGTACTCTTCCCGATCTCAAGATCGCGTAGATGATCCTTCCGGCGCTGCGTTCCGGCAGCGCTCCCGCAGTCGGTCACACGTTCGGTACTCGACGAAGACCTTCCTCTCCCTTGTTCCAGCAGGCAGCGGAGGTTTGTAGCACTCTCCTCGCGATTCCGGCAGCACAACGGTGTGGTACCGGAAGTAGAGGGGAGATCTCGCAGGGCTTCGCCTTAAGCTGGAGCGAGTATGGTGGACTATGAGAGATCCCTTGACGATCTAGGGTTTAGACACGCCGAGGAGGGGGGCAAGCCGGCGGCTAGGGTTAGCTAGGCGGCGGCAGCGGTTTGCCCTAGGGCGGCGGCGGCAGTGGAGGTGGCGGCGCCGGCGGCTAGGGTTTAGAGGTGGAGGTGTTGGGTGTCTAGGAGGGGAGCCCTGCCCCTCCTTTTATAGGTGGAGGGGCCGGCAAGGGGAGGGGAGTCCCTCCCCAACTCGGCTTGGAGGTGGGCCGGCGGTGGAGGGGAGGAACTCCTCCCCAACTCGGTTTCCACCTTCCCCTCCACTTCCCAAAATAGCCGTTTGACTTTTCAAATTGGCGTTTGACTTTTCAAACAAGGATTTGATTAAACCCTTTATTTTGTACAGCGATGACACCTAGTACATGATGCAATCATTCCAACTTGGTATGACACATTCATGTACCCTTCCCCTCCGGAGTGCCGGACATTCCGGAACCTTCTAGAACATTCCCGATGAAAACACCGGAACCATTCCGCAACTCCGAAACAGAACTTTCCTTATATGAATCTTATTCTCCGGACCATTCCGGATCTCCTCGTGATATACCGAATCCCATTCGAGACTCCGAACAACATTCAGACTCTTTCTCATCATTCCATAACTACTCAAACAACGTCGAATCCTTAAGTGTGTCTCTCTACGGTTCGTGAATTATGCGGACATGATCGAGACACTTCTCCGAACAATAACCAATAGAGGAATCTGGAAATTCATATGGCTCCCACATATTTCTACGATTACTTCGCGATCGAATGAACCACTTACATACGATACCAATTTCCCTTTGTCTCACGATAGTTTACTTATCTGAGGTTATGATCGTCGGTATCTCTGCATACCTAGTTCAACCTCGTTACCGATAAGTACTATTTTCTCCTTCCCGTGATATGTGATCCCTTGTGAGCCAGTCACATGCTTGCAAGCTAATTGGATGACATTTCACCGAGAGGGCCCAGAGTATATCTATCTGTCATATGGATGGACAAATCCCACTCTTGATCCATGTGTTTCAACCAAAACTTTCCGCACACTCAATGCCACCTTTATAGCCACCCAGTTACAGTGTGGTGTTTGATGTCATCAAAGCATCCATCCGGTAAAGGTGATATGCATGATCTCATGGTCGAAGGAATTAGGTTACTATGTATCAGAAAGCATATAGCAATTGAACTATTAAAATGACTTGATCTTTATGCTACGCTTATCTATAGGAGTATGTCCATCATATCATTCTCCTAATGATATGATCTCGTTGTTAATAACATCTCAATGTTCATGATAGGGAAACCACAATCATTTATTAACCAACAAGCTAGTGATGTATAGAGGCTTTACTAGGGACTTCCGTTTAAGTTTACAAATCACACAAGTATTAATGTTTCCTTGTTAATACTATTATAGCATGAAAGTAAACATTTATCATAAACACAAAGATATAATAATAACTACATTTATTATTGCCTCTAGGGCATATCTCCAACTATATCCCACTTGCACTAGAGTCATGTAATCTAGATTACATGGTAATATACCAAACACCCATGGCAGTTTGGTGCTGGTCATGTTTTGCCCTCGGGAGAGGTTTAGTCAATGGATCCGCCACATTCAGATCTGTGTGTACTTTGCAAATCTTTATGTCCCCATCTTGGACATGTTCTCGAATAGCATGAAAACGTAGCTTGATGTGCTTCAGCTTCTTGTGTGACCTTGGTTCTTGCGCATTGGCTATGGCGCCCATGTTATCACAGTAGATAGACATTGGGTCCAACGCACTAGGAACCACACCCAGCTCTGTAATGAACTCTTTCATCCATATCGCTTCTTGTGAAGCCTCTGAAGCAGCCATGTATTCCGATTCAGTTGAAGATCTTGCCACAACGCTTTGGTTTGCACTCCTCCAGCTAACTGCTGCACCATTCAAAATAAATACGTATCCAGATTGTGATTTAGAATCATCCGGATCAGTGTTCCAACTAGCATCGGTGTAACCATTAACAACGAGCTGTTCATCACCTCCATAAGAAAGAACCATATCCTTAGTTCTTCTCAAGTACTTAAGGATGTTTTTGACCGCTGTCCAATGATCCACTCCTAGATCACTTTGATATCTGCTAGTTAAACTAACAACATATGCAATGTCGGGTCTAGTACATAGCATGGCATACATTAGAGATCCTATGGATGAGGCATAGGGAGTCTTACTCATCCTTTCTCTATCTTCTGCCGATGTCGGACTTTGAGTTTTACTCAAGGTCGTATTGGGCAACATGGGCAAGAACCCTTTCTTGCTATCTTCCATTCCAAACCTCTTTAGAACTTTGTCCAAATATGTACTTTGTGACAATGATATTTGGCGTCTTGATCTATCTCTATAAATCTTTATGCCTAATATGTAAGCTGCTTCGCCAAGATCTTTCATTGAAAAACTATTATTCAAATATTCCTTGAAACTATTAAGAAGGTCTACATCATTCCCAATCAACAATATGTCATCTACATATAGTATTAAGAATGCTACAGAGCTCCTACTCACTTTCTTGTAAATACAAGCTTCTCCATAAGTTTGTATAAAACCAAAACTTTTGATCACCTTATCAAAACGTTGATTCCAACTTCCGGATGCTTGCTTCAATCCATAGATGGACCGTTGAAGTTTGCATACCTTGTTAGCATCTTTAGGATCGACAAAACCTTTGGGTTGCATCATATACAACTCTTCATCAATGTCTCCATTAAGGAATGTTGTTTTGACATCCATCTGCCATATCTCATAATCATAATATGAAGTGATTGCTAACATAATCCTCACAGACTTTAGCTTCGCTACAGGTGAGAAAGTCTCATCGTAGTCAATTCCTTGAATTTGTCGAAACCACTTTGCGACAAGTCAAGCTTTATAGACAGTAACATTACCATCAGCATCTGTTTTCTTCTTGAAAATCCATTTGTTCTCGACAACCTTCCGGCCATCCGGTAAGTCCACCAAAGTCCATACTTGGTTTTCGTACATGGATCCAATCTCGGAGTTCATGGCTTCTTACCATTTGTTGGAATCTAGGCTCATCATCGCTTCCTCATATGTCGCAGGGTCATCGGTGTTGTCCACCAACATGACACTCATAACGGGATCATACCAATCTGGAGTGGTACGAGTTCTTGTTGACCTGCGAGGCTCTGTAGCAACTACAACCGAAGTTTCATGATCATCATCATTAGCTTCCTCTCTTATTGGTGCAGGCACCACAGGAACTTCTTCCGGTGCTGCGCTACTCGCAATTTCGAGAGAAGGTTCGACAACCTCGTCGAGTTCTACTTTCCTTCCAGTCACTTCTTTCGAGAGAAATTCCTTCTCTAGAAAGGATCCATTCTTGGCAACAAAGATTTTGCCTTCGGATCTATGATATAAGGTATACCCAATAGTTTCCTTCGGGTATCCTATGAAGACGCATTTTTCCGCTTTGGGTTCAAGCTTGTCCGGCTGTAACTTCTTTACATAGGCTTCGCAACCCCAAATTTTAAGGAACGACAATTTAGGTTTCTTCCCAAACCATAATTCATACGGTGTCGTTTCAACGGATTTAGATGGTGCCCTATTTAAAGTGAATGCGGCTGTTTCTAATGCATAACCCCAAAATGATAGCGGTAAATCTGTAAGTGACATCATAGAACGAACCATATCTAAGAGAGTTCGATTACGACGTTCAGACACACCATTACGCTGTGGTGTTCCCGGCGGTGTCAATTGTGAAAGTATTCCGCATTTCTTCAAATGCTCGCCAAACTCGTAACTTAGATATTCACCTCCACGATCAGAACGTAGAAATTTAATCTTCTTGTTACGTTGATTCTCTACCTCACTTTGAAATTCCTTAAACTTCTCGAAAGTTTCGGACTTATGTTTCATGAAATAGATATACCCATATCTAATCAAATCATCCGTGAAGGTAAGAACATAACGATAACCACCACGCGATGCTACACTCATTGGACCACACCCATCGGTATGTATGATTTCCAATAAGTCCGTAGCTCGCTCCATCATACCAGAAAATGGAGTCTTAGTCATTTTACCCATCAGACATGCTTCGCATCTTTCAAGTGATTCGAAATCAAGTGATTCAAGAAGTCCATCGGAATGGAGTTTCTTCATACGCTTCACTCCAATGTGACCAAGACGACAGTGCCACATATAGGTCGAGTTATCGCTCGATTTCAAACGTTTAGCCTCAATGTTATTAATATGTGTATTTCCACTATCGAGATTCAATAAGAATAGACCATCTATCAAAGGTGCATGTGCATAAAACATATTACTCATATAAATCAAACAACCATTATTCTCGGACTTAAACAAGTAACCGTCTCGCAATAAACAAGATCCCGATATAATGTTCATGCTTAACGCAGGCACTAAATAACAATTATTTAAGTATAAAACTAATCCCGATGGTAGATGAAGGGGTAGCGTTCCGACCGCGATCACATCAACCTTTGATCCGTTTCCCACGCGCATAGTCACCTCGTTCTTCGCTAGCTTCCGTTTATTCTGCAGCACCTGTTTCGAGTTACAAATATGAGCAACCGAACCAGTATCAAATACCCAGGCACTACTACGAGTACTAGTGCGATACACATCAATAACATGTATATCGGATATACCTTTCTTCTTGATGTTGCCGTTCTTCAAATCCGCCAAGTACTTTGGGCAATTCCGCTTCCAGTGACCTTATCCCTTGCAGTAAAAGCACTCAGTATCAGGCTTAGGTCCAGCCCTGGTCTTCTTCGTCGGCGCGGTAACTTTCTTACCACCCTTCTTGAAGTGTCCCTTTTGCTTAGACTTGCCTTTCTTGAATTTGGTGGTCTTATTGACCATCAACACTTGGTGCTCTTTCTTGATCTCCACTTCTATAGATTTCAACATAGCAAACAGTTCTGGCAACTGCTTGTTCATGTTTTGCATGTTGTAGTTCATCACAAAGTTCTTGTAACTTGGTGGTAGTGATTGGAGGACACGGTAAATCCCCAAAGCATTAGGAATCACTATGCCCAAGCTTTGAAGTTTGCTTGCGTGCCCAGAGATCTTAAGCACATGCTCACTGACGGAGCTGCCCTCTTCCATCTTGCAGTTAAAGAACTTTTCAGAAGCCTCATAGCTCTCAACTGCCGCGTGAGTCTCAAATATCAATTTGAGTTCACGGACAATATCATGTGGGTCTGAATTCTCAAACCTTTTCGGAAGCTCCGATTCCAAACCATACAAGATAGCACATTGAACTATGGAGTACTGATTCTTCCGAGCGAGGTAAACATTCTTTACTTCATCGGTAGCATCAGCTGTAGGCGGGTCACCCAGTGGTGCATCTAGCACATAGGTCAAATTACCAGCTGTGAGGACAATCCTCAAATTGCGGAACCAATCCACGAAGTTGCTTCCATTGTTTTTCAACTTTTCTTTCTCTAAGAACGCATTAAAATTGATGGTAGGGGCTGCCATTGATCTACAACATATTTGCAATAGTTTAGACTAAGTTTATGACAAATTGAGTTCTAATTAATAGTTAAATTAATCTAGGTGAACTCCTACTCAAAACAATATCCCTCACATTGTTTTAGTGATCACACGAACCAAATCCACCACATCAACACCGATCATCACGAGAGTTGATATAGTTTCAATGGCGAACAATCGACATGTTCATCATATCTACTATATGATTCATGCTTTACCTTTTGGTGATCCGTGTTCCGACACCATGTCTGTACATGCTAGGCTCGTCAAGATCAAACCTTAGTTTCCGCATGAGCAAATCTGGCTTGCTCACGTTGTATACACTTGCGGAATCTAACACACCCGACCATCACGTGGTGCTTCGAAACAACAAGCTTTAGCAACGGTGCTAACCAAGGGTGAACACTTTATGACTTGAAATTCATGTGCATGAGGGATCATCTTATAATGCTACCATCGTTAACTAAGCAATACAAGATGCATAAAGGATTAACATCACATGCAATTCATAATATGTGATATGATATGGCCTTTCTTCTTTGTGATTCCGATCTCCATCTTCAAGCACGAACATGATCTCCATCATCACCGTCATAGCATCAAGGTCAATGACGCTTCTCCATGGTTGTCGTCCATCGGCTTCAACTATTACAACTACTTTGAATAGACACGCGGGTCTTAACATAAATTAAAGACAACCATATGGCTCCTGCCGGTTGCCAACTTACAATAAGGAACATTGCATACATCAAATATAATCACAATCATGGCCATATCACATCACTGCACACCCCTGCAAAACAAAGTTAGACGCCTCTACTTTCTTTGCATGTTTTACGTGGGTTGGGGCTTTCAATAAGTGTCGTTCTAACTTACGAACAAGAACCACAACATTGATACTAGTATTGTCAATCACCCGTTGTAAATTGGATCTTAACTATGCTAGGATAAACAGGCACCCGCAATGCCACTTATGCAATACAAGTTGCATGTCAAGCGTGGAGCAAGTCTCATGAATGATGTCATGTAAGGTTAGCCCGGGCCGCTTCATCCCAACATCCCGCAAGATGCAAAGTACACAAGAAGCAATCAACAATAAAAGCATCAACGCCCACAATGACCATTGTGTTCTACTCGTGCAACAGATCTACATATAGACACGGCTCTGATACCACTGTTGGGTTTCGTAGCATGGAAAACAAAATTTTCTATCGCATACAAACAAACAAGCCAAGATCTATCTACTAGATTGTAGCCACGAGTCGATGGAATAACTCACCCTCGAAGATTCCAAAGTGTTTAACAAGAGCGGATTCTCGTGGGTGATGTAGTCGTACTCTTCCCGATCTCAAGATCGCGTAGACGATCCTTCCGGCGCTACGTTCCGGCAGCGCTCCCGCAGTCGGTCACACGTTCGGTACTCGACAAAGACCTTCCTCTCCCTTGTTCCAGCGGGTAGCAGAGGTTTGTAGCACTCTCCTCACGATTCCGGCAGCACAACGGCGTGGTACCGGAAGTAGAGGGGGGATCTCGCAGGGCTTCGCCTTAAGCCGGAGCGAGTATGGTGGACTATGAGAGAGCCCTCGACGATCTAGGGTTTAGACACGCCGAGGAGGGGGGCAAGCCGGCGGCTAGGGTTAGCTAGGAGGCGGTGGCGGTTTGCCCTAGGGCGGCGGCGGCAGTGGAGGTGGTGGCGCTGCTGGCTAGGGTTTAGAGGTGGAGGTGTTGGGTGTCTAGGAGGGGAGCCATGCCCCTCCTTTTATAGGTGGAGGGGCCGGCAAGGGGAGGGGAGTCCCTCCCCAACTCGGCTTGGAGGTGGGCCGCCGGTGGAGGGGAGGAACTCCTCCCCAACTCGGTTTCCACCTTCCCCTCCACTTCCCAAAATAGTCGTTTGACTTTTCAAATTGGCGTTTGACTTTTCAAACAAGGATTTGATTAAACCCTTTATTTTGTTCAGAGATGACACCTAGTACATTATGCAATCATTCCAACTTGGTATGACACATTCATGTACCCTTCCCCTCTGGAGTGCCGGACATTCCGGAACCTTCTAGAACATTCCCGATGAAAACACCGGAACCATTCCCCAACTCCGAAACAGGACTTTCCTTATATGAATCTTATTCTCCGGACCATTCCGGATCTCCTCGTGATATCCCGAATCCCATTCGAGACTCCAAACAACATTCGGACTCTTTCTCATCATTCCATAACTACTCAAACAACGTCGAATCCTTAAGTGTGTCACCCTACGGTTCGTGAATTATGCGGACATGATCGAGACACTTCTCCGAACAATAACCAATAGAGGAATCTGGAAATTCATATGGCTCCCACATATTTCTACGATTACTTCGCGATCGAATGAACCACTTACATACGATACCAATTTCCCTTTGTCTCACGATAGTTTACTTATCCGAGGTTATGATCGTCGGTATCTCTGCATACCTAGTTCAACCTCGTTACCGATAAGTACTCTTTTCTCATTCCCGTGATATGTGATACCTTGTGAGCCAGTCACATGCTTGCAAGCTAATTGGATGACATTTCACCGAGAGGTCCCAGAGTATATCTATCCGTCATATGGATGGACAAATCCCACTCTTGATCCATGTGTTTCAACCAATACTTTCCGCACACTCAATGCCACCTTTATAGCCACCCAGTTACGGTGTGGTGTTTGATGTCATCAAAGCATCCATCAGGTAAAGGTGATATGCATGATCTCATGGTCGAAGGAATTAGGTTACTATGTATCAGAAAGCATATAGCAATTGAACTATTAAAATGACTTGATCTTTATGCTACGCTTATCTATAGGAGTATGTCCATCATATCATTCTCCTAATGATATGATCTCGTTGTTAATAACATCTCAATGTTCATGATAGGGAAACCACAATCATTTATTAACCAACAAGCTAGTGATGTATAGAGGCTTTACTAGGGACTTCAATTTAAGTTTACAAATCACACAAGTATTAATGTTTCCTTGTTAATACTATTATGGCATGAAAGTAAACATTTATCATAAACACAAAGATATAATAATAACTACATTTATTATTGCCTCTAGGGCATATCTCCAACAAACTTATAGGCGCAGAGGGAGGCCGAGGAGCTGCCTGGGGTGGCCAGACCTCCCCCAGGCGCGGGGTCAGTGGGCCCGCGCCTGGGGTGGTCTGGGCCCCAAGGCCTCCCTCTATCTCCCCTTCTGGCTCCGTGGATCTTCTGGTGAGAAATAGTTTTTGGCATATTTTCCGGGATTTTTCCTGATAGTTCATTTTCTGCACAAAAACAAGACACCAAGGTAATTCTGCTGAAAACAACGTCAGTCTGTGTTAGTTGTATCCAGATCACACAAGTTTAGAGAAGAAACAATAGAAAAGTGTTCGATAAAGTAGATACGTTTTGGACATATCACACTCATGACGGTGACGGTGGACTTCTCCTCCTCTACTTGCACTGACGACGGCGACGACGGCCTTCTCCTCCTTCTTGCTCCGGCATCCTCCTCTCCTTGCAGTGACAATGGAAACAGCGACCTTCTCCTCCTCCTTGCAGTCATGACGAGCGAAGACGACCTCCTTATCCTTGCGGCGAACTCCTCTCTTCTCTAGCCACACCTCCTTCTCCCTCTCTTCCTTGATGCCGGTGAGGACTAGCACGACCACGGCCTCCCGCACCTCCCTGTGGTGGTAGGTCGTGGCCATGGCCACCATGATCCAGCGAGGCGACACAATGGCGGCGATGCGGACCCGATTGCTTTTGCAATTCAACATGAGGGTGTTTTTTGAAAAAAATGTTTTTTGAAAAACACATCCGTCGCGCACCCTGTACCCCTACCCGTGGCGCACCTGATAGTGTGCTACGCCTATCCCCATATAACCGTAGCGCACCAGGCAATGCGCTACATGTAAGAGATAGCCGTAGCGCGAGGATAGTGGCACACAGCTAGTGCGCCACGGATGCCCTTTTCAGGTGCGCCACGGACGGCCCTTGTCCTAGTACTGAGTGACGGCTAGGTCAGGGAGTATCCCTTGTCGCTCCATTTATATACACCCCTAGTTAGGGTTAACTCTTGAGTCCCATCTAGACTGTACCCAATTACCACATGGATCTAATCCACATGGGCTTCTAACCCTTATGTGTGTGACATGTAGGTTCAAGTATACATGGAGACGACATGAGCTACTCCTCCAAATATCCCGTCATGGCTTTGAGTCCAACTCACTCCCATGAACACTTGGTATCAAATCGATAGATGGTAGCGGCCTCTAGCAAGATGTGCTAACTCCCAAGTGTCATAAAGTCTGGAAGACAACTTTCAATATGATGACTTTTGTCCAAGTCCCTTTGCCATACGATATACTTTGTCATGCTATAGGCGAGTAGTTTCCATCCCTCTAATAGCTCAACCATCTTCTTGTTCCGTGATATGCAATTCACTAGACTAACTCTTAGTCTAACTCCTGAGTTAACACTTAATTGAGTAGCGGACCATGCTTATGAATCATATCACACGAGAGGGCCTAGAGAATATCTCTCCATTACCGAGGGGCAAATCCCATCTTAGTAATCCAAGTCACGCAGCTTGTTTCACAACCAACCCGAACTCTACCTTTATAATTCTCCATTTACGAAACAATGTTTGATAGAACCTAAGTTGACGATCCACAACTCGGATCATGAGATTACCTCGGGTCAAAGGATTCTATTGCTTGAGACTGCAAATGATATGCTCGTTGCATCTCAACTATACGTTAGTCCAACTCGCTAAACTCTTTAGCCGAGTACCTATAAGTTGGAATAGCATCACCGTGCCTATGACAAGTGGAACCGAGTCATCAGCCAACTTTCACATTAGTCTAAGTTGTGTGTCCAACACAACCTCAACAACCAAGGACATCTAGTATGAACAACATGAATATATAGTTCCATAATGGAATCACGTATTCAATGATATATATTAGATGTTCATACAACGACAACTTAATAACTTTATGATACTTTGGGGAATATCATCATACATGATTGCATCTAGGGAATATTCCCAACATCACAACCATTGGTGCCAAAGCACTGAACTTTCACTCGAAAAAACCTTCAATTCTCTCCCCGTCGCCCGCCCGCACCCGTTGTCCCCGAGTATGGTCTCCGACACACAATCTAGGAGTTGTCGAAGCCGAAACATCACCAACACCGAAGTCCCCCAACATCTGATCCTCATCACCCACATGACCAAAGATGGGAACCACCACCGCCGCCACATCTCTTGCCGAAGAGTCGTGCGTGTGGCCCACCTTCCGAGGACACCTCCCTGATGTCCATGAACTCGAGCCAAGACACCAACCAACACCACAACGCACCACCGACGAGAAGGGCGAGGTAGATCAAGCACATACCTTCCGGAAACGAGCAACCCGCCAGCCTAGGGGTGTGTCAACACCCGGATTTTTCAATCCTAGATGCCTGTTATGCCATACATCGCAATCCCAGGATTACCATTTTTGCGAGACATAACAGAATTGGATACCATAGTACATCATCCATTACAAACGATACATAAGTTCTTACACAAATAGGGATCTCATGATCCAGTTCTTAATACAACTTCAAGCAGCGGAATACGTAATAATAACGGTAGCATAGGCGAAGCTCCATCTTCGTGGTCACAGGCAATGCTGACGATGGGAGATGATCCTAGTTGTCGTAACCTTCCTGGGGTCCATCCTCCAGGTACTCCTCTTCATAGTCTGGCCATGGGAATAGCCAGGGACAAAGCCATGAATACTCTTTAAGTACTCGCAAACTAATACTAACAGGTAAAGGGGTTTTTGGATAATAGGACACTAGGCTCTAGGGTTGTTTTGCAAAAGCCAGATTTATCTCTACTAGGTTCAAAAGCTAGTCACCATTTTATAACTCCTAAGTGGGAACTTGTATTTCATATCACAACTCTGTTGTGGTCAAGTCAAAGTCTCAATTCATTTCACAAGTCATTTTGAAAAGTCTGACGGGGAACAGTATGGCCACTCCAACTGTCCATAACCGCGGACGCGGCTATTCGAATAGTTTGACACTCTGCAGAGATTGTACACTTTCACCACAACATTCGATACATCCGTCAGGAACAAATCCTGAATTTACCATACTCAGTATGCGGATAATCAATCCTAACCTTTCAATTACACGCCCAAGTATAAGCACCTCTCCTGTGAGTTTGGCCTCCCAACCATGACCAACTGTCATCTTGGGTACTGCACAGGTGGACAATCTTCACAAGGTAGCCTCAGCTCAGCCCTTTGCCGTCAGGTAACTAATACTAAGGGATATAAGTTTTCAGTCAAGCCCTACCCAATATTCGGGTATTGTGGTTATACGATAAAATTGGAATGGTATCGCATCCAGGCAACCATCAGTTTTTATAAAGGGCTAAGGCTCATGCCTCAACATTTTCATCACCAAAATCATCAGGTGTTCGGAAACACATGTCCAAAACATTTCAATAGAATGATCCATCATTCCAAGGTTTTCATAACCATTTTTCCACCAAGTATTCCCATCTAAAAGTTGGTCTAGTTTTATGCTTAGCACTAGCATCTACAGGTGGGGGTAAGCAATAATGAGGGATGGTAAACTAGTGGAGTTTCAACTAAGTACAACCTTATGTCTTAGGCTGATATCAAGGTTTCTAACTTAGGCCAAATTTTATGCTCTTTATGCAACCTTCACATATCTTTCTAGTATCTACCAATCTCTTAAGTAAACTCTAAGTAAGCTTTGATAAAGAAATAAAGTAAGAAGCTTGCAAGTAAAACTAGGATTGGTTTATCAAGTGGGTATGATCACATATGCTTATGGCATATAGTAGGCAGGGTAACAGGTAAGGGTTTGTTGCATCAGTAGGGTATCTTGCAAGTGTTAGCTTGCATTGGTCCACTTAGTTAGTAAAGCTTGCTAAAGTAGAGTGTCTTGCAAGTTTTAGCTTGCATTGGTATAGTATCAGCTTGCACATTCACTAGTAGTATTAGGCTTGCCTTGTGCAGAGCAGTGGTTGAAGTTCTCCTTGGCTTCTTCTTCGTAGAATCCTCCTTCCTCCTCGTATCCTTGCTCGGTACTAGCGTCTATGAATAAATACGAGGTACACAATCACCAAACAATACTTAACTACTTGCAATCATCACACACAAGGGTCCTATAGATGATCTAGCATCATCTCTAACATTACAAGGTTAAGGCTTGATTTAATTCCTTTTATTTTTAGAAAAGTAATTTCTACTCATTGAAAAACTACTTAGGATTTAATATTCTCCAAACCAAACATGGGATCATGTTGACACATGTCATCACCATATATTGTAGTCCATGGGAATGTGATTTAAGTGGTGTCACAATTTAATAAGGTTTTACCCTTTTATTTTAATTAATTAAAGTGACTAGTAATGCCTATGGGGCATTCTTTTATTACTTGAACATTATTTCTGCAAGTAAACCTATATTTTTTTATATATTCTGAAAGGTATGGTTAAATGTGATTTTTGAGAGTTGGAATCAACTCAAAAGCTATTATGGTTTAAATTTGAAAAATGTTTGAATGCAGAAAAGCTTCTGCCTTGTTATTTTTACCATGGGTGATATATAGATCCAAATGACTTGAATCCAACGGGCTTGGATTCAGAATTCACAGACCTTTCCAACAAAATTGGTTTCATTAAATTTGGTGCACTGAATCGATCTAGGTTGATTTTTGAAGTTGAGTACAGAAGTGTGTTTGAATTGAAATGGAAAAAGTTTAATTTGAATAACTGAGCTGCGCGGAAAAAGTTAACGGGCCGGCCTGCTAAGCGCAGTGCTCCCGCGGGCTGCGTAAGTGGGTGTCCCCACTCGTCAGTGACACGGGGCTGGGCGAAGCGGTATGGGGCAACGTGGATCGTTCGATCTAGTTCTAATCTAACGGCTGGGAGTCATCGTCGACGCGAGACACGCCGGCGAGAACGAAACCTAGCGCGGCCAGTGAGGGGTGCTGGGGGCTCACCGGGGTACGGGCGAGGGTCGGCGAGGCGGGCGAACGATGAAGTCGACGACGACGAACTCAGGGGTGGTCGCGGCAGCTCCTGGGGTGGACGAAATCGATGGCTCCCTTCTTCTCCAGAGGCGGCGGGCTCCGGTGAAATTCCGGCGGGGTGGTGCTCGCCTTGATCTGAGAACAGTGTGTCACGATCAGTGAGGATAGGGGGGTGAGATGGTGTGAAGAAATCGAGCGGGGGTGGCCTCTATTTATAGTCGAGCGAGGGGACCGTCGGGGCGCACGGTGAGCTCGTCGGGGGCAATGTTACAAGCGGCTAATGGCATGGGCAAGGGTAGGGGACGGTGCGGTGTCTCCTGGCGATGCTCAACGACATGGTTTCGAGGCATAGGGCGGTGCGGTTTGGTCTGGAACGGGCGATGCTCTGCGCGGCAGAGGCGGCGTCTTCGACGGCGGGCGGTGGCTGTGCGGCACGGGGCGGCAAACGGGGATGTCTGGCGGTCTCCTGGGTCGGTGGCGATCGTGTGTGCACGCGGTGAGGGCGGCGCGCGGTCTGTGGGCGCTGGTCGAGGGTGGTGCTCTGGCGCACGCTCGGCATGGTCACTGGCGGTCTGGGCGCGGTTCGTGCGCGTGGTCCAGGGCTTGGCAACGCTCGCGGCTGGGACAGTGAGTGGCGGTGGACGGTGGGCTGCCTCCCAGACATGCTGGCTAGGCTTGCTGCTGCTCCTAGCTTGCTGTCGACTATGGGGTGGCAAGGGTGTGCTCGGCTGTTCACCATTGATGGCAATGGCAAGCTCACAGTGGTGCTAGTGCTTAGCTAATCTTCCTAGATGATCTACTGAGCTGGTTGTGAGCTAACTAGGGAACAAGTTAGGCAAGAATCACTGCTCACAATAGTGTTTGATGTTTGTTTGATTTGTGTCTGCAACCTGTTTGATGAAATGGCCGCATGAAATCAAGTTTTGAATTTTGAAAAGATTTTTGGTGGGTTTGCTAGATTGGTGCTGGTGAGTCTGCAGATGCTTGGGTTTTGAAAGTTGAGCTTATTTGAGTGGTTTTTGAAAAAGTGGGATCTTCCCATATGATAAAGATTCAATTTTGAATTGTCATTTAAACTATGCATTTGAAAGTTTCTGGATGATCACAAAGTGGGTCTTGATACTTTGTTATGAGTACATTCAAGGGGTGCAAAGATCCGGAAAAGTTTCTGTTAGGTTCTGAAAGTTTGAGACAGCCAAAGTAGGCATGAGAGTTAAATTGGTCAAAGTGACCATTCATTTAATATATGTGTTTTGTTTTACTTGTCTTTAGGAAAAGTGTGGGAAATGTTTTAGATGATGCTTATTTTACCTAAGAAACATTTTACAAGCAAAGAAACAAACAAACAAGGTGGTTTTAAAAGAATTCAAAATCCATGCATACACATATGCGTGCATTCATAATTTTATTTTAGAGAAGTTTTTGTTAACCCTAATTTTGATGATTAGAGTTTGATGATCTAAGCTTAGTATTTTTTGAATGTTACAGGGTGGAAAACAACCCTCCATCACCTGCGGTGATTGTCGTCCGGGCGCAACAGCAGTACCTACTAGGCCTAGATCAGGCCCGACCAGGCCCAGATTGGTCCC
Source organism: Avena sativa (assembly GCA_916181665.1). Lineage (NCBI taxonomy): Eukaryota > Viridiplantae > Streptophyta > Magnoliopsida > Poales > Poaceae > Avena > Avena sativa. The sequence continues at coordinate 327,852,830 of OV702295.1, read as the reverse complement.
AACCAGTGTCGCCGCCGCGCTGCTGCACCCAGGCCATCAACGTCACCGTCCACCTGCACCCCTTGTTGCACTACCAACGTCGTAGTTGTGTAAGCTGAGCCGCCATGTCCCCCTATCAGAGTCTCCGCTGCGCCACCGCTGCAGCTTCCGCCCCATAGCCAGGCGCATGCCGCCAGACGCGTCGCCAGAGGCCGTCTCCCGCGAGGGAGCCTAGCACCGGGTAAGGGAGATCCTGCCACCGCCGGCACCGAGCGGCCTTTGTAGGGCGGCGCTCGTCGACGGTGATAGGGAAGGGAGGGAGGAAGGGGAGGAGGCGGGCTAGGGTAGCGCCTCGGTTGCCCTGCGGGGCCGACACAAGACATAAGGGTTGGGACACTCGATAATCGTGGTTGTATTTGTCTACCAAATGTTAGAGAAAGAAAATTACAAAACATGCCAATTAGGATTACGTCGTGTGGAGTACAATTTTGTACTATGCAGGCACTTGGCCTTGTGACGCAAAGGTATAGCTATGCATTCTCGTCTGAAGGTTTTTGTCATCTTGTACTCATGTTACAAATATATGAAGGTATAGCTATGCATTCTAGCTTGCCCCCAAACGGCGATCTGGCATCAAGCCTTAAACTAGTGTTACAAATATATATTTACAAAGTTCCCCTGAAGCGTGGGGGTGCTGTCTTCTCAACAGCGAGATGCATGACGGGGCCAAGACACAGGACGTCACACGTGATCCTCATGCAGGCAAGGGCGGCAATACATTAGGATTATTATGCACGCGCGTACGTACGCTTAGTCTGACCGTGTCGCGAGACGGATCGATTAGACCCACAGGCACAGGCCACATCTCAGCAGCTTGACGAAACATTACTTTACTTGGATGGAAAACGCCCAACCCTGTCCTGGAGCAGTACAGAGACCAGCGCCTAATGTCGAGGGTCCAAACCAGATGACGTCTAGGATTACGATGGTGGTGCCGCCCCCGCAGGCGCCAACTCCGCCTCGATACCGTCGGCCGCCCAACGTCCAAAACTTGGGCTCGCCACCATTGGATTGGATTGTGCATGTTAGGCAGGACTACTACGTGGCAACAATAACGACCCGTCGACCCCTGCGATCAGAGCAGCGATGTGATCGAGCCTCACGGCTAGTGAATCCAAGCTATGAATTTACTCCGTAGTACGTAGGAGATTTCATCATCTGACAGAGTGTCCGTTTAAAACATTCACCGGCCGCCATAGCGGAAAATCTGTGAAATTCCTTGTAGGTAGGTCGCACCTCAACGCCACCGTACCCCCAGGCACGATCTGACTCACAACTGCAACGCCGCCGTCCGCGTCGCAGGAGCTGTCGTCACGGTCTCACGGACGCGTCGTCCCCGACAGCGGCTGACGCCCCTCCACGTCAGTCCCCCCCACCCGGCAACTCGTGTGCGCAGTAGTCCTCGCGGAAAGCTCCCCCGCGTCGCGCGGGTCCCACCTACCCCTCCCCCCAGTCGCGCTGACGTCACCCGCCCACCTCACGTCCCTGTATATATCTGCGCCCTTCGCCTCCCCAAGCCATTACACCACTCGCCGGGCCAACCATCACACGAACCACACACCCGCGCCGCGCCGCGCCGCGCCAGAAAGAAAGAAAAAGGCGGGGAGGAGAACGGAGCGTCGAAGCGAACGCGCCACGTAGCGGCGAGCGAAATGTACCAGGCTATCCCCTACAGCAGCGGCGGCGCCGCCGGTCCGTGGCTCCGGCCGGCGGAGACGGCGGCCGCCGTCGTTGTCGTCAAGAAGGAGACGAAGGCGGAGGCGGCGGCGCCCCGGGAGGTGGAGCGGGCGGTGTCGGAGAGCCCTGTCGTGGTGGTGGGGAGGCGGGCCTGCTGCCTGAGCCACGTGGTGAAGCGGCTGCTGCAGGGGCTCGGGGTCAACCCGGCCGTGCACGAGGTCGACGACGAGGCCGCGCTCGCGGGGTTCGTCCCGGCGGGCGAGGAAGCCGCGCTCCCGGCGGTGTTCGTCGGGGGGAAGCTCCTCGGCGGCCTCGATCGCCTCATGGCCGTCCACATCTCCGGCGAGCTCGTGCCCATCCTCAAGAAGGCCGGTGCCCTCTGGCTCTAAGATCATCTCCTTCCATTTTTCTCTTTTCTTTCAGAAGACGGCGTCGAGGTTTAGTCCTTCCTGGCCATCGAATCGAACTCTGCACCGCGGATGATTTTACTACTCTAGGATTTTTCTTCTTTAATGGTAATGGCGTGTTAAAAAGAAAAGAGGGTGAAAAAGAAACAGACAGGTAGCATAAATTATCAGGTACTACTACTAGTAACGTTTGTCTGGTCCCGTCATCAATCGTTGGTGTGTGAAACTGATGAGCGAGCCAACCGTGCGAACACGGAAGACGAGCGAAGGGGCATTGCCGAGTCTGTACTCTGTACAGTTTGTCGTCTCCGTTTCTGAATTAATGAGAATGAGCTGTGCGTTCCTTCCAGTACTCTTCGGCTGGGCTATTAATTTTCCGGATTTGTCTTTAGATTCAAGTCATGGCTGGTTGTTGAGAAGATTTGGGTCTGCATTCATAGAAGATCAGAGCCAGTCTTGTGCTCGTCATAGGAGAAGAACAGAGGTAGTATTAAAACTGCAGGAGACGTGACGCGGTAACCTGGAAAACTGACCGGGCGGGCACGCCGGCGCAACGCGATCGTCATGATCTACCTCACGAGAGACGAGACTCCACCCGTGTTGTTGCGGTCCTACTGCGTGTGGCATACTGGCAGTCTGGCATGTGGACAAGCAAGTGCGTAAGCAGTGATGGATCGTGTCGTACAGCTGGAACCGAAAAACGACCACGAAATTTCAGTCGCAAACAAATTAAATCGCTCGTGCCCAGGAGGAGGAGGACTCCGACTTGTTCTCTCGTGAAGATTTTCGCACGGCTCGCGTGCGTGACTCGGACGGGAAGGGGAACGATAGATTCCGCACAGCCCACTTGACCACACCCATCCGTCAGCCAACGAACGGAGATCGATCTGCACAAAAAATCTCATCTGCTCTCCCACCCAAAGTACAGTACGAAGGACTACGGCTCGATTCTCTTCCTTGGACAATCGTGGGCGAAAGGTCTGTCTTGTCAGAGCCTCCAGGGCACGCGAGGATGGCGTTGGCGCATACGTGATTCATTTTGTAATCTCCGCGTTCGCGTTCGCTTCGAGAAGGTCTATTCCGTGCATCGGCAGGTTTTTTTTTTTGTAAAAAGTTTGCTATTTTGATTAACAAAACATAAGAACGGAGATGGCCTATTATTAGCGGATCATCATGGAACACGGCCTTGCTACCCACAGAAGCGCACATCACTGCAGGAGCAGCATCGTTTAACTCAAACCAGCCTATGCCAAATACTAGTAGATGACTTCACGTGCGGAGGCCAACAACTCTGATTCGCAACAACTCTGAATCGGATGACAAACGTTGGATAGGAGTTATGCAAGACCCGCATCGAAGAAGATCTTCACCACCAGACCTCCCCTTGCGGGTCATTGCACACCGCTCAAATGAAGACACTTGGAAAGACATAGCAACCTCGACTTCACAGCAAGAGAAGACCAAAATAAAGACACTCGGACATGTCGAAACGGAGCCAACAACCACGGTCTTGCCACTACGAAATCTTGCTCTTCACCATTGTCGTTGTCACGGAGGCCACCACCTGGAACCTCGCATGTGTGACAGGAGATTCGCTACAAGAAAACAGACACAGAGACACTCAATCCAGTCGTTCGGGGCGCTTTATTTTATTTCTACAACTGTATAGAGCCGCTCATGTAAAACGTCTCATGAGCGTCTTCCCACGCACCGTCACTAAGGTCGTATGGATGTTTTGACATGTGTGTCTACATAATGAGGAGACGCTCATATTGCATCTCTACAAGCCTAGAAACGCTTTGGTATATGGACTATCATGACATCTCTACCGTTCTTTCAAACGAGTCAATTGCATCCCAAATTTGTGTTGATCAACCTATTGACGTCAGGTTTAATTATCTTTTATAGTAGTATATAATTTTTTTGGCTGATCAAAATGAGACCATGGTTCATCACATATTATATGTTTTTCTTCCACCAACGAACCATTATCATATAGTCCAGCCTATGCCAAATAGATGACTTCACGTGCAGAGGCCAACAACTCTGATTCGCAACAACTCTGATTCGAATGACAAACGTTGGATAGGAGTTATGCAAGACCCGCATCGAAGAAGATCTTCACAACCAGACCTCCCCTTGCGGGTCATTGCACACCGCTCAAATGAAGACACTCGGAAAGACATAGCAACCTCAACTTCACAGCAAGAGAAGACCAAAATAAAGACACTCAGACACGTCGAAACGGAGCCAACAACCACGGTCTTGTCACTAGGAAATCTTGCTCTTCACCATTGTCGTTGTCATGGAGGCCACTACCTGGAACCTCGCATGTGTGACAGGAGATTCACTACAAGAAAACAGACACAGAGACACTCAATCCAGTCGTTCGGGGCGCTTTATTTCATTTCTACAACTGTATAGAGTCGTTCATGTAAAACGTCTCATGAGCGTCTTTCCACGCACCGTCACTAAGGTCGTATGGATGTTTTGACATGTGTGTCTACATAATGAGGAGACGCTCATACTGCATCTCTACAAGCCTAGAAACGCTTTGGTATATGGACTATCATGACATCTCTACCGTTCTTTCAAACGAGTCAATTGCATCCCAAATTTGTGTTGATCAACCTATTGACGTCAGGTTCAATTATCTTTTATAGTAGTATATAATTTTTTTTGGCTGATCAAAATGAGACCATGGTTCATCACATATTATATTTTTTTCTTCCACCAACGGACCATTATCATATAGTCCAGCCTATGCCAAATAGATGACTTCACGTGCGGAGGCCAAGAACTCTGATTCGCAACAACTCTGATTCGAATGACAAACGTTGGATAGGAGTTATGCAAGACCCGCATCGAAGAAGATCTTCACCACCAGACCTCCCCTTGCGGGTCATTGCACACCGCTCAAATGAAGACACTCGGAAAGACATAGCAACCTCGACTTCACAGCAAGAGAAGACCAAAATAAAGACACTCGGACACGTCGAAACGGAGCCAACAACCACGGTCTTCTCACTACGAAATCTTGTTCTTCACCATTGTCGTTGTCACGGAGGCCACCACCTGGAACCTCGCATGTGTGACAGGAGATTCACTACAAGAAAACAGACACATAGACACTCAATCCAGTCGTTCGGGGCGCTTTATTTCATTTCTACAACTGTATAGAGCCGCTCATGTAAAACGTCTCATGAGCTCTTCCCGCGCACCGTCACTAAGGTCTTATGGATGTTTTGACATGTGTGTCTACATAATGAGGAGACACTCATACTGCATCTCTACAAGCCTAGAAACGCTTTGGTATATGGACTATCATGACATCTCTACGGTTCTTTCAAACGAGTCAATTGCATCCTAAATTTGTGTTGATCAACCTATTGATGTCAGGTTCAATTATCTTTTATAGTAGTATATAATTTTTTGGCTGATTAAAATGATACCATGGTTCATCACATATTATATGTTTTTCTTCCACCAACGGACCATTATCATATAGTCCAGCCTATGCCAAATAGATGACTCCACGTGCGGAGGCCAACAACTCTGATTCAGATGACAAACGTTGAATAGGAGTTATGCAAGACCCGCATCGAAGAAGATCTTCACCACCAGACCTCCCCTTACAGGTCATTGTACACCGCTCAAATGAAGACACTCAGAAAGACATAGCAACTTCGACTTCTCAGCAAGAGAAGACCAAAATAAAGACACTCGGACACGTCAAAACGGAGCCGACTAACACGGTCTTGCCACTACAAAATCTTGCTCTTCACCATTGTCGTTGTCACAGAGGCCACCACCTAGAACCTCGCATGCGTGACAGGAGATTCACTACAAGAAAACAGACACAGAGATACTTAATCCAGTCGTTCGGGGCGCTTTATTTCATTTTTACAACTGTATAGAGCCGCTCATGTAAAACATCTCATGAGCGTCTTCCCATGCACCATCACTAAGGTCTTATGGACGTTTTTCCATGCGTGTCTACATAACGAGGAGACACTCATATTGCATCTCTACAAGCCTAGAGACGCTTTGATACGTGGACTATCATGACATCTCTACCGTCCTTTCAAACGAGTTAATTGCGCCTCAAATTTGTGTTGCATCAACCTATTGATATCAGGTTCAATTATCTTTTACGGTAGTATATACTTTTTTTGGCTGATCAAAATGAGATCATGGTTCGTCACATATTAGGCTAGTTATAGTGGAGAGTACCATAGACTAGTAACATGCATAACTTACTAGTCTATATTACTATCTTTATAGTGGATTGTAACTTGTGTCTTATATCATGCAGGGTCTTATTTATTAGCATGCAGACTCATCTTACCTTGGAGTGTGTGATGTTATGGTAGTAGTTACCACAAGACTCCATTTCATCATTTAGACTAGTCCCAATGGGGGTATCATAGGTGGTATCATGCACCACATGCATGCAAAATGCTTATGTGGCATAGCAATTAATGATTAAAGAGATTGTGTTGGTATCATAGTTAGATACGGTATCATAGCACATAAAACTAGAAAAAATAATCCCAAACAAATCTTGTCCACAAATTTACATTGAGATTCTACAAAACAATAAATACACCAAGACTATGATACTACTATATGATACTATGCATTGTGGAGATGGTATCATATACTAGTATTATATGCATGATACTACTATATGATACTCCCCATTGTGACTAGTCTTAGTGACATGCTACATCACCAAATTGCTACTGCATGAAGATGCATGTTATTATCTATGTTACTCTTACTATGCCTTATATGCTTTTCTTTCACCAACGGACCATTATCATATAGTACAAGATTATATCTACTGTATATAGACACAGAAACAAAATCAGCTCTCGCCTCTAGGAATATATTATTATAAAGAAAAGGGATTTTTTTTGCGAATGATAAAGAAAAGGAAGTTAATGAAACGTACAAGCACATTTGGGGAAAATGACCCGAATTGACATACATTTTCAGATTTTTCCGTCTCTAACTAGTATATGAGCTATCTAACAACTATAAACATCCAGTATCTTCTCGCCCGCTGCATTTGTAGATCTCATTTTCCATCCAACATAACCTACAAGTTTCATCTATAAAAAACATGTTAGCCAAACGGACAAAAGTTTCCTGGAAAACAATTAACAAGCATACTTCACATAATAATAGTTGACTAGGAGTAAAATGAGTGTATTCTAACATACTAGATGTAGCTAATATACCTTTTAATAATGAGTAAAAAACTTTGTGCGATTAACTAAGTATAACAATTTAATTAAAATGGTCAGGCTAGAGGAATTAGTTATGTAGGGGTTATGCCTTAGCCAAGAAATTGTTTCCAGCGAATTACGCATCCTTCTAAATCTAAAAATAACTGCAATTCTCCACAAAATAGAGTCCCGTATTTTAGTATTCAGAAGTACCTCAAGTTAAGTTGAACACAATAACGCGCATGGAACTATATCCAATTGTAGCTACATACTCCTGCCTACTAGTGAGATGCCTCAACACCAGATTATGATCTTTATATATTTTGAGACGACAGAAGAACCAACCATCCTCAAACATTCATGCTGATTACATTTTGAGTGCTTCTTCAGTACTCATGGTTTTATATTCTTCATAACTGCAATGGAAGTCCTAAAAATTTACCTCTCATCTACATGAGCAAAGAAGCTGCATATAACCAATGATAGAACTGCAAGTAAATCTTAGGACATAAACACAAACTTCAGGGTATGCGATGAAGTTGAGAAGTTGAAAACCTTTACTGTGTCATGGTCCAGGAAAGGTTTGCTGAAAGTTTGCTCCTGTTTCTATGGCAAAAAACTACTATCCTGACTAGGTACCGATGTTCCAATTGACATCAAACATAACCATCCAGGCATGCATTGATAATTTGGTATTTTAGTCTGGCAGAACTAAAAAACAGGCCACCTAGCCAACACATAAGCATGGTATTCGTAACATCTATGGATAATTGGAAATGAAATAAATTGACATGGCGGTCAAATCATAGAAAGTCCAAACAAAGCTTGCACACCATCCCAGGAGCACCGAAGTGAAATACTATTGTAGACATCAGGGAGAATGCATATATGTATAGTTTACTTTGGGGAAAGAAGACTATCACCTGCTTGAGGGGAATGAAGCCATGCTAGGACGGTAGTTGATTGGGAACCCATGGCATCTGACCTAGAAGAGAGTGGTCGTGGTAGCAGAGCGACAGGCAATGCAGCAAGGTAGCACTGAAATCATACCTTAAAAATCAAAAAATATAAATGATCGAGGGATTGGTAATGGAATTGGAAAAGCGGAAGGAGAAATTGCAAGTTAAAACACCTAAGTAACCAATGAGGACATCAACAGGTTCAACGATGTACCAGCAAGACAGTGTTGTCCATCCATGGTTGTTGATGCAGTGGCGTTTAGGCGTGGTCGACGAGGCAACGATGGCCAAACCCTCGACATTGGCATCCCTTGGCGCTTGTGCGGCAAGATCTTGGGAGGGAGGAGGATTCTGGCGGAATGGATTGTTCATGGAGAGGGCAACGGAGCAGTTCATTGGAGTCTGGAGAGGAACACCAATGTAAGATCTAGCGGGGCGCAAGGTTTCGTACCGGCTGGGGGCGACGGTGCTTTTTTCCCAGGTCATGTGAGGGATGGGAGAAGAGATGTGGGTTGTACGGACTACTAGTGGGGTCTTCATGTTTTTTATTTTTCTACTAATATATATGGAGTGGAGATTTACCGTGGAAATGAGACGATAGGTAGAATGTCTTAAAATATCGTCTTTAGGCCTGATTGGCTGCAAAATAGGGATGAATACAAACGCGTCTTATAGATAACGTCTCTACATAATTAGTTTGTTGTAATGATTATAACTTGTGTGGGTAATAGTAATACCAGCTTCCACAGCTCTTGATAGAATGATAGATAGAATGATAGGCTACCTTGCGCTCTGCAATGACCAAGCGTCTGCATCTATAGTCCAATAGCCCATCACTATTCCAGTCCAAATTGTAAACTCTTGGCTCAGCTAACGGTAGTCCAGAATTAACCTATATAAGGGCCGTCGGAACACCTACGTAGACACAGATCACACTATCGCACTCGCACCTACTCCCTTAGTTTCAAAATATAAGATGTTTTAGCTTTGTGAAAAAAAAAATATCTAGACTTGTTGTAGTGTGTAGGTTTATTTAAGTTTGAAGTGAACCTACACACGAAAACAAGCCTAGATACATTTGCTTCATAAAACTAAAATATTTTATATTTTAAAACAGAGTAGTTTACCTTGTGACTAGGGAGCGAGCCGCGCGCGTGTCGACAGGTTGACGTTTCTCACTGACCTTCTCTTCCGCCTCACCCACTTAAAATCTTTGTGATCAGTCGGCTCGTGTGGTCCGCGCGCAGCACAGGAGCACGTACATCGAGAGCATCATCAACCAGATGCACGTACGTACGGATGATGCCAGTGACCCACGACTCCAGATAGACCATGTGCCCATGAATCGCGCCTGCGTGCAGCCGGCTGCAACCGCCGCACTGTGCTCGCCCCCCGCCAATAGTAAAATGTCGACGCACATATTCTGTTCCCCCTGTTCCTATACTTCCTTGTGTTGAGCGAGGGTGATTCCTTTATTTTCTCTATGATATGATGATATGATAAGAGTACGCACTGTGCGAGTGCGATTTGGTCGGTACAACTACGTACGTAGTTATCGAACTGTACCTAAACCGAACGATACATGTATCGTATCGCAGCCGTCACAGAGGTCCTCACGCGGCACGTCGTAGTCCTTGGTTTTACCGCGCGCCGTTCTGTCGAGTCGAGTCGAGTCGAGTCGAGTCATGCCAGCCGGTCTCCGCATGCAACCGTGTCGTTACGCTTGGCCTGCGATCCGCGTGCGTACTCCGAGCTTTGCCTGCATGGTAGTCGAGAAAAGAACCACGAGTTTCATGCTGGTTATCGATCTCTGATCGTAGGACGAGCGAGCAAGGAAACTTCCTCCTGATGACAAGATGAGGCGTGTCCACGGGTGAACCCCACGTGGACAGTGGAATCGACGAAATACAGTCGCGTCGCAGTCAGACACGCCCGCCGCCGACGCCGGATGACCAGATGATACGTGTCACGTTACTAACAGGATGGCGAAGCGACCCAACATAATCAAAGGGTGAACCCACGTGGACAGTGGATCGACGAAATGCAGTCGCGTCGCAGGCAGACACGCCCGCCGCCGACGCCGGCCGGCCGCCGACGAGGCTGTCGGTAAGCAGCCGTACATCCAGGGACAGGCGATGCTGCAGACACGGCTGACGGTTCCCCAATCACGTCGTGACACCGAACAAACCTCCACCACACAGAGTCGTCGTTTTTTACTTCGACCGTACTACTGTACTAGTAGTAGTAGTTTGCTGCCTCGACCGACCTCTTCAGCCGTCATCTCCCTCCCATGTACAGTAGTCCCGGCCAACATGTGGAGTATCGTGGATTGGCTGCCCACGTGCCCTGTTCGCAAATCGGATCTGCAGCAGCTGGTTCGATGATCGGGCGCCTCCTGCTTGGCTTGGTCGGTTTGCCTCTCGTACCGATGTCCTCTCTGCTTCCCAAGGGGCGTGTGCTCTTTCTTCTTCCTCTGCGCGCGCGCATGCATGACGCAAGCGTGGCGTCCAGATCGCGTCGATTGATCGATCATGCTTCCGATCGCGTGCCACGCACGCAGATTAATTCGCAACCACGTGAGCACGTTCATATCATTTTCCAACAGTCCCTCGACAGCTACTACTCATAGAGAAGGCCGGCCCAGGGTACGTGCAGTGTCGCGAGGACGTGTACGGCCACTAGCCTCACGACATATATATCTGCCTAAACATGTGCATCGGTGATTGGTTACCAAGAGGCTAAACGTGTCATATGCAGACATAGCATCCCTGCTGCCTATGCGGCCGTAGAGGCTTGCCAACGACTAGAATGTTGTCATTTATGATTTTCAATAAAGATTTTGTAAAGGAAATACAGTTCAAAACAGTGACACTTATTATGGATCGCAGATAGTAAGTTGAGGTAGACGCCCGTCGCTACTGCACCTTCCCCACAACTGTAGCCACGTCCAACACACATGGCGACATTAATCACCACAACTGCTCATTTCAACATTTTTCTCACCGCTACATGCCTTCATTTCCCGCTCACTGCCCGACTATTAAACTGGAGAGTGCGGCTCGCCATGCTCATAACCAATTCTCATCATGGTCGATGATGCCACGCCGCCTACACACCACCTATGCAATACTTGGCCACCCCATCCTGCCGCTAGAGCCGAACCCAAGCTCACTTCCTTCAGACGATGACTCGTTCAACTTCATTGACTCTGACGACGAGGACGTGGAGCAACGGGAGGAGGGGCCGGAGCCGACTAACCCGGAGCAGGAGGCGCTCCTCGACTCCTACGAGACAGCGCACCAGCAAAGGGACGCCACTCGAGCACTAGAGGAGACAGATGCAACCTTCCTGGCCTAGGCCATCGAGATCTCGCATGAGGGGGATGACGGAGGAGCGCGGCCGCCTGCTCATGGTGGCCGAGCAACAAGCCATTCTACTCATCAACGCCCCGGACGAGGCAAATGCCGCCGCTCGCGAGGTTGCCCATCTTCCCTCGATGGAACAGACCCACCAGGCGCCCGAAGCAGCGGAGACGGAACGAATAACCGGCAGCGTGAAGACCAGCGACGGTAGGGTACCTTCGGATGGTCAAAGCATGAACGGTCAGCCTGGCCCAATGGAAGGCTGAGATGAAGGAGAAGAAGCGATGCGCGGACGACAACGAGGCTGGTCCGTCTCCGTTACGACAACAATGCTCAGATTTAGGATTTATGTTTAAATTTAATTTAATTTCGTTCGGTTTGTAAGATTTTCTAGGTTCAAAAATCTATCAAGGACCTAGCTAGAGAGAGGCGTCTCCAGAATGCGGAAACTTGTTCCTGTGCCCTCCCTACGCCCGATGCGACGTTGCTGTCGAACATCGTTTGGGGGTCGTGACCGGAGATGCTCTAAGAAAATAGAAGTGCAAAGACTCCGGCGGAAAGGATTCCCGTTCTTCTCCATTCTCTCTAGAAGCTCAAACACATGCTCATGACCACTTCGCTTTCGCCCTACGTTCTCTGACTTCTGAATCCAGAAGGGACACGCAAAGTTTTTCCAAGATCAGATGGGAATACAGTGCATGCTGAACTGACTGATGAAACACGAGTTTCCAAACACAGAATTTTCAAGGTTACATCATGGCGTATTTTGGGCGAGTTTCAATTTCGGGTTTAAGGTAGTCCTAGATCGATTCTGTTGCTAAACTGAGAAGACTTTTAACAGCAGACAGAAAAAATGATCGAGTGGCCGGGACAAAAACACAAAAACATGGCCATGAGAAACCTAGTTAGACGAATCAAGGAAAGACTACTAGACCTTACAAAGTGCTTGTGACGCATATATAGCTTGATTAAATCATCAGGTCATTCAAATCGATGTAATCTTATGACAGCTGCAACGTTCTTCGTGACTGGACATATTGTACTGTACGCCGTGACAATACATGAATTTGGCCTAAAAACACCGTGTAATTAAAATCAGATGAAGCGAAAACAACTTGTACTACTTCCCACCTGAACTAAGATTAATTTTAAACTGGAGGCCTTCAACAAGCAACACAACTTGAGAAGCGAGGCCTTCGTCCATCCGCGCGGCAAGCTCGAGAGGAAGCATCATGGGACAAACACGCCACCGCAGAAGATCATGTCATTGTCGACTCCCAACAAGCCATCGATGTCGTGTCGTATGCCTCCACCTCCGAAGAAGACCCCTGTCTTCTCACCCTGGATAGAAGGGCGACGTATCGTCGGCAGACGGAGCAGCTCTCCCTAGAGCGCACTTGACCACACATGGCAAGGTTGCCAAGGGGAAGAACCTCGCACACGAACACCCCTTTGCACGAGCCACCCACACACCACTCCACCCGCAGAAGCCACCATAAAGACGCAAGCTTCAGGAAGAGGCCACCAGAGAACCCGTTGCACAGACATTCCTCGCCCACCTCCTCAAAGTCCCAAGGCGATGCCTCCAAGAAGGGAACGACACTAGAGCGCCGCCGCCGCCCAATCCGAAGGATTTAGGTTTTCACCCGGGAGCTAAGGGGAGGGGAGGGGTGGGGATGGACCTCAACATCGCCTCCAAGGAGGGCAATGACGCCGGAGCATCATCGATGCCATGACCACCATCGACGGTCAGGAGTTTCCCCCGGCCCCAGCCCACACCCCTACCTCCAACATGCACCAGATCTGGAAAGGCCGGCTTCGACAGAGGAGTCGAACAACCCGGAGCAACAGCAGGCATGGCTTCGACAGAGGAGGCCAACGAAGCCCCCGCGTCGCGACGCCAATCCATCTCCCCCTCGCCGCCCTTGCGACCGAGGAGGGAGGCCGACATCATCGACGCACATCCCCAGCCGCCTGGACAACGGCGCCCACACCAGAAGAGGATGTCGCCTCCAGATCCAAGCTCCCGTGTTTCCTCCGCGGCGGAGGCGTCGACGGCGAGCAGGCCCTGTCCATCGCCGAGGAATCCCTCCCTTCCGCTGCGCTGGGGCCGGGAGGCCGAATCCCGGCCGCCCCCATCACCGACGCCGTGCTCTTAGGCCGGCAGGCCTCCGGGGGCAACACGGAAGGAGGGGAAAGAGGGGGGAAGGTGGCGGCGGCGCTAGGGTTAGGCCCCCTCGGTCGCCAGGAAGGGGCGACGCGAGGGGGAGGTTTTTTTTTCTTCCCAGGTCCAAAGAGGGGATATGACCGGTGGAAGATATGACCAGCCGAAGATATGACCAGCCGAATAGGAACTAAGATTAGTTACGGCAGAGTTGCACTTTATGACACACTAAGCACAACTGAGATTGCACACACACCTCAACTAAGTTTCAATTTTGAGTTTGAGGCGGTCCTATATCGATTTTGCTGTTAAACAGTGAAGACTTTTAACAGCATACAGGAAAAAAAATGATCGAGTGGCCGGGATAAAAACATGGCCATGAGAAACCTAGTCCTTAGACGAATCAAGGAAAGACTACTAGACCTTACAAAGTGCTTGTGACGCATATATAGCTTGATTAAATCATCAGGTCATTCAAGTCGATGTAATCTTATGACAGCTGCAACGTTCTTCTTAATTCAACATATTGTACTGTACTCTGTTGTGGAAATTATTGATCACTAATATTTTGTTATATTGATTTAACCCTTCCGTGGGGTATATATAGAAGGTATATATAGAAGTACAAAGGGAAGGTTCTTAGAGTATAAGAAAAGTCTAAACCACTCTATCTCTCACTCTAGAATACTTTAATATCTCTATGTATTATATTTGGAAGTGCCTAGATCTCATGCGTCTAAGAAATTCTTATGTCTAAGTCGTTGATGTCATCCTAATATTTATGCTAATTCTCGGTTGCAACCTAGTTGATACTTATAAGATTTGTACTAATTCTTAGTTGCAACCTAGTTATAACTCATTTAATTCCCAGTTACATCCGAGTTGCAACTCATGTATAACTTTTATTTTACACGAATCACGAGGTAAATCGAACGGTAAAAGAGACGACTGATACTTAATAAGTTCTCAGGAGCATGAGAACTAGCAAAACCGATTATATTTCTATCTGCCGTGACTGAACATGACCAGGTTTACTGTTGATATATATAGCCGTATCCATAAGGGTTTAATCCAGTACTACCCCCTCTTCTCTAAACTCGTACAAATATATCCATATATATATTTAAACATGTATCTAAACCGAGTATTACCTCTGTAGAGGGATTTGTAGATATATGACATGCCCGGACGCGCACGATCCGACCTGCCCACCACCGTTCAGCGCCCTAGTTCTTGCCGCCGTCGGCCATCATCGCGACCGCCGCGCCGCCGATGTCCAGCGAGCCGCTGAACAAGTGGCTGGAATGTCCGGCGAGCCACTGGACAAGTGGCCGGACAAGTGGCTAGGCTATTCGGCGAGATGTCAGACAAGTCGCCGCACAAGTAGCCGGACAGTCTAGCGAGCTGCAGGACTGTCCGGCCGCCGCTGCCAGGCTCTCGCGCGCCACCTCTGACACGTCGCCGCCTCCGGGTCATACCTGACGACACAAACCTACGAGGCCAAGACGAGGCGTGCGTTGGCCAGGCCGAGTCACCTGCTGGCCGGACCAAACCGCCACCATTACCACCGCTGCGGACACAGCCGTCGCCGGCGATGATCCGACGTACATTCATAATGTTTTCTTTTGCGTAGAGCTCGTACTAGTAGGTATGGCCAGCCAAACGTATTATTTGGTTGAGTTATACGGGGTTATGTACATAGCTACATATACATATATATACTAATTATGAAGGAATATCAAGATCTAAGCCGTTTTTGTGTTTGACAATATACGAGTTTGCACGAGTTTAGGGAAAGGATGTAATACTGGATCAGATTACATATCCATATCCCCTGTTATTTCTGAGTTTGGCCCTAAAACACCGTGTAGTCAAAATCAGATGAAGCGAAAACAACTTGTACTACTTTCCACCTGAACTAAGATTAATTACGGCAGAGTTGCACTTTATGACACACTAAGTACAATTGAGATTGCACATACACCTCACTGGAAAGTCTACCCCCTGACGCTATCCTGAAAATCAGAAGGATCACAGTGGATGTCAGCATGTTTGACAAAAACAGCTCGTCGTCGGATCACAAATTCTATTGCATTGCCGAGACTCTACTCCATGCCGACGCTTCCATTTGCCACCAAAGAGCACTAGCTTAACGTCGCTGTTCCGACGTTCTAATGTCTTTTTCTGCCAATACGGTTGTAATCGATGACATCGAGCAAGGAAGTAGTAATCAATTTTGTTCTTTGGTGGTAGGCCTTATCACGACCTGCTATTCAGGAATTCAGGGCAGAAAAGCCCACTCCTCCGCGGTCAAATGGATGATCCGGTTACCACGGCACCCTTTCTGCACGGTTACATCAGCAAGAAGGACCAACTGTCGTTGAGTTGATTCAAGAGGTTCTAGAAGCGAAGCAACATACTGCCCAAGCTTTCACTTTTTTCGTTTCCGATCATTATGGTACTATGATCAATGACGGTTCACCAACTATGCTCCGTTGCTATGACCTGTCTTAACAGGCGCTTGCAATCGTGTAAAAAACAAATTCATCAGCTGAAGTTTTGGTCGCAAATGGAGTATACAATTTAGTACTGCCTGTCCATCAATCATCACTAGCATCTGTAGGCACAGAAAGATCAGTGTGAGACAATTGAAACCATACGTTTCAGAAAGCAAAAAATGGATAGATCAGTCAAATGTATTTTGAGATTCGTTCGGCGCGATCAAGTGATCCAGGTAGCTACCTTAGGCCATGCACTATCTTGAGCCGATTTACTGCAGAATGAGTTCATATCAGACTACAAATCGATAGCCATTCCTACTTCTGAACAAACAACTGGTCGCCTCTTTCGGGTCATTCTTCCTCCATTTATACCAAATGGCCCACATATACGTCCTTGAAACAGGCTTTCGCCCAGCTATATAAATATGACCGTTTGGACAACTGTTGGACCAGACAGCACAACGCCCAGAAGAAAAAACAAAGAAAAGAAAAAGAAAAAGAAAAGAAAACAAGGCCGATCACGGTGGCTTGACGAAAACAAGGATGACCCGCAACCGCTGCGCCCTCCGGATAGATCCACCACGCTCCTAGCACTCCGAAATGTCGCGTACCAAGCAGCACCTCCAAGAAGGGAAGCGACGGCAACGACGCTGCTGCCCGGACTGATCCTAGGGTTTCCCGCGGTACGCTACGAGGAGTGGGGAAGAGATACTCCCGACGCCCTTTAAGAAGACCGGCGACACTCGCAGGCGTCACCGCGTCGGTGTCGGACGATAAGGATTTTTCCTGATCTCTCAAAAAACCATGGCCCACATATACATGCAAACAAGCTTTTCTTGTCAGACTTGTTGAATCAATGCTCTAGTAAATTACGATTACTTTTGTCATGTTGTAGCCCCTTGACAAGAACAAGTTTAGGTGTGACTAGAATCGTCAGATTGTTGGTACTTTCTGACGATCTAGACGCTAACGGTCGTTCCCCATGTTTGCCTTCCGCTGAACGGGACACAATAACGAGTGAGCAAGGAGCTAATTCTAGTTTCGTTTTGGTCTTAAAATATTTCATTATTCTGTTTTCATCTCAAATGCAGTAATGTTGTCAATGCACTTCCATAATTCTGTTACTTTCACCGATGAACTTAGTGGAAAAAGGGTAGGAGTTCCGACTTCAGACATCATCCATACCTTTTGAGAAACAACTAGCAAAATGCCCGCGTGTTGCGACGGAAGAAAAAACAATATAACTATATGAGACAAAAACATAATTTTTTATAATAGTAGTTATCAGACGTGTCATGAAAACCAGGTAGCTTCACACGCCCAGGGCGCAAGACAAATAGCCATAGCCAAACTTTTCGATCGTGCTTGCCATCGAGGTGCAACAATGGCTCTTCTTTTCTGCCGGAAGGTTTCTCTTTTTGGAGAAAGAATGTGGATCACGCACGACGGGTCCCATTCAATTATCCCACAATCAATCACGTTTTATTATTGCTTGCTGATTCCTTGCTGATACTTTGCACAAACAATTGTATATAAATAGGCGGGGCTGGTTGTAATAAAACAGTGTAGGACTAAAATTGTGAAATGTAAAAGGTTTAATTTAATTAAAGTGCAACATTTACGCTTGACACCCCAGGGCCTATACGCACATGTGCCTCAGCCCAGCCCATGGGATCAGGGTTGAGCAAGACGCGGAGCCTTCTCTTCACAGCTTGTCGTATAAATATACTTGATGCTGGCACTATTGGGTCGTGTGGCCATGTGGACACTTTGATTTGTTACGGACTGAATCGGACTGAATCAATCGTATGTGTAAGTGTAACGGAGTTTAATCGTGGACGAGCCTACAACAGAACCGGGCGTCTTGATATATATATACGCATGTGCAGTTCGTGTAGGAATCATCTTGAAGCAGATTTCGTGTTGTTAGATCGGAGCAGAGTTCGTGTTTGTGTAGACACGAAAGCACGCAATGGGCACGAGCGCCACTGACCCATCCCGCTCCTCCAACCTGTAGGCCTGTGTGCCCTCTTCTCCCCCGTGGACGCAGGCCAGCCGGTAGCGCGACACCTCCACTACGCGCAGACAGGAGAGGGAGGCCACTGCGCGTGCTCTCGGCTCTGGAAGGAGCAGGGCGCGAATTATCTGGGTAGTATGGCAGCAGCATCCTCTCAAACTCATCGCGAATCGCTGCTACCTGGTCCCCCGCGTCGACGACAGAAGGTCGAAGCCATGCAATGGCGCAGTTCAATCGTGGTGGTGGCAGCCAATTTCAGAGAAGAGGAACGGGGGATCAGACGCCCAAGGGAACCAGGAACGGAGCTGGGGTTCGAGGAAACGGAATTCTCCTGGTCTTAGGAGGGCGGCGGCTCACGGGTTCTGTTCCGGCAGGGCCGTGCCTCATCGGAGTGGGAGGAGTAGAGGAGGGCGGTGGGCGGCATGTTTCCTCTCGTTCGCAGGAGCCCCTCTCCGCCGCAGGCAGTTGGCTTCCCTTTTTTCTTCTAATAACGCGTGTAGCCGAAGCGGTACCACTTATGGATGGCAGTGGCTCGCTAGAAATATGTATTTTGGTGGGAGGGTAAAACCGTATAAAAAAATATTGGACCGAAAGAAACACTTCGTCCTTTATTATTATTATTATTATTATTATTATTATTATATAGATAATATGATACTTTTTAACAAATATCCTACGTGTTTCTGCATTTTGAATACATAAACGACACATATGTCTGAACCTTCCAAACTATTGATGGGAAATACCTGAATTATCCTAAACTTTAGGCCCTAAAGTGTCGATAACGTAGCATAAAGGAGGTAGGCTTCGCCAAAACGGTTGAAGAACATCTTTGTAGAAAAGTAAATTAGCATCTTGGTTTGCTTGTTTGCCAGAAAGGTGGAAAAAATTTCGGGGACTCTTTGTAGCTACCTCCAAGGTCACTATTAGAGATGGAAGGAAAGCATTCTTTTGGGAATCATCTTGGATTGGCGGAGTTCGACCGTGGGACATTGCCCCTTTAATCTTTAAGATATTGTGCAAGAAAAAATGCACCATTCAGAAAGCCTTATAGAACAATTTTTCGATCTCTCAAATCAACATCTAAGGACTATCCCTTGAGCATATTACCCAGTTCACCAAGTTATGGTAGATCCTCTCTCACATCCAACTTACCAGTGGCATGCTAATTTGATCATTTGGAAGCTCTCTACTAGTGGCTCCTACTCCTCGGCGTTGGCTTACAAGATGCAATTTGAGGGTCTCACTAGCTCCATCTTGACGTCCATGGTTTGAAGACCTTGTGCTATCCCAAAATGCAAGATTTTTACTTGGTTATTAGTTCTCCAAAATGGCATGTGGAAGGTGGATAGACTTGACAAGCGTGGATGGCAAAATTATGACAGATTGCAAGCTTTGTAGCCAAAACCAAGAATTCGCCGCCCACCTTCTTTTCAATTGCCGATTCGCAAGAGAAGTGTGGTCAAACATAAAACATTGGCTTGGCCTTCGTGATGTCAATGCGGGTGTACATCATGAAGCTTTAACCGTTCAAGATTAGTGGAGATTCTTTGTTCAGAAGATAGGTCAATCTAGGAGAGTGATGGCTTCCCTAGACATGCTTGTCTCATGGGAGGTGTGTAAGGAGATAAATATCCGTTTCTTTCGGGATCACTCGTCGACCGTAGTGATGTTGGTGGCAAGAATCAAGATGAAGTAGCGTTATGATCCAACGCCGGGGCTAAAGGGATATGTATTTTAATGTCGCAAGAGTAGATGCTTTGATTAGGACCTCCCCTTCTTGGCTTGGTCCATGGTGTTGTAAGACTCTAAAATTCCATCTCTATTAATGAAAATGGTAAAATATTTTTCCTTGCCTAAAAATAATAGATAGGAACCCGTTTTCCAGAACATAGATTTCAATTGAGATATTTGTATCCATTCGGGCGACTAAACTCAAATGTGTTAGTTGCATAGTCCGGCGAACAAAGCGATCACACTGCAGAAATATATCATTTTCTGATAATTGAATCATATGGTGAAAATAAACAATTAATTAAATCATGATGCACAACTACAAAAAAAATGCATTGCACACGTCATAAACAATAACCAAGATCCGATTTTATGAAAGAGATACCTTGTGAATCGTGATCCATCACCAAACCCCCAAGATCGTGGTTCATTATATGAACACCCATCAGATGGTCATCATTTGAGTTACTTTTAACTTCTCAAATGCCAACAATCTTGACATGAGGAAACATGAAATATATAAGAAAATGATTGTTGGCACGTTGCCGTCAAGCACTTTCGATCAAAGAGGGAAACATGGAAGATATGCCCACACAACTGCCACTTGGACCTGCCCTAGTAGTTTCTGGTGTTTTTTTGTTTTTTTTAATATTTTTATTTGTTCTATATGTCCTATTGCCTTTTTAGTTTTTGTTCCTTTACATTTTTATTTTATTACCCAATTTTATTTAGTTATCTAGTTACTTGTTCATACATTTCATGAGATTTTTTCACATACGTCAAATAAACGTGTTCGTTTATCAAAGTCATGTTCGTAGAATCTCAGACACAAATGAGTGACACCTAATACTATTTAAAGTTTAAACGATTCATAACTACGGGTACTCTTCTTATGTTCCAAACAAATGTTTACAACTACCCAAAACATAAAATTGAAGTTGACTAAAAATAAAACAAAAAAAATGTGTATTTGGCATAACGATGTTAAATGCTTACAAAATAATGTTCTTGTATGTAAAGAAAAAACATTTAAGTTCTTATCACACAAAAAATAAAATAAGTAAGGAATGTTCATGTAGGTGATATCAAATGTTCATGACTTTCAAAAGCAATGCTCATATGTTTTAGAAAACAGAAAGTAAGAAAAAATGAATTCAAAAGGGAAAATAAAAGAATTGATTAATTATAACATAAAAAAGAAAACATGAAAATCTAATGGGTAAAAGAAAATTAAACCTTAAAATAGAAATAAACGAAAAAATACTGCAAAATATAAAAAAGAAATAGTGTAACTGAAAAAAAAAATCAAGTGAAAAGGGGAAAAATAACATATTTGGGTTAATGGGCTCAGTAATGAACCAAATGTTTCAGGCGGGGAGTCCTTATTTCTGCGTTGCTCTTTATCGTGCTGTTCTCTCTGTGGCCCTTATTGGGCCAGATCACCTCAGAGAGGGCCTTTACAATTTTTTTCTTTTAATTTAACCGACTAACCGAGCCTATCGATGTCGAGGGTTATTCAGGCAGCGTCGGCGGTATATAGGCACGCGACGCTCCCTCGCGCCGCCACAAACGCTGGTTCGCTCGTCCCCTCCTCTCTTTCTCTCGACGCGGCGGGCGCAGCTGTCGACGACCCTCCTCCGACTCGTCCCTTCACAGGTGCGCGCCTCCTCCCCTTCTAAAACCCTAGCTCTTCTCCCTTCGTTTCATGAGATCTCGACGCGAACCCTATTCGATTTAGCCCTGCGAATCTGTCGATTGGTACGCTCGATGTGAGATTGAGGAAAGCACTTTTTTTGTATAGATCCATGTAGATGAATCTACCACAGCCATAAAATTGCAGCCGAATCGGCCTTATCGTCCCGACCTTGGCCTGCTGAACAACTCCTTTTCAATTTTCATCTCGTCGTAGGCCTATTTTAGTTATGTGATCGGGGTATTACCGTAACAATACACCTTCATCTGGTGGAAATTGTTACTGGAAACTTTCTCTTTTGAGAGAAAAATTGGTGGGGGGACATGCAAAATAGTATGCGGTTTTAGCAAGGATTTTTTGTAGTGCGTTTATACCGAGCGAGTAGTATGACATTGGATTTGTTGTTGTTTGTTGTGTTGCATTATTTCCCGTGCGTGTCAATTGGTTGGCATATTAGAGCATCTATATTGAAGGGTGCTTAATTGGAGGTGCTTAAGGAGAGAGAGTGCGGAAACGTCAGCCAGCACATGACTAAATTTCATTTTCTCACTCCGGTGCTCCAAGTCCTAATGCATGGAGCAGGACAAGCCCATACTTTATTCCATGGAAGAAGAAAAGCAAGCGTCCGGGATAGGCAGAGCAGTTATTTTCTTTAGCACCTGTGAGGCATCGAAGCCAAACTAGGCACCCTTTGCCCCCTGCAAGGACCCAGCAATTCTGACGTGGCAAAATAAACCTGTTTTTTTTCCCAAGCACCCAACATGAGCACCTGCGTTGTAGATGCTCTTAGTCTTGCAAATTTTCTATCTCTAATGCCTTGCAAATTAGGTGGTTTGATATATGTCTGTATCATGCAAGTTTATGTTTGTGATAGATGCGGTGCTAGAATTTTGAGCAATCATAGCAGCCAAATTTGATATTTATTTAATTTGTTCGGTAAGCATATACTATTATGTAATTAAACGTATTGAGGAGTGCTCCGTATCTTTCTACCATAGTATTCACGCCAGTAGTATACTTTTTCCTCGACCTCTCCCCAATTTTAACGATCTAAAATGGTGTGCAGATTAGGTTTTTAAATGGATGAAATAGAATTCTTTGTTGGACGGATATAGCATGGCCTACCTGGGAAGGAAGTATTCCTGTGCAAGGCGAAACGTTCCTTTTTTTGTGCCTTTTTGTTTCTTGGTCTCTTTTGCAGTTGCAGGGACAGAGACACTAAGCATCTTAGTTGAATCAATATATCTTGTTTATGCAGTTGCAGGGTCTGGTCTTTCAGTTACACTACAGATTTAGGTTAAATAACAGACTCAGTTATAGATAATGGCTTCAATTCGAGAAATATCGCAACATGTATATGATTTATTTTATACCGTGCATGTTATAATATTAACAGTTTGAGCCAGTGTGCAGATTAGGTCATAAGACATGGTTTGGATTAGTGTTGTCTTGCAAGAGTATGACATCGCTTATGCCTTTTACTGTTGGCCTTATTTGTTGCTCCTTTTCTGAGCAAATAACCTCAATGTTCAAATGAAGTTGGTAAAGTTGCTGGATGTTTCTGCAATGTTAAAGATAAACAAAGCTGTGCATGTGTGTTGGTTAGAGCCTCATTCACTTGGAAAAGATAACCTGAATATTGTCATAATCAGGCTGTCAAATAGCACCTGTTCAAGAGTATGTCTTGCATCTACTAATAGCTTTTTCAACATCACAAATTTTGGTTACAGTATCACACACATTTGTACTGCTCATGTTCTGACAGAAATCATGGTTCAGTTTTATCTTGGTTCAGGAATCTAAGAAAATGACATTTGTAGAGATTAGTTGATAAGCTGATTACATATGTGCTACTCCTAACGATTGTGGGCCTTATGTATGATATGGGATCATTGTAGCCAGTGTTTTGGATAACATTCATCACCATACATTTGTCTTTGCAGGCTTCTTGTCAGTTCGACTGTTTTCATAATGGCAGAGCACTTGGCTTCAATATTTGGTACGGAGAAAGATAGGGTCAACTGCCCATTTTACTTCAAGATTGGAGCTTGTCGTCATGGGGATCGCTGCTCTCGCATCCATAACAGGCCAACCATATCACCAACAATTGTGCTCATGAACATGTACCAGCGCCCTGATATGATCACCCCTGGAGTTGATGCTCAGGGCCAGCCGATTGATCCCCGCAAGATGCAGGAGCATTTTGAAGATTTTTATGAGGACATCTTTGAGGAGCTGAGCAAGTTTGGTGAGATCGAGACCCTCAACGTCTGTGATAACCTTTCTGATCACATGATAGGCAATGTCTATGTCCAGTTCAGGGAGGAAGATCAGGCCGCAGCAGCTCATACAGCCCTTCAGGGACGCTTTTACTCTGGTCGCCTGATAATTGTGGACTTCTCTCCTGTGACTGACTTCCGTGAAGCGACCTGCAGGCAGTATGAGGAGAATACCTGCACACGTGGTGGACACTGCAACTTCATGCACGTGAAGCAGATTGGTAAGGATCTCAGGAAGAAACTCTTTGGACGTTACAGGAGGTCAAACAGAGGAAGGAGCCGCAGCCCAAGCCCACACCATAGGAGAGAGCGTCGTGACCGTGATGACTACCGAGGCCGTGATGATTTCCGCCGTGGTGGTGATGATTTTCGCCGTGGTGGTGGTGGTGGAGGACGTAGGGGTGGGAGCAGCAGGTATGAAGGAAGGCAGGATGATGGAGGAAGGCGTAGGTATGGGGGCAGCCCTCCAAGGCGGGCAAGAAGCCCTGTCAGGGAGAACAGCGAGGAGCGCAGGGCCAAGATCGAACAGTGGAATCGTGAAAAGGAGGCGAAGTAAGGGTGACCTTCATCGACTGAGTGCTTCTTGTGCCATCCTGTATATGGTACTTGCTCTGAAGTTGCTATTTGAAATTTGCGTCTATTCAGTAATTTATTAGGTAACTTCACCTCAGGACTTCGCAATTGTCAGTGGTGTGCTGCTGGAAACCTTTTGCCAGGCTATATATATTTGAACAATCTAGTTATTTCGAACTATATATGTATTGTCAGTCGTCTGGCTGTCTGCCTGATATTCTATTTTTGATGGAAAATTTCTAACTATTTGGTTGAGTGTGTGACTCGATACTTCTTATCAGTACCAAATCTAGCTGTTAAGCTGTGTAAGCTGCAGTGTGTGGTCATGGTTATCTCAGAACCTGGCGCGAGTGCATATATCCTTCTGGTTAAAAATGTCCTCTCTAGTGAAACGAGGAATATCCTCAGCAACCTGTACAAGATCCTTTGACCGCTCAACCTCTGAATACAAACACCACGCAGCGAAACCCACACATGAAAACGAAAGTCATGTGGAAGGATACCTGTACAATGGCAACGTCGGCCACGGAACTAGCAGGCCCATGACGCTGGCCTCTCTACACAGGAGTAATGGTGTCGCATCACCTCCACCACCCACCTTCCCATCGTGCCGGTTCTCGTCCCTGATTCTCGCCGCTTCCTGTCGCTGGCTATAAAAGAAGGGCCGAGCTACGATGAAAACGTTGCACTATGCTCTACACCATACCTCGTCGCCTTCCCACCACCTGGACTCAGCTCTCAGCGGCCGTTCGCGCTTGCTACCCACCGACGGAGGAGCCAGAGTCGCAGCAGGAAGAAGAGGCGGAGATGGCCAAGGAAGAAGAGAAGGAAGCCGAAACCACCGATGATGAGGAGGACGACGACTTCGACTTTGATTATGAGCCAATGAAGGAGCCATCCGACTAGCGGGTGCTCCTCGCCTCCGTCCAATCGGCACACGACTAGGAGCAGCAGACCGCTATCTGCGCGTCGAACGAGGCTGTTCACGCGGCCATCATGGAGCTCTCCCGCCAAACCGCGAGGCGGGAGGAGCTCGGTCGCCAGGTCTTCATGAAGAGAGGGAGGAGCTGGCGGAGCTGGGGCGATGGTGCAGAGGATTAGGGCCATGGATGAAGCTGGGTCATCGTCGCAGACGGCGGAGGAAGGAGAGAGGGTGGAGAGGAACCGCCGTAACAAGGCGTCGGTCTTGGACAGAGAGCGGATGCCCATGACAAGGCTCTAGCCGCGCAGAGACTGCGAGGCCATAGAGGCAAGGGAGGCGGTGGCGAGGGCGAGTGATCAAGTCAACTTTAACATCAGGAAGCCTATGTAACCTTTATTTTCTTGAAGAAGGATTTAATTCCTAGGCTATCTATATATAAAAATCAAGTTTTATTGCCCAAAAATGTTGGGTTCATCACTGGGGGTGCAAGTGTGGACAACCCACCCAAAACTGCCGTATGTTTGGGTTCGTGCCCACAAATGGCTTTTCGGCGCAGTTTGTTGGCCACGCGTTGGGTGACGCTGGTGGAAATGCTCTGAGCAAGCGACTTCTAGCACGAATAATTCATATTTTACAAGGGACTAATTTTGTATCGTTTAAGAGGTTAGGAAAAAAGATAGAAGATCATCGTCTCGGAAACAATCAAATTCGTCAGTAAGAGCAAATGTGACATCGTCGGTATGTCCCGGCAGACACGCACACCTGCTAATGTCTAATTCATCCTGGCATGGTTTAGCATGTACGATAAGCCCTCTCCACATAATAAGATGAGGTACATCGACAGAGGATCGCCCTGGCGAATACCTCCACCAGGGGTGTGAAGAAATCAGTTTTATTTGAACTAAAACTAGTTTTATACCTTATACCAGTGGTGAAAGCTAATTTGCACATCATTTTCTCAAGAAAACGCTATTCTATATGGTCATATGCCTTATACATATCAAGTTTGGCGGCACAAAAGCCCTCCTTTCCCTTCTTCTTCTTGACCGTGTGAATACTTTCATAGGCAATAAGGGGATATTTTAGGTAATCAAACACCCTGGAACGAAGCACTTTGGTTCTAACCAATAACTTCTAGTAGAACGAGCTTCAATCTGTTTTGCCAACATTTCTGAGATTACCTTGTACACAACGTACAAAGGCAAATTGGATGATATTGGGTGATTCCTTCTACATTTTCTATTTTGAGGATCAAGACAATCGCCATATCATTCAATGCAACGTGGCAGATTCCAGGATGGAGACGTATGTAAGCATGGCGAAAATAGTAATGTAACGTGATGCATATAACAATTTTAAAATATTGTAATTAATTGCTTATGTGGAAGGTACATATTATCATATCAAGCTACCCATGACCATAAAAGGTGACAAATTAGTCGCTTGTGTTGAACTTCACTCTGTTCTAATAAATGCTAAGATAGCATAAACACTTTATTCCTTTCATTCAACTACAAAAAGCAGAGGAGAGGGAAAGCAAGTGATAACGTACTATATGTCCATAATGATAGATAGTCACTAGTCACATGTGACTGACATATTACAACCAACAAATGCCAGCTCTATTATTGACAATGAACTTGCTGGGTAGATATATGTCTTATCGTTCTCAATGTTGGACCATCTTGCTAAGCAATGCCGAGAGAAAAATGATCCTGTGCAAATGGCTAGATGCATACACGGGGATTATTTCAAGCAGGACCGGGATCCCTTACACAACTAAATTAACCTAGCCTTGCCTCGTGCCGCAAAAAATGCTCCATAACATAGGTGCTCCACTCTAAGTTGTGTGTGCAATTATACTTTTTTCGAGAAATCCACCGATCTATCAATAATCATCAACAATAGTATAGAGAGTACAAAAAATAATAAAAACTGCAAATAGATTATTGAACCACCTATCGAAGACTACAAGCATTGTAACGAGCCAAAGTCATGCCTCTGTATTCGTCTCTTCATCACCGAAGCCGGCCAAAGTATGTCATAGTATATAACTCGTTGTAGAGGCAAACATAAAATCGTCGTGCTAAGGTCCCAACAAAATAACGCATCAGAGGAGCAACCATCACCAATGATAATAACTGTAAATTGGAAGAGACACATTAGAGACCACACCAACAAGCACAAATCCCGACCGAATCCTAGAAGATCCGCTGGACACACATCCACGCGCTCTCCACCAGTGCTAGGCGCACCACCGGAGCGAGGATGTGAGGACCTTATTCTGAAGAAGGCACTGAAAAAACCTAAAGGAAAAATCAGAAGCCCTTCTTCCGACAAGCATCCAGGATTCGCCACACCTCAAATGTCTGAAAGTCCACCAGAGACAGGTGGACCGACGGTGGCGCAAATGGAAGGGAATAAAACCCTAGCCACCTGGGGATCCCCTCTTCTCGTGTAGTTTCATGTACAAAACGTTTTCTAGACGCCAATACTCGTTTTTTTGCTAAATTCCACCAAACTATTAATAATAATCAACAATAGTAAATGCAAAGAGTCTAAAAAATAATAAAAGTTACAACTTGGTCTTGATTATTGGTATGAAAACTTTGTTTCTTAGTGTGCTCCTTCAGAGCATGTGACGATGTTTAATCTCGTCAATGCCCGTTGTTATGGACTTGGGTTTTGGAGAATATGGGGATGTTGGAGATCGCGGAACGGTTAGCAAACAAGCAACACGGGGACACAAGGTTTACCCAGGTTCAGGCCCCCGGAGGGAAAACCCTACTCATGCTTGTCTGCTCTTGATTACGGCGGAACCGAAAGTTACAGGGGTGCGCAGATGCAATCTGGCGTGGAGGTGTGCATGCGGTGAGAGAGAGGGAGCCTCCTCGTCGTGCCCTCCTAGCCTTTATATAGATAGGCAGGTCCCGGGCATAGGTCGAGTCGGTTATAGATTAGGGTTTGCCCCTTTGAGATTCTATCTACTCTAGTCTTATTCTCCAAGCATTCGAAGGCATCATGGGCTTGGGCCACCCGAAACCTCCGCAGGCCGCGTATCTTGCAGTGGGTCTTATCTTGGGCTAGACTAGGTATGCTGATGTTGTGTACCCGCGGGGTATAACCATGTCAGTAGCCCCCGAGTGCTCAGTTGAATCGTAGATTCGGCTGGGGACTCCTCAATCCTTCGGGTGTTGTTTTATGCCTGTTTATAAGAGAATGCTTTAGTTTGTAGGGATTGCTGATGCGTGTGCCTGACTCTCCTGATAGATCAGGGCCAGTTAACTATCATAAGACAAAACACCACGATCTTCTTCAGATTCGAGTCCCTAGACTCGAATCTAGAACGAGTGCTGGTGTAATTTGACTCAGGCCGCTGAGGTCTTACAGGAGTCAAATCCTAGTAGTTTTCGAGTGATATAGCCAACGCGGTCGGGATTCTTCATTGCGCCTGTTGGCACGGATGTTTACTAGTAGAGCGCAGTCAGGTGCGTTACCAGGCCATTCAGATGGTATATGTAGGTCTTATCTTTGCATCGCAAACACGACATCCGAAATTTTATCACCATAGAGGTGTTTCGGGTGGCCAAGGAGATTGCTTCTCACTTAGCGTTTGTTTGGGCAGATTTGCCAGAAAGTTTTTTGCATTTTGATCCGAAAGACCGCAGTCGAAGAATTTATAGGGTGTGCGACCAATGCTCCCTATGGGATTAGCCCCCGAGTGTCTGTTCGAGTCATAGACTCAAGCAGAGACTTTAGTTCAATCGCTTTTAGCTTCAGGTCCGAAGGACACAATTTTTTCGGATGCTTGAATCGATCCTCCCTATGAGAGTAGCCCCCGAGTCCGTAGTGGAGTCGTAGACTCGACGTGGGACTCGAAGTTAGTGTAGATTTATGGTTCTTCAATCATTCCTCGGGTGCGCGGCCAGCGCTCCTGATAGGAGTAGAGTAGTTACTCGAATCGTAGATTTGAGTGAGTACTTTAGTTATCAGCCGAAGATTTCCAACCGTTGCTAGATTGGTTTTTATGATGTCCGTGCTAACGATTGTTGACCTCAACCGTCTGTGGTGCCAAAGGTGACGTAACAGGATGAACGTGGGTCTCACTTTTCTGACTTGAAGTTGACTAGTCACGCGCGACGTGGCGAGAATTACGGCGTCTCCTCGGTTTCCATGAGTAGTGGACGGCGTGCGGGCGACGGTTCGCTGCTATGTTGACATGTGGACAGTTGGATCTGTCCTTGGCGCTAGGGCTTCTGGATGAACGGCTCCTGGTCATCGTCTTTATCCTTATAACCGTGGGGAAAACAGTGATTTGTTTTCACCCTTTGCCATTTGCTTCCTCGGCTGCTTCCATTTTCACGAGTTCTTCCTCGTGCGCACTGGACATTATCAGATCTTTTCCTTCTTCCCTCCTGCACGCACATCGCCGTCGTCGATGCTCCGCCATGGTTAAGTCGAAGAAGGCGTCTGCCGGTGCGGGCTCGAGCACCGCCGCTGCCGGCAAGAAAGGTGCCACCGCCGCTCGCATCACTGATGGCCGGTGGAGGCGCACGGAGACGCACGAGGGCGACCTGCGCAAGCTGCGCGATGCGAGTTTAATCCCGCAGAACAAGGAGGATGTCAAGATCCCTGGCGATAAGGTAATTCCCCGTCCACCCGCAGGGTTTCGGGTGATGTTTGTCGCTTTCATTCTTCGCGGTTTGTCGCTCCCTGTCCACGACTTTCTTCGTGGACTTTTGTTTTTCTATGGCATCCAACTCCACCATCTTTCGCCCAATTCTCTTCTCCACATCGCCTGCTTCATTGCCTTTTGTGAGTGCTGGCTCGGTATAGAGCCACACTTTGGCCTCTTCCGGAAGCTCTATTCCATGAAGAGGCAGTCCGGCACCGGCGGGGTCTACTCGCTTGGCGACTGCATTATTTCCCTCCGATCTTCTGTTTTCTTATTTTATTTTTCTATGTCTGAGTCTGTCCAATACTGGCATAAGAAATGGTTTTATATCCGTGACTCCACAGTGGACGGACAAGACTTTGGCCTTGCCTCCTTCGACTCCTCCTAGGAGATCCTTCTGAAGAGACCCTGGAAGAACCATATCCTGAAGGGCGAGGTGGCGGAGGTAGAGGAGCTCTACTGTCAATTGGAGGCCCTCCAGATGGTTGCAGAGAAGGAGGTGAATGGTGTGGATATCATCCACACCTTCCTCAAACATCGGGTGCAGCCACTCTAGGCGAGGGCGCATCCGATGTTTCTTTACACTGGCCGCCACGACCCGACGAGGGTTTCAGCTGAGGAGCTGTCCAGGGGCAACCTCGATAGGGCTCTTCAGCCGCTGCTAAAGTTCAAGGCTGAAGAGAACCTCCCTAAGAAGTCCTTGACTGCCCCCTTCAGCTCTTCGAATCCAGTTCCTCAGGTTTAAAACTGCTTCAAGCGCGTTGCGCTCTTTTGATGGTTGTTCTTTGATTGTTTGTACTTATTGTTATTTTTGTTGTCTTTGGTGTGAAGGAGCTCAAGGTGGCTGCCATGGTGCGCCCACTGGCCGAAAATTTTCTAGTTGCGCCGGACAACGAAGTTGTGGACTCCGAGTCTGAGCTTCCGCCGGCGTAGTCGCCAACTCATGAAGCCCTCGAGGCGAGCCAAGGGCGGGCCCGAAAGCGGGCATGGAGTCCGAGCGAATCTTCGGATGCCTCGACTCCACCAACGCCTAGGGACCCATCCTTCCTTGTGCGCCACAGCGAGGATGACGGCGCTTCTTGGGCACCTTTCCCGGCTATGCCTCTGCGGGCAATGGCGCTGCAGTCGCCGTCTAAGAAGAAGGAGAAGGAGAAGGCTCCACCCGTCTTCAATTTAAGTGACATTGACTCGTAAGTAGTTTTCGGATGCTTTCATTCTGTACTTTGCATGTGCGCCTTTTCTTCTTGCCTTGATCAATGTTTTCCTTGCAGACACTCCTCGGAGGGCTCTCTTAGTGAGGGCTCTCAGGAGGCCATAGGAGAGTCGAAGCCGACGGCCCCTCCCTCTCAGACGGTGGCCAACTCTAGGGGCGATGCTCCGAACCCCCCCTCCACAGGAGGCTCGAGTAGTCGTTACTCGGAAGACTGCACTTGGACCTTCAGAGTCTCTGTCTGAGCATGTAAGTAACTTACACCTCTTAGCTTTGTAGGGGGAGCCCCCTAGCCCTTTTCGAGTTGTTTTGTTGAGTGTTTTGCTCTTTTTGGGGCACATCCCCTAAGCCCTTTTTCTGATGCTTTCTTTATTGTTTGATTCTGCTTGTTTCCACAGCCCTTTGTGCACAGCGCAAACCTTCTCGTTCAGCAGCATCTGGCACTGGAGGCTAGTATGCAGCAGCTTTGAGGTACAGAATTATCCGTTGCTTTTTTCGATTGTCTTCTTTGCTTCAATTGACCCTTTGTTCTTGACATGTGCAGATGAAAATAACGCGGCCCTTCGTCGACTGGATGCTCTTGAAAAGAGCCTTGGTCGAGCGGAGAAGAAGGCTGAAGATGTTGTGGAGGCGAAGGAGCACCTGCAAAAGGAGTTGGCTGATGATGCCGAGGCCAAGGAGCACCTGCAATGGGAGGCTTCAGATCGCGAGGAGCAGCTCACTACTGTTGCGGCTGCTCGCGAGAAGCTGATGGCTGCGGCCAAGGCTTTCTCCGTTGAGTATCTTCTGTTTGAATTTGTCTTTGAATTTTCGATTGCATCTTGTCGTGTTCTTATTTGGATCTTTCTGTTTCTTCTTTCCTCAGATGCTTCAGGCATCGCGTTTGATCGCGGTGCCCTGGAGCATGGGAGTGCTTTGGATGATGCCACCGCAGCGGTCGAAGATCGCTGCAGCACTGCTGCAAATTCTCTGGCGAAGGCCAAGGGGGTGCTCCGGCGCTTCTACAAGGAGATTGTTCCCAAGGGCGCTGCTCTTGAGGATGTCGATGCTCTGGCGGATGCACTCTCGGAGGATGCACCTACGGCTTATAAGCGCAAGCAGAAGGGCATCGATGCCTCCATGGGGCTGTCCATGGCCATGGCGTCCGGAGCGGAGCTGGATCTTCAGCACGTCACCTCTCAGATGCCAACATCGCCAGATGGCTCAGAGGTAGCCTTTTCTCTTTTCGCTCCCGCTGTAAGCGCTATGGGCCAAGGCTCATTGATCTGTTGGCGGACTATGCTGCGAAGTAGCAGGGGGAGGCCAAGAGCAGGCACTCTGGCTCCGAGGCTGCTCTGGGTGCTGATGCCTAGGCTCTGAGGCTGTAGTTTAGGATAGTTTTATCTTCTTCCTCTTGTTGTAAGCTTTTGCTGATGAACAATTTATCCTTGTACCACGCAGTGGCTTTTGATGTATATAAGTTATATTTCGAGTTGTCACCAAAGATGTGTGATTTTCATACCCTTGTTTGCTGCTCTTTAGGGGCCTTCGGGTGAGGGACCCGTTGGTACTTCGACTGCTCCGGATCCGCGACCATCGTTGGATGATGCGTCACAGCTTGTTTTCCTTCGCGATCGCGTTCGTAGGTTGGAGAAGGAGATCCTTGGCGTTCGAGGCCATGCGGACATGTGGAAGTCGAAGGCTGAGCGGGCTACCGCCAGGGAGGAGTATCTGATGGGGGAATTGCGGCAGTTGAGCAAGCAACTACAATGTGAGTTTTCTTGAGCTGCTGCTCGTTTTCGGATGCACCTTGTTGTTGCGTCACCTTATTCTGAGTTTTCTGCAGGTGCCAACCTTGTTCCGAGGGAGGAGAAGGAGCGCGCTGCGGTGCGGATCAACTGCTTGACCCAACAGGACATGGAAGCTGGAGGCTTCTTCTGGATGGACCGTGACCGGTCCACCATCCTTGCAACGGTGCAGGGTCGTGTTCATCAGGTGTTGCGGGTACTGAGGCAGGTGAAGACTTCCCTTGCGTCGATTCTGTACGTCATGTTCCCTCTAGACGAGGCACCGTCCACCCTTTGGGGTTTGTTGTCGAAATTTCGAGACGTGAGTCACATGAGGGAGTTGGTGCGGCACCAGCTGGTTTGCAGGGATGAAAGCTGCCCTTTCGCTTGTTCGTCTGCACTGCCCTGATGTTGATCTTGCTACCGTGGCGGCTGGGCCGCCTCTTTGACCGGATGGTGGTCTCTGGGACATGCGCCCATATTATTTGGCTGTTAGTCAGTATGCCGAAGAGATCATGGATCTTTTTGAGCATCGGGCACATGTGATTCTTCAGAATAGATAGGCCCTGTAAAAAGATAGATGTAAAACTTGTATATATTTGAGTGGGCTTGTTATGCCCTTTTCTGTAAAGTTTATTTATGCTAGCACGTGGTGCTTTTGTTGTGTGCATGTCCTTTTCGTTAGCCTGACATGGTCAACTACTCAGGTTACATGCGTTATTCTCAGTCGAAGAAGTCGTGAGGTGAGGCGAAGCCCCCGAGCGAGTTACAATGAAAAGTAATTGCAAGGTAAAAGAAAATTTTCGGGCGGGACACTTAGCTTTTATTCATATTGTAATCGAGGAGGTACAATGTTCGGATGAATAGCCTTGGCTGAGTAGCCTTATTGAAAGTAAAGAGATACTAGGGGTAGAAGTGTCGTAGACGCGCGATGTTCCAGGGGTTAGAGTATTCGACTCCTGACGTGATGTCCATGAGGCGGTAGGCGCCACCTGGGATGACTTCTGTGACGATGTAGGGTCCTGCCCAGGGTGACTCGAGCTTTTTTGGCTGCTCTTGCTTGAGTCGTAAGACGATGTCTCCTTCGACGAAGGACCTTGGGCACAGCCGTCGGCTGTGATAGTTGCGGAGGCTCTGCTGGTAGACCCCTGAGCGAGCCACGACGATGTCGCGTGCCTCGTCGAGTGTGTCGACGACGTCTTCGAGTGCGGCCGTCGATTCGGCTTCGCTATAGGCGACGACCCGTGGGGCCTTGTGGCGTACCTCGGCAGGTAGTACAGCTTCGTCTCCGTGTACCATGAAGAAAGGCGTGAAGCCAGTTGCGATGTTCGGTGTTGTGCATAGGCTCCAGAGGACGTAGGGTAGCTCCTCTGCCCAGGCTCCCGCAAGCCGTTCGAGTGGCTGAGCAGACGTTTCTTGATGCCTTCGCCTATAAGGCCGTTGGCCTTTTCGACCTACTGTTGGTCTGCGGGTGCGCCACTGAGGCGTATGATATGTTGATTCCAAGGCCCTCGTAGAAGTCCTGGAATTCATTTGAGATGAAGTTCGAGCTATTGTCCGTGATGATGTTGTGTTGCACACCGAACCTGTAGACTATAGACTCGAAGAACTTGACGGCAGTTTTGCCGCTTTGGTTGGTGACAGGCATGGCCTCGATCCACTTGGTGAACTTGTCGACTGCGACCAGGAGGTAGACATGGCCTCCTTTCGAAGATTTGGGCAGTTTGCCGATCATGTCGAGGCCCCATTGGGCGAAGGTCCAGGCCAGTGGTATGGGTCTGAGATCCGATCCGAGTGCGTGTGGCTTGTCCGCGAACCTTTGGCAGCCGTTGCATCGTCGAACGATGTCCTTGGCATCATTCATGGCCGTTGGCCAGTAGAATCCAGCTCGCAGAGCTTTGGCGACGAGGGCGTGACTGCCTGCATGATGACCGCAGATGCCCTCATGGATGTCTTGGAGGATTGTTTTGCCGTCACCGATGGTGACGCATCTTTGGAGCACACCCTAAATACTGCGCTTGTACAGTTCGCCATTGTGTAGGGTGAAAGCTTTGGACCGGCGAGATATGTGTCGGACATCTGTCGGGTCGTCGGGCAGTTCCTTGTTTAGCAGGTACTGAAGGTATGGCTGCATCCATGTTTCCTCGATTGCCATGACCTGCATCAGGCTGACAAGTTCGACCTTTGTATCGAGCTTTTCGGGTCCTTCCTGTCCTTTGGATAGCGCAGCCCCCGAGTTCTCTGATTCTTCAGGTGATCCCTTGGGGAATTTCCTTTTGATAGAGGGTACACAGATTTGTTCGAGGAACACACCTAGCGGCACTCGTGCACATTTGGAGCCGATGTTGGCGAGTTTGTCGGCCTCCTCGTTGCTTTCCCTTCCAACGTGCCAAAGCTCGTATCCGTCGAAGTCTCCTTTGAGTGAATTGTAGAGCGCGCGGTACGCGATCATGTTGGCGGCGTGGGCGTCGCATTCATTCATCGTCTGCTGGACGACGAGGTTTGAGTCACCGTAGATGATTAGGCGCGTAGCACCGCAGATCTTGGACATCCGCATCCCGTGGATGAGGGCTTCGTATTCGACCACATTATTGGAGGCGCGAAATTTCATCCGAAGGACATATTTCATCTTGTTGCCCTGGGGGGATGTCAGTATGACACCAGCTCCTGCTCCAGCCTCGCGCTTGGAGCCGTCGAAGTGCATCATTCATGATTGCGTCATGTCCGGAGTATCCTGCAGCTAGAGTTCCATCTAGTGGACGAGGAAATCAGGGAGGACCTGAGATTTGATCGCCTTGCGCCGCTCATAGACTATGTCTAGAGGGGATAGCTCGATGCCCCAAAGGACCACGTGTCCCGTGGCTTCGGGGTTATTCAGGATGTTGGACAATGGTGCCTCATTAACAACCATTATCTGGTGCTCCTGGAAGTAGTGGCTCAGTCGACGAGCCATCATGAATACGCCGTAGGCGAGCTTCTGATAGTGAGGGTACCTCTTTTTTGTTGGTGTCAGTACGTCGCTGAGGTAGTAGATTGGGCGTTGGACCCCGTGGGTCTTGCCATCTTCGGGTCTCTCAACCACGAGTACGGTGCTGACTACCTGGTGCATAGCTGCAATGTACAGCAGCAGAGGTTCTCGTTCCTTTGGCGTGACCAGGACAGGCGAGGTGGAGAGTAGCCGCTTGAGTGCCTCGAATGCGTCATCTGCTTCAGGTGTCCATTCAAACTTGTCCACCTTGCGCATCAGCTGGTAAAAGGGCAGGGCCTTCTCGCCCATGCGGCTGATGAATCTTCTTAGCGTCGTGATGCGCCCAACTAGCTGTTGGATACCTTTTAGGTTCTTCGGCTTCTCCATGTCAGTATGGCCCGGATTTTCTTCGGGTTCACCTCTATCCCGCGCTGGGAGATGAAGTAGCCGAGTAGTCGGCCAGATGGGACGCCGAAGGCGCACTTTTATGGATTCAACTTGATCTTGTAGTGATCAAGGTTATCGAACGTCTCGCGGAGATCGCCGATCAGCATCTTGGCTTCCATGGTCTTGATGACTATGCCGTCAACATAGACTTGGATGTTGCGACCGATCTGGTTCTTCAGAAACGCCTGCATGCACCTCTGGTATGTGGCACCTGCGTTCTTCAGCCCAAAAGGCATGGTGTTGTAGCAGAACACTCCGAACAACGTGATAAATGATGTTTTCTACTGATCTTCGACCTTCAGTCGAATCTGACTGTAGCCTGAGTAGGCGTCAAGGAAGAAGAGTTTCTCGCATCCTGTAGTCGAATCGATGATCTGATCGATCCGAGGGAGAGGGAAGTGGTCCTTGGGATAGTGCTTGTTGAGGGATGTAAAGTCCACGCACATCTGCAGGATGTCTGTGTCCTTTTTTGGGGACCATCATAGTGTTGTCCATCCACTCGCTATCCTTGATTTCTCGGATGAAGTTGGCATCGAGTAGTCTGTTGACTTTGACTCCAACTGCTTCGGCTCGTGGTTCAGACAGTCGTCGGATTGACTGCTTGACTGGCCTTGCATCGGGGAACACATTGAGTGCGTGCTCGGAAAATTCCCTGGGAACTCCTGGCATGTCCGCGAGACACCAGGCAAAAATTTCCCAGCGCTCACGGAGGAATTCGACGAGCGCGCTTTCCTATGCGGGGCTGAGGTCGTTGGCGATCAGCGCCGTCTTGGAGGCATCGGTTGGGTGGACCTGCACCTTCTTCGTGTTGACCGTTGAGTCGAACGACATGTCAGGTGAGTTTTGCCTAGCGACTGGGGGTGCCCCATAGTCTGTCACCTCTCGAAGCCTCGTGAGCTCCTCTTGCATACCAAACGATTAGGAGATTCTGTTGAAATCTCTATCGCAGTGGTCCGATCGGGCGAAGCTTCCCTGGACTGTGATGACACCCCTTGGTCCTAGCATCTTGAGCAGCAGGTACGCATAGTGTGGCACTGCTAAGAATCTTGCGAACGCCACGCGCCCGAGGATGGCGTGGTACTGTGATGGACAATCCACCACTTCGAACTCTAGCCGCTCGCATCAGAAGCTTTCGGGCTTGCCGAAGATGACGTCGAGCCATATCTTTCCTAGGGGTAGATGCCCTTCCCTGGGACTATGTCGTGGAACGTCGTGTCAGATTGTTCCAGGCTGCATAACGGGATCTGCATCGCTGCGAGGGTGCTGGCGAACATCAGGTTGATGCCGCCGCCGCCGTCCATGAAGACACGGCTCATTTCGAGTCCTCCAATTTGTGCCTCGAGCACCAGGGCAGCATGACCTGGGCGAGGGATTTGGCGGGGGTAATCCAAGCGATCGAATGTGATGCAGGACTCCGAGCCACTGAGGTACTCAGGGATGGCGGGCGGAGCGGTCACAGCGAGGCTGACCTGTCGGGTGATCTTCTTTTGCACCCTATTGGTAGGGCGTCCCTTCTGAATCATCAGGGCCCATTTTGGTGGCGGGTATCCACCTATGCCGTTGTTTGGCGCAGGTGCTGCTGCTGGATTCGATGGTCCCATGGGTGGAAGTGGAGGAGCTCCGTGGGCGATGTCACCTGGCGCGGGCCTAAACCCAGGGTTTACGATCTGGCGTCGCAGTTGGGTGAAACCCTTGCTGAGTTTCTGGAACTCGCGACAGTCCTTGAGCATGTGGCTGGCCTTCTTTTTGCCATCCTGCTTGTCGATGTAGAAGTGGATGGTGCAGGGCCCCGACAACTTGTCGTATGCCGAGGGTTCTTCGTCAGGGCCGCGACGCTGCCATGTTTGCGTGGGGCGTCCTCCATCGCGGAAGTTGCCTCCGCGGTATCCTCCGCTTCTGCGGTTGCTGTCGTTGCGGCGGTCGGCGTAGCCAGCCGCTGTAGGGTTCGCAGCATAGAAAACAAAAAATTTCCTACGATGGAACTATGTACCAAGATCTATCTACTAGATACAAACAACGGGAGGATGTATATCCGTAGAAAACATACCCTTGAAGATCGACAAAGCTTAACGAGTTCAACTCGTTGTTGATGTAGACGATCTCTTGCCGATCTCAAGATCGAGAGGAAGTCCTAGCGCCGCAAAGCAGCAGCGCATCCGTGCTCGCACACACGTACAAGACACCGGGCAACCTCCGCCTCCTCGCTCTAGCGATGCAGCGGAAGCACAACCCTTTCTTGCCGAATAGCCACCGGGAACATGTATCTCGCTAGTCCGAGACCATGGGGGATAAATTCTAGAGGGGGAGAGAGATCCTTCACGAGGAGGTGTGAGA
This sequence comes from Avena sativa, assembly GCA_916181665.1. Classification (NCBI taxonomy): domain Eukaryota; kingdom Viridiplantae; phylum Streptophyta; class Magnoliopsida; order Poales; family Poaceae; genus Avena; species Avena sativa. The sequence goes on along the minus strand of OV702295.1, from coordinate 327,813,869 downwards.
GACAAGTGAGGAGGGGGGCTCCTTTTATAGGAGGAGGGGGGAACCCCAAGGGAGTGGCCGGCGCATGGGGGCTGCCCCTTTCCCTCCCCTCTTCATGTGGGTGGACACTCCACTCACAAAATTGCTTTAAATTCCCTCCACTCAAAAGTCCACTCAAATTCCCATTAAATTTCCACCAAATTTAATGCAAACTCTCATTAAATAAAACTATTTTATTTTATTCAGAATTTTGTAAATTACTTTAATGACAAACATTCACAAATAACCCCTTGCTAGAATTCCATTTCACATGCATAACCACTTTATGCAATTTCACCCGAAAACCTGTTTCGGTATCTAGTGAAATAAATTCCTGCGCTTGTTTATTCTTTCGCCATGAAACATTTGCTCCAACTGGATGCCAGTGTCCCTTAAGTGTGTCACCCTACGGTTCGCGAATAGTGCGGACATGATCGAGACCCTTCTCCGATCAATAATCAGTAGCGGGACCTGGAGATCCATACTGACTCCCACACATTCAACGACGACTTTTCCTGTGATCGTCAGAACCTTTTACGCTTGTATCTTAATCCCTTTGTTTCACGATATATTACATGTCCGAGATTCGATCATCGGTATCTCCATACCTAGTTTGATCTCGTTACTGACATGCACTCTTTTCTCGTTCCCGTGATATAACATTCTAGTGATCAAATCACTTGCTTGCAAGCTAACCAATGTGATATCACCGAGAGGGCCCAGAGCATATCTATCCGTCATCGGGATGAACAAATTCCACTCTTGATCCATGATTCTCAACATAACGCTTTAGTAGCTTTGAAGCCATCTTTATAATCACCCAGTTATGGAGTGACGTTTGATGTCAACAAGAAACTCTTCCGGTGTTAGTGATTGGCATGATCTCATGGTCTAAGGATTAGGACTACTTCGTAGTTTGTTTATAGCAATATAAACTCAATGACTTTGATCGTAATGCTATACTTCGGATGAATGTTCATCACACCATTACACTAATGTTGTGATCTCGTTATTAACAACATCCAATTTCTATGATCAGGAAACCGTGATCATCTTGTTAATCAACGAACTATTTTATGAGAGAGGCATAACTAGGAACTTTCTGTTTGTTTATTAAACACACATGTATTAACGTTTCCGTATTAATACAATTATAGCATGCAAAATAAAAATCTATCATATACTTGGAATACACATAATAAACATTTTATTATTGCCTCTCAGGGCATATTCCCTTCAGTCTCCCACTTGCACTAGAGACAATAATCTAGTTACATTGTGATGTATCTAACACCCATGGAGTTCTGGTGTAGATCCTGTTTTGCTCTAGGGAGAGTTTTAGTCAACGTATCTGCTACATTGAGATCCGTATGTACTTTACAAATCTTTATATCTCCATCCTTGACATGCTCGCGGATGGAGTGAAACCGGCGCTTAATATGCTTGGAATGCTTGTGAGACCTTGGCTCTTTGGCATTGGCAATGGCACCATTGTTGTCACAATAGATCACCATTGGGTCCAACGCGTTTGCAACCACACCTAGTTCGGATATGAACTCCTTCATCCAAACTGCTTCCTGAGCCGCTTCTGAAGCAGCAACATATTCGGCATCCATTGTTGATCCCGCCACCACAGGTTGTTTGGAGCTCCTCCAACTAACCGCTCCGCCATTCATGAGAAATACGTATCCGGATTGAGACTTATCCGGATCGGTGTCAAAGCTAGCGTCAACATAACACTTAGCGACGAGCTCTTCTTAACCTTCGTATACAAGAAACATATCCTTAGTTCTTCGCAAGTACTTAAGGATATTCTTGACCGCTTTCCAGTGTTCTGAACCTGGATCCGATTGGTACCTACTAGTCAAACTAATAGCATGTGCCACATCCGGTCTTGTACATAGCATGGCGTACATTATAGAGCCTATGGCTGAAGCATAGGGGACCTTGTCCATTATCTCTCTTTCTTCCGCCGAAGCCGGACTTTGAGTATTACTCAATGTCGTGCCTTGTGTCATAGGTAAGAACCCCTTCTTACTATCTTCCATTTTAAACTTCTTTAAAATCTTATCAAGGTATGTACTTTGCGATAGCCCTATTAGGCGCCTAGATCTATCTCTATAGATCTTTGTGCCTAATATGTATGACGCTTCACCTAGGTCCTTCATTGAAAATTTGCTGTTTAGATAACTTTTAACACCGTTTAAAAGATCTATATCATTTCCGATCAATAATATGTCATCCACATATAATATCAGAAATGCCACATTGCTCCCACTCACTTTCTTGTAAATACAAGCTTCTCCATAAGTTTGGACAAATCCAAACTCTTTGATCACCTCATCAAAGCGGAGATTCCAACTTCGTGATGCTTGCTTCAATCCATAGATGGATCGCTGAAGCTTGCACACCTTGTTAGCATCCTTAGGATCGACAAAACCCTTTGGTTGTATCATATACAACTCTTCTTCAATATTACCATTGAGAAACGCGGTTTTGACATCCATCTGCCATATCTCATAATCGAAATATGCAGCAATTGCTAACATAATCCTAACTGACTTTAGCATCGCTACGGGAGAGAATGTCTCATCGTAGTCAACTCCTTGAATTTGTCAAAACCCCTTTGCGACAAGTCGAGCTTTATAGACGGTTATATTACCATCAGCATCAGTTTTCCTTTTGAAAATCCATTTGTTCTCCACGGCCTTTCGGTCGTGAGGTAAGTCCACCAAGTTCCAAACTTGATTTTCATACATGGATTCCATCTCGGATTTCATGGCTTCTAACCATTTGTTGGAATCCGGGCTCATCATCGCTTCTTCATACGTCGCAGGGTCATCATTTTCATCAACCATGAAATTCATGACAAGATTTCCGTACATCTCGGGAGCTGCACGCGTCCTGCTTGACCTGCGAGGTTCGGTAGTACTCTGTTTCGGAGTTTCATGATCATTATCATTAGTTCCCTCTTCAACAGGTGGAGCCAACTCTGGAACAACTTTCGGCGCTGCGCTACTCGTCATACTTTGAAGAGAAGGTTCCATAACCTCTTTGAGTTCTACCTTCCGACTACTCACACCTTTCGCGAGAAACTCTTTCTCTAGAAAGGATCCATTCTTGGCAACAAAAACCTTGCCCTCGGATCTATGATAGAAGGAATACCCAATAGTTTCCTTAGGGTATCCTATGAAGACGCATTTTTCCGCTTTGGGTTCGAGTTTATCCGGTTGAAGTTTCTTCACATAAACATCGCATCCCCAAACTTTAAGAAATGACAGCTTAGGTTTGTTTCCAAACCACAATTCATACGGTGTCTTTTCAACGGATTTAGATGGTGCCCGATTTAAAGTGAATGCAGCAGTTTCTAGTGCATAGCCCCAAAATGACAACGGCAAGTCCGTCAGAGACATCATAGATCGAACCACATCTAATAAAGTACGATTACGACGTTCCGACACACCATTTTGCTGTGGTGTTCCGGCAGGTGTGAGTTGTGAAACAATTCCACACTCTTTCATGTGAGTGCTAAACTCGTAACTTAGATACTCACCTCCACGGTCGTACCATAGAAATTTGATCTTTCTATTACGATGATTTTCCACTTCATTCTGAAATTCCTTGAACTTTTCAAAGGTTTTAGACTTGTGTTTCATCAAGTAGATATAACCGTATCTACTCAAATCATCTGTGAAAGTAACAAAATAACGATATCCACCTCGCGCCGACACACTCATTGGACCGCATACATCAGAATGTATGATTTCCAATAAATCTGTCGCCCGTTCCATTGAACCAGAAAACGGCGTTCTAGTCATCTTGCCCATAAGGCATGGCTCACATGTATCAAATGATTCATAATCAAGTGATTCCAAAAGTCCATCCGAATGGAGCTTCTTCATGCGTTTAATGCCAATATGACCTAGACGGCAGTGCCACATATATGCGGATATATCATCATTTAGTTTAATCCTTTTAGCATCAACATTATGAATATGTGTAACATTATTATCGAGATCCAAAAGAAATAAACCATTCATCATCGGTGCATGACCATAAAAGATTTCATTCATATAAATGGAACAACCATTGTTCTCGGATTTAAATGAATAACCACTTCGCATCAAACACGATCCAGATACAATGTTCATGCTTAGTGCAGGAACCAGATAACAATTATTCAAGTTTATAACTAATCCCGACGGCAAGTGGAGAGGCAGCGTTCCGACGGCGATCACATCAACGCTTGATCCATTGCCGACACGCATCTTGACCTCACCCCTTGCTAGCGGTCGCTTGTTCCGCAGCCCCTGATTCGAGTTACAAATATTAGCAACTGAACCGGTATCAAATACCCAGGTGCTACTGCGAGCACTAGTCAAGTACACATCAATAACATGTATATCATATATATCTTTGTTTGCCTTGCCGGCTTTCTTGTCTGCCAAATACTTGGGGCAGTTGCGCTTCCAGTGGCCAGTCCCCTTACAATAGTAGCACTCGGTATCAGACTTGGGTCCAACTCGGGGTTTCTTTTCAGGCACGGCAACAGGCTTGCCTCCCTTACTTCCCTTCCGTTTTCCCTTCTTGTCTTTCTTGAAACCAGTGTTCCTATTGATCATCAACACTTGATGTTCCTTTTTGATCTCCACTTCTGCAGTTTTAAGCATTGACAGAAGCTCGGGGAGAGACTTCTTCATGCCTTGCATATTATAGTTCATCACGAAGCTCTTATAGCTAGGTGGCAGAGCCTGCAGAACACGATGGATGCCTAAGTCAATGGGAATCGATATTCCCAAGGACACAAGCTTATCGGCGTAACTCGACATCTTGAGTACATGCTCACTAACGGAGCTGTGCTCTTCCATGATGCAGCTAAAGAACTTTTCTAAAGCGTTGTAGCTCTCTACAGCAGCATGTGTGTCGAAATCATTTTCAACTCACCCATTGTATCAAAAGCATTGCCATTTTTGAAACGCTTTCGAAGTTCCGGCTCTAGCCCATACAATATGCCGCAATGAACTAAGTTGTGGTCCTCCTGACGAGTCTGATAGACATTCTTCTCCTCGTCAGGAGCATCATCTAAAGGTGGGGGGCCTAACGGCGCTTCTAGCACATATTGCTTTTGTGCAGCAGAGAGGAGAATCCTCAAATTCATGGCCCATTCGGTAAAGTTGCTACCGTTCGTTGCAAGTTTCTCTTTCTCCATGAACACATTGAAATTAAAAGCAGGTGGTGCCATCTACAATAGAATTTGTAAAGTTTAGACTGAGTGTTTGATAGATTGAGTTCAACTAATTCATATTACGAATGAACTCCCACTCAAAAACGACATCCCTCGTGCCTTTTTGGTGATTACATGAACCAAATCCACTACACCAAGTCCGATCATCACGTGAGTCGGTGTAGCTTCAAAGGCGAGCATCAAATGGGCATCATATCAACTATATGACTCATGCTTAACCTTTTGGTCCGTGTTCCGAGGCCATGTCTGTACATGCTAGGCTCGCCAAGTTAGAACCTTAGTATTCGCGTGTGTAACTGTTTTACACCCGAAATATGGTCGTGGATCCAAGAACACCCGATCATCACGTGATGTCTTGGAGCGACGAAAACATAATCGGTGCATACTAAAGGAAGAACACATTCTTATCTTGATATTTAAAAGAGGGATCATCTTATTATGCTAACAAAGTGCTAAACAAGCAATATAAGATGCTATCAAACATCACATGTTTATTAGTGAAATGATATGGTTCCCGCATATGATCTCTATCATGTGCACCATGGTATGATCACTATCATACCTATATGTGTAAGTCCAAGCTCTATGGAGATTACACGTTATGTATGTTGTAAGAGTATCATCTCATACTTCTACTTACAACATCACCATATCATAACACTAGCCCAGCAACAATCTAAACTAGACGCCTCTAATTTATCCATTGCAAGTTTTACGTGGCTTGGGGCTTTCGAGATAGAACCGTTCTTACCTACGAACATGAACCACAACGAGGATAACCAAATTGTTGACAATTCGTTGCAAAATAGATATTGACTATAGTAGGAGAGACAGACACCCGCTAGACACTTATGCAAACTAGTTGCATGTCAAGCGTGGAACAGGTCTCATGTGCGAGGACATGTAAAGTTTGTCCGGGCCGCTTCATCCCACTATGCCACCAATATCCAAAATTACAACAAAGGAGCAACAACATGATCATCATCGCCCACATACTCATATGTGTACTACCCGTGTAAAGCATCTACGCATAGATCCGGCTCTGATACCACTGTAGGGTTTGCAGCATAGAAAACAAAAAAATTCCTACGATGGAACTATGTACCAAGATCTATCTACTAGATACAAACAACGGGCGGATGTATATCCGTAGAGAACATACCCTTGAAGACCGACAAAGCTTAACGAGTTCAACTCATGGTTGATGTAGACGATCTCTTGCCGATCTCAAGATCGAGAGGAAGTCCTAGCGCCGCAAAGCAGCAGTGCATCCGTGCTCGCACACACGTACAAGACACCGGGCAACCTCCGCCTCCTCGCTCCAGCGATGCAGCGGAAGCACAACCATTTCTTGCCGAATATCCACCGGGAACATGTATCTCGCTAGTCCGAGACCATGGGGGATAAATTCTAGAGGGGGAGAGAGATCCTTCACGAGGAGGTGTGAGAGACAAGTGAGGAGGGGTGCTCCTTTTATAGGAGGAGGGGGGGAACCACAAGGGGGTGGACGGCGCATGAGAGCTGCCCCCTTGCCCTCCCCTCTTCATGTGGGTGGACACTCCACTCACAAAATTCCTTTAAATTCCCTCCACTCAAAAGTCCACTCAAATTCCCATTAAATTTCCACCAAATTTAATGCAAACTCTCATTAAATAAAACTCTTTTATTTTATTCAGAATTTTGTCAATTACTTTAATGACAAACATTCACAAATAACCCCTTGCTAGAATTCCATTTCACATGCATAACCACTTTATGCAATTTCACCCGAAAACCTGTTTCGGTATCTAGTGAAATAAATTCCTGCGCTTGTTTATTCTTTCGGCATGAAACATTTGCTCCAACTGGATGCCAGTGTCCCTTAAGTGTGTCACCCTACGGTTCGCGAATAATGCGGACATGATCGAGACCCTTCTCCGATCAATAATCAGTAGCGGGACCTGGAGATCCATACTGACTCCCACACATTCAACGATGACTTTTCCTGTGATCGTCGGAACCTTTTACGCTTGTATCTTAATCCCTTTGTTTCATGATATATTACATGTCCGAGATTCGATCATCGGTATCTCCATACCTAGTTTGATCTCGTTACTGACATGCACTCTTTTCTCGTTCCCGTGATATACCATTCTAGTGATCAAATCACTTGCTTGCAAGCTAACCAATGTGATATCACCGAGAGGGCCCAGAGCATATCTATCCGTCATCGGGATGAACAAATTCCACTCTTGATCCATGATTCTCAACATAACGCTTTAGTAACTTTGAAGCCATCTTTATAATCACCCAGTTACGGAGTGACGTTTGATGTCAACAAGAAACTCTTCCGGTGTTAGTGATTGGCATGATCTCATGGTCTAAGGATTAGGACTACTTCGTAGTTTGTTTATAGCAATATAAACTCAATGACTTTGATCGTAATGCTATACTTCGGATGAATGTTCATCACACCATTACACTAATGTTGTGATCTTGTTATTAACAACATCCAATGTCTATGATCAGGAAACCGTGATCATCTTGTTAATCAACGAACTAGTTTATGAGAGAGGCATAACTAGGAACTTTCTGTTTGTTTATTAAACACACATGTATTAACGTTTCCGTATTAATACAATTATAGCATGCAAAATAAACATCTATCATATACTTGGAATACACATAATAAACATTTTATTATTGCCTCTCAGGGCATATTCCCTTCAGCCTCCCACTTGCACTAGAGACAATAATCTAGTTACATTGTGGTGTATCTAACACCCATGGAGTTCTGGTGTAGATCATGTTTTGATCTAGGGAGAGTTTTAGTCAACATATCTGCTACATTGAGATCCGTATGTACTTTACAAATCTTTATATCTCCATCCTTGACATGCTCGCGGATGGAGTGAAACCGGCGCTTAATATGTTTGGAATGCTTGTGAGACCTTGGCTCTTTGGCATTGGCAATGGCACCATTGTTGTCACAATAGATCACCATTGGGTCCAACGCGTTTGCAACCACACCTAGTTCGGATATGAACTCCTTTATCCAAACTGCTTCCTGAGCCGCTTCTGAAGCAACAACATATTCGGCCTCCGTTGTTGATCCCGCCACCACAGGTTGTTTGGAGCTCCTCCAACTAACCGCTCCGCCATTCATGAGAAATACGTATCCGGATTGAGACTTAGAGTCATCCGGATCGGTGTCAAAGCTAGCGTCGACATAACACTTAGCGACGAGCTCTTCTTAACCTCCGTATACAAGAAACATATCCTTAGTTCTTCGCAAGTACTTAAGGATATTCTTGACCGCTTTCCAGTGTTCTGAACCTGGATCCGATTGGTACCTACTAGTCAAACTAATAGCATGTGCCACATCCGGTCTTGTACATAGCATGGCGTACATTATAGAGCCTGGGGTGGGTCTGGCCTTCCTGGCTGGCCCCTCCGGCTCCCCTCTGGACTTCTTGTTCCCCATGGAAAGTAATTGACTTTGAAGTTTGTCCCGTCCAATTCCGAGAATATTTCTTTACTAACTTCTCTAAATCCAAAAACAGCAGAAAGGCATGTGGCACTGTTGCAACTTGTTAATAGGTTAGTACCGGAAAACATGTAAAAAGCACCTCAAAGTGTAGACAAGTAAAGCAAAGTAGATACTAAACAAGCATGGAGCATCAAAAATTATACATACGTTTCTGACGTATCAAGCATCCCCAAGCTATTCCAAATCGGAAACATATGTATAATTTTTTATGCTCCATGCTTGTTTAGTATCTACTTTGCTTTGCTTTGTCTACACTTTGAGGTGTTTTTATATCTTTTCTGGAACTAACCTAAATACCTGATCAATATTCCATGAAACCTTCTGTAGACGCCGCCACCGTCGTCCCTAGATCGGGGGGATCTGAAGTTTTTCCCGGCACCCTACCGAAGGGGAGATCATCCCGGAGGCCTTCTCTCCGGTATGATGCGTGAGTAGTTCCACCTTGGAATATGGGTCCATGTAGTATATAGATGGTTGTATCTCCTCCTTTGTGCTTTCATGTATAGATCTTGTGAGCTTCGTTCATGATCAAGATCTAATCTATTTGTAATCATGCATGTTGTGTTTGCGGGGATCCGATGGAGATTGAGATTATTATGTTGGTTTGATTAATGGTTTTGTCTTTATGATTCTATCATGTCTGTGTTGTTTGTGATCTTGCATGATCTTCGTTGTTACTAGCTCTCTTGGCCAAGTAGTTGATAGTGACTCCAAGAGGGGGTATTTATGCTCGATAGTGGGTTCATGCCTCTAGTTTCCAAGGGAAGTGACAATAATATCTTCGGTTGTAGATGTGTTGTTGCTACTAGGGAGAAAACAACGGTCTCTTGTTCATGGAACATGTGGACTATTTACCTTACACAGTTGGCGCCCACCGTGGGGCAAGAGGCGCTCAAGGCTCTTCAGCGGGCGAGGACCAAGATCTTCGCAGGAATCGGCGAAACTGTATGTCACATCCCAAGATTTTCCAAATCTTGTAATGTGAAAAATAAATGAATAAAATAAAACTTTGTTGATTTTCAGGGTGAGAAGGAACTTTTTGATTCCAATTGGAAACCTTCAAACCTTTTTGATCAAACAAATCCTAAAGGGATTTGAAAAGTTAAACAATTAATAAAGAAAATATTTTGTATAAGTGGAGTTACTATTTTTGGATCTTTAATAAAAAAAATTTAGTTTTCAAATGAAAAGGTAGAAATATAAATAAGGATTATTTTATAGAGCCAAATTAAACCTTGGCCAAGCTTTTGAAATAAAATGTTTTGCTTTGATTAAAAGAGTAAAGGTTTATTTAAATAAAATGATGAGGATTTATTAATATCCAAATTTATTAAAAATAAAGGTTTTACCATTTTAATTAAACACCAAAACTTGTTAAATTATTTTAAACAAGTTTTCCAAGTATTTTATATTTTCAAATAAAACCTACTGAATTGTTTTTGATATTATTTAGCTTTCAAAATGGAGATTTTAATAAAACAAATCCTATTTGAATTAATAACTAAGGACTATTTTATTTAATTATTAAATAGATCCTAAAAAGAATAAAATTATTATTTTATTTTTGGACTTTGGTTTTGTGTTGTTAAACAGAACCAAAACTCAATGCAAAGTTTGGAGGAGTTTTGATTTGATTTGTTGTTTGAATGGTTTGATTGAATTTCAAAACAGAAAATCAAAAGAGAAAAAGAAAAACAATCAGAACAGAAAAAAAAATATGAAAAGGAGCCAGCCCAGCCGGCCAGCCCAATAAGGCCCAGCAAGCCCAATCCCCACCCCACCCGCAGCGAACCGTTTTTTACTCGCGATTGAACCCAGTGAGTCAATGACAGATGGACCCCGCTCTCCCTCCCCTTTTCTCACTGACGCGGGGCCCCACAGCCAGGTCATCGTCGTCTTCACCCCCGCGATGATCTCGCCTCTGACTGTTTCTTCCGCGTCTTAATTCGAATCAATACGAGTTATTCTGCGAATTAAAATCCCCCGCGATCACGCTCGTTTAACCACCTCCCGCTCCTCTTCCTTTCCCCCCAAACACCACGCCTCGAGAGCCACCAGGCTACTCTAATTCCCTTTTGCACCGCCGCGGCTCCGACGCACTCCGGCGACAAATGCGGTGAGTACACGCCGCCCCCTCCTCTCTAGTTCACGCTCACTGGATCTCCATCACTTTGCGCATCCACTGACCCCAGCCACACTTCCTCTGGTGACCCAGAGCGTCGGCAACCACCTCGACTGAGCGTCGCCACGGTCTGCTTCAACTCCAGCGAGCAATAGCCGACAAACCAGCGCGCCCCTTTCCCTCTGGTGAGTTATTTCACACCCTAGGCAACCTTGCGCACCCTCCTGACACGTTTACTTGATCAATTGCGACCCAGACGCTCGCCTTTGACCACGGTCGTGCGTACCCATGCCAGAGAGCAACTCTGGCGAGAGATTGCCGACCCGTCCGTGCGCCCCCTGCCCTGCGACAACCACGTTGAGCATCAGCAAGCTTCGGCGATTCTGGTGAGCTACCCCTTTGTTCCCCTTGCTTCCTAAATCACCGACGACCGCACCGTCTGAGCGCGCCGCTGCCAACCACCGCCGCTAGCGCCGCCACTTTGTGGTCAAATAGATCAGGGACATTCGATTTAGATCGGACGCGTAGAAACAGGCGACTTAAGCGAAAGGGTAAGAACTGATCTGTGCCGCATGATCTCATTTTAATCCAACGCCTCGCAACGCTTGATCCGCACGAACCGTTGTCGTCCAATGAGGAACAACCACGTGGCCAGCCTGTTTGATTTAAACAGAATTTGATCTATTAGTTTTCCAATTTTGTAAATTCCATAACTTTCAAACCACACGTCCAAATTTTGCAAACTTTATATCAATGGATTCAGCAAGACAAGCCCTAGCCAACCATGCACTTTGTTTAGTAAAAAGCTTCTGGAAAAATGTTTGTTTTTGCAGAAACATATGTATGCTTGTTTAGATTGTAAAAAATTGTTCAAAAATGATTTTGGGGTTTGCAAATGGTGTGTTTTGATCCTACTGACCATAGGAAACACTTTGTGGTTTCAAAAATATATTTGGTGAAGAAAAAGAATGATTCTTGATTTAAAAACCAATTCTAGTCAAATAAAAATATGGTTTATTTATTAAAAATGGTTTTGGAAGAAAACCTTTGGGAATGTTTTGTTTCAAACTCTCTGACCCTAAACACAAAGTTTTATGGTCTGAAAACATATTTTGTGAACCCTATAGATTAATGCCTTAGTAAAAACATTTCTACACCACATAAAATGATACCTTGTTTTAAATGGTTTATAAAGTGAAACCTTTTGCAAATGACTTTGCCACTTTATAAAATGACCATTAGGTATATCCAAATGTTTATGACCCATTGGAAACCACTTTTACAAATAAAACAACCCTTTTGCATGCTTGCATGTGTTGTTTTGTTTTATTATTTTATGTGATGAAATGCTTGAATGGTAGATTGAATTATTGTTTGCTTGATTGAATTGTAGTGACTTGAAGTGTGTGAACATTGCAAAGATCAAGAAGTGAACCTATACTCTACCAAAAAGGCAAGTGATGCTTCATACTTTTGTCCCATTATTTTCACTATGCATTAGTGATTTTTCTAAGTAAATCTTGCATGGAATTTTTGCTAAGTATAAACCATGCTATGGGAAAACCTAGTAGATGAAACCTTAGTAGAAATTTTCCTAAGTTAAGATTCCTACTACTATCAAGCTTAGCTTAGCTAATAGAAAACAAGGGTGGAATATATATTCACACTATGGAAAAATTTCTAAGTCTGAGGACTTGTGTTTGTTTAATAAAACAATTAAGTGAATGAATCACCTGGGTGGAATGGAAGGAATGGTTTGTGTTGAGTGGTTCACAAGGCCCATGTTTATGGTTTACCTTGTGTATCTCACTTGTGGATGGCCACCCAGGAACAAAGAGATTTGAGATGTCAAATGTTGAGAAGCTTCAAGTGCAGCCACTTGCCATTATGGGCTCTGCCTGGATCATATAGGTTGCTAGAACTTAGCCATTTGGAAAGTTGGTGGTAGTGGGAATGATAGGTTGGAACGCGTCCACTTGGTCTAAGGAAAGGCTTCTGAAAGATCTTGTCTTGGTGAAACCAAGTCTTGTGGGGAAAGTGCACCACCTCTGCAGAGTGTAAAATCTAAGTACTTAGCCATGTCCCTGGCAAAGGACAATTTGAGCATCAAGACATGGAAGCTATCAAGAATCTCATCATCCAAATGTCTAAGTTAAAAACTTGTGGTTGAACAAGGGTTAAAGGATCTTCAATCTTTGATTGGTAGATGCCTTGGGTGATTTTTGTCAAGCAAAAACTTAGTGTTTTCAAATGATAAGGAAAAATCTATTTTTGAGCAATGCAAGCTTCAAATCCACTTAGCCAAAAGCATATAGATGATAGACTCCACTATACTACCATAGTATCACTTGCCAATACAATTCAAATGTATTGACCCTTGTGGCTGTAACTTGTTATGTTGCAGGTTTGTTTGATATTAGTGAAGTTTAATGATTAGGATTACAAGTCTACAACCAACATGTCTGCCTGTGGCACTTTGAAGATGAAGGACCCCATGCTTATAGATTTTATGCTGCAATGTAATGTAATAGCCAAATGAGCTATGAAAGATGTAATAAATTATTTTATTCCGGGCTATAAAGTTGTATTATGACCTTTGTTTCTTGATATTACATCTTAACTGTGGATGCTAGCTTTTGATCCAGGGACTAGCATTGTAAACACAGGGGACTCTACCTTATTAAAGGTTGGGAACCTTACACTGTAGCCATCGGTCACGGTCTCTTCTCTGGAAACATTTCGATCGTCCCTCTCGACAAGTTCTGGATCCCGGCGAAGACGAACCCTACGCGGTGTTCAATCATTCCTATCGGAGACATCCACCTCTTCATTGGCAAAACCGACTCGGGCACTAGTTCCCTGGGAGTCGGAGGAGCATCAAGACTCGCACGGACCACCTACGGGGAGGATACGTTCGCGAAAAGATCGATATTGGATCTCTCCTCGGAGTTTGCCGGCAAAGATCGGAAAAATTCAAGGCCCACCCAAACCGCCCCTGTGCAGGATATAACGGTAGAAGATCACTGCAAGTCCGCCGGCTTCATCTGTGCGTCTGGACAGCAGAGATCCAAGTTCGTCGGCATGGTTACCATCTTCGATCTGGCTGAAAGGGTAATTGCCCCTATGTGTGGTTTTGGTGATTAATGACAATCCCTATGGACTAATGTTTTCACTGAGTTTTATATGAAGGTATATTCCATAGGTCATGCTTGTAGTCCATGTGTTGGATTCAAGTATGGATGCCATGAAGATAAAGATATACCTTGAGTATTGGCATCAAAATCATCGAGTTGAAGAGAAGAATATGATATGATCAAGATCTTGAGAGTGTGATCTCAATAGAATAATTCAAGATATGGCTCTAAGTCGGTGTCATGATAGCCTCATTAGTTGAGCTATGGTTGACTAAGATTTAGAGCATGTAATCAAATGAATAGTTCCTTATGTACCTCGAGATATTAAGATGGAGCACGCGAAGGTATCTTTCCATGGGCATGCTTCAAAATGAAGATATTATATAGACCATGAGAGGATGACATCAAGTGGTGATCGTCATCAAGGTTGAGAAGGGCAAGTTCAAGATAAGCATCTCGAGAAGATCATTTGCTTGAATCTTGCCGTCCATATTTGTGATAATGGACATGTGAAGACATGTATTAATGAAGCTATCCCATAGTGGTGTATGGGGAAGCAAATTAGGAGTCTTCACGAAGCAACAATGATCAAGTGTTGCATTCCGGCTTGGGTGGAGCTTGAAGCGTTGTCATCAAGATCAAGCGGTATGTGTAAGGCAAAGGTATGGCCTTGCTAGGTTTTCCTTTTACCGGTCTCAAGGTGGTTGTTGGGAGACTGGGTTATAGGATAGATAGTCGCACTATCAAGAGGGGCTTTCGGTTGTGTAACTTGATCACATCGTCATAGGGAGCTCAATCCTTTGCATTCTTTGCATCTTCCTATTTTGTTGTTTCTTTGTGTTTCTCCATGTGAGGTCCTTGATCTTGTTGCTAGCTCTTCAACAAGCCCAAGTTCAAGGTTTTATCGGTTCTTATTTAGGGAGGCTTCTTACCTTTCTTCACTTGGTTTTATCCTCCTTTGTTGGGCTATGATGTTTCTCTGTACAATATTGTAGATCTTATTGTCCTCGTCAAAACAAGCCCAAGATCATCTAAATTGGAGTCCGGATGCAAAAGTTATTGCGTTTTCCGTGAAGTCAGTTTCATCCCGGTTGTGGATCCGGTTCAACCGGCTCCCAGACCGGGTGGTCCGGTGCCAGCACCGGAAAACCGGGTTTCAACCGAGATTCAACCGGGATTTTCGGTTTTTCTATACCGAGTCTATCCGAGACTGTGTACTGACCCTTATCCTGGTTGAGATCCGGTTTTCCGGTCCAGGAACCGGACCGTCCGGTTCTGGAGCCGGTCCAACCGAACTTTCAACCGAGTTCGCACAGATTTCTTCCAACGGCCATATTTGCTTTCCACTATAAAAGAGGGTTCTTCCCCCAACGTTTTAGGGTGTTCTTGACCACGAAATTGACCTCCATTGTTGAACCTCTTGAGCTTGCTTCCTCCCCTTCCCTCCTATGATTCTTGCATCTTTTTTAGGGCTTTGGAAGAGGAGATCTAGATCTACAATCCCCACCAATCAATTCCTCCTCTAAGTGAGGGGAACCCATTGGATCTAGATCTTGGAGTCATTGGTTGACTTCCACCATTGTTCTTCCTCTCTAATTCCTCCCTAGCACTTGTTGCTTTGGTGGGATTTGAGAGTGAAGGATTTGAGCACCCTTGGTGGTCTTGCTTTGCATTATTGCATAAGTGTTGAGCTCTCCATTACGATTTGTTCGAGTGAGAGACCGTGAGCTTGTTACTCTTGGAGGGTGACCTCCTAGTTGGCTTGGCGGTTGGTACCGCGGTGTTCTGTTCGTGGAAGATTGTGAAGAGACCCAGGATTCTCCTTCGTGGAGCTTGTGAAGTGGTTGTGGAGCTTGCCATCTCCGGAGTGGAGGAAAAGCTAGCCATAAGGAAAGGGCCTATTCCTTCATGGGATAGACTCGGAGAAGAAGGTGAGCCTTTGTGGCGCGTGAGGAATCCTTCGTAGAACCTCACACCTCTCCAACGTGACGTAGCCCCCTTCCCAAAGGTGGTGAACACGGCAATACATCTTCGTCTCCGCGTGCCTCGGTTATCTCTATATCCGAGCTTACTTTCCTTGTGATAGCCATCGAGCTTGAAGTACTTATATCTTGCTTATCACTTGTGGTATATTTATCTTGTGCTATCTTGCTTAGCTTAATTTGTTGTTGGTGCACTTAGTTGAGCCTAGTGTATTTAGGTTTTGTGCTTGTAAAATAAACATTAGTTTAATTCCGCATTCTATCAAGCCAAAACCGTAATAGTTTTGAAATTGCCTATTCACCCCCCTCTAGGCGACATCTCTATCCTTTCACCGGCGTGTTGCGTTCAGAGAGAGGGCGAAAACCCCTGCGATTACCTTGCCAGGTGGCTCCGTATACGAGCCGATCTGGCCCACTACCCCAATGATGATGCCATGTATCACTTTGTGGAAGGACTGGACGACGACACACTTCTCCTGCATTCTCTAAGGCGACAGCAGGCTTCGGACTCCTTACCTTCGAAGGCATGGTAAACACCGTCAACAACTACGCGGAGGCCGAAGCGGTAGCTCAGACAGTGCTTGCTCTTATTGACGGAGCCCCTCCAATTCAGCCACCGCCACCACCGCGTCCGGCCGCCATCGCTGCAGTTGCGCCACCACCTCCAGTCATCGTCGCCGCCGTTGCACCTCTACCCCCATCATCGAGGAAGTCCTGGCACCATCCGACATTGTGATTGATGCGCTATACGCCGACTTCAGTGCAGATTCAGAGGAGATAGACTTCAGTATAGAAGAGCTAGACTCCGCCATGCATGAGATGGAGGAGGAGTACACGCGTGAAGAGCAAGCTAACAACGCCGTCACATCTCGAGAGGTGTTCGTCACCATTGGGACGGCGATGGATGAAGATAAACCCGGACGAGCTCTGCCTACAGCTCTGGACAAAGGAAAGGGACCACATGTTGCTGCCGACAATGATCACGCAAAGGTCATGCCCCCTACGCCTAACCCAGTGCAACAGCCACAGGAACTCGGTACCGGCCCGAGCAACAACAACACCGCAAACCTGCCACCTCCGGCATCTACGTCTGCTGCTGCCCAGGTTACTCCAGCTGATAGAGTGATGTACGGCAATCTCCTCGTCGAGCCACTGACCGTAGCTCATATCCAGAATGTGACCCAGCTTAACAAGAAGCGCCAGCAGCTGCTGGAGGAAGCGCAGGCCATCGCGGAGCAAGGCGCTAAGCTTGATCGAGATTTGGTCAATGCGCAGAAATCCATAGAGAAAGCTAGAGCAATGGAGGTCGAGTACAAGACTCTGCTGCAGCAGCAGAAGGCCAAGAAAGCTCTGGCCCGCATCATCAACGATCCTGGTGTACGGCGAAACCTAGGATGGGCTCCCCCGAAGCCGGCACAAGCCAAGCCATACATTGACAGTGAAGGCAGACAGATGATTCCCACTCCTCTCCTCAACCTCGCCGTCGCCAAGACCCTTTCGGAGCAGGATAGATCGCCCGAGGCGGTGGACCAGGTCTATGACCTAGTGGCCAAGGCGGTGAAGCAGCAGGAAAAGGCCACCTCTTAGAGGCTTGAGTCTGACCAAGCGTTTTGCCAGTCTAGCCAACATAAGCCGCCAAGGGATAGATCTCCTCTTGATGTCGGGTCCCAGATAATATCCTCCTACCACGGAGAAAAGGCCCAACCTCGTCGCCCATTGCCACCGCCCCGCTCCCCCCGACATCGCGAAGACCCCAAGGCTCACCATCATGCGGATATGCCCCTGCCAAGGCAGAGCGACATCGTCATCTGATCGGGTACGCCTTTCGACCGGGGACGATGCCGTGGAACGTGGTGTGGGTTGTCTCGATCATCGACTGCGGTAGCCGCAGCCGCCTGAAGGTGTCTAGGTACAGGATGTTGATGGAGCTGCCGCCGTCCATCAATGTCTTGGGGAGCCAGTAGTCGCCCACCTTTGGCTTGACCACCAGGGCGACTCGGCCTGGGTACTCGATGCGCGGCGAGTGGTCCTGGCGGCTCCAGGTGATGGGCTGCTCCGACCAGTTGAGGAACTGGGGGACGTCCACCTGGGCCACCGCGTTGACGGCGACGGCGCGGGTGATGACCTTCTTCTCGCGCTTCATGTTGAAGCCTGTGAAGGTATGGAGCGAGCCGGCCACTTTGCCAAATTTTCCGCCGTTTGGCGGGTCATTGTCGGGGTCCTCCCATGCTCGCCGTGCCTTCTCAATCTCCCTGAGGGTGTGGCAGTCGGCGGTCGTGTGCGTTGCGGGCTTCCCTTCCCTGCTATGAAATGCACAAGGTTGGTTAAGGAGGGCCACGGGGTCGAACCTTGGCTTGGCCTTGTAGTTGCCGTCGTCGCGGCGTTGTCCCCCGTCGCGGCGGAAGCTTTTGGGCTCGCGTTGTGCGTGCCCGGCGTTGGCGACGAAGTCGACTCGCCCGTCACTGCGGCGCTTTCCAGTGAGGCGAGTGTTGCTGTAGCGTAGGTCGGACCGTCGTCCGTTGTTGTTGCCGCTCGTGCGGCGTTGGCCTCCCGACTCGTCGTCGGTTTACTGGTTTGGATCTTCCTCCGCGTACCGTTTGGCGATCTCGAGGAGGTCCGGTATGTTGTCAAGTGTGCGAGAATGTCGCTTGATCTTGGCGACCAAAGGCTCGTAGCGGCACGAGGTCTTGAAGCAATGGATCGCGGTGTCCGGGTGGATGCCGACCGCGTTGTACCAGAGTTCTTGCCACCGCTGGACCCAGTTGCGGGTCGACTCGCGGGGTCCCTAGACGCATCGCTCCAGGTCCTCAATGGTGGTGGCTCGGGTGTAGGAGCACTCGAAGTGCCTGACGAAGGCGTCGCGCATCTCCTCCCAGGAGTCGATACTATCCTGGGGGAGGGTGTTGATCCACTGCCTGCACGTCCCCTCCATCATCAGGGGGAGGTAACGGGCGGCTAGCAGGTCGGTGTGGCCTGCGATCCCCATCGCCATGAGGTATGTATCGAGCCACACGGAGGGGTCGTACGAAGGGTCGTACTTTTCTATCTCCTTCGGCGCCTTGAAGTTCGGCGGGTACTTCTCGCCTCGGATCATCGGTCCAAAGCACTTGGGGCTGAGTCGACTTAGCGACCCCATTGGCTCGTCTTCGCGGCGATTGGTTAGGGTGTGTTGCAGGTCGTCGGGCTGGCGTGCGCGCCAGCTTTGGTTGTTGATGATGTGGGTGAGGGTGTCGATGGGTTGGCCGTTGGCGGCGACGAAGTTGGTCGCTGGCCTGGGGTCGTTGGTGGAGAGTGCCGCGTTGGCGGATCGGTGTTGGAGCTGCAATGGCTCTGGTGGCGGGCAGTTGAGGGTGTTTGCCACCATTGGGCGGCCGCTTGAGGCCGCTCTGCTTCCCGAAGAACGCGAGTACACTCGACCCTGCGAGTCGGCGCCTATGTTTTGCTGCTCGACGGCCTTTGCGAGCAGGGCCCTGACATACTGGATCTGTAGGGCACCATCGCCGGTGGCCGTAATGTTGTCGGCTGCTGCTCGGCCCGCCACGAGGTTGTCCATCGGGGTGGAGAACAGTGGGAGGCCGTTCGCGTCTCGCTCCCGTGAGGAGACTACTATCCGCGGCTGATCCCTGGGGGGCGTGCGGTTGGGTGGAGGTGGGGCGCCCATCGCTGTCGACCCTGGCGGGGGCCGGGCGCTTCCTCCTAGTGGCGCGTTCTCGCAGATCGCGCGCTCGGCCGCGCGGGCCGGGTCGTTTTTGTCTTCAAAGTTCAGGGCGCGCCCCTGGACGGTGGGGTTCAGGCGCGTCCTGATCCGCTGCTGGTGGTAGCGCGACAGCTCCTGCGCCGTCACCTGCTCGAGGCGAAATTTTTCGCGCTCGGCTTGTTCCTTGCGGACTGCCTCCGCCAGCTTCAGGCGGAGTTCCTCGACCTCCGTTGCCGTGGTGTTAGGAGGGATCGGGGTGGAGAAGGGATCCTCCGGTGGATCGGTGCCGGTCGCCATGTAGGTCGCGGCGTGGCGACCGGTCCCGTCGCGGAGGTCGGCAGAATTTTCCGACCCGGAGTCGAAGTCGAAGATCCCAAGGATGGAGGGATCCTCGAAGTCTCCCACATTAGAGACCTGGGTGATGGAGCCCGCGGGTGAAGCCGCGGTGATGGATCCGGCGATTGACGCCGGGGTCGCCGAGTCGGCGTCGTCGTCGAGGGCCGCGTCTTCTGCGGCCGCTGAGTTTTCGGCCACGTTGTTGTGGGCCGAGTTGTACTCGGAGGCGAGGCGATGGATCGTGCGGATCTGGCTCTCGGAGAGTCGATCGCGTGGCGGCGACTCGCGGATGCGAGCCGAATCCTCCGAGACGATGACGTCGGTGAGGCCGACGAAGAGGCTGATCGTGCCGACCGGCAGGATCACGCTGTGCGTGACGGGTCGCGCCGCCGGGACGTAGCTGCTCGGCAAGATTTGGAGCATCTCGCCGATCGCTATCATGCGGCCGGTGGCGACCGTCTCGTTGATGGGCAGATTGGATCTCGTCGCAGAACACCGGCCAGACCGGCCAGTCCCCATGGTGGGCGCCACTATCGTGGGAATGGTCACGGCAGATGCTGCAATCGGCAGCGAGTAGTAGAACAAGGGGAAAGGGCGGCCAGCCATCTGCGGTGCGAGATGAGGGCGGAGACACAAGGTTTTACCCAGGTTCGGCCCCCCGGAGGGTAAAGACCTACTCCTGCTAGATTGTATTATGATGGTGGTACAATGGGCGAACTCGGCGGCTAGGCGGCGAGTCGCTTGGGTGTATGATGGAACGTATCTCTACACGCCCTGTAGGGAGGCTTATATAGACTCACCTCCCCTAGGGTTTACATATCTCAACCGAATTAGTTAAGGATTCGGTAATCGTTTAACCTAACTCGACTGGGCCTATCTACTCGCCTGGGCTTCAGCTTCCAGTCGCTTGGATCCACACCAGGCCTTGATCCAGTCGCCGTCTTGCAGGCCCACTCGCTAGTTCCTGGGCCAGTCGGAAACGTCCTGCTGGGTATACCCCGGTAGGCATATCCCCATCACTTAGTAGATCATCTAGCAACCTTAATTAACCACTAGCACCACTGTGAGCTTGCCAATGCCATCAATGGTGAGCAGGCTGAGAGCACACTTGTCACCCAGAGTGGACAACAAGCTAGGAGAAGAACTAGCCGTGCCAACCTTGTCTAGGAGATCGCCCATGCCTCACCGCCCCCTCTCGACCAGCCCTAGCTCGAGGACAACGACCAGAACCGCCAGGAACGCCGCGCCCGTGCCGCTGTCGACCATGCCGACGCGCACCGCAGAGCACACGTCGTTCCCACGCAACCCGACCACCTCGAGCCCTTGCCGCCCGCCAGCATGCACCCCACCATCCCAGGAGACCACCAGACATGCTCATTTCACCGCCCGTACCCCGTAGCCACCGCTCGCCGCGGAGTTCGCCGCCTCTGCCTCGCAGAACATCGCGCGTTCCCGACCATTTGCCACCGCCCCTACATGCGCATTTATGCCTTAGAGCATCGCCAGGAGACCGCCCGTCGATCGCCAACCTCGGCCATGCCGCTAGCCGCCCGTAGCCGTGTCGCCACCGTCGCCTGCCCATCCCTCTCGGTCTCGCCGTCGAGCCTATAAAAGGAGGCGACCCCCGCTCAATTTGTTCACACCATCTCACTTCCCTCACCTCACTGATCCTTCCACCCCTTAGCCGGAGCACGAGGAGCAGCAGTTCGCCGGAATTGCGTCGGAGCAGGCCGCCTCTAGAGAAGAAGGGAGCTGTTGATTTTGACCACCCCCGGAGCTGCCGCGACCACCCCTGAGTTCGTCATCGTCGACTTCATCATTTGCCCGCCTCGCCGTCGTCACTGGAGCCCCGGTATGCCCCCTATGCACCCCCACTGAGCCGCTAGGGTTCGAGCTCGCCGGTGACCTATTAATAGTCGACGACGACCCTCAGCTGTCGATCTTCATTCTAATCCAACGCACCACATCGCCCCGTACCGCTTCGCGTTTAATGAGCCACTGACCAGTAAACCCCCCCTGTCAGTTGCGCCCCGCGCTGCGGAGTGACACTGGGCCGGCCCAATAACCCTTCCCGTGCAGCCCACTCGTTTGAATTTAGCTTTTTCTATTTTCATTCAAACCCAGTTCTGTACCTAGTTTCAAAAATCAACCCAGCTCGATTTAGTGAACCAAATTGCATGAAATCAATTTTGTTAGAAAGGTATTGAAATGCTTAATCCAATCCCAATGGATTAAAATCATTTGGATCTATAGATCAACCCTGGTAAAAATAACAAGGCAGAAGCTTTTCTGCATTCAAACATTTTTCAAATTTAAACCATAATAGCTTTTGAGTTGATTCCAACTCTCAAAAATCATAATTGATCATACCTTTCAGAATATATAAAATTATATGGGTTTAGTTACATAAATAATGTTCAAGTAACAAAAGAATACCACATAGGAATTTCTAGCCATGTTAATGATTTAAAATAAAAAGGTTAAACCTTATTAAAATTGTGACACCACTTTAAATCACATTCCCATGTACTGGAATATGTGGTGATGACATGTGTCAACATGATCCCATGTTTGAGTTGGAGAATATTAAATCTTAAGTAGTTTTTTAATGAGTAGAAATTACTTTTCTAAAAATAAAATAAATAAGACAAATGCTTTAATCTGGTAATGTTAGTGATGATGCTAGATCATCTATAGAACCCCTTTGTGTGATGATTGAAAGTAGTTAAGTATTGTTTGGTGATTGTGTACCTCGTATTTATTCATAGACGCTAGTACCGACCAAGGATACGAGGAGGAAGGAGGATACTACGAAGAAGAAGCCGAGGAGAACTTCAACCACTGCTCTGCACAAGGCAAGCCTAATACTACTAGTTGATTGAGCAAGCTAACACTTGCAAGATACTTTACCTATGCAAGCAAACACTTGCTTGTTACCATGCCCACTATATGCCTTAAGCATATGTGATCATACCCACTTGATACCCCATCCTAGTTTTACTTGCAAGCTTTATACTTTATTTCTTTATCAAAGATTTCTCCTAGATTCTATTTAAGTAAATTGTATATACTAGAAAGATAATTGAAGGTTGCATAAAGAGCATTAAATTTGGCCTAAGGTAGATAATCTTGATGTCATCCTAAGGCATGAGATTGAACTTAGTTAAACTCCACTTGTTTACCACCCCTCATTAGTACTCACCCCCACTTGTAGATGCTAGTGCTAAGCATAAAACTTGATCAAATTTAGATGGGAATACTTGGTGAAAATGGTTATGAAAACCTTAGAATGATGAGTCATTCTACTGAGATGTTTTGACATGTGTTTCCAAACACCAGATGATTTTGATGATGAAAATGTTGAGGCATGAGCCTTATCCCTTTATAAAACTGATGGTTGTCTGGATGCGATACCATTCCAATTTACCGTACAACCATAATACCCGAAAATTGGGTAGGGCTTGACTGGAAACTTATATACCTTAGTATGGGTTCCCTCACGGCCAAGGTCTGAGCTGAGGCTACCTTGTGAAGATTGTCCACCTGTGCAGTACCCAAGATGACAGTTGGTCATGGTTGGGAGGCCAAACTCATAGGAGAGGTGCCTATACTAGGGCGTGTAATTGAAAGGTTAGGATTGATTATCCGCATACTGAGTATGGTGAATTCAGGATTTGCTCCTGACGGATGTATCGAATGTTGTGGTGAAAGTGTACAATCTCTGCAGAGTGTCAAACTATTCGAATAGCCGCGTCCGCGGTTATGGACAGTTGGAGTGGCCATATTGTTCCCCCGTCAGATGTTTTCAAAATGACTTGTGAAATGAATTGAGATTTTGACTTGATCACAACAGAGTTGTGATATGAAAAACAAGTTCCCGCTTAGGTGTTATAAAATTTTAACTAGCTTTTCTTGCTTCTAAACTTAGTAGAGGTAAATCTGGCTTTTTGCAAAATAACCCTAGAGCTTAGTGTCCTACTACAAAAAAACCCTTCACTTGTTAGTATTAGTTTGCGAGTACTTAAAGAGTACTCATGGCTTTGTCCCTGGCTATTCCCATGGCCAGACTATGAAGAGGAGTACTAGGACGAAGGACCCCAGGAAGGTTACGACAACTAGGATCATCTCCCATCGTCAGCATTGCCTGTGACCCCGAAGATGGAGCTTCGCCTACGCTACCTTTATTATTATGTATTTCCGTTGCTTGAGTTGTATTAAGAACTGGATCATGAGATCCTTATTTGTGTAAGACCTTATGTATAGTTTGTAATGGATGATGTACTGTGGTATCCAAATCTGTTATGTCTCGCAAAAATGGTAATCCTGGGATTGCGATGTATGGCATAATAGGCATCTGGGATTAAAAATTCGGGTGTTGACAAGTTGGTATCAGAGCCATCCTGACCATAGGATACCCTAGTTAGACTAGACGTTTGAGTCAAAAACTTAGTTTCAAAACCAAAGGAAGCAAATATTTACAAAAACTTATTCCCATTCTTATCACCCTGTTTCTTTCATAAAAATTCATGATCCTCAAAAACTCTTGCAAAATACCTAAAATGTGACACACTTGATCACTCTACTAACTTACTCATCCTATATTCTTATAGATGGACGTGAAGTACAGCAAATTTTATCAGTTGGGGAATGGAGGAGACCTCATCTTTGAGCGGGATTTGGACCAGCTTTCGGAACTTCTGGAGCATCTGCATCCCGAGTTCTTTGGAGCTCAGCTCAATGATCAAGGAGGAGAAGATCTGCAGTGGCTAATTGTTGCAAGTCTCCGAGGAAAGATTGAACCTCCCACTGCTGAGGGAATTCAGTTCACCTTGCGAGAAAACAACTAGCTCGATGGACTTGCCAGGGCCATGCAAGAAGCTCTTGCCCGTCTGTGTGGGCAGAGTATCAACCAGATCAAGGGTACCCACTTTGAGTTTTGTCCAAGGCGTGATGCTATGGGACAACCAATGGAAGCCCCATACCACCACGAGCTGAAGACTCAGTTGGACCACCTTAGCTTCATGATGTACGATCGTCAGCAGGAATTGGACAATTGTCATGACTACTCCAACCACAAGTCCGCCATCATCAAGACGAAGGATCAAACCATCGCCATGCTAGCGAAGGATCGCAAGTCTCGCCGCCGTCAGCTGGACAAGAAGGAGCGCATCATTGCCCGTCTTCGCCACTGTATCTCGGATTTGGAGGAGACCATCCATGAGAGAGACATGCAGTTGGAGGAAAGGGAGAATGCCAGAGAAGATCTTCGTGGAGACCCCTACTCCTATCTCAGCGATGACGATGATTTTCTGGAGGATCAGGCTATGGACTTCTTCACCGATGAGGATGATTTCACCTTCATCGATGACGATGAGGATGATGAGGATGACCACTACACTGATTCCGAGGAGTAGTAGCACTTGAGCACTAACGTAGTGAGTTGTATTCGGTCCCACTGTATTGTAGTTTCCGAAATGGTTCTTAAAACCATCTGTTTTTCTTGTTTTGTGGTGTGTGTTTGTATCATGTGCTATGAATGAATGAATGAAAAGCAAGTTGCTAGAAAATCCGAGTCAAGCCTTAAAAACTTTTCAAAGTCCCTGAACCTTAGAAATTTCCCTCTTTTCTCATGATCTATCTCAATCTTCAGATGCCTCGCGGAGGAAGTGGTTCATCCCCGGACCCGATGTTGCAGATCCTGCAAATGTTGGTTTCTGACCGCGAAGCTGAAAGAGCTGAACGTCAAGCCAACCTAGCCACCCTTCAGCAGATAGCTCAGCTGGACCACAACAATCAAGGCCAAGGAAATCAGGACAACCATGGATCTAAGCTCAAGAATTTCCAGAACACCAACCCACCTATTTTCACTAAATCGGAAGAGCCCCTAGACGTCGATGATTGGCTGCAAACCATGGAAAACAACCTAGAAGTCGCCGGAGTGGAAGCCAACGAGAAAGTTCTGTTCGCCACCCACTATCTAGCCGGAGATGCAAGAGCATGGTGGAACATCATTCGTGCAATGACCGGAGGACAGATGATGACCTGGGAGGAATTCAAGGTCAAGTTCAGCAGAACCCATGTGCCACCGGGTTTGATCAAGAGAATGAGAGATGAGTTCAGAGAACTGAAGCAAGGAAGGATGACCGTAGTGGAATACCGTGACAAATTCTTGTCATTAGCTAGGTATGCCCCAGATGAGATCGACATGGAAGCCAAGAAGAAAGAGAGATTCTTGAATGGTCTGCACGATGAGATGCAGACTGTGTTGGTCAATATCCCCTTTGCTGATATTGAAGCTCTAGTCGACTCTGCCATCCAGATGGAAGGAAATATCAACCAAGCCAATGAGAACCGCAAGCGTCGCATGATGCATCAGCCAGGAACCCATCAGACCCCAAAGTATCGCCCCAACCCATCTCCAGGATTTGCCCCGAGAACCAACAGACCCCCGATGAACCGTCAGACCTATCCCAACCGTGGAAACCCAAGGCCCGGAGGAAATCACAACAACCCCGGCAACTCTAACAATTTCAACCGTGCCCCACCCAAGTTCAACAACAACAATGTTTCCGCCAACACCTACACTGCCCCGAGGACTGGAAGCAATGTCGTGTGTGTTGAAGCAAAGGACAAGTCGCAAGTGACTTGTTATGACTGTGGAAATAAGGGTCACTACTCCAATGAGTGCCCCAAGAAGAATGCCGCAGCCCCCAATGCAAATGCCCCAGCTCAGCAGCAACGTCGTGTTCAGCCAGGAAGAAGGTTTACCCCAGGGAATTCACTCAACCGCAACGGCCGTCTTTTTCTCATGCATGCTGAAGAAGCCCAGGAAGCGCCAGACGTCGTGCTGGGTATGTTTTCTGTTAATTCAGTACTCGCTAGAGTGTTGTTTGATTCTGGTGCATCGCACTCATTTGTCACGGAAGAATTTGCATGCACTAGTAAGATTCAACCAACAAAACTGAAGCATGTTATGATTGTTCAAATCCCTGGTTCAACCACCAAAGCTAGGCAAATTTGCAAAGCCGTCCCTATCCGAATCCATGGCATAGATTTTTATGCTAATCTGATAGTACTCAGAACTAAAGGTTTGGAAGTAGTACTAGGAATGGATTGGATGTCCAAACATAAAGGATTGATTGACTGTGCCAAGAAAGGCATAACCATGACCAGTACAGCCGGAATATTAGTCGAGCATGTATCTGAAACCTTACCACGTCAATTCAAGTGCAACAAGAGTATAGCCCAACCTACCATTGACCAAGTCCGGATAGTCTGTGAATACCCCGATGTATTTCCAGATGTTTTGCCCGGTATGCCCCCAGATCGGGATATCGAGTTTATCATTGAACTAATCCCCGGAACAGGACCCATAGCCCAGAGACCATATAGTATGAACCCGTCTGAACTAGCAGAACTGAAGAAGCAACTGGATTCCATGCTGGAAATTGGATTGATTCAACCAAGTGCGTCACCATGGAGATCACCTGTCTTATTTATGGACAAGAAGGATGGAGGTAACCGTTTGTGTACGGATTATCAGAAGTTGAATGATGTCACTATCAAGAACAATACCCATTTCCCGAGATAGAAGATTTGTTTGATCAGTTGACCGGTGCCAAAGTGTTTTCTAAGATTGATCTTAGAACAGGCTATCATCAACTCAAGATTCGTGCAGAGGATATTCCAAAGACTGCCTTTACCACCAGATATGGATTATACGAGTATACCGTCATGTCTTTTGGATTAACCAATGCCCCCGCTTATTTCATGAATCTCATGAATAAGATTTTTATGGACTGCCTGGATAAGTTTGTCGTTGTTTTCATCGATGACATTCTAATTTATTCCAAATCAGAAGAAGAACATGAGCTACACCTAAGGACCATTCTTGGAACCCTTAGAGAGCATCAGTTGTATGCCAAGTTTAGCAAATGTGAATTCTGGTTGCAGGAGGTAGGATTCCTCGACCACATTGTATCAGCCGGAGGAATTGCCGTTGACCCTGCAAAAGTGAAAGATGTCGAAGATTGGCAAGCCCCAACCACTCAAACCCAAGTTCGTGCATTTCTCGGATTGGCGAGATATTACCGCAAGTTCGTAGAAGGATTCTCGAGTATCGCCAGACCCATGACCCAATTGCTGAAGAAGGACAAGAAGTTTGAATGGACAGACAAATGTGAAGCGAGTTTTCAAGAACTCAAGAGGAGATTGATTTCAGCCCCAATCTTAATCATGCCAGATATCACGAAGCCCTTTGACGTGTATTGTGACGCATCCAAGACCGGTCTCGGATGTGTGCTAATGCAAGAAGGCAAAGTTATATCTTATCTATCTCGACAACTGAAACAACATGAGCAAAATTAGCCAACCCATGACCTCGAGCTCGTAGCCGTAGTTCTAGCCCTGAAGACATGGAGGCACTACCTAATGGGAAACCGTTGTGAGATCTATTCGGATCACAAGAGCCTGAAGTATATATTCACTCAGAAGGAGCTAAATATGAGACAGAGAAGATGGATTCAGTTAATCAAGGATTACGATCTGGATATTCACTATCACCCTGGTAAAGCCAACGTGGTAGCAGATGCCCTTAGCAGATTGCCGTGCCGCTTGAACTCCATGATTTTGAAGGAGCAACCAAGCTTGCACAAAGAGATGGAAGATTTTCGAATGGAATTAGTGAGTGAAGGATTTTTGGCTAGCATAGAACTTCAACCCACTTTGATCAGCCAGATCAAAGAGGCGCAGAAAGGAAATGCTAGTATCAAGGGAATCAAGCGTCGTATCGGTACAGGCAAAGTACCCGGATTCACCGAAGACAAAGAAGGAGTTCTGTGGTACAAAGGACGCCTTTGTGTACCAGCAGATTCTGAGTTGAAAGAAGTTATTCTGAAGGAAGCTCATGATACTCTTTATTCTATCCACCCCGGAGGAACGAAGATGTATCAAGATTTGAAGGAGCAATTTTGGTGGCATAAGATGAAGAGAGAAATCAGAAGCTATATCGCCAAGTGTGATATATGTCAGAGAGTCAAGGCGGGACGTCAAAGACCCGCAGTATTGTTGCAACCATTGCAGATTCCGGAATGGAAATGGGATTCCGTTGGAATGGACTTTATCACCGGATTGCCTACTTCTAGTAGGGGAAATGACTCTATCTGGGTCATAGTGGACAGATTGTCTAAAGTCGCCCATTTCTTACCCGTCAAGACCACATATCAGAGTTCGAAGCTAGCGGAGTTATACATCACTAGAATTGTCAGTTTGCACGGAGTCCCCAAGAACATCGTATCGGATCAAGGAACTCAGTTTACCTCGAGATTTTGGAAGAAAGTCCAAGAAGGTTTAGGAACCCGACTAGATTTCAGCACCGCTTATCACCCTCAGACCGATGGACAAACAGAGCGAGTAAATCAAATACTCGAAGATATGCTGAGAGCCTGTGTGTTAGAATATGGATCTAAGTGGGAAGACTGTCTGCCGTTCGCAGAATTTTCATACAACAACAGTTTTCAAGCTAGTTTGCAAATGTCCCCATTTGAATTCATGTATGGAAGGAAGTGTCGCACCCCTTTGAACTGGTCGGAAGTAGGAGAGAGTCAAATTTTCGGACCCGGCATCCTACGAGAAGCAGAAGAGAAGGTTCACAAGATTCGTGAGCACCTCAAGACAGCCTAGTCAAGACAGAAGATTTACGCCGACAAGAGACGTCGAGACCTCGCCTTTAACATCAGAGATTTTGTGTATCTGAAAGTGTCGCCATTGAAGGGAATACAACGTTTCCAACTGAAAGGAAAGTTAGCCCCCAGATATATCGGCCCCTTCAAGATTATGAACCGTCGAGGAGAAGTGCCGTACCAATTGGAACTACCCGAAGAGATGTCAGCCGTGCACAATGTGTTCCATATCTCATTACTTCGCAAGTGCCTCGAAGTTCCGGAGAAGACTGAAGTGTTCAAGAACATTGATCACCGGACCATAGAAATCAACGATGACCTGACCTATCCCGAAGTACCCATCCGTATTTTGGAAGAAGCCTTCAGAACTACTAGAACCCGAAGCATCAAGTTTCTCAAGATCCAGTGGAGCAACCACACAGAAGAGGAAGCTACCTGGGAGCGCGAAGATCACATCAGGACAGAGTTTCACGATCTCTTCAAATCCTAGGTAATCTTTTTCGTCCTTTTTCAAATCTCGGGACGAGATTTTGTTTAAGGGGGGAAGTTGTAACATCCCAAAAATACTAAACTTGGATCATCAAACTCTAATCATCAAAATTAGGGTTAACAAAAACTTTTCCAATTAAAAATATGAAAGCATCCATATGTGTGTATTAAAAATTTGGATTCTTTTGAATTGCCATAGTTCTGTGTTTCTTTGCTTGTAAAAGGATTCTTAGGAGAAATAAACATCATCTAAACAATCCCCAAACTTTTCCCAAAGACAAACAACTCAAATTAAACAAATGAAGTGAATGGTCACTTTGGCCAAATTAACTCCCATGCCTACTTTGGCTATCTCTAACTTTTAGAACTTAATAGAAACATGTATGGATCTTTGCACCCCTTGATAGTACTCATAATAAGGTACCAAGGCCCACTTTGTGATCATCCAGAAACATTCAAATGCTAAGTTTAAATGACAGTTTAAAATTGAATCGATTTCATATGGGAAGATCCCACTATTTCAAAAACCACTCAAACAAGCTCAATTTTCAAAACCCAAGCATCCACATAACCCTCAACACATTCCTAGCACACCCACCAAAAATCTTTTCAAAATTCAAAACTTAAGTTCATGCGGCCATTTCATCAAACAGGTTGCAGATTCAAATCAACAAAATCAAAAACACTATGTTGAGCAGTGTTTTGGCCAACCTTGTCCCCTCTCTGGTTACAACTAGCCTTAGTAGATCATCTAGCAACCTTAATTAACCACTAGCACCACTGTGAGCTTGCCAATGCCATCAATGGTGAGCAGGCTGAGAGCACACTTGTCACCCAGAGTGGACAACAAGCTAGGAGAAGAACTAGCCGTGCCAACCTTGTCTAGGAGATCGCCCATGCCTCACCGCCCCCTCTCGACCAGCCCTAGCTCGAGGACAACGACCAGAACCGCCAGGAACGCCGCGCCCGTGCCGCTGTCGACCATGCCGACGCGCACCGCAGAGCACACGTCGTTCCCACGCAACCCGACCACCTCGAGCCCTTGCCGCCCGCCAGCATGCACCCCACCATCCCAGGAGACCACCAGACATGCTCATTTCACCGCCCGTACCCCGTAGCCACCGCTCGCCGCGGAGTTCTCCGTCTCTGCCTCGCAGAACATCGCGCGTTCCCGACCATTTGCCACCGCCCCTACATGCGCATTTAAGCCTTAGAGCATCGCCAGGAGACCGCACGTCGATCGCCAACCTCGGCCATGCCGCTAGCCGCCCGTATCCGTGTCGCCACCGTCGCCTGCCCATCCCTCTCGGTCTCGCCGTCGAGCCTATAAAAGGAGGCGACCCCCGCTCAATTTGTTCACACCATCTCACTTCCCTCACCTCACTGATCCTTCCACCCCTTAGCCGGAGCACGAGGAGCAGCAGTTCGCCGGAATTGCGTCGGAGCAGGCCGCCTCTAGAGAAGAAGGGAGCTGTTGATTTTGACCACCCCCGGAGCTGCCGCGACCACCCCTGAGTTCGCCGTCGTCGACTTCGTCGTTTGCCCGCCTCGCCGTTGTCACTGGAGCCCTAGTATGCCCGCTATGCACCCCCACTGAGCCGCTAGGGTTCGAGCTCGCCGGTGACCTGTTAATCGTCGACGACAACCATCAGCCGTCGATCTTCATTCTAATCCAACGCACCACATCGCCCCGTACCGCTTCGCGTTTAATGAGCCACTGACTAGTAGACCCCCATGTCAGTTGCGCCCCGTGCTGCAGAGTGACACTGGGCCGGCCCAATAACCCTTCCCGTGCAGCCCACTCGTTTGAATTTATATTTTTCTATTTTCATTCAAACTCAGTTCTGTACCTAGTTTCAAAAATCAACCTAGCTCGATTCAGTGAACCAAATTGCATGAAACCAATTTTGTTAGAAAGGTATTGAAATGCTTAATCCAAGCCCGTTGGATTAAAATCATTTGGATCTATAGATCAACCCTGGTAAAAATAACAAGGCAGAAGCTTTTCTGCATTCAAACATTTTTCAAATTTAAACCATAATAGCTTTTGAGTTGATTCCAACTCTCAAAAATCATAATTGATCATACCTTTCAGAATATATAAAAATATATGGGTTTAGTTATAGAAATAATGTTCAAGTAATAAAAGAATACCACATAGGCATTTCGAGCCACCTTAATGATTTAAAATAAAAAGGTTAAACCTTATTAAAATTGTGACACCACTTTAAATCACATTCCCATGTACTGAAATATGTGGTGATGACATGTGTCAACATGATCCCATGTTTGAGTTGGAGAATATTAAATCTTAAGTAGTTTTTCAATGAGTAGAAATTACTTTTCTAAAAATAAAATAAATAAGACAAATGCTTTAATCTGGTAATGTTAGTGATGATGCTAGATCATCTATAGAACCCCTTTGTGTGATGATTGAAAGTAGTTAAGTATTGTTTGGTGATTGTGTACCTCGTATTTATTCATAGACGCTAGTACCGACCAAGGATATGAGGAGGAAGGAGGATACTACGAAGAAGAAGCCGAGGAGAACTTCAACCACTGCTCTGCACAAGGCAAGCCTAATACTACTAGTTGATTGAGAAAGCTAACACTTGCAAGATACTTTACCTATGCAAGCAAACACTTGCTTGTTACCATGCCCACTATATGCCTTAAGCATATGTGATCATACCCACTTGATACCCCATCCTAGTTTTACTTGCAAGCTTTATACTTTATTTCTTTATCAAAGATTTCTCCTAGAGTCTACTTAAGTAAATTGTAGATACTAGAAAGATAATTGAAGGTTGCATAAAGAGCATTAAATTTGGCCTAAGCTAGATAATCTTGATGTCATCCTAAGGCATGAGATTGAACTTAGTTAAACTCCACTTGTTTACCACCCCTCATTAGTACTCACCCCCACTTGTAGATGCTGGTGCTAAGCATAAAACTTGATCAACTTTAGATGGGAATACTTGGTGAAAATGGTTATGAAAACCTTAGAATGATGAGTCATTCTACTGAGATGTTTTGACATGTGTTTCCGAACACCAGATGATTTTGATGATGAAAGTGTTGAGGCATGAGCCTTATCCCTTTATAAAACTGATGGTTGTCTGGATGCGATACCATTCCAATTTTACCGTACAACCACAATACCCGAAAATTGGGTAGGGCTTGACTGGAAACTTATATACCTTAGTATGGGTTCCCTCACGGCCAAGGTCTGAGCTGAGGCTACCTTGTGAAGATTGTCCACCTGTGTAGTACCCAAGATGACAGTTGGTCATGGTTGGGAGGCCAAACTCATAGGAGAGGTGCCTATACTAGGGCGTGTAATTGAAAGGTTAGGATTGATTACCCGCATAGTGAGTATGGTGAATTCAGGATTTGCTCCTGACGGATGTATCGAATGTAGTGGTGAAAGTGTACAATCTCTGCAAAGTGTCAAACTATTCGAATAGCCGTGTTTGCGGTTATGGACAGTTGGAGTGGCCATACTGTTCCCCCGACAGATGTTTTCAAAATGACTTGTGAAATGAATTGAGATTTTGACTTGACCACAACAGAGTTGTGATATGAAATACAAGTTCCCACTTAGGTGTTATAAAATTTTAACTAGCTTTTCTTGCTTCTGAACTTAGTAGAGGTAAATCTGGCTTTTTGCAAAACAACCCTAGAGCTTAGTGTCCTACTACAAAAACCCCCTTCACTTGTTAGTATTAGTTTGCGAGTACTTAAAGAGTACTCATGGCTTTGTCCCTGGCTATTCCCATGGCCAGACTATGAAGAGGAGTACCAGGACGAAGGACCCCAGGAAGGTTGGGATCATCTCCCATCGTCAGCATTGCCTGTGACCCCGAAGATGGAGCTTCGCCTACGCTACCTTTATTATTACGTATTTCCACTGCTTGAGTTGTATTAAGAACTGGATCATGAGATCCTTATTTGTGTAAGACCTTATGTATGGTTTGTAATGGATGATGTACTGTGGTATCCAAATCTATTATGTCTCGCAAAAATGGTAATCCTGGGATTGCGATGTATGGCATAACAGGCATCTGGGATTAAAAATCCGGGTATTGACACAAGGGCAAGGGGAAGAAGGAGGAGGAGTCCAAGGATTCAAGTGACATGGACGAGTATGTTGATCCCAAGCACGCCGCCAAGAGCGACGGCAAAGGCAAGAACCCCTTCGAGAAGAAGGCGGCAGTTTACCACACTTTCCTTGGCACCCCCACTGTACGACAACAGAAGACTTCTATGAGGATACTGATGGCTACTCTGTAGGGATACGGGTAGGCTACACTAGCGCAAATCAAAATTTTCTACCGCGTAAACCAGGAATACTGTTGTCACTAGACGCGCAGTTGCGAAATTGATGAGGCGCGTCGAGGCAGTGCAGACGATCTACATATCCTCCTTGTTCTCGTCCCACGAGTACCTCCCCTTGCGTGGCTCGTCCAAACGCTACAGATGCAGCGCCTCCGAGGTATCCACACGTACAGG
Source organism: Avena sativa (assembly GCA_916181665.1). NCBI lineage: Eukaryota > Viridiplantae > Streptophyta > Magnoliopsida > Poales > Poaceae > Avena > Avena sativa. Next base: position 327,779,125 of record OV702295.1, on the reverse strand, counting down.
GTGGAAGCGTCAGAATCCGGACTGCTAGGTCTGGGTGCGCGACACAGGCGTGAGGAGTGGCGGCTGGGTGGAATGATCTCTGGTCTAACCCTGGCCAGCTCGCCCCACCCTCTCTTATATAGGCATCCCTAGTGGGCTTCTACATTAGCAGCCCATTATTAGCCTAAACCTGGTCTAATTCGGATCCAATCCTTATTAGCCTTCCAGCCCCTTAAGTGTGTGACCATATATGTTCATATGCGTATAGACATGACACGAATACACTTATTCTGTCAATAGTTAGTAGCGGCCTCTAGCAAGACGTGCCAACTCCTAAACGCATACAAAGATCATATTGGACAAACCATCATAAGGTTTACTATATGTCTTTCCTTTTGCCTCATGATATTTGGTCTAGATCCAAGCCGACCTCCCTTTCTCGATACCGTGATTCGGAATCCCTTTACTAGGTTAACTCTTAATCATATGTAGCACGGCCATGTATTTCTGGATCCAATCACTCGAGGGGCCCAGAGATATCTCTCTCAAGTAGAGAGGGGCAAATCCCATCTTGATTTACCATGCCTTGCCGCATGCTTCAGGACAAACCCGAAAGCTACTTTTTTAACTACCCTGTTACGGTGCAGCGTTTGATAGCCCCAAAGTAAGTCGATTCAAATCTCAAGTACATGCGACAATCTCAGGTCTAAGGACAAAACGTACATGATGTGTAGAGAGAGAGCTGCAACTAATTGCCAGTCTTAGGTTGGGTCAGTCCAACCCCATGTTCATAACATGTGTCCACATCATTGGTTTGACATCTCCATGTCTATGACTTGCGAAACATAGTCATCAACCAATCGATGTGCTAGTCTAATATTCACGTGTGTCCTCACATGAACTCCGACTAGGGACAACTCTTAAATAACCATACAAGTAAAGAGTTTCACAAACAATTCACATAATTTCCAATCAATACAAGTTGCCTGATATGGATATTCAAGGAACATTACAATAACTCATGGATACATATGAAATATAATCATCTTTACGATTGCCTCTAGGGCATATTTCCTTCATACTCTACCCCCAGTTCCCCAGTACCTGCGCTGGTCGGAGGTTCCAATTACTTGGGACAGGAAGGATCACCCAGACCTTATCCCTACGGAGAACCAATACGCCATGGTCATCAACCCCTTGATTGACGGCATTGAGTTCACCAAATGTATAGTGAATAGTGGAAGCAGCATCAACATCATGTACCTGGATACACTGCAGAAGATGAACTCGACGAAGGCAAACCTAAGGTGGACCAACACCATCTTCCACGACGTTGTTCCTGGTCGGGAGTCTCGGTCCCTTGGGTGCATCACACTTCAGGTTGCCTTTGGCGATGTTAATAATTACCGCCAAGAGCGCATGACCTTTGAGGTGGTCCCCTTCAAGAGTGTGTACCACGTCATATTCGGCCGCAACATATTCCACACCTTCATGGCCAAGCCATGCTTCGTATATAACAAACTCAAGATACCCGGATCAAACGGTGTCATCATCGTATCCGGAAGCTTTACCAAAGCAAGGGACTGCGAGATTAATGAAGCAGCCTACGCGGAAGCTTTCCTCTATAGCGGAGAATTCAAAGAGATCTAGAGCAAGGTCGATGACTCAGAGATGCCCGCGTCGAAGAAACAGATCTCCGACTCTGCTCCAGCATTCAAGGCCTCCATCGAGACCAAGCCGGTGGAACTTGTGGTAGGCGATGCCTCCAAGACCACCGCCATTGGGACGAACCTAGACCCCAAATAGGAAAGCGCGCTCATCGAGTTCCTCCGTGAGAATAGGGACATCTTTGCCTGGCAACCTGCCGACATGAAAGGTGTACCTAGGGAACTTGCCGAGCATACCTTAAACATTGATCCAAAATGCAAACCAGTGAAGCAACCTCTACAATGCTTTGGAGATGAGAAGAGACGCGCCATAGGCAAAGAGATAGCTAGGTTACTTAAGGCTAGTTTTATCTGAGAAGTCCTTCACACCCAATGGGTGGCCAATCCTGTACTTGTCCCCAAAAAGGGAACCAAAGAATTAAGAATGTGCATTGATTACACCGGCTTGAACAAAGCATGCCCCAAAGATCCGTTTGCTTTGCCTCGCATTGACCAAGTCATTGACTCAACGGTTGGCTCGGAACTTTTGTGTTTTCTCGATGCATACTCAGGATACCACCAGATCAAGATGAGGCAGTCGGACCAATTGGCCACTTCGTTCAATACTCCATACGACACGTTTTGCTATGTTACGATGCCCTTTGGGCTGAAAAACATAGGTGTTACGTACCAGCGGACAATGCAACGTTGTCTGCACGACCAAATTGGTCGGAACGTTCACGCCTATGTGGACGATATAGCGGTGATGTCTAAAAAGTTAAATGACTTAATCTCCGACTTAAAAGAAACCTTTGATAATCTCCGAAAATATAACATGATGCTTAACCCCAAGAAGTGCATCTTCGGGGTTCCAGCCGGCAAATTGTTGGGCTTCATCGTTTCCCAGCGTGGAATCAAGGTCAACCCGGAGAAAATCAAGGCCATCTTAAACATAAACCGTCTGACATGCCTAAAGGACATTCAACGACTAACAGGTTGTGTTGCAGCAGTTAGTCGGTTCGTCAGCCGACTTGGAGAGAAGGCCCTGCCGCTGTACAAGTTGCTGAAGAAGGCGGACAAATTCACGTGGACGGACGAAGCAGATGCAGCATTGAAGCAGCTCAAGGAGATTCTTTCCTCAGCGCCCATCCTTGCAGCACCCGAGCCTGGAGAGCCCATGTTAATTTACATGGCGGCAACCAACCGGATAATCAGCATCGTTGTCGTGGTAGAGTGGAAGGAACCAGGCTATGAGCACGGAGTTCAACGACCAGTTTACTATGTAAGCGAGGTCTTGACGGAGTCCAAGCAGCATTACTCGCACTACTAGAGGATAGCTTATGGAGTATTCCTTGCTTCTCGGAAGCTGAGGCATTACTTTCAGGAGCACCCAATCACAGTGGTGAGAAAGACTCCACTGTCTGACATTATCAACAACAGCGACGCCACATGAAGGGTCGCGAAGTGGGGCATTGAGCTTGCCTCCTTCGATATCACCTAAAAGAGACGCGACGCTATCAAGTCACAAGCCTTGGCGGATTTTATTGAAGATTGGACGGAGATGCCAGATGCTACTCCGTTGCCGTAACCAGAGTACTGGGTGATGCACTTTGACGGCTCAAAGCTGCTCAATGGCTCGAGGGCTGGTGTACTGCTACAGTCACCAACTGGTGACAATCTATACTACGTTCTGCAGATCCACTTCGAGGCTATGAACAACATGGCGGAGTATGAAGCACTCATTCACGGATTATGCGTAGCCAAGTATATTGGCATCAAGCGCATAGTTTGCTGTGGAGATTTCGACTTGGTTGCCCAGCAGGTGGCTGGCACCTAGAATGCGCGGAACCCTATGATGGCGGCATATCGAGACGAAGTGGACGAGATAGCCAAGAGATTCTTGGGCTATGAGGTCAAGTATGTACCTAGGGAGCAAAACGAGGCGACTGATCTGCTGTCTAATCTTGGATCAGGGCGCAAACGAATTCTGCCAGGAGTTTTCCTACAGCATCTACGGACACCATCCGTGAAGGGAGCAGACGTTGACAACCCGGATAGAGTTGACTCTTTCGTCCACATGGTGGCAAAGGTCCCTCCAGCTTGGACAAAACCGTTCATGGAATATCTCGAACACGAAACTTTGCTCGACGACGAAGGATTATACCATAATCAATGGACAACTCTACAAAAGGAGAACTACTGGTGTATACCTTAAGTGTGTTTCCCAGCTAGAAGGTATTGAAATCCTACGCGAAATCCATCTCGGAGATTGCGGGCATCACGCCGCTCCTCGATCGTTGGTCGCGAAAGCCTTTCGGCAAGGATTCTACTGGCTGACCGTGAAGGCGGACGCCGACAAGCTGGTTGAGACATGCATGGGATGTCAGTATTATGCCCGACAACCACATGTTCCTACTGAAGAATTGCGAACAATACCAAGAACTTGGTCGTTTGCAGTCTGGGGGCTAGACATGGTGGGACCGTTACAGACGGCACCATGTGGGTTTACACATCTGCTAGTAGCACTTGATAAATTCACTAAATGGATAGAAGCTAAACCCATTAGAAAGCTTGATGGGGCAACTGCCCTTAGATTTTTCCGGGATCTGGTGGCGAGATTTGGTCTCACACATAACATTATCACCGACAACGGTAGCAACTTGTCACTCGGACAAGTGGAGGCATATTGTTGGGAGAAGGGCATCCGACTTGAACTTGCATCTATGGCACATCCACAATCCAATGGTCAGGTTGAGCAAGCCAATAGATTAATTCTGCAGGGAATAAAGCCACGTCTTGAGGCACTGCTACATAGAGCAGCTGGAGCCTGGGCAGAAGAATTGCCGTTTGTGCAGTGGAGTTTACGAACTACACCCAACAGATCCACCGGCTACACCCCTTACTTCATGGTATATGGAGCAGAAGCCATCCTACCTTCCGACATACTTCACAATGCACCAAGGGTTGCCGCCTACGACGAGGATGACGCTGAAGAATCCAGACGCCTAAATGTGGACCTTCTCGAGGAGGAGCGCGTTTTGGCATGCCAAAGGTCCGCCATCTACCAGCAGAAGCTACACATCTACCATAGTCGCCGAGTTAGGCATCACTCGTTTAAAGAGGGGGATTTAGTGCTCCAACTTAAGCAGAAGAAGTCATACAAATTATCCCCGCCATGGGAAGGACCGTTCATCATAAGCAAGGCGCTACTCAATGGGTCTTACTACCTCGTTGACAATCGTGAACTGAAGGATAAACGCAATAAGGATCATAAGCGTAAGCGACGTGACCCGGATGATGACTACCCGGATCTTGATCGGCCATGGAACATAGCACAGCTACGTCCTTTCTACACTTAGCATTTTTATCTAATTGTGTACCTCTTATATGATCAATGAAATAAAGCTCTTTGATCACTCATATTTCTGAGTCTTTTACCTCCTTTAGTGTTCATTTTTAGATCATATAAAACCTTTATGCACAAGCTTTTCAATTGCACTTGTGAAAATTTCGCCTACGGGCGTTAGCTTAAGTTTTCTGGGCTACACGTTCTTTGTCGTTTTTATGTGGATTCTGGAGTAGTGACTTTCAGCACTTATTGTCGGCGATTTTTTCTTAGGTTATTGACGGTGCCATTAGGCATCATCACCTGAGCGCATGGTTCCGACAACGAGTCTTCCGACTCATGAAAAGTCAAGCATAAAAACCAAAGTAATGGATAAGCCAACACTTGCTTAAAAAATATATACATGCTGGAAATAGTTCTTAAGTAGCAGGATATACACCATTGTTTTCCGCCTTAAGTTAACACATAGTTTTTTCCACATAAAAAGTTACAGAGGAAACAAATATTACAAATTGTTTTTTATTCCTCTGGCGCTAGCGACTTGGAAGCAACATCATCGGCAGCAGGAGAGTCACCCTCGAAGTTGACAGTGTTGAGGGACTCGGAGGAGCTTTGGTTGCCGCCATCGATGGTTTTCATTGGCACGAAGACGTTAACATCGACCAACTCGGCAACTCTGGTGTCATAACCCGCGAGTGACGCCAAGATAGATTCGTGGTTTATCTTTTGGCGTTGATTTTGCTCATCAGCAGCTTTCTTCTGCTCTTTCAGGATAGCGATTTCCTCCTTCAAGCGGTTTATCTCCCTCGGTGGCGGAGTCCTGCAGGACTTTCATTGATTCTTCATGCATCTTCAGCATATCCTTCCTCTCCTGCTTGAGGATCTTGTTCTCGCTATCCAGCTGTTGAATGTGCTTGGATTGCTCGACAATATCCTTAGCCTTGGAAATGGTTTCTGCAAGTCGGAGAAAAGACAGTACACAATGAGTATTTGGAGAATGCACAAGACCAAGCCGGAGTACGGAAAAATAAAGGAAAAACAGACGCTTGCTCTTAATGATCTGTTCCTTCAGGAAGGCAGTTTTACCCTTTTTAGCTTCCAAGTCCGCACGCATCTTCTAGTACTTGTCGTTGGCCATGCCCCTCCGAGCATTCTCATTCTGTGGAAAAAATAAAGTTAAACGTTGTTTGGTATACTTGGAGCATCTAGCCGAAAAATTTCCACCTAGACGCTCGGGGGCTACAACGAGAGTTTTTTAACTTAGCAATATGCTTAGTCTTTTTTTAAGCATCTAGTCGGAACTAATTCAGTTTTCGATTAGAAGTTTGGGGGCTACAGTACAAAGTTTTTAACTCGGATGTATGCTTAGCTTCTCTTTAAGCATCTAGTCAGAACTAATTCAGTTACAACTAGAAGCTTGGGGGCTACAGTATCAAAATTTATAAACACTGCGTATGCTACTCTTAAAGCATCTAGTCGGAATAATTCATTCCACCTATATGCTTAGGGGCTACAGTGAGAAGTTTTCTAGCTTAGTCACTCTTAGAGCATTTAGACGCAAAGACCTATGGTTTTCCGTCTAAATCCTCGGGGGCTACAATGGGATATTCATATGAAATGCAAAAGGGCAAATATAACTTACAAGTGCAATGATCTTGAGGTTGGTAGCACTCTTAGCCAACAGCTTGCCGAAGGATACACTATTTCTTTGCAGGATTCCTGCTTGCCGGAGAAGCTCCTCGAGGTCGCACGTTGGAGATGTCGGCGCCGCACCAGGAACCAGAGAGGTGCTACTCGGCGTAAGTGCTGGGTAGACTATCTTCGGGAACTCTATGGTCTTCCTGGGGGCGAGGGCGCCGCCTTCGGCAGAAGTACCACCTTCCACCACCGCCTTACCGCTACCGATGGCATCCTTAGCCGGAGCTTCAGCCATTTGGTGTGCGGCACTCTCCTGCGTCGCCTGTTCGCCGACAACAGCGAGCTCTGTAGAGGCGCCTGAGTCCACTTCCATGGCGGAAGGGCCAGATGCTTCTTTAGCTTGTGAGCTTGTCGGGGCGGACGAGGGCTGGATGATGGGAGTGACAGGGGCGATGGCGGGAGATACGTCGTGATGCAGCATATCCTTGATGGTTCTAGAAGCCCCCGAAGTTTTGGAGGTCTTCTTCAAGCTGGTCGTGGCTTTCTTTCTGAAACGTGCAAAATGCATAAGTACAGGAATAAGATAGACAAATGGACAATGTCGGAGGGAAAGAAGCTTACACAAGAGGGGGTGCTTTAGCAAAAGGGATCCCAGTAACCTTTCTTTTCTCCGCCTCTAGGGCGGCGGTAGTCTTTTTAGAGGCTCCACCCTCCGTCTTCTTCTTCTTGCCCCCGTCGGCAGCGTCAGAGGTGGAGCTCTTTTGCTTTCGTGCCAACAGAGCATCATCGTTGGACACGACGGTGACTTCCTTCATCTTTGGATCATAGATTTGAGGAGCCATGCTGTCCTCATCTATGTCGCTAAGCTGTTAAAGTGAAGAAACCACCGTGTTAGATGAGATGGTGATGGCTAGACAGAAGAACTGGAGTATATGTCATACACAGAAAATAAACAGTTACCTTTGGGCACTTGCTCTCTACGAACATGTCGTAGGTGATGGCGAAGCCACGCTTCTTGTCCTTCACCTTGACGATGTCCTTAAGGCGAAGCTTGACGGAGTCGCTCGAGAAGTTGTCCACGGAGATGCGGAGGCTATCCCTTCTATCGTCGGAATACTCGTGCATCAGCTTCGAGCGGTGCTGCAAAGGCTGGATCCGCCTGATGAACCAGCACATGGCTAGGTCCAGTCCGGTCAAACCCGTCTCTACGAACCACTCTATCCTCCTTATAGCGCGGGAAGCATCGATGTCGGAGGGAAGGGAGGCCTGGAATCTCCATGTCGAAGTTTCGGCGGCTGCTCCATCGACAAAGTCCGGGTACGTTACTTCTTGGCCGGCCAGAGGGATATCTGGGCCATAGAAGTAAGTACTCTGCCAGTTATTGTAGGACTCGTGGACGACGATGTCGGGGAAGCGCCGGCCAGGCCGGATCTTGAAGCTAATGGTGCCACAATTTCTAAGTTCGTCCTTGCTGCCTCCGGCTTCGCGCTTGACGGTGAAGAAATATATGAAGAGATCTAGCCTAGGCTTAATCCCTAAGTAACCCTCGCAAAGCGCCGCGTAATTGCTAAGCGCTAGGATACTATTGGGAGAAAGGTTCTGTGGCTGTACTCAGTAATGACTCAAGACAGCGAGGAAGAAATTAGAGATGGGCAGGGAGACGCCATGTACCAACTGTGCTTTGAGGTACACCTTTTCTCTGGATTGGGGAGAAGGTGTGACCTCGCCGGCCGGCGCCGCCCGCCAGGCGAGCCCCTCCGTCGCAGGGAGGTAACCCTCGTTGATCAGCTCTTTGATGTAGCGGTCCGTGATGTCCGAACCACGCCAGTCGCCTTTGTGGGAGTCATACTCCTCCTCCATTAGTTCCAACGCCGCTGGATTATGGTCACCGCCGGTGGCCTCGACCACCGCAGACCTGGGGATGACCAGGCCCTCTGGGGGCACGATGATGGAGCTCGCCGGCTTCGCCGCGGCTTCGCCTGACGCCGCCATCGAAGGGGAGGAGATGCTCTGGCCATTGGGTATGTTCAGAGGTGACTGGTGAGATTGGGAGTTAGGGTTTTTCGTGCAAGGCAGTAGGCACGGAGACCTCGAGGAGACTCTTGCCTGAGGAAGAAGAAGATGCAGGGGAGAATGAGGTGAAAAAGTAAATTTTCCACCGCAGTTACTATTTATGGTCTCTAGCATCAAGATTTATGCAACTTGATCGAATGGTTGCCGCATAGACAACATATGCGGAGACGTGCGCGGAAATTTTGCCACGTACCAACCGTCGCTGCCAATGGTTCGTATCGCTCACGCGGGAAAAGTGGACATGATTGCATTCTCTGCATGTGTGAGTTACGAGGCATTGCTGACCTATGTCTACGTCGCCCTAGCTGACATAGGCAGATGAACCATCACATTAGAAGATTCCGGCATGGATGGATCCAATCCGGCTACGAAAAAGTACGATGGAAGATTCAGCAATTCTCCGACTTACGAATTGAAGACGGAGAAAACCTTGCAGAGTTCTTTGGGAGGACTACAAGATGTTGCTTGACGATTTGCCGACATCCATCTAGACGGAGCATTCAACATGAAGAGGCAAGACGGCGCAAGATCTCGGAGTTCTCCGGGGGCTACTGTTGGGGATATGCTATATGGGTATCCTCATAGCATGTCTCTTATCCGGATAACCCGGGTGGCCCACAGTTGGTAGCACGGCCCATGGCCTGCTGGGCGGCCTAGTTAGATGGATCCAGAAGGGAGGCCCATGCCGGATAAAGGAAGGCTACGGTGGAGTCACCAGCGTACCCGGAGCCTTGGAGTACAAGACACGCTAGACTAGTAATAGACGGTGTAGGACTCTGTAACCTGTCCGGCTAGAATTCTTCCCTATAACCCTAGGACCTGGCGACTATATAAGTCAGGCCTATGGGAGCCTTTAGGGCACAACTTCACATAACCTCGCACAGTGAACCAATCCCTGTAACTCGGCGTATTGTCCTTATAGTGATTTATAGCAGGAGTAGGATTCCGCCATCGTTGTGGGATCTAAACCTGGGTAAGCTGTGTTACCTCGTACCCGTCAACCGTCCGCCTTCCCCCACGTCTCTAAACACGCACTATGAGGACCCCTCCATGGAGTACTCATCGGCAATACCACGACACTTTGCTTAAAGCAGTTGTCTGTTGCTTGCAACTTAATACTTGAGGGGGTTCGGATGATAACCTGAAGGTGAACTTCTAGTCATAGATGCAGTTGGATGGCGGTCTATGTATCTTGTTGTATTGCCCAATCGAATCTCATAGGATCTTTCTGACTGATAATTGCATTGTTATGCCTTGCTCAGTTCCTGTCAATTGTCCTGCTGTAATTTGTTTACCCTTCATGCCATGTTGTTTATCTAAGGAGAGCACCTCTAGTGAACTATGGACCCTGGTCTAATCTTTAACATTGATACATCTTCCACCGTTACTTGTTTACTTGCTGCAAACCATTATCTTCCACACCATACATTTAATCCTTTGTTACAGCAAATCGGTGAGCTTGACAACCTCACTGATTCATTGGGGCAAAGTCTTGAGTTTGTGTTGTGCAGATCTCCGTGTTGCTTGCAACACCTGTGTGACGTTTCCTTCCTCCTTTTGGTTCGATAATCTCGATCTCTACCGAGGGAAGACTTGCTGCTGTGCTCATAACACCTTGCTCTTGGGGTTTCCAACGAAGTGCTCCACGTCAAGTTCTCTGGCGCCATCAAGGAGTCACCACGCAGCTCCGACGAGTCCGAGTCCGGCTAGTGTGAACTTGTGCATGGCGCTCTTCGGGTCCCCCACCAGAGGTGGATGGGACGCGAGGTACGTGGTGGCCACCATGATCGCGGCCTGCGTCGTCTTGGGTATGACGTTGTCGTTGGCGTCCATCTCCATAAAGGACGTGTTGAGGGTTTTGGTGACCTCACGACGTGCGGCGGGGTCCATGTGCTCTGTGCGAGAGTGATGCTTGTTGGCATGATTGTCGTGCGAGCTGGAGCCGCCAACGGCGGAGAGCGCAGCTCGCCGCGCGCTAGACTCTGAAGCTGCTTGCTTGCGTTTGTCGAGTACCTCTTGCGTCTTCACCTGACGGTTGTGCTCACCGATGAGGAGCAGGTGGTATGCCATCAACAGGTCCCGTGAAGCATTCACATGTAGGATCTTGTTGTCCGCCACGGCTTTGCGTGCCTGGTGCCATCCTTCCTCGTTGAGGTTGATCCTTCGATAGGCGTCAAGGTCGCCTTCGTTGGGCTGGAGGTTAGGGTTTCCTCCGTTCCCGGCCCGCGGGTTGGGTGATGGATTAGGTGGTGGGTTGGGCACCTCTGATTCACCATGGATAACCCCGGCGCATTGGTAGCGCCTATGGATCGGATCGCTGCTGCCGCAGCTTTCGGATCCGAAACTGTAGGTCCCTTCGTATGATGGAGGGTCGCACAAATCTGAGTTGCAGCTGTTGCTGTCATAGGACTCATCTGTCAGCGTCGACGTGCGTAGCACGCCGATGGATGGGACCCACGAAGCAGGCCTGATGGATGGTGGCGGCACCCGCTCTAGGAGGCGGAGGGTGCCAGTCTGCCCCACCTGGAAGCAGAAGCTCCCGAACAGAATCTCGAACCCGTCGCCTACGGGCTTGAAATCCTTCATGGTGGCTGGCGAGTGGGCAGTGAAGTCGAAAGCACTGAAGAGGAGATGGCTCTCCATCTCCGATGAGTTGTAGATCGCTTCGGATGGGACCGTCACGATCGCACAATCAACGCCCCTAGTTCCCACGGACGCCGCCAATTAATGAGGTTTAATCTCGTCAATGCCCATTGTTATGGACTTGGGTTTTGGAGAAGATGGGGATGCTGGAGATCGTGGAACAGTTAGCAAACAAGCAACACAGGGACACAAGGTTTACCCAAGTTCAGGCCCTCGGAGGGAAAACCCTACTCCTGCTTGCCTACTCTTGATTACGGCGGAACCGAAAGTTACAGGGTTGCGCAGATGCAATCTGGCGGGGAGGTGTGTATGCGGTGAGAGAGAGAGCCTCCTCGCCGTGCCCGCCTAGCCTTTATATAGATAGGCAGGTCCCGTGCATAGGTCGAGTCGGTTACAGATTAGGTTTGTCCCTTTGAAATTCTATCTACTCTAGTCTTGTTCTCCAAGCATCCGAAGGCATCATGGGCTTGGGCCACCCGAAACCTCCGTAGGTCGCGTATCTTGCAGTGGGCCTTATCTTAGGCTAGACTAGGTATGCTGATGTTGTGTACCCGCGAGGTATAACCATGTCAGCAAACACTCCTCTTCTAACACTATGACTAAGCATTTCTATTTTTAGAAGAAAACCAAATTTTACACGGCATGCTCAACTTTCCTCATAAACACTCACTAAGTCACCAAATAAATGAGAATCCCACTATGCTCTCTCTCTTATTCTCTCCCACACACAAATGGAGTATTGAGAGAAGCGAGAAGGAATAAAAAAGGCACATACTGATATATCCCTTCATCCGTTATTATTCGCTTGCGCCCAAAAATGTTAGAAACCATAGCCTCCTCCTCCCTCTTCCCCATCTCTCTCATCCTCTTCCTCCTCCTTCTCTAAAAAAAGCTTCTCGTGCTTATAAATACGCTCCCCCTCCGTCCGTCCGCCAGTTCCTCCGCCCGATCCCCTTCCCGTCCCCACCCGACGATCGCCCCCGCTCGTCCCACCGCGGTGGGCGATCGCTCCTCTCCTCCGCGCGCGCGATTCCTGAGGCGAGGCGAACCACATCAGATTCCGCCGGCCGGCTCACCTCCCCGCTTCGCCGATCGGATCGCGTGCTCCATGAGGTGACGATCTGCCAAATTCCTCGCCGAGTTTTCCCTTGATTATTTCGGGCAGGATTGCTTAGGTGGGCGCTAAGGTATCCTGATGGCCGCGCCTCCGTGCGTGGAAGCTAGAGAAGGAATTGGATTCCGGAAGCGTGTGCGATTTGTTTAGGATTGGAGTAAGAAGCAATAATGATTTAGGAGTGCCCCGCACCGCACGGCACAGCTCGCAAATTTTGTTAGTAACTTAGTGATAGAGCGTCTGTAAGAGCACAAGAGTGCATACCAATTCGGTTAGTTTTGCTCCGTATTGTTGATGATTCTCTTGTCTACGGTTAGTGGCTATACTTTAGAAACTATTGGGTTTGTATAATATGTTCAGCTTTATCTGCTCGCGTGTTTGGTTTTGGGGGAAGGGGGTGGTTGGTGGGCGTTGAGATGCTGATGGGGCTTATGTTGTCTTTTGGTGACACTACTACTGATGCTTCTCTTATTCTTAATTAATGTGCAATTTCTTCATATTTTAAAATGGGACTGCATGTGCATGTGGTTAATGCAGAGAATTTTTCTCAGAAATGTGGGACTCTTGATTTCGTTGATAAACATGAATATCTTACCTGTGTACTTTTGTGTGGTTGGGTCATTAATGGAGTTTGCGATGTTGCACCTGCAAACTTTTTGCGAGGTTGGTAGTTGTTTGGTTGGGCGTTTGGAATTTTGATAACTTTTTTGCTAGTGTCGAAATTGTGTTAGTTGCAATGACCGAATGACCCTATCTGGATTTGAGGAATTGATTTTGTAAACATATATGATAATATGATTTTGTCTTCTGCTCTGGTTGCGCTGGTAATATAGCCTCAGGTGACAGTTGGAGAATATTTATTGAAAAATGAGATTTCTTGTTAATATGTGGTAATTATTTATCTGGTTGTTGTTTTATGATATGGAGTTAGTTTCTTGTAGATGTTTCCTTAATGCAAACTACATTATCTGCCATTACCGTGATGCATTCAGTTTTCGGTGGTGCAACCGAAGTGTGAGTTAGTCTTCAGCATATGGTATGCTGGGGTTTCCTTAGACACAAAATAGTAACTAATCTGACTGATGGATTTTCAGTATATTCAAATAGATGAATGATATTATTTCCCTTTTTGGTCCATTAGTTTCTTTTGTTTGTGTATTCAGCTCCAAGAATTATGCATTGTATATTACTAGCTTATGTGTATGAGATGGGAATTGCTCCCTTTATATTAGTAACTTCAGTTTTGAACTGTTGGTGCATCCTGCTACTGTGTTTTGGTGATCACTTCAGCATCTTTAAATTTTGAACTCCGAATTAGTACCTTAGTAAATGTTGCTTCATTCAAACTTCTGAAAAAACCATTTTTAGATACATTTTTGGTGATATCATCTTTATCTTTGGAGTTATTTAGTGTTATGCATAGTTTATCTTAAAAGGGCGTACCCAGTGCTGAAAGCTCCCACACATTGTGGTGTCTGGGGAAGGGAATTTCTAGGCAGCCCTTCCCTTGTTTTTTATGCAAAGAGGCTGATTTGAACCCAGGATCCCCAGGACACAAGTGGAGGTGCTCTACCACTGTGCCAGGCCCACCCTTCGTTATGCATAGTTTATCTAAATCAAATAAATATGAAGAAATCAATTGAAGAACAGTTCTCTGGAATCTGCTCTCTTGTATGAAGAAGTTCGCATGGCATGAAATTGTCTCATAATTTTAGCAATAATTGGAGGTTTGTGGGGTTAAATGGTGAATTGTAATTGTGATGGTTGCCTTGGGAAAGGCATTAATGCACATAGCTGAATTAGTGAGGGAAGGGAGAGTTGTCTGATATTATTTCTGTCATAATTATTTCTCCTATTTTCGTATTTCATCAGTTCTTTAATAAAAATACAATTATGAAAGTACAATGTTTTATATTAGTCTAAAATAGGAAATTTGAGATAAAATACGGGAGTATCTCAATCTGTCATTATCCCTCGAGAAGTACAAAGAACGTCAATTCCTTTTCCACCCAAAACTTAAAGGATTCTTTGGTTTAGATATCAATGCTTATGCATACATTGTCATTGCATGTAAGAGACATATGCAGGCTGTTCACGTTTTTCTATATTGTCATAGTTCATATGCCCTTTTCGCGCATTAGAAATGTCATCGACCCTAATGGCTATGAATAGATGGGAACACTTGTGCCTATCAGGCGATTGAATGTAAGAGATACATGCTCGCCTTTGTCTTATTTTTTCCTTTTTGATAAAAGTTGATACTTCATACTACACACTATGTCATGTGTATTTCTTGTTAATGACAAACTTACAGTTGACAGAGGTGTAAAATTACGAAGACTTCATTTTGAATACTCCCTCTGTTCCATATTAATGGCCTCAACTTTATCTAGGTTCGTATGTACATACGAACCTAGATAAAGTTGAGGCCATTAATATGGACTGGAGGGAGTAACAAATTTAGCATTTAATAATGCTCTTCAGTTGAAAATGATTTCACTGCTCCAATGGGTTTGCTTCACTGGTTCCAGTCTTTTAGCTTTAATGATATATTGTTTTCAGCCAGTATTATGTAGACCGACTGCAAAAACTACTCTATGAAAAGGTAGATCAAAAAATATGAAGAAAAGCAACTGTGAATAATTGGCATATGTATGAATATGGATTATGCCATGCTAGGTTACTTCAGTAGGATACAGTCTGCAAAGTTCATTTTGAATGGGTTGCTGCAAGCAATAAATAATGATCTGGCTTGCAAGTTTATGATAAATTTATATTGTAATCCTACTTAAAATACCTATTTCCTACATCAGAGAGATTGATATCACTTAATCTTGTGCTGTTGTCCTATAAGCCTAAACTTTAGGGATGCCATGTTAGGGACTTGTTACCTTGCTAGCTTATCTTCACTTCATGTTTGTGTGCAACATCTTCTGTAATGAATTTTACTAATCATTCGAAGCAATTTTCTTTTGTTTATCTGAAACATTTACGTTATGTGACCATACAAGTTTGAAAATATGCATCTTCTACTATGCAACTGGCAAGCTTCACATATTTGACATTGTCACATTTTAAGTGTGCACTAAAGAACTATTTTTTTTTATTCTAACAGTTGGTTTCTAATTTGATTTCAGGAAGAGGTGACGATAAAGCATAGTTGTTGACTTAGCTTGCTGTGGTTCTTTCTTGAAGCTAAGGCAAATAATAATTGGCGTTATGGCATATCGAATGGTATGTGCTCCACAAGTCATTGATCTCGAATCTGAGCGAGGGCATCCTCATGTTCATTCTGAAAGTTCAGTTCGCAATGGAAATGATTTGTCCGACCAAGGTGGCCAATATGCTGTCAGAGTTTTAGGAAATGTTGCAAACACTGGTCTCCCTGATATGCAGGGTTACTACAATATGAGCATGAATCATCCACATCAGCCTGTTCATAATTCTCCCCCAAATTTAGGTGTTGATTCAGGTTTTGTCTTCCCATCAAGTATGTACAATCCCTGCATGTCAACATCTATGAACAGATATGTCTCTCACGCTCAGAGCTTTGGAGTGCCTTTAAACCAAGCTGTCTCAGGAAGTATGGGTGACGGTACCAGAAATGAAAATGTTGGCGAAAGTGAAACTGCTGTAGGATTCATCAAAAGGAAAAATGTCGCAGCTGCTGGAAGTTGTCATTTTGTTAATGGATTTGCAAGCTCAAGTTCATCCTCTCATGCATCTCAGAATCCTACACATAGGCCATGGGATCCTTCTTTTGAATCAAATGTTTTCCCTAATGTCACACCATTCAACCCATCAGAATATCATAATCACAGCACTTGGCCATCCATGGAGGGATCTTCTATTACTGGAACCAGTGGGTTCAACTCGATGGCTGCTCACCCAGAATCAGCACAGCATGGTAATTATACATTTCAATCAAGTCACGCCGGTCAGTGCTTTCAACCTGCCAGCAATGCATGGGTTTCCCAGTCTGCAAATGGTATTGCTGAAGGAATACCTCAGTGGGCATACATCAATACAATAACTAATGTTCCAGGTATGTGAGCAACTAATGGAACATAACTCACTTTCCTAGTGATAATGAAGACATTCAGAAAAATTTATACTTTTTAGTGATACAAGTCATTGTTCAAAGCATCTTTTAGTTAGTGCACTGATGGAAAAATAGTACTTTAGCTTTACATGTTAAGAGTGTCAGAAGGCTAGGCAAAAGGTCTCACCTACAAAATGAAATGTGGATACACAGCACGGAAGTACAATTGGTAACATTTTCCTTTCAGCAGTCAGATTTGCTCGTTCAGGGAAAATAACTGGGTATCCTTTTGCTTCCAGCAGGCAGATTTGCACATTCAGGGGCCACAGAAATAGTGAATGGAGGTTTTCATGAATATCAGAATGGCCCTTCAACCATTTCCCAAGGGCCTTTACCTTATTTTCATCAACACGCTGTACATAGCATGCAAGCTCATAATCCGCTGGATCATACACGAATGCAAATCCCGTACCAACAATGCCACAATAATGCCGTCTTACATAGCGGGGTAAATCATTCTGGTAACCGGCTCCACTTGGGTCCAAGAACACCTTTTCTCTCTAATTCTGAGCGGTCTTTTGGGCCTACACAGCATCAGTTCCTGGTGAATCCAGTTACTCATAGGAATGTAAGAATTCTGCCATCTCTGCTCATTCTGTACTTCACTTATTTTTCTACCATTTGGTCCATTTCTGGTATTCAAATATATCAAACAACTCAATAATGGTTAGGGTTGCCATTTGCATTATCTTCTATAATGTGATATCTCTACTGCATTCTTTTCCTTGTGGGTAATCTTGGGAACTCTCCTACGAGTTTTGCATATCTTTGGGCTTGTGCTTTAGTGCGTTTGTACCTTAATGCCTTTGATGTGCCAAGTTATGAAATGTTGCATCTTACAACCTGGAAACTTTTACTGACTTCTAAATGGCAGATGTCCTTCAAAGGATGTTCAGGTATAACTGAAAGTGGCCAGACTTGCAGTTATTTTGTTCAGGAAATGTTGTCCACTTCATTGTTGTTAAGTCTTAATATTCTTGAGGAGTTCTTATTGAGATGCTTTAGGCCATATGTTGTTTACTAGATCCAGAAGCTATTTTCTTTGAGAATTGTTGTGTTGTATGAATCTTCATGCCTACAAGTTTCTCACATTTGAAATCGCCTCATGTTATCTTTTGTTGCTTTAATTTCTAGACAATGGAAAGACGACTATTATACTCCTTGTCTATGCATTTTGACATAGTGTTATTTGCCTTCCTGCCGTCAATTATTTGTTAGTACTACGGTACCATGTCACATGTACCCTTCTTATGTAATCAATCTCTTCCGTCAACTGTATGTAATAAAAATCTGAGCCCATGTACCTCCATTATCACATATAACCTTAATGAGATTGACTGGTTTGTTCTCTGCTGTTTGTTTCAGCAGAGGAAGTCTTAATCTTAAATCCATTTGGGCGGTCTTGTTTAGAATGTTGAATATTTGAAATTCCCTGCTCTTTTTATGTTAAGGATGCGACGTGATGTCTAAGGTTCTTGACTTAATCATTTCACCAGAGATAGTGTGAACTTTTATTTCCTGTCATGTAAAACCTGTGTTAGAATGTAGACCTTTTTTAAATCCTCCATCTTTAAATCCATGTACTCCCTCCGATCCATATTAGTTGACTCAATTTTTTTTAGATTTGGATGAATCTAGACACTATTTAGTATATAAGTTCATCCAATTTTTGACAAATCCAAGTCAACTAATATGGGTCGGATGGAGTACCAGAATCTTAATTTTTTTTTTCTTTCCTTACCTTTTTGTTTCCTTGTGTTTCTGTTGGGTTTCATATCTAGCTTAACCCAACTTGCTTGGGAAAAGGGCTTTGATGTTGTTGTTGTATGTATATGATGCACATGTACTTCATATAACTATTGGTTGGCGCTGCAGCAGCGTGGTACAATAATGGATTTTTCGAGGTTGTATGAGGTGTCAAGTGCTGTAGATGAGCATAGCGATATGCGGCTAGATATAGACAGCATGACCTATGAGGTATGTAAAGCTCATTCAACGTCTGTGATTTCACGTTGCACATTATGTTTTATCTGATTTGTTCTTTTACTATTTCCATTACAGGAGCTTTTAGCGTTAGAAGAGCACATTGGAGACGTCAATACAGGTCTGGCAAAAAGCCACATCATAGATAAGTTGAAGACTAGCTTATATGTGCCAGGAACATCCTGCATGTCTGATCAGTCATCCGAGTCTTCCGCAGAGAACGAGGCGTGCATAATTTGCCAGGTCTTTGACTTCAACTGTATAATTTGTTACCTCATCAAGTAAATTTTCGGCTGTTATAAACTATGAATCATCAGCAAGCCATCGAATCCATGCTGAACCATCTACCCCTATTGCATGTTGATATATCTTGCAGGAGGAGTACCGGTCTGCAGACTGCATTGGAATCCTGGATTGTGGTCACAGATACCATGCGGAGTGCGTAAAACAATGGCTGACGGTAAAGAACCTATGCCCCATCTGCAAGACAACAGCTCTGTCTGCGGGCAGAAGAAGTGGATAACAAGCAGGAACAAAGTTACCAGTTATTTGCTTCCGACAAAACATTCAACTCAATTTTGTATATAAGAAGCGGTAGACCAATTCTGCTACCTGTAATTTGTTGTTCACTTATTTTGATCGGGAGTAACTCAGCTTCCTAAAACTGTACAGCCATAACATTGATCGTTTTATTCAAATGTAGAAATATTTAAAGTGACTCAAAGGCTCGCCATACCATACATGTTGTGTATCTAAAAAGAACTCTCATAGTGTGGCATGTCTAGAAACTGAACTGTACATATCTGTTGGTTATTCTCAAACAAACAGAAACATGCGTTCTTCTGTACTGCTGTACATATTGCTGAACCCCAGGAGGACAAATAAGTCTGTTGGTTTTTGTAGTTACTGCCTTAGATAGCGAGTGAGAGTTTCTCAGCAGTTGAATGCTGGCTATTCGTGCTTTGGGTGGTTTACCTTATGTTACTCTGAATCACATCGTTTGCCCTTGGACAGCAATGATCTGATGCGCTACCCTGATTCAACTATGTTCCGCCCAACATGAGGAATTATTATGTTGGGAATCCAACTGAATCCATGCAAAGTATGTTGTGCTTTGCGTGTTCTCTGTCCGTTTTATGTCGTTCACGGAGTCATGGTGATTTTTTTTATTGGCTGTAGCCTGCAAATAGAAGACTATTCAACTAATAATATTTTTTTGCGGGTACTCTTCCCCCTAATATTATAGCTAGTTTCCCCGTAGTTCCCCAAACGTTTGTGGTTGTAGAGAATCTTACTTGAAGGATCTGCGCACCTATTCCCAGCTTCCATTTTTCTTTTTAACTCTTGCACCCATCCCCAGCTAAATAGTGAGTTGAGACGTGAAGACCAGTCGTGCCAACTGCCAAATGAGCACACGAAAATGAAAGGAGAAGCAAAGGAGAGAAGAGAACTCATGAAGCCGGCCAGGTCAAGCCGGACACATGCTTATTTAATTTTCTATCAATTATTATCGAGATAAAAAGAGTCGTTGACACATGTATGTACGTGTGTACACATGGCTGCCCGGTCACGGAGAGGAAACCAAGACCTGTCATCAAAAAAGAAAAAAAAAAAGAAACCTAGACCTGGACAACGGCTGGATGGTCGTCATCATCTCTGGCTTGGCTTTGTCCACCTCCCCAGGTCACCCTACCATATTAACGCAAAAAAGGCCCAGCAACCGCGCGGCGACCTCTTCTTCCAGGATATCCATCCCTTCTTCCCTTCCCAGCCCCGAGCCGATACTTTTCCCCAAAGCAACAACCCAACCCAACCCAACCGAAAAGAAGAGAAACGCGCCGCGCCGCGCCGCACCGCACCGCGTTGCCCTTGTACTTTCCAGGGTGAGGCGCTTGCGGTATTTATCTCCTCGTACCGGCGCGCGGGAAGGGCGGGGACGAGATCAAAACTGCCGCGACTCGAATCAAGGGATCGATCGAGCAGCAATCCCGGACGCCAGAGGAGTCCGAGGAGAGAGAGATAGAGAGATGGCGGTTGCGTACCGCGCGGAGGAGGAGTACGACTACCTGTTCAAGGTGGTGCTGATCGGGGACAGCGGCGTGGGCAAGTCGAACCTGCTGTCGCGGTTCGCCAGGGACGAGTTCAGCCTCGACACCAGGTCCACCATCGGCGTCGAGTTCGCCACCAAGACCGTCCGCGTCGACGGAAAGCTCGTCAAGGCGCAGATCTGGGACACCGCCGGCCAGGAAAGGTACCGCCACCGCCACCGCCACCCGCTTTTGTTTTGTTTTTGCCAGCGACCTGTTCGACGTATTGCTCCGTCCACTTCTTTCACGCATACCTCGCTCGCCCGCTTGTCGTCTCTCTAGGATTCAGTTTGATTGATGAGTAAGCCTGTTTGATAAGTACTAGTAATAATAATTGAAGACCTAGTTTGCTATGTTTAGGAGTAGATTGTTCATCATCAGAGGAGGAGTAATTTCAGTATTAGCATATGGCACTCGTTCTGAACTCAACCTAGCAATTTACCATTAGGATTGATTGATTGATTGATGCCCATGACAATTACGTTCAAACACAATGCTGATACATACGCATCTTTTTGATTTTGTGCTTCTTCTTAATAAAAAGAACAAAATAATAAAAATCGCTTTGCGTGCTCACGCAACAGCTTTGACTTGGTCTGTGTCTCCTCTACACTAACGAACGAACGTGCGCTGCATTATCATCATCATCATCTCCAGGTACCGAGCCATCACCAGCGCGTACTACCGCGGGGCAGTTGGCGCGCTGGTGGTGTACGACGTGACCCGCCACATCACGTTCGAGAACGCGCAGCGGTGGCTGACGGAGCTCCGGGACCACACGGACGCCAACATCGTGGTGATGCTGGTCGGGAACAAGGCGGACCTGCGCCACCTCAGGGCCGTCACGCCCGAGGAGTCCAGGGCCTTCGCGGAGGTGCACCGCACATTCTCCATGGAGACGTCCGCGCTGGAGTCCACCAACGTGGAGGAGGCCTTCACGGAGGTGCTCGGGGAGATCTACCGCGTCGTCAGCAAGAAGACGCTAGACATCGGCGAAGACCCGGCCGCGCCGCCCAGGGGCAAGACCATCAACGTCGGCGACGTCTCCCCGGTCAACACCGGCTGCTGCTCCTCGGCTTAGTTGTCCGGAGACGGTGGTTGGTGATGCCGTGTGCGTGCTAGGACATGATTATTGACGCAGATTGACGGCACGTTTTGTTGCGCTTAGCATGTTGATTATTGGTTGTTCATGCGGCTGGGTACTTGGGTTGGTTCATACTTGATACTACTTCTTCTTTGCCTGATTGATACTACTAGTACAATGAACCGCGTATTGGATGGGAGAAGACGTCGTGCGTCGTGCGCTGTTGCAACTTGCAACTAGTTGCAGCCGGCGGCCGGCGTCTGTATCCATTCCTCTGTTTGGTGCCGCATCAGTTTGATGCAGTTCATCTCCGAAAAAACGCGTCAGCGTCAGAGTTATCGATTGTCATTAACTGGCGACACCGATGATGGCTGGAGAACGACGTTTGCGCCGAATGCTCAAAGAAGGAAAGGATAGTATGCACAATCTGATGACAGGATTCTGCGTTCACGCTAGCCCTTTCAGTGAACACCGACAGGGCATGTTTCAACTGGACGTCAGTGACTACAGGGCATGTTTTAATTGGACGTCGGTGACTTGTGCTTCCAAGTCTCACCGTGACTTGTGACAGTATTCACCATTCATCTCAGATCCAACGTATCAGATTGTCTCTGATTTCGAACTAAAATTTTAAAATAATTTTGAAAATTTTAAAATTCTAGTAAAGTGTAAATGCCTCGTTTTGAAACATGTGAATGTTTCATCCCATCCGATAACTAGCTTTTGATTAAATAACTTTTTACGTTTTCGAGCACTAGTTTAAACTAAATTACCGATTTAATCACAAACTTTTGATCCAAATGAAATGAAACTTCATCAGAATACAAATCGAAACATGCATGATTTTTTAAAAGAATTCATTTTTCCCGAGTAGTTTTACTTATCAATTCAAAATCTGAGTCAACCTGATAGGATGAAAGATGGCTGGTGGATGTTGGCACCAAGTCATGGTGAGACCTGGAAGCACTTCAACTACGGGGCAGGTGCAGAGCAAGTTACTTTGACAGGACGGGATACCCATTCGTCCCTGAGAGCCTGAGTCCCAGGCGATTAGGTTTTCCTCGACTCTCGCCGGCGTCGCCGTAGATCCATCTCGATTTTGTGGTCTTTGGGCCATGGAAGATGGGTGGATCTTGGCCCCCGTTGGCGGGAGGGCACCATTTTCCTGTTTTTAGGGTTCAAGTTTGGTGGGACGGCGTTCAAGTGGTGGTGATGGCGTCTCTTCCAATAAGTTCACCCCGGCTTTAGCCCTATCTCGATGGCAACGTCGAGAAGCTTGTGGGAGTGGTGTGGTCTTCAAGGATTTCGTCTGGCTGAGGGGATCTTTGGATCGTCAAGGAGCTTCATCGGCAGTTCATTCTTCTTCTTTGTCTTCAGGACGGATATGGTCTTCTTGACCCGTTCGACGACTTTCCGTACGCAACCAACAACGTCAGGCTGACTCAGGGAGGAGCGGCAGCGGTAGCGCGCCGTCTACACGGTCTGGAGGTTGAAGATGAAGGGCTTCTCAAAGATCTCGTTATAATTTTTGTTTTTCTTGAGGTGCTTTGTACTGTTCGTTGTTTCTTTTAATGCCAGGGTCCTATTCGCAAAAAAAAATACAGGACAGGTGCGAAATGCAAAAGCAAAGATATTCGTCCATTGGGCTCATTTAAAAAAACTACAGGGCGTGTGCGTGTGCGTGTGCGTGTGCGTGTGCGTGTGCGTGTGTGTCATCAGCATAGATGGACACTCTCTGAAGCGGGCGGATGCCATACAGATTCTGGAAAAGGTGCGCCTCCACCGCCCTAACCAGAATCACCATAAACACCTCCATACCCAACACAAATAGCATGGGGGATGTCGGATCTCCCTGCCTCAAGCCCCGAACCTGCTGAATCTTCGTCCCTGGGGTACCATTCACCACCACTCTCATCACGCTGTGGATAACATGATGGAAACCCACTTCAAGAAACGCTCGCTGAACCCCAGCCTCCTCAACACCTCGAACAAAAACGCCCAAGATATCGAGTCAAACGCCTTCGAGATATCCACCTTCAGCAAAACCCCCGTCTTCCTTGCCCTATTGATCTTTTGGGCCACTTGCCTCACCAGAACGAAGTTTTCATGCAAGCATCTTCCTTTGACAAACGCGTCCTGATTGGCACTCACTAAGGCCGGCAATCTTGGCCTCAAACGGTTGGCCAGCAATTTAGAGGACAGCTTTGCGACACTATGGATAAACTAATGGGGCGAAAGTCCCTGACCTCCAGGGCCTCCTGCTTCTTCGGGATCAGAGTGATCAGGCCAGTGTTGAGTTTTCCAAACCTACGGCCGTCACCCACCGCCAACTTAAGTAAAACCGCCATGATATCTCCTTTGATAATACTCCACGCCTTTTGATAGAAGGCCCCCACAAAGCCATCCGATCCTGGGGCACGGTCCGAAGGAAGCTCCTTCACAACTGCCCAGACCTCCTCCTCCGTGAAAAGCCCATCCATCCCAGCCAGGTCATGTTCTAGAATATGAAGTTCCTCGAGGTCCAGCCCCACCTCTCTAGTCTCAATCGAACCTAGGATCCCTTTATAAGCCTCAGAGAAAGCATTAACCTTGCCCTCCTGGTCAGTGATGGTCACCTCACCCACCCTCACTGACGGAATGAAATTCTTAGTTCTCCTTCCATTAGCAACCGCATGGAAAAGCTTAGAATTCGTGCCCCCTTAGTCAGCCACTGAATTCTCGATCTCTACCTAGCCATGGTACGCTCAAGGGATGCTAGACCCATGACCAAATGCTTCAAGGAATGGCGCAACCAAAGCTCCGCTTGAGAAAGGGGCCTACTCTCATATGCAATATCGAACCGAAAGATCAACGTGTTGGCCATCGCTAGCTGTAGCTTCAGGCTCCCCACCTTACGCTGCCCCCAGGCCTGAAGCGACCTGGCCGCGTTCCTGAGTAATGCATCCAGCCTCTTGAAAGGATCGACGATCGAGTCATCACACTTCCAGACCTCCTTGGCAACCTCCTTGAAGCCCTCCAACTTAATCCAGGCCAACTCAAAACGAAACCTCCTCTTCGGCCTGAAGCCGGCGTTCAGGAAAAGGTGAAGGGAGGTGTGGTCTGATGAAGAGGAAGAGAGCGCCTGAAGCACAAAATCTGGGTTAGACAGATCCCAGTCCACAAACACCAGTGCGTGGTTAATCTGAGTTAGGGTGGGTCTCTCTCTCTCTCGTTACTCCAAGTGAATCTGCTCCCATGAAGATACATGTCCTTAAGCTCATGCTCGCTAACAAAAATCCTGAATCTCGCCATCATGGCCTGATCCAGATTGTCATTGCTCTTGTCCCTCACGTTAAGAATGATATTGAAGTCTCCGATCACCAACCACGAACCTGGGCAGAGACTGCGCCGCTCCGACAGCTGCGCGAGAAACTCAATTTTCTCCTCCGTGGCTTGCGGTCCATAGACCGAGGTGGTCCACCAACGCTGGCGGTCCTTAGTGCAGACCTCTCCCGTGATTGCATGACTATCTAGGCTAATGCTACCAACCTCAAGCACCGAAGAGTCCCAAGCAAGAAGGATGCCACCTCTCGTACCAACCGCAGGTAGGTACGCGAACCTATCAAAAGCTGGGCCCAGACACTCCAAAACCAAAAAGCGAACAATAAACTCCATCTTGGTCTCCTGGAAACACACCAGGTTTACATGGATCAAAGAAATAAACACTCTAACAACACTCTTTTTTGCTAGATTGTTCAACCCCCAAATGTTCCAGCCCAACACCTTTGGGTTAATATCCATCAACAAACTAGGAAAAAACTCCAGCACGCCCGCCCCCTACTGGGATGACACTTGCCACTGGCAGAGCTCTCGAGGCTCGAAGAAGGACGACATCACCTTACCAAACACCGCTGCGACAGCCTGAAGTTGCCGGTCCTTCAGAGCGAATCAAAGAACTGGCGGGAGCGTCGCAGATCCTCCTCCGAGGGCTCCAACTCTAACATGGTGATCCCCAACGCTCTCAGCAGCGCTGTCTCTGCCGTCGACGCCGATTTCACCTTAGTGCACCCCACCTGAGCATCCAGCGACGCGGAGCGCCGCGTAAGCCTCCTGGGCGTGAATGGCTCCGCCTTGACCCAGAGTCGCGACGTCGACTCGATCTCTCGAAGTAGCGGTGGTGCCAGCTTCTTCAGCAGCGATCTAGAAAACGACTTGATGTGCGCGACCGCTAGGACCTCCTAAGGCAACATGCCAGCATCGCTCCCCGCAACCACCATCCGCGCCACCCAAACTCAGCCCATCAGAATCTAGCCCTCTAGCAAGAACACGAGCGGGCTCCACAGGCTCAAGGACACCTATCTCCCGGCCAGACCGCAGACCGCTCGACCCAGCCCCCTTCATCTCTGAAACATGGGCCACTTCTAGCACATAGGGGTAGCCCCCACAGCTCTCCATCCTCACGACATGATGCGGAGCCTGGCCACACCCCACCTCTACCTCCGAACCCTCGAGAATCATCTCCAGCTCCATGAGATCAGCACCACCTGTGCCTTGCGCCGCACTCTTTTGCTTCCTCTCCACTACAACGCCAATAGACAAAGGTGGGGGGCCACCGCACCGAGCCCCAACTGACCCTCCACTGCAACCAAGACCACATCCGAAGGCTCCGCACCACGAGCAACCGATGAGACCACCTCCACACCGCCAAGGTCACCTGCGCCCTGGCCCCTCAACGGCTCTTCCACGACCACCTTTTGACTAGCTTTAACCACCTCCACCTGGGACCGCAACTGCACCTCCCCAGCCTCCTTTTGACAATCCTCCTCTGAACGGTTCGATGCGACAACAACCTTACTTGGGACAATCGGCGCTTTACCGACAGGCTGGGGATCCAAAGCATCTTCTTTCTCAGCTTCCATCACCACCACCACGAGCCGGGCCACCAGCGGGTCACAAGGCGCCAAGCAAGGAAGCCGCCACCCATCCCGCGCCACGTGCCCACCCACGTAGGGGGCCCTACCCCGCCCACCTCAACCATGGGGGCCACCTCTCCTGTCCGGGATGCCACGACGCCATGGAAGATTCTTGAACGTCCGGCGAGGGCCGCCGTCGGGACCGTCGTCGAAGTACTTGTCCGGTAGGCCACTCTGATCGCCGCCATAGGAGGAAGGGAAGAAGAGCGGTTCCTCCAGGGCTTCGTCTTCCTCCACCCGTGTCACGTGAACCAAGACTCGGTACTTCAGGAGCTTCGCCTCCAAAGGCTCCCCAGACACCGACGAACTCCCACGGTTGGTACCTTCCGCACCGATGCCCACCGGCTCCGGGACAGCAAGCGTGCGCACCATCGAAATCATGCTTAGATCTGAGGTCTAGCCCGAGAGCCTAAACAACGAGAGATCCGCTCGTGACTTTGTCTGCGGCGCCGCCGACACCACCCCGCAGCTCTTGCCCAACAGATATTCCACCACCTCCATATCCCACACATGAGGGGGGATACCCTCAAGCGCCAACTCTACCCGACACCTCATCTCCTCCTGCACAGCCTGGGCCTGCCGGTTCCACCTCCTGAATCATAGAGAAAAGCCATCGAATTCGAACGAAGGCAGCGCCGCCACCCTGTCCCTGAGCTCCGTGGAGGCGAACACCAGCAGGAAGTCCTCCGGCGCATAACGATGCACCGAAACCGACCGCTCAGGGATGGCAGCCCGATCCCATATCCCTGCCGAGACCTGCTCGCAAGAGACCTATGGCCTACAACCTCCCACGCAGGCCACCAAAGCAAAGCGCAGCCTTTGCTCTAGCTCGTTGATGCCAACGGAGCGCCCGACGATGCATAACGGCGCCTCTACCTCGTGAAGATCAGCCCACGCGCCCTCCAGTGGTGTTGGAGACACCGGCGAGGGGCACAGCGGCGGGCCAGCCCCGGTGCACCACGCAGCGGCGGCGAGCCCCGCCTGGCCATCTTCGCCAACGCCATCCTCCTCATCTCGCCTTTAGAAGCCAGGCTCCTCGGACGCTTGTAGTCTCTTGCCTCATGACCCTCATGGTCGCACCAGAGGCAGACCGTGGCGAACTTGCAGTCACGCTTCATGTGACCATGCCGCTTGAAGTTGAAGCAGAGGCCACTCGTGCCCGGTAGGACCCCACGGGCACCATCCCTCAGCTCTGTGTGGCGACGCCACTTGGATCTCTTCGAAGGGGGCGGCTGCTCCCAGCCTAGGCGCTCGTGGGCATGCAGCCTCCCGACGGCTAGCGCCTCCGCAATACGGGCCATGCCCATGCTGCCCCCAGAGGAGGCCGAAGAGATGCCTAGGCCAGAGACATGCTCCACACCGCAGAGGGCCGAAGATAACGACTCCGCGCTCGCCTCGCGCTGCCAGCGATACGGGAAGCCCCACGGAGGAGAGGTCGACGACGCCATGGTAGGGGGCCGACAGTGGTCGGAGGCGGAGACACACGCGAACCCTAACACACGCTCGCTTACCTTACCTGGAGATAACTCCACAATTTCTACATATTTGTGGCACGGAAGCAGGCTACCACAAAACTATTTCATCCACGCGTAGCCCAATGGCTACACGGAAATTTCAGCGCCGCCCTGCTGCCGGACCTATGTGAGGACCCATACTCTGCATCTGAAGAACATATTTAGTTATTTGTTTATCGTCCAGCTCCTCTCCTACATGTATCAACGGTTCAGATGCTCCGATAAAGGTTTATATATATGCAACGATCCTAGTCGTCTTGGTTCAAAATTACTGTTTAAGTCAGCTCCATGATTGAGCTCATCTCTGAAAGAGCCGAGGACAAAACTGAAAAAAGGTTGAGGCTGCCTTTCAATATAAATGGTAGTGAGTTGTTCAGGAGGATCAAGCTAATGAAAAACCAAATTTTATTTTCTATCTTGCACTTCACATTTCCTAGTTGCCGGTAGATCCGAGCCTCGCGTGCTCCACCTTCTTCTGTCGTGGTATTGCCGACGAGTACGCCATGGAGGGGTCCTCACAGTGCGTGTTTAGAGACGTGGGGTAAGGCAGACGGTTGACGGGTACGAGGTAACACAGCTTACCCAGGTTCAGATCCCACAATGGTGGCGGAATCCTACTCCTTCTATAAAGCACTATAAGGGCAATACGCCGAGTTACATAGATAGGTTCGCTGTGCGAGGTTGTCCGAAGTTTTCTTGTGCCCTAAAGGCTCCCATAGGCCTGACTTATATAGTCGCCAGGTCCTAGGGTTATAGGGAAAAGTCCTAGCCGGACAGGTTACAGAGTCCTACACCGTCTATTACTAGTCTTGTGTATCTTGCACTCCAAGGCTCCGGGTACGTTGGTGACTCCACCGTAGCCTTCCTTTATCCGGCATGGGCCTCCCTTCTGGATCCGTCTAACTTGGCTGCCCAGCAGGCCATAGGCCACGCTACCGACTATGGGCCACCTGGGTTATCCGGATAAGTGACATGCTATGAGGATACCCATATAGCATATCCCCAACAGTAGCCCCCGGAGAACTCCGAGATCTTGCGCCGTCTTGCCTCTTCAGATGAATGCTCTGTCTAGTTGGATGTCGGCAAATCGTCAAGCAATATCTTGTAGTCCTCCCAAAGAACCCTGCAAAGCTTTCTCCGTCTTCAACTTGTAAGTCAGAAAAATGCTGAATCTTCCATTGTAATCTTCCGTAGTCGGAATCCGTCCACGTTGGAATCTTCGATGTGACGGCTCATCTGCCCATGTCAGCTAGGACGACCTAGGCTTAGGTCAGCGACGCCTCGTAACTCACACATGCAGAGAACACAATCATATCCGATTTTCCCGCGCGAGCGATACGAACCGTTGGCGACGACAGTTGGAGACGTGGCGAAATTTCCGCGCATGTTCGCGAACACGTCGTCTACGCGGAAACCGTCCGATCAAGCTGCACGAATCTTGATGCCGAGGATGATAAGTAGTAACCGTGGGGAAATTTCCACTTTTTACCTCATTCTCCTCGCATCATCTTCTTCCTCTAGCGCACGCCCCTTCGAGCTCTCCGCTTCCAACTCGCGAGAAAACCCTAGCTTCCAATCTGCACCAGTCACATCCATCCTCACTCCATGGCCAGCAGCAACACCTCTCCCTCCATGGCGGTGTCGAGTGAAGCCGCGGCGAAGCCGGTGAGCTCCATTGTTGTGCCTCCAGAGGGCCTAGTCATCCCCGCATCGGCGATTATTGAGTCCACCGGCGGTGACCTTAATATGGCAGCGCTAGAGCCGTTGGAGGAGGAGCCAGACTCGCACAAGGGTGACTGGCGCGGCTCAGATATCATCGACCGTGATATCCAAGAGATGATCGTCGAAGGTTACCTTCCTGCGACGGAGGGGATCGCCTGGAGGGTGGCGCCGGCCGGAGAGGTGACACCTTCTCCCCAAGCCGGAGAAAAGGTGTACCTCAAAGCCCAACTAGTACGCGGCGTCGCCTTGCCCATCTCCAACTTCTTCCTCTCCGTCTTGAATCACTACAAAGTCCAGCCCCAGATCCTTTCCCCCAACAGTATCTTAGTGCTTAGCAACTACGCGGCACTTTGCGAGGGATACTTAGGGATAAGGCCTAGGTTAGACCTTTTTGTGTACTTCTTCACCGTCAAACGTGAAGCTGGACATAGCAAGGAAGAGCTTAGGAACTGTGGCACCATAAGCTTCAAGATTCGACCTGGACGGCGGTTCCCCGACATCGTCGGCCATGAGTCCTGCAAGAATTGGCAACAGACGTACTTTTACGGCCCAGACATCCCTCTGGCTGGCCGACAAGTTACGTACCCGGACTTCGTTGACGGAGCCCCCGCTGAAGCCTCGTCATGGAGATCCCAGGCCTCCCTTCGCTCTGACCTCGACGCTTCTCGCACGATAAGGTAGATCGAATGGTTTGTAGAGACGGGATTGACCGGCTTGGACCTAGCCATGTGCTGGTTCATCAGGCGAATCCAACCTCTGCAGCACCGCACGAAGCTCATGCACGAGTATACAAGCGATAGAAGGGATAGCCTCCGCATCTCCGTGGACAACTTCTCGAGCGACTCCGTCAAGCTCCGCCTTATGGACATCGTCAAGGTGAAGGATAAGAAGCGCGGCTTCACCATCACCTACGACATGTTCGTAAACGGCAAGTGCCCAAAGGTTGGTTTTTTATTTTCCGTGTACGATTTATACTCTAGTTCTTCCGTCTTGCAAATATCATCTTATCTAACACGGTGATTTCTTACTTAACAGCTTAGCAACATAGATGAGATGAGCATGGCTCCTCAAATCTATGATCCAAAGATGAAGGAATTCACGGTCGTGTCCGACGACGAAGCTCCGTTGGCGCGGAAGCAGAAGAGCTCCACCTCTGACGCTGCCGATGGAGGCAAGAAGAAGAAGACGGATGGTGGAGCCTCCAAAAACACTACCGCCGCCCTAGAGGCGGAAAAGAGAAGAACAACCGGGATCCCCTTTGCCAAAGCACCCCCACTAGTGTAAGCTTCTCGTTCTCCGACATTGTCTATTTATCTGTCTTGATCTTGTACTTATGCATTTTGCACGTTTCAGGAAGAAAGCCACGACCAGCCTCAAGAAGACCTCCAAAACTTTGGGGGCTTCTCGAAATATTAAAGACATGCTGCATCGCGACGCCTCCCCCGCCATCGCCCCTACTACTCCTGCCGTCAAGCCCTCGTTTGCCCCGACAAGCTCACAAGCTAAGGAGGCATCTGGCCCTTTCGTCATGGAAGTGGACTGAGGTGCTTCTACCGAGGTTGTAGTCGTCGGTGAGCAGGCAACGCAGGAAAGTACCGCCCAACAAATGGCTGAAGCTCCGGCTAAGGATGCCATCGGTGGCGGCAAGGCGGTGGTGGAAGCTGGTACTTCTGCCGTTGGCGGCGCCCCCGCATCCCAGAAAACCATAGTCTATCCAAAGATAGTCTATCTGGTACTTACACCGGGTAGCACTGCTTTGGTTCCTGGTGCGGCTCCGACCTCTCCGACATGCGGTCTAGAGGAGCTTCTCCGTCAAGCAGAAATCTTGCAAGGAAACAATGAATCCTTTGGCAAGCTGCTGGCCGAGAGTGCTACAAACCTCAAGATCATTGCACTTGTAAGTTTTATTTTGCCTTTTGCTTTTCATATGAGTATCCCACTGTAGCCCCCGAGGATGTAGACGGAAAACCATAGGTTTTGCATCTATATGCTCTAAGAGTGACTAAGTTAGAAAACCTCTCACTGTAGCCCCCAAGCATTTAGATGGAATGAACTATTCCGACTAGATGCTTTAAGAGTAGCATACGCAGTGTTTATAAATTTCAATACTGTAGCCCCCAAGCCTCTAGTTGTAACTGAATTAGTTCCGACTAGATGCTTAAAGAAAAGCTAAGCAGATATCCGAGCTAAAAACTTTATACTGTAGCCCCCAAGCTTCTAGTTGTAACTGAATTAGTTCCGACTAGATGCTTAAAGAAAGCTAAGCATATTGTTAAGGAAAAAACTCTCGGTGTAGCCCCCCGAGCGTCTAGATGGAAAATTTCCGACTAGATGCTACAGGCAGACCAAACAACGTTTAACTTTGTCCTTTTTTCCACAGAATGAGAATGCTCGGAGGGGTATGGCCAATGACAAATACCAGAAGATGCGTGCAGATCTAGAAGCTGAAAAGGGTAAAACTGCCTTCTTGAAGGAACAGATCACCAAGAGCAAGCGTCTGTTTTATAATGCGCATTCCGACTTGGTTTTGTGCCAATATTCTCCGAGTACTCACTGTGTACTTTTCTTTCTCTGATATGCAGAAATCATCGCCAAGGCCAAGAATATTGTCGAGCAATCCAAGCACATTCAAGAGCTGGATAGCGAGAACAAAATTCTTAAGCAGGAGAGGAAGGACATGCTAAAGATGCATGAGGAGTCGATGAAAGCCTTGCAGGACTCCGCCACCGAGGAAATCAACCGCTTGGAGGAGGAGATCGCGATCTTAAAAGATCAGAAGCGAGCTGCCGATGATCAGAATCACCGCCATGGCGAGGCGTACAAGCTCCTCCAACAAGAGAAACAATCCTTGGCGGACACCCTCTGGCAAGCTGAAGCCAGCATCTTCAGTAAGTTTTCTTCGTCTTGGAATTCTGTAGTCTGGATACTTTGATTTATTGAACTCATGCGCTCCTTGTCGGAATTTTCAGCTCCAATGGGTTTAACCCGATCACCTCCTCCAGCCAAGGAATGCATGGTTCTTGCCGGCAACTTCATCAACACCGCCATCACCCAAGCCAAGGAGATTGCCAAGACCCTCCAGATACACATCAAGGCATCGGACTCCGTGGAGAAGTACTCGTAGATTCTGCGCCGCCCCCGAGCGTATCATGAGCTGGAAGCTTTGTGTGCACGGGCTGGCGCGAGGATGGCGCTGTCAATGGTCAAGGCACATTACGAAGGTGACGACATCAACACGATGACCTCTGGTATCCCCGACGTCGACGATGGTGGCAAAGAAATTGATCATGAAGCCATTCTGTCGTCACTCGCGGGCTATGACACTAGAGTTGCCGAGTTGGTGGACATCAACGTCTTCGTGCCCATGAACACCATTGAAGGCGGCAACCAAGATTCCTCTGAGTCTCACCACAGCGCCGACTTCGAGGGTGATTCTCCGGCAGGTGACGATGCTGCCTCCAAGTCACCTGCGCCAAAGGAATGAAAAACAACTTTGTAATATTTGTTTCACCTTTGGTTTATATGCGGAAAAAACTTGTTGATGTAACTTAAGGCGGAAAACAATGGTTGTTTATTTCCCGCTTCTTAAGAACTAGTTTCCAGCATGTATATATTTTTTAAGCAAGTGCTGGCTTATCCATTACTTTGGTTTTTATGCTTGACTTTTCATGAGTCGAAAGACTCGTTGTCGGAACCATGCGCTCAGGTAATGGTGCCCAATGGCACCGTCAATAACCTGAGCACAAAATCATCGACAATAAGTGCCAAAAGTCACTACTCCAGAATCCACATAAAAACAACAAAGAATGTGTAGACCAGAAAACTTAAGCTAACGCCCGTAGGCAGAATTTTCACAAGTGCAAACGCAAAGCTTGTGCATAAAGGTTTTACATGATCCAAAAATGAACACTAAAGGAGGTAAAAGACTCAGCAATATGAGTGAACCAGAGAGCTTTATTTCATTGATCATATAAGAGGTACACAATTAGATAAAAAATGCTAAGTGTAGAAAGGACGTAGCTGTGCTATGTTCCATGGACGATCAAGCTCCGGGTAGTCATCATCCGGGTCACGTCGCTTACGCTTATGATCCTTGTTGGGTCTATCCTTCAGTTCACGATTGTCAACAAGGTAGTAAGACCCATTGAGTAGCGCCTTGCTTATGATGAACGGTCCTTCCCATGGCGGGGATAATTTGTGCGACTTCTTCTGCTTAAGTTGGAGCACAAAATCCCCCTCTTTAAACGAGCGATGCCGAACGCGGCGACTATGGTAGCTGCGTAGCTTCTGCTGGTAGATGGCGGATCTTTGGCATGCCAAAATGCGCTCCTCCCCGAGAAGGTCCGCATCTAGGCGTCTGGATTCTTCAGCGTTATCTTCGTCGTAGGCGGCAACTCTTGGTGCATCGTGAAGGATGTCGGAAGGCAGGATGGCTTCTGCTCCATATACCATGAAATAAGGGGTGTAGCCGGTGGATCTGTTGGGTGTAGTTCGTAAACTCCACAGCACAGATGGCAATTCTTCCGCCCAGGCTCTAGCTGCTCTATGTAGTGGTGCCTCAAGACGTGGCTTGATTCCCTGCAGAATTAATCCATTGGCTCGCTCAACCTGACCGTTGGATTGTGGGTGTGCCACAAAAGCAAGATCAAGTCGGATGCCCTTCTCCCAACAATATGCCTCCACTTCTCCGAATGACAAATTGCTGCCATTGTCGGTGATAATGCTATGTGGGAGACCAAATCTCACCACTAGATCCCGGACAAACCTGAGGGCAGTTGCCCCATCAAGCTTTCTAATGGGTTTAGCTTCTATCCATTTAGTGAATTTATCAACTGCTACAAGCATATGCGTAAACCCACAGGGTGTAGTTTGTAACGGTCCCACCATGTCTAGCCCCCAGACTGCAAACGGCCAAGTTATTGGTATTGTTCGCAGTTCTTCAGCATGAATATGCGGTTGTCGGGCATAATACTGGCATCCCATGCATGTCTCAACCAGCTTGTCAGCGTCCGCCTTCGCGGTCATCTAGTAGAATCCTTGCCGGAAGGCTTTCGCGACCGACGGTCGGGGAGCGGCGTGATGCCTGCAATCTCCGAGATGGATTTCGTGTAGGATTTCCATACCTTCTAGCTGGGAAACACACTTCAGGTATACACCAGTAGTGCTTCTTTTGTAGAGTTGCCCATTGATTATGGTATAACCCTTTGCTCGTCGTACTATTTGCCGTCTTTTGACTTTGTCGTCGGGCAAAGTTCCGTGTTCGAGATATTCCATGAACGGTTTTGTCCAAGCCGGAGGGACCTTAGTCACCATGTTGACGAAAGAGTCAGCTCTATCCGGGTTGTCGATGTCGGCCCCCGTCACAGATGGTGCGCAGGTGCTCTAGGAAAACTCCTGGCGGAATTTGCTTGCGCCCTGATCCAAGCTTAGACAACAGATCAGCCGCCTCGTTTTGTTTCCTAGGTATATACTTGACTTCGTAGCCCAAGAAGCTCTTCGCTATCTCGTCCACTTCGTCTCGATATGCCGCCATCATAGGGTTCCACGCATTCCAGGTGCCAGCCACCTGCTGGGCAACCAAGTCGGAATCTCCACAGCAAACTATGCGCTTGATGCCAATATCCTTGGCTACACGCAGTCCGTGAATAAGTGCTTCATACTCCGCCATGTTGTTTGTAGCCTCGAAGTGGATCTGCAGAACGTAGTGTAGCTTGTCTCCTGTTGGTGACTGTAGCAACACACCAGCCCCCGAGCCGTTGAGCAGCTTTGATCCGTCAAAGTGCATCACCCAGTACTCTGGCTCTAGCAACGGAGTAGCATCTGGCATCTCCGTCCAATCTGCAATAAAATCTGCCAAGGCTTGTGACTTGATAGCGTCGCGTCTCTCGTAGGTGATCTCGAAGGCGGCGAGTTCAATGTCCCACTTCGCGACCCTTCCTGTAGCGTCGCTGTTATTGATAATGTCGGACAGTGGAGTCTTGCTCACCACTGTGATTGGGTGCTCCTGAAAGTAATGCCTCAGCTTCCGAGAAGCAAGGAATACTCCATAAGCTATCTTTTGGTAGTGCGGGTAACGCTGCTTGGACTCCGTCAAGACCTCGCTCACATAGTAAACTGGTCGTTGAACTCCGTGCTCATAGCCTGGTTCCTTCGCTCTACCACGACGACGATGCTGATAACCCGGTTGGTTGCCGCCATGTAAATTAACAAGGGATCTCCAGGCTTGGGTGCTGCAAGGATGGGCGCTGAGGAAAGAATCTCCTTAAGCTGCTTCAATGCGGCATCTGCTTCGTCCATCCACGTGAATTTGTCTGTCTTCTTCAGCAACTTGTACAGCGGCAGGGCCTTCTCTCCAAGTCGGCTAACGAACCGACTAACTGCTGCAACACAACCTGTTAGTCGTTGAATGTCTTTTAGGCATGTTGGACGGTTTATGTTTAAGATGGCCTTGATTTTCTCTGGGTTGAGTATCATGTTAGGGTTAAGCATCATGTTGTATTTCCGGAGATTATCGAAGGTTTCTTTTAAGTCGGAGATTAAGTCATTTGACTTTTTAGACATCACCGCGATATCGTCCACATAAGCGTGAACGTTCCGACCAATTTGGTCGTGGAGGCAACGTTGCATTGTCCGCTGGTACGTAGCACCTGCGTTTTTCAGCCCAAAGGGCATCGTGACATAGCAAAACGTGTCGTATGGGGTAGTGAACGAAGTGGCCAATTGGTCCGACTTCCTCATCTTGATCTGGTGGTATCCTGAGTATGCATCAAGAAAACCCAAAAGCTCCGAGCCAGCCGTCGAGTCAATGACTTGGTCAATGCGAGGCAAGGCAAACGGATCTTTGGGACATGCTTTTTTCAAGCCGGTGTAATCAACGCACATTCTTAATTCATTGGTTCCCTTTTTGGGGACAAGTACGGGATTGGCCACCCATTGGGTGTGAAGGACTTCTCGGATAAATCTAGCCTTAAGTAACCTAGCTATCTCTTTGCCAATGGCGCGTCTCTTCTCATCTCCAAAGCGTCGTAGAGGTTGTTTCACTGGTTTACATTTTGGATCAATGTTTAAGCTGTGCTCGGCAAGTTCCCTAGGTACACCTTTCATGTCGGCAGGTTGCCAGGCAAAGATGTCCCTATTCTCACGGAGGAACTCGACGAGCACGCTTTCCTATTTGGGATCCAGGTTCGTCCCAATGGCGGTGACCTTGGAGGCATCGCCTACCACAAGGTCCATCGGCTTGGTTTCGATGGCGGCCTTGAATGAAGGAGCGGAGTCGGAGATCTGCTTCTTCGACGCGGGCATCTTTGAGTCATTGACCTTGCTCTGGATCTCTTTGAATTCTTCGCTGTAGAGGACAACTTATGCAACGGCTGCTTCATTGATCTCGCAGTCCCTTGCCTTGGTAAAGCTTCTGGATACGGTGATGACACCGTTTGGTCCGGGTATCTTGAGTTTGTTGTAAACGAAGCATGGCTTGGCCATGAACGTGTGGAATATGTCGCGGCCGAATATGACGTGGTACACCCTCTTGAAAGGGACCACCTCAAAGGTCATGCGCTCTTGGCGGTAATTGTTAACGTCGCCAAAGGCAACCTGAAGTGTAATGCACCCAAGGGACCGAGCCTCCCGACCAGGAACTACGCCGTGGAAGATGGTGTTGGTCCGCCTTAGGTTTGCCTCCGTCAAGTTCATCTTCTGCAGTGTATCCAGGTACATGATGTTGATGCTGCTTCCACTATCCACCATACACTTGGTGAACTCCACGCCGTCAATCAAGGGGTTGATGACCATGGCGTACTGGTTCTCCATAGGTATGAGGTCTGGGTGGTCTGTCCTGTCCCAAGTTATTGGAACCTCCAACCAGCGCAGGTACTGGGGAACTGGGGGGAGAGTGGCCATCAGGATCCTCAGAGAGGTCTTCTGTTGTCGGACGGTGGGGGTGCCAAGGAAAGTGTGGTAGACTGGAGCCTTCTTTGCGAAGGGGTTCTTTCCCTTGTCGTCGCTCTTGGCGGCGTGCTTGGGGTCAATGTCTTCGTCCATGTCACTCGAATCCTTGGAATCCTCTTCCTTCTTCTTCCCCTTGCCCTTGCCTCGCGGTCTGTTCTTCCGACTTCGCTTGTAGCCGGACTCCGGGTCTTCCTTGAGGTCATTGACAAACTTGCAGTGTCGATTGGTATGGGTAGCCTTGACATTGGTGTCGAGGTGTACGAGGCACGACATATCGCGGTACTCCTCGTAGGTTTGGGGAACGCGGAGCGGTGCCGAGGTTATTTCACTGCCTCGCTGCTGCCCACGGCCAGCTCCCCTTCCTCGGCCACGTTGTCCGCCATCACCTCGTCCTGCAAAAGTCATAGCGACCATGTCGGTAGATTGCTTTTCTTCTGGAGCGGTTTTCCGCTTTGTACTGCTATTCCTCCGAGCTTGAGTTGGAACGGCTGTTGCCGGCAATGAGCCGCGAGCATCGTCGTCGGCAGCTGCGAACTCACTAGCCAACTGAATCATCTGGTTCAAGTCAAGCTGGTGATTGTCCTGCAAGCGCTTTAGCTTGTGTCGGAGCAACGTGCCTCTTTCCAACCCGTCCATGAAGGCGGCCATGGCGGTCTGGGCGTGCACTCCTGCGCAGGAATTCTTCATGTCCAGCCAGCAAGAGAGGTAGGCGCGAGATGTCTCGTCTTTCTCTTGCACGCACTGCTGTAGATCGCCCACAGTGCAGGGACGCTTTTATGTACTCTCAAAGTTCTTGGTGAACGCTTCTTGCATGTCCAACCAGTTGTAGATGGATTTCTCCGGCAAGTCGTCGATCCATTGACGGGCCGTGCCCGCCAACATTAATGGGAGGTACTTGACGGCGACGTTGGGGTTGCCTCCGGCAATCTCCACCGCGTTGCCGTAGTCCTGCAACCATGTGGTTGGCTTGGCGGTGCCGTCATAGGGCTTGATGGTCTTGTCAATTCGGAAACCTTTGGGGTAAGTTGCGAACCATATTGCAGGTCCAAAGAAACGTGGTCCCAGGTATGGTCCTTCCCGGGCCTCGTGGATCTTATCAATCCGCGATCGTGCATCGTATGGCTTCGGGTTCTTCTTCTTGACAACAGGGGATGGGCTGCGTGAATGATGCGGGCTTCCTCCGCCATGGTGACTACTTGGCGGTGACGGAGGCGGAGGTGGCGGTGGGTTAGCCTTCTTGCTGTTACCCTCCTGCGACGTCTCACGCCTGTCACAGTTGCTTGTCGGACGTGGAGGGTCATGGCGTGACCTGCTCTTGTGTCCTTGGTTGCGCTCTCCATCATGACGGGTCTGCTCCGTGTTATCGCGGATGACGATGCCGCACTGCTTTGGTGGGGGCATATCCGTACGATGGTAAGTCTTGTAATCTTCGCGATGTCGGGGGATCGGGGCGGTGGCGATGGGCGACGAGGTAGGGCCTTTTCTCCGTGGTCGGAGGATATGGGGATAGCATCCTTCCTGTTGCACGCATCCCTCCGTCTTTGTTCTGTTGAACCCGTCTGGGACCCGACATCAAGAGGAGATCTGTCCCTTGGCGGCTTGTACTGGCTAGATTGGCAGAGCGTTGGGTCAGACTCAAGCCTCTGAGAGGTGGCCTTTTTCTGCTGCTTCACCGCCTTGGCCACTAGGTCATAGACATGTTCCACTGCCTCGGGTGATCTATCCAGCTCCAGAAGGGTCTTGGCGACGGCGAGGTTAAGGAGTGGGGTAGGCATCACCTGCTTGCCTTCACTGTCAATGTATGGCTTGGCCTGTGCCGGCTTCGAGGGAGCCCATCCTAGGTTGCGCCGTACACCAGGATCGTTGATGACGCGAGCCGGAGCTTTCTTAGCCTTTTGCTGCTGCAGTAAAGCCTTGTACTCAGCCTCCATTGCTCTAGCTTTCTCTATGGACTTCTGCGCGTTGACCAGATCTCGATCTAGCTTAGCGCCTTGCTCCGCGATGGCCTGTGCTTCCTCCAGCAGCTGCTGGCGCTTCTCGTCAAGCTGGGTCACGTTCCGGATGTGAGCAACGGTCAGTGGCTCGACGAGGATATTGCCGTACATCACTCTATCAGCTGGAGTAACTTGGGCTACAGACGTAGATGCTGGAGGCGGCCAGTTTGTGGTGTTGTTGTTGCATCGGCCGGTGCCGAGTTCCTGCGGCTGCTGCACTATGTTAGGCGGAGGAGGCATGACTTTTGTGCGATCATCGTCAGTAGCAATAAGTGGCCCCTTCCCCTTTTCCATTGCTGTAGGAGGAGCTCGTCTGGGTTGATCTTCATCTATCGCCGTCCCAATGGTGACGAACACCCCTCGAGACGTGACGGTGTTGTTGGCTTGTTCGTCGCGCGAGTACTCCTCCTCCATCTCTTGCATAGCGGAGTCTAGCTCTTCTGGACTGAAGTCTATCTCCTCTGAATCTGCACTGAAATCAGCATAAAGCGCGTCAATGACAGAGTCGGAGGGTGCCAGGACTTCCTCGATGACGGGAGGTGGAGGTGCAATGGCCTCGACGATGACTGGAGGTGGTGGTGCTGCTGCGACGATGGCGGAAGGAGGCGGTAGCGGCGGTTGCTGAATCGGAGGTTCTCCGTCTCTGAGCGCAAGCTCCAACTGGGCTGCTGCATCAGCTTCTGCGTAGTTGTTGACGGTGCTCACCATCTCTTCGAGGGTAAGGCGTCCTGTTGCCTGCTATCGTCTTAAAGAATGTCGGAGAAGCGTGCCACGGTCCAGTCCTTCCACGAAGTGATACAAAGCGTTATCATCGGGGTAGTGGGCTAGATCGGCTCGTATACGGAGCCACCTGGCCAGGTAATCGTGGGGGTTTTCGCCTTCTCTCTGAACGCAACGCGCCAGATCGAAGATGGTAACCACGCCGATGAACTTGGATCTCTACTGTCCAGACGCACGGGCGAAGCCGGCGGATTTGCAGTGATCTTCCACCTTTATGTCCTGCACAGGGGCGGTTTGGGTGGGCCTTGAATTTTTCCGATCTTTGCCGGTAAACTCCTAGGAGAGATCCGACATCGATCCTTCCGCGAACATATCCTGCCCGTAGGCGGTCTGTGCTCTCCTTGATGCTTTCTGATCTTTGCCGGCAAACTCCAAAGAGAGATCCGACATCGATGCTTCCGCGAACGTATCCTGCCCGTAGGCGGTCCGTGCGGGCCTTGATGCTCCTCCGACTCCCAGGGATTTAGTGCCCGAGTCGGTTTCACCGATGAATAGGTGGATGTCTCCGATAGGAACAATTGAACACCGCGTAGGGTTCGTCTTCACCGGGATCCAGAACTCGTCAGAAGGGACGATCGGAACGTTGCTGGAGAAGAGAACACGACCGATGGCTACGGTTTCGCCGATTCCCGTGAAGATCTTGGTCCTCGCCCGCTGAAGAGCCTGAAGCGCCTCTTGCCCCACGGTGGGCGCCAACTGTCGTGGTATTGCCGACGAGTACGCCATGGAGGGGTCCTCACAGTGCGTGTTTAGAGACGTGGGGTAAGGCGGACGGTTGACGGGTACGAGGTAACACAACTTACCTAGGTTCAGATCCCACAATGGTGGCGGAATCCTACTCCTGCTATAAATCACTATAAGGGCAATACGCCGAGTTACAGAGATAGGTTCGCTGTGCGAGGTTGTCTGAAGTTGTCTTGTGCCCTAAAGGCTCCCATAGGCCCGACTTATATAGTCGTCAGGTCCTAGGGTTACAGGGAAAAGTCCTAGCCGGACAGGTTACAGAGTTCTACACCGTCTATTACTAGTCTTGTGTATCTTGCACTCCAAGGCTCCGGGTACGTTGGTGACTCCACCGTAGCCTTCCTTTATCCGGCATGGGCCTCCCTTCTGGATCCATCTAACTGGGCCGCCCAGCAGGCCATAGGCCACGCTACCGACTATGGGCCACCCGGGTTATCCGGATAAGTGACATGCTATGAGGATACCCATATAGCATATCCCCAACATCTTCCACCTCAAGGATTCGTATGTTAGCGTCCATCAAGTCCGAACAAGGTGGTGTTGGAGCCGTTTCACCGTATAGACAAACTCCCACTCTTCCCTTCCACACAAATTCTTCTGCTGCAAAAGTTTGTTCTTAAGGTTACCAAATCACGAGATATGGCCGTAAATGTGAGGTTTGGGGTTAACATGTTGCCTTTGTCTCGGCACCTGGTACGTGTTATATAACCGAGGCGACAACCATCGGCAGCAGATTACACAGGAGGTTACACGATATATATATATAGAGAGAGATCGATCTATTAGATTGTTACATGAGATGAGAACAGACTCCTAGTTTATCCTCTTATCTCTCTATCCTAGACACACACGTTTACAAGTCAAACGCACACATAAAAGTTGTCACGTTTACTATTGATCGCTAACACCCCTCCTCGATCTCAGCCATGTTAAGGTTGA
Source organism: Avena sativa (assembly GCA_916181665.1). Taxonomy (NCBI): domain Eukaryota; kingdom Viridiplantae; phylum Streptophyta; class Magnoliopsida; order Poales; family Poaceae; genus Avena; species Avena sativa. The sequence goes on along the minus strand of OV702295.1, from coordinate 327,736,838 downwards.
GATTGTGTTTGAACTCCCCAAGCTTCCTGACTGGTAGAGCTTTTGTAAATCCATCTGCCACCTGATCTTGCGATGGAATAAATCCGATCTCAAGCAATTTGTTTGCAACTCTTTCTCTTACAAAATGGAAGTCTATCTCAATGTGCTTTGTCCTTGCATGAAAAACAGGATTAGCAGAAATATAAGTAGCTCCCATATTATCACACCATAGACATGAAGTTTGCTTCCTCTTAACTCTAAGTTCACCAAGTAATGACTCCAACCAAATTATTTCAGCACTGGCATTTGCCAAAGCTTTGTATTCAGCCTCTGTACTTGATCTAGAAACTGTTGCCCGTTTCCTGGCACTCCAAGAAATCAAATTAGGACCAAAATATACTGCAAATCCTCCTGTAGATCTTCTATCATCTATACACCATGCCCGGTCAGCATCTTAAAAGGCACTTACTAAGGTAGAAGGAGACTTTTTGAATGTTAAGCCTAGACTGATAGTTCCCTTTATATACCTTAGAATTCTTTTGACTCCTGTCCAATGAACAGTAGTTGGTGTATGGAGATACTGACAAACCTTATTAACCGAGAAAGCAATGTATGGTCTTGTCAGTGTCAAGTATTGGAGTGCACCTACAATGCTTCTGTACTTTGTGCCATCTTCTGGTCCAAGTACATATCCTTCTGTAGCTGAAAGTTTCTCTGAGGCTGACAGTGGCGTTAGAGCTGACTTGGAGTCCTTCATACCAACCCTAGTTAACAAGTCTGATGCATATCTTTCTTGGGTTAGAGTAATACCATTATTGGACTTCTTGACTTCTATTCCCAGAAAATAATGCAAGTAACCTAGATCATTTAATGCAAATGCTTCACCTAAATCTTGAAGAAGTGCGGCAATAGCTTTGTTGGAGGAGCTAGTGACTATGATATCATCTACATATACCAATACATAAATGGTGATACCTGACTTGTTATAAATGAACAAAGATGTATCAGCTTTGGATGGTATGAAACCAAATTCTTGAAGCTTTGAACTTAGCTTGGCAAACCATGCTCTTGGTGCTTGCTTGAGACCATATAGTTATTTATCCAATTTTCACACATGATGTGGTGCCTTGAGACTTTCATATCCAGGTGGCTGCCTCATATAAACTTCTTCTTCCAGAACACCATGAAGAAACATGTTCTTCACATCTAGCTGTCTTAGACTCCATCCTCTGGACACAAAAACAACCAAAACAAGTCTGGTAGTAGCTTTAACAACAAGACTAAAAGTGTCCTCATAATCTATGCCATATCTTTGTTTAAAGCCTTTTTCTACTAACCTAGCCTTGTACCTATCAATGGTTCCATCAGCTTTTCTTTTAACTCTATAGACCCATTTGCAATCTATGAGATTTATACCTTTTCTATATGGAATTAAATGCCAAGTTTTATTCTAGACTAGAGCATTATTTTCATCATCCATAGCTTGCATCCAATTTTTACTACCTAGTGATGGGAATATGCCCTAGAGGCAATCATGTATGATGATATTTCCAATTGTATTCATAACGATATTAAGTTGTCCTTGTATACACATCTGATGTATATCATTGAATATGTGATTCGGTTGTGGAACTATACATTCATATTGTTTGTACTAAATGTCCTTGGTCATTGAGGTTGTGCTAGACACACAACTTAGACCAATGTGAAAGTCGGCTTGATGACTCGGTTCCACTTGTCATGGGCATGGTGATGCTATTCCGACTTACACAGATTTGGCTAACGAGTTTACCGAGTCGGATTGACCCATACCGAGGTACAGCGAACAAGTTGTCATTTGTATATCTCAATCAATGTAATCCTTAGACCTGAGGTTGTTGCACAGTCCGAGTTGAGGATCACCGACTTAGGTTCTGTCAAACGCTGATCCGTAACTGGGCAGTTATAAAGGCAGAGTTCGGGTCGACTGAGAATCAAACTGCGTGATGTGAATAACCAAGATGGGATTTTTCCCCTCCACTTGGAGAGATATTCTCTAGGCCCTCTCGGATGATATGATTCGGAAAGCATGGCCATGCGTGACTCGGTTAAGTGTTAACCGAGGCGATCGACTAAGAGTTAGTTGGGTGAATCACTTATCTCGGATCGAGAAGAGAGTCAGACTATTTAAGGGATGGAAAATATTCGACTATAGTTTGACAAGGTATATCGTGAGGCAAAGGGACTCGGACGCAAGTCACATTGAAAAGGCAAGTCGTCATGACTCTTTGGTACTTAGGAGTCGGCACATTATGCTAGGATCCGCTACCGACTGATCGATTGAGAGTCGGACTCCAATCGTGTCTAAGTTGCCAAGAGCCTATGGGGTCACACACTTAAGAGCGGGAGCAAGTTCGGATTGGATCAGAACCGGAAATCTGGTTGGGTTGGACCCGAGCCGGATTTGGACTGAGTCAGTGAGTCGGACTCACGGTGACTGGTATTATATGGGCTTTAGTGAATGGGCCACATGAGTGGAGCCCACATTCACTCCCTATATATAGTAGAGCACTGTAACCCAGAAGGGTTAATCGTTGATCGGTTAGGTCATTCCATGTGTGGAAACCCTAGCTCCAAAGCAGTCCTGCCATCGTAATGAACCTAGCAGTTCGCCGCTGGTGCTCCTCCTTGTACGTGTGGATACCAGCAGAGGTGCTGTACGATCAGTACCAGGCCGATCAAATCGCAAGGACTACACTGCATTCAACAGACGTGCTTCATCAATAATCCGCAACTGCGCGTCTAGTGGTAAACCTCGTGGCCTTCTACCTCAGCTGGATCTTGGGATCACCACGTTAGAGGGAAAAGGTTTTGTTTTATCTCTAAGTGACCCAAATGTGGTATCAGAGCGATAGCTTCTGGTTTTAGGCTCGAGATCGTGCATATGAGATATGCGGTTGGCTGTAGATTGGATCTGTGTACTGTTTTGGTGGTCGATCTATGAGATATATCGGTTTTTGTACGAGGTTGATTGGATCAACAATACTCCGAGAATGGTAGATTTTATTTCCGTGATCATGCTGCTGAGGTCGTCGAACGACATACCCCTATCGGTTGGTTTCCACCATCGGGGTAGACTGTGGCACATAAATCCAGAAGCGGTGATTGAAGATCAAAGATTTTGATCGAATCGGAATAATTATCGGAATCCATGTCCGGATCATAGATGAGATCTATGTTTTCGGAAAAATCATCGGGCGCTGCCCTTTGATCCCCGCCTGCTATCCGGCAAGCGGGACCGCCGGCTTCACCCTGTCATAGCGCGTTTAGACGTTGTTGCGAGTTTCACAACGCCGGTAGAAAGCGTATCTATGCATAACTTGTTTTTGAAGGAAGTTGTGAATGGTATTGTTCATGTGCATATGATGTATGTGTGTAATACATACGTGATCTGCAAATCACGGTTTTGTCAGCCAGCTGGAGCCTAGGTGCTGTCATTTTATTGTATAGCGACCTGCGTGTCGGATTCTCCATGTAATTTACTTTACTGAGCTAGTGTAGCTGTGTGGAGAACCTGGATGGCATGCAAGGCGATGTACATGTCGGCGACATGGAGTAAGATGGCAAGTCAAAAGAGTTGGCACGAGTCAGATTACATGCTTTGTGGAGATGGAGATCACCATGAAGAGAGCCATACCATTTCACATTATATTTGATTTATTTTGTGTTATTGATATGTCTCTATTTTACCTCTATTAAATAGTCAGTAAAATCTAATCCCTCAAAGAAGGTCTAGTCGGTTTTCCCGCCAGTGTTTGCACCATCACAAATCGGACATTTTTGGTAGTGGGTCATAAAATTGAGGTGCTGCCAATTCTTTCCGACTAGGTGGGTTCGATTCGGACTCTTACTGTGGAAACACTCGGTAAGCTAGACGGGTATATCACAACGGTTGTGGGGCTCGGGGAAAAGTCGGACGGGAGCCGGGGCATGTGATGCCACCCGACCAACATGAGTCGTATGAGATGCGATTAACAAGGAGTTGCCTACCTATATCACTTGGTGGCTAGTGGTGATGCTAAAGCTCACTAGCCGACTTGCTTATTTAGGAACCTGAATCACTCAGTAACCATCAGAGGGGTGTTGGTTCTAGTGGGAGCATAAAATATTAAAGTGTTTAATATGCTTGCTCTTTTATGAATACATGTCTTAAGTGTTTTGCATATTTCTGTTGTATATCATGGCACCAAGTAGAAGTCACTCTCAGATATCCGGTTTTGCGTTGAGAACCATTCTTGAGAAAGATAAACTAAACGACACTACCAACTGGTATCGAAATCTGAGAATTGTTCTCAAACAAGAAAAGAAGGACCATGTCCTAGACAATCCACTTCCAGATGAGCCGAATGAGAATGCGACTATCGCTGCCACCAATGCCTACCGCCGGGCTAAGGCTCCACGGATATTAGTTGTCTTATGTTTGCTCACATGGAACCGGACTTGCAAAAGCAGTTCGAGAATGTTGAGGCCTACGATATGTTCGAAAGCCTCAAAAGTATGTTCCAGGCTCAAGCGAAGACTGAGAGGTATCAAGTCTCTCAGGCTTTGCTGAGTTGCAAGCTTAAGGATGGTGATACACTGAGTCCGCATGTGATCAAAATGGCTGGTTACGTGCAGTCTCTGGAGAGGCTTGGCTACCCCATTAGCGAAGAGTTTCCTACAGATATAATTTTGAACTCTCATCCTAGTGCGTATGGTCAGTTCATTTCGAACTACCACATGCATGGTATGTATAATAAGCTCACTAAATTGCATGGGATGCTCAAGCAGGTAGAGGCAGATCTCAAGAAGGGCGCTAGTCAAGTGTTGATGGTGCAGAATAAGGCTAAGTTCAAGAAGAGTTCTTGGACTAAGAAGAAGGCTAAGTCGGGAGGAAAGTAGGCTCAGGACCAGGTCCCAAGCGCTTCCTCGGGGACTAAGCCATCTCCTTCAGCCGGATCCACTTGCTTCTACTACAAGGCGGATGGCTACTGGAAGAGGAACTGCAGCAAGTATTTGGCTGATAAAGACAAGAGTGGAGGTATGACTTCCGACTCAGTACACTTGTTTGCAATGTTATAGACATATATCTTGATGATGCACCTAATAGTTCTTGGGTATATGATACCAGATCAGTTATTCACATCTGCAACTTGTTGCAGGGACTGGTAAGAACTAGGAGCGTAGCAAGAGGCGAGGTTGATATTCGAGTCGACAACAAAGCAAGAGTTGCTGCGTTGGAATTCGGCATGATGCAACTTCATTTACATTTCGGATTCATTATGGAACTGAATAGTTGTTATTATGTTCCAGTGCTCAGTCGAAACATTATTTCTTCTTCATGTTTGATGAGGCAAGCCTATGAGTCGAATATCAAGAATAATGGTTGTTCTTTATATTTGAATGATATGTTTCACGGCTTTGCACCCGTCCAGGTCGGGTTATTTATTTTTAATCTTAATGGTGAGTCGGTTTATAACATAAATGTTAAAAGGTTGAAACGAAATGATCTGAATATGACTTACTTTTGGCACTGTTGGCTTGGTCATATAAGTTGGAAACGCATGAATAAGCTCCATGATGATGGACTCCTAACTTCGTTTGACTTGGAGTCGTTCGAGACATGTGAATCTTGCCTACTCTACAAAATGACCAAGACACCTTTTGCAAAGAGTTGCGAAAGGGCGTCCGACTTTTGTGACTAGTACACAGTGATGTATGTGGACCAATGAGCACGACAACCAGGGGTGGTTATGAGTACTTCATTACCTTCACCGATGATTTGAGTAGGTATGGATATATCTACTTGATGAAACATAAGTCGGAAGCCTTTGAAAAGTTCAAAGAATTCCAGAATGAAGCATAGAATCAACTCGGCAAGAAAATAAAGTTTCTTCGGTCGGACCGAGGAGGCGAGTACATGAGCCATGAGTTTGATGACCATCTGAAAAGTTGTGTAATAGTTCCTCAACTTACTCCGCCAGGAACGTCGCAAAGGAACGGTGTTTCGTAAAGGCGGAATCAGACCTTGTTGGACATGGTACGATCAATGATGAGTCGGACAGATCTGTCTTTATCATTTTGGGGTTATTGTCTAGAAACAGCGGCGTTCACACTAAACAAAGTACCATCAAAGTCGGTAGAGAAGACACCGCATGAGATGTGGACAGGCAAAAAGCCGAGTTTGTCTTTTCTTAAGATTTGGGGTTGTGAAGCATTTGTCAAGCGACTTCAGTCGGACAAGCATACAGCCAAGTCGGATAAGTGTATTTTTGTGGGGTATCCGAGGGAAACCTTTGGTTACTACTTCTACAACCGAGAAGAGGGCAAAGTGTTTGTCGCTCGGAACGGTGTCTTCCTTGAGAAAGAGTTTCTTAGTCGGGTAGTCAGTGGGAGCATGGTGCAGCTCAAAGAAATTCGAGAGAAACTGGCTAGTAGCGAGTCGGCAAAAACCTTGCAGGTTGAGCCGGTCGTGGTGGCTGAGCCGGTAGCAGCACCTGTACTATGAAGATCGGCAAGATCACGAAGTGTTCGTGATGTATTACTGTTAGACAGTGATGAGCCGGCAAATTATTCGGAAGCGATGGTGGGATCTGATTCCGAGTCATGGCTTAGAGCCATGAGATCCGAGTTAAAGTCCATGGATGAAAATAAAGTTTGGAACTTGGTTGATCTTGAAGGGTTTCGCAGCATAGTAAATCAAAAAAATTCTACGGATGCGAACGGGAAAGCCAAGATCTAATCTAGGAGATGCAAACAACGAGGGGGGATAGATGAGAGCTTCATACCCTTGAATATTCGCACAACGGAACGTTCGACGGAACGTGGGTGATGTAGTCGTACTCGCTTCTCCTCCTCACGATCCGATCCGATCTAACACCGCAAGTGGCGATGCCTCCGAGAGATGCACACGTGCGGCACCTCGACGTCTCCTCCTTCCTCGGTCCAGCAAGTGGGGTGGAGAGATGGATTGGATCTACAACGCGACGGCGCGGTGCAAGCGGTGGAGAGTTTCTGCGGTAGGGCTTCGCCTACGCGCAGTCGAGAGGGAGAAAGAGAGGAGGGGCAGCAGGGCGGCTAGGGTTGTGGAGGAGGTGTGGGAGGGGTGCGCCCCCAGCCCTCATTATATAGATGGGTGGGCGGCTGGCCCTTGCCCCTACCCCAAGCCCTAGGCCGGCGGCCAAGGAGGGATGAGTGGGGGGCAAGTTCCCCCCTTCTAGAAGCTCCCCTAGGGTTTCCCTAGGTGCTTGGCCTACTGGGCCCTATGGGGCTTGTGCCCCTGGCCCAATGCGGCCAGGACACTCCCTCATAGGACCACGCCCCCTCCCGACAAGTGGGACCACGTTGGTCCCACTCCGGAAGGTTCTAGAAGCTTCCGGTACAATACCGAATAACCCGAAACAATTCCGAACTCCAAAAACTGCATTGCCTTATATGAATCTGAAGGGTTTCGCGGCATAGTAAATCAAAATTTTCTACGGATACGAACAGAGGGAAAGGCAAGATCTAATCTAGGAGATGCAAACAACGAGAGAGATTGGATTAGATCTTCATACCCTTGAAGATTCGCACAGCGGAACGTTCGTCGGAACGTGGGTGATGTAGTCGTACTAGCTTCTCCTCCTCGCGATCCGATCCGATCTAGCACCACAAGTGGCGGTGCCTCCGTGAGATGCACACGTGCAGCACCTCGACGTCTCCTCCTTCCTCAGTCCAGCATGTATGGTGGAGAGACGGATTGGATCTACAACACGACGACGTGGTGTATATGGTGGAGAGTTTCTGCAGCAGGGCTTCGCCTACACACAGTCTGGAGGGAGAGAGAGAGGAGGGCAGCAGGGCGACTGGCTTGAGGGGAAGGTGTGTGTGGGGGGGGGGGAGTGGTGCGCCCCCAGCCCTCTTTATATAGAGGGGTGGGCGGCAGCCCTAGCCCCTCCCCCAAGCCAAGGCTGGCGGCCAAAGGAGGAGGAGTGGGGGGCAAGGAAACCCCCCCTTCTAGAAGCTCCAATTAGGGTTTTACCCTAGTTGGCCGGTTGGGCCCTATGGGGCCTTGTGCCCCTGGCCCAATGCGTCCAGGGCACTCCCTCATAGTCCCATGCCCCCTCCCGGAAGGTAGGGCCACGTTGGTCCCCTTCCAGAAGGTTCTAGAAGCTTCCGGTACAATACCGATTAACCCGGAACAATTCCGAACTCCAAAAACTGCACTGCCTTATATGAATCTTATTCTCCGGACCATTACGGAACCTCTCGTGATATCCCAGATCCCATCCGAGACTCCGAACAAAAAACTCATAAACCAATTATCCAATCTATCCTAGCGTCGAGACACGTTAAGTGTGTGACCCTTCGGGTTCGAGAATATGCAGACATGATCTTCTATCAATAATCAACAGCGGGGTCTAGAAACCCATATTGACTCCCACACATTCATCGATGATCATATCGGATGAACCACGATGCCAGGATTCAATCAATCCCATATATATATTCCCTTCGTCTCGCGATATTTTACTTGCCCGAGATTCGATCGTCGGTACCGTCATACCTAGTTCAATCTCGTTCACAGCAAGTACTTTACTCGTTCCGTAATCCGATATCACTTTGTGATTAACTCCTTAACCACATGCTTGCAAGCGGTGTTGATATCGATTACCGAGTGGGCCCGAAGTATATCTCTCCGACTTGGGAGGGACAAATTCCATCTCGATACATACAACCCAACAGATACTTTCCGATCACCTGAGAGACACCTTTATGATCACCCTCTCATAGGATGACGTTTGATGACCTCAAAGCTTTCTTCCGGTACTAGGGAGTTGCATTATCTCATGGTCTAAGGAATACAATATTTGACATAGGAAAAGCTTCGCAAAGATGAACACGATGAAACGATCTAATTGCTTTGCTTAGTTTGGGTCTGTCCATCATATCATTCTCCCAATGATATGATCTCATTATCAATTGACAACTCATGTCTATGGTTAGGAAACCTTAACCATCATTGATCAATGAGCTAGTCCTTAGAGGCGTACCAGGGACACGGTGTTGTTCACAAACCACACAAGTATTAAAGTTTTCGCTTAATACAATTCTAGCATGGAATATAAACTTTATCATGAACAAGAATTATAATAATAACATCTTTATTATTGCCTCTAGGGCATAATTCCAATAGAACTCTACGCCACGAGCGGGTATGTGTTTACCCTTGTAGGTGGCGCAGTGTCATGGAGGTCTCGTAGACAAACCATATTGACGAGGTCAACTATGGAAGCAGAACTTACTGCTTTAGACACAGCCACTGTTGAGTCAGAATGGCTGCGTGAGCTCTTGATGGACTTGCCTGTGGTTGAGAAACCTGTGCCGGCAATCCTTTTGAATTGTGACAACCAAACTGTTATTGTCAAAGTGAACAATTCTAAGGATAACGCGAAGTCATCAAGACACATGAAGAGACGTTTGAAATCTGTCAGGAAATTGAGAAACTCCAGAGTCATAACTGTTATGTATATTCAAACAGACAAAAACCTGGCAGATCCCTTTATAAAGGGACTATCATGAAATGTGATAGAAAGTGTATCGAGGGAGATGGGGTTGAGACCCATGGATGTCACACCTTAGTGGTAACCCAACCTATGTGATCGGAGATCCCGTGAATTAGGACCTGGGAAGAACAAGCTAGTGGTTTGACTGAGGAGAGTATTTTGAAACCCTCTCTATGTGAAGATGCATGACTCTCATAATCTGTAAGGCAGGTTGGCAACATGCCTTAATGTGTTTCTGTTGGCTTTAATTAGCAAAGATGCCGTCCTACAGGGCATTCTTGAAAGAACACACCTATATGAGCTCGACTGTAAACGTCGCGGTCTATGAGATTTGGGTGATCTCTAGTAAACTGATGAAGAGACCAGGGAGTATGACGCATATGCTCCAACCCGCGGGGTAGGCTACTGACAGCCAAGTACTAGTTATGATTTTGAGCGAAATCTATTGGCACCAAACTTGCAATTCAAGGTTCGTCCATTGTTCAAGTTGTTGATAGACGTAGTTCAAGATTCTAGGCGGAAGTTCAACTTAACAGTCTCTGCTGAAACACTGGTATATAAACAAGTAGCAAGGATTGGCAAATCTTCAAATGGGCATTTGAGATCTGGTGGGGGATTGTTAGAAATAATGGGGCTAATCCATTTAGGCCCATGAGTATTTCAGATTTTCCCTAAATCTCAAAGCTCAAGTTTGTGGCAGCCCATATGTGTTTGGGCCCATGTTTGTGGCAGCTCACATGGGAGTGGAGTGGGAGCTAAAGTTTAGTCCCACATGGAAAGTTGGAGGAGAGTTGCACCACCTTATAAGGTGGAGTGTTGCACCACTTTGTAAGTGAGTGGCAATAAGAGAGATACACATGCGCGCTCCTCCTCCGACGACGCTGCCGCTTGCACGCACGCTCGCTCGACTCGTCTCGTCACGTCACGTCACGACGCGCGCGCGCCGCGGGTTGCGGGAATCTCGCCGAGCCGAGCTTTATTTTGCTGCTCAGGAAAATTGACAGACGTGTCAAACAGTCAGCTTATTCGGGTCGCTCCCGGATCGTGGGCTACTGTAATCGACCCGAACGTACGTAACGTGGACTCGACCCACGTTCGCCTCCGTTAGGGTTTCCTGAGCCGCTCTATATAAAGTCCTGCGCGGCTACCGCCACAACACCACCGAAAACCAATCTAGGGTTTTGCCATCCTCTCTACTTGCGCCGTCACCGTAGTCTTCTCCATCCCGCTTGCCGGCGTGCACCGGCGGACGGGAGAGCAGGTCTCTGGAACCACTCGCGAACCGCGAAAGCGGGGGTCGACGAAGCGGAAGCGAGAATGTCGGCTTGAGTAACGAAAACATTGGTGAGAATCCAATGCCCCGAAAACCCAAGGTTTCCTCCGTAAGGTTCGTCCACGGAGGGTGAGTCAGGGCCTAAGATCAGGCCGAAAGGCGTAGTCAATGGACAACAGGTCAATATTCCTGTACTACCCCTTGTTGGTACGGAGGGACGGAGGAGGCTAGGTTAGCCGAAAGATGGTTATAGGTTTAAGGACACAAGGTGACCCTGCTTTTTCAGGGTAAGAAGGGGTAGAGAAAATGCCTCGAGCCGAGGTCCGAGTACCAAGCGCTGCAGCGCTGAAGTATGAGCCCCGTGGACTAGCGATTGCTTCTCCACGAGGCTCATACCAGGCGCTACGGTGCTGAAGTATGTAACCGATGCCATACTCCCAGGAGGGCGAATAAGGTTTTTGGGAAGCGCTCTGCGTGACTGCTCGAGTTCTCCATCACGGGTCGTCTTCCATCCAAGTCAGGCGGTGCTGCCTACCGCCATCTTCGTCGCCATCTGCTGCGATCACTCTTCCCCAAAGTTTCTACTACGACAACTGAACGGTACGTGCTACGTGATCCTGTTTGGTTATTCACCATGTTCTGCGAGTACATGTTAAGCTGTTGTTTGTTTCCGATCATTCTGTTGTTTAGTACATCTAGTATGTTCGAGTTACATGAGCTAGTAGCTGGTTTTGTCATGATTTATATTCTGGAATTAATCGTGGAAATTATGCCTAATATGTAGGGTTTCGTAGCATGGAAAACAAAAATTTTCTACCGCATACAAACAAACAAGCCAAGATCTATCTACTAGATTGTAGCAACGAGTCGATAGAATAACTAACCCTTGAAGATTCCAAAGTGTTTAACGAGAGCGGATTCTCGTGGGTGATGTAGTCGTACTCTTTCCGATCTCAAGATCGCGTAGACGATCCTTCCGCAGTCGGTCACACGTTCGGTACTCGACGAAGACCTTCCTGTCCCTTGTTCCAGCAGGCAGCGGAGGTTGTAGCACTCTCCTCGCGATTCTGGCAGCACAACGGCGTGGTACCGGAAGTAGAGGGGAGATCTCGCAGGGCTTCGCCTTAAGCCGAAGCGAGTATGATGGAGTATGAGAGAGTCCCTCGGTGTTCTAGGGTTTAGACACACCAAGGAGGGGCAAGCTGGCGGCTAGGGATTAGCTAGACGACGGCTAGGGTTTGCCCTAGGGCCGGCGACGGCTATGGAGGCGGCGGCGGCTTGGGGCTAGGGTTTGGAGGAGAGGATCTTGTGTGTCTCTAGGAGAGAGCCCTGCCCCTCCTTATATAGGTGGAGGGGCCGGCCGGCCAAGGGGAGGGAGAGGAGTCCCTCCCCAACTCGGCTTGGGTGGTGCGCCGCCGGTTGGAGGAGGGAACTCTTCCCCAACTCGGTTTCCCACTCCTCCTCCTCTTTCCAAAAACTGCCGTTTGACTTTCAAACTAGCCGTTTGACTTTTCAAACTAGGATTTGAATAAACCCTCTATTTTGATTAGCGATGACACCGAGTACATGATGCAATAATATCAATTTGATATAACACATTCATGCACCCTCCCCCCCGGAGTGCCGGACATTCCGGAACCTTCTAGAACATTCCCGATGAAAACACCGGAACCATTCCCCAACTCCGAAACGGGACTTTCCTTATATGAATCTTATTCTCCGGACCATTCCGGATCTCCTCGTGATATCCCGAATCCCATTCGAGACTCCGAACAACATTTGGTCTCTTTCTCATCATTCCATAACTACTCAAACAACGTCGAATCCTTAAGTGTGTCTCCCTACGGTTCGTGAATTATGCGGACATGATCGAGACACTTCTCCGAACAATAACCAATAGAGGAATCTGGAAATTCATATGGCTCCCACATATTTCTACGATTACTTCGTGATCGAATGAACCACTTTACATACGATACCAATTTCCTTTTGTCTCACGATAGTTTACTTATCCGAGGTTATGATCGTCGGTATCTCTGCATACCTAGTTCAACCTCGTTACCGATAAGTACTCTTTTCTCGTTCCCGTGATATGTGATCCCTTGTGAGCCAGTCACATGCTTGCAAGCTAATTGGATGACATTTCACCGAGAGGGCCCAGAGTATATCTATCCGTCATATGGATGGACAAATCCCACTCTTGATCCATGTGTTTCAACCAATACTTTCCGAACACTCAATGCCACCTTTATAACCACCCAGTTACGGTGTGGTGTTTGATGTCATCAAAGCATCCATCTGGTAAAGGTGATATGCATGATCTCATGGTCGAAGGAATTAGGTTACTATGTATCAGAAAGCATATAGCAATTGAACTATTAAAATGACTTGATCTTTATGCTACGCTTATCTATAGGAGTATGTCCATCATATCATTCTCCTAACAATATGATCTTGTTGTTAATAACATCCCAATGTTCATGATAGGGAAACCACTATCATCTTATTAACCAACAAGCTAGTATTAGATAGAGGCTTTTACCAGGGACTTCAAGTTATGTTTACAAATCACATAAGCATCAATGTTTCCTTGTTAATACTATTATAGCATGAATGTAAACATTTATCATAAACACAAAGATATAATAATAACTACATTTATTATTGCCTCTAGGGCATATCTCCAACAGTCTCCCACTTGCACTAGAGTCATCTAATCTAGATTACATGGTAATATACCGAACACCCATGGCAGTTTGGTGCTGGTCATGTTTTGCCCTCGGGAGAGGTTTAGTCAACGGATCCGCCACATTCAGATCTGTGTGTACTTTGCAAATCTTTATATCCCCATCTTGGATATGTTCTCGAATAGCGTGAAAACGCAGCTTGATGTGCTTCAGCTTCTTGTGTGACCTTGGTTCTTGCGCATTGGCTATGGCGCCCATGTTATCACAGTAGATAGACATTGGGTCCAGCGCACTAGGAACCACACCCAACTCTGTAATGAACTCTTTCATCCATATCGCTTCTTGTGAAGCCTCCGAAGCAGCCATGTATTCCGATTCAGTTGAAGATCTTGCCACAATGCTTTGCTTTGCACTCCTCCAGCTAACTGCTGCACCATTCAAAATAAATACGTATCCAGATTGTGATTTAGAATCATCCGTATCAGTGTTCCAACTAGCATCGGTGTAACCATTAACAACGAGCTGTTCATCACCTCCATAAGAAAGAACCATATCCTTAGTTCTTCTCAAGTACTTAAGGATGTTTTTGACCGCTGTCCAATGATCCACTCCTGGATCACTTTGATATCTGCTAGTTAAACTAACAACATATGCAATGTCGGGTCTAGTACATAGCATGGCATACATTAGAGATCCTATGGCTGAGGCATAGGGAGTCTTACTCATCCTTTCTCTATCTTCTGCCGATGTCGGACTTTGAGTTTTACTCAAGGTCGTATTGGGCAACATGGGCAAGAACCCTTTCTTGCTATCTTCCATTCCAAACCTCTTTAGAACTTTGTCCAAATATGTACTTTGTGACAATGATATTTGGCGTTTCGATCTATCTCTATAAATCTTTATGCCTAATATGTAAGCTGCTTCGCCAAGATCTTTCATTGAAAAACTATTATTCAAATATTCCTTGACACTATTAAGAAGGTCTACATCATTCCCAATCAACAATATGTCATCTACATATAGTATTAACAATGCTACAAAGCTCCCACTCACTTTCTTGTAAATACAAGCTTCTCCATAAGTTTGTATAAAACCAAAACTTTTGATCACGTTATCAAAACGTTGATTCCAACTTCTGGATGCTTGCTTCAATCCATAGATGGACCGTTGAAGTTTGCATACCTTGTTAGCATATTTAGGATTGACAAAACCTTTGGGTTGCATCATATACAACTCTTCATCAATGTCTCCATTGAGGAATGCTGTTTTGACATCCATCTGCCATATCTCATAATCATAATATGCAGCGATTGCTAACATAATCCTCACAGACTTTAGCTTCGCTACTGGTGAGAAAGTCTCATCGTAGTCAACTCCTTGAATTTGTCGAAACCCTTTTGCGACAAGTCGAGCTTTATAGACAGTAACATTACCATCAGCATCTGTTTTCTTCTTGAAGATCCATTTGTTCTCGACAGCCTTCCGGCCATCTGGTAAGTCCACCAAAGTCCATACTTGGTTTTCGTACATGGATCCAATCTCGGATTTCATGGCTTCTTGCCATTTATTGGAATCTGGGCTCATCATCGCTTCCTCATATGTCTCAGGGTCATCGGTGTTGTCCACCAACATGACACTCATAACGAGATCATACCAATCTGGAGTGGTACGAGTTCTCGTTGACCTGCGAGGCTCTGTAGCAACTTCAACCGAAGTTTCATGATCATCATCATTAGCTTCCTCTCTTATTGGTGCAGGAACCACAGGAACTTCTTCCGGTGCTGTGCTACTCGCAATTTCGAGAGAAGGATCGACAACCTCGTCGAGTTCTACTTTCCTTCCAGTCACTTCTTTCGAGAGAAATTCCTTCTCTAGAAAGGATCCATTTTTGGCAACGAAGATTTTGCCTTCGGATCTATGATAGAAGGTATACCCAATAGTTTCCTTCGGGTATCCTATGAAGACGCATTTTTCCGCTTTGGGTTCAAGCTTGTCCGGCTGTAACTTCTTTACATAGGCTTCGCATCCCCAAACTTTAAGGAACGACAATCTAGGTTTCTTCCCAAACCATAATTCATACGGTGTCGTTTCAACGGATTTAGATGGTGCCCTATTTAAAGTGAATGCAGCTGTTTCTAATGCATAACCCCAAAATGATAGCGTTAAATCTGTAAGTGACATCATAGAACGAACCATATCTAAGAGAGTTCGATTACGACGTTCGGACACACCATTACGCTGTGGTGCAGCACCTCGACGTCTCCTCCTTCCTCAGTCCAGCATGTATGGTGGAGAGACGGATTGAATCTACAACACGACGACGTGGTGTATATGGTGGAGAGTTTCTGCAGCAGGGCTTCGCCTACACACAGTCTGGAGGGAGAGAGAGAGGAGGGCAGCAGGGCGACTGGCTTGAGGGGAAGGTGTGTGTGGGGGGGGGGAGTGGTGCGCCCCCAGCCCTCTTTATATAGAGGGGTGGGCGGCAGCCCTAGCCCCTCCCCCAAGCCAAGGCTGGCGGCCAAAGGAGGAGGAGTGGGGGGCAAGGAAACCCCCCCCTTCTAGAAGCTCCAATTAGGGTTTTACCCTAGTTGGCCGGTTGGGCCGTATGGGGCCTTGTGCCCCTGGCCCAATGCGGCCAGGGCACTCCCTCATAGTCCCATGCCCCCTCCCGGAAGGTAGGGCCACGTTGGTCCCCTTCCAGAAGGTTCTAGAAGCTTCCGGTACAATACCGATTAACCCGGAACAATTCCGAACTCCAAAAACTGCACTGCCTTATATGAATCTTATTCTCCGGACCATTACGGAACCTCTCGTGATATCCCGGATCCCATCCGAGACTCCGAACAAAAAACTCATAAACCAATTATCCAATCTATCCTAGCGTCGAGACACGTTAAGTGTGTGACCCTTCGGGTTCGAGAATATGCAGACATGATCTTCTATCAATAATCAACAGCGGGGTCTAGAAACCCATATTGACTCCCACACATTCATCGATGATCATATCGGATGAACCACGATGCCATGATTCAATCAATCCCATATATATATTCCCTTCGTCTCGCGATATTTTACTTGCCCGAGATTTGATCGTTGGTACCGTCATACCTAGTTCAATCTCGTTCACAGCAAGTACTTTACTCGTTCCGTAATCCGATATCACTTTGTGATTAACTCCTTAACCACATGCTTGCAAGCGGTGTTGATATCGATTACCGAGTGGGCCCGAAGTATATCTCTCCGACTTGGGAGGGACAAATCCCATCTCGATACATACAACCCAACAGATACTTTCCGATCACCTGAGAGACACCTTTATGATCACCCTCTCATAGGATGACGTTTGATGACCTCAAAGCTTTCTTACGATACCAGGGAATTGTATTATCTCATGGTCTAAGGAATACAATATTTGACATAAGAAAACTTCGCAAAGATGAACACGATGACACGATCTAATTGCTTCGCTTAGTTTGGGTATGTCCATCATATCATTCTCCCAATGATATGATCTCATTATTAATCGACAACTCATGTCCATGGTTAGGAAACCTTAACCATCATTAATCAATGAGCTAGTCCATAGAGGCGTACTAGGGACACGGTGTTGTTCACAAACCACACAAGTATTAAAGTTTCCGCTTAATACAATTCTAGCATGGAATATAAACATTATCATGAACAAGAATTATAATAATAACATCTTTATTATTGCCTCTAGGGCATAATTCCAATAGAATCTTATTTTCTGGACCATTCAGGAACCTCTCGTGATGTCCCGGATCCCATCCAAGACTCCGAAGAAAAACTCATAAACCAATTATCCAATCTATCCTAGCATCGAGACACGTTAAGTGTGTGACCCTTCGGGTTCGAGAATATGCAGACATGATCTTCTATCAATAATCAACACCGGGGTCTGGAAACCCATATTGACTCCCACACATTCATCGATGATCATATCGGATGAACCACGATGCCAGGATTCAATCAATTCCATATATATATTCCCTTCGTCTTGCGATATTTTACTTGCCCGAGATTTGATTGTCGGTACCGTCATACCTAGTTCAATCTCGTTCACAGCAAGTACTTTACTCGTTCCATAATCCGATATCACTTTGTGATTAACTCCTTAACCACATGCTTGCAAGCGGTGTTGATATCGATTACCGAGTGGGCCCGAAGTATATCTCTCTGACTTGGGAGGGACAAATCCCATCTCGATACATACAACCCAATAGGTACTTTCCGATCATCTGAGAGACACCTTTATGATCCCTCTCTCATAGGATGACGTTTGATGACCTCAAAGCTTTCTTCCTATACCAGGGAGTTGCATTATCTCATGGTCTAAGGAATACAATATTTGACATAAGAAAAGCTTCGCATAGATGAACACGATGACACGATCTAATTGCTCCGCTTAGTTTGGGTCTGTCCATCATATCATTCTCCCAATGATATGATCTCATTATTAATCGACAACTCATGTCTATGGTTAGGAAACCTTAACCATCATTAATCAATGAGCTAGTCCATAGAGGCATACTAGGGACACGGTGTTGTTCACAAACCACACAAGTATTAAAGTTTCCGCTTAATACAATTCTAGCATGGAAAATAAACTTTATCATGAACAAGAATTATAATAATAACATCTTTATTATTGCCTCTAGGGCATAATTCCAACAGTCTCCCACTTGCACTAGAGTCAATAATCTAGTTTACATCTGGCAACAATCTAACACCCATGGCACTAAGGTGCTGATCATGTTTTGCACGTGGAAGAGGTTTAGTCAATGGATCTGCAACATTTAGATCTGTATGTACTTTGCTAATCTTCAGATCTCCATCTGCTATATAATCTCGGATTATATGAAACTTGCGGTTGATATGCTTGGTCTTTGGATGATATCTTGGTTCCTTAGCTAGTGCTATGGCCCCAGTGTTGTCACACAATATCTCCAGTGGGTCCAAAGCGCTTGGAACCACACCAAGCTCAGTGATGAAGTTCCTGATCCAAACTCCTTCACTTGACGCTTCTGCAGCAGCCATGTATTCCGCTTCTACTATAGATCCCGCGATCACGCTTTGCTTGCAGCTTCTCCAGCTCACATCTTCTCCATTCAAAATATAAACGTATCCTGTCTGAGATTTAGAATCATCCTTGTCGGTGTCGAAACTAGCGTCGACGTAACCCTTTACGACAAGCTGTTCATCACCTCCATAGACTAAGAACATTTCTTTAGTCCTATTCAAGTACTTTAGGATGTTCTTCGCGGCTGTCTAGTGTTCCACTCCTGGATCACTTTGGTATCTGCTCGTCAAACTAAGAGCATTGGACACATCCGGTCTAGTACACAGCATGGCATACATGATAGAACCTATGGCCGAGGCATAAGGCACTTTACTCATAGCTTCTCTATCATTTACCGTAGCTGGACACTGAGCCTTGCTCAATATCTTACCTGACAACATAGGCACTCAACCTTTCTTTGCCTTGTCCATTCTGAACCTTTTCAGAACTTTGTCTAGGTATGTACTCTGGCTTAAATCTATCAGGCGTCTTTGTCTATCTCTATAGATTTTGATGCCCAATATATAAGCAGCTTCCCCTAGGTCTTTAATTGAAAAACATTTGTTCAAATAACTCTTCACATCGTTAAGCATGTCAATGTCATTTCCAATAATCAATATGTCATCCACATATAGTACCAGAAATGTCACTGAGCTCCCACTCACTTTCTTGTAGATACGAGCTTCGTAGCAATTTGGAACAAATCCAAAGCTCTTGATCACTTGATCAAAACGAATGTTCCAACTCCGAGATGCTTGCTTCAGTCCATAAATGGAACGCTGAAGTTTGCACACTTTATCAGCATCCTTAGGATCGATAAAACCTTCGGGTTTCATCATATACAACTCTTCATCAATGTTGCCATTGAGGAACATAGTCTTGACATCCATCTGCCATATTTCATAATCATGAAACGCAGCAATTGCTAATAAAATCCGAATGGACTTAAACATCGCTACGGGAGAGAAAGTCTCATCGTAGTCAACACCTTGAACTTGTTGAAAACCTTTTGCGACAAGCCGTGCTTTGTAGACAGTAACATTATCGTCCGCGTCCGTTTTCTTCTTGAATATCCATTTGCACTCAACGGCCTTTCGGTCGCTAGGAGGGTCCACCAAAGTCCATACTTGGTTTTCGCTCATGGATCCCAATTCGGATTTCATGGCCTCTAGCCATTTCTCAGAGTCTGGGCTCATCATCGCTTCCTCATAGTTTGCAGGTTCACTGTCGTCTACTAACAAGACAGTTAAAACAGGGTTGCCATACCACTCAGGAGGGGCACGCGACCTTGTCGACCTGCGACGTTCAGTAGTAGCATCGTCCGAAGCTTCATGATCCTTGTCATTAGCTTCCTCCATTGTGGGTGCAGGTGGCACTGGAATAATTTCAGGTGTTGCGCTACTCTCCAATTCAAGAGAAGGTTCAAAAACCTCATCTAGATCTACTTTCCTCCCACTCACTTCTTTCGAGAGAAACTCCTTCTCAAGAAAGGATCCGTTCTTTGCGACAAACACTTTGCCTTCGGTTCTGTGATAGAAGGTATACCCAATAGTTTCCTTAGAGTATCCTATGAAGACGCATTTCTCCACTTTGGGTTCGAGCTTGTCCGGCATCAACTTCTTGACGTAAGCTTCGCATCCCCAAACTTTAAGAAACTAAAACTTAGGTTTAGCACCAAACCACAGTTCATACGGTGTCGTCTCAACGGATTTAGATGGTGCCCTATTTAAAGTAAATGCAGCGGTTTCTAATGCATAACCCCAAAATGATAACGGCAAATCAGTAAGAGACATCATTGATCGGACCATATCTAATAGAGTTTGATTCCGGCGTTCAGACACACCATTGCGCTGTGGTGTTTCGGGTGGCGTGAGTTGCGAAATTATTCTGCTTGCTTTAAGATGCGTGAGAAAATCATAACTCAAATATTCACCTCCACGATCGGATCGTAGAAACTTAATCTTTCTGTTACGATGGTTTTCCACTTCATTCTGAAATTCTTTGAACTTTTCAAATGTTTCAGATTTATGTTTCATTAAATAGATATACCCATATCTACTTAAGTCATCAGTAAAAGTGAGAAAATAGCGATATCCACCGCGCGTCGAAACACTCATCGGTCCGCATACATCGGTATGTATGATTTCCACAAGTCCGTTGCTCGCTCCATCATTCCGGAGAACGGGGTTTTGATCATCTTGCCCATGAGGCATGGTTCGCATGTGTCAAATGATTCAAAATCAAGAGACTCCAAAATTTCATCAAAATGGAGTTTCTTCATGCGTTTTACACCAATATGACCTAGACGACAGTGCCACAAATAAGTAGTATTATCACTATCTACCTTGCATCTCTTAGCCTCAATGTTATGGATGTGTGTTTCATCCCTTTCGAGATTCAGAAGAAATAAACCATTCACAGCAGGTGCATGACCATAAAAGATGTTACTGATATAAATAGAACAACCATTATTCTCAGATTTAAATGAATAACCGTCTTGCAATAAACATGATCCAGATATGATGTTCATGCTCAACGCAGGCACATAATAACATTTATTAAGGTTTAAAACTAATCCCAAAGGTAAAACTAAGGAGAGCGTGCCGACGGCCATCACATCAACTCTTGATCCGTTGCCAACACGCATCGTCACCTCATCCCTCGCTAGCCGCCGTCTATTCCGTAGCTCCCGTTTCGAGTTACAAATATTAGTAACTGAACCAGTATCAAATACCCAGACACTACAACGAGGGCTAGTAAGGAAAACATCAATAACATGTATATCAAATATACCTTTGATGGTGCCAGCCTTCTTGTCCGCTAAGTACTTCGGACAGTTGCGCTTCCAGTGACCCTTGCCCTTGCAATAGAAGCACTCAGTGTCCGGCTTAGGTCCAGACTTGAGCTTCTTCTCAGCAGGGGCAACGCGCTTGCCGCTACCTTTATTGAAGGGCTTCTTTGCACCCTTACCTTTCTTAAAACTGGGGGGCTTGTTAACCATCAACACATGATTATCTTTCTTGATGTCCACCTCCGCAGCTTTCAGCTTAGCGAAGAGCTCAGTGATCGTATTAGTGGAACCAATCTGATTATGAGTAACTACAAAACTTTTGTATCTAGGAGGGAGTGATTGCAGAACCCTGTCAATCTTGAGCTCCTCTGGAATCTTGCAGTCCAGTTGCTCAAGGCGCTGAGTGTAGCTCGACATCTTTATGGCGTGCTCACTAACGGAACTCCCTTCCTCCATCTTGCAGTTAAATAATTTCTCAGAGATCTCATATCTCTCAGAACGGGCCTGAGTATGGAACATAGTTTTCAGTTCCTCAAGAATCTCAAAGGGCCCGAGATAATCTTCAAAACGATTTTGAAGGTCCGATTCCATAGCAAACAACATGGTGCTCTTAATCACACCATAATCATCTTTGTGCGACTGATAAACAGCTTTCTCATCAGCCGGCGCATCTACAGCAGGGGCGTCACCTAGCACATTCTCAAGGACATAGTCCTTTGTCCGCCAGCGAGAATGATTCTCAGATTGCGAAACCAGTTGGTGAAGTTAGACCCATTGTTTCTAAGCTTTTCTTTCTCAGCAAAACATTAAAGTTGAAGTAGGACTTAGCCATTTGATCTACAATATTTGCAAGTACAAATTAGACTATGTTCATGATAACTAGTTCAACTTAATCAAATTACTAGATGAACTCCCACTAAATTCAACATCCCTCAAGTTGTTTAGTGAACATGATCCAAATTCACCACACCTAATCCGATCTTCACGAGAAGAGATGTGGTTTCAATGGTGGACAACGAAGTGTCGATCATATCATTCATATGACTCATGCTTAACCTTTCGGTTCATGTGTTCCGAGGCCATGTCTGTACATGCTAGGCTCGTCAAGTCAAACCCAAGTATTTCCGCGTGTGCAAAACTGGCTTGCACCCGTCGAGCCACACGTCAAGTGCGGAGCCGGTCTCGCGAACGATGTCGCGTACGGTTGGCCTGGACCGCTGCGATCTCACTATCCCGTGTCATAAGAAGTACACAAACAAGAGGCTTGCAATAGAAAACATCAATGCCCGCAACAACCATGTTGCGTTCTACTCGTGAAACACATCTACGCATAGATCTAGCTCTGATACCACTTAAGGGTTTCGCAGCATAGTAAATCAAAAAAATTCTACGGATGCGAACGGGAAAGCCAAGATCTAATCTAGGAGATGCAAACAACGAGGGGGGATAGATGAGATCTTCATACCCTTGAAGATTCGCACAGCGGAACGTTCGACGGAACGTGGGTGATGTAGTCGTACTCACTTCTCCTCCTCGCGATCCGATCCGATCTAACACCGCAAGTGGCGATGCCTCCGAGAGATGCACACGTGCGGCACCTCGACGTATCCTCCTTCCTCGGTCCAGCAAGTGGGGTGGAGAGATGGATTGGATCTACAACGCGACGGCGCGGTGCAAGCGGTGGAGAGTTTCTACGGTAGGGCTTCGCCTACGCGCAGTCGGGAGGGAGAAAGAGAGGAGGGGCAGCAGGGCGGCTAGGGTTGTGGAGGAGGTGTGGGAGGGGTGCGCCCCCAACCCTATTTATATAGAGGGGTGGGCTGCTGGCCCTTTCCCCTCCCCAAGCCCTAGGCCGGCGGCCAAGGAGGGAGGAGTGGGGGGGGCAAGTTCCCCCCTTCTAGAAGCTTCCCTAGGGTTTCCCTAGGTGCTTGGACGGCTAGGCCCTATGGGGCTTGTGCCCCTAGCCCAATGCGTCCAGGACACTCCCTCATAGGCCCACGCCCCCTCCCGACAAGTGGGGCCACGTTGGTCCCACTCTGGAAGGTTCTAGAAGCTTCCGGTACAATACCGAATAACCCGAAACAATTTCGAACTCCAAAAACCGCATTAAATTATATGAATCTTATTCTCCGGACCATTCCGGAACCTCTCGTGATGTCCTGGATCCCAACCGAGACTCCGAACAAAAACTCATAAACCAATTATCCAATCTATCCTAGCATCGAGACACGTTAAGTGTGTGACCCTTCGGGTTCGAGAATATGCAGACATGATCTTCTATCAATAATCAATAGCGGGGTCTGGAAACCCATATTGACTCCCACACATTCATCGATGATCATATCGGATGAACCACGATGCCAGGATTCAATCAATCCCATATATATACTCCCTTCGTCTCGCGATATTTTACTTGCCCGAGATTTGATCGTCGGTATCGTCATACCTAGTTCAATCTCGTTCACGGCAAGTACTTTACTCGTTCCTTAATCCGATATCACTTTGTGATTAACTCCTTAACCACATGCCTGCAAGCGGTGTTGATATCGATAACCGAGTGGGCCCGATGTATATCTCTCCGACTTGGGAGGGACAAATCCCATCTCGATACATACAACCCAACAGGTACTTTCCGATCACCTGAGAGACACCTTTATGATCACCCTCTCATAGGATGAAGTTTGATGACCTCAAAGCTTTCTTCCTATACCAGGGAGTTGCATTATCTCATGGTCTAAGGAATACAATATTTGACATAAGAAAAGCTTCGCAAAGATGAACACGATGACACGATCTAATTGCTCCGCTTAGTTTGGGTCTGTCCATCATATCATTCTCCCAATGATATGATCTCATTATTAATCGACAACTCATGTTTATGGTTAGGAAATCTTAACCATCATTAATCAATGAGCTAGTCCATAGAGGCATACTAGGGACACGGTGTTGTTCACAAACCACACAAGTATTAAAGTTTCCGCTTAATACAATTCTAGCATGGAATATAAACTTTATCATGAACAAGAATTATAATAATAACATCTTTATTATTTCCTCTAGGGCATAATTCCAATAGATCTGCCAGACGGTGCAAGACCAGTCGAATGCAAATGGGTCTTTAAGAAGAAAACTAACATGGATGGAAATGTTTCCGTCTATAAAGCACGCCTTGTCGCGAAGGGGTTCCGACAAGTTCAAGGAGTTGATTACGACAAGACTTTCTCGCCTGTAGCGATGCTTAAATCAGTTCATATCATGTTAGCTATAGCAGCCTATTTTGACTATGAGATATGGCAGATGGATGTCAAGACGGCTTTCCTTAACGGAAATTTAACCAAGGACGTGTATATGATACAGACTGAGGGTTTTGTCGATCCGGCTAATGTTGACAAAGTATGTAAACTTCATAAATCCATTTATGGGTTGAAGCAAGCATCTCGGAGTTGGAATATTCGCTTTGATGAGGTAGTCAAATCGTTTGGCTTCATCAAGAGTGATCATGTTTCTTGTTTATACAAGAAGTTTAGTGGGAGCAAAGTAAACTTTCTAATCTTATATGTGGATGACATATTATTTATTGGAAATGATGTCTAGATGTTGCAAGATACCAAGGAATCATTGGAAATGAGTTTCTCAATGAAAGACTTGGGCGAGGCAACAAACATCCTCGAAATCCGGATCTATAGAGATAGATCAAGGAGGCTCATTGGATTGAGTCAGAGTACTTATTTGGACAAAGTGTTGAAAAGTTCAACGTGGAATCGTGTAAGAAGGGGTTCTTACCGATGTCCCATGGTGTAAAACTTAGCAGGACTCAGTGTTCTTCGACAACTGATGAGCGAAGTCGGATGAGTGCGATTCCGTATGCTTCTACAGTCGGATCCATCATGTATGCTATGATTTGTACTAGGCCGGGTGTTTCGTATGCTCTTAGTGTTGTGAGAAGATACCAGGCTGATCCTGGAGAAATCCACTAGACAACGGCTAAAAATATCCTAAAGTACTTGAGAAGGACTAAGGATATGTTTTTGGTTTATGGTGGTGAAGATGAACTCAGTCTAAAGGGTTACATGGATGCGAGTTATCTTACCGACTCTGATGATTCTCGTTCGCAATTCGGATACGTGTTTATGATAAACGGAGGTGCTGTGAGCTGGAAGAGTTCCAAGCAAGAGACTGTGTCTGCATCTACAACAAAGGATGAGTATATTGCCGCCTCGGAGGCAGCAAAGGAAGCTGTTTGGATGAGAAATTTCCTCATGGATCTTGGTGTGGTTCAGGGCTCGTCCAATCCGTTAGACGTGTATTGTGACAACAATGGTGCTATTGCACAAGCCAAGGAACCTAGACAACACCAGAAGAACAAGCACATACTCATGCAGTACCACCTGATTCGCTAGTTCGTGGATCAGGGTGATATCAAGTTATGCAAGGTACACACAGATGCAAATATTTGCGGATCAGTTGACAAAGCCGTTACCACAGCCAAAGCATGAGGCGCACCTAAGAGCTATGGACATTAGATTCCTATACATGTGATGTCAGAATATGCCCTAGAAGCAATCATGTATGATGATATTTCCCATTATATTCATAAAGATATTAAGTTGTCCTTGTATACACATCTGATGTATATCATTGAATATGTGATTCAGTTGTGGAACTATATATTCATGTTGTTTGTACTAAATGTCCTTGGTCACACAACTTAGACCAATGTGAAAGTCGGCTTGATGACTCAGTTCCACTTGTCATGGGAATGGTGATGCTATTCCTACTTACACAGATTCGGCTAAAGTGTTTAGCGAGTCGGATTGACCTATATTGAGGTACAACGAACAAGTTATCATTTATATATCTCAATCAATGTAATCCTTAGACCTGAGGTTGTTGCACAGTCCGAGTTGAGGATCACCGACTCAGGTTCTGTCAAACGCTGATCCGTAACTAGACAGTTATAAAGGCAGAGTTCGGGTCGACTGAGAATCAAGCTGCGTGATGTGAATAACCAAGATGGGATTTTCCCCCTCCACTTGGAGAGATATTCTCTGGGCCCTCTCGGATGATATGATTCGGAAAGCATGGCCATGCACGACTAAGTTAAGTGTTAACCGAGGTGATCGACTAAGAGTTAGTCGGGTGAATCACTTATCTTGGATCAAGAAGAGAGTCGGACTATTTAAGGGATGACAAATATTCTCCTATAGTCTGAAAAGGTATATCGTGAGGCAAAAGGGACTCGGACGCAAGTTGCATTGAAAAGGCAAGTCGTCATGACTCTTTGGTACTTGGGAGTCGGCACGTTCTGCTAGGAGCCGCTACCGACTGATTGATTGAGAGTCGGACTCCAATCGTGTCTAAGTTGCCAAGAGCCTGTGGGGTCACACACTTAAGAGCGGGAGCAAGTTCGGATTGTATCTGAACCGGAAATCTGGTTGGGTTGGACCCGAGACGGATTTGGACTGAGTCAGTGAGTCGGACTCACGGTGACTGGTATTATATGGGCTTTAGTGAATGGGTCACGTGAGTGGAGCCCGCGTTCACTCCCTATATATAGTGGAGCACAGTAACCCGGAAGGGTTAATCGTTGATCCGTTAGGTCATTCCATGTGTTGGAAACTCTAGCTCCACAGCAGTCCCGCCATCGTAACGAAACTAGCAGTTCGCCGCCGATGCTCCTCCTTGTACGTGTGGATACCAGTAGAGGTGATGTACGATCAGCACCAGGACGATCAGATCGCAAGGACTGCACTGCATTCAACAGACGTGTTTCATCAGTAATCCGCAAC
Source organism: Avena sativa (assembly GCA_916181665.1). Lineage (NCBI taxonomy): Eukaryota > Viridiplantae > Streptophyta > Magnoliopsida > Poales > Poaceae > Avena > Avena sativa. The sequence goes on along the minus strand of OV702295.1, from coordinate 327,709,679 downwards.
TGCGCGTCTAGTGGTAAATCTCGTGGCCTTCTACCTCAGCTGAATCTTGGGATCACCATGTTAGAGGGAAAAAGTTTTATTTTATCTCTACGTGGCCCAACACCTAGTACTTCTTCTAAATTTTAGGTTCATTAGAGATAGCAGATAGTTCATGCCGTACTGTTCCATCGGTATAAACTTTAGGCTTACTGTTTCCCATTTTTGCATGGGTGCTATGAAGATTTTCTGCAGGCTCCGCTGCAGAGTCGGTATTCGCAGAAGATCCTGCCTCCTGCCGAGTGACAGCCGGACCAGGCATAGACTCGCCCTGGCGCTGCCGATCCCGATGCAGATCATGCACCGTGTCGGGCCGTGGACCGCGAGTAGGAGAGTTTCCCATTGGCCCATCTGGCCTGATGGCGCAACGCGGCGGCTCGATGTGGACTTGCCCCTTCGGTGGTTGAAGAGGTGGGCGACGTGGCGTCCACTCTTTGGTGGGCACGCACCTGGCGCACGTTGGGCTCGTCTGGCGATGACGCTGCCGAATTAGACAGAGTATGCAGCGTCAACGGCGCTGACACACCTGGCGAGGCTACACGCGACGATCCCGAAGCAGATTATTCAACCGGATCAGCTCCGTGTCTCGCGTCGTTGTCCTGTTGTGACACGACTTCACCGCGACATATCAACGTCGTTTTAGCATCATTTTGCATAAAATTTTCTCCACCTGCTCGTGGTTCCTCCTGTGGATCATTTCCATGGATAAAAACAGTAGGATCATTAGTCGTTAGTCGGTCAGTGCATTGTTCCTCCCCTTGATCTAATTCCAGCTGGTTTGAGTAGTGCTTGGGTAGAAGAAGGAATTTTTTTGGAGAAGTGCACAGGCATTAGGACAAAGCTTAGAGAAGGGAAAAACTGACTCATCAAAGACAATGTCACGAGATATGTAGACGCACCCACTAGAGACATCTAGGCATTTGACCCCTTTATGCATGTTGCTATAACCAATGAAGACACATTGTTTGGAATGGAAAGATAACTTTCTGGTGTTATAGGGGTGAAGATTGGGCCAGCAGGCACAACCAAAAACACGCAGAGAGGCATAATCAGGTGTTTCTTTTAGAAGATGTTCCATGTGTGTTTCATTGTTAATGACTGGAGAGGGGAGCAAATTGATGAGATATGTGGCGGTCAAGAAGGCTTCATCCCAAAATTTTAATGGCATGGATGCATTTACAAGAAGAGCTAGCCCAACTTCAACTATATGACGGTGTTTGCGTTCTGCCGAACCATTTTGTTGATAGGCATGTGGGTAGGACACATGGTGTGAAATGGCTACTTTTTGAAATAAAGGGTTGAGTTTTTCATATTCACCTCCCCAATCTGTTTGCATGGCAATAATTTTTCTATTAAATTTGCATTTAACGAGATTTTGAAAATTCTGAAAAACTTGAAACACTTCAGATTTTTTCTTGAGCAAATAAATCCATGAAAATTTGCTATAGTCATCAATAAAGCTTACATAGTATTCAAATCTACCAACAGAGGTGGGTGCCTTTCCCCATACATCGGAGAAGACAAGTTCTAATGGAGAAGTAAAAATACTAGTGGATCTAATATATGGAAGTTGATGACTTTTTGCTTGTTGACATGAATCACACACATACTCAACTCTAGACTCATTGGAATAGGGAAGCTCAAATTTTCTAAGGACTCGTTGAACGACTTTGAAGGAAGGGTGACCCAACCGATCATGCCACCTTGTAGCTGAAGGCTTGGTGACGATAAGAACTTGTTTATTTTGACTTGATGATGCCGATGACACCAGAGGGTAGAGCCCACAAACACATCTACCTTTAAGAAGTACTTTCCTCGTTTCCTTGTCCTTCACATAAAAATGCCACAGGTGAAATTCAACAAAGACATGGTTATCTCTAGTGAGACGGTGAATAGAGGCTAAGATTTTGGTGGCACTAGGAACATGAAGAACATTACAGAGATGGAGAGATTTGGATGGGGATTTAATAAATGCATGACCAACATGACTAATATCCATACCTGATCCATTTTCCGCGTGGATCTTGTCGTGGCCATTGTACTTCTCCTTCATGGTGAGCTTGTCAAGCTCACCGGTCATGTGGTTGGTGGCACCGGTGTCGTAGTTCCAGTTGGTGTTGACACTGTAGGAGCCATAGGCGCCATTGGCACCCATCTCCTCCTCTTGTTCTTCATCGTCGGAGAAGCGATGCCAGCAATTCCATGCCATATGACCGGGCTTGTTGCAGATCTGACAAAAGACATGGTCATCCTTTCCCTTACCATTGTTGCGACGGCCATTGCCGCCTCCTCCCTGCTGGTGACGTCCCTGGCCACGGCCGTAGCCGCGACCACCACCGCCATGTCCGCGGCCACGAGGTGCACCACAACCACCCCGATGTCCGCCACATCCACGTGAAGCAGCGTTAGCAGAAGGGCGCCCACCGCTCAGGTCGACGTCGAGCGCCTCCATGTGGTTGTCATACGCCATCATCTGGGCGTACAGCTCGGCGACGGTGAGGTTGTTGTCGGGGTTGTCGCCGATTGCAGCGAAGAGAGGACTGTAGGGTTCGTCAAGCCCTGCGAGAAGGTATTCCACCAGCTCGTCTTCCTCGATCTTCTGGCCCGCTGCTGCGAGCTCGTTGGCCACCGCCTTTGGCACAACGAAGTACTGCGAGGTGGCCATGCCCTCTTTCTTGGTGTTGGCGAGCTTGACCCTGAGGTTGGCAATGTGGGTGCGGGATTGGGCAGCGAACATCGATGTGATCGTCTTCCAGATGACGGCCGATGTCTTCATCCTGATGCAGGAGATCATGATCTCCCTGGAGAGCGATGCCAGCAGGTATGAGAGAACCATCTGGTCGTTCTACACCCAGACGTCATACGCCGGGTTCTCCACCTCCTCGTCCTTGCCGTCCTTCTGGACGACCATCGTCTTTGCTGGCGCCTTGAGGGTCCCGTCAAGGAATCCCATCACACGGGCGCCGCGGACGGCCGGGAGGACCGGCGTCTCCCATAGCAGGAAGTTCTCCCGGGTGAGCTTCTCGGCGGTGCCGATGGTTGGAAGCTTCTCGGCCATTGGGCCGGTGGAGGAGGATGAGCCGCTCATGATTGCTAGATGTGTTTTTGGAAGATTGGCTCTGATACCATGTGAGGTTTTGTGTTAACAGGTTGCCTTTGTCTCGGCACCTGGTACGTGTTATATAACCGAGGCGACAACCATCGACAGCAGATTACACGGAAGGTTACACGGGATATATATATATATATATATAGAGAGAGATCTATCAGATCGTTACATGAGATGAGAACAGACTCCTAGTTTATCCTCTTATCTCTCTATCTTAGAAACACACGTTTACAACTCAAACACACACATACAAGTTGTCACGTTTACTATTGATCGCTAACAGTAAAATCCCTCCGTGATAATCTCACGATGTTCCCCTACCACAACCATGCCAAAGGGTACAACGTCTCGATCACCGTCCCTTCACCAAGGATGACGAGCACGATGAGACACTACAATAGCGTCGGTGGGCGCTAGAGCTTTTAAACGCCAAGGCACAACTTTAACGTCGCAACAATACTACGATGATATTTAAAAGCCACCAGGAATAACTGTGTCAAGAAAAATATAAACATGGTTTCTTTATGGCTTGACACAGGGGATCCACCGCACACAGTCTGTGCAACGGCAGTTTGATGTTGCTCCATATCATTGTACACGACGACAAACATAAAATAATATAAAGGTTTGCTATAGTGTAGATTGTATTATTTGTTCTGAATTTTGTAGTTCGTATTATTTGTTCTGAATATTATAATGTATCTCAACCTTTTTTTACTTCATAAGCTCATGTGTTGATGACTCCGGATTGTGGGGATTAAACAATACTTTTTCCAGAAAGGTCAAGAAATCTATAAATTCAACAAAGGAGTATGAAAATCTATTTTCTTCAATCTCTAAAAAATATTACTTTTTCCAAAGGCTAGGGAGAAGTAACATCCCTCTGCTAGCCACGTGGCGCGAGCCTGGAGGCCCTCTTGGGGAGAGATTGTTGAGCTACCGGTTTGTGCGCGGTGGTGCGGTTGGCGGGAGGTACATGTGCCGATATTTTTCATTTTAAAAAAAAGTTAAACTAAAATACATTTCGAACTGATTGCCTAGATTATGAATTGTTTTTACCGTTGCATTTTCCGCATTTTCCATGTTGATATCTTTGTAACCAGATACTATGTTGATATGTTACAGTGATTCTTTTACGTGGAGTGTACATTCCATGTTGGTGAATGTGTATTTCCTATGCGCATTTTGCCTATTAGTGTCTACATCTCAATTTAGTGTGTGTACACATGGCATGTTACTATATGCCGTACTGGTAAAGAGAGTGCATTCAGATGATATAGTAGAATCTGTCCAAACGGATAAAATGGAGTTTTCTAATACTCTTTTCGGTCCATATTAATAAATTGAACTTTGTCTAAATACGAATGCATCTAAAATATTTAACTAGATACATACAAATCTTGATAAAGTTGAGACCACTAATATGACCGACGGGAGTAAGAATATTTGTGTAAATTTGATACAGTAAACCCTAAAAGAAATATGAAATGTCAATGTATGTGTTAGAAATAGACAACTTGTATTCCTATGGAGTATGGTAATAGAGACCCCAAAATCCGCAAGCAACCACCGTAACCAGATCACCTCAGCAGTCAACAAGGCCATAGCACGTAACTCAGCCTCAACACTCGAACGGGAAACCACTGTTTGTTTCTTCGTCTTCCAAGCAATAAGCGAACCACCAAGAAACACACGATAAGCAGAAAGTGAACAGCGATCCGTAGGATCACTCGCCCACGTAGCATCCGAATAGCACTGGAGCTGGAGGGAGATGGAACGAGGAAAGAAGAGGCGACGAGTGATCGTGCCACGAAGATAACGAAGAACACGAAGAAGATGCTATAGTGAACAGTGGTAGGAGCGGAAACAAACTGACTCAGAATATGAATAGGATAAGATATGTCAGGACGAGTGACAACAAGATAAACAAGACTCCCAACAAGATGGTGATAACGCGTCGGATAAGGAAGAGGATCACCATCAGTAGGATGAAGCTTGGCATTAAGCTCCATAGGGGTCTCAACAGTGCGCTCATCCCCAAGAGCAGCACGAACAAGAAGGTCCTGGATATACTTTTCCTGAGAGATGAAAAAACCATCAGAAGTGGAGGAAATCTCAATCCCAAGAAAGTATCGAAGAGGACCAAGATCATTCATAAGAAACTAATCACGAAGACGAGCCTTAACAAAAGCTATATACTCAGGATCATCACCAGTAATGACATATCATCAACATAGAGAAGAAAAAGAGTGCGTCCACGAGGAGAAGTGTGAACAAACAGCGCTGGATCATGAGCACTAGGGGAGAAACAAGCAGCAGTCACTACAGAGGCAAAGCGCTCAAACCAGGCACGAGGGGACTGTTTGGGGCCATAAAGAGAACGGCGGAGACGATAAACCATCCCCACGGGAACAGAATACCCAGGAGGAGGCTGCATATAAACCTCCTCACTCAACTTGCCATTGAGAAAGGCGTTCTGAACATCAAGCTGGGACACGGACCAGTGACGAACAGAAGCAATAGCAAGAAGAGTACGCACAGTGGTCATATGAGCCACAAGAGCAAATGTCTCATCATAGTCACGACCGTGCTCCTGCTGAAAACCACAAGCCACAAGACGCGCTTTATAGCGCTCAAGAGATCCATCAGAGCGGGTCTTAATTTTATAGACCCACTTACACGTGATAGGACGAACACCGAGAGGGGGAGAAACAAGATCCCAAGTGCCAGTGCGCTCAAGCGCAGCAAGCTCCTTAGCCATGGCCAGCTGCCATTCAGTATGATGCTCAACATCCCGATAAGAAGTCGGCTCAGAGACAACAGAAATACCATACTGACTAGGAGAGTAACGGTTGGGGGCATGACGCTGACAAACAGGACGAGTAGAGGGTGTAGGGGTTCGTAGCATGGAAAACAAAAAATTTCTACCGCATGAACACACAATCAAGATCTAATCTATGATCAAGCCAAGATCTATCTACTAGATTGTAGCAACGAGTCAATAGAGTACTAACCCTCGAAGATCCAAAGCAGTTAACGAGAGCAGATTCTCGTGGATGATGTAGTCGTACACTTCCGATCTCAAGATCGCGTAGACGATCCTTCCGGCGCTGCATTCCGGCAGCGCTTCCGCAGTCGGTCACACGTTCGGTACTCGACGAAGACCTTTCTATCCCTTGTTCCAGCAGGCAGCGGAGGTTGTAGCACTCTCCTCGTGATTCCGGTAGCACGACGGCGTGGTACCGGAAGTAGAGGGGAGATCTCGCAGGGCTTCGCCTTAAGCCGGAGCGAGTATGGTGGACTATGAGAGAGCCCTCGGTGTTCTAGGGTTTAGACACACCAAGGAGGGGTGCTTGGGCCGGCGGCTAGGGCTTGGAGGTGCCCAAGTCGGCGGATAGGGGAGAAACCCTAGGCGGCGGCTATGGTGGGCGGCGGCGGCTAGGGTTAGGTTTAGAGGGGGCAATCTTGTGTGCTAGGAGGGGAACCCTGCCCCTCCTCTTATAGGAGGGAGGCTCCGGCCAAGGGGAGGGGAATCCCTCCCCAACTCGGATCCCAAGTGGGCCGGCGGTGGAGGAGGGACTCCTCCCCAACTCGGTTTCCACCTCCCTCTCCACTTCCCAAAAATAGCCGTTTGACTTTCAAATTGGCGTCTGACTTTTCAAACAAGGATTTGATTAAATCCTCTATTTTGTTTAGCGAAGACACTTAGTACATGATGCAATCATACCAACTTGATATAACACATTCATGTACCCTTCCCCTCCGGAGTGCCGGACATTCCAGAACCTTCTAGAACATTCCCGATGAAAACACCGGAACCATTCCCCAACTCCGAAACAGGACTTTCCTTATATGAATCTTATTCTCCGGACCATTCCAGATCTCCTCGTGATATCCCGGATCCCATCCGAGACTCCTAACAACATTTGATCTCTTACTCATCATTCCATAACTACTCAAACAACGTCGAATCCTTAAGTGTGTCTCCCTACGGTTCGTGAATTATACGGACATGATCGAGACACTTCTCTGAACAATAACCAATAGAGGAATCTGGAAATTCATATGGCTCCCACACATTTCTACGATTACTTTGCGATCGAATGAACCACTTACATACGATACCAATTTCCCTTTGTCTCGCGATAGTTTACTTATCCGAGGTTTTGATCGTCGGTATCTCTGCATACCTAGTTCAACCTCGTTACTGATAAGTACTCTTTTCTCGTTCCCGTGATATGTGATCCCTTGTGAGCCAGTCACATGCTTGCAAGATAATTGGATGACATTCCACTGAGAGGGCCCATAGTATATCTATCCGTCATATGGATGGACAAATCCCACTCTTGATCCATGTGTCTCAACCAATACTTTCCGAACACTCAATGCCACCTTTATAGCCACCCTGTTATGGTGTGGTGTTTGATGTCATCAAAGCATCCTTCCAGTGGAGGTGATAGGCATGATCTCATGGTCGAAGGAATTAGGTTACTATGTATCAGAAAGCTTATAGCAAATGAACTATATTAAATGACTTGATCTTTATGTTATGCTTAACTATAGGAGTATGTCCATCACATCATTTTCCTAATGATATGACCCTGCTGTTAATAACATCTCTATGTTCATGATCAGGAAACTATGATCATATATTAACCAACAAGCTAGTTTAACAAGAGGCTTTACTAGGGACTCTTTTATGTTTACAAATCACACAAGTATTAGTGTTTCCTGTTAATACAATTATAGAATGGTATGTAAACATTTATCATAAGTACGAAGATATGATAATAACCACTTTATTATTGCCTCTTGGGCATATCTCCAACAGTCTCCCACTTGCACTAGAGTCAATAATCTAGTTTCAAACCTTTGTGTATTCAACACCTATGGCTTTACGGTGTTGTATGTACACGATTGCTAGTGGTCAACTGATCTCCGGATCTGACACTTCCAGGTCCGTGTGTAATTGCATGTCTTTGCGTCTCTACACATCACTCATTCTCTAATGAGATGGCTTTGTATAATTATGGTCCTTTGGTGAGACCTTTAGTTCTTTGGGGTTAAAACATGTTGATAATATTGTCGTACAATATATCTTCATAGTATTATCCCGCTGTGAACTACACCTAGTTTGATAACAAACTACTTGACACAAATGCCCTCTTCAGCTGCTATTATAGCAGTCATATACTTAGCCTTTTGTTGTAGTATCTGTCACAATGTCTTAATTTTGGAACTCATCCAAATCCATTATGGAACTTACTTTCCATTATATTGTGCCACCCTTAGTTTAGATTGAGATAAACTTAATTTGTATTTTGTGACAAAAACTAGTATCAATGTAGTACTTTTACAATGAACTAACCATCTATTTGTCACTTCTACAAATAATATACTCTTAGTTCTTCCAAAAGATCATAAGAATATCCTTACTATTGTCCAATGATCAACTTATGAATCATTCTGGTATATGCTCATAACATTTAGAGTATAGGACATATCTGGATTTGTACATATCACAGTATGATTGATATAAATACTCTTTGTGATTTCATACATCAAGTATCAATCTATACTTGAATCTTTGTTTCACTTACCCAGTGTCAATACACTTGAATATATCATCAATATTGAACTCATTCAATCTTTTCTGTGTGACAAGAACCTTTCTTGTAGTTTCTATATTAAACTCATTCAATACATCATCAATGTACTTTCGGCACAACCATATTAGCGTCAATTGATGCCAAATATTTGGGTTTTGCCTAAGTCTTTCATCGGGATGAAATTCTTAATATGTGTTAATAAAAGATACATCATTTCCAATCAACAATATGTCTTCCACATAATGTATTAGAAACATGTCTTAGCGCTCCCACTTAATTTCTTGCAAATGCAAGCATCTTCATCGTCTCCGACAAATTTAAACTCCTTTAACAGTTTCATCATAGTGAAGATTCCAACTCCACAATGCTTACTTCAACCATTGAAGTTTGCATATGTATTTAGCATCCTTTGAATTAACAAAACCCTTTGGACCATGTCATGCACACGTCCTAGGTAACCCTTCTATTAGAAGAACTTGTTTTGTTTATCCAACACATAACAAAATTATATGTCGTGATTGCTACATTAATCCATCTAGACTAAATATCGCTTAATGAAATATCAGATCTTGTCATAGTCAACTCTTTGAACATTGTCGTGAACTCTTTCCCGACATGTCGATAATTTCATAGATGTGAAACATCCATGTCTATTTCTTTATAGATCCAAACACAACTGTAAGGTCTTACACCTTTCTCGAGGGTCCTTCAAGTTTAAAACTTGATTTCTCGTGTATGGAACTATCACGGATTTTATGGCTTCAAGCCATTTTATGGAGTCAGGGCCCATCATCGCTTCTTTGCATGTAGTACGTTCATTATTCTCAAATAATGATTCAACCCTCAAATCTTGGTATTTGATTGTTTACTTGACCTACTTGGTTCAATAGAAACTTTGACCTTCGTAACCACAACCTTTGAGGCACGTGAGCCATGAGCATTGTTGCTGCCTCCGGAACACTTTTCGGCGCTGCGCAACTTTGCACATATAGCTAAGGTTCTTATTAACCTTATCAAAGTTCTATTGTCCTCCCACTTATCTATTCACGAAAAATTCCTTCTCAAAGAAACTTGACGTTCTAAGTGACAAACACTTTTGTCTGTGATGTTATGGAGGATTACTTAACAGTTATTCGAAATAACATACAAAGACAGGTTCATCCGACTTTGGTTGCAAACATCTTTATTATGCATAGCATACCAATGTTTAAGAAAGAACAACTTGGGTTTAATCCCAAACCATAACTTTATATGGTGTCATTTCAACGGATTATGATGGAGCTCTTTTTCAGTGGAAAAACGGTAGTCTCTAAAGGTTTTAATCTTTAAAATATAATGGCAGTTTTATGAATTACACCTTCGATCTTACCATGGCAAACAAGGTTTAATTACATATCTCGAACGCTCCATACTCTTATGGTGTTTCGGGACATGCAAATTCACGGAACGATTCCTTAAATCTTAGGTATTATGCTAAACTTGTAACTCAAATATCTTCCTTTATGATCTTATCATAAACTATTCATATTCTTATTACAATGATTTTGCATTTCATCTTGAAAGTCTTTGAACTTTTCAAATGTTTCATACTTTATCTTTATTAAGTAAATATTCATATATTCACTCAAATTTTCGGAGAAAGCATATGAAGTTGAAATCCATCGCTCTTGACTACACATAATGGACTTCATACAACAATATGTACAAGTTCCAATAAGCTAGTCATTCGTTCCCTTTTGGCCTATGAACGAAGTTTTAATTATCTCTAGGAAAGTTTCACAAGCGTCATGTGATCAAAAATCAAAAGACTCCAAAATTCCATCCACATGGAGTTTCTTCATGTTTTCTTTCCAATATAATTTAAACTGCGATGTCACTTCCTAAGTGATCTTTCAATCAATTTGTCTTTCGACATTTTTAGCACTAGTTTTACGGATGTGATTTCTCCAACGAGATTTGTGAATCATCCATCTTTTATGGATTACGGCAATTATTTGAACAACCCTTTTGTTCTCATAATACCTGATAAAACAAATCTTGAAGGCAAGCTTTGATGTTTAACGAGCAACACAATAACCCTTTATTTGTTCTCGATGAACATCATCACATATTCTTTTGCTAGTTACTTAGGTCATTGTAGTTCATGAATTGTGTTGTTTCGTATGACGATTCACACCAACAAATTCAGTATCAAATACTTAAGAACCACATTGTTTAATAAGCAAAGAATATAGCCATAACATGTATATCATCTATATACTTAAACTGAACAATTCTAGTCTTTTCTTTTCTGCCATATATTTATGAGATTCTTTTTCATTATTTCCTTTTCTGTTTGAAAGAATCTATCAACATCAATAGTGGAGTCATATATATGACACATAGTCCAAAGCGTGTATAATTAAATACCAATGTCTTTGGACTTGCACTTTGAAGTAGATCACCATCATCAAATGTTTGGTGTGCTTTCAAATTCCATTCTTTAGTAATCTCTTGATGTGGTAAATATTTTACCTACATCAAATATTCACCCTTATCATGGAATTATTCATGATCAAGCTACTTTTAGCTTATAAAGATGAATCGCGAGTATAATGTTGCTCTCCAAAACCTTTTGGTGTATTAGGACAACTGGTGTCTCCAACCTTTTGCAAATTCTCATCAAATATGAGAACATGACTTTTGCCATATTATACTCTATCATGTTGTAACCAAAGCTTCGTTTCAGATATCACAATATCTTCCACAAATCATGGTTTCTGAAACAATTCTTTCAGATCCTAGATAACCTTGATATTAAGACAATCCTTTGAATATCAAGAATCATGGAGACAAACATGATACTCATACACTAACTCTTGGAATTGTCACTCTTGTTTTAATACTAATTATTAAACTTCATGGAGTAACCGGAACTTACTGAAAGTTTGCAATAGGACTTTTAAACTTTAGATTAACACTTCAAAACAATACGATACCAGTTCGTAAAGTAACTAACCAGAATTCTATAGTTCTATCATCTTAATTAAAACTAAGCGCAAGGTGATAAACGGATGCCAATAACTACAACAATTATGCAAATTCACTTTGATTTAATTTATGATAAATAGTGTTCAACTTTTAATCATATTGCCGTTGAACTCCCACTCAAAACAATATCCCTCACATTGTTTTAGTGATCACACGAACCAAATCCACCACATCAAAACCGATCATCACGAGAGTTGATGTAGCTTCAATGGCGAACAATCAACATGTTCATCATATCTACTATATGACTCATGCTTTACCTTTCGGTGATCCGTGTTCCGAGACCATGTCTGTACATGCTAGGCTCGTCAAGATCAAACCTTAGCTTCTGCATGAGCAAATCTGGCTTTCTCACGTTGTATACACTCGCAGAATCTAACACACCCGATCATCACGTGGTGCTTCGAAACAACGAGCTTTAGCAACGGTGCTTACTAAGGATGAACACTTTAAAACTTGAAATTTGTGTGCTTGAGGGATCATCTTATAATGCTACCGTCGTTAACTAAGCAATACAAGATGCATAAAAGGATTAACATCACATGCAATTCATAATATGTGATATGATATGGCCTTTCTTCTTGTGCTTCCGATCTCCATCTTCAAGCACGAACATGATCTCCATCATCACCAGCATTGCATCAAGGTCAATGACGTCGCTCCATGGTTGTCGTCCACCAGCTTCAACTATTACAACTACTTTGAATAGACACGCGGGTCTTAACAGAATTTAAAGACAACCATATGGCTCCTGCCGGTTGCCAACTTACAATAAGGAACATTGCATACATCAAATATAATCACAATCATGGCCATATCACATCACAGCACACCCCGGCAAAACAAAGTTAGACGCCTCTAATTTTCTTTGCATATTTTACGTGGTTTGGGGCTTTCAATAGGTGTCGTTCTAACTTACGAACAAGAACCACAACATTGATACTAGTATTGTTAATCACCCGTTGTAAATTGGATCTTAACTATGCTAGGAGAAACAGGCACCCGCAAAGCCACTTATGCAATACAAGTTGCATGTCAAGCGTGGAGCAAGTCTCATGAACGATGTCATGTAAGGTTAGCCCGGGCCGCTTCATCCCAACATCCCGCAAGATGCAAAGTACACAAGAAACAATCGACAATAAAAGCATCAACGCCCACAATGGCCATTGTGTTCTACTCGTGCAACACATCTACATATAGACACGGCTCTGATACCACTGTAGGGGTTCGTAGCATGGAAAACAAAAAATTTCTACCGCATGAACACACAATCAAGATCTAATCTATGATCAAGCCAAGATCTATCTACTAGATTGTAGCAACGAGTCAATAGAGTACTAACCCTCGAAGATCCAAAGCGGTTAACGAGAGCAGATTCTCGTGGATGATGTAGTCGTACACTTCTGATCTCAAGATCGCGTAGACGATCCTTCCGGCGCTGCGTTCCGGCAGCGCTTCCGCAGTCGGTCACACGTTTGGTACTCGACGAAGACCTTCCTCTCCCTTGTTCTAGCAGGCAGCGGAGGTTGTAGCACTCTCCTCGTGATTCCGGCAGCACGACGGCATGGTACCGGAAGTAGAGGGGAGATCTCGCAGGGCTTCACCTTAAGCCGGAGCGAGTATGGTGGACTATGAGAGAGCCCTCGGTGTTCTAGGGTTTAGACACACCAAGGAGGGGTGCTTGGGCCGGCGGCTATGGCTTGGAGGTGCCCAAGTCGGCGGCTAGGGGAGAAACCCTAGGCGGCGGCTATGGTGGGCGGCGGCTAGGGTTAGGTTTAGAGGGGGCAATCTTGTGTGCTAGGAGGGGAACCCTGCCCCTCCTCTTATAGGAGGGAGGCGCCGGCCAAGGGGAGGGGAATCCCTCCCCAACTCGGATCCCAAGTGGGCCGGCGGTGGAGGAGGGACTCCTCCCCAACTCGGTTTCCACCTCCCTCTCCACTTCCCAAAAATAGCCGTTGGACTTTCAAATTGGCGTTTGACTTTTCAAACAAGGATTTGATTAAATCCTCTATTTTGTTCAGCGAAGACACTTAGTACATGATGCAATCATACCAACTTGATATAACACATTCATGTACCCTTCCCCTCCGGAGTGCCGGACATTCCGGAACCTTCTAGAACATTCCCGATGAAAACACCGGAACCATTCCCCAACTCCAAAACAGGACTTTCCTTATATGAATCTTATTCTCCGGACCATTCCGGATCTCCTCGTGATATCCCGGATCCCATCCGAGACTCCGAACAACATTCGGTCTCTTACTCATCATTCCATAACTACTCAAACAACGTCGAATCCTTAAGTGTGTCTCCCTACGGTTCGTGAATTATGCGGACATGATCAAGACACTTCTCCGAACAATAACCAATAGAGGAATCTGGAAATTCATATGACTCCCACATATTTCTACGATTACTTTGCGATCGAATGAACCACTTACATACGATACCAATTTCCCTTTGTCTCGCGATAGTTTACTTATCCGAGGTTTTGATCGTCGGTATCTCTGCATACCTAGTTCAACCTCGTTACTGATAAGTACTCTTTTCTCGTTCCCGTGATATGTGATCCCTTGTGATCCAGTCACATGCTTGCAAGCTAATTGGATGAAATTCCACCGAGAGGGCCCAGAGTATATCTATCCGTCATATGGATGGACAAATCCCACTCTTGATCCATGTGTCTCAACCAATACTTTCCGAACACTCAATGACACCTTTATAGCCACCCTGTTATGGTGTGGTGTTTGATGTCATCAAAGCATCCTTCCAGTGAAGGTGATAGGCATGATCTCATGGTCGAAGGAATTAGGTTACTATGTATCAGAAAGCTTATAGCAAATGAACTATATTAAATGACTTGATCTTTATGCTATGCTTAACTATAGGAGTATGTCCATCACATCATTTTCCTAATGATATGACCCTGCTGTTAATAACATCTCTATGTTCATGATCAGGAAACTATGATCATATATTAACCAACAAGCTAGTTTAACAAGAGGCTTTACTAGGGACTCTTTTATGTTTACAAATCACACAAGTATTAATGTTTCCTGTTAATACAATTATAGCATGGTATGTAAAAATTTATCATAAGTACGAAGATATGATAATAACCACTTTATTATTGCCTCTTGGGCATATCTCCAACAGAGGGAAGCTCATCAGAGGAAGACGACTCATGAGACGACGATGAAGAAGAAGGGATAGCAGAGGAAGGCTCTGGAGAACGAGGAGAACTAGGGGAACTAGACGGAGCAGAGGAGGATGGTGTCGAAGAACAGACATCAGGGGGAGGGGGTCCTGAAGAAGACACAATAGGAGTAGAAGAAGGTGTGTTAGGAAAAAGAAGAAAAGAGATATCTTCCACCGGGTAGGTACCAGCGGTGGGACGAGGATAGAAAGGGCGCGTCTCATCAAAAGTAATGTCGCGAGAGATACGCATCCGACGACCAACAGGGTCCCAACAACGATATCCCTTATGCTCATCACTGTATCCAAGGAAGACACACTCAACAGACTGAGCGGTCAGTTTGGTGCGTTCACGGGGGGCAAGGAGAATATAGCAAACACAACCAAACAAGCGAAGTATAGAGTAGTCAGGAGAATGACCAGATAGGCGCTCAAAAGGGATACCACCCTGCAGAGCGGCAGAAGGCTGAATATTGATGAGGTAAGCCGACGTAGCGACAGCCTCAGCCCAGAAATGCGGCGGAAGAGAAGAAGCAATCATCATGGCACGAGTGGTCTCAAGAAGATGGCGATGCTTACGCTCAGCAACGCCATTCTAGGCATATGCGCTAGGACAGGAGAACTAAGCAAGGGTACCCTGCTCAGCAAGGACACCTCACAACATCTGGGAGATATACTCACCAGCAAAATCAGCACAAAACACACGAATGAGTGTAGAATATTGAGTACGGACCATGGCCGCAAAGCGCTGATATATGGAGAGCACTTCACTGGGAGAGCGCATAAAATATAACCAAGTGTACCGAGAAAAATCATCTATGAATAAAATATAGGAGCGATGTCCCCCTTTCAAAGAGAAAGGAGCCGAACCCCAAACATTGGAATGAACTAAATCAAAAGGTCGCTGAGATACAGACGCGCTAGTAGGATATGGAAGCTGAATATGTTTACCCAACCTACAGCCCTGACAATGTAAAGACCCATCTCCTGAGACAGACCCCAGAATACCACGATGAACTAATGACGACAGGCGAGAGTCACAAAGGTGACCAAGATGATGATGCCACTGATGAAAAGAGCTGGTAGCAGAGGCGACGACCGGAGAAGAACTGGCAGATGAAGTGGCAGCGGAAGGAACACGAAGCCAGTCTAACTCCCAAAGTCCGAAAGAGTCACGGCTGCGAGGGCCAGCTCCAACCAGGGCCTGTGTGCGATGATCCTGGACAACACAAGAATCAGCATCAAGAATGACGCGACAACCAGAGTCAGTAAGCTGGCTAGCAGAGAACAGATTCATCTTAAGATGAGGAACATGAGAAATATCAGGAATAGAAAAATAAGAAGTAGAAAGGGTGCCCCGACTAGAAACAGGAAGAGAGGTACTGTCGGCCGTGAGAACATGGACAGGAGAAGGGAGAGAACGAATAGCGGACAGAAGAGAAGACTCAGAGGTCATATGAAAAGAAGCTCTGGAATCCAGATACCACGAGGACATACCTGACTGTATAGAGGGTGGTGGTCGCGCAGTGCCTGAAGAAGCAGTCACAGAACCAGCAGTGCCCATCGAAGAAGAGCCTGTAGCAGCAAGTAGACCGCGAAGACTCCTGATAATGTCCTGATCAGAGAGAACAACTGCTGAAGATCCGGAAGGAGCCGACTGCCCACGAGCCTGGTGCTACTGACGTAAACTGGGGTCCCGTGTATAACAGGTGGCCCAAGTGTGGCCATCCCTGCTACAGTAAGTGCAGTGACGAAGAGAACCACGACGACCCTGACCACGAGCCTGCTGACTCTGACCCTAAGACTGCTGGTGCTGACTCTGACCCTGAGACTGCTGGTGCTGACTCTGACCCTGACCTGTAGGAGCGGGTAGTATCAGCCATGGCACAGAGGACCGCGGCTGAGTCGAGGGAGCAGACGGCAGAGGAGGACCACGAGTAGCAAGCACAGACGAAACCGCAAGAAGACCAGCACCACGGAGACGAGTCTCCTCAGCCCGAAGCTCAAACAACACTTCAGAGAGCGGAACACGACCACGAGCATTCAACTGAGCACGACGGGGCTCGAACTCCTGGCGGAGCCGAGACAGAAACTCATAGATACGGTGGAACTCCAAATCCGAGCGCACAATCTGGCAGCACAGGCATGTGCCACAAACAGCAGTACGGAGAGAATCAAACTGACGCCAGATAGCAGCACTCTGCGTATAGAACTCATCAATAGTGGAATCACCCTGTTGAAGAGCATGCTCCTGGCGAACCACAGACAGGTAAAGAGCATGCCCAGACGGCTGATAGCGCTGACGAAGATATGCCCACTGAGCGGCAACAGTAGGGAGACTCATGAATTCAGTAGCAAACTGGGACAGAACACTGGAGGTGAGAACAGTAGCAGCACGAGCATCCTCATCGACCCACTGAGTGTAGGCGGTCAGATCATGGCGATAGGTCTCAAGATCAGCAGAGTACTGTTTGAACTTCAGCTCATAAGCAACAACATCACTATCATCAGCACTCTGATCAGCATCTTTGGCCTCCTGAGAAGCATCAGCACCGAGAACAATCGGCGTCGGCGGAAGAGGAGCCACATGAGCAGGGGGCAGGGCGGACAGGAGACCTCGTCGGAGAGCACACCCCAAAGACAGAGACCGCGCATAAAGTCAGCGAAATCAGGATAATTCGCGCCATCGAAGATCACCGGGCAGCGATGAATCACAACATAGCCCGATGCAGAAGACATCTCTCTCACACTTTTTTTTTCAACTCTCGATCTCAGATCCGATCGGAACTGCAGCCGGATGGATCACTCGATCCCGATCGAGAACCAGGAGGCCGGCGGGAGGCACGGCGACGGGAGGCCGCCTGAGGAAGACCGGCGGCAGGGGAAGACCGACGGGGCGCGGCTGGCGGCGGATCCGAGGTGCGGCCGGCGGCAGAGCCGAGGCGGGGCGCAGCAGATCCAAGACGGGGTGCGGCCGGCGGTAGATCAGAGGCAGTGCGGGACGGGGTGGCGGGCGACAGCAACCCTCGACGAAGGAGGAGCGGCGGCGGCGACCGGCCGGGGCGGCGGGCAGTAGCCCACGACGGAGGAGAGGCGGCAGCGACCGGCGGTGACGACGACGGCAAGCCGTCGGTGGCAGGGACGGTGGCGGATACAGGGACGAAGTTGCGAAAAAAAAGGCTAACCTAACTCTAATACCATGTTAGGAATAGACAACTTATATTCCTCTGGGGTCAAAGGCCACAATATATAGTACATATACAGGTGAAAATATAAAGGAAAACCCCCTAACAAATAAGGACATACAATATACAAATATACATCTAACAGTATGCATAAATGAGACCTAAGCATACCGCTCGTCAGTATACATGGAAGAGGCAGACACATCTGCAAATTCATTTGCATTCTGAACTATGTATAGCTAGTCAATAACTGGGCTATCCACAACATATTTTATTTGATCCGTTCCTAGTCGATCGGCCAGCCAATTAAAGACCGCAAACATGGCCTAAGTTTAAGCATCGCTACGTGCCAAATCGAAGTTTTCCGTGCCACGGATCGACTATAACGGACACGGACAAACACACGCACACGAACTCGGTGTGCAAATCCATTTAAAATTGGCTGGAGAGGCATGCATCGCAGCCAAGAAGAGACATTATATGGCACGAGAAGGTAGGATCCGTGCAAGTGCAAGGTGGATCAGCGGCATGCGCGCGCACGAGTGCACACCTTTTCGGGGCGCTAGCGTCACGTCCATGAAGAAGAATTCCCACGAGTGCCGTATGCTCACCTCATCATCGCTCCCGTGAATTACTCTTGGCATTAGCCCATGAAGTCTCTAGTACTGTAGTGCCAACCGGAAGTTTTGCAACCGTAATGTATCCTACCCCCTGGTCCTGGATTCACTTGAACTGGTAAAGCGACCGGGGCAAAGGCACGCAACCGCGCGACGTGAATTGGCGAAGCGAATTGAGAGGGGGTCCTCGTTTTGTCGACTGTCCCGCAGCGGAAAGCGAAATAATGAGCTCCATCGTGCCGACTGCCGAAGCAAGAACAGGGACCGATGCGGTGACAAGGAGCAGCTAGCGTCTAGCGAACGTATGGCCGGGGGAAAAAAAGCACCGCGTTCGTCGTCTTCGATCGCATTCACTCGTGAGCTCTGTCGCGTCCCGGCGTGAATTGCTTCTCTCTGCCACCAGAGTCGACGCGATTGCCTTCCGCACTTTCTGCTACCTGCACCGTCTCCGTCTCTGGCATCTCCACGGGGCTCACCCACGGCCGTGGTCGTTGGATCGGGGTGCGTCCAGCGGCCAAACTTTTTTTTTTCATATATTTTATGGTTTTGATAAAAAAATTAGAGCTACATTAAGAAAGAATACATAGTAGATAAACTAGAGTAAATCCTACCGTATTCCTCTCGTCATCGCCCAGTGCTCGTTCTCATCAAAGATCTTGACGGTGAGCACGTTATGGCCGTCGAAGGTGAAGATGAAAAAGTGCCTGACATCCACGGAGTGCATGTGGACAAACATATGTCAGGCATGGTGAGGGTACATGTGGTCTTTACCGTCGAAGATGTCCTCCACGTCCGAGACGCAGCGTCGCAGCTGGCCTCCCGCACCGTCACACGTGCTGGCTCCTGTCTATCGGGAACCCGCGTGAACTTATCATAGAGACCTTGTTTCTCCCATGACCCGCCCATGAGGACGGTCGCGCCAAAATCAAAGCCAGAGAGGTCCACAACAAAGGTGCACGACGCCATGGCCGGTGACGAAGACGGGAACGACGATGTGCGGCGGCTTCACGTCCTCCGCCTCGGCTTCAACCTCGGGCTCGCCCCCGGCCCGATGGCGTCCTAGTCACCCTCCCCTATATCCTATTCCTTCAGCCATGACTACCAATGTTGTGGTGTGCAAAAGCAAAAGTGGCTCGAAGTGGTGTTGTGGGGAAAGATAGCCGTGGACGTGTTGCTTAAAAAGGTCAAGTAGCCATGGCATTGGATGCCGGTGCAGAGGCCGCCATTGATGGCGATGTAGAAGACAAATGTCCATCATTCATGCCAGCGCAGGCATCAAGGCATCTCCATCGGGCCGACCCAACCTGTCCTAGCGCGTCCGAACTCATCCGAGCGGACTGGCGGATAGGTGCGCGACGGCCTAGTGGGACGATCCATACAAACAAACGCGCGCGAACCAACCCATCCATGTATCAAATTTGAGCCTCGTTTGGGTCCGAACAATGCGTTTTTCCTTGCATGTTCTCCTTTTATCTTTGATGGTCCATCTCGCTAGTGGCACAGAACCCACTCTATTTTTTCTCCAGCACTGTTAAAGCTTCTAGCGTTCGCTTCATTGACCTCAAGCGGAGCTACCTCGACCTCCAGCACCATTACAACTGCGTGATCATCCTCTACTTCGACATACCATGGTCTACCATCAAGCCAGGTCAAGCCCTACTGGTGAGTGGAATTTATATACACTTTTATGGAAGTATTTTATGCATATCAACCACCCATCTCATGCTTTATCTAGCTGCAGTTATGCCAAATATGCATGATTTCTGTTATTCATTCACTTTCATATGAGCTTTGCACATTTATTAGTTTAGGTAGAATTTTATACCTCTTCCTTGTCTTTGCCATGTGTGTAGGTGTTGATGATAATTATGGATAAAACAAAGGCAAAAGGAACAAAGAAAGCATAGTATGGAGGAGCTGTAGGGACCAGACTTAGCCCTGGTGTTGGAAAAAGTGAATTTTTCAACTTCACAAAATAAAGATCCAAGACCACTTGGTTGTATCCCTCATCGATACGAATCTAACGAGCCCAAGAACATCCAAAATGGAGTTTGTATGAAGAAATGGCAAACAAAATACAGAAGCGCCCGAAAGTTTAACGACCAACTATATGACCGGAGCCCTTTTCCGGCCGTATAGTTGGAAAAAAGGTGAGTAACAATTTGTTTTCGACCCTGGACTGCTCTAGAACCTTCCCTAAGCCATATGACAGTATTGGGGGCGACCTAGGGCACTTCTTAGTCCTATATAAAGGTGGGGGAGTCAAGAAACAGAAGAATACACCATATACAAGATCTAGATCCCATCTACCGCCTCCACGGCGGCGCCCTGCCACCGTGACCGCCTCCATAGCCTCTACAGCTCCACCAAGATCCAGATCTCCATTAACACCATCAAGCCATCCAACCAAGAAGAGGAGGAGAAGGAGGACGCCGCCAGCACCACACCGACGCTGTTATCACCATCTCCATCGCCGCTACTCCTTCATCCTTCCCCATCATGGTATCCATGATGGGTTGTAACATGGCTTGAACCCCCTTTTATTAATGTTATGATGATTTGAGTAATTGAAGTGTGGTGTGTTCTTATTAATTAATATATTTGTGCTTTCTCTTTACATTGTTCTATTCAAGATATTATTCTAGTGATTGGAGACGTCCAATCCATTGTTGAGGAATTTACTAGGGATTCACGGCGTGTCACAAAACTTATCATTAGTCTCTACTCTTCCATGGGTAGAACTAATAGGTTATTGGCTATGAGTGATTTGCGGAGGCAATAGCAGCTTAGGATGCACCGCCCAGATTTCCTCCAAGATCACTCATGATATATATAGGTATAGTGTTGCGAATTGCTTGACCCTAAATTGACAGACGGGATATCTTGTGACTAGCACACTTGCTTAGGAGTACGGTTGTCCATAGTACTTAATGTATTTGCTCTGGTCTTATTACCTTAATTGGTCTTGTTACCTTAATACACTATTCTATTGTAAGATGACCCATGTCCGAAGAGGGTGTGGACAATTGAGTTGTCTAGTTGCCACTTAACAATGGTGGGAGACAATAGTATTTGACGAACCGCCACAAGTATAGTTTATAGCTATTCCATAAGCACTTATCATGCACATTGGTATACACAACATTACTTGAAGAATCATAGCATTAATATTTTACTTCATTGCTTATCTACATTAATATTTTACTTCATCGCATTCACTTTCTTTTATTTTTACTTATGCTCTAGTTTTTTTCTAGTTCTAGTAGTAGTTGTTACAAATTATCTTAAATACATTTATCCTAACAACTTATAGAATAGGCTATTTCCAAACCACGGTTTGGGTGCGAAACGTGGACGCATTGACAACGTGGTGCGGGGTCGTGTTGTTTTCGTTTGTCGATCTCTCATCGAGACAAACTCTTAAATATTTGCTGCTATAAGTACTGCAATAACCCTGTTGTTGGTGCAGGAATCTAGTCATCAACTTTGGCACCATTGTCGGGGAGCATAGTGCTTGGTTATTACCTATCCACTCGCACATAGTTTCTTTCCGTTTGTTGCTATTATCTTATTGCTTTCTTTTATATTGAAAACAATAAAAAATTACAAAACCAAAAATTTATAAAACTGTCGCTACTAATCATGTCTTCCAAGATAAATTACGTTAAACTAATAATACAAGAATTGGAGGAGATAAAGGATTCAAATTTATCAAGCCTGGTTGCTAGATATGATCTGATAGAGAAAATGATGAACCTATTGGAAGGGCATTCATTATGGTTGCATGTTAGTGATGGATCTTATGCACAAATTGTAAAATAGATGACTACCTTAATTTTCAATGTAAGTGTTCCAACAATCCTACTCTAGCAAATTATAATAGAGATAAATCCTATGCTAGTTTGGAAGTATTAGAATACGTTCTTTTTAAAGGTGCATCTGAAATGATATTAGACAAGGAAGTATTGATGTTGAATATGAAGCACTTGATGGATTTTTAATATAGTATACCTCATATTCCTCTTTTGAAAAAATAATTTAAGTAATAATGCATTGGTATTATATTATATGAAGTGGTCTAAAACAGCCATGGAGAAAGATAACCTTTTGCAGGACTCACTAAAGAGCGGAGAGGAAAAGGACCACAAGGAAGAGGAGGACGAACGGATTGATCACCCGCTCACACCTTCAACTCCTATTTTTGATTCTATCATTGCTATTAAAATACTAGTCGATGAAAAGGAGGAACAAAAAGGTGAGGTTGACAAAGAGAGTCACGCTACAACTTTTGTTTGTGATGCCTCTCACTCTAGTAGTGATTTTTATGATGCTAAAACTGTTGATATTTGTTCTGCGGAGGCCTTGTGCCTAGAAACTCATATGGAGAGCATTAATAATAATGAACTAGATTTAGAACCTTGATATACTAACATGCATGGTCCTGAACTCCCTTCTATGAAGGAAGAGAACTATGAAGTGTTCCCTACAAAGCTAACCAAGGTAAAGATTTAAGAATTATAGATGAATCTTCAATCCTCTCATTGCAGCTATATACAGAGGCATTTTCACCAAGCTTGGTGCATCAACACTCGCTTGAAGTGAAGCTGTTCATCTACATGATGTCGTTGCACCGTAAGCGGGTACGATTCCGACCAAACTCTATTCTAAGATGCTCCAAGCTGGTATGTACAACCTCACCTCGAGTCGATATCCCTTGGGATCCAGGTGGGTAATGAATGGAGCATCCTAGCCTGGCTTTATGGATTTAAAGAGAGCGCTTCACGGGAGGCAACCCGAAAGTTACTAGGTGTCTTTCGTAGTTTTGTGTCTTGAGTCTAGTTGCATTCATGTTGTATTGGCACTTTTATTCTTCGCATGTATTGCTATTAGAGTAATCTTATGGTAGTTGATATGTTGTAAACGTATCTATAATTTTTGATGTTCCATGCTTGTTTAGTATCTACTTTGCTTTGCTTTGCTTTGTCTACACTTTGAGGTATTTTTATATGTTTTCTGGTACTAACCTATTAACAAGATGTCATAGTGCTAGTTGCTTGTTTTCTTCTTTTTTTGGTTCCAGAAAAGGAAGAAAATAAATATTCTCGGAATTGGACGGGACAATAGCCAAAGTCAATATTTTACCGTGGGGAACACGGATCCAGAATACGAGATAGAGAAGAGACACCAGGGGTCCACACCCCCTGGCCGCGTGGCCAGGCCTGGCCCGCACCTTGGGGGGGGGGGGTCCGTCCACCCGGGTGCCCCCCATCCTTGCCTCTTTGCCTATAAGAATCCCCCGATACCAAAACCCTAAGTACCCGATCGATCTTCCACGAAACAGTCCGTAGCCGCCACCAGCATCGTCCCTAGATTGGGTGATCTGAAGTTCTTCCCGGCACCCTGCCGGAGGGGAGATCATCCCGGAGGCCTTCTTCATCATGATGCCAGCCTCCGGTATGAAGTGTGAGTCATTCCACCTTGGACTACGGGTCCATGTAGTAGATAGATGGTTGTTTCTTCTCCTTTGTGCTACCATGTTTAGATCTTGTGAGCTCCGTTCATGATCAAGATCATCTGTTTGTAATCATGCATGTTGTGTTTGCGGGGATCCGATGGATATTGAGATTACTATGTCAGATTGGTTAATGATTCTATCTTATTGATTCTATCATGTCTGTGTTGTTTGTGATCTTGCATGCTCTCCATTTCTAGTAGCTATCTTGGCCAAGTAGATGCTAGTGACTCCAAGAGGGAGTATTTATGCTTGATAGTGGGTTCATGCCTCTATTTAATCTGGGGAAGTGACAAAAATCTGTAAGGTTGTAGATGTGATGTTGCTAATAGGAGAAAACAATGGTCTCTTGTTCATGGAACAAGTGGATTGTTTACCTTACACACTTTGCTTAAAGCAGTTATCCGTTGCTTGCAACTTAATAATGGAGGGGGTTCGGATGATAACCTGAAGGTGGATTACTAGTCATAGATGAAGTTGGATGGCGGTCTATGTATCTTGTTGTATTTCCCAATCAAATCTCGTAGGATCATGAATGTCTAGTATTGCATTGTTATGCCTTGCTTGCCCTGCTGTAATTTGTTTACCCAACACGCCATGTTTGTTTATCTTAAGGAGAGCACCTCTAGTGAACTATGGACCCCGGTCCAATCTTTACCATTGATACATCTTCCACTGTTACTGTTTACTTTCTGCAAACCACCATTACCTTCCACACCATACAGTTAATCCTTTGTTTTCAGCAAATCGGTGAGATTGACAACCTCACTGTTCGTTGGGGCAAAGTCTTGAGTTTGTGTTGTGCAGGTTTCCAGTTGCTAGCAAAACCTTTGAGTCGTTTCCTTCCTCCTACTGGTTCGATAACCTTGGTTTCTTACCGAGGGAAAAAATTGCTGCTTTACTCATCATACCATCCTCTTGGGGTCTCCCAACGAAGCTCTACAATGATCTGAGTCGCATCAAGCCTTTTTCTGGCGCCGTTGCCGGGGAGGCTAAGGACGGCTTCATAAGAGGAGTCCTTCACGACCTTTCTCTTTACTTTGTTTTTGTTTTGCTTAGTTTCTTTTGCCTTGTTTTGTTTGCCTATTTTTATCAAAGACTCAAAAAAAAGTTTCATTTGGTTTGCTTTCTTTTATCAAAAACACAAAAAAATAGTTCCTGCTCTAGTTGCTGCTGCTGTTGGCTTGCTCCACTTTTCCCAAAATGAACTCTGCTGAGGACACCAAGTTGTGTGACTTCACTAGCACAAACAACAATGATTTCCTAAGTATACATATTGCTGCACTTGCTCCTGATGCTAACTTTTATGAAATTAACCCTGCTTTTTTCAATCTTGTTATGAAAGAGCAATTCTCTAGTGCTAGTTCTGATGCTGCTGCTACCCACCTCAATAACTTTGTTGAACTTTGTGAGATGCAAAAATATAATGTAGATGGAGATATTATTAAGCTCAAGTTGTTTACTTTATCCTTGAGAGGAAAAGCTAAAGAATGGTTGCTATCCTTGCCTAGAAATCGTATTGATTCTTGGATTAAGTGCAAAGATGCTTTTATTGGAAAATACTATCCTCCTGCTAAGATTATATCTACGAGAAGTGAAATAACGAAATTTAAACAACTTGATAATTAAAATGTTTCTCAAGCTTGGGAAAGAATGAAATCTTTGGTTAAGAATTGTCCCAGTCATGGACTTACTACTTGGATGATTATACAGACTTTTTATGCAACTTTAAACTTCTATTCAAGAAACCTGTTAGATTCAGCTGCTGGAGGTACCTTTATGACCATTACCTTGGGTGCTGCAACAAAGCTCCTCGATAATATGATGGTTAATTATTCTGAATGGCACACTGAGAGAGCTCCACATGGTAAGAAGGTAAATTCTGTTGAAGAAACCTCCTCTTTGAGTGATAAGATTGATGTTATCATGGCTATGCTTGTTAATGGAAAACCTCCTATTGATTCAAATAATGTTCCCTTAGCTTCTTTGGTTGCTCAAGAAGAGAAAGTTGATGTGAACTTCATTAAAAACAACAATTTCAACAACAACGCCTATAGGAATAATTTTGGTAGTAACAATAATTATAGGCCTTATCCTCCTAATAATGGCAATACCTATGGAAACTCCTACAACAACAATGCTAGAAGTAGTCCCTCTGAACTTGAAGTCATGCTTAAAGACTTTATTAGTAAACAAACCACATTCAACAAGACTATGGAGGAAAAGCTTTTGAATGTTGAGAAAAATGTTTCATCCTTGTCTGAAGCACAGTCCTCTTTGATTAATAAAATGGCTGCTAAACCTAAAACTTTGGAAAGTACCTTTGCTGCTACTCATGACGTACAAGTTACTATTGATGAAAATGTTAGACTGTTAGCTCAACTACATGCTAAGTGGGAGAGAGAAGCTGAAATTGCTAGAAACAATAGTGTGTGCACTATCACCACTACCAATATGGATGCCACTAAACCACAAGAAGTCCCTACTCCTCCTACCACAATTCCTAAACCCAATGAGTCTACTACTAGTGATGCTAAGTTTGATTTTGATCTTGATGGTTGCAATATTTCTGAAGTGATTATGTTCCTACAAAAGCTTGCTAGAAGTCCAGATGCTAGTGATATGAATGTGAATTTCACCAAGCACATTACAGATGCTCTTATTAGAATTAAGGAAGAAAAGTTGAAACACAAAGCCTCTATTCCTAGGAAAGTAGAAGATTGTTGGGAACCCATCATTAATATGCAAGTAAATGACTTTGATCTCAAAGCTTCATGTGACCTTGGTTCTAGTGTCTCTATTATGCCTAGAAAGATTTATGAAATACTTGATTTGCCACCTTTGGAAGATTGCTATTTGGATGTCCCACTTAATGATAATGCTATAAAAAACTCATGGGGAGTGTTAATGATGTTATTATTATGGTTAACAATGCTTATGTCCCTGTTGATTTCTATGTTTTGGATGTTGAATACAATGCTTCTTGTCCTATTATTTTGGGAAGACCTTTTCTTAGAACTGTTGGTGCCATCATTGATACGAAAGAATGCATCATTAAATATCAATTTCCATTCAAGAAAGGTATTGAACACTTCCCTGTGAGGAGAGATAGGTTGTTTTTTCTCCTCCTTTGAAAGCAAGGTTTGATGTTAATGCTTCTTCATTTGAAAATACTTGATACTTGCTTCTTGTGCCTAACTTAAAGGCGTTAAAGAAAAGTACTTCTTGGGAGATAACCCATAATTTTCTTGAGTCTTGGAAGTTATTTCTTCAGTAATGACCTGTCCTTATCCTTCTTATTTTCCTTTTGTGCCAAGAATAACCTCTAATGAGAGGGAAGTAAGATTTGGGGAGTTGTTGTCCCGAAACAGATTTTTGTGCTCTACTGTAAAAATTCGTGTAAAATCTTTGTAAGTAGGATTGAGCTGTAATTTTCTGAATAAATCCCCCAAGTTGTTATATAACTTTCGTTAGTTGAACACTTTTTGATTTGAGCAACATAAGGTCTTCGAAAAAATCGGTTTCTACCTTCTGGTCTGTTTTGACAGATTTCTGCCATTATTTTCATTTGCTTCTTGTTGATTCCTTTTTGGGTTATTTTTGGGGAAATTGAGCTTTTTGAGGGAATTGCTACAGTATCTTGTGTCTTTAGTGAAAGTTTTGCTGTTTTAAAAATAAAACCCAAAGGTCTATTATCTTTTGAATACACAAATGTTGCTAATGAAGATTGTGTGAAGTTTTGTATGAAGGACAATTTTTAGGTGTAGAGAAAGAATAATCTAATGAGATGAAGAATGGACAAAAGCTCAAGCTTAGGGATGCCACTCCATGTCACCCCAAGAAATATTCAAGAGGTACAAGCGTCAAATCTTGGGGATGCCCAAGGCATCCCCTTCTTCATCAATAAAAATCTCAGGTCTTTCTAGACACTTCGTTTTTATTGTTTCATGCACCGTTGTGTTGTTCTTGAAGCGTCTTAGTTTTCGTTTTTGGTTTTTGTTTGCTTAGTTTGCTTAAATAAAGTAGTTTGTATCCCTGTTCTCGATGTATTGCTTCAAATAAGTTGATTGGTGTTGGAGAGGAGTAAAACGTTCTTGCTTGAGTAGTACAAGAGGAGCTTGCTTTGACTGCGACTTAGACTTTATCATGTCATGCTAGATGTTGTTTTGACCTTATGCTTAGTGATTATTGCTGTAGCATGACTTGTTCCAAACAATTAGGATTGCTTAATGTGCCTTGAAAGAATCATCCGTTGTTTTAGCATACAAAAGCATAGTATTGTGGTATTCTACTTTGATGCTTTGTTTGGGTTGACTTGGCACATGCTCACACCATGTTATGACTATGAACAAGTCACCTTAGCCTCTATGATCATTCAGTTTTTGACTTGTAGTACCACTTTATGCTTTGATTAGTAATGTTTTGTCGCTCTGCAAGATTATGGCCATTATTGCTCTCTTAGTTGGTCACTCCCAGTCTTTTGATAGCCTCCACTTGTATGAGTAAGCTCTACTCATGCATCCAACTCCCAAGAAACCAAGTTATTCCAAAGTGTCCACTATAAATTCCTATGCATGGTGTGTTACACCATTTCAAGTATATTCTTGTTTAATCTACCTTCCAATTAAAAAGTCACTTTGTTATGTGAAAACTTAGTG
Source organism: Avena sativa (assembly GCA_916181665.1). Taxonomy (NCBI): domain Eukaryota; kingdom Viridiplantae; phylum Streptophyta; class Magnoliopsida; order Poales; family Poaceae; genus Avena; species Avena sativa. The sequence continues at coordinate 327,680,728 of OV702295.1, read as the reverse complement.
ATTAAATCTCTCACAAACTTGATGGCACACTTTATTTTTATTTCCCCTAAATAAACTTGAACCATTGTGTCATCTATGTTGTATATGCTTGCACTTATACGTTAGAATTAGTAGAACCATGCTGTCATGGGGAACGCTGTCAACATTGCACTTGTACATTGTACCTAGTTGATATCATGCTCTTTTGTTTATGGATGCCGCCGGTGTGAAATGAAAGGGGAGCTTGTAAGTCCATGGAGTTATGTATGTGTGTTAGACAAACACCTAGGCCGCTAGCCTAAGCCATGCCTAATCATGGTGGAAACTTGCAGCATCACCATAGTGAGCAATCTATGAAGCTTTCTTCTTATAAAAAAGAGACATATTGAAAAGAGGAAAGAGAGAAAAAGCACCATTTTCCCATGGTAAATAAGAAGATTGCTGAGATGCTCATTGTCTGCTTGCCTTGTCATTTTGATTATGGGATAGCTCCTGTATCATGTGCAAGGCGTACCCCGTTGGCGGTTCTCTATGATACACATGTACTTACTATGACAAGAACTTACCAGTGACTAAAGTTGAGTAGAATGAAGAGCGTCCCTCGTATTCAAGGGACATGAGATTTCCAACTTATACTTTGTCAAGCATATACTCCATAGTTTGTTCACTTTAACCTTAATCACTTCAAGATGCTTATGATAGGGGCAATGAGAGATGAAAGCTAACAAGTACCATAATTTTTGGAAGCTCTTTATGAGACTTGAAATCCCTGCTTCCCTTTTATGAAGGGCCTTTCTTCCACCATTATATTGAGTCTCCACCTTCTATACTTAGGCACCATTTAAGAGAGCATAGTTGACATTCTTAGTTCTATGTGCATTGTCCCAAAACTTATTGATTGATGCATATTGTTGATATTGCTTGCTCATGAACTATTTGTATCTAGTCACTCTTATGAACTTTGTCAAGGGTTTCGCAGCATAGTAAATCAAAAAAATTCTATGGATGCGAACGGGAAAGCCAAGATCTAATCTAGGAGATGCAATCAACGAGAGGGATAGATGAGATCTTCATACCCTTGAAGAAATCGCATAGCGGAAACGTTCAACAGAACGTGGGTGATGTAGTCGAACTAGCCTTCTCCTCCTCGCGATCCGATCCGATCCAACGCCACAAGTGGCGGCGCCTCCGAGAGATGCACACGTACGGTGCCGCGACGTCTGCTCCTTCCTTGGTCCAGCAAGTGGGGTGGAGAGATAGATTGGATCTACAGCACGACGGCGTGGTGCAATGGTGGAGAGTTTCAGCGGCAGGGCTTCGCCTACGCGCAGTCGGGAGAGAGATAGAGAGTGGTGGAGGGCAGCAGGTCGGCAGCTAGGGTTGAAGGAGTGGGGGGAGGAGGGTCCGCCCCTGCCCTCTTTATATAGGGGGCTGGCCGGCCCCCTTGTCCCCTCCTCGAAGCCCTAGGGCGGCGGCCCCAAGGGTTGGAGTGGGGGGCAAGTCTCCCCCTTCCTTCTAGAAGGGTTCCTAGCGTTTCCCCTAGGGTTTTGGCCGGTTGGGCCTATGGGGCCTTGTGCCCCTGGCCCAATGCGGCCAGGGCACTCCCCTTAGTCCCACACAGGCCTCCGACAAGTGGGGCCACGTTGGTCCCACTCCGTAAGCTTCTAGAACCTTCCGGTACAATACCGAATACTCCGAAACGATTCCAAAATACAAAAACTACTTTCCTTTATATGAATCTTATTCTCCAGACCATTCCGGAACCTCTCGTGATGTCCTGGATCTCATCCGAGACTCCGAACAAAAACTCATAAACCAATTATCCATTCTATCCTAGCGTCGAGGCACGTTAAGTGTGTGACCCTATGGGTTTGAGAATATGCAGACATGATCTTCTATCAATAATCAACAGCGGGATCTGGAAACCCGTATTGAGTCCCACATATTCATCGATGATCATATCGGATGAACCACGATGCCAGGATTAAATTAATCCCGTATTTATATTCCCTTCGTCACGCGATATTTTACTTGCCCGAGATTCGATCGTTGGTATCGGCATACCTTGTTCAATCTCGTTCACAGCAAGTACTTTACTCGTTCCGTAATCCGATATCACTTTGTGATTAACTCCTTAACCACGTGCTTGCAAGCGGTGTTGATATCGATTACCGAGTGGGCCCTAAGTATATCTCTCCCACTCGGGAGGGACAAATCCCATCTCGATACATACAACCCAACAAGTACTTTCCGATCACCTGAGAGACACCTTTATGATCACCCTCTCATAGGATGACGTTTGATGACCTCAAAGCTTTCTTCCGATACCAGGGAGTTGCATTATCTCATGGTCTAAGGAATACAATATTTGACATAGAAAAAGCTTCGCAAAGATGAACACGATGACACGATCTAATTGCTCTGCTTGATTTGGGTCTGTCCATCATATCATTCTCCCAATGACATGATCTCATTATTAATCGACAACTCATGTCTATGGTTAGGAAACCTTAACCATCATTAATCAATGAGCTAGTCCATAGAGGCATACTAGGGACACGGTGTTGTTCATAAACCACACAAGTATCAAAGTTTCCGCTTAATACAATTCTAGCATGGAATATAAACTTTATCATGAACAAGAATTATAACAATAACATCTTTATTATTGCCTCTAGGGCATAATTCCAACACTTTGAAGGTGTCCTATGCATTTATTTTCTAGTCCATGAGGGACAAGCTGAATGCCACTATGCTATGTTTTCTATATGTGAAACAAACAAACGTTTTTCAATGCATTGTTATTCATGATCTTTGTTTGTAAGCTTTCATGTTGCATGCATAGTTACTTTGTCTTACTGTTAGAAATTCTTCTTTCATGCTCATGTTTAGAGTAGTTTGATCCCAGCTTTCAATGCTTGCAAATGGTTTGATCTTAATTTTGATGGTGCATGTCACCTCAAAAATTATTCTTTTTATCACTTACCTACTCGAGGATGAGCAGGAGTTAAGCTTGGGGATGCTTGTTACGTTGTAAATGTATCTATAATTTTTGATGTTCCATGCTTGTTTAGTATCTACTTTGTTTTGCTTTGTCTACACTTTGAGGTATTTTTATATGTTTTCTGGGACTAACCTATTAACAAGATGCCACAGTGCCAGTTGCATGTTTTCTTCTGTTTTTGGTTCCAAAAAAGGCAGAAAATTAATATTCTCGGAATTGGACGGGACAAAAGCCAAAGTCAATATTTTACGATGGGGAACAGGGAGCCAGAATACGAGACGGAGAAGATCCACCAGGGGGACAAACCCCATGGCCGCGCGGCCATGCCTGGCCCGCGCCTGGGGGGTGCGACCAACCGGGGTTTCCCCTGCCTTGCCTCTTCGCCTATAAGAAGCCCCCGATATCAAAACCCTAAGTACCTAATCAATCTTCCACGAAACAGTTTGTAGCCGCCGCCACCATCGTCCCTAGATCGGGGGGATCTGAAGTTCTTCCCGGCACCCTATCGGAGGGGAGATCACCCCGGAGGCCTTCTTCATCATCATGCCACAAAACAGTCTCTGGCCACCGCCAGCATCGTCCCTAGATCGGGGGGATCTGAAGTTCTTCCCGGCACCCTTCCAGAGGGGAGATCATCCCAGAGGACTTCTTCATCATGATGTCAGCCTCCGGTATGAAGCGTGAGTAGTTCCACCTTGGACTACGGGTCCATGTAGTAGCTAGATGTTTGTTTCTCCTCCTTTGTGCTACCATGTTTAGATCTTGTGAGCTCCGTTCATGATCAATATCATCTATTTGTAATCATGCATGTTGTGTTTGCGGGGATCCGATGGATATTGAGATTACTATGTCAGATTGGTTAATGGTTCTATATTATTGATTCTATCATGTCTGTGTTGTTTGTGATCTTGCATGCTCTCCATTTCTAGTATCTATCTTGGACGAGTAGATACTAGTGACTCCAAGAGGGAGTATTTATGCTTGATAGTGGGTTCATGCCTCTATTTAATCTGGGGAAGTGACATAAATCTCTAAGATTGTAGATGTGATGTTGCTACTAGGGAGAAAACAACGGTCTCTTGTTCATGGAACAAGTGGATTGTTTACCTTACACACTTTGCTTAAAGCAGTTACCCGTTGCTTGCAACTTAATACTGGAGGGGTACGGATGATAACCTGAAGGTGTATTACTAGTCATAGATAAAGTTGGATGGCGGTCTATGTATCTTGTTGTATTTCCCAATCAAATCTCATAGGATCATGAATGTCTAGTATTGCATTGTTATGCCTTGCTCAGTTCCTGTCAATTGCCTTGCTGTAATTTGTTTACCCTTCATGCCATGTTTGTTTATCTAAGGAGAGCACCTCTAGTGAACTATGGATCCCGGTCCAATCTTTACCATTGATACATCTTCCACTGTTACTGTTTACTTTCTGCAAACCACCATTACCTTCCACACCATACAGTTAATCCTTTGTTTTCAGCAAACCGGTGAGATTGACAACCTCACTGTTCATTGGGAAAAAGTCTTGAGTTTATGTTGTGCAGGTTTCCAGTTGCTAGCAACACCTTTGAGTCATTTCCTTCCTCCTACTGGTTCGATAACCTTGATTTTGTACTGAGGGAAAAATTTGCTACTGTACTCATCATACCTTCCTCTTGGGGTCTCCCGAAGAATCTCTACAGTGATCTGAACCGCATCAAGCCTTTTGCATCAGTAGTTTTCAAAAGGTAGAATTTATTGTCACTGTATTATGTGTTGCATAAACTTGGTAAAAAGGAAGAGAAAATCAGTTTCAGGTGAATCCTTCAATTATATGTATTTGTTGGTCGAAAATTAAAGTTGTTATTTTACCGTCAAAACATGGTGTTTATTAAGTTTCATGTTAATAACGAATCCTTCAAGTAATAGGTGAATATTGGCGTTAACAGAATGTTTAACGACCAACTATATGGCGGGACCTTTTTGTTTCGGTCGTATAGTTGCTGCCATATAGATATCGACGCCATCTACCCTTTGATGTTCAAGGTACAGTAAGTTTAACGACTAACTATATGGCAGGACCTTTTTGGTCCGGCTGTATAGTTACGCCTGTATAGTTGGGAAAACCTCTCAAACGCCAACTAGAAGGTAACCATTGCTCAAAATTTTATTCTTTATTCTTCCTTCTTCTTCTAAAAACCTCGAAACACCACCTGGTAGCTTCTCCCATGTTCTAGAGAAGCCTAGCATATGGAAGCAATAAAATATTTACCTCAGAAACTTTCTAGACTGTAATTGTCTATAGAAGTTCATGTTTTCTTTTTTACTTTCCTTTTCTCGGTGAGGTAAACGAACTATGTTCATATACCAAACTGATGCATTTTATTTTATGTGTTATTTTTAAGGGACTTGAACCTTGTGTGGCGACGTGTATGGTAGAGCCAACCGTGAAAACACTCGCATGAGCCACTTGGTTGCTTCAATTCAACATGCCTACCTATTAATGTATGGTAAAAATTTCGAACTCGGACCTCTTTTAATAAGCACATAGGGGCTACACACTCATGTCTCGTATCCTGTTTCACTTGCACCTCATCACAATCTAGGAGAGGCCTCTTCTAGAACTAGTTTGTTGACTTAAGTGTGGTGCTTAGGTTGATGAACCGACTTAGTGGGACTTGTATTTTTATCACTTGTGAGCTAAACCCTTGTCTTCAGAAACACAAAAATATTTCATTTTCTTTTAGTTTCTAAGCATATTCTCAAGGAATGCACACCGGGCCATATCAAGAAATACATGTTGAAGCAAAGGTTCTTTGTCCATCGAAAGAGAGGTTACTAGTACCTCAACGGTAAAATATGCCACCCTTGCTTTTGACTAAGATTGGGGAGGTAACCACTTATCACACTCTCTTTTGAGAACTGCATTTTCTCTTTTTTTTCGTGATCTTCTCAAGTTTGGTTCTTGCAAAGTTCTAAGCCTGGGGAGGTTACTTCTGCATGTGTAGAGTCTTGAGCAATGTTCATATTCGATGAATGTTTAATGCAATCATATATCCCGTTGTTTTTGAATGCTTGCTTAAACGAGTCTAGTTTTGTATTTATATGGGGATACACGTACTTTCTCATGATAGGCATCATAGGAGTTGACTTAGAGATTGTATGCATCTTGCCAAATTGTTTATCAAGGTTGTGACAATATTTGTGATCCTCTAGAAAACATTGCCACAATCTCTACACTTGGAAAGAATGAATGTTTGATCAAGATCTTTTGAAATTTGCTAGTTGTCACCTAATAGTTTTGTCTTCAATAAATAGTTATGCTCATCCCCATAGTGTCAAAACAATAGACTTAATAGTTTGCTTATGGAAGGAGTTGTCAGTTGGAAATGTTATTTAAAAGTTTTGAGTTATATGACAAATAAGGTGTTGTTTAATTGTCTTAAGAGTTTAGCCTTAAAGATACTCAACACCATAAATGTGATGATCGACTTGATAATACTCTTTGAAAGGATTTGTTTGAAGAAACTAATGTTTAGCGGTAATTGAGATGCATGCCAAATCTTGACCTAATGATTAAAGTATGATATTGCTTTATGCGTGTATGCACCATTGTCGCACTCCATGGAGGGCCAACAACTCCGTTAGCCTATAAATTATCGAGCAAGAGAGAAATCTTAGATTTTGGATATGAGTTGATTAAACATCTATAACAACAATGTTATGATGGGTAAGAGTTTTGGCCTCCTCATGGGCCTGCGTTCAAAGCAAAACAGGGAATACTTCTCTAACCGTTATGATAAATCATTATACCAAAAAGGTAAACCTTGGTAATGGTCACGAGTATCCATTCTTAGCCTGCTCAGTCTGATTAAACACACTAAGTTTTGGCATGATCTCATTACTGATGAACTGAAGTTTTAGAAAGACAAAGAATATAAAAGGATTGTTTGATAGCCATGATTCATTGATGTGGATGACCAAATGATACACTCTAATGCTATGCTTCTTCTAACATGTTCTCGCATTTCCTTTTGGCATAAATCTCGTTACTAAGAGATAAACTTTCTAAAATCTCAATAACTGATGTTTGCACTTGAGAGCCTTGACTATATGACATGATTGGATAGAAACGATAAAATGTATTCCTATTTATGCGTTACATCTATTTATGACTAAGTTTTGCCCCATAAAAATAATTATATGAAAAGTTATATAAAAGGTGCAATAAGAGGATCACAAGTTTGCTTGCAAGTTAGATTCACTATTGACATGGAGCATATAAGTTTTGATGAATCTTTGCTGGTATTTATAACTGAGCTTGTATTGCCTTGTATGAGTACATGTTTACTCTCTTTGAGCTTGCAAGAATAATAAGGATGCAAGGCATACTAAAGTTTCAATAACAAGCAAAATTCCCCTCATATTATTTATCAATAGTTACTGCTCGGGACAAGCAGAATCTAAGCTTGGGGAGGTTGATGAGTGGAATTTATGTACACTTATATAGAAGTAATTTATGCATATCAATCACCCATCTCAGGCTTTATCTCGTTGCAGTTATGCCAAATATGCATGGTTTCTGTTATTCATTCATTTTCATATGAGCTTTCCACATTTAGTAGTTTAGGTAGAATTTTATCCCTCTTCCTTGTCTTTGACATGTGTGTAGGTGTTGATGATGATTATGGATAAAACAAAGGAAAAGGTAACAAAGAGATCATAGTATGGAGGAGTTGCAGGGACTAGACTTAGCCAATTGAGGTGTTGGAAAAAGTGAATTTTTCCAACTTCTCAAAATAAAGATCCAAGATCATTAGGTTGTAGCTCTTGTCATTACAAATCCAACGATCCCAAGAACAACCGAAACGGAGTTCGTAAGAAGAAATGGCGGCCAAAATACAGAAGAGCCTCAAAGTTTAATGACCAACTATACGACCAGAGCCCTTTTTCCGGCCATATAGTTTTGGTCGTATAGTTGGAAAAAAGGTCGGAAACGATTTGCTTTCGACCCTGGACTGCTCCAGAACCTTCCCTAAGCCGTATGATGGTATTGGGAGGGACCTAGGACACTTACAAGGCCTATATAAAGGTGGGAGGAGTCAAGAAACAGAAGAATACACCATATACAAGATCTAGATCCCATCTACCGCCTCCACGGCGGCAGGGGCGCCCTGCCGCCGTGACTGCCTCCATAGCCTCTACAGCTCCACCAAGATCCAGAACTCCATCAACACCAACAAGCCATCCAAGCAAGAAGAGGAGGATAAGGAGGACGCCACCATCACCACTCCTATGCCGCCACCATCACGTCGATTCCATCATCACCATCTCCATCGCCACTACTCCTTCACCCTTCCCAATCATGGTCTCCGTGATGGGTTGTAATATGGCTTGAACCCCCTTTTATTAATGTTAATTAATATGTTTGTGCTTTCTCTTTACATTATTCTATTCATGATATTATTCTAGTGATTGGAGACGTCCAATCCATTATTGAGGAATTTACTAGGGATTCACGGTGTATCACAAAACTTGTCATCAGTCTCTACTCTTCGATGGGTAGAACTAATAGGCTATTTGTTATAAGTGATTTGAAGAGACAATAGCAGCTTAGGATGCACCGCCCAGAGTTCCCCCAAGATCACTCATGATATAGATAGGTATAGTGTTGCGAATTTCTTGACCCCAAAGTAACAGACGGGATATCTTTTGACTAGCACACTTGCTTAGGAGTACGGTTGTCCATACAACTTAATGCCTTTGCTCTAGTATTATTACCTTAATTGGTCTTGTTACCTTAATACACTATTCCCTTGTGAGATGACCCATGTTCGAAGAGGGTGTGGTTAGTTGAGTTGTCTGGTTGCCACTTAACAACGGTGGGAGATAACAGTATTTGAGGGACTACCACAATTATAGTTTATAGCTATTCCATAAGCACTTATCATGCACACCGGTATACATAACATTACTTGAAAAATTGTAGCATTAATATTTTACTTCATTGCTTATCTACATTAATATTTTACTTCATCGCATTCACTTTCTTTTATTTTCACTTCTGCTCTAGTTTTCTTCTAGTTCTAGTAGTAGCTGTTACAAATCATCTTAAATTCATTTATCCTAGCAACTTATAGAATAGGCTATTTCCAAACCACGGTTTGGGTGCGAAACATGGCCGCATCGACAACATGGTTGCGAGGTCATGTTGTTTCTATTCGTCGATCTCCTATCGGGACAAACTCTTAAATATTTGCTGCTACAAGTACTACAATAACCCTATTGTTGGTGCAGGAATCCAGTCATCAACTTTGGCGTCGTTGCCGGGGAGCATAGCGCGTGGTTATTACCTATCCACTCGCACATAGTTTATTTCCGTTTGTTGCTATTATCTTACTGCTTTCTTCTATATTGAAAACAATAAAAAAATTACAAAACCAAAAATTTATAAAAACTGTTGCTATTAATCATGTCTTTCGAGATAAATTATGTTAAACTGATAATACAAGAATTAGAGGAGATAAAGGATTCAAATTTATCAAGCCTGGTTGCTAGATATAATCTGATAGATAAAATGTTGAACCTGTTGGAAGGGCATTTATTATGGTTGTGTGTTAGTGATGGATCTTATTGCACAAATTGTAAAACAGATGATCAAACCGCCTTAATTTTCAATGTAAGTGTTCCAACAATCCTACTCTAGCAAATTATAATAGAGATAAATACTGTGCTAGTTTAGAATGATTAGAATACGTTCTTTTCAAAGGTGCATCTGAAATGGTATTTATACTAGGAAGTATTGATGTTGAATGTGAAGCACTTGATGGTGTTTTTAATTTAGTATACCTCATATTCCTCTTTTGCGAAAATAATTTAAGTAATAATGCATTGGTATTATATTATTCGAAGCGGTCTAAAACCGCCATGGAGAAAGATAACCTTTTGCAGGATTCACTAAAGAGTGGAGAGGAAAGGACCACAAGAAAGAGGAGGAAGAACGGATTGATCACCCGCTCACACCTTCAACTCCTAATTTTGATTCTATAATTGCTATTAAAACACTAGTCGATGAAAAGGAGGAACAAAAAGGTGAGGTTGACAAAGAGAGTCACACTACAACTTTTGTTTGTGATGCCTCTCACTCTAGTAGTGATTTTTATGATGCTAAACCTGTTGATAATTATTCTACAGAGGCCTTATGCCTAGACACTCATATGGAGAGCATTAATAATAATAAAATAGAGACAGAACCTTGCCATACTAACAAGCAGGGTCCTGAACTCCCTACTATGAAGGAAGAGTACTATGAAGTGTTCCCCTACAAAGGTAACCAAGGTAAAGATTTAAGAATTATAGATGAATCTTCAATCCTCTCATTGCAGCTATACACGGAGGCATTTTCACCAAGCTTGGTGCATCAACACTCGCTTGACAACGAGAACTTGTTCATCTACATGTTGTCTATGCACCGTAAGCGGGTACGACTCTGACAAAACTCTACTCTAAGATGCTCCAAGCTGGTATGTACAACCTCACCTCGAGTCGATATCCCTTGGGATCCTCTAGAGGTCCCAACCTGTTAAGGTAGAGATCTATGTGTTTACAATGCTAATCCCTAGATCGAATAGCTAGCATCCACAGTTTAAGATGTAATATCAAGAAACAAAGGTCATAATACAACTTATAACCAGGAATAAAATAATTCATTACATCTTACATAGCTCATATGGCTATCTCATTAAAATGCAGCAGATATAACTATATAGCATGGAGTCTTTCATATTCATATGCCACAGGCAATCATGTTGGTTGTAGACTTGTAATCCCTACTCAACAAACTTCACTAACACTAAACAAACCTGCAACATAATAAGTTACAGCCACAAGGGTCAATACATTTGAATTGTATTGGAAAGTGATACTATGGTATAATAGTGGTATCTAACATCTATATGAATTTGGCTAGGTGTAGTTTAGGCTTGCTTTGCTCAAAATAAGGTTTTCCTTATTAGTTGAAAACACTAAGTTTTTGTATTGTCAAAAACACCCAAGGAACCACCAATAGACATTGGTGAACCTTTAACCCTTGTTCAACCACAAGTTTTTAACTTAGAAATTGGGATGAGGAGATCCTTGATAGCTTCAATGTCTTGATTCTCAAATTGTCCATTATCGGGGACACGACTAAGTACTTAGGTTTTACCTTCTCGAGAGGTGGTGCACTTTCCCCACAAGACTCAACATGCATTGGGACGAGATATTTCAGAAGCCTTCCCTTAGACCAAATGGAAGCGTTCCATCCTATCACCCCTACCACCATCTGTCCATCTGGCTAAGTTATTGCAACCTATATGATCAAGGCAGAGCCCATATGCTATGTGGTTGCACTAGAAGCTTCTCAACACTTACATCTCAAATATCTTTGTTCCTGGGTGGCTTTCCACAAGTGTGATACACAAGGTAAGCCATCAACATGGGCCTTGTGTAACCACTCAACACAAACCATTCTCACCATTCCACCCAGGTGATTCATTCACATATTTGTTTTATTGAGCAAAAACACAAGTCATAGACTTAGAAATATTTCATAGCATGAATAATCCACCCTTGTTTGCTACTAGCTAGGCTAAGCATGATAACATGGCAAGTTTCCTAACTTAGGATAATTCTACTAAGACAACATATAGGATTTCCCATGGCATAGCTTATACTTAGAAAATTTCCATGCAAGTCCTACTCAAAATATCACTAATGCATAGTCAAAATGATAGGACAAAATATATGAAGCACCACTTGCCTTTTTAGTAGAGAATCCAGGTACATTCCTTGATCTTGCAATTTTCACACTCCTCAAATTTCACTATAATTCAATCAAGCAAAGCATACATTCAAAACTAGCATTCAAACAATTCATCACATAAAATGATAAAAACAAGGAAATGCATGCAGGCATGCAAAAGGTTGTTTTATTTAAAAAGTGGTTTCTAATAAGGCTATAAACATTTCAAAACACCTACTGGTCATTTATAAAAGTTGAAAAACCATTTAAAATCAAGTTAGAGAAAATAGGCCTTTTAAATCATTTTTGTTTTGCTAGAAATTCTTTTATTCTAAGGAATAATTTCTAGTGTTAGAAAAATTTATTTTTAAAACCAAATGTTAGTTTTTATGGTCATAGGGTTCAAAACAAACCATTTGCAAAAGGTTTCACTCAAAAATCATTTTTCAAACAATTTTTATACTCACAATAGTCCTACACATGTTTCTGCAAAAACACCTAATTTTTCAGAAGCTAAATACTAAACTAAGTCCACAGTTGCAAATTTTACATTTTCCTGATTCCATTGATATAAAATTTGCAATTTTTTGACAAGTAGATCAAAAGTTATGAATTTTTCAAACTCAAACATCTAATAGATCAATTTCTGTTTTTAAAACCACAGCCAGGCCACGTGTCTGTTCTAACTGGCCCATACCGTTTCATGTGGATCATGCAACACAAGACATAGGATTTAAATGAGATCGCACGACACAGATCGAGCATACCCCTTTGTTTAAGTCATCTATTCTACACCTTGCGATCAAGATCCAACGGACCAAAGCGCAACGACCAAGATCTAGCGGCGCTGGCTGGCGAATGCGGTGGCAGCACGTCAGGCGGTGATGTTCCAGCGACTCTAGGGGGTAAAGGGGGTGGGGAAGAGACTTACTGAGATCGCAGAAATGTTGTGGTGCTCAAGGTGGTAGTAGCTGGCAGAGGGGCGCACGGAATCGCCGTGTATTTCTGGCCGGAGATGTCACTTGCGTCGGGTCACGCACGGCTTCATCAGAGGTGAGTATCTGGGATGCAAGCAAGCAAGGCAACGCGTCAGGATGTTGCACACGGGTTTAAGGATCGCGGGGACACTCACCAGAGAGCAAGGGCGCACGAGGTTGACGGCAATCGCTTGCTGGAGTTGATGCAGACTACAGTGGCACATGGGTGTAACACCCCCGGAATTGGGGTTAAACTAACCTCAGATCACCATCTAATATAAACTCAACTCTAATCACAGAAGATCATAGTAAGAGTCGGTAACATTATAGAACTCAGGGATTCAATAGCATAAGTTTAAATTCTTATCAGAGTAAGATATTAGAGTTATTACAAACCAGAGGTCATAGACCCAACATTACATCACACAGCGAAAGCAAATATGTTGTTCTACACAACAACTTAGCAAAAGGCCTAAGAGGCCATAAACAGAAGCGGCGTCCATCCCATAGTCCTCAGGCTGCTACCTGGGACCCCCAACTACTCGTCGATGTCAACGTAGAAGCTACCTTCAGTCGCAACTAGACCATCTGTAGAAAAACAACAATGGTGCAAGGCTGAGTATGAGAATGTACTCCACAAGACTTAGATAACCTAGTATCTACATGCTCTAGCTAGAAAGGCTTTCTCTGGATTTACTTTTGTGGAAAGCAATCTTTATTTGTAAATAAGAGAGAGAAGAGGCTCATCTACTCAAAATCTTTTAAAAGGGATAAGATAACGACTTCTTCATCTTGTACATCACATCTTAATAACCACCAGCTTCATCAGAACCTCCTATCTTGTATCACCCCTCAACCCAGAGGAATCATCCTTAAGCACACGTGGATCAACAAGTTTTATAGTGGTTAATGTTATCTATGATCTTAAGTCCGGTTGCCAAGCGTTCATAACCGTGAACACGGCTTTTAACCCTGCAGGGGTGTACAAATTTACCCACACGTACCAACCAACTCTTAATGCCAAACTATTAGCCCTCTTCCTTGGAAGGCCGGCAGAGGGTGGTTGACCACGACCTTTACCTTGCTTTCGCCGAGACCATGAGTCACTCCCTAGGGATGGTTCCGTCGTAACAGGAAAAGTCCCGAAGCCGGTCCCTGAAGATGTGAGGCGAGGTTGGTTTACCAAGGGCGCTATCTACCCCAAGAAACCGCGGCCATGATTCCCTACCTGTTATGATGCACCTCCATCACCCCCTCTTTCGAAAATGTTTTCAATGCGTATGCCAAATGAAAAGCCTAAACTATGTTACTCATGGAATCTACTAGGCAAGTTAGTTAGTAGAGGGATTGTCTAGGCCCCGTGTGGTTGTATGCTCATCTTGGTTCTAAAGGAAAGAACTCAGTTCCTAGTGGTGGCGAGCATGGGACTACAAAAACCACACCCAACGTGGCCTCCCATACAAGCCTTAGCATGTTTAGTTAACTCCTTCGATGATGTCACCATCTCCTACCTTTCTAGATTCACCGGCATCTCTGATTCATCATTCGAACAGATCATACGTTGTTACTATGCATGGCTAAGCTGTCGATCACAAAAGCTCTAGCGATGCTCAAATGCCAGACCTAGGTATGCCAGGAGCAGTGGATCAGGGGAATAAGGCTTCAAAAGTGAAACTGTGCAGCAGATAGGTAACCCTAGCTACTGACAAATGACCATATTGGAATCGTGTGCATCATAGCGACAAAGTAATATACTTTGTAAAAGTAGGTTCAGAATGAGAGGCTACACTTGCCTTGTCCTTCAGTAGACAGATATGGATCTTCGGTGTCGTTGACTTTAGCCTCGGGCTCGGATCCTATCGCGAAGAACCAATACCGGAAAGAAAGGCGACAATCAAGACATGGCATCAATGCAATTCTCAAGCATGAATGATGATATGACAAGTTAAATTGCATTGAAATGAAACCCTAAGGCATGCTTGACAGTTTCAACGGGGTTCCGAGGGGTGAAAACCCTAACTCGGGGAAACTCCGGAATCACCTATGAGGGGTTACTAGGTTGTTCTAATTAAACTTATCATGAAAGTTGATTATCAATGCATGATTATAGTGCAATTAGATAGACCTCATTTTTCTAAACATTTTGATATATTATAAATATTTTTCTGACTTATAAATAATTAGTTATTGATTTTACAATATTTATTCAATTTCTGGAATTATTTAATCAATTAAAACATTTACTGCGTCATGCTGATATCATCACACGCATCAGATACCTATTTACACCGATGCAGAACCTAGCCGCAGTGACTAACGTGTGGGGCCAAAGCCACATAGTGTAAGATCCCAACTTTATAAAGGTAAAGATCCCTGTGATTGCAATGCTAGTCCCTGGATCAATGCTAGCATCCACAGTTTAAGATGAAGTACACAGATACAAAGGTCATTATTACATATCATTCCAGAGACAACATAGTCTTTTACAACTCCATGGCCACATGCCTAATACAAGAGTTCAAATATAATAATATAAATAAGTCTTCATCTTCATGTGCCACAGGCAAGCATGTTGAGTGTAGACTCATAACCCCTAATCATCATCAGAGTAACCTGCAACATCACAAGTTACATTGGAATAGTATTGGCAAGTGATACCTTAGTAGAATATTAACATCTAGTTACTACATGAATATGGCTAAGTGTAGCTTAGGCTTGCTTTGCTCAAAATAGGTTTTACCTATCAGTTAAAAACACTAAGTTTTTCTTTGACAAAACTGAAGGGAATATGCCCGAGAGGCAATAATAAAGTGGTTATTATCGTATTCCTTGTTTATGATAAATGTTTATTTTAAATGCTATAATTGTACTAATACAGAAACATTAATACATGTGTGTTTAATAAACAAAAAGGAAGTTCCTAGTTATGCCTCTCTTATAAACTAGCTCGTTGATTAACAAGATGATCATAGGTTTCCTGATCATGGACATTGGATGTTGTTAATAACGAGGTCACAACATTAGTGTAATGGTGTGATGAACATTCATCCGAAGTATAGCATTATGATCAAAGTCATTGAGTTTATATTGCTATAACAACTTACGAAGTGATCCTAATCCTTAGACCATGAGATCATGTCAATCACTAACACCGGAAGATTTTCTTGATAACATCAAACGTCACACCATAACAGGGTGATTATAAAGATGGATTTAGAACTAATAAAGTGTTATGTTGAGGCCCATGGATCGAGAGTGGAATTTGTTCATCCCGATGACGGATAGATATACTCTGGGCCCTCTCGGTGATATCACATTGGTTAGCTTGCAAGCAAGTGATTTGATCACTAGAATGTTATATCACGGGAATAAGAAAAGAGTGCATGTCAGTAACGAGATCAAACTAGGTATGGAGATACCGATGATCGAATCTCGGACATGTAATATATCGCGAAACAAAGGGATTAAGATACTAGCGTAAAAGGTTCCGACGATCACAAGAAAGTCATCGTTGAATGTATGGGAGTCAGTATGGGTCTCCAGATCCCGCTTCTGATTATTGATCCGAGAGGGGTCTCGATCATGTCCGCATTATTCACGAACCGTAGGGTGACACACTTAAGAGACACCGACATCCATTTGGAGCAAAAGTTTCATGCTGAAAAGAATAACAAGCGCAGGAATTTATTTCACTAGATACCGAAATAGGTTTTCGGGTGAAATTGCATAAAGTGGTTATGCATGTGAAATAGAATTCTAGCAAGGGGTTATTTGTGAATGTTTGTCATTAAAGTAATTGACAAAATTCTGAATAAAATAAAAGAGTTTTATTTAATGAGAGTTTGCATTAAATTTGGTGGAAATTTAATGGGAATTTGAGTGGGTTTTTTAGTGGAGGGAATTGAAAGGCATTTGAGTGAGTGGAGTGTCCACCCACATGAATATGGAAGAGGTGGGGGCAGCCCCATG
This sequence comes from Avena sativa, assembly GCA_916181665.1. NCBI lineage: Eukaryota > Viridiplantae > Streptophyta > Magnoliopsida > Poales > Poaceae > Avena > Avena sativa. The sequence continues at coordinate 327,664,033 of OV702295.1, read as the reverse complement.
GCTGTGCGCATGTCCCCTTGGGTGCCCCCCCTCTCCCTATAAAAGGACCCCCCCTCCCTCTCTCTCACTCACACCTCCTCGTGAAGGATCTCTCTCCCCCTCTAGAATTTATCCCCCATGGTCTCGGACTAGCGAGATACATGTTCCTGGTGGCTATTCGGCAAGAAAGAGTTGTGTTTCCACTGCATCGCTGGAGCGAGGAGGCAGAGGTTGCTCGGTGCCTCGAATGTGTGTGCGAGCATGGATGCGCTGCTGTTTTGCGGCGCTAGGACTTCCTCTCGATCTTGAGATCGGCAAGAGATCGTCTACATCAACCATGAGTTTGGACTCATTAAGCTTTGTCGGTCTTCAAGGGTATGTTATCTACGGATATACATCCTCCCGTTGTTTGTATCTAGTAGATAGATCTTGGTACATAGTTGTTCCCATCGTAGGAATTTTTTTGTTTTCTATGCTGCGAACCCTACAGTGGTATCAGAGCCGGATCTATGCGTAGATACTTTGCACGGGTAGTACACATATGAGTATGTGGGCGATGATGATAATTTTATTGCTTCTTAGTTATACTTTGGATATTGGTGGCATAGTGGGATGAAGCGGCCCGACAAACTTTACATGTCCTCGCACATGAGACCTGTTCCACGCTTGACATGCAACTAGTTTTGCATAAGTGGCTAGCGGGTGTCTGTCTCTCCTACTATAGTCAATATCTAATTTGCAACGAGTTGTCAACAATTTGGTTATCCTTGTTGTGGTTCATGTTCGTAGGTAAGAACAGTTCTATCTTCGAAAGCCCTAAGCCACGTAAAATTTGCAATGGATAAATTAGAGGCGTCTAGTTTAGATTGTTGCTTGGCTAGTGATATGATATGGTGATGTTGTAAGTAGAAGTATGAGATGATACTCTTACAACACACATAACGTGTAATCTCCATAGACCTTGGACTTACACATATAGGTATGATAGTGATCATACCGCGGTGCACATGATAGAGATCATATGCGGGAACCATATCATTCCACTAATAAACATGTGATGTTTAATAGCATCTTATATTGCTTGTTTGGCGTTTTATTAGCATAATAAGATGATCCCTCATTTAGATATCAAGATAAGAATGTGTTCTTCCTTAAGTATGCACCGACAATGTTTCGTCGCTTCAAGACATCACGTGATGATCGGGTGTACTTGAATCCACGAGCATATCTCGGGTGTAAGACAGTTACACACGCGAATACTAGGGTTCTTACTTGGCGAGCCTAGCATGTACAGACATGATCTCGGAACATGGACCGAAAGGTTAAGCATGAGTCATATATTTTGATATGATGACCATATGGATGCTCGCCTTTGAAGCTACACCGACTCACGTGATGATCGGACTTGGTGTAGTGGATTTGGTTCATGTAATCACCAAAAAGACACGAGGGATGTTGTTTTTGAGTGGGAGTTCATTACTAATTTGGATTAGTAGAACTCAATTTATCATAAATTAAATCAAAGTGAATTTGCATAATTTGGTTGTAGTTATTGGCATTCGTTCACCACCTTGTGCATAGTTGTAATTGAGATAATAGAACTATAGAATTCTGGATATATACTTTACGAACTGGTATCGTATTGTGTTGAGTGTCAATCTAAAGTTTAAAGTCCTATTGCAAACTTTCAGCAAACTCTATTTACTCCGTGAAATTTAATAGTTGGTATTAAATCAAGAGTAACAATTCCAGTGTTAGTATCTTAAGTATCATGTTTGCCTCCATGATTCTTGATTGTTTTAATATCAAGTTTATCTAGGAGCTGAAAGAATTATTTCAGAAACCATCATGTGTGGCAGATATAATGATATCCGAAACAATGTTTTGGCTGCAAAATGATAGAGTATAATATATGTTCTCATATTGGATGAGAATTTACGAAGGTTGGAGATTCTAGACATCCTAATCATCCAAAAGGGTTTTGGAAAGTAATGTTATACTCATGATTCGCCTTTATAAGCTACAGTAGCTTGATCATGAATGTCGTCATGATAAGGGTGAATAGAAGATGTATGTAAAGTGTTTACTACACTAAAAGATTACTAAAGAATGGATTTTGAAAGAATACCGATCATTTGATGATGGTGATCTACTTCAAAGTGCAAGTCCAAAGGTATTATTATTTGAATATACACGCTTTGGACTATGTGTCATGTATATGGCGCCACTTTTGATGTTGATAGATTCTTTTAAAAAGGAAAAGGAAATGCTGAAAGAGAATCTATAAAATATATTTGGCAGAAAAGAAAAGATTGGAAATATCCAATTTAGGTATATATATGATATACATGTTATGATTGTATTCTTTGCTTGTTAAACAATGTGGTTCTTGGGTATTGGATACCTAATTTGTTGGTATGAAATTTCATACGGAACAACGCAATTCATGAACCACAATGACCGAAGTAACTAGCAAGAGAATATGTGATGATGTTCATCGAAAACAAACAAACTGTTGTTTGTATTTCTCGTTGACATCAAAGCTTGACCTCAAGATTTGTTTTAATAATTATTATTTAAATCAGGTATTATGAGAACAAAGGTTGTTCAAATAATGACCATATTCCATATAAGATGGATGATTTACAAATCTAGTTGGAGAAATCACATCCATAAAACGTAATGCTAAAATGTCGTAAGACAAACGATTGAAAGATCACTTACGAAGTGACATCGCTGTTTAAATTATATTGGAAAGAAAACATGAAGAATCTCCATATTCATGGATTTTTGGAGTCTTTGATTTGATCAAGTGACGCTTGTGAGACTTTCCTCGGGATAATTAAAACTTCGTTCAAAGGCCAAAGAAGAACGAACGACTAAAATATTGGAATTTATACATATCGATGTATGTATTCCATTATGTGTAGTCGTAAGCGATGGGTTTCAACTTCATATGCTTTCTCCGGAAATTTGAGTGAATATTCACTTAATGAGAAAGAAGTATGAAATATTTAAAAAACGTTTTCAAAGACTTTCAAGATGAAGTGGAAAATCATTGTAACAAGAAAATAAATGGTTTATGATTTTATCATAAGGGATTTGTTTGAGTTACAAGTGTAACAAGAAAATAAATGAATTATGATTTTATCATAAAGGGATTTATTTGAGTTGCAAGTTTAGCAAAACACCTAGATTTACATATCCCGAAACACCATAGGAATATGGAGTGTTTGAGATTTGTAATGAAACCTTGTTTGACATGGTTGGATCAAAGGTGTTATTTATAAAACTGCCATTATGTTTTAAAAGATTAAAGCTTTAGAGACTTCCGCTTTTACACTGAAAAGAGCTCCATCTTGATCCGTTGAAATTACACCATGGAAGTTATGGTTTGGGGTAAAACCCAAGTTGTCATTTCTTAAATTTTGGTATGCTAAACATAAGTAAGATGTTTACAACCGAAGTCGGATGAGCATGTCTTTGTTGGTTATTTCGAATAACAATTGGTTATTCCTCCATAACACCAAGGACAAAAGGGTTTGTCGCTTGAAATGTGAAGTTTTTTGAAAAAGGAATTTTTCGCAAAAGTTAAGTGGGAGGACAATAGAACTTTGATAAGGTTAACGAACCTTAGCTAAATGTGCTGAGTTGCGCAGCGCCAGAAATCGTTCCGGAGGCTGCCATAATGCTCATAGCTTATGTGCCTCAAAGGTTGTGGTCACGGAGATCTAAGTTCTTATTGAACCAAGTCGGTCGAATAAACAATCAATACAAAGATTTGAGAGTAAATCATTATTGTTTGACAATGATGAACCGACTATATGCAAAGAAGCGATGATGGGCCCTGACTCCGTCAAATGGCTTGAAGCCATAAAATCCATGATAGTTCCATACACGAGAAATCAAGTTTTGAACTTGGAAGACCCTCCGAAAAGGAGTAAAAACCTATCTGTCGTATTTGGATCTATAAGGAAATAGACATGGATGTTTCACATCTATGAAATAGTCGACATGTCGTAAAGTATTTTACGACAATGTTCAAGGAGTTGACTATGATAAGATTTGATCTTTCATAGCGATATTTAGTCTAGACGGATTAAAGTAGCAACCACTACATATAATTTGGTATATGGTAGATCAATAAACAAAACAAAATTCTTCTAATAGAATGGTTACCTAGGACGTGTACAAGACACAGTCCAAAGGGTTTTGTTAAATTCAAAGGATGCTAAAAGGGCATGCAAACTTCAATGGTTGAAGTAAGCATCGCGGAGTTGGAATCTTCACCGTGATGAAAAAGGAGTTTTCATCTGGAGACGATGAAGATGCTTGCATTTGCAAGAAATTAAGTGGGAGCGCTGAAACATATTTCTAATACATTATGTGGAGGACATGTTGTTGATTAGAAATGATGTATCTTTTATTGACCAAAGGTTAAGAATTTCATTTCGATGAAATACTTAGGCAAAACCCGAATATTTAGCGTGAATGTCTATAGTGGATAGACTGTGACGCCAATATGGTTGTGCCAAACGTACATATATGAGATATTGAAGGAGTTTAATATAGAAACGACAAGAAACGGTTCTTGTCGCATGGAAAGGAATTGAATCAAGATTCAAGTGTATTGATACTTGATAGGTGAAACAAGATTCAAGTGCTTTGACACTTGATGAGTGAAATCACAAGGATGTTTTGATCAATCATACCATGATATGTACATATCCAGATATGTCCTATACTCTAAGTGTTATGAGCATATACCAGAATGAATCATAAAATGATCATTGGACGATAGTGAGGATATTCTTATGATCTTTTGGAAGAACTAAGAATATATTTGTGTAGAGGTGACAAACAATTACAAATAGTTCATTGTAAAGCGTTACATTGATACTGGTTTTGTCACAAGATACAAATTAAGTTTATCTCAATTTAAACTATGGGTGGCACAATGAAATGGAAAGAAAGTTTTCATGATGGATTTGGATGAATTCCAAAGTTAAGACATTGTGACGAATACTACAACAAAAAGGCTAAGTATATGACTGCTATAGTAGCAGCAAAGGAGGGCATTTGTGTCAAGTAGTTTGTTATCAAACTAAGGTGCGGTTCGCAACGGGCTAACACTTAAGATATATTGTACGACAATAGTATCGACATGTTTTAACCCCAAGGAACTAAAGGTCCCACCAAAAGACCAAACTTATACAATGCCATCTCATTGGAGAATGAGTGATGCGTGAAGACGCAAAGACATGCAAATACACACGGACCTGAAAGCGTCAGATACGTAGATTATGTTAACCACTTGCAGTTGCATATATGGAACACCAGAAAGCCATATGTGTTCAATACGCAAAGTTTTCAAACTAGATTATTGTCTCTAGTGCAAGTGGGAGACTGAAGGGAATATGCCCGAGAGGCAATAATAAAGTGGTTATTATCGTATTCCTTGTTTATGATAAATGTTTATTTTACATGCTATAATTGTATTAATACGGAAACGTTAATACATGTGTGTTTAATAAATAAAAAGGAAGTTCCTAGTTATGCCTCTCTTATAAACTAGCTCGTTGATTAACAAGATGATCATAGGTTTCCTGATCATGGACATTGGATGTTGTTAATAACGAGGTCACAACATTAGTGTAATGGTGTGATGAACATTCATCCGAAGTATAGCATTACGATCAAAGTCATTGAGTTTATATTGCTATAACAACTTACGAAGTGATCCTAATCCTTAGACCATGAGATCATGTCAATCACTAACACCGGAAGAGTTTCTTGATAACATCAAATGTCACACCGTAACAGGGTGATTATAAAGATGGATTCAGAACTAATAAAGTGTTATGTTGAGGCCCATGGATCGAGAGTGGAATTTGTTCATCCCAATGACGGATATATATAGTCTGGGCCCTCTCGGTGATATCACATTGGTTAGCTTGCAAGCAAGTGATTTGATCACTAGAATGTTATATCACGGGAACGAGAAAAGAGTGCATGTCAGTAACGAGATCAAACTAGGTATGGAGATACCGATGATCGAATCTCGGACATGTAATATGTCGCGAAACAAATGGATTAAGATACTAGCGTAAAAGGTTCCGACGATCACAAGAAAGTCATCGTTGAATGTGTGGGAGCCAGTATGGGTCTCGAGATCCCGCTTCTGATTATTGATCCGAAAGAGGTATCGATCATGTCCGCATTATTCACGAACCGTAGGGTGACACACTTAAGAGACACCGACATCCATTTGGAGCAAAAGTTTTATGCCGAAAAGAATAACAAGCACAAGAATTTATTTCACTAGATACCGAAACAGGTTTTCGGGTGAAATTGCATAAAGTGGTTATGCATGTGAAATAGAATTCTAGCAAGGGGTTATTTGTGAATGTTTGTCATTAAAGTAATTGACAAAATTCTGAATAAAATAAAAGAGTTTTATTTAATGAGAGTTTGCATTAAATTTGGTGGAAATTTAATGGGAATTTGAGTGGGTTTTTGAGTGGAGGGAATTGAAAGGCATTTGAGTGAGTGGAGTGTCCACCCACATGAATGTGGAAGAGGTGGGGGCAGCCCCATGGCTGGGCACATGGCCCCTTGGGTGCCCCCTCTCCCTATAAAAGGAGCCCCCTCCCTCTCTCTCACTCACACCTCCTCGTGAAGGATCTCTCTCCCCCTCTAGAATTTATCCCCCATGGTCTCGGACTAGCGAGATACATGTTCCCGGTGGCTATTCGGCAAGAAAGAGTTGTGTTTCCGCTGCATCGCTGGAGCGAGGAGGCGGAGCGAGGAGGCGGAGGTTGCTCGGTGCCTCGAACGTGTGTGCGAGCACGGATGCGCTGCTGTTTTGCGGCGCTAGGACTTCCTCTCGATCTTGGGATCGGCAAGAGATCGTCTACATCATCCACGAGTTTGGACTCGTTAAGATTTGTCGGTCTTCAAGGGTATGTTCTCTACGGATATACATCCGCCCGTTGTTTGTATCTAGTAGATAGATCTTGGTACATAGTTGTTCCCATCGTAGGAAATTTTTTGTTTTCTATGCTGCAAACCCTACAAAAACTTTCCCAAGGAACCACGAATAGAAATTGGTGAACCTTCATCCTTGTTCAACCACAAGTTTTAACTTAGAAAATTGGGATGAGGAGATTCTTGATAGCTTCCATGTCTTGATGCTCAATTTGTCCAATACCAGGGACATGGCTAAGTACTTAGATTCTTCCATCTGCAGAGGTTGTGCACTTTCCCCACAAGACCTTATTTTCACCAAGACAGGACCTTTCAGAAGCCTTCCCTTAGACCAAATGGACGCGTTCCAACCTATCATACCACTACCACCAACTGTCCAAATGGCTAAGTTCTTGTAACCTATGTGATCCAGGCAGAGCCCATAATGCCATGTGGCTGCACTAGAAGCTTCTTAACGTTTGGCATCTCACATCCCTTTGTTCCTGGGTGGATTTCCACAAGTATGATACACAAGGTATACCATATAAATGGGACTTGTGTAACCACTCAACACAAACTAGTCCTCCCATTCCACCCAGGTGTTTCATTCACTTAGTTGTTTTATTAAGCAAAACACAAGTCAAAGACTTAGAATAATTCTCATAGCATGATTATATAATCCACCCTTGGTTGCTACTAGCTAGGCTAAGCATGGCAATATCAAGTATCTTAACTTAGAGGAAATTTTAACATTGCTACAACTACTAGGATTTCCCAAGCATAACATATAGATACTTAGCAAAATAATCATGCAAGTCCTATACAAAATATTTCTAATGCATAGGTAAAAATATAGGGATGAAAACATGAAGCACCACTTGCCTTGGTAGTTTGGGGAGTAGCAACAATCTTCACAACCACAATCACTATTAGCACCAAAATCTACACATGAAATAATGGCACCAAATTCACATATCAAAAATATACAAGCAAAAATACATGAATGCATGAAAATTCTATGTGATGATTTTCTACACCAAACAAGACAAGTATACAGTACTGAATCACAAACAAGATCAAGACACACTAAGTAAACTTTATTTGATCTTTAAATCATTTTTCAAATAATTTCTATACTCAAAATAAGCCTACAAATGTCTCTGCAAAAATAATCAATTTTACAGAGGCAAAACATTAAAAACATTGCATAAACAGATAGCATTCTTTCTCCTGATTCCAATGGTATAAAATTTGTAAAATTTGAACGTGTGGATCAAAAGTTATGAATTTTACAAGTTTGAATCACTAATAGATCTAATTCATATTTTTAAAACAAAGATCAGGCCACTCGGCAGCGTCTGATTGGCCGATACCGTTTTGCACCGGATCACACTCACGGGCCGTTAGATCTAACTTACCACGCACGGCTGAGATCAACACATACAGCTTCGCTACAGATCTAATCCTAAGCGCAGGATCTAGATCCTACGGTTGCCAAGCGTGTGACCATGGATGGACGGCGCTAGCGACGGTGGCGCGGCGGCGGCACTCTGTCAGTGATGCTCCGGCGGCTACGGAGGGGGCTGGGGTCAGCAGAGGGGCTTACCGAACTCGCTAGGTCGCGCTGATTCTCAACTACTTGCTGGCGTGGAGGGGGGCGCACTGTGGAGGTCACTGGGGCTCGTCGGAGTTGCGGGCGGCGTCGGGTTTCTGCAGACGAAGACGTTGTCGACGATGTGGACTGCCCTAACACAAACCAAAGGCGTCAGGGTGTGCACAACAATCTGGCAATCAAGATAGGGTCAGAGAGAAAGCAAGGGGCGGTCTGATATTACCTAAATCATTCACAGGAATTGGGCGGCGGTTCTGTCGTTTGCTGAGGTGGTCGGGGACGGTGACCTGGGTCATGCGCGGGCAAACCAAAAGCATTAGGAGAAGCACAGATGCATGGCGAACTCGACAAATTCAAGCAGGAGGCGAGGGGCGCTCGGAGCTCACCGGAATCAGTCGCCGTAGTTCGTCGGGACAGCGGCGGAGTCTGGTGAAATCTGGGCAGGCTGGTGGCGAGGAGAGGGTGTTGTGTGGGGGCAAAGGCCGTTGCAGGGTGGGGTTTAAGTAGCCAGGAGCGGGGCAAGGTTTACTCCCTGAATCAATGGAATTTAAGCGGAATTAAGCTGCGGCATCACTGCGGCGAGGTAACGGCGGAGCGGATCGAGCGCGCGTTGATTTGGGGACGATACTGACGGGGCAAGGTGGGGTCGGGTTGTCAGCGAGTGGGTGCGCGCTGCTACGGTGAGAAACAAAGGGAGAAGGAAAAACCCGGGTGGGCTGTTTTGTCTACTGGGCCGAATGGGTGGCGCCTGGCCCAGTTCTGATTCTTTAACCTTTTCTTTTTCTATTTTGATTTTCAGGAAACAATTTCAAATGAAATCAAATGTGTTTGATTTCAAATTATTTCTGGATTTTTATAAAGTGAAACCTGCACATTTTTGAGTATAAAACAATACTGTTTCACTAAACTTGCCTGGTTCCTTTGGAGTTTTAGAATAAAACAGTGCCTTTACACAAGATTTAATAAAGATATGTAAATGGTTTTAAAACCATATTTTGTTTTGAAATTTTATTCCAAGCTTTAGAAAACAAACAAAACATCTTATGAACAAACAATCTTGGTTTAGAACAAATAATCTCTCATTAGAGAGTAGCATTGCACCAATGCTCTGTCTACATAAAATAATAAGCACCCAAATGCTTCTGTTTTTGTAATGACTTTGAAAATGATCCCTAAATGATTATGAATGCATGGATGATATGCAATCTTTGAAAACATGATTTTAGGGATGTTACAAATCTAACCCCCTTAAGGTGAATCTCGCCCTCTAGATTCGGATTGGCTAGCAAATAGGTGAGGGTGGTCTTTCCGAAGGTCATCTTCTCTTTCCCATGTTGCTTCTTCTTCGGAATGATGGTTCCATTGAACTTTGCAGAATCTGATAGTCTTAGTCCGAGTAACTCTTTCTGCAGTCTCAAGAATCTTGATGGGTTTTTCCTCATAAGTGAGATCACTTTCCAATTGGACCTCCTCCAAAGGTATAGTATCCTTCAAAGAAGTCTCTTGCATTTCTGGATGGCATTTCTTTAGCTGACTCACATGAAACACATTGTGAACGGCAGATAATGATTCTGGCAATTCAATCTCATATGCTACTTCTCCTTTTCGACTCAGAATCTTGAATGGTCCAACATATCTTGGGGCCAATTTTCCTTTGACTCCAAATCTCTTCACTCCACGAAGTGGGGACACTCTAAGATAAGCTCTATCACCTACTTCATAGGTGACTTCTCTACGCTTAGGATTTGTGTAGCTCTTTTGTCGGGACTATGCTATCTTCAATCTGTCCTTTACTAGCTTGACTTTCTCTTCAGCCTCTTTGATTAGTTCCGGTCCGAACAAATTTCTTTCTCCCACACCATTCCATAGCAATGGGGTGGTACACTTTCTCCCATAGAGAAACTCAAATGGTGCCATCTCAATGCTGGCTTGATAGCTGTTATTGTAAGAGAATTCTGCGTAAGGCAGACTTTCATCCCAACTAGCGCCATAGTCTAGAGCACATGCTCTCAACATATCTTCGAGAATTTGGTTGGTCCTTTATGTCTGTCCATCGGTCTGAGGATGAAAAGCAGTGCTAAATTCCAATCTCGTTCATAATGACTCATGTAGTTGCCTCCAAAAATGTGAAGTGAACTGAGTTCCCCTATCAGACACAATACTCTTGGGCACTCTATCCAGACACACAATCCTATTCATATAGATTTTGGCCAACTTAGCACTTGTGTAGGTTATCTTCACGGGTATGAAATGAGCCACTTTAGTGAGGCGATCCACTACTACCCAAATAGAATCATATCCAGACCTGGTCCTTGGCAATCCGATGATGAAATCCATGCCAATCTTGTCCCACTTCCAATCAGGAATAGGTAGTGGTTGTAGCAATCCTGCTGGTTTCTGATGTTCCGCTTTCACTCTACTACATACATCATACAAAGCAATATGTTCGGCGATGTCCTTCTTGAGATTATTCCACCAAAATCTTTCCTTCATATCCATGTACATTTTGGTGTTACCCGGATGAATAGAATATGGTGAGTTGTGTGCTTCCTGTAAAATCATTTTCCGAAGCTCCGGATCTTGCGGAACGCAGATACGTTTTCCATACCATAAAGTACCTTGTTCGTATTCATGGAATCCTTTGGCTTTTCCTTTGCCAATATTTTCCTTAATCTCTTCAATTTCCTTGTCTGTCTTTTGGGCTTCTTTGATTTTGTCCAACAAAGTGGGTTGAACATCCAATGACATGAGATGTCCCTCAGGCACAATCTCCAACCTAAGGTCTCTAAATTGGGCACACAGATCATCTGGCAACTCTCCCTTAGTAAGGCCATTCACAAATACCTTACGGCTTAATGCATCAGCTACAACATTTGCTTTACCGGGGTGGTATTCCAAACTTAAGTCATAGTCCTTGATTAGTTCGAACCATCTTCTTTGTCTCATGTTGATTTCTTTCTGAGTGAAAATATATTTCAAACTTTTGTGATATGTGAACACTTCACAACGCTTTCCCAAAAGATAATGTCTCCATGTTTTGAGTGCATGGACAACAGAGGCTAACTCTAAATCATGAGTAGGGTAATTTACCTCATGAGTTTTGAGTTGTCTCGAGGCATAAGCCACAACTTTACCTTCCCGCATTAGAACTGCACCTAATCCATGATGAGATGCATCACAATACACTTGGAAATCTTTCTCCAAATCCGGTAGACATAGGACTGGTGCTGTCACAAGTCTCTTCTTCAATTCTTGGAAACTGAGTTCACATCCTTCAGACCAAGCAAATTTCTTGTCTTTCTTTAGTAACTCTGTCATTGGCTTAGCTACCTTGGAGAAATTATCAATGAATCTTCTGTAGTATCCTGCCAAGCCAAGGAAACTACGAACCTCTTTTACTGACTTAGGGGATTCCCATTCAGTTACAGTTGACACTTTTGCGGGATCAACTGCTACACCATCTCCTGACACAACGTGTCCAAGAAATCCAACTTCATTTAACCAAAATTCACACTTGCTGAATTTGGCATACAACTTATGGTCTCTAAGCTTCTCAAGTATCAAACGCAAATGTCCTTCATGTTCTTCTTTGCTCTTGGAGTAGATCAAAATGTCGTCGATGAAAACGACAACAAACTTGTCAAGGAATTCCATGAACACCTTGTTCATCATATTCATGAAGTAAGCTGGTGCATTGGTCAAACCAAATGGTATCACGGTGTACTCATACAATCCATACCTAGTGGTGAAAGCTGTCTTAGGTATGTCTTGTTCTCTTATCTTGAGCTGGAAATAACCTGACCGGAGATCAATCTTTGAGAACACACAGGCTCCTTCCAACTGATCAAACAAGTCATTAATTCTAGGCAAAGGGTATTTGTTCTTGATAGTCACCTCATTGAGTGAACGATAATCTATGCATAACCTTTGACTTCTATCTTTCTTTTCCACAAACAAAACTGGTGCTCCCCAGGATGAAGAACTTGGTTGAATAAATCCTTTCTGCAAGTGTTCTCCAAGTTGTTTCTTGAGTTCTTTCAACTCATCCACTGACATCTTGTAAGGTCTCTTTGCTATTGGTCCTGATCCTGGTAGCAAATCAATCAGAAATTCCACATCTCTATCTAGTGGCATTCCCGGCAATTCTTCCAGAAACACATCTGGAAATTCACTCATAATTGGCACACTGTCTATGCTAACCCCCTTAAGAGAATTTAGCTTACTCCCTTTCGATTCAAAGTTAGTCTTGAATCTAATCGTTTTATTTTCTGGGGTTGTGAGTGTGACGATATCGTTGGCACAATCTAGCACTCCCTTGTGCTTAGTCATCCAGTCCATTCCCAAAATGACATCCAATCCTTGGGAATTTAGGATTATCAGATTAACGGGAAACTTATACTTCCCAAACTCTATGACTAGATCATGACATCCTGAGTTCACTATCATTTCTTCGCCAGGAGAACTTACTTTGATAGGACACCCAATAGTTTCTACCAGAAGTTCATTTCTTTCAACAAATGCTCTTGATATGAATGAATGCGATGCACCAGTATCAAAGAGAACAAATGCTGGAACAGATTTTGAGTTTGAACTTACCAGCAACAGCACCAGGTTCCTCATAGATCTCTTCCACATTGATGTGGTTCACCTGTCCCTTCTGAAAAGGGTTGGGTTTGTTGGGTCCTTCAACTTTCTTTTCTGGGCATTCATTTGCATAATGCCCCATATTCTTACATCTGAGGCATTCAACCTGACTGAGATCCTTCTTGACAGGCTGGCTTCCACTACCACTTCCACTTCCATTGTGGTGGCTCTTGTATCCACCCTTGTGATTCTTGTACTTGTCATTGTCATGACTACGGTGATGCTTGTTGTCATGATGGCGTTTGTGGTGGTTGTTGTACTTTCCATGCTTGTGGGATCCAGAACTCCCACTATCATCATAATGGGAACGCTTGTGAGACGATCCCGAGTTGTGCTTGTCAGAGTTGTGTTTCCTCTTCTTGCTTTCAACCTGTTTCATCTTGCTCTCCAAGATGGCAGCCTTGTCACAAAGGGAATTGGTAGGTGGGGAAATAGGCCACAGATAACTGCAGATTCAATTCATTGTTTAGTCCTTCGAGGAACTTCTCTTTCCTCTTGGCATCAGTATAAACTTCATCAAGTGCATAACGCGCCAGATTGTTGAACTCCTCAATATATTCAGCCACGTTGCGGTGGCGCTGCTTCAGATTGTGAAATTCCTTCTTCTTCAAGCTCATCACTCCGGATGAGATGTGAGCTGTACGAAAACCATCTTCAAAGATAGCCCATGTCACATCTTCTATGGGAGTGGTGATCTGGAAGTTATCCCACCAAGTAGCTGTTGGTCCTTCCAACAAGTGTGTTGCAAACCTAACTTTCTCCTCGTCGGTGTAGCCGACAGTTACCAAATCCTTGTTCAGTGAACGTAGACGGTCATTGGCCACCATGGGATCAGTAGTTCCTGAGAACTTTGCAGGCCTCAGTCTTAAGAATCTGGTGAGCATGTCAAAACCTGGTGGATTGTTCTAATTGTTGTTGTTGTTGTTGTTGTTGTTATTCTGATTCTGCATGAACGTGGTCATCATTTGGATCAGCTATGCCTGTGATGTCATCAGCTGCTGCATCTCGGGGGTGACATTGTTGTTGTTCGGGTTGGGGTTGGCACGTCGAGGAGGCATCTGTGGTTTTCATAAGGATAAGAATGAGATACCCATAGATGCTTAACATGCACAATACATCACATAAACAATCACCAAACAAGCATCAAAATAACAAAAATTTCAATGACATAAACAATAAGTTTGAAAAGCAAACACACCAATGGCAAGCCATCCACATGTTGGATGGTCATTGCAACTCAATAATCATAAGCATGGTAAATGATAAATAAATGAGTAGTCATCACTACTCCTCTACATCAACCTCCTCATCAACAAGTGTAAGACCTGCATTCTCCATAGCAGTCTTGTACTCCTCGACATTGGTAGTCAAGGCCTCTACCTTGGCCTTGAGAGCCCTCTTCTGTGAACGAAGTCTCTCGATCACACCCTGCTGATGCTCGAGCTCGAAGTCCTTGGCCTCTAGTTCTGCAGTCATCTCTCGAATCCTCTTGTTCCTATCTTGGACTCTCTTCTCCTGGCTCTTGAACTTCCTGTCCTGGCTCTCAAACTTGGCCTCCATTTCCTTGACTATATCGTCTTGCTCCACGAAGAGCTTGTCCTTCTCATGAAGCTGCACCTGGAGCTCGTCATTGCTAAGCATGACGTTGGTCCTATCAGTATCTAGGTGCCTAAGTAGAACCTCTAGGTCCTGAAGATACAGACGAATCGGCTCTGCCGTCTCTCTAGCAGCATCCTCGAACTCAATAGCCTCACCATCCTCGTCGCATCTACCAAAGGCGTGGAAGTGAGTACCTCTAATCTCCCGAGAGTGCCTCCCTAACAAACGCCCAAGTAAATCCTGCATGACTACCTCTAGGCCTCTCTCCTTATCGTCATGCATAAGCTTGAAGGTGATAGCCTCCGTGGCTGGCTCAGTCTGGTGTCCTGGCTGAGTAACCTTGAATACCCAAAGGTCCTTCCTCTCAAACTTGGTGAGGGGAAGCATCATGATGCTAGGGAGTGGAAGATTGAGCACACTAGTGAGCTCAATAAGAAGAGTGCCAAAACGAGTTCCCTTGAACTCTTCAGCCGTGCTGATAGTAACATTAGGCATCTATTTTATAAGATAGAGAAAAGTTAGAAACAACATCAATAGAAATACACAAGACAAGGTATCTCAAGCATATCATTGGCAAACAAACACACAAGTCATGGAATACATAAATTCATTACAAGCATCCAAGGTTCAACATAACTTAGACAAAAAAATTTGGAAATAAAATGATAAGTGTGGTGGTCCAACTAACGAGGTACGTTACAACTCTCACTGACTAGACAAAATGGCTATCAAAGCATCCTTAGTAGCCATCTGTCTATCATGTTCACAAGATTCCCAAATCAAGTCTATGATGTCTTCCCTTAGTTGTTGGTTGGTAGTTTCCAACTCTTGGGTATGCTTCTTTTCTTCCCTAAGGTCATTTTGGGTGTTAAGCATTCTGCACTTGAGTCTATCACCAAGCTCTTTGATGGCCTTCCAAGCTGCATCCCTTGCAGAATCAAAGAATGTGGTGTGCATCACTGAGTTGGTGACCATGCAGAATCCTGATTCTTTGTGGTTGTCTTCCTTGTTTTTGTACAAGTGAAGTTGCACCCACCAATATTCTTCTCCTTCATCCATCACAGGAAAACCTTTGTACACAGCTGCACCATGTATCCCCATGGTAACCATAAGGTTCTTGAGGGCCTTTGGAAATTCAGTCTCACACTCTAGAGTCATGGTCATGAGTGGTCCCTTCCTTAGATCTTCGTTGATGGAGTTCATCTACAAATAGAGATGAGAAATAAGAATTAGAAAAGTTTACGAGAAGAAAAAGACAAGTGTGGAAATTGTTGAAAATTTTCCTTAGTGGTTTCTAATCCAATCCTAGGGTCATAATCCTACAGGCAACAAAGTGCTCTGATACCATCTGTAAGATCCCACCTTTATAAAGGTAAAGATCCCTGTGATTGCAATGCTAGTCCCTGGATCAATGCTAGCATCCACAGTTTAACATGAAGTACACAGATACAAAGGTCATTATTACATATCATTCCAGAGACAACATAGTCTTTTACAACTCCATGGCCACATGCATAATACAAGAGTTCAAATATAATAATATAAATAAGTCTTCATCTTCATCTACCACAGGCAAGCATGTTGAGTGTAGACTCATAACCCCTAATCATCATCAGAGTAACCTACAACATCACAAGTTACAGCCACAGTGGGTCAATACATTGGAATAGTATTGGCAAGTGATACCTTAGTAGAATATTAACATCTAGTTACTACATGAATATGGCTAAGTGTAGCTTAGGCTTGCTTTGCTCAAAATAGGTTTTACCTATCAGTTAAAAACACTAAGTTTTTCTTTGACAAAACTTTCCGAAGGAACCACAAATAGAAATTGGTGAACCTTCACCCTTGTTCAACCACAAGTTTTAACTTAGAAAATTGGGATGAGGAGATTCTTGATAGCTTCCATGTCTTGATGCTCAATTTGTCCAATACTAGGGACATGGCTAAGTACTTAGATTCTTCCATCTGCAGAGGTTGTGCACTTTCCCCACAAGACTTGATTTTCACCAAGACAGGACCTTTCAGAAGCCTTCCCTTAGACCAAATGGACGCGTTCCAACATATCATCCCACTACCAGCAACTGTCCAAATGGCTAAGTTCTTGCAACCTATGTGATCCAGGCAGAGCCCATAATGCCATGTGGCTGCACTAGAAGCTTCTTAACACTTGGCATCTCAAATCCCTTTGTTCCTGGGTGGCTTTCCACAAGTGTGATACACAAGGTATACCATAGAAATGGGCCTTGTGTAACCACTCAACACAAACTAGTCCTCCCATTCCACCCAGGTGTTTCATTCACTTAGTTGTTTTATTAAGCAAAACACAAGTCAAAGACTTAGAATAATTCTCATAGCATGATTATATAATCCACCCTTGGTTGCTACTAGCTAGGCTAAGCATGGCAATAGCAAGTATCTTAAATTAGAGGAAATTCTAACATTGCTACAACTACTAGTATTTCCCAAGCATAACATATAGATACTTAGCAAAATAATCATGCAAGTCCTATACAAAATATTTCTAATGCATAGGTAAAAATATAGGGATGAAAACATGAAGCACCACTTTCCTTGGTAGTTTGGGGAGTAGCAACAATCTTCACAACCATAATCACTATTAGCACCAAAATCTACACATGAAATAATGGCACCAAATTCACATATCAAAAATATACAAGCAAAAATACATGAATGCATGCAAATGCCATGTGATGATTTTCTACACCAAACAAGACAAGTATACAGTACTGAATCACAAACAAGATAAATACACACTAAGTAAACTTTATTTGATCTTTAAATCATTTTTCAAATAATTTCTATATTCAAAATAAGCCTACAAATGTCTCTGCAAAAATAATCAATTTTACAGAGGCAAAACATTAAACACATTGCATAAACAGATATCACTCTTTCTCCTGATTCCAATGGTATAAAATTTGTAAAATTTGAACGTGTGGATCAAAAGTTATGAATTTTACAAGTTTGAATCACTAATAGATCTAATTCAGATTTTTAAAACAAAGAACAGGCCACGCGGCAGCGTCTGATTGGCCGATACCGTTTCGCACCGGATCACACTCGCGGGCCGTTAGATCTAACTTACCACGCACGGCTCATATCAACACATAACGCTTCGCTACAGATCTAATCCTAAGCGCAGGATCTAGATCCTACGGTTGCCAAGCGTGCGGCCAAGGATGGGCGGCGCTAGCGATGGTGGCGCGGCGGCGGCACTCTGTCAGTGATGCTTCGGTGGCTACAGAGGGGGCTGGGGTCAGCAGAGGGGCTTACCGAACTCGCTAGGTCGCGCTGATGCTCAACTACTTGCTGGCGTGGAGGGGGGCGCACTGTGGAGGTCACTGGGGCTCGTCGGAGTTGTGGGCGGCGTCGGGTTTCTACATACGACGACGGTGTCGACGATGTGGACCGCCCTAACACAAACCAAAGGCGTCAGGATGTGCACAACAATCTGGCGATCAAGATAGGGTTAGAGAGAAAGCAAGGGGCGGTCTGATATTACCTAAATCGTTCACCAGAGTTGGGCGGCGGTTCTGTCGTTTGCTGAGGTGGTCGGGGACGGCGACATGGGTCATGTGCAGGCAAACAAAAAGCATTAGGAGAAGCACAGAGGCATGGCGAACTCGACAGAGTCAAGCAGGAGGCGAGGGGCGCTCGGAGCTCACCGAAATCAGTCGCCGCAGTTCGTCGGGACAGCGGCGGAGTCTGGTGAAATCTGGGCAGGCTGGTGGCAAGGAGAGGGTGCTGTGTGGGGGCAAATGGCTGTGGCATGGTGGGGTTTAAGTAGAGAGGAGCGGGGCGAGGTTTACTCCCTGAATCAATGGAATTTAAGCGGAATTAAGCCGTGGCGTCACTGCGGCGAGGTAACGGCGGAGCGGGTCGAGCGCGCGTTGATTTGGGGATGATGCTGACAGGGCAAGGTGGGGTCGGGTCGTCAGCGAGTGGGTGCACGCTGATGCGGTGAGAAACAGAGGGAGAAGGAAAAACCCGGGTGGGCTATTTTGTCTACTGGGCCGAATGGGTGGCGCCTGGACCAGTTCTGATTTTTTAACCTTTTCTTTTTCTATTTTGATTTTCAGGAAACAATTTCAAATGAAATCAAATGTGTTTGATTTCAAATTCTTTCTGGATTTTTATAAAGTGAAACCTGCACATTTTTGAGTATAAAACCATACTGTTTCACTAAACTTGCTTGGTTCCTTTGGAGTTTTAAAATAAAACAGTGCCTTTACACAATATTTAATAAAGATATGAAAATGGTTTTAAAACCATATTTTGTTTTGAAATTTTATTCCAAGCTTTAGAAAACAAACAAAACATCTTATGAACAAACAATCTTGGTTTAGAACAAATAATCTCTCATTAGAGAGTAGCATTGCACCAATGCTCTGTCTACATAAAATAATAAGCACCCAAATGCTTCTATTTTTGTGATGACTTTGAAAATGATCCCTAAATGATTATGAATGCATGGATGATATGCAATCTTTGAAAACATGATTTTAGGGATGTTACACATCGGCAGCCACGCAGGCAAAGTGGGACAGGGGGGGGGGGTTGACCAGTATGACCGCGCGCTGGCGTCACAATGACGTCAGCACGACGTCACACCGGCGGTGACCCTCCCAGACGGCAACGGGGGCAGCACTAGAGGGCAAACTAGCCAGCGAGGATGCGCGTGTTCGACTCAGCTCGTCGCAGCCTACCTAACTATGGTGACGTTGCCAAAAAATGGTAGCCGAAGCAACCTCCACGACGAGTAACCGCGGCGTTCCACGGCGGCGCTCGGCGGATATGCGAACCAGAGGGAGAGGGGAACCACGAGGTGGTGCTGGAGCACCGCATGCTCACCCTGAGCGCGATGATGGCGATGGTGAGGCCGGAGGAGCTTCGGAACAACGGCGATTTGACGACGACGGTGGTAGCCGAACCTCGGGGAGATGAGCTTATCGGGGCCAGCTGGGGATGCGCGGCTCGATTCCTCTAGCTAGGAGATGGAGGGGTTCACGGCGGAGCTCCTAGGCTACTCGGCCGGGCTCGGGGTGAACGGAAACGAGCTCTAGCTTGTCGTCATGGCGGCTAGGGTTCAGTGGGGAGGGGAGAGAACGCGCGAGAGAGAGGGCGTGAGGGAGAGTGAGAGGATAGGGTTGAGAGGGGACGCAGGCGGCGATCTTATCCTCGCCCAGGGCTCTTCGGACGGCACAAGGGTGGCGGTGGAGATCAACGGAGGCGGCGGCACGCATCTCTCTGCTTGTCTAAAGGCAGACGACAGGGAGGAGGGGGCCGAAGCGGTATGGGCTGGCTCCTGGGCCCCGGGTGGGCCGAGCTGGCCGCTGGCCTGCACGCGCGGGCGGCAGGGAGAGGAAGGTAGCTTGCTGGGCTGCGGCCCATTGGCTACTACTGCTGTTTTATTTCCTGAAAACGTTTTTCCAATTCTGTTTTAAATTTCCATTTGTATTTGAATATCAAAACTGATTTGATCTGTTTCAAAAATACCAGAAGGTTTATGAAACTATTAAAATACTATGGGGCCCTTTTAGTACATTTGGCTCCAATAATTTTGTACTTTAAAAATTCAAAACTATTTGAATGTGTTTCAAAGAGAGGGGAAGAACTAGGGTTAAGGGTTTTGTACTTGTGTTTTGGTTCACACACTTGATCACATGCAAATATTTTATTGATTTAAACATATGCATGCAATGCTTAAGTACTATTTACATATATTACAAACTTGGGCTGTTACAACGGGCGAAGGCGGAGATGATGCACTGGGTCACGAGAGAACACGTGGTTGGGGTTAATAGATGCGCATGGAGATGGGGAACAATCTAGCTTGATCCAGAGAGCAAGGGGCGGCGTGTGCTCACCGGAGTTTACACCAGAGCTCGTCGGAGCAGTGATGGTTCGAGCGGAATTAGGGGCAGCCCGGGGGCTCTCGAGGTGTGGCATCTCAGGGGAAATGGAGAGGAGAGGGAGGGGATTAAGAAGTCTTGGTCACTGGAGGGAATCACGCGCGCAGTTAATCGTATTGATGCCGAGAAAAATCTGCAGGAAACGGTCGGGGAGAGGGAGAAGAACAGGTCGCGTGGGGATGACGATGCTAGGTGCCTATGGGTCCGGCGCGTCAGCGAGGTTGAGGGGGTTCGCGTGGGTGAGAAAAGACCTGGGCAGAGGGGTGTGTTTCCCCAGGTGGGTTGGGAGTTGGGCCAGGGGTTTGCTGGGTTGGGCCTAGGTTAGTTGGGTTGGTTCTATTTCTATTTTTTCCTTCTCTAATTCTTTTTTTCTTTTTCCATTTCTCTTTCCTGTTTTAATTTGATTCAAATGTTTTAAACATTAGTTTGAATTCAAAATCCTTCCAAAACTTTTTCAGTAAATTTAAAATATTTATTAGTGTGTTATTTAATCCACTCAAATATAATTTTCTTGTGTTTTAATATCCATTTAAAATATGTGGGTAACTTGTCTTCATTTATTTAAATAAAATTGAATATGGTTCATATTCATATAATTTTATTCAAGTAATCTTTTATTCCTTTTTATTATTCAGTAACTTTTATTCCATTTACTTATGGATTTAATTCTAGGTTTAAATTGTCTTTTAAATATTTCTTATTTATTTAATTCTTTCTTTGTCTTATAAAATTCATATCTTTTTATTTTTAGTTCCAAAATTGGTGATTCCAATTTGTATAATTTTATTTAATATTTTTTATCTATTTAAATTCTTTAAGATTATTTTGCTCACGTTTGGTATTGGATTTAGTTAGGAGCTTTATTGGCCTTGGAAATTACTTTCTTTTATCTTATTAAATTGAAGTTTTTATCCATGGATCCAAATTGAGTGAAACCAATTTCCATGGTTTTGTAACATTTTTGTTTATCATTTTTTATCATTTATAAACGATTGTTGACAAATTTTTATATGGATCAAATCCATAGTCTTTGGGTGATTTGAAATGATTTCTCCCATTAAGATTTAGGGTTTTAGTTTAACTTTTCCAAGTGATTTAAATTCAAGATTCTTTCCATGCATGAATGCATTTGAATCTTTGAATATTTGTTTGTTGCTTTTCTTATTAAAATTTTGTTCAATTAGGGTTTTGATGTTTCCATTTAGAAGCAAAAAGTTTCTTTTCACCCTAAATTTCAACAAGTGTTTATTTTGTTTATTTTTTTTCACATTTCAAAATTTGGAAAATTTTGGGATGTGACAGACTACTACCCTTAAAAGGAATCTCGTCCCAAGATTCGGGAAGGCTAGAGGTTACAAGTTGGCTTCAAGACAACTAGGGTACTACCACCCTTTAAAGATTTTCAAGTAGATTACATCTTGGCTTACTTGGTATCTTGATGTAACTTCTCTGGACAGTTTTTTGCATAGTGTCCTTTGTTTCCACATTTGAAACATGTGACAAGGTTGATGTCTCTCATAGGTTTGCTTGTCTTGTCTTTCTCCTTTTCTGGACAATGTGATGCATAATGGCCTAGCTCTTTGCATTTGTGGCACATTACTTGGCTAATATCCTTCTTCTTCTTGGGTATCTCCAAAGCTAGGAGTTATCTTAGTTCATGTTCTTCATATTTCACCACAGAGATGGGAAAACTTCCTCGGTTCTTAGAACAGTTCCTAGGATAACGTCGATGTTTCCTATTTTGTCCACCATGGTGAGTTACAATGTATGGAGGTGCAAAATGAGGTTTTATTTTGTCTTCATCATTCTTGGTAAAAGTTGTTCCTTCATGGAGGTTTCCAAATACTTGATGCATTCCATCTTGTTTCATTTATTGAACTATAGGATATATGGGGCATTGGATAGGAACATGATTATTTCCTTCACATAGGAAACAAGAAACTTGAGATGTGGGGCATTGTTTAGTTGGATGTTTCTCTTCACAATTAGGGCATTGGTCCTCATGCTCTTTATAAGTGTGTCCTATGTCTCCACAGATTTTTCAAGCTTGAGTTCCTTCTATAATATCATCCTTGATATCATTGTTGTCATAATCTCTTTGGGAAGGGTTGCTTCTCATGTTGATCATCTGATTGGTCATCCTTTGCAACAATTGGGATTGGGATTCCAAGAATTTTTGCATGGCTGGGTCTAACTCAATGTTGTTGGCTAAAAACTAAGTTGTCACTTGATTCAACTGGGCTTGGGTTGCTAGCAGTTGTTCTCTCATGTGCATCTCTTGGTTGTTGTTGTCACCATCCTTGATGTTGTGGTCTCTTGGTGAAGTCATCTGTTTGGGTTGGATTGGGATTAGATTAGGCAAAAGATTTCTAGAGGAAGAATTCTACTCACACAAAAAAATCACAAAAAGAAATGTGCAAGCAATCATAATCATGCAATCCACTCAAACAACAAGATTCAAGCATATTTTTGGCAACAAAATATTTTTGCTAAACCACATAAGTTGGTGTGATCAATAAATCGATTTAAACTAAACACTAGTATGGTGGTCCAACTATGGGGTTCACTTGAGATCATTCCATTCTTCTTAGTTGTTTCTTCATGAACAAGATCATGGTATCCTTGGAAGAAATTCTTGCATCTTGGTCACAAGGCTAAAAGGTGTTGATGGTTCCTTCTAAGTTGTGTTTCCTCAGTCTCCAAGTCTTGAGTAATATTTCTTGTCTCACTTGTAGTCCTTAGTGATGTCCAAGTTGAAGTCCTTGGTGAAACTGAAGTTGAAGTCATTGGTGATGGTGAAATCCTTGCTCATGTTGAAGTTTTTGTCCATCAAGTAGAAAAGGAAGAGATGTAGAATCAAAACAAAATGTTGGGGAAAGAGTTTACAAGATTGTTTGTAAATAAGTTTGAACAAATACAACTCCTATTTTTCTAAGGGGTTTGTCCAATCCTAGGTTTACAATCCTACAGGCAACACAGTTCTATGATACCATCTCTAGAGGTCCCAACCTGTTAAGGTAGAGATCCCTGTGTTTACAATGCTAGTCCCTGGATCGAATAGCTAGCATCCACAGTTTAAGATGTAATATCAAGAAACAAAGGTCATAATACAACTTATAACCAGGAATAAAATAATCCATTACATCTTATATAGCTCATATGGCTATCTCATTACAATGCAGCAGATATAACTATATAGCATGGAGTCCTTCATCTTCATATGCCACAGGCATGTTGGTTGTAGACTTGTAATCCCTACTCAACAAACTTCACTAACATCAAACAAACCTGCAACATAATAAGTTACAGCCACAAGGGTCAATACATTTGAATTGTATTGGCAAGTGATACTATGGTAGAATAGTGGTATCTAACATCTATATGAATTTGGCTAGGTGTAGTTTAGGCTTGCTTTGCTCAAAATAAGGTTTTTCTTATTAGTTGAAAACACTAATTTTGTTTTGTCAAAAACACCCAAGGAACCACCGATAGACATTGGTGAACCTTTAACCCTTGTTCAACCACAAGATTTTAACTTAGAAATTGGGATGAGGAGATCCTTGATAGCTTCAATGTCTTGATGCTCAAATTGCCCATTGCCGGGGACACGGCTAAGTACTTAGGTTTTACCTTCTCAGGAGGTGGTGCACTTTCCCCACAAGACTTGACATGCATCGAGACGAGATCTTTCAGAAGCCTTCCCTTAGACCAAATGGACGTGTTCCATCCTATCACTCCTACCACCATCTGTCCATCTGGATAAGTTATTGCAACCTATATGATCAAGGCAGAGTCCATATGCCATGTGGATGCATAGAAGCTTCTCAACACTTAACATCTCAAATCTCTTTGTTCTTGGGTGGCTTTCCACAAGTGTGATACACAAGGTACGCCATTAACATGGGCCTTGTGTAACCACTCAACACAAACCATTCTCACCATTCCACCCAGGTGATTCATTCACATATTTGTTTTATTAAGCAAAAACACAAGTCATAGACTTACAAATATTTCATAGCATGAATAATCCACCCTTGTTTGCTACTAGCTAGGATAAGCATTATAACATGGCAAGTTTCCTAACTTAGGATAATTCTACTAAGACAACATATAGGATTTCAAATGGCATAGCTTATACTTAGAAAATTTCCATGCAAGTCCTACTCAAAATATCACTAATGCATAGTCCAAATAATAGGACAAAATATATGAACCACCACTTGCCTTTTTAGTAGATAATCCAGGTACACTCCTTGATCTTGCAATTGTCACACTCCTCAAAGTTCACTACAATTCAATCAAGCAAAGCATACATTCAAAACTAGCATTCAAACAATTCATCACATAAAATGTTAAAAACAAGGAAATGCATGCAAGCATGAAAAAGTTTGTTTTATTTAAAAAGTGGTTTCTAATAAGGCTATAAACATTTAAAAACACCTACTGGTCATTTATAAAAGTGGAAAACCCATTTAAAATCAAGTTAGAGAAAATAGGCCTTTTAAATCATTTTTGTTTTGCTAGAAATGCTTTTATTCTAAGGAATATTTTCTAGTGTTAGCCAAATTTATTTTTATATCCAAATGTTAGTGTTTATGGTCATAGGGTTCAAAACAAACCATTTGCAAAAGGTTTCACTCAAAAATCATTTTTAAAACAATTTTTATACTCAAAATAGTCCTACACATGTTTCTGCAAAAACACCTCATTTTTCAGAAGCAAAATACTAAACAAAGGCTACAGTTGCAAATTTTACATTTTCCTGATTCCATTGATATAAAATTTTCAATTTTTGGACAAGTAGATCAAAAGTTATGAATTTTTCAAATTCAAACATCTAATAGACCAATTTCTGTTTTTAAAACCACAGCCAGGTCACGTGTCTGTTTCTAACTGGCCCATACCATTTCATGTGGATCGTGCAACACAGAACGTAGGATTTAAACGAGATCGCACGGCACAGATCGAGCATACCTCTTCGTTTAAGTCATCTATTCTACACCTTGTGATCGAGATCCAACAGACCAAAGCGCAACGACCAAGATCTGGCGGCGCTGGCTGGCGACTAGGGCGGCGGCGCATCAGGCGGTGATGTTCCGGTGACTCTAGGGGATAAAGGGGGGAGATACTTACTGAGATCGCAGAAACGTTGTGGTGCTCAAGGTGGTCGCAGCTGGCGGAGGGGCGCACGGAATCGCCGTGTATTTCTCGTCGGAGATGTCACTAGCGTCGGGTCACGCACGGCTTCGTCGGAGGCAAGTATCTGGGATGCAAGCAAGCAAGGCAACACATCAGGAAGATGCGCACATGTTCAAGGATCGCGGGGACACTCACCAGAAAGCAAGGGGCGCACGAGGTTGACAACAATCGCTTGCCAGAGTTGATGCAGACTACGGTGGCGCATGAGCGAAGACGGAGCTGACGCTCTGGGTCATGAGAGAACACGTTGTTGGGGTAAATAGATGCACATGGAGATGGGGAACAATCTAGATTGATCCAGAGAGCAAGGGGCGGCGTGTACTCACCGGAATTTGCACCGGAGCTCGTCGGAGGCAGTGATGGTTCGAGCGGAATTAGGGGTAGCCTGGGGACTCTCGAGGTGTGGCATCTGAGGGGAAATGGAGAGGAGAGGGTGGCGATTAAGAAGGCTTGGTCGCTGGAGGGAATCACGCGAGCAGTTAATTGTATTGATGCCGAGAAAAATCTGTAGGAAACAGTCGGGAGAGGGGGAAGAACAGGTCGTGCGAGGACGACGATGCCAGGTGGCTGTGGGTCCGGCGCGTCAGCGAGGTTAAGGGGGTTCGCGTGGGTGAGAAAAGACCTGGGCAGAGGGGTGTGTTTACCGGGTGGGCTGGGAGTTGGGCCAGGGGTTTGTTGGGTTGGTGTAACATCCCAAAAATACTAAACTTAGATCATCAAACTCTAATCACCAAAATTAGGGTTAACAAAAACTTTTCTAAATAAAAATATGAAAGCATGCATGTGTGTATGCATCCCATTTGGAATTCTTTTGAATTGCCTTATTTATATGTTTCTTTGCTTGTAAAAGGATTCTCATGTGAAATAAACATCATCTAAACAATCCCCACACTTTTCCCAAAGACAAATAAATCAAAATAAGCCAAATGGAGTGAATGGTCATTTTGCCCAATTTAAATCCTATGCCTACTTTGGCTGCCCCAAACTTTCAGAACTTAACAGAAACTTGTTTGGATCTTTACACCCCTTGATAGTACTCATAACAAAGTATCAAGTCCCACCTTGTGATCATCCAAAAACTTTCAAATGCATAGTTTAAATGACAATTCAAATTTGAATCTTTATCACATGGGAAGATCCCACTTTTTCAAAAACCACTCAAACAAGCTCAACTTTCAAAACCCAAGCATCTGCAGACTCACCAGCACCAACCTAGCACACCTACCAAAAATCTTTTCAAAATTCAAAACATGAATTCTTGCGGCCATTTCATCAAACACCTTGCAGACAAAAATCAAACAAAATCCAAACACTATTGTGAGTAGTGATTCTTGCCTAACTTGTTCCCTCTCTGGATATAACTAGGCTTTAGTAGATCATCTAGCTCAATTGCAAACCTCTAGCATCATTGTAATCTTGGCAATGTCATCAATGGAGAGCAGGCCGAGTGCACCCTTGTCACCCCCATGTCGACAGCAAGCTAGGAGAAGAAACAAGCCTAGCAAACATGTCTAGGAGCAAGCCAACACCCCACCGCCACTCCCTGTCCAGCGCTCGACCGTTGCCAACCCCTGGACCACACGCACGGACCATGCCAAGCTCTCCAGCAACCATGCCGAGAGCGCGCCCCGTGCGCCACGCTCGACCGACGCCCACAGACCGTGCGCCGCCCTCGCCGTGTGCATACGTGATCACCACCGTCCCAGCAACCCCGCAGACACGCTCGTTCGCTGCCGCGCGGACCACGCACGATGTGCGCATTAAAAACCTCCGTCGGGCACGCCCAGAGCACTGCCACGTTCCGACCAAACCACACCGCCCCACGCCTCGCCACCACGTCGTTGAGCATCGCCAGGGAGCACCGCCCCCTACCGTCGCCCACGCCGATAGCCCTCTATGCCGTCGACCACGACGAGCTCACCTTGCGCCCCGTCGGTCCCCTCGCACCACTATAAATAGAGGCCACCCCCAGCCGAATTGAGCACACCATCTCACTCCCCTCTCCTCATTGATAGTCCCACCCTATTCCCGAAGCAAGGCGATCAGCACTTCGCCGGAATTTCACCGGAGCCCGCTGTCTCTGGAGAAGAAGGGAGCCAGCGATTGGAGCCGCCCCAGGAGAAGCTGCCGGTACCAGGAGGTTCGCCGTCGTCGACTTCTTCGTTCGCCCGCCTCACCAACCCTCGCCTGAGCCCCGGTGAGCCCCCGACGACCCCCACCTGCCGCGTTAGGTTTCTGTCTCGCCGGCGTTGCCCAACATCAACGATGACCCTCAGCCGTCAGATTAGAACAAGATCCCACGGCTCACTTCGCCCCATACCGCTTCGCACCCCCTCTTCTCACTAACGTGTGGGGACAACAACTTAACCAGCCCACATAAGCGATGTGCTTAGCAGGCCGGCCCAGTATCGTTTCCCGCGCATCCCAGTCATTTGAAATTAACCTTTTCCATTTTATTTCAAACATACTTCTGCACCTAGATTCAAAAATCAACCTAGATCGATTCAGTGAACCAAATTGAATGAAACCAATTTTGTTAGAAAGGTCTGGAAATGCTGAATCCAAGCCCGTTGGATTTAAATCATTTGGATCTGTAGATCATCCTTGGTAAAAATAACAAGGCAGAAGCTTTTCTGCATTCAAACATTTTTCAAATTTAAACCATAATAGCTTTTGAGTTGATTCCAACTCTCAAAAATCTCATTTGATCATACCTTTCAGAATATATAAAAATATATAGGTTTACTTACAGAAATAATGACCAAGTAATAAAAGAATGCCACATAGGCATTTCTAGTCACTTTATTTAATTAAAATAAAAGGTTAAACCTTATTAAATTGTGACACCACTTTAAATCACATTCCCATGTACTTAATATGTGGTGATGACATGTGTCAACATGATCCCATGTTTGGTTTGGAGAATATTAAATCTTAAGTAGTTTTTCAATGAGTATAAATTACTTTTCTAAAAATAAAAGGAATTAAACCAAGTTTTAATCTTGTAATGTTAGAGATGATGCTAGATCATCTATAGGACCCTTTTGTGTGATATTGCAAGTAGTTAAGTATTGTTTGGTGATTGTGTACCTCGTATTTATTTATAGACGCTAGTACCGACCAAGGATATGACGAGGAAGGAGGATACTACGAAGAAGAAGCCAAGGAGAACTTCAACCACTGCTCTGCACAAGGCAAGATAACACTTGCAATTTAGCAAGCTTATACTGATACTGATGCAAGCCAATACTTGCAAGCTATTAACTTAGCAAGCCTTACTAACCAAGTTGACCTATGCAAGCTAATACTTGCTTGCTACCATGCCAACTATATGCCTTAAAGCATATATGGTCATAACCACTTGATAAACCAATCCTAGTTTTACTTGCAAGCTTTATAGTTTATTTCTTTATCAAAGCGATTACTTAGAGTTTACTTAAGTGAATTGTAGATTCTAGAAGGATAAATGAAGGTTGCATAAAGAGCATAAAATTTGGCCTAAGCTAGAAAATATTGATGTCATCCTAAGGCATGAGATTGAACTTAGTTAAAACTCCACTTATTTACCACCCCTCATTAGTACTTACCCCCACTTGTAGATGCTAGTGCTAAGCATAAAACTTGATCAAATTTAGATGGGAATACTTGGTGGAAAAATGGTTATGAAAACCTTGGAATGATGGATCATTCTATTGAAATGTTTTGGACATGTGTTTCCGAACATCAGATGATTTATGGGGATAAAAATGTTGAGGCATGAGCCTTAGCCCTTTATAAAACTGATGGTTGTCTGGATGCGATACCATTCCAATGTTACCGTACAACCACAATACCCGAGAATTGGGTAGGGCTTGACTGGAAACTTATATACCTTAGTATTAGTTCCCTCACGGCCAAGGTCTGAGGTGAGGCTACCTTGTGAAGATTGTCCACCTATGCAGTACCCAACATGACAGTTGGTCATGGTTGGGAGGCCAAACTCATAGGAGAGGTGCTTATACTAGGGCGTGTAATTGAAAGGTTAGGATTGATTATCCGCATACTGAGTATGGTGAATTCAGGATTTGTTCCTGACAGATGTATCGAATGTTGTGGTGAAAGTGTACAATCTCTGCAGAGTGTCAAACTATTCGAATAGCCGCGTCCGCGGTTATGGACAGTTGGAGTGGCCATACTGTTCCCCCGTCAGAGGTTTTCAAAATGACTTATGAAATGAATTGATACTTTGACTTGACCACAACAGAGTTGTGACATGAGATACAAGTTCCCACTTAGGGTTATGAAACTTTAACTGGCATTCTTTGCTTCTGACTTAGTAGAGGTAAATCTGGCTTTTAGCAAAACAACCCTAGAGCCTAGTGTCCTATTACAAAAAACCCCTTCACTTGTTAGTATTAGTTTGCGAGTACTTAAAGAGTACCCATGGCTTTGTCCCTGGCTATTCCCATGGCTAGACTATGAAGAGGAATACCTGGAGGATGGAACCCAGGAAGGTTATGACAACTAGGATCATCTCCCATCGTCAGCATTGCCTGTGACCCTGAAGATGGAGCTTCGCCTACACTACCGTTATTATTACGTATTCCGCTGCTTGAAGTTGTATTAAGAACTGGATCATGAGATCCTTATTTGTGTACGACCTTATATATGGTTTGTAATGGATGATGTACTGTGGTATCCAATTCTGTTATGTCTCGCAAAAATGGTAATCCTGGGATTGCGATGTATGGCATAACACGCACCTGGGATTAAAAATCCGGGTGTTGACAGTTGGGCCTAGGTTAGTTGGGTTGGTTCTGTTTCTATTTTTTTCATTCTCTGATTTTTTTCTTTTTCCATTTCTATTTCCTGTTTTAATTTGATTAAGCATTAGTTTGAATTCAAAATCCTTCCAGAACATTTTTTAGTAAGTTTACACTATTTATTAGTGTGTTATTTAATCCACTCAAATATAATTTTCTTGTGTTTTAATATCCATTTAAAATATGCTGGTAACTTGTCTTCATTTATTTAAATAAAATTGAGTATGGTTCATATTCATATAATTTTATTCAAGTAATCTTTTATTCCTTTTTATTATTCAGTAACTTTTATTCCATTTGCTTATGGATTTAATTCTAGGTTTAAATTGTCTTTTAAATATTTCTTATTTATTTAATTCTTTCTTTGTCTTATAAAATTCATATCTTTTTATTTTTAGTTCCAAAATTGGTGATTCCAATTTGTATAATTTTATTTAATAATTGTTTATCTACTTAAATTATTTTAGGATTATTTTTCTCACAATTTGGTATTGGATTTAGTTAGGAGCTTTATTGGCGTTGGAAATTACTTTCTTTTATCTTATTAAATTCAATTTTTTATCCATGGCTCCAAATTGAGTGAAACCAATTTCCATGGTTTTGCAACATTTTGTTTATCATTTATAAATGTTTGTTGCCAAATTTTTATATGGAGCAAATCCATAGTCTTTGGGTGATTTGAAGATGATTTCTCCCATTAAGATTTAGGGTTTTAGTTTAACTTTTCCAAGTGCTTTAAATTCAAGATTCTTTCCATGCATGAATGCATTTGAATCTTTGAATATTTGTTTGTTGCTTTTCTTATTCAAATTTTGTTCAAGTAGGGTTTTGATGTTTCCATTTGGAAGCAAAAAGTTTCTTTTCACCCTAAATTTCAACAAGTGTTTATTTTATTTATTTATTTTTCACATTTCAAGATTTGGAAAAATTTAGCATGTGACAGATCCAAGGTGGGTAACATATGGAGCATCCTAGCATGGATTTATTGCTTTAAAGAGAGCATTTCCCGGGAGGCAACCCGGAAGTTACTAGGTGTCTTTCTTAGTTTTTTGTCTTGAGTCTAGTTGCATTCATGTTTCATTGGCACTTTTATTCTTTGCATGTATTGATATTAGAGTAATCTTGTGGTAGTTTTCAAAAGGTAGAATTTATTATCACTATATTATGTGTTGCATAAACTTGGTAAAAAGGAAGAAAAAATCAGTTTCAGGTGAATCCTTCAATTATATGTATTTGTTGGTCAAAAATTAAAGTTGTTATTTTACCGTCAAAACATGGTGTTTATTAAGTTTTAGGTTAATAACGAATCCTCGAAGAAACAGGTGAAGATTGGCGTTAACAGAAGGTTTAATGACCAACTATAAGACGTTAATAGAAGGTTTTTAATCCTCGAAGAAACATGTGAAGAATACACCATATACAAGATCTAGATCCCATCGCCCTGCCACCGTGACCGCCTCCATGGCCTCTATAGCTCCACCAAGATCCAAATCTCCATCAACACCATCAAGCCATCCAAGCAAGAAGAGAAGGAGAAGGAGGACGCCGCCATCACCACGCCGACGCTGTCATCACCATCTGCATCGCCGCTACTCCTTCATCCTTCCCCAGCATGGTCTCTGTGATGGGTTGTAACATGGCTTCAAACCCCCTTTTATTAATGTTATGGTGATTTGAGTAATTGAAGTGTGGTATGCTCTTGTTAATTAATATGTTTTTGCTTTCTCTTTACATTGTTCTATTCATGATTTTGTTCTAGTGATTGGAGATGTCCAATTCATTGTTGAGGAATTTACTAGGGATTCACAGTGTGTCACAAAGCTTATCATTAGTCTCTGCTCTTCCATGGGTAGACCTAATAGGCTATTTGATATATGTGATTTGTGGATGCAATAGCAGCTTAGGATGCACCGCCTAGAGTTCCCCCAAGATCACTCATGATATAGATAGGTATAGTGTTGCGAATTGATTGACCCCAAAGTGACAGACGGGATATCTTGTGACTAGCACACTTTCTTAGGAGTACAGTTGTCCATAGAACTTAATGCCTTTGCTCTGGTCTTATTGCCTTAATTGGCCTTGTTACCTTAATACACTATTCTCTTGTGAGATGACCCATGTCTGAAGAGGGTGTGGACAGTTGAGTTGTCTGGTTGCCACTTACCAACAGTGGGAGACAACAATATTTGATGGGCCGCCACAAGTAAAGTTTATAGCTATTCCATAAGAACTTATCATGCACACCGGTATACACAACATTACTTGAAGACTCATAGCATTAATATTTTACTTCATTGCTTATCTACATTAATATTTTACTTCATCGCATTCACTTTCTTTTATTTTCACTTCTGCTCTAGTTTTCTTCCAGTTCTAGTAGTAGTTGTTACAAATCATTTTAAATTCATTTATCATAGCAACTTATAGAATAGGCTATTTCCAAACCAAGGTTTGGGTGCGAAACGTGTCCGCATTGACAATGTAGCCGCTGGGTCGTGTTGTTTCCGTTCGCCGATCTCCCATCGGGACAAACACTTAAATATTTGCTGCTACAAGTACTGCAATAACCCTGTTGTTGGTGTAGGAATCGAGTCATCACCTACGTCATGTGACAGTCTTGGGACGCCCATGGCTCAGACTGGAATGTAAAGTATTGTTGGTCCAAGATGTTGTTGGTATCTCAGAAGATGCTACAGGATATGCTCTCTGGTCCTCAGGAAGAGATAATACTAAGGACTAAAAGATGCTAAGTACATCACTACAGGACAAGCCAAAGGACAAACATGACCCGGCAAGGCCCCATGGCACATGTCATGAATATAGGATAAGGCCCCATAGGCCAGCTCATGAACATCACAAGTGGGACATACCTTGTGGAGGGAATATTCCCTAGAGGAAAATAATAAAAGGTTTATTATTTTCATATCAAGTGTAAACATTAATACAGGTGTGATATGAAACATAAGTCCCTAGTAGCCTCTATTTATACTAGTTCTTTGGGCAACTGATGGTCAATGTTTCTTGATCATGAGTGATAGGGCTGGTTGACAACAAGGTCATATCATTGGTGAATGATGTGATTGACATTCCTCAAAGATTGCGACACGATCAAATCACAAAGTTCATCATTGCAATAGTCAGAAACAAAGTCACCTTCTCCTTAGACCGTGAGACCATATCAAATCACCGTCTCCCGAGGTTACTTTGATGGCACTTAACGTCACTCAGTGAAATGGTGATCATAATGGTGTCTTTGGGTATCCGAAGGAACAGGTTGAGGAGACTGTGTCAAGAGCGGGATTTGTTCACCCAGTGATGGGTAATATACAGTTAGGCCGACTTGGTGAAATTACATCCATATATGTTGCATGTGACTAGGTCACAGGGATGTAATAGTAACTAGTAAATAGTACTTGTCGGTAATGAGATTGAACAAGGTATGGATGTACCTAACGATCGGATCTCGGACAAATATTATCGAAGAAACAAAGAGAATTGGACTCGACGTTTATGATTCAAACGACATCGTCAATGTGGAATGCACAGGGGGTCATTAAGGGCATCCCAGCCCCGTTGTTGATCATTGACGGAAGAGGAGTCTTGGTCATGTTTGTGCCATTCATGAGCCATGAGGGGATACACTTAAGGGTACGATGAGCCGGAGATTATCCATAAGTTGGAATCACATTAGAGAAAGAGAAAGTCGGAATTGTTTCGTGAAGAGAGATCCAAACTTGTTCGGGGAATGAAATGAAACCGGAAAAGTTCTGGTGAGAGGACCGAAATCGTTTCGGCAGTTCCGAAGTTGTTCAGAGGATATAAAACGGGAACCGGAAAGTGTTTCGGGTCAAAGGATTTTTTTAATATGTATTTACATATTAATTAGTGTAATTAATATTAAATATATATTAAAATATAATTTGAAAGGTTATTCCACTAATGGGCCAAATTTCCTAGGAAAAGGGCCCATGAGGAAACCGAAAGACGGAAGGCCACCCAGATGGGCCCTAAGGGCCCATGTTCCTGGGGGAAACCGTAGGGCTCCTAGGGTTAGGGTTTAGAGCACCCCAGGGCTGCCCCACCCTTGGCCGCCGCCTCCTCCCCTCCTTGGCTGCCGCTTGGATAGCTTGGGGGAGGGGCAAGGCAGCCCCCTCCCCCCTATATAAAGAGGCCCCCTCTCCCTTTTGGAGGAACACAAATGACACACCAATACGATTAATCCCATTAATTGGGAGCTCTCCTCCTCCTCTCCAATATCTCTCTCTAGTTGTCTCCACGTGTTGTCATGGCCCAGGGTTGTTCACGCAAGATATGACGCATCTCCAGAATGTCATTGCGCTACAAGGATTCCATAGCGAGAGATCTACTTCCGCACTCCTGGCGGCATCATGGAGATGGAGGTTCTTGTCATACACCATATGTGTACGAAGCCACGAGTTGCAACACTTGGGGAACTTTGGCACGAGCCGGACTGCTGCACGGTGTTGAAGCAAGGGGTGACCTGCGAGAAGCTTCGCGACCTTAATGTCGGCTACGAGTACGACTACTTCAACCACGTTCCTATCGGAATGTTAACCGCTTTTAGACTACAAGGGTATGTATCCGAAACCTCTCGCTCGTTACTGCATTACTAGTAGATAGATCTTGGGCATCGGGGCGATCCGTCATAGTAAAAAAATTGATTTTCTACACTGGAACCCCAACAGTGGTATCGGAGCCGATCTATGTGCAGTAGTGTTGTATGGCCAGTACGCACATGTGTTGTGCGGGTATTGATGCTATAGTTGTTACCCTTCCACATCTACTTTTTTATATTGCGGCATTTTTTGATGAAGCGGTCTAGACTAACCTTACGCGTACTCTTACTCGAGATTGGTTCCACACTCGACATACAGCTTGTTCCGTATAAGTGGCTAGCGGGTATCCGTCTCTATTACAATAGTTGATATAGCATTTACAACAGTATAGTAGAGACAACTGTATGGATCTATGTTGTGGTTGGGAAGTTCGTAGATTAGAAATGGTTCTATTGTGAAAGCCCTAACAACCACATAAAACTTGCAATAGATAAAGTAGAAGCGTCTAACTTTATGTTCCAAGAGGGGCATGTGATTTTATATGGTCATGGTCGATACGAAGGTAAAGTAGTTTATTTTTATGTTACTAAGCTATGTAGTAATAGCCATCATTCTAATGGACGACCTACTGGTGGAATCATGGACTTGGCATCAAAACCAGTGGCACGATGGAGATCATGCCAGTGGCACGATGGAGATCATGCCGGAGTGCTCGATGGAGATCAAGGCGCAAGAAGGACCATATCATATCACAAATATACATGTGATGTTGATACATGTTTTACATATTATTGTGTGCTAGTATTAGATAATCAATGGTAGCATATAAGATGATACCTATTAATTCCAATGATAATGTTCCCCTTGTGTGTTCACCACCAAGAAAGTTCTTCAGTATGAGGAAATCTATGACGATCGGGTGTCATACATACCTACGTTCGCATACAGTGGGTGTAAGAAAGGTTACACTACAACACACAAAAGTTTGAGTTAGCGAGCCTAGTATGTGTAGACATGGCCTCGAAACACAGAGATCGAAAGATCGAGCATGAGTCACATGGAAGATGTGATTGGAATTGGAGAATGTCTACCTTTGAAGCTATGTTGTTGTCTATGACGATTGGGGGTTGCATAGTGGATTGGGGTCGTGTGATCGCTAAAATTGTCCAGAGGATGACGATTTCAATGGGAGCTCAGTTATGAATTGAACTCATTATTATGAACTAAGTCTAGATGTCTGTTTTCAAATATCTTAGCAGATCATGGCCTATCTCATTGAGGTCCTTTGCGACCATGAGAAATTTCTTGCTAGAAATGGAACTTAGCAAAAGGGTCCAACTTCATAGATTAATATCCGTGCCCGAGGGATATCCTTGGAATAAGCTGATCTTCTCTTCTTGATACAATAACAATTCTGAAATAATCCGATGACTCCACAAAGTTTGTGTTTTCTCCATAAGTCATCCAAAAGGGGTCATTCTCCATTCGATGGAGAGTTGTACTACAATTTTGCATTCTGCAAGATCAGGCACATAAAGTATGAGCCGTTGGATGAGTTTTCCTCCATGACGGATGAAAAATAGAATATTTGGAGAATCACCTAGGAATCTTGCATAAGATTTGATAACTCTCAGAAGGGCTTGATTGCAATGGAGGTCAAGGATGAAAAGGGTATATGTCAGATATACAAAGTTATAAATGTGATTCTTGCAAAACTTGTTGTAGTTTATGAAGTATTGGATACTTGTCCCATTTTGAGAAAACAAGATGGTCTGCTTGAGAATTGCTTGAATTGAGGCAATGTGTCTTGATGAGGACAAGCAAACTAGTTGATGGCCAACATCACTCCTTCCCTCGAATATTATCATTAGGATTAGTGTACTTGAATATAATTTTTGTTTGTGTGTCTTGCTTTTGGCAAGATGATTATTCATATTAATAAGTTACAAACCAGTTGTATTGTTCTTGCGAGTAATACCTTTATGGTCACACTATGATTATAAATGAGTTATTCTCATCACTATATTAATGATAATAGTTTAAGAATTTATAAAGGATTAGAATGCTAAAAGATATCCAAAGATTAATAACAAAGTCACACTATTATTTAAGTCAAGGTGGTTGTTGCATGTTTTTCATCCTAAATGAAGATCGAGGTCTTAGATATTTGATCTAGAGACTTTGCAAAACCATGCCTCGTTTAACGAAATGACTAAAACTTAGCATTCTGGTAAAAACGGTGATATGCGAAGAATTGTTGAGTCTTATACATATTCTTGTATCACATTTTCAACAAATAGTGGAAATCATTATTTCATTGTGGACTTAGGTGAATAGGTGTATTTACTTAATGAAACAAAAGTTTTGAATCGACATGAATTGTTCAAATGAGTTCAAAACAAAGTGGATATGGAATTAACAGGAATACAAAGTCTCTTTGATTTGATCGATATGACTAAAGTATTTAAGTTAAGTTTTGCCATAAAACGACTTGTGAAAGATGTTTCGCAAATTATGATAATTGGACAAATTCAAGGTGTTGATATGTCTAAATATCATAATCATTTTGTATTGGTTACATATGGTCTAATAATATCTCTTAGCAGGGTTATTATTATCATTTAGAGTTAAAGATCGAAATAAGCAAACACTCATTCGAAATAAAAGGAACATCTAAAGATTTGTGGAAACAGCACCATAAGAGTTATGGCATGTTCGAGTTTCTAGAGATTTTTGATGATTCGAAATCATGGTACATAAACAAGTCTTTGTAGCGTATTCTTAGGCAACTATGAATACATGTTCCATAGAGGTCAAACCAGTTGATGTCCTAGGTTTATGTGTCTTAATGAAAGATACATGTGGAAGAAAGTAAAAGTTCAAAACAAGGTACTTTTACTTTACCTCCTGATTGTTGAGTGGCACAGAGAAATTTGTTTCGTGAAACCAAACTCTACAAATAGAGGAAAAACTAATGATAATGATCATAAAGTTTTAGCGAATGATTTTACTAAAGAAAGTAGGAGTCAAGAATATATTTTGCAAGTCAGCAGAATTATATTTGATTCACTTGTCATGTTATTTGAACAAGACATACCTACGAAATATAAAGAAGCGTGATGGACCTAAGTGCGAGAAATGACTAGGAGTCATAAAATCATGTATTCAGTTACATTCAATATTGAAAAGTAATGTGTTACTTGATATTATTAAGTAAAGAGGTTTACTTAATATTTCTAAGTGACTACAAAGTCATGAGAAATAAATGAATGAAAGACATAAAGCTCGATTTTTCACAAAGGATGTTTGGACAAATTCAAGGAGTTGACTACAAATGTAGCGATGCTTGAGTCTATTGGATTTACACCATCAATATATGGATATTGGGAACTCGCAGCTAGAATTCTAAATTTGATAATGATCAAAGAATTTTGGAATGTCCAATATAGTTGAGAGGATTTTCATTTTAGTGGGAGCATATTGGCTTGGCTTAACCTTAATATGTAGGAGACATATTTTGAGTGGAAGCTTAATGGCTTGGCCAAGACTCAATATGTTTGAGACATATTTTTGAGTGGGAGCTAAGTGAAATCCCTAGATCTCATATATGGATGCCATTTTGAGTGGGAGCAAGTCCCTGGATCTCATATATGGATACCATTTTTGAGTGGGAGCTAGTCCCTGGATCTAATATATGAATGCCATATTTGACTGAGAGCATGTTATCATTCTGAAATATGTGGATGACATATATGAATGATGTGATTAGTATTAATAATATTTAATCTAGTAAATATGGATGAAGTTGAAGAAGTTATTAAACAATGGAATCTATTGAGATAGATTGGAAATTTTGATAAAACATTATTTTCGAATGCTTCATGGACTTGATTATGAAGATGTTCAGAATGTCCTAGGTAAGATTCTGAAGGAGTTCAGAATGGAACAAGGTGAAGAAAGAAGTTCTTACTTGTATGAAGCATTGAGTATGAACCAGTATTAAAACTATGGTTAAAAAGAAAGAAAGAAAGAAAGAGATGTGTGACATCTCATATGCCTCAATCATAGGTTCTTCCATATAACCATATTGTATACTCGACGTAATTTGACCCAAGGATCTAGTTGGAAGAACATGTCTTGAAGTGATTCTGGAGTTAATCACTGAACCAGAGTTAAAGTTCGTTCTTGAATGGCAAGAAGCAAAGTAAGGCACATAGTTGCATGTTATGCACTAGGATCTACATAAATATAAAAGTATACTTTGGCTAAAAAGTTCGACTTCTCTAAGTGTGTTTCCGGATTTTATATGATAATAGTGATGGTTAAATTGACTCAATGACCGTCATTGTAAACGAATAGAAACAAAGTCTCACTCACCAAAACTAATACGTCAACCCATTATGAGATAATGGAGGGAATGCCAAAATTAGGAAGACATTAATGATTTACAAAAGACATACTGATCCAGTAAAGCAAAATAGGGACATGACATTTCTCATGAGCAGCACGATCAATAAACACATATGGGGATATGGTTTATGATTAGTAAATGTCAGCTAGATTATTTGTACTCTAGTGAAAGTGGGAGACTAAAGGGAATATACCCTAGAGGAAAATAATAAAAGGTTTATTATTGTCATATCCCAATAAGTTTGTAATAGTTTCATATTGTGTTATAACTGTATCAAGTGGAAACATTGATACATGTGTGATATGAAACATAAGTCCCTAGTAGCCTCTATTGAAACTAGTTCGTTCGACAACTGATGATCAAGGTTTCCTGATCATGAGTGATAGGGCTGGTTGACAACAAGGTCATATCATTGGTTAATGATGTGATGGACATTCCTCAAAGATTGCGACACGATCAAGTCACAAATTTCATCATTGCAATAGTCAAAAATGAAGTCTCCTTCTCCTTAGACAATGAGACCATATCAAATCACTATATCTCGAGGTTACTTTGATGGCACTTAACGTCACTCAGTGAAATGGTGATCATAACAGTGTCATTGGGTATCCGGAGGAACAGGTTGAGGAGACTGCGTCAAGAGCAGGATTTGTTCACCCAGTGATGGTAAGATAAAGATAGACCAACTTGGTGAAATTACATCCATATATGTTGCAACATATGACTAGGTCATGGAGATGTAATATCACAGTAACAAGTAAACAATACTTGTCGGTAACAAGATTGAACAAGGTATGGAGATACCTAACGACCGGATCTCGGACAAGTAGTATGGAAGAAACAAAGGGAATTGGACTCAATGTTTATGGTTCAAATGACATCGTCAATCTGGAGTGCACAGGGTGTCATTATGGGCATCCCGGTCCCGTTGTTGATCATTGACGCACGAGGATTCTTGGTCATGTATGTGCCACTCCCGAGCCGTGAGGGGATACACTTAAGGGTGCGATGAGCCGGAGATTATCCGTAAGTTGGAATCATAGTAGAAAAAAGAAAGTCGGAATTGTTCCATGAAGATAGATCTGAAGTTGTTCGGAGAAAGAAATGAAACCAGAAAAGTTCCAGTGAGAGGACCGGAATCATTCCGAAAGTTCCGAAGCTATTCGGAGGATATAGAAGGGGAACCGAAATGTGTTTTGGGTCAAATTGGATTTCGTAATATGTATTTCATATTACTTAGTGTAATTAATATTAAATATAATATTAAAATCTAATTTGAAAGGTTATTCCATTAATGGGCCAAATTTCTGATACGTCCAATTTGCATCACCATTCTATATTAAAATTTGCCTCTATTCATTGATATATGTCTTATTATGAGGTATTACTTATGTCTTTTCCACTGTTATTGCATGTTGGATGATTCTTGGAGGATGCACTGCCGGAGTCTGGATTCTGATGGAAAAAAGAGGTGTTTTGATGCAATTTCGCAAAGATCAGAAAAATACCAAAAAAATATTGGAAAATTATATTTTCCCAAAAGACGGAGGAATCTAGAAGGGGAGGCGTAGCTGGGCCACAGGAGGCCCACACCCTTAGGTGCGGGTCCCCCCTGGGCCGCGCCTAGGGAAGGTGTGGCCCACTTGGCCAGATCTCGACTCTGCCCTCTCACCTATATCTTCCTCACGGAACCCTAATACCAGGGGAGCGACCACAGAAAGACTTCCGCCGCCTCTGCGAGGCGGAAAACACCGAGAGAGAAAGATCTCTCCGGCAGACAGATTTTTGCCAGGGAAATTCCTTCCTGGAGAGGGGAGATCATCAGCATCAACACCATCGTCAAGCTAGGTTTCATCAGGATCATCATCATCCACACCATCATCTCCACCAGCACCATCATCACCACTCCATCCCGCTGTAACAATCGTGTTTGATACTTTCTTAGTTCGTAGGGTAAACTTTCCCGGTGTTGATTACTATTGTAGTTGATGCTTGTGAGTGGAACCATTGGATTATTGTTTATGTTCAGATTGTTATCCATTACCATATCATCCTTGATCTTGATCCATATGATGTCTTGTGAGTAGTTCATCTAGTTCTTGAGGACATGGGAGAAGTCATGTTGTTAGTAGTCGATTTGTGTTGAGTTATTATTCAATGGTTTAGTATTTAAGTTGTGGTGCTATTCTTCTAGTGGTGTCATGTGAACGTCGAATACATGATACTTCACCATTTATGGGCCTAGGGGAATGCATTGTGTATTTGGATACTAATTGTGGGGTTGCCGGAGTGACAAAAACCTGAACCCCCGTTAGGACACCTTGGCACAAGGGAGTGTAGGATCTCAGAGTTTAAGGTTATGGTTATGTTTATATCTTAGTCACTTTCTTGTAATTGTGGATGCTTCCAGGGGGTTTAATCACAAGTATGTATTAGTCCAAGTAAGGTCGGTACATTAGCACAGGTTCACCCACACAACACTTATAACACCAAAGAAGAGTACTCAGCTATTTGAAGCAAAAGCACTTGACAGAATTCCCATGTGTCCTCGAGAATGTTTGGTCCTTATAAGTATTTCCACCGGCTTGTCCTTTGCTAAGAAAGGATTGGGCACTTGATGCATTTGTTCTTTTTCTTTATTACCTACACTTTGTTTTGTTGCTTTATCAGAAAACCCCTAAAAATCCGCTTGCTAAGTATTTATAGAGATTTCCTGCTCCATACCACTAGTCTACACCTTCTGCTCCTCGTTGGGATCGACAATCCTATTTATCGAAAGTACTACGATACCCCCCTTTACTTGTGGGTCATCAAGACTATTTTCTGGCGTCGTTGCCGGGGAGTGAAGCGCTATTGAAGAGTGGAACTGGTAAATGAAACTTCTACTGTGAGTATTGTGTTTTGTTACTGCTTGTTACTTTGTTTCCAATATGGATAACCCACTTGCTTTTCTGTTTGGGAAAACTACTACCACTGTTAGGGAGTAGATGAACCACCACCTTTTGAGATAGATCCTTTTAAGATACCTACAACTATTGTTGATCGTGTTGTGGAAAATTATTATTTAGGGGATGGAACTGTCCACCCTGGTGATCATTTGCTTTATATCCATGAATTATGTCGATTGTTTAAGTGTGCAGGTATCACAACTGAACATGTGAATAAGAAATTACTCTCCATATCCTTAAAAGGGAGAGCTAAAGAATGGTATAAGCTGCTGAAGAATGGACAATCCATGGAATGGGAGGAAATGGCTTCTCTCTTTTATTCTAAATTTTATCCTCCCAGTGAGATTCATAAGGATAGAAATCTGATATATATAACTTTTGGCCTCGTGATGGAGAGAGTATAGCTCAAGCTTGGGGGAGATTGAAGTTATTAATGCTTAAATGTCCTATTCATGAACTCCCTAACAATATTATTAACAATAACTTTTATGCTAGCTTTCTCTTCATGATAAAGATTTACTAGATGCTTCTTGTGCTGGATCATTCACACGTATTGAAGGAAGAAGATATATGGGATCTATTAGACCGTATTCAAGAAAACACTGAAGCTTGGGAGAATGATAAAGGAAGAAAGTCAGGTATAAACTATGATTATGAATGCATTAAATCTTTTATGTGAACTGATGACTTCCATGATATTAGTAATGAGTTTGGTCTTGATTCCCAATGTATTCTGAAAAAGAAGTGGAATAAGTACCATGCACCTTATAAAGATGTTGTTAGTCATGTTCATGTTAGAAGTACTGAAGTTTGTACTACTAATCATATTGTGCATGAACCTTATGTTGAGAAAATAACTTTCCTAGATAAGGTAAAGGAGTACTCTATGATAATTAGTGTGAATAATAAAGGTACTAAGAAAACTGTGGAGCCTGATGAGCAATTGAATATTGAACCTATGGTAGCTATTGTGAAAAACCCTGTCACTAGAAATATAGAAGATGGGCACATTGTCTTCTGTGAAGAAGCTTCTAATATTATCTCTCATCCTAGTAAAGCTAGAAAAGCTAGTGTTCCTGTGCTTTCTGTTAAAATTGGTGATCATTGCTACTATGGTTTATGTGATATTGGTGCTAGTTCTAGTGCTATTCCTTATGACCTTTACATGGAAATTATGCCTGAAATTGGTCCTTGTGAGATTAAGGACATTGATGTGGTTATTCACCTTGAAAATAAGGAGACCATTTTCCCTATTGGTATTGTAAGAGATGTGGAGGTTCTTTGTGGTAAGATTAAGTATCCTGCTGATTTTCTAGTACTTAATTCAGCAGCTAGTAAAACTTGTCCTATCATTTTTGGTAGACCTTTCTTGAACACTTGTGGAGATATTATAGATTGTAAGA
This sequence comes from Avena sativa, assembly GCA_916181665.1. Lineage (NCBI taxonomy): Eukaryota > Viridiplantae > Streptophyta > Magnoliopsida > Poales > Poaceae > Avena > Avena sativa. The sequence continues at coordinate 327,619,957 of OV702295.1, read as the reverse complement.
AGGAAAAAGTTTTGACTAAGAAGGAAAAAGTTTTGACTAATTTTCTAAAGCTCCTTGTGAAAATAGCTTGCCTAATGAAGATTTTAGGATGGAACAACTTGCTTCTATTGATCCGGTTTATGACCTTGGACCTCTTTTTTGTGACTGTAAGTATGCTCATTCTGATGATAGAGTTGTTTCTAGTGACAGTTATATTGTCAACTTCATTCAAAGTGCTACTGAAAGTTATTATGAGAGAGGGAAACATGGTTTTATGCATCTCAATAATGTTAAGTTTCCCCGTTTTATGTTGAAAGCTTTGAAGTTGCATTTGTTTTGTCTTCCTATGCTAGTGGCTTTTTGTTTAAACAATTTGTTTTCTCATGACACTCCCATGCATAGGAAGTGGGTTAGACTCAAATGTGTTGGTTATTTGCTTCTTGATGCTCTCTTTCACTTCAAATATATATCTCCTTTGTGAGCATCTTTGAAACTTTCAAGCCTAACTTAAAGGCATTAAAGAAAAGTACGTGTTGGGAGATAACCCAAGAGTTTGGTTGAGTCTTGGAAGTTATTACCTCTGTAATAACCACTCCTTATCCTTTTTGTTTTGGTTTTTGTGTCAAGTTCAACTACTTTTGAGAAGTAGAGGAGTTGTGAAAAGTGGATGTCCTGGGACAGATTATTGTGATGCATTGTAAAAATTCATGAGGGAGCTCAGTACGTCGGATGGAGCTGTATTCTTCTAAGCTTTTTCTCCAAGTTGTTACCCAACTTTCATTAGTTCTGCACTTTTTTATTTGAGCAAAAGAAGGTTTTCTAAAAAATCAATATTTACCTGCTGGTCTGTTTTGACAGATTTCTGCTATCATTTGCATTTGCCTCTTACAGAAGCCTTTGTTTTGATGGATTTCAGTTGAAGTGTGCACCTAAAGGTTATTTTTTTTGCTTACACTGATGTTGCCATTGAGGTTTGTGTGAGACCTTGTAGGAAAGGAAATTCTAGGAGAAGGAGAAAAGGAGTCTGCAGAGTTCGTCTTTGAATAGGTAAAAGTGGTGAAAATAGAAGGTTCTTGAAAGTCTAATCTTTTTATATTTTTGATATTTTTAATACATATGGAAGGCTACAAAATGAAACAGAGGAGGAAACGGAGGCCGGGGTGGCCAAACCCACCCCAGGCGCGACCCCCCTTGCCCCGCTCCTGGAGGGGGTGATACCACTCTGAACTCCGTCTCCGCCTCGTTTTCGTATCAGAACCTTCCTTATGCATTGAAACTTCGTAATATATAACCCCCGGATCCCCCGAGGTTCATGCATCGTGTTCTCGTCGTGTTTTTGTTTCGATCTGTTTCTAACAGAAAATCTTCTCAAGTTTAGAGCACCATGGTCTCTGCCAACGACAAAGGCAAGAAGCCCGTGGAGGAGATAAAGTTGGAAGAACAAACCGCCGCAGGGACAAGGGCAAGGAAACCTACTTTTCTAGGAGCAATTAACACTGGACGTGCTTTTTCTCGTAACATGTAGGGGACCATAGCCTCCGTTCCAGACTTCAGATCCTGCCCTGAGGCAATGTAAGCCCTTCAAACCACTGACGAGTTTTGTGATAAGTACCGTGCTTTGAGGATGAAGGTGGATATGCTTCAAGAGGAGAATAACAGGCTTCGTAATATGCTGGAGGATTTTCTGACCCTAAACAAGAGAACACCACCACCACCAAAGGAGTAATCCGTCATCAGGTTTGGCATCCCCTTGGCTTGTTCCAAGCTTGGGGGGAGTGCCGCGCTATCACCATCATTATTTTTATCATTTATCTTTTACCTTTTTAGTGGATTCATATCTTTGGTAGAGAAGTTATCTTATAGTTTGGTTTGCATGTGTAAGTATCTCTCCTTTAGTTGATTATCTATGTATCCCTTGGCGTGAGTGTCGTTATGGAATATTAATGAGAAGTTTCATCTTTTACATTTTGCACTTCTTATTTTAGTTTGCAATCCCTATTATATGATGGATCTTGTTGATCAGTATTGGCATCACTTTGGGAGCATCAAGTAAATCTAAATTGGTTTTGGCAAACCGAGTTCTGGTCAGTAGCAATACTTTTTGAGGTTTGAAAGAAAAAGAGAAAAGCTTACAGGTATTTTGTATCATTTATTTTCTTTCTTGTTGGCTCATAAGCTTAGTATTCCTTATTTAAGATATTTTGTGTCTTCAAGGAAGATTGCATGTTTGGCTTTATCACTTGTAGGTTTGCTTGTTTCTTTCAACTCTCTTTCTTGCTACCCAGCCTTGCTAGCCAAAAACCTGTTTTGAGAAGGCATACTTCTCATTCTTCCAATTCCTTTGGACCAATCATGTGCCATTTGTGTCCACCATATATACCTATTAGCATTATTGCTATTCCAAGCAAATTCTCAAGCTTCATCTATCTTTCAAATTAAAAAGTATTTTGTTATGTGAAAACTAGTTAGTAAAGCTCTCACGAACTTGATGGCACACCTTATTTCCTTGCCCCTAATAGACTTGAACCATTGTGCCATCGAAGTTGTATATGCTTGCATCTATACATTGGAATTAGCAGAACTATGCTGTCACGTGGAACGCTTTCAACATTGCACTTGTACGTTGTACACAGTTGATATCATGCTCTTTTGTTTACGGATGTCGACGGTGTGAAATAAAGAGGGAACTTTTAAGTCCATGGAGTGATGTATGTGTGTTAGAGAAACGCCTAGGCCGCTAGCCTAAGCCATGCCTAATCATGGTGGAAACTTGTAGCATCACCATAGTAAGCATTTTGTGAAGCATCCTCAATAAAAAGCTATGCACATAGTAAATAAAAAGATCGTTGAGATGCTCATTGTCTGCTTGCCTTGTCATTTTGGTTATGGGATAGCTCATGTACCATGTGCAAGGGGTACCCCGTTGGCGGTTCTTTATGATACACATGTACTTACAATGACAAGAACTTACCGGTGACCAAAGTTGAGTAGCATGATGTGCGGCCCTCGTACTCAAGGGACATGAGATTGCCAAATTATATTTTGTCAAGCATATACTCCATCTTTGTGCACTTTAACCTTAATCATCTCAAGATGCCTATGATAGGGGCAATGAGGGCTCAAAGCTAGTAAGTACCATAATCTTTTGGAAGCTCTTTATGACTTGAAATCCTTGCTACCCTCTATCAAGGGACTTTTCTTCTATTTTCTGAGTTGAGTCAGTAAACCTACTTCCTCTCTATCTCTAGCAAGCATTTGAGTTGTTGTGTTTCAAGCATTCATATGGTGATTTATTCAATCATGTTCTTTATCTTCCTTGTTTGCACAAAATTCTTATCTATTGAGTATTACTTTGAAAGCCTTCATTGAAAAACCTCTTTGAGAAAAGAGTGCTCCTGTTGTAAAACTTCTACAAAAAGCTTTTTTCTGAAATAGTTTGCCAGCTGTTCTCTAACCAAGAACAAAGTTCGCCAATTCCAATTATGATTTATCTTTATGCATATCTATTGTGACCTATGTACTTGTTGCAAGCTAAGTTATATAATGATGAGTTGCTTTCTTCTATGAGTTGTGCAATGGTAAGTGTGATGCTTCTTGTCCGTATTATTTTATCGACACTTCACTCCATAAACCTGTGGACATGTTTATTGAGCTCAGTTTTCGTTTGGGGACAAGCGAAGGTCTAAGCTTGGGGGGAGTCGATACGTCCAATTTGCATCACCATTCTATATCATAATTTGCCTCTATTGATTGATATATGTCTTATTATGAGGTATTACTTATGTATTTTCCACTATTTTTGCATGTTGGAGGATGGACTGCTGGAGTCTGGATTCTGATGGAAAAAGAGGTATTTTGATGCAATTTCGCGAAGATCAGAAAATACCAGAAAAATATTGGAAAATTATATTTTCCCAGAAGACGGAGGAAGCCAGAAGGGGAGGTGTAGCTAGGCCATAGGGGTCCCACACCCCCTAGGCGCGGGTCCCCCTGGGTCGCGCCTAGGCCAGGTGTGGCTCACCTGGACGGCTCCCGACTCCGCCCTCTCGCCTATATCTTCCTCACGGAACCCTAATACCAGGGGAGCGACCACAAAACGACTTCCACCGCCTCTGCGGGGCGGGAAACACCAAGAGAGAAAGATCTCTCCGGCAGACAGATTTCTGCTGGGGAAATTCCTTCCCGGAGAGGGGAGATCATCGCCATCAACACCATCGTCAAGCTAGGCTTCATCGGGATCATCATCATCATCCACACCATCATCTCCACAAGCACCATCATCACCACTCCATCCCATTGTAACAATCGTGTTGGATACTTGCTTAGTTCGTAGGGGAAACTTTCTCGGTGTTGATTACTACTGTTGTTGATGCTTGTGAGTAAAATGATACGTTGGAAACGTATCTATAATTTTTGATGCTCCATGCTTGTTTACTATCTACTTTGCGTTGCTTTATCTACACTTTGAGGTGCTTTTTACATGTTTTCTGGTACTAACCTACTAACAAGTTGCAACAGTGCCAAATGCTTGTTTTCTGCTGTTTTTGGTTTTAGAAAAGTTAGTAAAGAAATATTCTCGGAATTGGACGGGACAAACGTCAAAGTCAATTACTTTTCATGGGGAACAAGAAGTCCAGAGGGGAGACGAGGAAGCGTGCCAGGGCGGCTAAACCCCCCTAGGCGCAGCCAGGGGTGGGCCCATGCCTGGATAGGGTTTGACCCCCCTAGTCGCCTCCTCGGCCTCCCCCTTTGACTATAAGAAGCCCCCGATGAATAAACCCTAAACACCCGATCACATCTCCAAGAAACCGTCTGTAGCCGCCTCCACCATCGTCCCAAGATCGGGGGGATCTGAAGTTCTTCCTGGCACCCTGCCGGAGGGGAGATCATCTCGGAGGCCTTCTCTCCGGTATGATGCGTGAGTAGTTCCTCCTTGTACTATGGGTCCATGTAGTTAGCTAGATTGTTGTATCTCCTCCTTTGTGCTTTCATGTATAGATCTTGTGAGGTCCGTTCATGATCAAGATCTAATCTATTTGTAATCTTGCATGTTGTGTTTGCGGGGATCCGATGGATATTGAGATTATTATGTTGGTTTGATTAATGGTTTTGTATTTCTGATTCTATCATGTCTGTGTTGTTTGTGATCTTGCATGCTCTCTGTTGTTAGTAGCTATCTTGGCCAAGTAGTTGCTAGTGACTCCAAGAGGGGGTATTTATGCTCGATAGTGGGTTCATGCCTCTAGTTTCCAAGGGAAGTGACAATAATCTCTTCGGTTGTAGATGTGTTGTTGCTACTAGGGAGAAAACAATGGTCTCTTGTTCATGGAACATGTGGACTATTTACCTTACACACTTTGCTTAAAGCAGTTGTCTGTTGCTTGCAACTTAATACTGGAGGGGGTTCGGATGATAACCTGAAGGTGGACTTCTAGTCATAGATGCAGTTGGATGGTGGTCTATGTATCTTGTTGTATTGCCTAATCGAATCTCATAGGATCTTTTTGACTAGTAATTGTATTGTTATGCCTTGCTCAGTTCCTGTCAATTGCCCTGCTGTAATTTGTTTACCCTTCATGCCATGTTGTTTATCTAAGGAGAGCACCTCTAGTGAACTATGGACCCCGGTCCAATCTTTAACATTGATACATCTTCCACTGTTACTTGTTTACTTGCTGCAAACCATTACCTTCCACACCATACGTTTAATCCTTTGTTACAGCAAACCGGTGAGCTTGACAACCTCACTGATTCGTTGGGACAAAGTCTTGAGTTTGTGTTATGCAGGTCTCCACGTTGCTTGCAACACCTTTGAGACGTTTCCTTCCTCCTTCAGGTTCGATAACCTCGGTCTCTACTGAGGGAAACTTGCTGTTGTGCTCATCACACCTTGCTCTTGGGGTTCCAACAAACTGTCCCACGTCAACACTGGGTGCACGCACCATGGAACCATTGGATTATTGTTTATGTTCAGATTGTTATCCATTACCATATCATCCTTGATCTTGATCCATATGATGTCTTGTGAGTAGTTCATCTAGTTCTTGAGGACATGGGAGAAGTCATGTTGTTAGTAGTGGATTTGTGTTGAGTTATTATTCAATGGTTTAGCATTTAAGTTGTGGTGCTATTCTTCTAGTGGTGTCATGTGAACGTCGACTACATGATACTTCACCATTTATGGGCCTAGGGGAATGCATTGTGTATTTGGCTACTAATTGTGGGGTTGCCGGAGTGACAGAAACCTGAACCCCTGCTAGGACACCTTTGCACAAGGGAGTGTAAGATCTCAGAGTTTAAGACTGTGGTTAGATTTATATCTTAATTACTTTCCTATAGTTGTGGATGCTTGTAGGGGGTTTAATCACAAGTATGCATTAGTCCAAGTAAGGTCGGTACATTAGCACAGGTTCACCCACACAACACGTATAACACAAAAGAAGAGTACTCAACTATTTGAAGCGAAAGCACTTGACAGAATTCCCATGTGTCCTCGAGAACGTTTGGTCCTTATAAGTATTTCCACCAGCTTGTCCTTTGCTAAGAAAGGATTGGGCCACTTGTTGTGTTTGTTCCTTGTCTTTATTACCTGCACTTTGTTTTGTTGCTTTATAAAAAAAACCTAAAAATCCGTTTGCTAAGTATTTACAGAGATTTCCTGCTCCATACCACTAGTCAACACCTTCTGCTCCTCATTGGGATCGACACTCCTATTTATCAAAAGTATTACGATACACACCCTATACTTGTGGGTCATCAATTTCCTAGGAAAAAAGGGCCCATGAGGGAAACCGAAAGAGGTAAGGCCACCCAGATGGGCCCTAGGGGCCCATGCGCCTGGGGGAAACCCTAGGGCGCCTAGGGTTAGGGTTTGGAGCGCCCTAGGGCTGCCCCCACCCCTGGACGCCGCCTATTTCCCTCCTTGGCCGCCGCTTGGATGGCTTGGGGGAGAGGCAAGGCTGCCCCCTTCCCCCTATATAAAGAGGCACCCTCTCCCCTTAGAGTAACACAATAGACACACCAATATGATTGATCCCATGAGTTGGGAGCTCTCCTCCTCTCCAATATCTCTCTATAGTTGTCTCCATGCGTTGGCACGGGCCAGGGCTGTTCGCGCAAGAGACGGCGCATCCGTAGCACGCCATTGCGCTGCAAGGATTCCGTAGCCGGAGATCTACTTCCACACTCCCGACGGGATAGGGGACAGAGGTTCTCGTCATACACCGTATGTGTATGAAGCCACGATGTGCAACATTTTGGGCACTTTGGATGTCGTGAGCCGGAATGCTACACGGTGTTGAAGCAAAGGGTGACTTGCGAGGAGCTTCGCGACCTTGAGGTCGGCTACGAGTATGAATACTTCAACCACATTCATCTAAGAACTTTAACCGCTTCCGGACTACAAGGGTATGTATCTGAAACCTATCGGCCGTTACTTCATTACTAGTAGATAGATCTTGGGCATCGAGGTGATCCGTCATAGTAATTTTTTTGATTTTCTGCACCGGAACCCCAACACCTTGTCCCCTGGGCTCCCCTTTATAAGGAGCACCAGGGGGATCGTTCAGGAGGGACCACTTGGGGGCTTATTTCTCCTCTTCTCACGTACAAGCCTCCCTTCTTCCTTCAGTTCATCTTCAACCTCTATCTCTCTCACAGAAGGCCATTAGAGGCATAGAGAGCACATGTCTAGGATCACCAATGTAGCTATAGTAAATGGCCAGGGAATATGATCTGGCAAGCAGGAGAGGGGGGTTTATCTCATCCAAAGATTAGCCCTATACTTGGGAATATCTTGTGTTCTTGTGCTTGGTTGTTCTTATCATTTGTGCATATTCACTACATCATCCCTCCCCGAATTCCTCCAGTGTCCATGTGGCCCCAACATAAGCCTACCCCAGGCATCTGCCGTGTTACCACCACGACAGTTTTTAGTAAATTACCATATTATCAATCTATTGCAAGAATTTAGCCAATAAGATTGAATGGGTTTATCCATTAAACATGTTACTTTGTGTGACAACTGGCACGATGTCATATTGAGCCATAATCTTTGAAGTTGCTTCACAACCAAAAACAATGTTGTCACTTGGAAAATGAAAAAAAATCAAATTTGGATTCTCCCTTTGTAAGCAAAGTTTGATTGGCCAAGATGCATCCAATGTATGGAGAACAAAACATGCACACGGTATCAACAACTATGGCTATGACCTTGGTCATATTGTTTGAAAGACGACATATGTCTATCAACTCATTAAATGCTTGAAAGCATACAAGCGTCTAGGTCTATCTGACGGGGACATCATCCCCAAGTGGGAGTGGGAGTAGCATACCTTAGAAGCTTCAACTTCAAAATTTCGAGAGAGCGCCAAAATATCCCACCCATCCATTCAAACACCCCGCCCATTCATTCAAACATCCAGCTCCAAAAATCAATTTGTTACACAAATTTAGCCTGAAAGCTTGAAAGAGTGTATACATTTAAAGGTTATACTTTGTGTATAAAAGGGGGCGGTGGCATTTTGAGCCATCATCTTTGTAGTTGCTTCACAATAAAAAAATGTTAGAAGCTTCGACCTCAACATTTGGGTACGGTGCCCAAACGTCACACGCATCCATTCAAACATAATTAACCTTTTTTTAGAATGCAATATTCCTCTTCTATCCTTGCTCTGGAAACTAGAACCTGAGGAGCACTGCAATAATTGAGGGATATAGGTGGTAATTTTGCATTCTCCCATGTGCATCACCACATCGACGTTTCCCTGCCCTTCTTCAATAAGTATTTACCTACCCTCCCACTCCGGCCTTACACTAACTTTGTGGACCCACAATGAAACTGACCCGCATGTCAGTGACCTAGAATTACGGAAAGTAGATATTCCCATCGTTTGTAGTTCAAAATTCGAACATTTTTAGCTAAACCGAGATAAACTCGTTAAACTCGGAGAAACTGGCTCGGAAACTTGAAAATTTACGAAACTTGGTAATTATTCATCAAATAATTCATACTTTGTGATAAAATTGGTGCGGTGAGACTTTGAACCAAATATAGTCTTTGAACCATAAAATTTGTGCAGTGATAAAATTGGTAACGCCATTCTATTCCACGAATATATCCATAAAGTTTGAATATTATTGAAAATTCCCGAAACACTAAACCCGTAAACCCTAAACCCCTAAACCCTCACCAATGAGGTATCATGCACTTGTAGATCAAATTTGAGATACTTTCATTAAATTGGGCAATGCCATTCTATTCGACGAATATAAGCATAAAGCTTGAACATTATTGAAAATACCCTAAACCCTAAACAACCCCTAAAACCTAAACCCTAAAACCCTCAACCCATAATTAAACCCTAACCAAGTACGTATCATGCACTTATAGATCAAATTTTATATACTTTCATTAAATTGCATTAATGCCATTTTGTTCCACAAATATAATCATAAAGCTTGAAAATTATTGAAAATTTCCTAAACCCTAAACCCATAAATGACCTTGACCAAGCAGGTATATCATCCACTTATAGATCAACATTTGAGATATACTTTCATTAAATTATGCTAACGATATTCCATTCCACAAATCTAAGCACAAAGCTAGAACATTATTGAAAATGCTCTAAAACCTAAACCTTAATTAAAACCTATAACCCTAAACCCATAAACGACCCTGATCGATTAGGTATATGATCCACTTATAGATCAACATTTGAGATATACTTTCATTAATTTAAGCTAAAGCCATACCATTCCACGAATCTAATCATAAATCTTGAACAATATTGAAAATTCCCTAAAACCTAAACCTTAAACCCCTAAACCCTTTAACCATAAATCCTGACCAAGCAGTTCTCATGCACTTATAGATCCGAATTTGAGATACTTTCATTAAATTGGGCTAATGCCATTCTATTTCACGAATATAGCTTGAACATTATTGAAAATTCACTAAACCGTATGCACCTCACACCTAAAACCTAAGCCCTATACCCCTAAACCCTAAAAGCCCTAAACCCCAACCCCTAACCCTGACCAAGCAGGTATCATGCACTTATAGATCAAAATTTGAGATACTTTCATTATTAAATTGTTGCTAAGTCATTCGATTCCACGAATATAAGCATAAAGCTCAAAATTTATTGAAAATTCCCCAAACCCTAAACCCTATAATCTAGCCAAACCCTAAATCCTAAAACCCAAAACACTAAACCCCTAAACCCTGACCAAGCTGCTATCATGCACACTTATAGATCAGTTTTTAGATACTTTTATTAATTTGGGTAACACCACTCTATTCGACGAACATTAGCATAAAGCTTGAACATTATTGTAAATTCCCTAAACCATCAATAAGTATTTACATGCCTGGCCTCTTCGGCCTTACACTGACGTTGTGGACCCACAATGCAAGTGACCCGCATGTTAGTGACCCAGAATTACAGGAAGTAGAGATTCCCATCCCTTGCAGTCCAAAATTCGAACATTTTTTGCTAAACTAAGATAAACTCGTTTGGTGAGATTAGCTTGGAAACTTGAAAATTTATGAAACCTGGGAATTTTTCATCAAATAATTCATACTTTTCGATAAAATTGATGCGGTGAGACTTTGAACCATATATAGTCTTTGAACCATAAAATTGGCGCGGTGATAAAATTGGAACGCCATTCTATTCCATGAATATAACCATAAAGTTTGAACATTATTGAAAATTCCCGAAACACTAAACCCTTAAACCCTAAACACTAAACCCCTAAACCCTAACCAAGCAGGTATCATGCACTTGTACATCAAATTTGAGATACTTTCATTAAATTGGGCAACGCCATTCTATTCGACGAATATAAGCATAAAGCTTGAACATTATTGAAAATTCCCTAAGCCCTAAATAACCCCTAAAACCTAAAACAATAACCCCTAAATACTAAAACCCTAAACCCTAAATCCATCAACCCATAATTAAACCCTAACCAAGTAGGTATCATGCACTTATATATACAAATTTGAGATACTTCCATTAAATTGCGGTAACACCATTCTGTTCCACAAATATAAGCATAAAGCTTGAAAATTATTGAAAACACCCTAAAACCTAAAACTTAAACCCGATAACCCTAAACCCTGAACAAGAAGGTATCATGCACTTATAGATCAAAATTTGACATACTTTCATTAAATTGCGCTAACGCCATTCTAATTCATGACAACTCAAACATTATTCAAAATTCCCTAAAACCTAACCCCCTAAAGCCAAAAACCTAATCCCTATACCCCTAAAAACCCTAAACACTCAACCCCTAACCCTAAGATCAAACATTATTGAAAAATTTCTAAACCCTAAACTACCCCTAAAATACAAAGCCCTAAACCCCTCAATACTAAAACCCTAAACCCTCGACCCATAATCCCTAACCAAGTAGGTATCATGCACTTATAGATCAACATTTGAGATAGTTTAATTATTAAATTGGTTCTAAGTCATTCTATTCCATGAATATAAGCAGAAAGCTCAAAATTTATTGAAAATTCCCGAAACCCTAAACCCTAAATACCTAAGAGCATCTCTAGCAGACACCGTAAAAGGGTAGAACCAGAAAAATAACTCCCACTATTCGGTCTCGCATGCTAAAAGTGGCAAAATCAGACGCCCTAAAACCACCGGAACCAAAAACAATTAGGGCCCCCGAGAAAACACCCCCGCGAAACCCTAAATCCACAGGTTTCGAGCCCGACCCGTAGACGACCTGGGAACCTCGGGATGCTTGGCGGGAGGGAAGTTTCACCGTGTTCCCCTCCATTCCGCGTTCGTATGTCGCCGGCGCCGCCAGGAGCCGTTGTCGACCCAGTCCCCGGCAGTCAAATTCCGCTAGCCAAAAAGGCCTCCTCCACTCGATGGTCACGTTCCCAACCCTCACTATAACAGAAATTGATCTGGGATAGAGATATAAATCGAGACGGAAAGATAGTTGCATTTCATTGATTCAAGCACGAATTCTTCTGACAACCTACATTAATTGAACCACTAGTCAGCAATTTCATTTCCGCTGCCGCTGTCCTCCGCGCTGCCCTCCACCTCCTCCGAGTCGCCGTCTTCCTCCTCGTCGTCGAACGGAACCTCCACGATTTCTGCATTGTTCGCGAGACGGAGAACCTATTCATGGCAAGCAGCGGTGATGATGGTGTACTTGGTCCGTCCAAGGACAGACCAGAACCTCTCCCGCCCTTCTTGGTTGCGGAGATCTCGATGCATCACGCGCCCATAAACGATGTGGTTGCCTATCTTGCCCTTCCGCTCCTTCTTGAATAGCGCCGGCTAGTACGGGCTGGCCTCCGCGTACCGGGGCAGCGCCCTCTTCCAAGCGGGCATCTGGTGGCGGCACGCCGCGATGTTGCTCTCCATCTTGGCTCGGCTCGGGAGAAGATCCACCGACACCCCTGCATAGCTGATGCGCCATCCGTGGGGCACCGTCGCAGCCGGCGGCGTGACGATGTCGAAATGCGCGAACATCACCGCCTCATAGAAGTTAAGCGAGGGAACCTCCATGATGGCGCGGTAGAGATTCGAGAGGGAGGGGATGGATGGGGATTAACGTGTCGGCACCTCCTATATGTACACGAGGACGACGAAGCGATAGGCGGAATCTAAATCAAATATTCCCTTTTCCGGTTAGCGTTTTTGGTTTATGTTCCGCCCCGCCGCTCGCGACCTGAAAAAACCCGCCAAACGCGACCTGGGAACGCGTTTTCCGGTTCGCCCTTTTATGATGACTGCTATAGATGCTCTAAATACCTAAAACCTAAACCCTAAAACCCAAAACACTAAACCCCAAAACCCTAAACCCCTAAACCTTGACCAAGCAGCTTTCATGCACCCTTATAGATCAAATTTTCATATACTTGTATTAATTTGGGTAACACCAATTCTATTCGACGAATATAGGCATAAAGCTTGAACATTATTGAAAATTCCCTAAACCCTCAACCCTAAACAACCCCTAAAACTTAAACCCTAAACCCATAAATACTAAAACCCTAAACCATCAATCCACATACACCCTAACCAAGCTTGTATCATGCACTTATAGATCAAAATTTGAGATACTTTTATTAAATTGAGATAATGTTATTATATTCCATGAATATAAGCATAAAAGCTTGAACATTATTGAAAATTCCCTAAACCCTCAACCCCTACATATTAAAACCCTAAACCCCTCAACCCATAATTAAACCCTAACCAAGCAAGCATCATGCACTTATAGATTCAAATTTGAGATACTTTCATTAAATTTTGGTAACGCAATTCTATTCCATGATTAAAAGAATAAAGCAGCTTGAAAATTATTGAAAATTCCTGAAACCCTAAAACCCTAAACACTAAACCCCTAAACCCTGACCAAGCGGGTCTCATGAACTTGTATATCAAATTTGAGATACTTACATTAAATTGGGCAACTCCATTCTATTCGATGAATATAAGCACAAAGCTTGAACATTATTGAAAATTCCCTAAACCCTAAACCGTAATAAACAACCCCTAAACCATAAATTCTTAAATACTAAAACCCTAAAACCTAAACCCTTTAACCCATAATAAAACCCCAACCAAGCAGGGCATCATGCACTTATAGATCCAAATTTGAGATACTTTCATTAAATTGCGGTAACACCATGATCTGTTCCACGATTATACGCATAAAGCTTGAACATTTTTTTAAAATTCCCTAAACCTTAAACCCTAAACCTCTAAACCAACCTAACTAGGCAAGGGTATCATCCACTTGTAGATCACCATTTGAGATATACTTTTATTAAATTATGAAAACGCCATTCTATTCCACGAATATAAGCATAAAGCTTGAACATTATTGAAAATGCCCCAAATCCTAATCCCTAATCCCTCAACCCCTAAACACTGACCAAGCAGGTATCATGCACTTATGGATCAAAAATAAAATTCCATTAAATTGCGTTAACGCCATTCTATTTCACGAATATAGGCATATAACTCAAACATTATTGAAAATTCCCAAAATCCTAACCCGCTAAAACCTAAACCCTAAGCCATATACCCCTAAACCCTAAAAACACTGAACCCTCGACCCCTAAACCCTGACAAAGCAGGTATCATGCACTTATAGATCAAAATTTGAGATACTTTCATTAAATTGTTGCTAAGTCATTTTATTCCATGAAAAATATTGAAAATTCCCTAAAACCTAGACCCCGAAACCCTGACCAATCAGTTATCATGCACTTATAGATCAAAATTTGAGATACTTTCATTAAATTCGGTAAGACCATTATATTCTAGGAACATAAGCTTACAACTCGAACATTATTGATAATCTCCTAAACCATAAACCCTAAACTACCCCTAAAAGCAAAACCCAAAACCCCTCAATACTAAAACCCTAAACCCTATAACCAAGCACGTATCACGCACTTATATATCAAAAATTTAGATACTTACATTAAATTGCGGTAACGCTATTCTATTCTACGAATATAAGCATAAATCTCAAACATTATTGAAAAAATCCCTAAACCCTAAACCTCTAAATGACCCTAACCAAGCAGGGCATTATATATCAATCAAATCTAGAATATCCTTTTGTAAACATTGCTTGAAATGCCAATATGCACCGATCTACCAAATATGGACACGTTATCATAAACTATGATAGAGATATGGTCGTGATCTTGGTCATCTTGTTTGAAAGCCTTTAAAATATAATGTTTATCAATTTTTATAAATGTGTAGAAAATCATTTAAATACTGGTAAGCATGCTGTCGATGGCATGTGGGTCTAGACAGGGCCAACACGTGAGGAGCGTCCACATGGAGTAACGTACGTTGGAAGCTTCAACCTCAAAATTTCTACATAGCGCCGAAACATCCTGCACATCTATTCAAAAATCCCGCCCCGTTTTTTGCGAATGCAAAAATTCCTCTTCTATCCCTGTCCTAGAAACAAGGACCAGATGAGCACTGCAAAAATAGAGGGGTATAGTGGTAAATGTGCGTCATCCCACCTATATCCCACATCGCCTCTTTGCCGCCCACCCTCCTCCGACCTCCACCTTCCTCCATCTGCTTCACCACTAGCCCTCTCTTCCACAACGGGATCCTTCACCGCCGGTGCTCTCTTCTACACGGGAGCATCTTCACCACCGGCGCTCTGTTCCACACTAAAGCTCCTTCCCTGCCGACACTCTCTTCCACTAGGGAATATCTTCACCACTCAATGCACCAGATCCACCTAAAAATGCCCAGCCACCGCCCCTGCCGCCCTCTAGCGCATCCCACCCTCCCCCATCACACAGCGGTAATTTCTCTTGCCCGTTTGCTATTTTTGGTACTCGTAAGCTACAAAAGAGTTAGAATGTTGCTCAATATCATGGGTTCTATTGCCATTTCATTTGCGCACACATCTGGTAGTTCTTATCCACATCATAAGCTTGTCGCTATTATTTCCTTTCTTACACTCTCACACTATCGGTATAATCCTTCAACATTAACTCATAGATGCTATTCTTTCCGAGCACTCGAATGGGTCATGGGAACAACTCATAAAGGATTCAACATTAACAATCTGACGCCAAGCAAGCCTGAAGTGCGAGGTTTCTATGTGTTACTTAGGCCAGTTTCTTGTCATGTTAATAGGTTATATTACTTGTATGCATATTATTAAGTTAATAGGGAACTCTACTTGAAAACTTGCCATGATATTTTCATTCATGTTTTGTTGTGTTTCTATCTACGAATGCTTAATTCATAAAATGTCCATCTAGTCATTTTTAATGCTATATTTTTGGTGTTTTCAACTGCTTTCATCCTTCCAAACTAGCTAGCTAGTTTGAATCATACATCTGGTCATTTTCAATGCTATCTTTTTTATGTTTTCAAGTGTTTTCATCCTTCCAAACCAGCTGACTCAGCTTTAAATGTTATGCCTTAATGCAGAGAAAGGACAATGGAGTATAAGGATGAGAGTTCCGACTGCTCGACTTAGATACTACTAGAAGATTCACCAGGAGTCGCACCTACTTGAGAAGGAGCTACTATCAGCTTGAACCAGCTACTATAAGCTCATACTTATTTAAATCTTAAGGGAACCCTTTAAGCTTTTTGGCTTGTGGACAAGGTCCACTATGTATATGGATAGCTCTTAAGTTGCACCTTTTGGATTATGGTGTGGTTTATTCATACATAGTGGATTCCCAACATATGCAGCATTGTAAATTTGGAGTGTCTAAAGAGTCTTTTTCACTGGTGAGGGTGAGTCTAGCAAGTTTTTGTGGACCCTGGGTCTAGTACAAGAGTCATGCCTTTATTGTTTCTTTCTACTCGAATGAGTGGGTCCCCTATCTGGTGTAAACGGTGGAGCAGATTTTATTTTCTTAGACGCGAGGCTAGTAAATTTCTTAGCCACGTCTAGTAAGGCTCACCATGTGCTTGCTCTTAAATAATCTCTAATTTATATAATACTACTTTTTCTCCTTATTTTTTGTTTTAACCCCTTTCACTATATTGTACCAGGATGCAGTTAAAACCAAGCAGGAGTGCTCGAAAGGCGGGACTAAAAGTTGTGATCCCTCTTATCATTCATCCTCCCATTGCAATTCTGAAGCAAACAACTTACTTACCAGTCCACCTACAACAGCTCCTGCAGGTGATAGATATATGAAGGCTGTGTTGCATACAAAAAGAAAGGGTCTAACTGCTCTCAGATCTGTCGCTGAAATGTTGGAGAAGAGATCACATGATACATTAAAGTGAATTTCCATGTACCGATCTCTTATTGAGGATACCAACACTCTGTAATCTTTTGGAATGCAGATCTTGTTTAATGATCTGTTATAATAAACTTTAATTGTTGTGTAATAAGTAGTTTAAATTTTCGCATGTGTATTAATTGGCGTCTTGGCGTTCTTGTGTTGTTCTGCAAAATAAGTTGGCGGTTCCAAAAAAGTCCAAAATAGTAATAGAATGGAACAGAACGATCAATGAAACGACATGAGCATGGACATGAACATGAACAGTAAAAGGCTGAAGCATTAAAGGGCCAAACAGTAAAAGGCCAGAACAACAAAATACTGTAATAGTCAAAGGCCAGAACAACGAAGGGCCGTAACAGTAAAAGTATATAACAATAAATGGTCGTAATAGTGAAAGGCCAGAATAGTAATAGGCTAGAACAGTAATAGGCCAGAATATTAACATGCATGAACAGTACCATGGCCAAAATCCTGATGGGCTGAAACAGTAACAGGCCTAAATACTAATAGACCTGAACATTAAAAGGCTATATTGTTAGCATGTCAGAATAGTAAAAGGCCAGATTCATAGCAGGCCAGAACAGTAAATGGCTAGATTCACAGCAGGCCAGAACAGTAGAAGGCCAGATTCATAGCAGACAGGAATAGTAGAATGCCAGATTCATAGTAAGACGGAACAGTAGAAGGCTAGATTCACAGCAGACCGGAATAGTAGAAGGCCAGATTCAAAGCAGGAAGAAACTGTAGAAGGCCAGATTCAGCAGGCCGGAACAGTACTGGGCTGGTATGGAGCAGGCTTCACAGTGTTTGGTTACCGTAGGCCTTATGTAGGGTGAAACAGTAGCAGACCTGAAAGTTTATGTGCCCCATTTATGGACTCATTTCAAACAGTACAGGTCGTAATAGTAACAGGTCTCCTTTCTGTTGGTCTCTCTTAATGTGACGACCCACTTAATTATTAGCAGGCCTTGGTTAGGTCTGTATTTATACCACGATTTCATTAATAGTTAACGGCAGTAACTGGCCGTTAACTGCGGTAACTGGTCGTTAACGGTGTTAGTCACGTGGCAGTTTGCATGACGTCAGCAGTCAATGAGCCTGAAAAACAGATCTACGACGGAACACGTTTTTATGGCTGAAGGGTACGATCCGTCATGGTTGGAAAAAAACCATGGTAGATTCTTTTGTGATAGCACTTTTACCACGAAGGGCATCCGTCATAGACGGCTTTTCAGCCACAAAAATGGGCCTTCAACCACGAAAATCGTCCATTGTAAAAGGCGATTTTTCTTGTAGTGATAGATTTGAAAAACAATAATTTGGGGCATTAATTTGGTGACAACCACAAAATCATAAATTGACCTAGACGGCAACGCCGACCCGCTACCCAAGAACAAGGCGGTGACACAGCGATCAAGATCCATCACCGGTGACCTAGATGGAGCACTGATGCGGTGAACCTATACGAGGAGGTGTGACACGGTGAAGGGCAGTAGGTCGAGGAGAACTTCGATTGGAGACCTAGACCCAACCGTCATCGCTGAGGAGGGAAGGAAATTTGGTTGGCGTCGAGGAGGGGAGGGGATTTCGTCTTCACCGGAGAGGGTTTTCCCAGCGCCAGTAGGTGAGTGGATTTGGTCGAACTAGGGGACCCGACAAAGGTAAAATATTTTAGAACGGTTGTGGCTCAACATTGTAGGGAGGCAACCACTATTTACCTTCATCTCAGGTTTACTTTAGAGGCATTTTTTTTAAGGTCTGTCTGAGGAGGAAATAGTACTAGAGAGGATGCTCATTCCTAACCCTATGAGGCTTCTATTAGCGACGGTCATAATATAACAACCGTCTCAGGTTGCCGAACACAGACTGTTCTTTCTAGTTTAGGACTAAACTGCCTCTATGCACCGTATCTAAGTAACGAGTTTGTACTAGTGAAAACTATTATGAACATTTGAGATATATCAATAAAGCAACTTTATTATGGCCTCTATGGCATATCTCTTTCAGATCGACAAGGGCGTCGATCTTCTAAGAGTAGATGTATGTGAGATCCTAGTGCATGGCTTAATAGGATTGATAGGATAGCCATATCAACAAGTTGCAACTTATTTTCTGGAACCTCATCTGAAAAGAATTCTGAGGCTAAGCGTGCTTGGTATGGAGTAACTTAAGGATGGGTGACCGACCGGGAAGTTGTTCCCGGGTGTGCATGAGTGAGGATAAAAGTGCATAGAAAAGACTAGTGTTGGCATATGTGTCAGTCTAGAGATCATATTGAGCTGACAAGAGTGACAGCCGCCGGTCCAAAGAGACCGGGGTGTTACAGAAACACACCACCGTCCATCCACATTCCCACACATTTCCACCATATCTCTAACGAGAAGAATCCGGCGATCATATCACCGGTGTAGTAGCATTAGCTCATAGGATAGTTCATATTTAGTCTCTCATAGCACACCATCAGTTCATTCTATCTAGAGTCATTCTGCTAGCCAGAAGAGAATCGACACGCTACCTAGACTCCCTAGCCGCCGTCCACCATAGTTATCGACTAGCCCTCTAGGTTTCTAGCCAGAACACACCCATTGCAATGCCCTGAGCACCTCACACATTCTCATAAAATAAAGCTGACATGGGATGTCTAAACCTGTATAAATCTTGTGTGCCTTGAGGTTTTTATCCCATCGGTCTTGCACATACAAATATCACTCTCAAGCATCTCGATGGGTTCATGTTTCCATTTCGGCTCCGATGACATTGCTATCACTTATGGCCATCCTAGTGGCATCACCACGCCTAGTTGGGAAGCTCCGGGTGACTCAATCCACTTCGACACCTTGTAGCTCATCACCAAGCACTTCGACAACATCGACATCCGTGAGTGGGCGCTAGTGTCGGGAGAAAGCCAAGCCATGGAGGGGCTAGCCACCCTGAGGGGTTCCCCAAAATCCTCGAAGGAGGAGCCTTGCACGGAGGACTCCCATCATCGCGACCCTCTCTCCAACGCTGATGACAAGGGATCCCTTGGTTCCAAGTGGGACATTGTGCTGGCCGCGGGTGCCGCTCGACGCACTTGTGGCAGGACGGATCTGAACCAAGTAGCGCGTCACATGCATCACCTGGGAGCTCAAGACATAATACGTTATGTGGCGTGTCCGAAATATGAAGGCGAGCTTCCCCAACATCTTCGATGACATTGGCTTCATGACACCCCACCGCATTTTTCATGTGGTTTTTCTGATTCTTCTTGTTTTCCTATGTTTGTTCTACTGTACAATCTCTGTTTTGCACATGCAAAAACCTGTAAATTTTCTACTATGTGTCTCTCGTTCGGGCGTTTTTTCAATCATGCAACCCAAATAGGCTGTAAAGATATTGGGCACAAGACCTAGCCACTATGGCTAGGGCTAGACTGCGTGCGGGCAGATATAGAGCAGCAATGCACCGTGCATGCATGGTACAGTTGCAAGCCCTCGAGTCAATCCAACCCAATCCATATTTTCGTTTCAAACGCCAATAGTAGTCGCCAATTTGCCATTACGGCTACACAGCAATCAAACCATCTCTCTCTGCAACTTCTTTCCAGGTCTTGTTGATCTTCCAAAGCAGCGATACACATGCAATGCGTGCGTGCGTGCGTGCATGCGCACAGTACACCGTACGGCGTCCTCCCCGCCAAAAGGGAGTGCGGTAGTGTACACTCCTTTACTCCTTGCAACAACTTCTCACACTCCATTAGAATAATCATCTTCAACTGAATGCAAATTCAAGCACAACAAGCCAAGCAATGAGAGTAAGCAAACCATGAAACACAGAGTCACAGATAGAGAGAGACGGATGGCAGCATGCAGCCAGTGAACACACGGCGTACAGTCCACTCCCAGTGGCACTAACTCCGCCTCTTTTTGACCGGATAAAACGCGAGGAGTAAATTGTGGGCAGTTCGTGTCTCCCAAAATGACGCAAAATCGTCTGGAGAGAAGGCCCGGGAGTTTGCAACATTTCGGCACATCGCCAGCCGTTCCCTGTGAACAGGCATGCAGATGTCAATCCCATTTATTTATTTTGACCAGATAAGCTACTTCAGAATGTGTAATTGCGAAGTCGCACTTCAGAATGCGTGAAGATTCATTTACTGACTTGCAGCATGAAATGCGCGAACAATAACTGAGGAGTAGTTATCTTCGCATGCAGTATTTTTATCGGCACACAGAGACAGAGAGATAAATTCGCTATAGAATTACGGCTATGCGTAGAAGTGGTAAAAAATCCTGTCAAATTACTGCACACATACATATGATCTCCAGTTGGAACCTGCATGCTGCATATAATAGAGTATGACTTAAGTACAGTTTCGTTCTTTCCTTGCAGTTGCAGTCGATCTCTGCAGATGCGACGATCAGAGATATAGTTAACCTGCGATCCCCAGGTGAGCATCAGGCCCCCGGCCGGCGTGATCGGTGCAAAAGGGCGGTAACAGTGGTAAGTGAGGCAGAGTGATGGGGGTGTTCCGTGTCTTCCTTGCTTGTCATACCTAGGGCAAGCTCCAGTACTTGCACTTGCACCCATCAGGCATCAGAGGCCCAGAGTTGGGCAACCGTCCATCAGTCCCCCTCCTGATGCAAACCCATCAAGCTAGCTACCACTACTACTAGCTGGCTGGTCTCCGGTCTCCCCCAACATAGTCCCATGCACGTATCTCCAAGATCGAGCAAGAAATTAAACATGGGAGACCGATGGGGGGCCGGGCTACTACTATGCGTGCATTTATTGGGAGACACCGAGGGTCGGTGTGGCCATTATAAGAGGCAGCAATGTGCAAGAATGCGTATACAGCTTTGCTTTGCTAGGGGAAAAACCATAGGGAGACCTGAGCAGGCCGGCTATAGCAGCAAGCAAAGGGGGGGAGGTCTAGGTGTAGGCAGAGAGCTCAACTCCCCGCTGTTCCTCCGTTGATCGAATCCCTAGCTAGCTGACCGGGTCATCGTCGTCGTTGGAGGGAGATCGTCAAGGGCCGGCGGTGGTAGAGCATGGCGTCGCCGAACAGCAGGCCGCAATGGACGAGCATGTTCCGGTCGAAGCACGGCAGCCAGATGTGGCAGTCGCAGGCCGACGTGAGCGGCTCGCCCCCCTCCCTCGTATCCGGCGCCACCGCCGCCCACTCCTTCAAGCCCTCCTTCTCCTCAGGTACTAATTAACCGATGCATGCTACTGTTAGTCATGTCTTGCACGCCCTAGTCGTCGTTGATCCATAGTAGTAGGGTTTTTGTCTTGTAGAGGGGCTGGGCTGGGGATTGATATTTGATTTTATTAACCGATACCGATGAACCTTCATTTGGTGTGCAGTAGGGCCTGATCTGGGGAGGAGCACGGAGACGAAGCCGCGTTGGAACCCTCGGCCGGAGCAGATCCGGATCCTCGAGGCGCTCTTCAACTCCGGCATGATGAACCCGCCGCGCGACGAGATCCCGCGCATCCGCATGCGCCTGCAGGAGTACGGCCAGGTCGGCGACTCCAACGTCTTCTACTGGTTCCAGAACCGCAAGTCCCGCTCCAAGAACAAGCTCCGCAGCGCCACCGCCGCCCGAGCCGCACCGGCGCGGGCCTGCGCACCGGCCCGCAACCAAAACCAGGCCGCGCCGCCGTATGTGCCCCCAACCCCTCCCAACAAGCAGATCCAGCCGCAGCAGCAGCTACTCTTCTCGCCGGTGGCGCCCACTTCCTCTTCCTCCTCTTCCGACCGGTCGTCCGGATCAAGCAGGCCGGTGAAGACCTCTGCCTCGCAGGCCATGGACCTGCTCTCGCCGATCGCCGCCGCGTGCCACCAGCAGATGCGCCACCAACTAGGGCTGGACCAGGGCCAGCCTGTGTTGCCGGCTGCACCACAAGCTCCTGCGCCGATAACGGTGGCCGAGCCCACCCCGGCAGCCGACGTCGAGCCGATCTTCCTGCAGTACCCACAACAAGGGCACTGCCTGCCCGCGGGCGAGCTCGCCGCCATCCTCGGCGCCCAGTACATGCCCGCCGTGCAGCAGACGCCGGCGGCATCCATGCTCTCGGGGCTTTACAACGAGCTGTCGGCAGCGCCCACCAGCACGGGCCACAGGAGCAGCGGCTGGCCCAGCGGGCTCGGCCAGCACTGGCCCAGCGGCGCCGGTCAGCAGCTTGGCCTCGGCAAGATCAGTGAACCGCTGAACGCCTCGCTCGGTGCCAACGAAGAGGACTTCACCAAGTTGGGGCTGCTGCAGTACGGCTTAGGCATTACTACGGCGCCGGCCACCTCTTCGGCAGCCGTTTGGCCGCTTCCGGCCTCGCCGGATCCAGCCGCCGTCACCATTGCGACTGCGCCTGCTCCAGCTGGGTTGACCAGTTTATTTGCAACTGCTGCTAGTACTGCTGATGCGGTCACCTACAATCACTTGCAAGGTATGTGATGATGACAATACCTTCATTGATTTCCGACTTCGGTTTAGTATCGTATGCTCGTGTTTTAACGGATTAGGAGTGTCGCGTTCTCGGGGGCATTATTTCTCTTGTAATGTTGTGTCTAGATTTCAGTTACCTTTGGATGTTAGCTTGCCCGCTGCCATTGTTTAGATATTCCCGTGCAAGTCCAGTCTTTGTATGCTTCCTTTCATGGTTTTTGTGCAAACTTCCTATAGGCCCCCCCAACAATAGATCCCATCATAAGGATATATCATATGTGTGACTTCAGATGAGTAGTAGTCCGATACATGCATGGAAAATGAGACGAGGTTGAACCATGTAAACTCTCTTGAACACTTACATGAAAGTTCTTGTCAGTCAAATATGTTTGTCCTTGCATGAATGCTAAAAATAGGGAAATGCTGTCATTTTGTAATCACACATTAGGTTTATAGACAAGAACAAAACATAAAAAGTAGATTCTCATGATGGGATGTTACAAAGAGATGAACTATTTCATGGTGACAAAAAAACATCATGTCATGGTGTGTAGATTCATGCTAGCTAGTTCGAGTATGAACCCAAATGCATGCATGCATGCATGCATTTGGGGCTATTTCGCACATGCATGTTCACCAAAAAACTAGAGTTGGAGGAATGGAAGCACATAAGATTCCAAAATGGGACTTTGGATCCACGGATACATCTTTTTAGACATGTGAAGGAGCAGATTGATCTTACAATCATGCACGCATGCGGTAGTAGTACTTGTGAGTAAGACTAGGACTTGATCCTATGCTAACATTTTAATGGATGAAAACATTGTCAGGAATGCAAATCCAAAATGGGGAAATTTCGTTTTTTGGATGAAGGGCGGTAACTAGCCAAGCCAAGGGGCTACTACTAACTTTAGGTCATGTCACAGTCACAAGTCATAACTCATAAATTGTGCCTCTCCTGTATGGTCTTGTCATAGTAACTTCTGTGTCACAAGTTGTAGAAGAGAGAAGGGGATGCGTGTGATGAATTCTCACAGCGTACGCACGCGTATAGGAGTAGGAGTAGGAGCACGCACGTACGTTTCTGAAAAGACTGAGGCGATGGCGGTCAAAAACCCCTCTGCTGCTGCTCCCCGCGCGCGGCGTGCGTGCGTGCGTGCAAGCAAGCAAAGCGTTCAAAGCTCCTTTCACACCACAGGGGCGTTTTTACCTAGAGCGACCGTGCGCATGGCTTGTTGGGCTGGCAGTGTCCAGAGGACTGCCAGTCAAGCTCGCTCGCTGGCTCGTCGCTTGGATTTCCTCGAAGTCTTCCAATTTCTCAAGTCACGGGTCACAATAACTCCCCTCCCTCCCCCGCGCCGCAGTTAATACCATTATTTCCCGTTCGTTTCTTTTTTGACCGTGCGGCCGCACGCGTTTGCATGCAGGACCGGCGGCGGATGATGATGTTGGGTTCGAGGGCGCAGCAGCCGGCGGCACGGCGAGGGGCGCCGCCGTGGTGTGCTTCGCGGGCACCAGCGCCGCCTGCAACGTCCCGGCCACCCACCTCGACGTGAAGCTCTACTTCGGCGGAGGGGCCGTCCTCTTCCGCTGCAACGGTGACCGTGCCGAGCCGCTCCTCGTCGACGAGACGGGCCACACCGTCGAGCCGCTCCAGCACGGCGCCGTCTACTATTGCGTGCTGATATAGCACCGAGAATAAAAGAAGCCAGCGTCGTGCTAATTAGTGGTAGTACTCCATAGTATATAATGGGTCTATGTGACCGGCATTGCTCGATCGAAATCTAGCTTGAGTACGTAGTTTACTACAGTATCTAGTCTAGCTTATTATTAGTACAGGTCGACCAGCGTCGTCGTAGTATTTGGGAGTAAAGCTTAATCGATTTGTATGACGCGATGGTGTTTTCAGTACTAGGTAGGCCTATATAGCTTCGGCCGATGAATGTTGAAGTGGTAGTACGTATAATAACATAATGTTGTGATTCTAATGTATTATTTTAATTGTGTGTTCTCAATCCGTCAATCGAGTTGAAAAGATATACTCAAATCTACTGTTTCCTGTTTGAAAGTGGCCAATGAACTGCAGTTACGCCTCTAGCACATACACTAGAGAGCTTTCATGGTCTACAGGAACATGACACAAGAAGACTACAGCAGACGGACCAGAACAGTGCTGTACATGCAGGAAGTGTTCCATATCTGTATAGCCCGGCCCATAGCTGAGCTCATTTAATTTACTCCTTCGTAATTCAGTAAAAATGAACGTTTTATGTGTTCTAGTCATCCTTAGGTAAACTCCTTCACGAGGAAGGGTCTTCCTCGCCACATCCTAGTCGCTTTACTACGTATTCCACATCAAAACCAAAGTGCGTAGATGGGACCCGAGGTGGGATCCTAGTTGCCTTGCAATCCAGCATAGTCCCCGACATCCATCCCCACTACTCTGACAATGCAACCATGGCCCGCATCTCAACTAGCGTGGATGTAGGACATTAGGGACCTACACGTCGTGCCGTGGATAGTGGCGGGTGACTTCAATCTCATCGTCAACCCGGAGGAGAAAAACCAGGGAACCCTGCATCGCCGCATGATGGCCAAATTCAGGCGGACTCTGGCAGTTATGGAACTAAAAGAGCTCTACCTCAACTGTCGTAGATTCGCCTGGACGAATGAGCAGGAGCGGCCCACTCTAGAGAAACTTGACAGAGTCTTCTCCGCGATGGATTGGGAGGCACGCTACCCTGATGCTTTCGTCTTGGCGTTGTCACCGGGACCTTCATACCACTGCCCTCTGCTGATGAGCCTAGCCCCGGATCTGCAATAGGGGCGCAGATTCCAATTCCAATCCTTCTGGCCCAAAGTCGACAACTTCACAGAAGTGGTACAGGAAATGTGGACCACGCACCAATGGGAGCCAAACCCCTTCAAGAGACTCGATGCGGAGCTGCGAGCCGTGGCCAAAAAGCTCTCCTGCTGGAGCTCCAAATTCATCGGGAACATCAAGATGCAGATCCTCATAGCCACAAAGCTGATCCTACGCTTCGATATAGCAATGGAGAGTAGACAGTTATCCCTTGAGGAGTGTGGACTGCGATGCCTTCTCAAGAAGAAGCTCCTGGGGCTATCCTCCCAGGAAAGGACACTGACACGACAAAGGTCACCGATCATCTAGCTTCAAGAGAGCGATGCCTGCACGTGTTTATTTTGCACGCATGCTAGTCATCGTAAGCGGAAAAAACTTCATTATTCACCTTTTGGTGGACAATGTTCGAGTCACGGATCATGCAGACAAGGCTGAAGTCGCGGACTCCTTCGAGAACCTGTTGGGTGTGGCTGAGGACCGACCCTTCTCTTTGGATCTGGACTTCCTAGGCTTGCAGTACATGGACCTCCAGAACATTGACGGTGTATTTATTGAGGAGAAGTCCTGCCCGCCATCAAAAGCATGCCATTGGACAAATGCCCCGGGCTAGATGGCTTCCCTAGTCATTTCTTTCTCTCATTCTAGGGATGTTGGAGATATGCCCCAGAGGAAATAATAAAGTCATTATTATTATATCTTTGTGTTTATGATAAATGTTTACATCCCACTCTATAATTGTATTAATAGGGAACCTTAATACTTGTGTTTTTTGTAAACATAAAAGAGTCCCTAGTAAGCCTCTTGTTAAGCTAGCTTGTTGATTAATAGATGATCATGGTTTCCTGATCATTGACATTGGATGTTATTAATAACAAGGTCATATCATTATGAGAATGATATGATGGACACACACCCAAAGTAAGCGTAGCATAAGATCAAGTCATTAAGTTCATTTTGCTACAAGCTTTCAGATACATCGTAACCTAATCCTTCCACCATGAGATCATGTTAATCACCGCCAACGGATGAGTACTTTGATGACATCAAACGCCACTTCCATATTTGGGTGGTTATAAAGGTGGCATTGGGTATTCTGAAAGTATCTGTTGAAGCGCATGGATCAAGAGTGGGATTTTTCCATCTATATGACGGATAGATATACTCTGGGCCCTCTCGGTAGAATGTCATCCAATTGTCTTGCAAGCATGTGAATAGGTCACGAGGGATGCCATATCACAGAACGAGTAAAGAGTACTTATCGGTAACAAGGTTGAACTAGGTATGGAGATACCGATGATCGAACCACGGATAGGTAAAGTATCGTGCGGCAAAGGGAATCGGTATCGTATGTGAATGGTTCATTCGATCACGAAGTCATCGTTGAATATGTGGGATCCATTATCGATCTCTTGATCCCACTATTGGTTATTGATCGGGGAGGTGTATCGATCATGTTTGCATAGTTCGCGAACCGTAGGGTGACACACTTAAGGTTCGATGTTGTTTAAGTAGATATGGAATATGAGTTGGAGACCGAATGTTGTTCGGAGGCTCAGATTGGATCTAGGACATCATGAGGAGAACCGCAATGGTCCTAAGAATAAGATTCATATAAGGAAAGTCAATTTTCGGGGTTCGGAAATGTTTTCGATATTTTGACCGAAAGCTTCTAGAATGTTCTAGAGGGCCCACCACCCCGGGAGGGGCCCACTTGGGCTAAGGCATGCTGCCGGGGAGCACTAGGTCCTTCCACACCAAATCCCAAGGGGAAAATTCGGCCACCAAAGGATTTGGGGACAAACCCTAGTTTGTTAAACCCTAAATAAGGAAAGGGGAAGTTTCCCACCTCTTCCCTTGGCCGAGTTGGGGAAGGAGTGGGTCAAGGGCTGGGAACCCTTGGCCGCACTCCCCCTCCATATAAGGAGGGGTGGGGTATGCACCACCCCTTTGTTCCTTGCCCTTCACTCTAAACCCTAGCCGCCACCTCTCTCTCCCTCCTCTGTCTTCCTACTCTGACTTAGGCGAAGCCCTGCAGTGATTCTCCTGCACCACCACCACGCTGTCGTGATGCTGTGATTTCGAGGGGATCTACTACCTCCGCTGCCCGCTGGAACGGGGAGAGGAAGGTCTTCATCGACTCCGTATGTGTGACCGAGTGCGAAAGCGCTGCCGAAACGCGGCACCAAAAGGATCGTCTACGCGATCTTGAGATCGTCAAGTGATCGACTACATTAATCATGAGAATCTAATCTCGTTAAACGCAATTGATCTATGAGGGTTAGTTCTCTTCAATCTCGTTGCACCGATATCGTGGATTAGATCTTGGCTTTGCTAGAGATTGGATCTTGGTTTTATGTGTTCTTGCGATAGAATTTTTTTGTTTTCCATGCAACGAACCCAATAGTGGTATCAGAGCCGAATCTATGCGTAGATATGTTGCACGAGTAAAACACAATGGTTTTGTGGGTGTTGATGCTTTTTTTGTCGCTTGCTTTTCGTGTACTTTGCATCTTGCGGGTTGGTGGGATGAAGCGGCCCGGGCTAACCTTACATGTCGTCGTACATGAGACTTGATCCACGCTCAACGTGCAACTTGCATTGCACAAGTGGGCTTTACGGGTGTCTGTCTCTCCCACCATAGTTAAAATTCAATTTACAATGGGCACTTGAAAACACTTGTATCAACTTTGTGGTTCTTATTCGTAGGTAAGAACAGTTCTTATTTGAAAGCACCAAGCCACATAAAACATGCAAAGAAAATTAGAGGCGTCTAACTTGTTTTTGCTCGGGCATGTGATGTGATATGGCCATGATGTGATTGTGATTATATTTGATGTATGCAATGATCCTTATTGTAACTTGGCAACTGGCAGGAGCCTAATGGTTGTCTTTAAATTTGTTAAGACATGTGTGTCTATTCATCATGTAATAGCTTTATTCCAAGTAGTTTTAATAGTTGCTATTGGTGATGGACAACCATGAAGGGGCACCACGGACCTTGACGCAATGCTGGTGATGATGGAGATCATGTCCGTGCTTTGGAGATGGAGATCAAAGGCACAAGAATAAAGACCATATCATATCACATATTATGAATTGCATGTGATGTTAATCCTTTTTATGCATCTTGTATTGTTTAGATTGTGACGGTAGCATTATAAGATGATCCCTCTCACTAAATATCAAGTAATAAATTGTTCGTACTTAGTAGGCACCATTGCTAAGACTTGTCATTTCGAAGCATCTCGTGATGATCGGGTGTATAGATTCTACGTGTGCATACAACGGGTGCAAGCTAGATTTGCACATGCGGATACTAAGGTTAACCTTGACGAGCCTAGCATGTACAAACATGGTCTGGGAACACAGAATACCGAAAGGTAAAGCATGAGTCATATGGATGATATGATGAACATATTGATTGTTCGCATTTGAAGATACATCATCTCTCGTGATGATCGGACTTGGTGTAGTGGATTTGGTTCGTGTAATCACTAAAGCAATGTGAGGGATGTTGTTTCGAGTGGGAGTTCAAAAGTAATATGATTAAAGTTGAACACTATTTATCATAAATTTAATCAAAGTGAATTTGCATATTGTTGTAGTCATTGGCATTTGTTCACCAACTTATGCTTAGTTATAATTGAGATAATAGAACTATAAAATTATGGATAATTACTTTACGAACTGGTATCGTATTGTTTAGAGTGTCAATATAAAGTTTAAAAGTCATATTGCAAACTTTCAGCAAACTTTGTTTACTCCGTGAAGTTTAATAATTAGTATTAAATCAAGAGTAACAATTCTAGTGTCAGTATCTAAAGTATCATGTTTGCCTCCATGATTCTTGATATTCAAAAGGATTGTTTTAATATCAAGGTTATCTAGGAGATGAAAGAATTGTTTCAGAAACCATCATGTGTGGAAGATATTGCGATATCTAAAACAATGTTTTGGTTGCAACATGATAGAGTATAATTTGGCAAAATATATGTTCTCATATTTGATGAGAATTTGTGAAGGTTGGATACGCTAGACATCCTAATACTCCAAAAAGGTTTTGGAAAGCAACATTATACTCACGATTCACCTTTATAACCTACAGTAGCTTGATCATGAAAGTTGTCATGATAATGATGAATAGAAGATGTAGGTAAAATATTTACTACACTAAAAGATTACTAAAGAATGGATTTTGAAAGAACGCCAAGCATTTGATCATGGTGATCTACTTCAGAGTGAAAGTCCAAAGGTATTAGTATTTGACTATACACGCTTTGGACTATGTGTCATGTGTATGGCGCCACTGTTGATGTTAATAGATTCTTTTAAAAGGGAAAAGAAATGCTAAAAGATAATCTCAGAAATATTTGGCAGAAAAGAAAGACTGGAATTGTTCAGCTTAGGTATATAGATGATATACATGGCTGTATTCTTTGCTTGTTAAACAATGTGGTTCTTGGGTATTGGATACCAAACTGGTTGGTGTGAAATGTCATAGAAAACAACACAATTCATGAACTACAATGGCCTAAGTAACCAGCAAGAGAATATGTGATGATGTTCATCAAAAACAAACAAAGTGTTGTGGTGTTTCTCATTGACATCAAAGCTTACCTTCAAGATTTGTTTCAATAATTGTTATTATGATCAGGTATTATGAGAACAAAAGATTGTTCAAATAATTACCATATTCCATATAAGATGGATGATTTACAAGTCTGGTTGGAGAAATCATGTCCATAAAACTAATGCTAAAAATGTTGAAAGACAATTGATTGAAACATCACTTAAGAAGTGACATCGCCGTTTAATATTGGAAAGAAAACTTGAAGAAACTCCATGTTGATGGAATTTTGGAGTCTTTTAATTTTGATCAAATGACGCTTTTGAGGATTTTCTAGAGATAATTGAAACTTCATTCAACCGAAGAAGAACGAACGACTAACTTATTGGAATTTGTACATATTGATGTATGTAGATCATTATGTGTAGTCGTGAGCAGTGGATTTCAATTTCATATGCTTTTTCCATAAATTTGGGTGAATATATGTGCATATTTACTTAATGAGGAAGAAGTGTGAAATATTTGAAAAGTGTTCAAAGACTTTCAAGATGAAGTGGAAAATCATTGTAACAAGAAAATAAAGAGTTTATGATTGGATTAGAAAGGAAGATATTTTGAGTTACAAGTTTAGCATAACACCTAAGATTTGAGGAATCGTTCCATAGATTTGTATTTCACGAAACACCATAGGAGTATGGAGTGTTCGAGATATGTAATGAAACTTGTTTGACGTGGTGATATCAAAGATGTCAGTTATAAAACTAACATTGTATGTTAGTGATTAAAACTCTAGTGACTATCGCTTTTACACTAAAAAGAGCACTATAACATCCCAAAAATATTGATCATGATTATCAAATTCTAATCACTAAGATTAGGGTTAACAAAAACTTTTATTAAATAAAAATCAAATGAATGCATGTGTGTATGTGATGATTGTATGAATGCATGAATGGACTTGTGTGATTAATCTAAATATCAAGGAATGGTTTAAAGATGAAAATAACATCATCTAAAACATTTCCAAATAGAAACAAATCAAGAGAAAATAAAAAACAAACCAAATAAAGCAAATGGTCATTTTTGCCAATCTTGCTCACTAGGCCACTTTGAGTGTTTCTAGTCCAAGATTTCAAACAGAAACTTTTCCATTTCTTTTCACCCCTTGTAAGACCAAGTAGAAGTGAAGCAAATCCCACCTTTCAAACTTGCAGAAACATTTGGCAACTTGATTCAAATCACATTTCAAAATTGAATCTGATTCATATGTGAAGATCACCCCTTTTTCAAAAACCACCCAAATCAATTCCACTTGACCAATCCCACTGACCAGAGACTCCCTAGTATGTAACTAAAACACCCACCAAGTTTGAATAAAAAATGCAAATTTGAATCTCTTTCGGCCATTTCACAAACACCTTGTAACCACCAAACAAACAAACATCAAACACTATTAGGAGTAGTGATTTTGGCCAACCTTGTTCCCTCTCTGGTTTGCAGCAAGCTCTTAGTAGATCATCTAGCCCCTTTAACAATCTTTAGCACCACTATGAGCTTGCCCTAGCCATCAATGGTGACCAGGCCGAGCCAAACTTGCCACCCCCATGTCGACAGCAAGCTACGAGAAGCACCAAGCCTAGCAAGCATGTCTGTGACACTCTCCACCGTCCATCGCCACCCCTTGTCCAAGCCTCGAGCACTGCCAGCCCCTGGACCACATAGTCCGAGCATGCCAAGCCACTCTGTGAGCGAGCCGAGAGCGCGCCAGTGCGCCAGCCGCGATAAAGGCCCACAGACCGCGCGCCACCCTCGCCGCGTGCAAGCAGGATCGCCAGCACCCCAGCAACCCCCAGACATGCCCGTTCACCGCCGCGCGGACCGTAGATGCTGTGCACCATTAAAACCACCGTCGGACCTGCCTAGAGCGCCGCGACATTCCGATCGTTTCACACCGCCCCACGCCGCGTAGCCATGCCGTTGAGCTTCGCCAGGGAGCACAACACCGCCCCTATCGTCGCCCATGACTTTAGCTCGCTGTGCCGACGACCACGATGAGATCAGCCCGCCCCTATCGGTCCCCTTCAGGCACTATAAATAGAGGACACCCCAGCATGAATTCTTCACACCATCTCACTCCCCTCTCTCTCAGAAGCACCCCACCTCACTCCCGGAGAAAGGCGAGCAGCGCATCGCCGGAATTTGGCCGGAGTCTGCCGTTGCTGGAGGAGAAGTGCGCCGTCGATTGAAGCCACCCCAAAAGGAGCTGCGGGTACCAGGAGAATCGTCGTTGTCGACTTCGTCGTTCGCCCTCGTCGCCGACCATCGCCTAAGATCCGGTGAGCCTCCCACAACCCCCACTTGCCGCGCTAGGGTTCTGCCTCGCCGGGGTTGCCCGACGTGGACGATGAATCGCAGCCATAGGATTAGAGCTTGATCGTGCGGTCCACACCACCCCATACCGCTTCGCCACTCTCTGTCTCACTGACAAGTGGGGACAGCCACTTAAACCAGCCCGTGCGCGCTGTGCGTAGTGAGCCAGCCCAGTTAGCATCCTGCGCGACCCAGTAGTTCAAATTTAGGTTTATTCTTTTAGTTTCAAACTCAGTTCTGTACCTAGATTCAAAAATCAACCCAGCTCGATTCACTGAACCAAAATGCATGAAACCAATTTTGTTAGAAAGGTACTCGAATGCTTAATCCAAGCCCGTTGGATTCAAACCATTTAGATTTGTAGATCACCCATGGTAAAAATAACAAGGAAGAAGCTTTTCTGCATTCAAACATTCTTCAAAATTCAACCACAAAAGCTTTTGAGTTGATTCCAACTCTCAAAAATCACATTTAACTAGACCTTTCTGAATATATAAAAATATATAGGTTTACTTACAGAAATAATGGTTAAGCAATAAAAGAATGCCTCATAGGCCATTCTAGTCACTTTTATTAATTAAAATAAAAAGGTTAAACCTTATTAAATTGTCACACCACTTTAAATCACATTCTCAAGTAATGAAATATGCGGTGATGACATGTGTCAACATGATACCATGTTTTGGCTGGAGAATATTAAATCTTAAGTAGTTTTTCAATGAGTAGAAATGACTTTTCCAAAATCAAATAAATAAGACAATAGCTTTGAAGATTGTAATGTTTGTGATGATCCTAGATCATCTAATGAAAACCTTGGTGTGATAAATAGAACTAGTTAAGTATTGTGTGGTGATTGTGTACCTCGTATTTATTTATAGACGCTAGTATCGACCAAGGATATGAGGAGGTAGGAGAATACTACGAGGAAGAAGCCGAGGAGAACATCAACCACTGCTCTGCACAAGGCAAGCCTATACTAATATCTTAGCAATCTACTACCTTAGCAAGCTAAGCTAAACTATGCAAGTTCTACTTGCAAGCTTACCTCACTTGATACCAATCCTAGTTTTATGTTGCAAGCTTAGTATTTTATTTATTTATCAAAGCTTTCTCTTAGAGTTTACTTAGTGAGTTGTAGATTTTAGAAAGATAATGGAAGGTAGCATATAGATCATAAAAGTTGACCTAAGTTAGATAATCTTGATGTCATCCTAAGGCATGAGATTGAACTTAGATAAGATACACTTGTTTTCCACCCCTCATTAGTGTTTACCCTCACCTGTAGAGGCTAGTGCTAAGCATAAAACCTGATCACTTTAGATGGGAGTACTTGGTGAAACTGATTATGAAAACCTTAGAATGATAAGTCATTCTACCGAAATGTTTTGACATGTGTTCTTGAACACCAGATGATTTTGATGATGAAAATGTTAAGGCATGAGCCTTAGCCCTTTATAAAACTGATGGTTGTCTGGATGCGATACCATTCCAACTTTACCGTACAACCACAATACCCGAAGTTTGGGTAGGGATTGACTAGAAATTTATATACCTTAGTATGGGTTCCCTTGCGGCCAAGGTTTGAGCTGAGGCTACCTTGTGAAGATTGTCCACCTGTGCAGTACCCAAGATGACAGTTGGTCATGGTTGGGAGGCCAAAGTCACAAGAGAGGTGCCTATACTAGGGCGTGTAATTGAAAGGTTAGGATTGATTATCCGCATACTTAGTATGGTGAATTCAGAATTGTTCCTGACGAAAGTATCGAATGTTGTGGTGAAAGTGTACCACCTCTGTAGAGTGTCAAACTATTCGAATAGCCGCGTCCGCGGTTATGGACAGTTGGAGTGGCCATACTGTTCTGTTGTCAGATGTTTTCAAAATGACTTGTGAAATGATTTATGACTTGACCACATCAGAGTTGTGATATGAACTAGGTGTTATAAAACTTTCAACTAGCTTTCTTTGCTTCTAAACTCAGTAGAGATAAATCTGGCTTTTTGCAAAACAACCCTAGAGCTTAGTGTATATATTTTTCAAAACCACTTCACTTGTTAGTATTAGTTTGCGAGTACTTAAAGAGTACTCATGGCTTTGTCCCTGGCTATTCTCGTGGCCAGACTATGAACAAGAGTATCCGGAAGACGGACAGCAGGAAGGTTACAACAACTAGGATCATCTCCCATCATCAGCATTGCCTGTGACCATGAAGATGGAGCTTCGCCTATGCTACCGTTATTATTACGTTATTCCGCTGCTTGAATGCATTCAGAACTGGATCATGAGATCTTATTTGTGTAAGACCTTATGTATGGTTTGTAATGGATGATGTACTGTGATATTCAATCTGTTATGTCTCGCAAAAATGGTAATCCTGGGATTGCGATGTATGGCATAACAGGCATCTGGGATTAAAAATCCGGGTGTTGACAAACACCATCATGATCCGTTGAAATGACACCATATAAGTTGTGGTTTGGGATAAAACCCAAGTTGTCCTTTCTTAAATTTTGGTATGCTAGGCATAAGTAAAATGTTTGTAACCAAAATCAGATGTGCATGTCTTTGTATGTTATTTCGAATAACTGTTGGGTATTCCTCCATAACACCAAAGACAAAAGTGTTTGTCGCTTAGAACATCAAGTTTCTTGAGAAGGAATTTTTCTTAAAAAGTTAAGTGGGAGGACAATAGAACCTTGATAAGGTTATTAAACCTTAGCTATATGTGCTGAGTTGCGCAGTGCCGAAAAGTGTCCCAGAGGCAGCAACAATGCTCATGGCTCAAGTACCTCAAAGGTTGTGGTCACGAAGGTCTAAGTTTCTATTGAACCAAGTAGGTCGGGTAAACAATCAAATACTAAGATTTGAGAGTAAATCATTATTGTTTGACAATGATGAACTGACTACATGCAAAGAAGCGATGATGAGCCCTGACTCCGTCAGATGGCTTTAGCCATAGAATCCGTGATAGTTCCATACATGAGAAATCAAGTTTTTTTTTGAACTTGGAAGACCCTTTGGAAAGGTGTAAAAACCTATCATTCGTGTTTGGATCTATAAATAAACAGACATGGATGTTTCACATATATGAAATTGTCGACATGTCGGGAAAGAGTTGAGTTTACGATAATGTTCAAGGAGTTGACTATGACAAAATTTGATCTGTCATAGCGATATTTGGTCTGGACGGATTAATGTAGAAACCACTACATATAGTTTGGTATATGGTAGTTGAACAAACAAAATAAAGTTATTCTAATAGAATGGTTACCTAGGACATGTACATGACACGATCCAAAGGGTTTTTGATTCAAAGGATGCTAAAAGCATATGCAAACTTCAATGGTTGAAGTAAGCATCGCGGAGTTGGAATCTTCACCGTGATGAAACTGTTAAAATAGTTTAATTTCATCAGAGACGATGAAGATGCTTGCATTTGCAAGAAATTAAGTGGGAGCGCTAAGACATATTTATAATACATTATCTAAAAGACATATTGTTGATTGGAAATGATGTATCTTTTATTAACACAGTTTAAGAATTTCATTTTGATGAAAGAATTAGGAAAAACCCAAATATTAGGTATCAATGTTGAAAGTGCAATGGACGACGCCTAGAGGGGGTGAATAGGCATTTTAAATTATTACGGTTTAGGCTCAAATTAATGCGGAATAAAACTAACGTTTAATTTATTGAGCACAAAACCTAACCACTAGGTTCACCTAAGTGCACTAACAACCTATGCTAAGCAATACAAGCAACAAGGTGATATGAAGATATAAATACTTCAAGAACAATGGCTATCACGAAGTAAAGTGCATAAGTAAAGGGCTCGGTTGAGAGATAACCGATGGACGCGAAGACAAAGATTTTTTTCCCGAAGTTCGTTTCCAAAGAAACTACGTCTCTATTTGAGAGGTGCGATGGCGCAATGCTCTCCGAAAGCCACAAATGGCTCACCTCGGGGTGTGGTGGCTCGATTCTCAACCAACGCCACACAAGGACTCACCCCGGATGCGAAGGAACACAACTCACTGGTGCCACAAAAGGCTCACCGTATTCTCCCGTGAGCTCGCCACAGAGGCCTACTCACGATCCACTAAAGGACACTTGAGGGCGGTCACCAAAACCCGTACAAAATTGGGGATATCTCCACAACTCAATTGTAGGCTCCCAACAACAAAGCCACAAAAAAGGCTACAACATCACAAAATGCCAACAAAGCCACAAAGAGGGTACAAGACCATAAAAGGTGACAAGAAGTCAACAACCCAACCACACAATCGTCTAGGGTTCCAAGAACCCAAGAGTAACAAGCCCACAAGCTTGCACTCACCGAATCTCCATGGAGAAATCAAACCTATGCAACAAATGCAAGGACAAGTTCTCCACTCCCAAATTCCAACAAAGCTACAAAATCTATTGGGGAATAAGGGAGGAAGAACTCAAGAGGAGAACACAAAACTCTCCAAGATCTAGATCCCAATGATTCCTTCACAAAGAAGGGATCTGGCTTGGGGGGATTGTAGATCTAGATCTCCTATCTCAAATCCCTCAAAAAGATGCGGGAATCATAGGAAGGGAAAGGGGAGAGAGAAAGCTCTTCAAGGTCAACAATGGAGGAGAGAGAGAAATCCAAGAACCAAGAAAAGGGCTAGTCCCACGAAGGGCAAGAGGAGCCCCTTTTAAAGGGCTCCTAGATCTGCCCGTTATGGGCATTTATGACCCTGGCCGGAACTTCCGGTGGGAGGCCAGAATTTTTGGTGCCACTCAGCCAACGGTCAGAAAACTGCGATGCGAAAGACTGAAAGCATGAGCCTTGCTAGAGAACTTTTGGTGGGAGCGGAACTACCGGTGGAAATTCCGACCGAAGTTCCGTCAAATAGAGCACATAAAACACAGAGGTTCCAGTACGTGAGCGGAACAAGAGACGGATTTTCAACCGGAACTTCCGGCGGCAACTAGGCCCAAGCGGAATTTCCGGTGCAACTTCCGATCCAAATTCCGTCAAATACAACAAACCAGACAGGGAGGATATAATACTTGCGCGGAAGAAGAACCGGATCTTCCACTGGAACTACCGGCGGCAAAATGCCCTAGCAGTACTACCGGTGGCTAGATGGAACTTTCGGTCAAGGAAACTCTAGAAACCAAAACTGCAATAACTTTTGCACCCGAACTCCAAACGAGATGAAACCAATTTTTTGGAAAGATAACGACATGTAGAATCCAACATTTTTGTTTGAAATATTGGGTATCATCTAAAATACCATGAATATATATGTTATGTATCTCCCAAGGTGTGGAGCCAGAAAACTCGCAAGATCAAAAACCGCAATAAGATATGCAATGGAAATCCTTATTTGATGAACTAGAGCTTGTTATGATGATGACCACAAGCTCTAGATCCTCCCATGGACAAGAACCAAATAACAACCAAGAAATATGATGCTATGCATGCAAAGGTTTGAGCTCTCTCCGAAAGATGCGATCGAGACACCCGCTTGAGAACCCCTCTTGATAGTATGGCTATCTATCCTAAACCCGGTCTCCTAACTAACAACACGAGACCGGCAAAAGAGAAGCCCTATCAAGAACATACCTTTGCCTTGTACATTCCACTTGAACTTGATGTAGACCGTCTTGTTCTTCTCAAGAGGGAACACCTTTCTTGATTGCTCTTGCTTGATAAAGACTTGCAAATTTCTCCCCATACTCCATGGGGAAACCTTCTTCTTTGAACTTGTCTTCATCACTCCATGATCACGAGGATGGGAAGCTACAACCATGAGATCTTCAAGAGATGGCGCATCTTGAGCTTGCCCTTCTCCATCCCTTCTTGAGGTTGATCCATCTTGATGCAACTCTTTGCACTTGTCTTGATCAACCTTCAAGCACTTTCTTTCTTCATGATTCCAATGGGCACAAAGCACTTGGACATTTCTTCATATTTCAATCTTGAGACCAACACATGGCCCAAGATATGTGAATGGACAAACCTACAAGTGAAACTCAATTTACACATTTGTACATAGAGATTGTCATTAATTACCAAAACCACACATGGGGCAAACATGCCCTTTCAAATGTCTATATGGATAGATTGAGACACTAATATGGTTGTGCCAAATGTACATAGATGAGATATTGAATGAGTTCAATATGGAAATGACAAGAAAGGTACTTGTCGCACGGAAAGGATCGAATCAAGATTCAAGTGTATTGACACTTAGTAAGTGAGATGAGATCCGAGTGTTTTTACTTGGTGAATGAAATCACAAAGAGTATTTTGATCAATCATACTATAATATGTACACATCCAGATATGTCCTATGCTCTAAATGTTATGGGCATATACCAGAATGACTCATAAGATGATCATTGGATGATAGTAAGGATATTCTTATGATCTTTGGAAGAACTAATAATATGTTATTTATGTAGAGGTGACAAATAGATAGATAGTTCATTGTAAAGTGTTACAATGATACTAGTCTTGTCACAAGATACAAATTAAGTTTATCTCAGTTTAAACTATGGGTGGCACAGTGTAATGGAAAGTAAGTTCAATAACGGATTTGGATGAGTTCCAA
The DNA here is from genome assembly GCA_916181665.1 of Avena sativa. Classification (NCBI taxonomy): domain Eukaryota; kingdom Viridiplantae; phylum Streptophyta; class Magnoliopsida; order Poales; family Poaceae; genus Avena; species Avena sativa. The sequence goes on along the minus strand of OV702295.1, from coordinate 327,580,373 downwards.
ATTTAAGACATTGTGGCAGATACTACAACAAAAGGCTAAGTATATGACTGCTATTGTAGCAGCAAAAGAGGGCATTTGTGTCAAGTAGTTTGTGATCAAACTAGGTGTGGTTCACAGCGGGCTAGTACTATGAAGATATACTGTACGACAATTGTATCGACATGTTTAAACCTAAGAAACTAAAGGTCTCACCAAAGGACCAAATTTATACGATGTCATCTCATTAGAGAATGAGTGATGCATAAAGACGCAAAGACATGCAAGTACACGCGGACCTGGAAGTGTTAGATCCAAAAATTATGTTTACCACTAGCAATCGTGTATATACAACACCAGAAAGCCATAGGTGCTGAATGCACAAGTTTTTTAAACTAGATTATTGACTCTAGTGCAAGTGGAAGACTGTTGGAGATATGCCCAAGAGGCAATAATAAAGTTGTTATTATTATATCTTTGTGTTTATGATAAATATTCACATCCCATGATATAATTGTATTAATAGGAAACCTTAATACTTGTATGTTTTGTAAACATAAAATAGTCCCTAGTAAGCCTCTTATTTAGCTAGCTTGTTGATTAATAGATGATCATGGTTTCCTGATCATGGACATCGGATGTTATTAATAACAAGGTCATATAATTAGGAGAATGATGTGATGAATACACACCCAAAGTAAGCATAGCATAATATCAAGTCATTAAGTTCGTTTTGCTACAAGATTTCAGATACATAGTAACCTAATCCATCGACCATGAGATCATGTTAATCACCATCACCGGATGAGTACTTTTATGACATCAAATGCCACTTCCATAACTGGGTGGTTAGAAAGGTGGCATTAGGTATTCTGAAAGTATGTGTTGAAGCGCATGGATCAAGAGTGGGATTTTTCCATCCATATGACGGATAGATTTACTCTGGACGCTCACGATGGAATGTCATCCAATTGGCTTGCAAGCATGTGACTAGGTCACAAGGGATGTCATATCACGGAACGAGTAAAGAGTACTTATCGGTAACGAGGTTGAACTAGGTATGGAGATACTGATGATCGAACCTTGGATAAGTAAAGTATCGTGTGACAAAGTGAATCGGTATCGTATGTGAATGGTTCATTTATCACAAAGTCATCGTTGAATATGTGGGATCCATTATGGATATCTAGATCCTGCTATTGGTTATTGATCGGAGAGGTGTCTCTGTAGAGGTTCTAACCTGGTAAGGCAGATATCCCTGTGTTTACAATGCTAGTCCCTGGATCGAATAGCTAGCATCCACAGTTTAAGATGTAATATCAAGAAACAAAGGTCATTTTACAACTTATAACCAGGAATAAAATAATTCATTACATCTTACATAGCTCATTTGGCTATCTCATTACAATGCAACAAATATAACTATATAGCATGGAGCCCTTCATCTTCATATGACACAGGCAATCATGTTAGTTGTATACTTGTAATCCCTACTCATCAAATTCCACTAACATCAAACAAACCTGCAACATAATAAGTTACAGCCACAAGGGTCAATACATTTGAATTGTATTGGCAAGTGATTTTATATTGACATGGAGAATCTATCATCTACATGAATATTTGGCTAAGTGGGGTTTTGGCTTGCCTTTGCATAAAACAAGTTTTCCCTATCCTTTGAAAATAGTTTTTCTCTTTGACAAAACCTTTCATCACACAATGGCACACTGGATACCCTCCAGGTGCTTCCCTTGTTTACCTAACAAGTTTTAGCTTAGAGAAATTGGGATAAGGAGATCCTTGATTGATTCAATGCCTTTGATGCTCAAATTATCCATTGTCGGGGACACGGCTAAGTACTTAGGTTTTACCCTCTTGAGAGGTGGTGCACTTTCCCCACAAGACTCGACATGCATCGACACGAGATCTTTCAGAAGCCTCCCCTTAGACCAAATGGACGCGTTCCATCCTATAATCACTACCACCTTCTGTCCATCTGGCTAAGTTATTGTAACCTATATGATCAAGGCAGAGCCCATATGCCATGTGGCTGCACTGGAAGCTTCTCAACACAAAACATCTCAAATCTCTTTGTTCCTAGGTGGCCATCCACAAGTGTGATACACAGGGTGAACCATAGAAATGGGCCTTGTGTAACATCCCAAAAATATTGAACAAGGATTATCAATTTCCAATCACCAAAATTAGGGTTAACAAAAACTTTTGTTAATTCAAATCATATGAATGCATGTGTGTATGTGATGATTGCATGAATGCATAAATGGACTTATGTGATTAACCTGAATAGCAAGGAATGTATTAAAGATAAAAACAACATCATCTAAAACATTTCCAAACAGAAACAAAACAAGAGAAAATTAAAAACAAAACAAATAAGCAAATGGTCATTTTTGCCAATCTTGCTCACTAGGCCACTTTGAGTGTTTCTAGTCCAAGATTTCAAACAGAAACATTTCCATTTCTTTTCACCCCTTGCTAGACTAAGTAAAAGTGAATCAAAGACCACCTTTCAAGCTTGCAGAAACATTTGGCAACCTCATTCAAATGACAATTTAAAATTGAATCTTTATCATATGTGAAGATCACACATTTTCAAAACCTAACCAAACCAGTGCCCCTTGACCAATCCCACTAACCAGAGACTCCCTAGTATGTAACTAGCAAACCCACCAAGTTTGAATCCAAAATTCAAATTTGAATTTCTTTCGGCCATTTCATCAAACACCTTGTAATCAGCAAACAAACAAACATCAAACACTATTAGGAGCAGTAATTTTGGCCAACCTTGTCCCCTTTCTAGCTCACTCTACACTCTCACTAGATGATCAAACTAATCTAACTAGCCTTAGCACCACTGTGAGCATGCATAGCCATCAATGGTGACCATGCCGAGAGCACCCTTGCCACCCCCATGTCGCCAGTGAGCTAGGAGAAGCTCTAGCCTCGCCAACCTTGTCTGGGACACACAACACCGTCCATCGCCACCCCCTGTCCAAGCCCCGAGCCTTGCCAGCCACTGGACCACACGACAAGCTCGCGCCCAGTTTCTCTGCGTGCGAGCCGAGAGCGCGCCAGTGCGCCGCACGCGACACCAGCCCCCAGACTGTGCACCGCCCTCGCCGCTTGCGTGCGTGATCGCCAGCACCCCAGCAACCCTCTAGACAACCCCGTTCGCCGCCACGCGAACCATGGACGATGTGCGCCATTCAAATTGCCGTCGGACCCGCCCTGAGCGCCGCAACGGTTCGACCGTTCCTCACCGCCCCACGCCTCGCCATCAAGCCGTTGAGCTTCGCTAGGAGGTAATGCACCGTCCCCTATCTGTAGGGGTTCGTAGCATGGAAAACAAAATTTTTCTACCGCATGGAAATAAACAAGCCAAGATCTATCTACTAGATTGTAGCAATGAGTCGATAGAGGAACTCACCCTCGAAGATTCCAAAGCGGTTAACGAGAGAAGATTCTCGTGGGTGATGTAGTTGTACTCTTGCCGATCTCAAGATCGCGTAGACGATCCTTCCGGCGCTACGTTCCGGCAGCGCTTCCGCAGTCGGTCACACATTCGGTACTCGATGAAGACCTTCCTCTCCCTTGTTCCAGCAGGCAGCAGAGGTTGTAGCACTCTCCTCGCGATTCCGGCAGCACGACGGCGTGGTGTCGGAAGTAGAGGGGAGATCTCGCAGGGCTTCGCCTTAAGCCGGAGCGAGTATGGTGGAGTATGAGAGAGGCCTTGGTGATCTAGGGTTTAGAGGGCACCAAGGGGAGGGCTTGGCCGGTGGCTAGGGTTTAGGGAAACCCCAACTCACCGAGTTGGAGGTTCCCTAGGCGGCGGCAGCACAAGGAGGTGGTGGCGCCGGCGGCTTGGGGCTAGGGTTTTGGGTGTGAGGGGTAGGGGGCGCCCTACCCCTCCTTATATAGGTGGAGGGTGGCCGGTTGGGAGGATGGAGTCCTCCCCCAACTCGGCCTCCTTGGCCGGTGGGTGGAGGGAGGGGACTTCCTCCCCAAGTAGGTTTCCTACTCTCCCTCCACCAAGCAAACTTGCCGTTTGACTTTTTCAAATTGGCGTTTGACTTTCAAACCTGGATTTGATTTATTTCTTTATTTTGCCCAGCCAAGTGACCTAGTACATGATGCAACCATTCCATATTGTCATGACACATTCATGTACCCTTCCCCTCCGGAGTTCCGGACCTTCCGGACCCTTCTAGAACATTCCTGGTGGAAACACCGGAATCATTCCCCAACTCCGAAACAAGACTTTCCTTATATGAATCTTATTCTCCGGACCATTCCGGATCTCCTCGTGATATCTTGAATCCCATCCGAGACTCTGAACCACATTCGGTCTCTTACTCATCATTCCATAACTACTCAACAACATCGAATCCTTAAGTGTGTCTCCCTACGGTTCGTGAATTATGCGGACATGATCGAGACACTTCTCCGATCAATAACCAACAGAGGAATCTGGAAATTCATATGGCTCCCACATATTTCTACGATTACTTTGCGATCGAATGATCCACTTACATACGATACCAATTTCCCTTTGTCTCACGATAGTTTACTTATCCGAGGTTTTGATCGTCGGTATCTCTGCATACCTAGTTCAACCTCGTTACCGATAAGTACTCTTTTCTCTGTCCCGTGGTATGTGATCCCTTGTGAGCCAGTCACATGCTTGCAAGCTAATTGGATGACATTCCACCGAGAGGGCCCAGAGTATATCTATTTGTCATATGGATGGACAAATCCCACTCTTGATCCCTGTGTCTCAACCCATACTTTCCGAACACTCAATGCCATCTTTATAGCCACCCAGTTACGGTGTGGTGTTGGATGTCATCAAAGAATCCTTCCGGTGATGGTGATGAGCATGATCTCATGGTCGAAGGAATTAGGTTACTACGTATCAGAAAGCTTATAGCAAATGAACTATTTAAAATGACTTGATCTTTATGCTACGCTTATCTATAGGAGTATGTCCATCACACCATTCTCCTAATGATATGATCTTGTTGTTAATAACATCTCAATGTTCATGATAGGGAAACCACAATCATCTATTAACCAACAAGATAGTATTATGAATAGGCTTTACTAGGGACTCTAATTTAGTTTACAAATCACACAAGTATTAATGTTTCCAGTTAATACTGTTATAGCATGAATGTAAACATTTATCATAAACACGAAGACATAATAATAACTACATTTATTATTGCCTCTAGGGCATATCTCCAACACTATCGTTGCCCATTCCATTAGCACGCTGTGCCGACGACAAAGAAGAGCTCCACCCGTGCATGTCGGTCCCCTTCAGGCACTATAAAAGGAGGCCACCCCTGTTTGATTTGAGAACACCATCTCACTCCCCACCTCTCACTGATCACACCCACTCATCCCCGGAGCAAGCCAAGCACCAGGTGGCCGGAATTTCACCGGAGTTCGCCGCTGTAGAGGAGGAGAGGCGCCGTCTATTGGAGCCGCCCCAGGAGAAGCTGCCGGTACCAGGAGGATCGCCGTCATCGACTTCGTAGTTCGCCCTCATCGTCAATCGTCGTCGGAGCCCCGGTGAGCCTCCCACGACCGCCACTGCCCGCGCTAGGGTTCTGTCTCGCTGGCGTTGCTCGACGTGGACGATCAACCATAGCCGTTCGATTATAGTTAGATCGCACGGCCAAGATCACCCCATATCGCTTCGCCACTCCATGTCTCACTGACGAGTGGGGACAGCCACTTAAACAGCCCCCGTGCGTGCTGTGCATAGTGGGCCGGCCCAGTTAAACGTCCTGCATGACCCAGTAATTCAAATTTAGATTTATTCTTTTAGTTCTAAACTTAGTTCTGTACCTAGATTCAAAAATCAACCCAGCTCGATTCACTGAACCAAAATGCATGAAACCAATTTTGTTAGAAAGGTACTGGAGTGCTTAATCCAAGCCCGTTGGATTCAAACCAATTGGACTTGTAGATCACCCATGGTAAAAATAACAAGGCAAAAGCTTTTCTGAATTCAAACATTTTTCAAAATTCAACCATAAAAGCATCTGAGTTGATTCCAACTCTCAAAAATCATAATTAATAAGACCTTTAAGAATATATAAAAATATCTAGGTTTACTTACAGAAATAATGATCAAGTAATAAAAGAATGCCTCATAGGCCATTCTAGTCACTTTAATTAATTAAAATAAAAAGGTTAAACCTTATTAAATTGTGACACCACTTTAAATCACATTACCATGTACTGAAATATGTGGTGATGACATGTGTCAACATGATCCCATGTTTGAGTTGGAGAATATTAAATCTTAAGTAGTTTCAATGAGTAGAAATTACTTTTCTGAAATAAAATAAAGAAGACAAGTGCTTTGATCCTTGTGGTAATAGTGATGATGCTAGATCATCTAGTGTGAACTTTTGTGTGCTAAATAGAGTAGTTAAGAATTGTGTGGTGATTGTGTACCTCGTATTTATTTATAGACGCTAGTACCGACTAAGGATACGAGAAGGAAGGAGAATACTACAAAGAGGAAGCCAAGGGGAACTTCAACCACTGCTCTGCACAAGGCAAACCTATACTTGCAATCTTGCAAGCGTTAGCAAGCTAATCCTTGCAAGCTTACTTCACTTGATACCCAATCCTAGTTTTACTTGCAAGCTTAAGTATTTTATTTATTTATCAAAGCCTTCTCTTAGAGTTTACTTAGTGACTTGTAGATATTAGAAGGATAATGGAAGGTAGCATAAAACTTGAACAAAGTAGATAATCTTGATGTCATCCTGAGGCATGAGATTGAACTTAGATAAGATACACTTCCTTATCACCCCTTATTAGTATTTATCCCCACCTGTAGATGGTAGTGCTAAGCATAGAACTTGATCAACTTTATATGGGAATACTTGGTGAAAATGATTATGAAAACCTTAGAATGATGAGTCATTCTACTAAATGTTTTGACATGTGTTCTTGAACACCAGATGATTTTGATGATAAAAATGTTAAGGCATGAGCCTTAGCCCTTTTACAAAACTGATGGTTGTCTGGATGCGATACCATTCCAATTTTACCGTACAACCATAATATCCGAAATTTGGGTAGGGCTTGACAGGAAATTTATATACCTTAGTATGGGTTCCCTTGCGGCCAAGGTTGAGCTGAGGCTACCTTGTGAAGATTGTCCACCTGTGCAGTACCCAATATTACAGTTGGTCATGGTTGGGAGGCTAAACTCACAGGAGAGGTGCCTATACTTGAAGGGAATATGCCCTGAGAGGCAATAATAAAGTGTTTATTATGTGTATTCCAAGTATATGATAGATATTTATTTTGCATGCTATAATTGTATTAATACGGAAATGTTAATACATGTGTGTTTAATAAACAAACAGAAAGTTCCTAGTTATGCCTCTCTCATAAACTAGCTCGTTGATTAAAAATATGATCAAAGTTTCCTGATCATAGACATTGGATGTTGTTAATAACGAGGTCACAACATTAGTGTAATGATGTGATGAACATTCATCCAAAGTATAGCATTACGATCAAAGTCATTGAGTTTATATTGCTATAACAACTTATGAAGTGATCCTAATCCTTAGACCATGATATCATATCAATCACTAACACCGGAAGAGTTTCTTGATGACATCAAACATCACACTGTAACTGGGTGATTATAAAGATGGCTTCAGAACTACTAAAGTGTTATGTTGAGGCTCATGGATCGAGAGTGGAATTTGTTCATCCCGATGACGGATAGATATACTCTTGGCCCTCTCGGTGATATCACATTGGTTAGCTTGCAAGCAAGTGATTTGATCACTAGAATGTTATATCACGGGAACGAGAAAAGAGTGCATGTCGGTAACGAGATCAAACTAGGTATGGATATACCGATGATCGAATTTCGGACATGTAATATATCGTGAAACAAAGGGATTAAGATACTAGCATAAAAGGTTCCGACGATCATAGGAAAGTCATCGTTGAATGTGTGGGAGTCAATATGGATCTCCGGGTCCCGCTTCTGATTATTGATCGAAGAAGGGTCTCGATCATGTCCGCATTATTCGTGAACCGTAGGGTGGCACACTTAAGGGACACTGACATCCAATTGGAGCAAAAGTTTCATGCCGGAAAGAATAACAAGCGCAGGAATTTATTTCACTAGATACCGAAACAGGGGTTTGGGTGAAATTGCAGAAAGTGTTTTTGCATGTGAAATGAAATACTAGCAAGGGGTTATATGTGAATGTTTTTCATTAAAGTAATTGACAAAATTCTGAATAAATAAAAGGAGTTTTATTTAATGAGAGTTTGCATTAAATTTGGTTGAAATTTAATAGCAATTTTGAGTGGGATTTTGAGTGGAGGGAATTGAAGAGATTTTTGTGAGTGGAGTGTCCACCCACATGAATGAAGGAGGGGAGGGGGAAGCCCCCATGGCCGGAGGCCACCCCCTTTGGTGCCCCCTCCTCCTATAAAAGGCACCCCCTCTCCTCTCTCTCACTCACACCTCCTCGTGAAGGATCTCTCTCCCCCTCTAGAATTTATCCCCCATGGTCTCGAACTATCGAGATACATGTTCCCGGTGGCTATTAAACAAGAAAGGGTTGTGCTTCCGCTGCATCGCTGGAGCGAGGAGGCGGAGGTTGCTCGGTGTCTTGTACGTGTGTGCGAGCACGGATGCGCTGCTGTTTTGCGGCGCTAGGAATTCCTCTCGATCTTGAGATCGGCAAGAGATCGTCTACATCAACCACGAGTTTAACTTGTTAAGATTTTTCGGTCTTCAAGGGTATGTTCTCTACGGATATACATCCGCCTGTTGTTTGTATATAGTAGATAGATCTTGGTACATAGTTCCCATCATAGGAATTTTTTTGTTTTCTATGCTGCAAACCCTATAGTGGTATCAGAGCCAGATCTATGCGTAGATGCTTTACAGGGGTAGTACACATATGAGTATGTGGGCGATGATGATCATTTTGTTGCTTCTTAGTTGTAATTTTGGATATTGGTGGCATAGTGGGATGAAGCGGCCCGGACAAACTTTACATGTCCTCGCACATGAGACCTGTTCCACGCTTGACATGCAACTAGTTTGCATAAGTGTCTAGCGGGTGTCTGTCTCTCCTACTATAGTCAATATCTATTTTGCAAAGAGTTGTCTACAATTTGGTTATCCTCGTTGTGGTTCATGTTTGTAGGTAAGAACGGTTCTATCTTCGAAAGCCCTAAGCCACGTAAAACTTGCAATGGATAAATTAGAGCCGTCTAGTTTAGATTGTTGCTAGGCTAGTATTATGATATGGTGATGTTGTAAGTAGAAGTATGAGATGATACTCTTACAACATACATAACATGTAAATTCCATAGACCTTGGCCTTACACATAAAGGTATGATAGTGATCATACCACGGTGCACATGATAGAGATCATATGCGGGAACCATATCATTTCACTAATAAAACATGTGATGTTTGATAGCATCTTATATTACTTGTTTGGCATTTTATTAGCATAATGAGATGATCCCTCATTTAAATATCAAGATAAGAATGTGTTCTTCCTTTAGTATGCACCGATTATGTTTTCGTCACTCCAAGACATCACGTGATGATCGTGTGTTCTTGGATCCATGACCATATTTCGGGTGTAAGACAGTTACACACGCAAATACTAAGGTTCTAACTTGGCGAGCCTAGCATGTACATACAAGGCCTTGGAACACGGACCGAAAGGTTAAGCATGAGTCATATAGTAGATATGATGCCCATTTGATGCTTGCCTTTGAAGCTACACCGACTCACGTGATGATCGGACTTGGTGTAGTGGATTTGGTTCATGTAATCACCAAAAAGGCACGAGGGATGTCGTTTTTGAGTGGGAGTTCATTCGTAATGTGGATTAGTTGACTCAATCTATCATAAACTTAGTCTAAACTTTACAAATTATGTTGTAGATGGCACCACCTGCTTTTAATTTAAATATGTTCATGGAGAAAGAGAAACCTGCAATGAACAGTAGAAACTTTACCGAATGGGCCATGAATTTGAGGATTCTCCTCTATGATGCACAAAAGCAATATGTGCTAGAAGCGCCGCTAGGCCCCCCACCTTTCGATGATGCCCCTGACGAGGAGAAGAATGTCTATCAGACTCGTCAGGAGGACCACAACTTAGTTCATTGCGGCATATTGTATGGGCTAGAGCCGGAACTTCGAAAGCTTTTCGAAAACGGCAATGCATTTGATACAATGGGTGAGTTGAAAATAATTTTTGACACACATGCTGCTGTAGAGAGTTACAATGCTTCAGAAAAGTTCTTTAGCTGCATGATGGAAGAGCACGACTCCGTAAGTGAGCATGTACTCAAGATGTCGGGTTACACCGATAAGCGTGTGTCCTTGGGAATATCGATTCTCATTGACTTAGGCATCCATCGTGTTCTGCAATCTCTGCCACCTAGCTATAAGAGCTTCGTGATGAACTATAATATGCAAGGCATGAAGAAGTCTCTCCCCAAGCTTTTGTCAATGCTTAAAACTGCAGAAGTGGAGATCAAGAAGGAACATCAAGTGTTGATGATCAATAAGAACACTGGTTTCAAGAAAGACAAGAAGGGCAAATGGAAGGTAAGTAAGGGCGGCAAGTCGGTTGCCGTGCCTAAAAAGAAACCCCGAGTTGGACCTAAGTCTGATACCGAGTGCTACTATTGTAAAGGGGCTGGCCACTGGAAGCGCAACTGCCCCAAGTATTTGGCAGACAAGAAGGCGGGCAAGGCAAACAAAGGTATATATGATATACATGTTATTGATGTGTACTTGACTAGTGCTCGCAGTAGCACCTGGGTATTTGATACCAGTTTAGTTGCTAATATTTGTAACTCGAATAAGGGGCTACAGAACAAGCGACTGCTAGCAAGGGGTGAGGTCAAGATGCGTGTCGGCAATGGATCAAGCGTTGATGTGATCGCTGTCGGAATGTTGTCTCTCCACTTGCCGTCGGGATTAGTAATAAACTTAAATAATTGTTATCTGGTGCCAGCACTGAGCATGAACATTGTATCTGGATCGTGTTTGATGCGAAGTGGTTATTCATTTAAATCCGAGAACAATGGTTGTTCTATTTATATGAATGAAATATTTTATGGTCATGCACCGATGATGAATGGTTTATTTCTATTGGATCTCGATAATAGTGTTACACATATTCATAATGTTGATGCTAAAAGGATTAAACTTAATGATGATATATCCTCATATATTGGCACTGCCGTCTAGGTCATATTGGCGTTAAACGCATGAAGAAGCTCCATTCAGATGGACTTTTGGAATCACTTGATTTGAATCATTTGATACATGTGAGCCATGCCTTATGGGCAATATGACTAGAATGTTGTTTTCCGGTTCAATGGAACGGGCGATAGATTTATTGGAAATCATACATTCTGATGTATGTGGATATCGTTATTTTGTTACTTTCACGGATGATTTGAGTAGATACGGTTATATCTACTTGATGAAACACAAGTCTGAAACCTTTGAAAAGTTCAAGGAATTTCAGAGTGAAGTGGAAAATCATCGTAATAGAAAGATCAAATTTCTACAGTCCGACCGTGGAGGTGAGTATGTAAGTTACGAGTTTAGCACTCACATGAAAGAGTGTGGAATTGTTTCACAACTCACACCTGCCGGAACACCACAGTGAAATGGTGTGTCGGAATGTCGTAATTATACTTTATTGGATATGGTTCGAGCTATGATGTCTCTGATGGACTTGCCGTTGTCATTTTGGGGTTATGCACTAGAAACTGCTGCATTCACTTTAAATCGGGCACCATCTAAATCCGTATGAATTGTGGTTTGGAAATAAACCTAAGCTATCATTTCTTAAAGTTTGGTGATGCGATGTTTATGTGAAGAAACTTCAACCGGATAAACTCGAACCCAAAGCGGAAAAATGCGTCTTCATAGGATACCGTAAGGAAACTATTGGGTATTCCTTCTATCACAGATCTGAGGGCAAGATTTTTGTTGCCAAGAATGGATCCTTTCTAGAGAAAGAGTTTCTCGCGAAAGGTGTGAGTAGTCGAAAGGTAGAACTCGAAGAGGTTATTGAACCTTCTCTTCAAAGTATGGCGAGTAGCGCAGCGCCGGAAGTTGTTCCCGAGTTGGCTTCACCAGTTGAAGAAGGAACTAATGATAATGATCATGAAACTCTGAAAGAGAGTACTACCAAACCTCGCAGGTCTATCAGGACGCGTGCAGCTCCCAAGCTGTACGGAAATCCTGTCATGAATTTCATGGTTGATGAAAATGATGACCCTATGACGTATGAAGAAGCGATGATGAGCCTAGATTCCAACAAATGGTTAGAAGCCATGAAATCCGAGATGGAATCCATGTATGAAAATCAAGTTTGGAACTTGGTGGATTTACCTCACGACCGAAAGGACGTGGAGAATAAATGGATTTTCAAAAGAAAAACTGATGCTGATGGTAATGTGACCGTCTATAAAGCTCGACTTGTCGCAAAGGGGTTTCGACAAATCCAAGGAGTTGAGTACGATGAGACATTATCTCCCGTAGCGATGCTAAAATCGGTTAGGATTATGTTAGCAATTGATGCATATTTCAATTATGAGATATGGCAGATGGATGTCCAAACTGCGTTCCTCAATGGCAATATTGAAGAAGAGTTGTATATGATACAACCAAAGGGTTTTGACGATCCTAAGGATGCTAACAAGGTGTGCAAGCTTCAGCGATCTATCTATAGATTGAAGCAATTATCACAAAGTTGGAATCTCCACTTTGATGAGGTGATCAAAGAGTTTGGATTTGTCCAAACATATGGAGAATCTTGTATTTACAAGAAAGTGAGTGGGAGTAATGTGGCATTTCTGATATTATATGTGGATGACATATTATTGATCGGAAATGATATAGGTCTTTTAAACAGTGTTAAAAGTTATCTAAACAGCAAATTTTCAATGAAGGACCTAGGTGAAGCGTCATACATATTAGGCATAAAGATCTATAGAGATAGATCTAGGCGCCTAATAGGGCTATCGCAAAGTACATACCTTGGTAAGATTTTAAATAAGTTTAAAATGGACAAAAGTAAGAAGGGGTTCTTACCTATGTTGCAAAGCACGACATTGAGTAAGACTCAATGTCCGGCTACGGCAGAAGAAAGAGAGATAATGGACAAAGTCCCCTATGCTTCAGCCATAGGCTCTATAATGTACGCCATGCTATGTACAAGACCGGATGTGGCACATGCTATTAGTTTGACTAGTAGGTACCAATCGGATCTAGGTTCAGAACACTAGAAAGCGGTCAAGAATATCCTTAAGTACTTGCGAAGAACTAAGGATATGTTTCTTGTATACGGAGGTGAAGAAGAGCTCGTCGCTAAGTGTTATGTCGATGCTAGCTTTGACACCAATCTGGATGACTCTAAGTCTCAATTCGGATACATATTTCTCATGAATGGCAGAGCGGTTAGTTGGAGGAGCTCCAAACAACCTGTGGTGGCGGGATCAACAATGGAGGCCGAATATGTTGCTGCTTCGGAAGCGGCTCAGGAAGCAGTTTGGATGAAGGAGTTCATATCCGAACTAGGTGAGGTTGCAAGCGCATTGGACCCAATGGTGATCTATTGTGACAACAATGGTGCCATTGCCAATGCCAATGCCAAAGTATTCCAAGCATATTAAGCGCCGGTTTCACTCCATCCGTGAACATGTCATGGATGGAGATATAAAGATTTGTAAAGTACATATGGATCTCAATGGAGCAGATCCGTTGACTAAAACTCTGCGTAGAGCAAAACATGATCAACACCATAATTCCAAGTGGCTGCACTTGAAGCTTCTAAACATTTGACATCTCAAAACTCTTTGTTCCTGGGTGGCTTTCCACAAGTGAGATACACAGGGTAAACCATTGAAAAATGGGCCCTGGTAACCACTCAACAAAAATCCATCCATGCAAGTCCCTTTCCACCCAGGTGATTCATTCACATAGTTGTTTTATTAAACAAAACACAAGTCCTTGACTTAGAAATATTCCATAGCATGAGTATAATCCACCCTTGTTTTATACTAGCTAAGCTAAGCATGATGGTAGTAGGAATCTTAACTTAGGAGAATTCTACTAAGGTTTCATCTACTAGGATTTCCCATGGCATAGCATACTTAGTAAAATTCCATGCAAGTACTACTTAGAAATATCACTAATGCATAGTGAAAATAATGGGACAAAAGTATGAAGCACCACTTGCCTTTTTGGTAGAGAATATAAGTTCACTCCTTGATCTTGCAATAGTCACACTCTTTAAATTTCACTACAATTCAATTCAAGGCACAAATTCAATCTACCATTCAAGGAATTCATCACATAGAGTAATAAAAACAAGCAAGCATGCCAAAGATTGTTTTATTTGGAAAAGTGGTTTCTAATAGTTTATAAACATTTTAAAACACCTATTGGTCATTTATAATTGTGGCAAAACCATTTGATATCATGTTAGTGAAAATGGCCATTTTAAGTCATTTTTGTTTTGCTAGAAATGGTTCAAATCAAAGTAATATTTTTCTAGTGTTTGACAAATATATTTTTCAATACAAGTGTTAGTGTTTTAAGGTCAAGTGTTTAATATTAAAACCATTTGCAAAGGTTTTACCTATAAACCATTTTTATACCAAAGCAATATTTTATTTTGTTGGAAATGCCTTTGAACAAAGTAATAATTTTTACTAGGGTTTACCAAATATATTTTTAAATCCTAAAACTTAGTGTTTAGGGTCAGAGAGTTTAATTAAACCATTTTCAAAAGGTTTTACTCAAAAAGCATTTTTAAAACATAAAAAATATTTTTATTTAACTAGAAATGCTTTTATTCAAAGATTTATTATTTAGCTTCAAAAAATACACTTTTAAATCTACAAGTTGGTTTCTATGGTCAGTAGGTTCAAAATAATCCATTTACAAAAGATTCTATCCTAAAAACATTTTTAGAAAGAATTTTATATTCAAATTATGCCTACACAAGTTTCTGCAAAAACAACTAAGTTTACAGAAGCAAATTACTAAAAAAAGGTGCATGGTTGGATAGAATTCTCTTTGCTGATTCCATTGATATAAAGTTTGTAAATTTTGGACGTGTAGATTTGAAGTTATGAATTTTACAAAATCAAACAACTAATAGAAATGTTTCTGGTTTTATAACACAGACTGGCCACGTGTCTTGATCTAATTGGAGCATACCGGTTCGGCTGGATCGAGTGCTGTGGTGCATTAGATTAAAAGGGTATCGGGCGGCTCTGATCTAGCGTACCCCTTCGCTTAATTGAAACTATCGTAACGATGCGATCATCATCCAACGGTTTACAGAGGCTTGACCAGAGATGGGCGACGCTAGGGCAACAGCGAGCGGCGGAGCGGCTCTGTCAGCGATGGTCCGGCGTATCTAGGAAGCGAGGGAGAGGGAGGAGGGGATCACCAGACTCGCTGTGATGCGCTGATTCTCAGGGTGGTCTTCTTTGATGAAGGGGCGCACAGCGTTGACGTTAATCGCTCGCCGGAGACGGTCCTGGCGACGGGCGAGCTCGGCGACGTCGTTGGCGAGGCTGTGGTGCGCGCTAAGACAAACCTGGCGTGCAGTTAGATGCGTGCGAGGGAGGGGTTGTAGGAGTAGCAACCAGTGAGGAGGGGGAGGTCAGGTCTCACCATGGGGGGTCGCCGGAGTGGAAGCAGTAGGCGACGGCGTTCTGTTGAAGATGAAAGCGAGTATCTGGGGCGCGCACGGGAGAACTGGGGTTGCTGGAAGATGCGACTGGTTCTTGTGAGAACGGTCGTGCAGTTTAGGGGGTTGGGGAGAGTCTGGTTTGCCTGGAATTCGTACTGAGGCTCGCCGGAGCAGAGAATGTTGCGAGTAGAATTAGCAGTAGCCTGGTGGCTCCGGTGGGATGGGATCTGAGGGAAAAGAGAGAGGGAAGGGAGGCCTTTTATCGAGTGTGGTCGCAGGGAGTAAAGGTTGCGGCATTGACATGAATTCATGCCGGCAATCAACGACAGGAAACGACCGAGGAGGGTGCGTGGTCAGCGGGCGGGTGAGAACGAAGACCGACAGGTGGGGCCTGGTGGTCAGTGGTTGGGAGGGGGTAGGGTTTGTGGTGTGAACCGTTTTCTGCGGGGAAGAGGGGAAATGGGCCTGCTGGGCTAGATGGGCTGGGGTTCTGTTGGGCTGGTTTGTTTTCATTTTTTTATTCTGTTTCCCTTTTCTTTTTCTATTTTGATTTCTGTTTTCAAATTCAAACATTCATTTGAATCCAGATTTATTATTCAAACCTTTTTCAAATGTTCAGTATATTTATATACTGTTTTAAATAGGTATAAGTCCATTTTAGAATAATTCTTTTATTCTTTTATGGTTTATATTTTATTTAAAATGGGTACTTGTCTTTTATTCAAATAAGATTTTGATTTTATTTTCAAACCCTTATTTGAATTCTAATTTTTCACCAAACTTTATTCAGTAGGTTTTATTTATTTAATAGGGCAAATAATTCTCTTTGAATAATTTAAAGTATTTTAATATAATTTATTAATCATTTAAATTGGGTAGATTGTCTTTATTCAAATCAAATTAAATATGGTTTTAATCCTATATAAATTTTTATTCAAATAATTCTTTGATCGCATTTAGGTTAATTAAATAACTTTTATTTCTCTTGGGAAATTCCATTTATTATTTTCCCATGATTTAATTAATCATTTCTATTAGGGATTTTGTCTTTATTAAATTTAATTAAAATAGGGTTTAATCCCATATACTTTTATTTGCTTATTCTTTATCCTTTGTTTCATTTGAATTTGGATTAACTTTATCTCATTTGCTTATGGATTAGGCCAAGTTTTAATTTGGCTTTTAAATATTCCTTATTTATTTATTTCTTTATTTGTCTTATAAAATCCATATTTTTTTATTTATGGATGCAAATTTGGTGATTCCAATTTGTATAATTTTATATAATATTTATTTATCCTTTTAAATCTTGTTAGGATTATTTTCTCACCATTTGGTATGGATTTTAGATCGGAGATTTATTAGCTTTGGAAATTATTTCTTTTTAACTTATTAAATTCATAAGTTTTTATCCATGGTTCCAAATTGAATGAAATCAATTTCTATGGTTTTATAATATTTTATTTATCATTTTTGATCTTTTATAAATGTTTGTTGATAAATTTTTATATGGATTAAATTCATAGTCTTTGGGATCTTGAATAAGATTTTCTTCCATTAGGGTTTTAGAGTTTTTGTTTAACTTTTCCAAGTGTTTAAATTTCAAGATACTTTCATTGATGAATGTATTTCACTTGATTGAAATTTGTTGGATTCTATTTTAATCAAAGTTTGTTCAATATGGGTTTTGATGTTTCCATTTGGAATCAAAAAGTTTTTTTCACCCTATCGACAATTACTTTTTCTGTTTATTTATTTTTCACATTTCAAAATTTGAATTTTTTTGGGATGTGACAGGCTACCACCCTTAAAAGAAATCTCGTTCCGAGATTTGGGAAGGCTAGAGGTTACAAGTTGGCTTCAAGGCACCTAGGGTACTACCACCCTTAAAAATTTCCAACTAGATTACATCTTGGCTTACTTAGGATCTTGTTGAAACTTTTCTGGACAAACATCGGCATAGTGTCCTTTGTTTCCACACTTGAAACATGTGACAAGGCTGAGATCCCTCATAGGCTTGCTTGTCTTGTACTTCATCTTTTCTGGACAATTGCTTACATAATGTCCTTGGTCACCACACTTATAACATGTGACAAGGTTGAGTTCTTCACGTATCTTCTCTCGACAAGTTGATATATAATGGCCTAGATATTTGCAGTTGTTGCACCACACTTGGCTAGTTTCCTTATTCTTCTTCTTCTTCTTCTTCTTGGGTTTCTCTAAAGCTAGGAGTTCTTCTAGTTCATGCTCTTCATATTTTACCATAAAGGTGGGAAATATTTCTCTCTTCTTGGGGAAGTTACTTGAGATATGACCTTCTTCTCCACAAGAGTAGCAACACTTGGTGGTCACTTTGGATTTGGCCTTATGAGGCATGGTTCTGACTTTGCCTTCATCCTTCTTGGTAGAAGTTGTTCCCTTATGGAGGTTTCCAAACATTTGATGCTTTCCATCTTGCTTCATTTGTTGGACTATAGGATAGATGGGGCATTGGATAGGGACATGATTATTTCCTTCACATAGGAAACAAGTCACTTGAGATGTGGGGCATTGATTAGTTGGATGTTTCTCTTAACAATTAGGGCATTAGTCCACATGCTCCTTAGAAGTGTGATCCATGTCTCCACAAATATTGCAAGTTTGAGTTCCTTCTATAATATCATCCTTGACATCATTGTTGTCACAATCTCATTGGGAAGAGTTGCTTATCATGTTGATCATTTAATTGGTCATCCTTTGCAATAATTGAGATTGGGTTTCCAAAAACTTTTGCAAGGTTGGGTCTAACTCATTGTTGTTGGCTAAAAACTGAGTTGTCATCTGATTCATCTGGGTTTGGTTTGCTAGTAGTTGTTCTCTCATGTGCATCTCTTGGTTGTTGTTGTCACCATTCTTGATGTTGGAGTCTCTTGGAGAAGTCATCTGTTTGGGTTGGATTGGGATTAGAATAGGTAAAAGATTTCTAAGGAAGAATTCTACTCACACACAACAATTCACACAAGCAATGTGCAAACAATCACAAACAAACATTCCACTCAAACAACAAGGTTCAAACATATTTTTAGGCAACAAAATATTTTTGTTACACCACATAAGTTGGTGGGTCTAAACTAATCATTAGTATGGTGGTCCAACTATATGGTTCACTTGAGATCATTCCATTCTTCTTAGGTGTTTCTTCTTGAATGAGATCATGGTTTCCTTGGAACAATTCTTGTGTCTTGGTCACAAAACTTCAAAGGTGATGATGGTTCCTTCTAAGTTGTGTTTCCTTAGTCTTCAAGTCTTGAGTAATATTTCTTGTCTCACTTGTAGTCCTTAGTAATGTCCAAGTTGAAGTCCTTGTTGAAACTAAAGTTGAAGTCATTGGTGATGTTGAAGTCTTTGCTCAAGTTGAAGTCTTTGCTTATGGTGAAGTCTTTGCTCATGTTGAGGTCTTGTCCATCAAGTTTGAAAAGGAAGAGATGTAGAATCAGAACCAAAAAGGTTGAGGAAATAGTTTACAAGATTGTTTGTAAATAAGTTTTGGAACAAATACAACTCCTATTTTTCTAAGGGGTTTTGTCCAATCCTAGGGTTACAATCCTACAGGCAACACAGTGCTCTGATACCATATGTAGAGGTCCCAACCATTAATAAGGTAGAGATCCCTGTGTTTACAATGCTAGTCCCTGGATCAATAGCTAGCATCCACAGTTAGGATGTAATATCAAGAAACAAAGGTCATAATACAACTTTATAACCAGGAATAAAATAATTCATTACATCTTACAAAGCTCATTTGGCTATCTCATTACAATGCAGCAGAAATAACTATATAGCATGGAGTCCTTCATCTTCAAAGTGCCACAGGCAATCATGTTGGTTGTAGACTTGTAATCCTAATCAACACACTTCACTAATATCAAACAAACCTGCAACATAATAAGTTACAGCCACAAGGGTCAATACATTTGAATTGTATTGCCAAGTGATACTATGGTAGAATAGTAGTATCTATCATCTATATGCATTTGGCTAAGTGGAGCTTAGGTTTGGTTTGCTCAAAATAGATTTTCCTTATCATTTGAAAACACTAAGTTTTTGTTTGTCAAAATCACCCAAGGCATCTACCAATAGACATTGGTGATCCCTTAACCCTTGTTCAACCACAAGTTTTTAACTTAGAAATTGGGATGAGGAGATTCTTGATAGCTTCCATGTCTTGATGCTCAAATTGTCCATTGCCGGGGACACGGCTAAGTACTTAGATTTTACTCTCTCGAGAGGTGGTGCACTTTACCCACAAGACTCGACATGCATCGAGACAACATCTTTCAGAAGCCTTCCCTTAGACCAAAATGGACGCGCTCCAAACCTATCAACCCCTACCACCAATTGTCCATTTGGCTAAGTTATGGCAACCTATATGATCCAGGCAGAGCCCATAATGCCAAGTGGCTACACTTTAAGCTTCTCAACATTTGACATATCAAATCTCTTTTTTCCTGGGCGGCATTCCACAAGTGAGATACACAGGGTAAACCATTGAAAAATGGGCCCTGGTAACCACTCAACAAAAATCCATCCATGCAAGTCCCTTTCCACCCAGGTGATTCATTCACATAGTTGTTTTATTAAACAAAACACAAGTCCTTGACTTAGAAATATTCCATAGCATGAATATAATCCACCCTTGTTTTCTACTAGCTAAGCTAAGCATGATGGTAGTAGGAATCTTAACTTAGGAGAATTCTACTAAGGTTTCATCTACTAGGATTTCCCATGGCATAGCATACTTTGTAAAATTCCATGCAAGTACTACTTAGAAATATCACGAATGCATAGTGAAAATAATGGGACAAAAGTATGAAGCACCACTTGCCTTTTTGGTAGAGAATATAAGTTCACTCCTCGATCTTGCAATAATCACACTCTTCAAATTTCAATACAATTCAATTCAAGGCACAAATTCAATCTACCATTCAAGCAATTCATCACATAGAGTAATAAAAACAAAGCAATGCATGCAAGCATGCCAAAGATTGTTTTATTTGGTAAAGTGGTTTCTAATAGTTTATAAACATTTTAAAACACCTATTGGTCATTTATAAATGTGGCAAAACCATTTGATATCATGTTAGTTAAAATGGCCATTTTAAGTCATTTTTGTTTTGCTAGAAATGGTTCAAATCAAAGTAATATTTTTATAGTGTTTGACAAATATATTTTTAAACACAAGTGTTAGTGTTTTAAGGTCAAGTGTTTAATATTAAAACCATTTGCAAAAGGTTTTACCTATAAACCATTTTTATACCAAAGCAATATTTTATTTTGTTGGAAATGCCTTTGAACAAAGTAATAATTTTTACTTGGGTTTACCAAATATATTTTTAAATCCTAAAACTTAGTGTTTAGGGTCAGAGAGTTTAATTAAAACCATTTTCAAAAGGTTTTACTCAAAAAGAATTTTTAAAACATAAAAAATATTTTTATTTAACTAGAAATGCTTTTATTCAAATATTTATTCTTTAGCTTCACAAAATACACTTTGAAATCTACAAGTTGGTTTCTATGGTCAGTAGGTTCAAAACAATCTATTTACAAAAGATTCTATCCTAAAAACATTTTTAGAAAGAATTTTATATTCAAATTATGCCTACACAAGTTTCTGCAAAAACAACTAAGTTTACAGAAGCAAATTAATAAACAAAGTGCATGGTTGGATATAATTCTCTTTTCTGATTCCATTGATATAAAGTTTGTAAAATTTGGACGTGTAGATTTGAAGTTATGAATTTTACAAAATCAAACAACTAATAGAAATGTTTCTGGTTTTATAACACAGACTAGCCACGTGTCTTGATCTAATTGGAGCGTACCGGTTCAGCTGGATCGAGTGTTGTGGTGCGTTGGATTAAAAGGGGATCGGACGGCTCTGATCTAGCATACCCCTTCGCTTAAGTGAAACTATCGTAACCATGCGATCATCATCCAACGGTTTACAGAGGCTTGACCAGAGATGGGCGGCGCTAGGGAACAGCGAGCGGCGGAGCGGCTCTGTCAGCGACGGTCCGGTGTATCAAGGAAGCGAGGGAGAGGGACGAGGGGCTCACCAGACTCGTCATGATGCGCTGATTCTTGGGGTGGTCTTCTTCGATGAAGGTGCGCACGGCGTTGATGTTAATCGCTCGCTGGAGACGGTCCTGGCGACGGGCAAGCTCGGCGACGTCGTTGGCGAGGGTGTGGTTCGCGCTAAGACAAACCAGGGGTGCAGTTAGATGCGTGCGAGGGTGGGGGTTGTAGGAGTAGCAACCAGTGAGGAGGAGGAGGTCAGGTCTCACCGTGGGGGGTCACCGGAGTGGAAGCAGTAGGCGGGGCGTTCTTTCGAAGACGAAAGCGAGTATCTGGGGCACGCGCGGGCAAACTGGGGTTGCTGGAAGATGCGACTGGTTCTTGTGAGCATGCTCGTGCAGTTTAGGGGGCCGGCGAGAGTCTGGTTTGGACAGAATTCGTACTGAGGCTCACCAGAGCAGAGAAGGTTGCGAGTAGAATTCGTAGCAGCTTGGTGGCTTCGCTGGGATGGGATCTGATGGAAAAGAGAGATGGAAGGGAGGTGTTTTATCGAGCGTGGTCGCAGGGAGTAAAGTTTGCGGCATTGACGCGAATTCATGCTGGCAATCAACGACAAGAAACGGCCGGGGAGGGTGCGTGGTCAGCGGGCGGGTGAGAACGACGACCGATAGGTGGGACCTAGCATTCAGCGAGAGAGAGAGAGAGGGTGCGGTGGGTCTGATGGTCAGTGGTTGTGGGGGTAGGGTTTGCGGTGTGAACCGTTTTCTGCGGGGAAGAGGGGAAATGGCCCTGCTGGGTTAGATGGGCTGGGGTTCTGTTGGGCTGGTTTGTTTTCATTTTTTTATTCTGTTTCCCTTTTCTTTTTCTATTTTGATTTCTATTTTCAAATTCAAACATTCATTTGAATCCAGATTTATTATACAAACCTTTTTCAAATGTTCAGTATAATTCTATACTGTTTTAAATAGGTATTTTAAGTCCATTTTAGAATAATTCTTTTATTCTTTTATGGTTTATATTTTATTTAAAATGGGTACTTGTCTTTTATTCAAATAAGATTTTGATTTTATTTTCAAACCCTTATTTGAATTCTAATTTTTCACCAAACTTTATTCAGTAGGTTTTATTTATTTAATAGGGAAAATAATTCTCTTTGAATAATTTAAAGTATTTTAGTATAATTTATTAATCATTTAAATTGGGTAGATTGTCTTTATTCAAATCAAATTAAATATGGTTTTAATCCTATGTAAATTAAATATGTAAAATAATTCTCTTTGATCCCATTTAGGTTAATTAAATAACTTTTATTTCTCTTGGGAAAATTCCATTTATTATTTTCCCATGATTTAATTAATCATTTCTATTAGGGATTTTGTCTTTATTAAATTTAATTAGAATAGGGTTTAATCCCATATACTTTTATTTGCTTATTCTTTATCCCTTTCTTTCATTTGAATTTGGATTAACTTTATCTCATTTGCTTATGGATTAGGCCAAGTTTTAATTTGGCTTTTAAATATTCCTTATTTATTTATTTCTTTATTTGTCTTATAAATCCATATTTTTTTATTTATAGATCCAAATTTGGTGATTCCAATTTGTATAATTTTATTTAATATTTTTTTATCCTTTTAAATCTCGTTAGGATTATTTTCTCACCATTTGGTATGGATTTTAGATAGGAGATTTATTAGCTTTGGAAATTATTTCTTTTTAACTTATTAAATTCATAAGTTTTTATCCATGGTTCCAAATTGAATGAAATCAATTTATATGGTTTTATAACATTTTATTTATCATTTTTGATCTTTTATAAATGTTTCCTGATAAATTTTTATATGGATTAAATCCATAGTATTTGGGATGTTGAATAAGATTTTCTTCCATTAGGGTTTTAGAGTTTTTGTTTAACTTTTCCAAGTGTTTAAATTTCAAGATACTTTCATTGATGAATGTATTTCACTTGATTGAAATTTGTTGGATTCTATTTTAATCAAAGTTTGTTCAAGATGGGTTTTGATGTTTCCATTTGGAATCAAAAAGTTTCTTTTCACCCTAAATTTCAACAATTATTTATTCTATTTATTTATTTTTCACATTTCAAAATTTGGAAAATTTTGGAATGTGACGCACCAGAACTCCATGGTTGTTAGATACATCACTATGTAACTATAATATTGTCTCTAGTGCAAGTGGGAGACTGAAGGGAATATGCCCGGAGAGGCAATAATAAAGTGTTTATTATGTGTATTCCAAGTATATGATAGATGTTTATTTTGCATGCTATACTTGTATTAATACAGAAACGTTAATACATGTGTGTTTAATAAACAAACAGAAAGTTCCTAGTTATGCCTCTCTCATAAACTAGCTCGTTGATTAACAAGATGATCAAAGTTTCCTGATCATAGACATTGGATGTTGTTAATAACGAGTTCACAACATTAGTGTAATGATGTGATGAACATTCATCCGAAGTATAGCATTCTGATCAAAGTCATTGAGTTTATATTTCTATAACAACTTACGAAGTGATCCTAATCCTTAGACCATGAGAGTTTCTTGATGATATCAAACGTCACATCGTAACTGGGTGATTATAAAGATGGCTTCAGAACTACTAAAGTGTTATGTTGAGGCTCATGAATCGAGAGTGGAATTTGTTCATCCAGATGACAGATAGATATACACTGGGCCCTCTCGGTGATATCACATTTTTTAGCTTGCAAGCAAGTGATTTGATCACTAGAATGTTATATCACGGGAAAGAGAAAAGAGTGCATGTTGGCAACGAGATCAAACTAGGTATGGAGATACCAATGATCGAATCTCGGACATGTAATATATCGTGAACCAAAGGGATTAACATACTAGCGTAAAAGGTTCCAACGATCACATGAAAGTCATCGTTGAATGTGTGGGAGTCAGTGCGGATCTCCAGGTCCCGCTTCTGATTATTGATCGGAGAAGGGTCTCGATCATGTCCGTATTATTCGTGAACTGTAGGGTGGCACACTTTCCAATTGGAGCAAAAGTTTCCTGCCGAAAAGAATAACAAGCGCAGGAATTTATTTCACTAGATACCGAAACAGGTTTTCGGGTGAAATTGCAGAAAGTGTTTTTGCATGTGAAATGAAATACTAGCAAGGGGTTATATGTGAATGTTTGTCATTATAGTAATTGGCAACATTCTGAATAAATAAAAGGAGTTTGCATTAAATTTGGTGGAAATTTAATAGCAATTTTGAGTGGGATTTTGAGTGGAGGGAATTGAAGAGATTTTTGTGAGTGGAGTGTCCACCCACATGAATGAAGGAGGGGAGGGGGAAGCCCCCATGGCCAACGGCCACCCCCTTGGGTGCCCCCATCCTACTATAAAAGGCACCCCCTCTCCTCTCTCTCACTCACACCTCCTCGTGAAGGATCTCTCCCCCCCTCTAGAATTTATCCCCCATGGTCTCGGACTAGCGAGATACATGTTCCCGGTGGCTATTAGGCAAGAAAGGGTTGTGCTTCCGCTGCATCGCTGGAGCGAGGAGGCGGAGGTTGCTCGGTGTCTTGTACGTGTGTGTGAGCACGGATGCGCTGCTGTTTTGTGGCGCTAGGACTTCCTCTCAATCTTGAGATCGGGAAGATATCGTCTACATCAACCACGAGTTTAACTCGTTAAGCTTTGTCGGTCTTCAAGGGTATGTTCTCTACGTATATACATCCGCCCATTGTTTGTATCTAGTAGATAGATCTTGGTACATAGTTCCCATCGTAGGAAATTTTTTGTTTTCTATGCTGCGAACCCTACAATACTAGGGCATGTAATTGAAAGGTTAGGATTGATTATCCGCATACTGAGTATGGTGAATTCAGGATTGTTCCTAAAGGATGTATCGAATGTTATGGTGAAAGTGTACAATCTCTGCAGAGTGTCAAACTATTTGAATAGCCGCGTCCGCGGTTATGGACAGTTGGAGTGGCCATACTGTTTTGTCGTCAGATGTTTTCAAAATGACATATGAAATGATTTATGATTTTGACTTGACCACAACAGAATTGTGATATGAAATTCAAGTTCCCACTTAGGTGTAATAAAACTTTCAATTAGCTTTCTTTGCTTCTAAACTTAGTTAAAGTAAACTTGGCTTTTTGCAAAATAACTCTATAGCTTAGTACTTCCTATTACAAAACCACTTCACTTATTAGTACTAGTTTGCGAGTACTTAAAGATTACTCATGGCTTTGTCCCTGGCTATTCCCGTGGCCATACTACGAAGAGGACTATCAGGAGGACGGACAGCAGAAAGATTACGACAACTAGGATCATCTCCCATCGTTAGCATTGCCTGTGACCATGAAGATGGAACCTCGCCTACGCTACCGTTACTATTACATTATTCCGCTGCTTGAATTGTATTAAGACTGGATCATGTGATCCTTATTTGTGTAAGACCTTATGTATGGTTTGTAATGGATGATGTACTGTGATATCCAATATGTTATGTCTCGAAAAAATGGTAATCCTGGGATTGCGATGTATGGCATAACAGGCATATGGGATTAAAAATCCGGGTGTTGACAAGTTGGTATCAGAGACATCCTGACCATAGGAGACCCTAATTTAGAATGGATGTTTTAATCAAAAACTTAGTTTCAAAACCAAGGAAGTGAGTATTTATGAAAACTTATTCTCAATCTTATCACTTAGACTCTTTCATGAAAATTCATGTTCCTCAAAGATTCTTGCAAACTTACCTAAAATTTGACACACTTGATCACTCTACCAACTTACTCATCCTATATTCTTATAGACGGATGTGAAGTATAGAAAGTTTTATCAGTTGGGGAATGGAGGAAACCTCATCTTTGAGCGTGACTTGGACCAGCTATCGGAGATGCTGGAGCGTCCGCACCCCGAGTTCTTCGGAGCTCAGCTCAATGACCAGGAAGGAGAAGAGTTGCAATGGATAATTATTGCAAGTCTTAGAGGAAAGATTGAAATACCCACCACAGAGGGAATTCAGTTCACCATCGGATAGAACAACTGGCTCGATGGACTTGCCAGAGCCATGCAGGAAGCTCTTGCCCGTCTGTGTGGGCAGATTATCAATCAGATCAAGGGTACCCACTTTGAGTTCTGCCCAAGGCGTGATGCTATGGGACAGCCCCTGGAGGCACCATATCACCCTGAGCTGAAGAACCAAGTGGACCACCTCAGCTTAATGATGTATGACCGTCAGAAGGAATTGGACAATGCACGTTCCTACGCCAACCACAAGTCCACCATCACTGTTCAGAAGGATCAGACCATCGCCATGCTAGTGAAGGATCGCCAGTCTCGTCGCCATTAGCTCGACAAGAAGGAGCGCATCATTGCCCGTCTTCTCCACCGGATCACAAAGTTGGAGGAGACTGTCCACGAGAGAGACATGTAGTTAGAGGAGAGGGAGAATGCAGGGGAAGACCTTCGTGGAGACCCCTACTCCTATCTTAGTGATGATGATGACTTTCTGGAGGATCAGGCCATGGACTTCTTCACAGATGAGGATGACTTTCGCCTTCATCAATGATGATGATGATGATGATGATGATGAGAGTGATGAGGACACCGGCTTCGAGGAGTAGTAGCACTTGAGCACTAGCTTTAGTGAGTTGTATTTGGTCCCACTGTATCGTAGTTTCCCAGAATGGTTCTTAAAACCATCTATTTTCCTTTGTTATGGTGTGTGTTGTATCGTGTGCTATGAATGAATGAATGAATGAAAAGCAAGTTGTTAGAAAAATCTGAGTCAAACTTTAAAAACTTTTCAAACACAAAACCCCTGAACCTTAGAAATTTCCTCTTTTCTCATGATCTATCTCAATCTTCAGATGCCTTGCGGAGGAAGCAGTTCATCCCCAGACCCGATGTTGCAGATATTGCAAATGTTGTTTTTGACCGTGAAGCTGAAGGAGACGAGCGTCAAGCCAACTTAGCCACCCTTCAACACATCGCTTAGATGGCCAACAATAATTAGGGCCATGGAAATCAGGACAACCATGGATCCAAGCTCAAGAATTTCCAGAACACCAATCCACCCATTTTCAGTAAGTCTGAAGAGCCCCTAGATGCCGATGATTGGCTGCAAACCATGGAGAACAACTTAGAAGTTGCAAGAGTGGAAGCCAATGAGAAAGTTCTGTTTGCCACCCACTATCTGGCCGGAGATGCAAGAGCATGGTGGAACAGCGTTCGCACCATGAATGGAGGAAAAATGATGGCTTGGGATGAATTCAAACTCAAGTTTAGCCGAACCCATGTGCCACCCGGTTTGATTCTGCGGATGAGAGATGAATTCAAGGAGCTTAAACAAGGAAGAATGACTGTGGTAGAGTACCATGACAGATTACTATCTCTGTCAAGGTATGCCCCTGATGAGATCAACACTGAAGCCAAGAAGAAAGAGAGATTCCTGAATGGTCTGCACGATGAGATGCAGACAGTGTTAGTCAATATCCCATTTGCTGATATTGAAGCCTTAGTTGGCTCTGCTATTCAGATGGAAGGAAATATCAACCAAGCCAATGAGAACCGCAAGCGTCGCATGATGCATCAACCAGGAACCCACCATACACCCAAGTATCGCCCTAACCCATCTCCAGGATTTGCCCCAAGAAACAATAGACCCCCGATGAACCGTCCGACCTATCCCAACCGTGGAAACCCTAGGCCCGGAGGAAACCACAACAACCCTGGCAACCCCGACAATTTCAACCATGCACCGCCCAAGTTCAACAACAACAATGTCACCACCAACACCAACACTGCCCAAGGACTAGAAGCAATGTTGTGCCTATTGCAGCGAAGGACAAGTCTCAGGTGACTTGTTATGAATGTGGAACCAAAGGTCACTATTCCAATGAGTGCCCCAAGAAGATTGCCGCAACCCCCAATGCAAATGCCCCAACTCAGCAGCAGCGTCGTGTTCAGCCTGGAAGGAGGTTTGCCCTAGGGAATTCGCTCAACCGCAATGGTCGTCTCTTTCTCATGCATGCTAATGAAGCCCAAGAAGCGCCAGATGTCGTGTTGGGTATGTTTTGTATTAACTTAGTACTTGCAAGAGCGTTGTTTGATTCTGGAGCATCGCACTCGTTTGTTTACTGAAGAATTTGCATGCACTAGTAAGATTCAACCCACCAAATTGAAGCATATTATGATAGTTCAAATACCTGGTTCAACCACCAAAGCTAGACAGATTTGCAAGGCCGTGCCTATCCGAATCCATGGCATATATTTTTATGCTAATCTAATAGTACTCGGAACTAAAGGTTTGGAAGTAGTACTAGGAATGGATTGGATGTCCAAACATAAAGGATTAATCAATTATGCCAAGAAAGCCATAACCATGACCAGTACAGCCGGAATATCAGTAGAGCATGTATCGGAAACCTTACCCCATCAATTCAAGTGCAACAAGAGTCTAGCCCAATCAACCATTGAAAAAGTTCGAATAGTCTGTGAATACCCCGATGTATTCCCAGATGTTTTGCCCGGTATGCCCCAGATCGGGATATCGAGTTTATCATTGAACTAATACTTGGAACCGGACCCATAGCCCTGAGACCATATAGTATGAACCCGTCTGAACTAATGGAGCTGAAGAAGCAACTGGATGCTATGCTGGAGATAGGATTGATCCAACCAAGTGCGTCGCCATGGAGATCACCTGTTTTATTTGTGGATAAGAAAGATGGAGGTAACCGTTTGTCTACGGATTATCGGAAGTTGAATGATGTCACCATCAATAACAAGTACCCGTTGCCCAAGAAAGAAGATCTGATTGACCAGTTGACTGATGCGAAAGTGTTTTCTAAGATTGATCTTAAAACTGGCTATCATCAACTCAAGATTCGCGCAGAGGATATTCCAAAGACTTCCTTTACCACCATATATGGATTGTATGAGTATACTGTCATGTCTTTTGGATTAACCAATGCCCCCGCTTATTTCATGAACCTCATGAATAAGATTTTTATGGAATTCCTGGATAAGTCTGTCATTGTTTTCATCAATGACATTCTGATCTATTCCAAATCGGAAGAAGAACATGAGCTACACCTAAGGACCATCCTTTGAATCCTTAGGGAGCATCAGCCGTATGCCAAGTTTAGCAAATGTGAATTCTGGTTACAGGAGGTAGGATTCCTCGGACATATTGTATCAGCTGGAGGAATTGCCATTGACCATGCAAAGGTGAAGGATGTTGAAGATTGGCAAGCCCCGACCACTCAAACCCAAGTTCGTGCATTTCTCGGATTAGCGGGATAGTACCACAAGTTCGTAGAAGGATTCTCGAGTATCGCCCGACCCATGACCCGATTGTTGAAGAAGGATAAGAAGTTCGAATGGACGGAAAAATGTGAAAATCGAGTTTTCAGGAACTCAAGAGGAGACTGATTTCAGCCCCAATCTTGATCATGCCGGATATCACGAAGCCTTTTGATGTGTACTGTGACTCATCCAAGATCGGTATCTGATGTGTGTTGATGCAAGAAGGAAAAGTTATATCTTATCTATCTCGACAACTAAAGCAGCATGAACAAAACTATCCCACCAATGACCTGGAACTAGCAGTCGTAGTTCTAGCCCTGAAGACGTGGAGGCATTATCTGATGGGAAACCGTTGTGAGATTTATTCGGATCACAAGAGCCTAAAGTATATATTCACTCAGAAGGAGATGAATATGAGGCAGAGAAGATGGATTGAGCTAATCAAGGACTATGATCTGGACATTCACTATCACCCCGGTAAACACAATGTGGTAGCAGATTGCCGTGCCGCTTGAACTCCATGATTTTGAAGGAGCAACCAAGTTTGCACAAAGAGATGGAAGATTTCAGAATGGAATTAGTAAGTGAAGGATTTTTGGCTAGCATAGAACTTCAACCCACTTTGATCAGTCAGATCAAGGAGGCGCAGAAAGGAAATGCTAGTATCGACGGAATCAAACGTTGTATAGGTACATGCAAGGTACATAGATTCACCGAGGATGAAGAAGGAGTTTTGTGGTACAAAGGACGTCTCTGTGTACCAGCAGATTTAGAGTTGAAAGAAGTTATTCTAAAGGAAGCCCATGATACTCTTTATTCTATCCATCCCGGAGGAACGAAGATGTATCAGGATCTGAAGGAGCAAGTTTGGTAGCATAAGATGAAGAGAGAAATCGGAAGCTATATCGCCAAGTGTGATATTTGTCAGAGAGTCAAGGCGGGACATCAGTGACCCGCAGGACTGTTTCAACCATTGCAGATTCCGGAATGGAAATGGGATTCCGTTGGAATGGACTTTATCACCGGATTGCCTACTTCTAGTAGGGGAAATGACTCTATTTGGGTCATAGTTGACAGATTGTCCAAGGTAGCCCATTTCTTACCAGTCAAGACCACCTACCAGAGCTCGAAGCTAGCGGAGTTATACATAGCTAGAATCGTCAGTTTGCACGGAGTCCCCAAGAACATAGTATCGGATTGAGGAACTTAGTTTACCTCGAGATTCTGGAAGAAAGTCCAAGAAGGATTAGGAACCCGACTGGATTTCAGCACAGCGAATCACCCTCAGATTGATGGACAAATGGAGCGAGTAAATCAAATACTTGAAGATATGTTGAGAGCATGTGTGCTAGAGTATGGATCTAAATGGGAAGACTGTCTTCCATTCGCAGAATTTTCTTACAACAACAATTATCAAGCTAGTTTGCAAATGGCCCCATTTGAGTTCATGTACGGAAGGAAGTGTCGTACCCCTTTGAATTGGTCGGAATTAGGAGAGAGTTAGATTTTCGGATCCGACATCCTCCGAGAAGCAGAAGAGAAAATTCACAAGATTCGTGAGCATCTCAAGACCACCCAGTCAAGACAGAAGAGTTATGCTAACAAGAGACGTCGAAACCTCGCTTTCAATATCAGAGAATTTGTGTATCTCAAAGTGTCACCTTTGAAGGGAATGCAGCGTTTCCAGCTCAAAGAAAAGTTAGCACCCAGATATATCGGACCTTTCAAGATTCTGAATCGTCGAGGAGAAGTATCGTATCAGTTGGAACTGCCAGAGGAGATGTCAGCAGTGTACAATGTGTTCCATATATCGTTACTTCGCAAATGCCTTGAAGTCCCGGAGAAGACTGAAGTTTTCAAGAACATTGATCACCGCACCATAGAGATCAACGATGACCTGACATATCCCGAAGTACCCATCCGTATTTTGGAGGAAGCTTTTAGTACCACCAGAACCCGAAGCATCAAGTTTCTCAAGATTCAGTGGAGTAACCATACTGAAGAAGAAGCTACCTGAGAGCGAGAAGATCACATCAGGACGGAGTTTCCCGGTCTCTTTAAATCCTAGGTAATCTTTTTTCTTCTTTCTCAAATCTCGGGACGAGATTTTGGTTAAGGAGGGAAGGTTTGTAACATCCCAAAAATATTGAACAATGATTATCGATTTCCAATCACCAAAATTAGGGTTAACAAAAACTTTTGTTAATTCAAATCATATGAATGCATGTGTGTATGTGATGATTACATGAATGCATAAATGGAGTTATGTGATTAACCTAAATAGCAAGGAATGGATTAAAGATAAAAAAAACATCATCTAAAACATTTCCAAACAGAAACAAAACAAGAGAAAATCAAAAACAAAACAAATAAGCAAATGGTCATTTTTGCCAATCTTGCTCACTAGGCCACTTTGAGTGTTTCTAGTCCAAGATTTCAAACAGAAACATTTCCATTTCTTTTCACCCCTTGCTAGACCAAGTAAAAGTGAATAAAAGCCCACCTTTCAAACTTGCAAAAACATTTGTCAACCCCATTCAAATGACAATTTAAAATTGAATCTTTATCATATGTGAAGATCACATATTTTCAAAACCTAACCAAACCAGTGCCCCTTGACCAATCCCACTAACCAGAGACTCCCTAGTATGTAACTAGCAAACCCACCAAGTTTGAATCCAAAATTCAAATTTGAATTTCTTTCGGCCATTTCATCAAACACCTTGTAATCAGCAAACAAACAAACATCAAACACTATTAGGAGCAGTAATTTTGGCCAACCTTGTCCCCTTTCTAGCTCACTCTACACTCTCACTAGATGATCAAACTAATCTAACTAGCCTTAGCACCACTGTGAGCATGCATAGCCATCAATGGTGACCATGCCGAGAGCACCCTTGCCACCCCCATGTTGCCAGCGAGCTAGGAGAAGCTCTAGCCTCGCTAACCTTGTCTAGGACACGCAGCACCGTCCATCGCCACCCCCTGTCCAAGCCCCGATCCTTGCCAGCCACTGGACCACACGACAAGCTCGTGCCCAGTTTCTCTGCGTGCGAGCCGAGAGCACGCCAGTGCGCCACACGTGACAACAGCCCCCTGACCGTGCGCTGCCCTTGCCGCTTGCGTGCATGATCACCAGCACCCCAGCAACCCGCTAGACAACCCCGTTCGCCGTTGCGAGAACCATGGATGATGTGCGCCATTCAAATTGCCGTCGGACCCGCCCAGAGCGTTGCGACGTTCCGACAGTTCCTCACCGCCCCACGCCTCGCCATCAAGCCGTTGATCTTCGCCAGGAGGCAATGCACCGCCCCTTATCATCGCCCATGCCATTAGCATGTTGTGCCGACGACAAAGACGAGCTCCACCCGCGCCCGTCGGTCCCCTTCAGGCACTATAAAAGGAAGCCACCCCCGTTCGATTTGAGCACACCATCTCACTCCCCACCTCTCACTGATCACACCACTCACCCCCGGAGCAAGGAGATCACCAGGTGGACGTAATTTCACTAGAGTTTTCCACTGCAGAGGAGGAGAGGCGCCGTCTATTAGAGCCGCCCCAGGAGAAGCTGCCGGTACCAGAAGGATCACCGTCATCGACTTCGTCGTTCGCCCGCATCGCCGGAGCCCCTGTGAGCCTCCCACGACCCCCACTGGCCATGCTAGGGTTCTGTCTCGCCGGCGTTGCTCAACGTGGACGATGAACCGCAACCGTTCGACTAGAGTTAGATCGCATGGCCTAGATAACCCCATACCGGCTCCCCACTCCCCGTCTCATTGATGAGTGGGGACAGACACTTAACCAGCCCGTGCACGCGCTATGCATAGTGGGTCGGCCCAGTTAAACATCCCGCGTGACCTAGTAATTCAAATTTAGATTTATTCTTTTAGTTCTAAACTTAGTTCTGTACCCAGAGTCAAAAATCAACCCAGCTCGATTCACTGAACCAAACCAATTGGATTTGTAGATCATACATGGTAAAAATAACAAGGCAGAAGCTTTTCTGCATTCAAACATTTTTCAAAATTCAACCATAAAATCTTTTGAGTTGATTCCAGCTCTCAAAAATCATAATTAACAAGACCTTTCAGAATATATAAAAATATCTAGGTTTACTTACATAAATAATGATCAAGTAATAAAAGAATGCCTCATAGGCCATTCTAATCACTTTAATTAATTAAAATAAAAAGGTTAAACCTTATTAAATTGTGACACCACTTTAAATCACATTCCCATTTACTAAAATATGTGGTGATGACATGTATCAACATGATCCCATGTTTGAGTTGGAAAATATTAAATCTTAAGTAGTTTCAATGAGTAGAAATTACTTTTCTGAAATAAAATAAAGAAGACAAGTGCTTTGATCCTTGTGATAATAGTGATGATGCTTGATCATGTAGTGTGAACCTTTGTGTGCTAAATAGAGTAGTTAAGAATTGTGTGGTGATTGTGTACCTCGTATTTATTTATAGACGCTTGTACCGACCATGGATACGAGGAGGAAGGAGAATACTACGAAGAGGAAGCCGAGGAGAACTTCAACCACTGCGCTGCACAAGGCAATCCTATACTTGCAGTCTTGCAAGCCTTAGCAAGCTAATCCTTGCAAGCTTACTTCACTTGATACCCAATCCTAGTTTTACTTGCAAGCTTAAGTATTTTGTTTCTTTATCAAAGCTTTCTCTTAGAGTTTACTTAGTGATTTGTAGATATTAGAAGGATAATGGAAGGTAGCATAAAGAGCATAAAACTTGACCTAAGTAGATAATCTTAATGTCATCCTGAGGCATGAGATTGAACTTAGATAAGATACACTTGCTTATCACCCCTCATTAGTATTTATCCCCATCTGTAGATGCTAGTGCTAAGCATAGAACTTGATCAACTTTAGATGGGAATACTTGGTGAAAATGGTTATGAAAAACTTAGAATGATGAGTCATTCTACTGAATGTTTTGACATGTGTTCTTGAACACTAGATGATTTTGATGATGAAAATGTTAAGGCATGAGCCTTAGCCGTTTTACAAAACTGATGGTTGTCTGGATGCGATACCATTCTAATTTTACCGTAAACCCACAATACCCGAAATTTGGGTAGGGCTTGACTGGAAATTTATATACCTTAGTATGGGGATTGTCCACCTATGCAGTACCCAAGATGACAGTTGGTCATGGTTAGGAGGCCAAACTCACAGGAGAGGTGCCTATACTAGGGCGTGTAATTGAAAGGTTAGGATTGATTATCCGCATACTGAGTATGGTGAATTCAGGATTGTTCCTAACAGATGTATCGAATGTTATGGTGAAAGTGTACAATCTCTGCAGAGTGTCAAACTATTCGAATAGCCGCGTCCGCGGTTATGGACAGTTGGAGTGGCCATACTGTTCCGTCGTCAGATGTTTTCAAAATGACTTATGAAATGATTTATGATTTTGACTTGACCACAAAAGAGTTGTGATATGAAATTCAAGTTCCCACTTAGGTGTTATAAAACTTGAAATTAGCTTTCTTTGCTTCTGAACTTAGTTAAGGTAAACCTGGATTTTTGAAAAATAACCCTAGAGCTTAGTACTTCCTATTCCAAAACCACTTCACTTGTTAGTACTAGTTTGCGAGTACTTAAAGAGTACTCATGGATTTGTCCCTGGCTATTCCCGTGGCCAGACTATGAAGAAGACTATCAGGAGGACGGACAGCAGGAAGGTTACAACAACTAGGATCATCTCCCATCGTCAGCATTGCCTGCGACCATGAAGATGGAGCCTCGCCTACGCTACCATTACTATTACGTTATTCCGCTGCTTGAATTGTATTAAGACTGGATCATGTGATCCTTATTTGTGTAAGACCTTATGTATGGTTTGTAATGGATGATGTATTCTGATATCCAATCTGTTATGTCTCGTAAAATTGGTAATCATGGGATTGTGATGTATGTCATAACAGGCATCTGGGATTAAAAATCCGGGTGTTGACACCTTGTGTAACCACTCAACACAAATCCATCCAAGCAATTACCATTCCACCCAGGTGTTTCATTCACTTAGTTGTTTTATTAATCAAAAACTTAGTCATAGACTTTGCATAAGATCATTGCATGAATATTCCACCTTGAAATCTTTTAGCTAGGCTAAGCATACTAGCAAAACTTGTCTCTTGTCTAAGGAAAATTCCTACCAAGATATACACTATAGGATCTACTATAGCATATCAATATATAAAATAGTCCTATCATGCATACTACAAAAATATCACTAATGCAATATTGAAAAGATAGGACTTTTGATGAACAAAGTATCACTTGCCTTTTTGGTAGAGAAATTATGTACACTCCTTGATCTTGCAATTGTCACACTCCTCAAAGTTCACTATAATTCAATCAAGCAAACACACATTCAAAACTAGCATTCAAACAATTCACCACATAAAATAATGAAAACAAAGCAATGCATGCAAGCATGCAAAAGATTATTTTATTTTAAAAGTGGTTTCTAACAAGGTTATAAACATATCAAAACACCTACTGGTCATTTATAAAGTGGAAAACCATTTAAAATCAAGTTAGTGAAAATAGGCCTTTTAAATCATTTTTATTTTGCTAGATATGTTTTTATTTAAAGGAATAATTCCATAGTGTTATCCAAATATATTTTTAAATCTAAAAGTTAGTGTTTATGGTCAGTAGGTTCAAAACAAACCATTTGCAAAAGGTCTCACTCAAAAATCATTTTTAGAACATTTTTTATATACAAAATAGCCCTAATAATTTTTCTGAACAAAAACCTAATTTTCCAGAATAAAAATACCAAACTAAGTCCATAGTTGCAAAGTTTACATTTTTATGAATCCATTGATATAAAATTTGTAATTTTTGGACATACAGATCAAAACTTATGATTTTTGCAAGTTTAATCATTCAAATTCATTTTCTGGATTTTTAAACAGACAGAACTGGCCATGCGTCTTAATTCTATTGGCTGATACCGTTTCGTGAGGATTGCGCAATGCAGGCCGTACGATTTAAGTGGATCTGGGTGGCTCAGATCAAACAATGCCGATTCGTTTCAAATCTAATCTACACCTTTCGATCAAGATCTAACGGACGGAAACGCACTGACCACAAACTGGTGGTGCTGGCGACGGCGCATGGCGGCGGCTCTATCAGCAGTGGTCCGGCAAAAACAGGAAGCAGGGAAGAGGGAGGAGGGGCTCACCGGGTTCTCCGAAGCATCACGAAGCTCAACGTTGCTATGGATGGCGAAGGGGCACACGAAGTTGGCCTGAATCTCTCACTGGAGTTCACGACGGCATCAGGTGTGCACGGGCTTCATTGGTGGCGACGCTACAGGGCACGAGAAGACAGTCTAGAGGCAGAGTTAGATGCATGAGAGAACGGCGAGTGCAGGAGTATCATTGAGAGGAGGAGGAGCGGTCAAAGCTTACCAGGGGGGTTCGTCGGAGTGGAGGCAGTCGACGGTGGCACTCAGACATAGTCGTTCCCGAGCTTCTAGGGCACGCGCGAGCAAGAAGAGGCCACTGGCAGATGAGCGTGGTGTTTGCGAGCAAGCTCGTGGAAACCAAAGAGTAGGGAGTGGTCGGGGCTAGCCAGAATTGGCGCGGAGGCTCGCCGGAGCAGTGAGGGTTCGAGCGAAGAATTAGCGCAGCCTAGGGGCTCTCGTGGGGTGGTGACTGGGGGGAAAGAGATAGGAGAGAGGGGCGGTAAAACGAGCATGGTCGCAGGGCGGATTCACTACAGTGTTAACGTGAATTTTCGAGAATTCAACAAAGACAGAAACGGCTAGGAGTTGGGGGCGGGTTCAGCGGGGTGGAGACGACGAGACAACGTGGCAGTGGGTCCGTTTCGTTAGTGGGGGTGGGGGTTGATGCACAGGTGAGAAAAGGTCTGGGAAGAGAGGGGAGGTGCCGTATGGGCTAGGAGTTGGGTTTGCTAGGCCTGCTGGGCTGGGTTGGATCTGTTTCTATTTTTTTCTTCTTAGTTTCTTTTTATTTTTCCATTTCTGATTTCTATTTTAATTCAAACCATTTGATTCAAGTTTCTATTTGAATTCAAATTTTTGTAGAACCTTTCCATTAAGTTTATACTATTTAATATTGTGTTTAAATAGTCCACTTGAATTATTTCAAAATATTCTCTTATGAATTATTATTTATTTAAATTAGGCTTTTGTCTTTAATAAAATAAAATTAATATGGTTTAAACCCAAATAAATTTTATTCAAATAATCCCTTATTCTTATTACGTTAATTAGATAACTTTTAATCCATTTTGGCAATTTCAATTTTTTCTCATGATTTAATTAATCATTTATATTAGGAATTTTGTCTTCATTCGAATAAAATTTAATATGGTTAAAAGCCCATATAATTTTTTTAAAATAATCTTTTTTCCTTTATTTTTATTTGGATTACCTTTATTCCATTTGCTTATGGATTTGGATTACCTTTATTCCATTTATTTCTTTCTTTGTCTTATAAAATCCATAACTTTTTATTTATAGTTCCAAAATTGGTGATTCTAATTGGTATAATTTTATTTAATATTTATTTATCTTTTCAAATCCTTTTAGGATTATTTTTCTCACAATTTGGTATTGATTTTTGTTAGGAGCTTTATTAGCCTTGGAAATTATTTCCTTTTATCTTTATTAAATTCATAAGTTTTTATCCATGGCTCCAAATTTAGTGAAACCAATTTATATGGTTTTATAATATTTTTGTTTATCATTTTTGATCATTTATAAATGTTTGTTGCCAAATTTTTATATGGATCAAATCCATAGTCTTGGAGAGATCTTGGATATGATTTTCCTTCTTTAGGGTTTAGGGTTTTGGTTCCACTTTTGCAAGTGTTTTAAATTCAAGATTCTTTCCATGCAAGATTGCATTTGATCTTTTGAATATTTGTTTGTT
Source organism: Avena sativa (assembly GCA_916181665.1). Taxonomy (NCBI): domain Eukaryota; kingdom Viridiplantae; phylum Streptophyta; class Magnoliopsida; order Poales; family Poaceae; genus Avena; species Avena sativa. Next base: position 327,541,316 of record OV702295.1, on the reverse strand, counting down.
GCTTTCTTATTCAAATTTTGTTCAAGTAAGGTTTGATGTTTCCATTTAGAAGCAAAAAGTTTCTTTTCGCCCTAAATTTCAACAATTTTTTCTTTTGTTTATTTATTTTTCACATTTCAAAGTTTGGAAAATTTTGGGATATGAAAGTCTCGATCATGTCTGCATAGTTCGTGAACCGTAGGATAACACACTTAAGGTTTGATGTTGTTTAAGTAGATATGGAATATGAGTTGAAGACCCAATATTGTTCAGAGTCTCGGATTGGATCTAGAACATCACGAGGAGAACCGGAATGGTCCAAAGAATAAGATTCATATAAGGAAAGTCAATTTCCCGTGTTCGGAAATGTTTCAGTATTTTGACTGGAAGCTTCTAGAATGTTCTAAAGGGGCCACCAGTGGGCCCACCAACCCGGGAGGGGGCCACTTGGGCTGAGGCATGCCGTAGGGAAGCACTAGGTCCTGCCGCACCAAAGCCCAAGGGGAAAATTCGGCCACCATAGGATTTGGGTACAAACCCTAGTTTGTCAAACCCTAAATAAGGAAAGGGGGAAGTTCCCACCTCTTCCCTTGGCTGAGTTGGGGAAGGAATGGGTCAAGGGCTGGGAACCCTTGGCCGCACTCCCCCTCCATATAAGGAGGGGTGGGGCGCACCACCCCTTGTTCCTTTCCCGTGGCTCTAAACCGTAGCAGCCACCTCTCTCCCTCTTCTGTCTTCCTGCCCCGGCTTAGGCGATGCCCTGCAGGGATTATCCTCCTCCACCACCACCATGCTGTTGTGCTGCTGGGATTTCGAGGGGATCTACTACCTCCGCTGCCTGCTGGAACAGGGAGAGGAAGGTCTTCATCGACTCCGTACGTGTGACCGAGTGCGGAAGAGCTGCCAGAATGTGGCGCCATAAGGATCGTCTACACGATCTTGAGATCGGAAAGTGATCGACTACATCAACCACGAGAATCTGATCTCGTTAAACGCTTTGGATCTACGAGGGTTAGTTCTCTTCAATATCGTCACCCCAATCTCGTTGATTAGATCTTGGATTTGCCATAGATTGGATCTTGGTTTTATGTGTTCTTGCGATAGAATTTTTTGTTTTCCATGCAACGAACCCAACAAGGGAATCATCATGGACACTTTTCACTCGCTTTCTCGGCTAGACTGCCATGAATTTGGAGCAGTAAACAGTGCGTTGATCACACTGCTGCCCAAAAAACTAGGGGCAGAAGAGGTGCATGACTTCCGACCAATCAGCCCAATCCATGGGATCACCAAATGGTTGGCCAAGGTGATTGCGAATAGTGTGGCGCCTATCCTGCCGCAGATGGTAGGGGTTCACTAGAGTGCATTCGTGCGTGGACGTTGCCTTCATGAAAACTTTATGATGGTGCAAGGGACATCCTGCAAGCTGCACACCAACAAAACCCTGCTCCTCATGCTGGATATCACCAAAGTATTTGATATTGTGGACTGGGCCTTCCTGCTAGAAGTCCTCAAAAAATTGGGCTTCTGAGAGCGTCTCCGCACGTGCATCTGTGCACTTCTGTCCACTGCCTCCACACGAATCCTGATAAATGGTAGCCCAAGGGAAAAAGTGGCCCATAGGCGGGGATTACGGCAAGGAGACCTGCTCCCCCCGCAGTTTTTCATCCTAATAATGGAGGTCTTCCACCTAATGAAGGGAATATGCCCTGATAGGCAATAATAAAGTGTTTATTATGTGTATTCCAAGTATATGATAGATGTTTATTCTGCATGCTATAATTGTATTAATACGGAAACATTAATATATGTGTGTTTAATAAACAAACAGAAAGTTCCTAGTTATGCCTCTCTCATAAACTAGCTCGTTGATTAACAAGATGATCAAGGTTTCCTGATCATAGACATTGGATGTTGTTAATAACGGGATCACAACATTAGTGTAATGGTGTGATGAACATTCATCCGAAGTATAGCATTACGATCAAAGTCATTGAGTTTATATTGCTATAACAACTTACGAAGTAATCCTAATCTTTAGACCATGAGATCATGTCAATCACTAACACCAAAAGAGTTTCTTGATAACATCAAACGTCACACCGTAATAGGGTGATTATAAAGATGGGTTTAGGACTAATAAAGTGTTATGTTGAGGCCCATGGATCGAGAGTGGAATTTGTTCATACCGATGACGGATAGATATACTCTGGGCCCTCTCGTTGATATCACATTGGTTAGCTTGCAAGCAAGTGATTTGATCACTAGAATGTTATATCACGGGAACGAGAAAAGAGTGCATGTCAGTAACGAGATCAAACTAGCTATGGAGACACCGATGATCGAATCTCGGACATGTAATATATCGTGAAACAAAGGGATTAAGATACTAGCATAAAAGGTTCCGACGATCATAGGAAAGTCATCGTTGAATGTGTGGGAGTCAGTATGGATCTCCAGGTCCCGCTTCTGATTATTGATCGAAGAAGGGTCTCGATCATGTCCGCATTATTCGTGAACCGTAGGGTGTCACACTTAATGGACACTGGCATCCAATTGGAGCAAAAGTTTCATGCCAGAAAGAATAACAAGCGCAGGAATTTATTTCACTAGATACCGAAACAGGTTTTCGGGTGAAATTGCAGAAAGTGTTTTTGCATGTGAAATGAAATACTAGCAAGGGGTTATATGTGAATGTTTGTCATTAAAGTAATTGAAAAAATTCTGAATAAATAAAAGAGTTTTATTTAATGAGAGTTTGCATTAAATTTGGTGGAAATTTAATAGCAAGTTTGAGTGGGATTTTGAGTGGAGGGATTTGAATGGATTTTTGTGAGTGGAGTGTCCACCCACATGAATGAGGGACGTCAAAGGGGGCAGCTCCATGCACCATCCACCCCCTTGGGGTCCCCCCTCTCCTATAAAAGTCACCCCTCTCCCTCTCTCTCACTCACACCTCCTCGTGAAGGATCTCTCTCCCCTCTAGAATTTATCCCCCATGGTCTCGGACTAGCGAGATACATGTTCCCGGTGGCTATTCGGCAAGAAAGAGTTGTGCTTCCGCTGCATCGCTGGAGCGAGGAGGCGGAGGTTTCTCGGTGCCTCGGACGTGTGTGCGAGCACGGATGCGCTGCTGATTTGCAGCGCTAGGACTTTCTCTCGATCTTGAGATCGGCAAGAGATCGTCTACATCAACCACGAGTCGAACTCGTTAAGCTTTGTCGGTCTTCAAGGGTATGTTCTCTACAGATATACATCCGCCCGTTGTTTGTATCTAGTAGATAGATCTTGGTACATAGTTCCATCGTAGGAAAAATTTTGTTTTCTATGCTGCGAACCCTACACCTAATGATAGTAAAATCCGAGGACCAAGGGCTCCTCGCCAAACTTGCGGCAATAGGTCTCCAGCACCGCACCTCGATCTATATGGATGGCATGGTCACCTTTTTGATACCTTCACTGGTGGATTTCTAGGTGGTCTCTAGGATCATCGAGGACTTCGAGATGGCTTCTGGTCTTTGTACCAAATTCAACAAGTGCTCGATCAACCTGATCAGGTGCTCTGAGGAGGACACGGGCCTAGTGACCCGGGAGCTCCGTTGCGCCATCGCACAATTTCCGCTGCGTTACCTCGGGCTACCACTTTCCTTATGGAAACCTTCAGCAGCGTAGCTTCAAACCCTGCTTGATATGGTGGCCGCCAAATTGCCATCGTGGAAAGCATCCATGCTCAAAACTTGGAGGTCGGTTTGAGCTGGTAAATACAATGTTGTCATCCATAATGATTTTTCCATGATGTCCATTGACATTACCATTGGGAACATTACCGCCATCGGGAAGATCATACGCGGCTTCCTTTGGAAAGGAAGGAAAGATGTGCATGGTGGGCACTGCCTGGTGGCGTGGATAGGTTGTGCATGCCCAAGTATACGGGGGGCCTCGGCATCCCCATCCTGCTCCTCATGAACATTGGGCTAAGGGACATATGGCTATGGCTGAAACAAACAGAGGTGGACAAACCTTGGCGAGACCTCGAAATTCATGTCCCCAAGCTAACGAGGCAACTCTTTGAGTCAGCAACTAGCTCGGTGCTTGGGGGTGGGGCCTACACTTTATTTTGGATAGATAGGTGGCTGTCGTGTAGACGGATCAGGGATGTGGCGCCAAACCTCTTCACGGTAGTCCCAATGAGTGCGATCTCCATGCATAGAGTTCACGAGGGCCTGGTGATGGCTCGGATATGTAGAGCTCGATGGGAACCCCAAGAGGAAGGTATGATGGGCACAGCAGCAAGTTTCCCTCAGTTATGAAACCAAGGTTATCGATCCAGTAGTAGTAAGGAAACAACTCCAAGGTATTGCTAACAACTTAAATCCTGCACAACATAAACTCAATACTTTGCCCCAACTTACAGTGAGGTTGTAAATCTCACCGGTTTGCTGAAAACAAAGGATTAAACGTATAGTGTGGAAGATAGTGATTTTCTTGTAGGAAGTAAATAGTAAACGGTAAACAGTAGATGGTATATCAATGATAAAGGAATGGACCGGGGTCCACAGTTCACTAGAGGTGTTCTCCATAAGATAGATAGCATGTTGGGTGAACAAATTACAGCGGGGCAATTGACAGATTGAGAAAGCATAACAATGCATATACTAGACATCTTGACTCAGACGAGATTTGATTGGGCATTACAACATAATAGATAGACCGTAATCCAACTGCATCTATGACTAATAATCCACCTTCAGGTTATCATCCGAACCCCCTCCAGTATTAAGGTTCAAGCAACAGATAATTGCATCAAGCAATATGTTTAAAGTAAACAATACAATTGCCCCATGGACAAAGGATTGTTGTTTTATCCCTAGTAGCAACAACACATCTACAACCTTAGAGATTTCTGTCACTTCCCCAGATTACTAGAGGCATGAACCTACTATCGAGCATAAATACCCCCTCTTGGAGTTGCAAGCATCTACTTAGACAAAGCATCTATGAACAATAGAGAGGATGCAAGATCACAAATAACATAGACATGATAGAATCAATAATCAATCAGACATAGTATCTCAATATACATCGGATCCCCGCAAACGCAACATGTATGATTACAAATAGATGATCTTGGTCATGAATGGAGCTCACAAGATCTAAACATGATAGCACAAAGGAGGAGAAACAACCATCTAGCTACTATATGGACCCATAGTCCAAGGGTAAACTACTCACGCATCACTCCGGAGGCTGGCATGGTGATGAAAAAGGCCTCCGGGATGATCTATCCCCTCCGGCAGGGTGCCGGGAAGAGCTTCAGATCCCCCCGATCTAGGGATGGAGATGGCGGAGGCTACAGACTGTTTCGTGGAGATTTGATCGGGTACTTAGGGTTTCTGCATCAGAGTGCTTTTATAGGCGAAGGGGCAAGGTCGGTGGGCGCCCGATGGGCCCACACCTAGGGCTGGCGCGCCCCCCTGGCCGCGCCGCCACCAGGTGTGGCCACCTCGTGGCCCCACTTCGGCTGCCCTCCGGACTCCGTGTTCCTTCTGGTAAAATATTGACTTTGTCTTTTGTCCCATACAATTCCGAGAATATTTCCTTACTAGCTTTTGTGAAAGCAAAAATAGCAGAAAATAGGAAACTGGCACTGCCGCATCTTTTTAATAGGTTAGTTTTGAAAAATGTATAAAAATACCTCAAAGTGTAGACATAATATAAGAAAGTTTATACAAAACAAGCATGGAGCATCAAAAAATATAGATATGTTTATGACGTATCAAGCATCCCCAAGCTTAACTCCTCGTCGTCGAGTAGGTAAGTGATAAAAAAATTGAGGTGACATGCTATCACAATTGATCAAGGTATTGCAAAGCATTGATAGCTAATATCAACGTACTCTAAACATGAGCATGAAATTGTAGTTCTAACAATAAGACATAGCAACTAAGTTGCAACATGAAAAGGTACAAACAAAAGATCATGAATAATAATGCATTGAAAGACGTTTGTTTGTTTCACATATAGAAAACATAGCATGTGTGGTGATCAGCTTGTCCCTCATGGTGTAGCAAAACATAAATGCATAGGACACCTTCAAAGTTCATAAGGGTGACTAGATACAAATAATTTAAGAACAAGCCATTGGGCCACATAGAGATAAAACAAAACTTTTTCCCTCTAACGTGGTGATCCCAAGATCTAGCTGAGGTAGAAGGCCACAAGGTTTACCACTAGACGCGCAGTTGCGGATTACTGATGAAGCGCGCCAGTTTAATGCAGTGAAGTCCTTTGCGATCCGATCGTCCTGGTGCTAATCGTACAACACCTCTGCTGGTATCCACACGTACAAGGAGGAGCACTGGTGGCAAACTGCTAGGTTCGTTATGACGGCAGGACTGTTGTGGAGCTAGGGTTTACAACACATGGAACGACCTAACAGATCAACGATTAACCCTTCTGGGTTACTGTGCTCCACTATATATAGGAAATTAACGTGGGCTCCACTCATGTGGCCCATTCTCTAAAGCCCATATAAAACCAGTCACCGTGAGTCTGACTCACTGACTCTGTCCGAATCTGGCTCGGGTCCAACACAACCAGATTTCCGGTTCAGATCCAATCCGAACGTGGTTCCGCTCTTAAGTGTGTGACCCCGTAGGCTCATGGCTACTTGGACACAATTAGAGTCCGACTCTCAATCGATTAGTCGGTAGCGACTCCTAGCAGAACATGCCGACTCCCAAGTCCCAACGAGTCATGACGACTTTCCTTTCCAATGTGACTTGCCTCTGAGTCCCTTTTGCCTCACGATATACCTTGTCAGACTATAGGCAAATATTTGTCATCCCTTAAATAGTCCGACTCTCTTCTCGATCTGAGATAAGTGATTCACCCGACTAACTCTTAGTTGATCGCCTCGGTTAACACTAAACTGAGTCGTGCATGTCCATGCTTCCCGAATCATATCATCCGAGAGGGCCCAGAAAATATCTCTCCAAGTGGAGGGGCAAAATCCCATCTTGGTTATTCACATCACGCAGCTTAATTCTCAGTCGACCCAAACTCTGCCTTTATAACTGCCCAGTTACAGATCAGCGTTTGATAGAACCTAAGTCGGTGATCCTCAACTCAAATTGTGCAACAACCTCAGGTCTAAGGATTACATTGATTGAGATATACAAATGACAACTGGTTCGTTGTACCTCAATATGGGTCAATCCGACTCGCTAAACTCTTTAGCCGAATCTGTGTAAGTCGGAATAGCATCTCCATGCCCATGATAAGTGGAACCGAGTCATCAAGCCGACTTTCACATTGGTCTAAGTTGTGTGTCCAGCACAACCTCAATGACCAAGGATATTTAGTAAAAACAACATGAATGTATAGTTCCACAACCGAATCACATATTCAATGATACACATCAGATGTTTATACAAGGACAACTTAATATCTTTATGAATACAATGGTAAATATCATCATACATGATTACCTCTAGGGCATATTCCCAACAGTCTCCCACTTACACTAGAGTCAATCTTCCGACATCACATGTCTAAGCATGTAATGTCCATGGCTCTCAGGTGCGCCTCATGCTTTGATTGTGGTAAAGGCTTTGTCAATGGATCCACAATATTTGCATCCATGTGTACCTTGCATAACTTGATATCACCCTGATCCACAAACTAGCGAATTAGGTGGTACCGCATGAGTATGTGTTTGTTCTTCTGGTGTTGTCTAGGTTCCTTGGCTTGTGCAATATCACCATTGTTGTCACAATACACGTAGAACGGATTGGATGAGCCCTGAACCACACCAAGATCCATGAGGAAATTCCTCATCCAAACAGCTTCCTTTGCTGCCTCCGAGGCGGTAATATACTCAGCCTCTGTTGTAGATGCAGACACAGTCTCTTGCTTGGAACTCTTCCAGCTCACAGCACCTCCGTTTACAATAAACACGTATCCGGATTGCAAACGAGAATCATCAGAGTCGGTAAGATAACTCGCATCCGTGTAAACCTTTACACTGAGTTCATCTTCACCACCATAAACCAAAAACATATCCTTAGTCCTTCTCAATTACTTTAGGATATTTTTAGCCATTGTCCAGTGGATTTCTCCAGGATCAGCATGGTATCTGTTCACAACACTTAGAGCATACGAAACATCCGGCCTAGTACAAATCATGGCATACATGATGGATCCGACTGCAGAAGCATACAGAATCGCACTCATCTGACTTCGCTCATGAGTTGTCGAAGGACACTGAGTCTTGCTAAGTTTTACACCATGGGACATCGGTAAGAACCCCTTCTTAGACGATTCCATGTTGAACTTCTTCAACACTTTTTGCAAATAAGTACTCTGACTCAATCCAATGAGCCTCCTTGATCTATCCCTATAGATCGGGATTCTGAGAATATATGTTGCCTCACCCAAGTCTTTCATTGAGAAACTCTTTTCCAACAATCCCTTGTTTTCTTGCAACATCTGGACATCATTTCCAATCAATAATATGTCATCCACATATAAGATTAGAAAGTTTACTTTGTTCCCACTAAACTTGTTGTATAAACAAGAATCATGATCACTCTTGATGAAGCCAAATGATTTGACTACCTCGTCAAAACGAATATTCCAACTCCGAGATGCTTGCTTCAACCCATAAATGGATTTATGAAGTTTGCACACTTTGTCAGCATTAGCCGGATCAACAAAACCCTCGGGCTGTATCATATACACGTCATCGGTTAAATTTCCGTTAAGGAAAGCCGTTTTGACATCCATCTGCCATATCTCATAGTCGAAATAGGCCGCTATAGCTAACATGATCTGAACTCATTTAAGCATCGCTACGGGCGAGAAAGTCTCGTCGTAATCAACTCCTTGAACTTGTCGGAACCCCTTCGTGACAAGACGTGCTTTATAGACGGAAACATTTCCATCCATATCAGTTTTCTTCTGAAAGACCCATTTGCACTCGACGGGTCTTGCACCGTCTGGCAGATCAACCAAGTTCCAAACTTGATTTTCATCCATGGACTTTAACTCGGATCTCATGGATCCAAGCCATGACTCGGAAGCAGATCCCACCATCGCTTCCGAATAATTTGCCGGCTCATCATTGTCTAACAGTAACACATCATAAACGCTTCGTAATCTCGCCGATCTTCGTAGTACAGGTGCGGCTGCCGGTTCAGCTACCACGACCGGCTCAACCTCCAAGGTTTTTTCCGACTCGCTACTCGCCGGTTCCTCTCGAATTTCTTTGAGCTGCACTATGCTCCCACTGACTCCCCGACTGAGAAACTCTTTCTCAAGGAAGACACTGTTCCGAGCGACAAACACTTTGCCCTCTTCTCGGTTGTAGAAGTAGTAACCCAAGGTTTCCCTTGGATACCGTATGAAAATACATTTATCCGACTTGGCCGTAAGCTTATCCACCTGAAGTCGCTTGACAAAAGCTTCACAGCCCCAAATCTTAAGAAAAGACAAACTCGGCTTTTTGCCTATCCACATCTCATGCGGTGTCTTCTCTACTGACTGATGGTACTTTGTTTAGTGTGAACGCTGCTATTTCTAGACAATAATGATAAAGGCAGATCTGTCTGACTCATCATTTATCGTACCATGTCCAACAAGGTCCCATTCTGCCTTTCCGAAACACCGTTCCTTTGCGACGTTCCTGGCGGAGTAAGTTCAGGAACTATTCCGCAACTTTTCAGATGGTCATCAAACTAATGGCTCATGTACTCGCCTCCTTGGTCCGACCGAAGAAACTTTATTTTCTTGTCGAGTTGATTCTGTGCTTCATTCTGGAATTCTTTGAACTTTTCAAAGGCTTCCGACTTATGTTTCATCAAGTAGATATATCCATACCTACTCAAATCATCAGTGAAGTTAATGAAGTACTCATAACCACCCCTGGTTGTCGCGCTCATTGGTCCACATACATCACTATGTACTAGTCCCAACAAGTCGGACGCCCTTTCGCAACTCTAAGCAAAAGGTGTCTTGGTCATTTTTCCGAGTAGGCAAGATTCGCATGTCTCGAACGAGTCCAAGTCGAACGAAGTTAGGAGTCCATCATCATGGAGCTTCTTCATGCGTTTGCAACTTATATGACCAAGCCTACAGTGCCAAAAGTAAGTTATATTCAGATCATTTGGTTTCAACCTTTTAAAATTTACGTTATAAACCGACTCCCCATCAAGATTCAAAATAAATAACCCGTCCTAGACGGGTGCAAAGTCGTGAAACATATCATTCAAATACAAAGAACAACCATTATTCTTGATATTCGACTCGTAGCCTTGCCTCATCAAACATGAAGCAAAAATAATGTTTTGACTGAGCACTGGAACATAATAACAATTATTCAGTTCCATAATGAATCTGGAAGGTAAATGAAGTTGCATCGTGCCGACTTCCAACGCAGCAACTCTTGCTTTGTTGCCGACTCTTATATCAACCTCGCCTCTTGCTACGCTCCTAGTTCTTACCAGTCCCTGCAACGTGTTGCAGATGTGAATAACTGATCCAGTATCATATACCCAAGAACTATTAGGTGCATCAACAAGATAAATGTATATAACATTGCAAACAAGTGTACCTGAGTCGGAAGTCATACCTCCACTCTTGGCTTTGTCGGCCAAGTACTTGTTGCAATTCCTCTTCCAGTGGCCATCCGCCTTGCAGTAGAAGCAAGTGGATCCGGCTGAAGGAGATGGCTTAGTCCCTGAGGAAGCACTTGGGACCGGGTCCTGAGCCTACTTTCCTTCCGACTTAGCCTTCTTCTTAGTCCAAGAACTCTTCTTGAACTTAACCTTATTCTGCACCATCAACACTTGACTGGCGCCCTTTTTGAGATCCGCCTCTGCCTGCTTGAGCATCCCATGCAATTCAATGAGCTTCTTATCCATGCCATGCATGTGGTAGTTTGCAATGAACTGCCCATATGCACTAGGAAGAGAGTTCAGAATTATATCTGTAGCGAACTCTTCGCTAATGGGGTAACCAAGCCTCTCTAGAGACTGCACATAACCAACCATTTTGATCACATGCGGACTCAGTGGATCACCATCCTTAAGCTTGCAACTCATCAAAGCCCGAGAGACTTGATACCTCTTAGTCTTCGCCTGAGCCTGGAACATACTTTTGAGGCTTTCAATCATATCGTAGGCCTCAACATTCTCGAACTGCTTTTGCAAGTCCAGTTCCATGTGAGCTAGCATAATACAGCTAATATACGTGGACTCATTCTTAGCCTGGCGGTAGGCATTGGTGGCAACGATAGTCGCATTCTCATTCGGCTCATCTGGAAGTGGGTTGTCTAGGACATGGTCCTTCTTTTCTTGTTTGAGAACAATTCTTAGATTTCGATAATAGTTGGTAAAATTAGTGTCGTTCAGTTTATCTTTCTCAAGAATGGTTCTCAACGCAAAACCGGATATCTGAGAGTGACTGTTACTTGGTGCCATGATCTACAACAGAAATATGCAAAACACTTAAGACATGTATTCATAAAAGAGCAAGTATATTAAACACTTTAATATTTTATGCTCCCACGAGAACCGACACCCCTCCGATGGTTGCTTAGTGATTCAGGATCCTAAATAAGCAAGTCGGCTAGTGAGCTTTAGCATCTAGCCGCCAAGTGATCTAGGTATACAACTCCTTGTCAATCGTATCTCATACGACTCCTGTTGGACGGATGACATCACATGCCCCGGATCCCATCCGACTTTTCCCTGAGCACCACAACCGTTGTGATAGACCCGTCTAGCTTACCGAGTGTTTCCGCAGTAAGAGTCTGACTCAAACCCACCTAGTTAGAAAGAATTGGCAGCACCTCAATTTTATGAGACCACTACCAAGAATGTCCGACTTGTGATGGTGCAAACACTGGCGGGAAAACCAACTAGACCTTCTTTGAGGGATTAAATTTTACCGACTATCTAATAGAGGTAAAACAGAGACAGAACAATAACACAAAATAAAGTAATTATAATGTGAAATGGTATGGCTATCTTCATGGAGATCTCCATCTCCACAAAGCCTGTAATCTGAATCGTGCGAACTGTTGTCACTTGCCGTATTACTCCATGTCGCCAACATGTACAATGCCTTGCATGCCATCCGGGTTCTCCAAACAGCTACACTAGCTTAGTAAAGTAAATTACAAGGAGAATCCGACACGCGGGTCGTTATATAATAATATGATAGCACATAGGCTCCAGCCGACAGACAAAAACCTATGATTCGCAGATCACTTATGGATTACACACATACATGACATGCACATGAACCATACCATTCATAACTTCCTGCAAAAACAAGTTATGCACATGAAACTCGTAACGACATCTAACGCGCTACGACAGGGTGAAGCCGACAGTCTGGACATGGATCTCATCTACGATACGAACATGGATTCTGACCATCGTTCCAACTCGATCAAACTCTTTGATCTTTTGATCACCGCATCTGGATTTACGTGTCACAGTCTACCCCGATGGCGGAAACCGACCTGTAGGGGTATGTCGTTCCACAACCTCAGCAGTATGATTATGAAAATCAGATCTACCATTCCCCGAGTACAGTTGATCCAATCAACATCGTACAAAACCGATCTATCTCATAGATTGACCACCAAAACAGCATATAGATCTCATCTACAGCCAACCGCATATCACATATGCGAGATCTCGAGCCTAAAACCAGAAGCTATCGCTCTGATACCACTGTTGGGTTACATAGAGATAAAACAAAATCTTTTCTCTCTAACATGGTGATCCCAAGATCTAGCTGAGGTAGAAGTCCATGAGGTTTACCACTAGACGCGCAGTTGAGGATTACTGATGAAGCGTACCAGTTGAATGCAGTGCGGTCCTTTGCGATCCGATCGTCCTGGTGTTGATCGTACAACACCTCTACTGGTATCCACACGTAAAAGGAGGAGCACCGGCGGCGAACTGCTAGGTTCATTACGACGAAAGGACTGCTGTGGAGCTAGGGTTTCGAACACATGGAACGACCTAACCGATCAATGATTAACCCTTATGGGTTACTGTGCTCCACACTATATAGGGAATGAATGTGGGCTCCACTCACGTGTTCCATTCACTAAAGCACATATAAAACCAGTCACCGTGAGTCCGACTCACTGACTTAGTCCAAATCCGGCTCGGGTCCAACCCAACCAGATTTCCGGTTCAGCTCCAATCCGAACTTTCTCCCGCTCTTAAGTGTGTGACCCTGCAGGCTCATGGATACTTGGACACGATTAGAGTCCGACTCTCAATCGATCAGTCGGTAGCAGCTCCTAGCAGAACGTGCCGACTCCCAAGTCCCAACGAGTCATGACGACTTGCCTTTCCAATGTGACTTGTGTCCGAGTCTCTTTTGCCTCACGATATACCTTGTCAGACTATAGGTGAATATTTGTCATCCCTTAAATAGTCCGACTCTCTTCTCGATCTGAGATAAGTGATTCACCCGACTAACTCTTAGTCGATCGCCTCGGTTAACACTTAACCGAGTCGTGCATGGCCATGCTTCCCGAATCATATCATCCAAGAGGGCCCAGAGAATATCTCTCCAAGTGGAGGGGAAAAATCCCATCTTGGTTATTCACATCACGTAGCTTGATTCTCAGTCGACCCAAACTCTGCCTTTATAACTGCCTAGTTACGGATCAGCGTTTGATAGAACCTAAGTCGGTGATCCTCAACTCGGACTGTGCAACAACCTCAGGTCTAAGGATTACATTGATTAAGATATACAAATGACAATTGGTTCGTTGTACCTCAATATGGGTCAATTTTACTCGCTAAACTCTTTAGCCGAATCTATGTAAGTCGGAATAGCATCTCCATGCCCATGACAAGTGGAATCGAGTCATCAAGCCGACTTTCACATTGGTCTAAGTTGTGTGTCTAGCACAACCTCAATGACCAAGGATATTTAGTACAAACAACATGAATGTATAGTTCCACAACCAAATCACATATTCAATGATACACATCAGATGTTTATACAAGGACATCATACATGATTGCCTCTAGGGCATATTCCCAACACAAGCAATATCAACATTATGAATCAATCAATTAGTTTTGGGACAATGCACATTGAACTAAGAATGACAACTATGCTCTCTTAAATGGTGCATAAAGATAGAAGGTGGAGACTCAACATAAAAGTAAAGAGAAAGGCCCTTCATAGAGAGAAGTAGGGATTTCAAGTTTCATAAAGAGCTTCCAAAAATTATGTACTTATTAGCTTTCAGCTCTCATTGCCCCTATCATAAGTATCTTGAAGTGATTAAGGCTCAAGTGAAACAAATATGAAGTATATGTTTGACAGATCATAAGTTGGTAATCTCATGTCCTTTGAGTATGAGGGTCGTTCCTTATGCTACTCAACTTTAGTCACAAGCAAGTTCTTGTCATTGTAAGTATATGTGTATCATAGAGAACCGCCAACGGGGTACCCCTTGCACGATGACACAGGAGCTATCCCATATCAAAATGACAAGGTAACAGACAATGAGCATCTCAGCGATCTTTTTATTTGCTATTTGCATAGGTTTTTATTGAGGATGCTTCACATATTGCTCACTATGGTTATGCTGCAAGTTTCCACCATGATTAGGCATGGCTTAGGATAGCCGCCCAGGTGTTTCTCTAACAAATATATAATACTCCATGGACTTACAAGCTCGCCTTTTATTTCACACCGCCGACATCCATAAACAAAAGATCATGATATCAACTGGATAATATGTACAAGTGTTGAAAGCATTCCCCATGATAGCATGGTTCTGCTAATTCCCAACTTATAAGTGCAAGCATATAAGCAACATAGATGACACAATAGTTCAATTTTATTTGGTGCAAGAAATAAAGTGTGCCATCAAGTTTGTGAGAACTTTATTCACTAATTTTCACATAACAAGTTTAATTTGGAAGATAGATAAAAACATGAATATACTTGGAATGGTGTAACACACCATGCATATGAATTTATAGCATACTCTTTGGAATAACTTGGTTTCTTGGGAGTTGGATGCATGATTAGAGCTTACTCAGTACAAGTGGAGGCTAGCAAAAGACTGGGAGCGACCAACTAAGAGAGCAAAAATGGCCATAATCATGCAGAGGGACAAAACATTATAAATTAAAGCATAAAGTGGTATCACAAGTCAAAAGCTAAATGATCATAGAGGCTAAGGTGACTGGTTCATAGTCTTAACATGGTGTAAGCATGTGCCAAGTCAACCCAAATAAAGCATCAAAGGAGAATACCACAATATTATGCTTTTGTATGCTAAAACAACGCATGATTCTTTGAAGGCACATTAAGCAATGTCAATTGTTTGGAACAATTCATGTTACGACAATAATCACTAAGCATATGATCAAAGCAACATCTATCATGACATGATAAAGTCTAAGCCACAGTCAAAACAAGCTCCCTTTTGTACCACTATAAGCATGAAACTTTCTACTCTTTTCCAACACCAATCAACTTATTTGAAACAAAATACGAATGCGGGGGTCCAATTTATTCATCAAACCAAACAAAAGAAAACTAAAAATAAAAACAAAGACGCTCCAAGAACAACACAATAGTGCATGAAACAATAAAAATGAAGTGTTTTGAAAGAAAACCTAAGATTTTTATTGATGAAGAAGGGGATGCCTTGGGCATCCCCAAGCTTTAACGCTTGTACCTCTTGAATATTTTTTGGGGTGACATGGGTGGCATCTTGTCCATTGTTCATCTCATCACATCATTCTTTCCCTACACTTGAAAATTTCCTTCATACAAAACTTCACATAATCTTCATTAGCAACATTAGTGTATTCAAGATAATAAGCCTTTTGGTTTAGTTTCAACACAAGTAAAACTTTCATCAAAACACAAGCTACTGTATCAATTCCTTTTAAAAGCTCAAGTGATCAAGTAGAACTCAAAAACAAACCGATTAAGAGGTGAATGCAAATAATGGCAGAAATCTGTCAAAACATACCAGCAGGTAAAAACCGATTTTCTCGAAGACCTTCTGTTGCTCAAATCGAAAAGTGTTGAGCTAACGAAAGTTATATAATAACCTGGGGCATAATCTCAGAAAATTACAGCTCAATCCGACGTACTGGGATTTTTCACGAATTTTTACAGTGAAGCACAAAAATCTGTTTTGGGACAGCAACTTCCCCAAATCTTACTTCTCTCATTAGAGGTTATTCTTGGCACAAAAACCACACAAAAATGATAAGGAGAGGATATTACAGAAGTAATAACTTCCAAGACTCAACAAAAGAAAAACTTACTGAAATTTGGGTTATCTCCCAATTAGTACTTTTCTTTAATGCCTTTAAGTTAGGCATAAGAAGCAAGAAACAAGTATTTTCGAATGAAGAAGCATTAAGATCAACTTTTGTTTTAGTAGGAGGAGAAAAAGGTATATTTTCTATCTTTTTAGGGAAGTGTTCTATAGATTTCTTGAGTGAGAATTGATATTTAATGGTACCTTCCTTCATATCAATAATGGCACCAACAGTTCTAAGAAAAGGTCTACCCAAAGTAATAGGATAAGAAGCATTGTATTCAACATCCAAAACATAGAAATCAACAGGTACAAAGGCATTTTTAACCATAATAAGAACATCATTGATACTCCCCATAAGTTTCTTTTTATCATTATCATCAAGATGGACATCCGAATAACAATCTTCAAATGGTGGTAAATCAAGCATTTTATAAATTTTTCTAGGCGTAATAGAGACACTAGAACCAAGGTCACATAAAGCTTTGAGATCAAAATCATTCGCTTTCATATTAATGATGGGTTCCCAACCATCTTCTAATTTCCTAGGAATATAAGCTTTATGTTTCAATTTTTCTTCTTTAATTTTCATGAGAGCATGTGTAATGTGTTTTGTAAAAGCTATATTCATAGCACTAGCATTAGGACTTCTAGCAAGATTTTTTAGGAACATAATTACTTAAGAAATATTGCAACCATCAAGATCAAAATCAAACTTAGCATCCAAGGTAGTAGAACTATTGTTTCCCATATTTCGAAAAATTTCAGCATTTTTATTGGGTTTAGGCATTGTTGTAAAAGGAATGGGGACTTCTTGTGGTTTTCTAGCATCAACATTGGTGGTGGTAATAGTACAAATACTACTATTTCTAGCAATTTCATATTCTCTTTCCCACTTAGCATGCAATTTAGCTAACAGTATAACATTCTCGTCAATTCTAACTTGTATGGCATTAGCAACAGCAAAGGGATTTTCCATGGTTTTAGGTTTAGCAGCCATTTTATTAATCAAAGATAATTGTGCTTCAGATAAAGTTGAAATATTTTTTTCAGCATTCAAATTTTGGATTGCAAACTAGGAATTTCCCTATTTAAATTCTCAAGTTGATGACTAATATTTTTCAAAATAGTAGATTCTTCCTCCATGGTTTTAGTGAATAATTTATTCTGCTCATATTGCATTTGCATGAAGTTTTTAGTAGATCTTTCAACTGCTATAATCCTATCTTCACTAGGCATTCCAGATTTACCATGATAAGTATTGCTATTATTAGAAGGGTATGGCCTATAATTATTATTACCATAAGCATTGTTGCCAAAATTATTATTTCTAATGAAGTTCACATCGACTTGCTCTTGAGCAACCAAAGAGGCTAAAGGAACATTATTTGGATCAATATGATCTTTTCCATTAACAAGCATAGACATAATAACATCAATTTTATCACTCAAGGGGGAGGTTTCTTCAACTGAATTTACCTTCTTACCTTGTGGAGCTCTCTCAGTGTGCCATTCAGAATAGTTAACCATCATATTATCAAGGAGCTTTGTTGTAGCACCCAAAGTAATGGTCATAAAGGTACCTCCAGCAGCAGAATCCAACAGATTTCTTGAAGAAAATTTTAGTCCTGCATAAATGGTTTGGATAATCATCCAAGCAGTCAGTCCATGAGTGGGACAATTCTTTACCAAAGATTTCATTCTTTCCCAAGCTTGAGAAACATGTTCATTATCAAATTGTTTAAATTTCATTATTTCAGTTCTCATAGATATAATCTTAGAAGGAGGACAATATTTTCCAATAAAAGCATCTTTGCATTTCATCCAAGAATCAATACTATTTCTAGGCAAAGATAGCAACCATTCTTTAGCTTTTCCTCTCAAAGAGAAAGGAAACAGTTTAAGCTTCATAATATCTCCATATACATCCTTATATTTTTGCATCTCACAAAGTTCAACAAAATTATTAAGGTGAGCAGCAGCATCAGAACTAGCACCAGAAAATTGCTCTTTCATAACAAGATTCAACAAAGCAGGTTTAATTTCATAAAAAGTAGCATCAGGAGCAGGTGGAGCAATAAGTGTGCAAAGGAAATCATTGTTCTTTGTGCTAGTAAAGTCACACAACTTGGTGTTTTCAGGAGTATTCATTTTTGCAAGAGTGAAGCAAGCCAATAGAAATAGTAACTAAAGTAGGAACTAAATTTTTTTTAATAAGAAAATGCAAACCAGTACAACTAATTTTTTTGTATTTTGATAAAAAGAAACAAGCAAAAGAAAGCAAAATAAACTAAGCAAAACAAAAACAAAGTAAGGAGATTGGTTGTGAGAGACTCCCCTTGCGAGAATATTCTTTCTCCCTGAAAGGTGACTAATGAGGAGGAAGAGTTTGAAGTTGTCCTTAACTCCCCGGCAATGGCGCCAGAAAAGTGCTTGATGGCTCAGATATGTAGAGCTTGTTGGGAACCCCAAGAGGAAGGTATGATGAGCACATCAGCAAGTTTACCTCAGTTATGAAACCAAGGTTATCGAACCAGTAGGAGTAAGGAAACAACTCCAAGGTGTTGCTAACAACTTGGAATCCTGCACAACACAAACTCAATACTTTGCCCCAACTTACAGTGATTGTCAATCTCACCGGTTTGCTAAAAAACAAAGTATTAAACGTATAGTGTGGAAGATAGTTATTTGCTTGTAGAAAGTAAATAGTAAACGATAAACAACACTCCCTCTGTTTGGGATTATAGGTCCTACGCATATACCTAGGTTTTTAATTTAACTAATAAAATATAAGTTATATAGCATAAATATTATATCATTAGAAAATATAACATCTAAAGTTTCTAATGGTAAAACATTTATGTTATATTATTTATATTTTATTAGTTAAATTGGCAACCTAGTTATCCGCGCATGACTTATAATCCCAAACAGAGGTAGCAGATGGCATATCAATGATAAAGGAATGGAGCGGATCCACAGTTCACTAGAGGTGTTCTCCATAAGATAGATAGCATGTTGGGTGAAAAAATTACAGCGGGGCAATTGACAGATTGAGAAAGCATTGCAATGCATATACTAGACATCTTGACTCCTACGAGATTTCATTGGGCATTACAACATAATACATAGACCGTAATCCAACTGCATCTATGATTAATAATCCACATTCAGGTTATCATCCTAACCCCTTCTAGTATTAAGTCGCAAGCAACAGATAATTTCATAAATCAATGTGTGTAAAGTAAACAATACAATTGCCCCATGGACAAAGGATTGTTGTTTTCTCCCTAGTAGCAATAGCACATCTACAACCTTAGAGATTTCTGTCACTTCCCCAGATTACTAGAGGCATGAACCTACTATCGAGCATAAATACTCCCTCTTGGAGTTGCAAGCATCTACTTGGCCATAGCATCTACGAACAACGGAGAGGATGCAAGATCACAAATAACATAGACATGATAGAATCAATAATCAATCTGACATAGTATCTCAATATCCATCAGATCCCCGCAAACACAACATGTATGATTACAAATAGATGATCTTGATCATGAATGGAGCTCACAAGATCTAAACATGATAGCACAAAGGAGGAGAAACAACCATCTAGCTACTGTATGGACCCATAGTCCAAGGGTGAACTACTCACGCATCACTCCGAAGGCTGGCATGGTGATGAAGAAGGCCTCCGGGATGATCTCTCCCCTCCGGCAGGGTGCCGAGAAGAGCTTCAGATCCCTCCGATCTAGGGATGGAGATGGCGGCGGCTACGGACTGTTTCGTGGAGATTTGATCAGGTACTTAGGGTTTCTGCATCGGGGTCCTTTTATAGTCGAAGGGGCAAGGTCGATGGGCCCCCGAGGGGCCCACACCAGGGCTGGCGCGCCCCCTGGCCACGCTGCCACGAGGTGTGGCCACCTCGTGGCCCCACTTCGGCTGCCCTCCGGACTCCGTGTTCCTTCTGGTAAAATATTGACTTTGTCTTTTGTCCCGTACAATTCTGAAAATATTTACTTACTAGCTTTTCTGAAACCAAAAACTGCAGAAAACAGGCAACTGGCAGTGCGGCATCTTGTTAATAGGTTAGTTCCAGAAAATGTATAAAAATAAGTGTAGACAAAACATAAGAAAGTTGATACAAAACAAGCATGGAGCATCAAAAATTATAGATACGTTTATGACGTATCACCTGGCAGGAGGCTGGCTGCATGACGTACCCCCTAACCTAGGCGTCATAGCCATAAGAGAGATCCTCGAGGTTGCGGATCGTTTGTAGGTGATCACCTTAATGGAGGGGACCCAAGATGTCTTCAAGTGGAACTGGGACCTAAGTAGCTACTACACTACTCGTTCATGTTACGAGGCCTTATTTGCTAGGTGAACCTCGATGGCTAGGGATTTGTAGATCTGGCGCTCCCCTACCCCTACAACATGTAAGGTAGCACTCCGGCTCTCCATCAGAAACATATGCTAGACCGCCGATAGGCTAGTTTGACGGGGCCTTTAGCACCCGACATCTTGTCCCTTATGCGATGAGTGTGGAGAGACCATTGACCACCTACTGATAGGGTGTGTCCTTTCCCCAGAAGTATGGGAAACTTTCCTGAGCTGGTGGAGAAACAAAAGCCATTGGATGTCGGACCGCGACTCCAAGCTAGTAGCATGGATTCGGGGCAGGCAGGCCGGGAAGGACCGATATCATGATCTTTGGACCGGAATATCCCTAGTCTGCTAGACACTCTAGCGCCACAGGAATTACATATTCTTTGAGGGGGCTAGCCCATCCCCTAGCGAGGCCACCTACAAGATTTCCACTGAGGCAAACCTGTGGAGGACAGTCGGGCTCTTCCACGATTGCCTGGGGCAGGTGGATAGGTGGAGATGTCACGAGTGTTTGGCTAGGGTGTGTGTGTTGTCCTTGAGATGGCGTGGAGTTGTGCTTGTGGCGCTTGTGGCACCGCGTGTTGTAAAATTTGGCCTCTTGGCCTTCCTTCTATGAAAAACATACGTCTCCAAGACATTTCCTTGAAAAGTTGTATATTCTTGCCTGAGTAGAACTTGATGTTTTTCATGTTTGCCTTCAATTGTGTACCCTGGTTCTCTCTCTTGAGTCTTGAGCAATGGAATGAGACAAAACTCTTGTCTCCATTTTGAAAAAATATTTCATGATGATTTCATTCTAATATTTTTATTATGTGGACTAGATATTGATATTTATTCTTTCCAAAAATATTTTTTTCATTCTTAATTTCAGTTGACTAAGTTGAAAAACATGGATCTAAAGTTTTTCACATATTTCATGTCTACGGGGTGGCTCGCTATAGAAAACAATGTGTGATTGTATTAAATTTTGAATGGATCTACACAATATTAATCGAGAGAGAAAGGAACATATTTTTGCAAATGGTTAGTGAGAGGCCTAGATGTTTTAGTGAAATATTTAAAGAATCTCCTACAAAAAACAACATGACCAAGAATTTTTTTATACCCCTTATATCTCTTGGATATGGCAATTTATCAGTCGCATCAATCTTTCCTTTGTCGATATCAATACCTCTTGTCCTAGAAAAAAACCTTGGGTGTCCATGAAATGGTCATGTTGCAAAACTTTGTTAAGATTGTATAAGAAATTATCCAAGGAAGTACCATAGAATGAGAAGTCGTCCATAAACATTTCCATGATTTTCTCACATTAGTCAGTAAAATTAGCATACATATTTGAAAGTAGCAAGTTGATAATCCCGAAGGACAGGAAACCATTGTAGTACAATTCAATAAGTATTTGGGTGTCGAACCCATGAGGAGTTAAAGAAAAACTACCTATTCTCTAAATCCCTATAACACACTCATATGACCTTCTATTGAAAGCAATGAACTAGAGTGTGTAGGCTACTTTTTATTTCTAACTAGAAAACTGTAAAGTGCTAAAAGTAAAGACATGAAGTAAACTATTGCAAGTAAAGTAAGAGCAAGTAAAGTAACAACAAGTAAAAGTGAGTAACTCAAGGGATCAAGTTTTTAGGAAAACTGGTGTTTCATTCATTTGGTTGTCACAATTAGTGAAGCACATAGATAGTTTTTTTATTGTTCCTTCTAGAGAGGAGTCAGAAATAGGTGCAGCCAAGTTACTAAGAAAATACACCATTAGTGATTGATCCCAAGTCTGGTCAAGAGCAAGCAAGTAAGTTATTAAGACATTAAGTCCAACCACCATTGTAAGTTTCAAGGTCTCCATAACTTATCTCCCTGTTAATTAACCATGAATTAACATAGCATGCATATTTAAGACCTGAAACACAGTTTCTGTCAATCTCTGGTCGCGCCTCCTCCTATCAACATGCAATAATGACAACCTTATGCATCCCCAACATATGTGTGCACTCATATATTAGTACATAAGACCACCATAGAAGATAACATATACTTGTATACAACCAACAAAGAACTATTTCACAATTGCCATAAACAGATCACTACGCAAACATAGTAATAGAGATACAATAGATTACGGGAAAACAATGGGTTGCATCACACATCATGTTTTCTAAGAGATTACAATATGGGATGATGGAGAGTATCTCGCTGTAGATGTTGATAATGACCACTCCAAAGGGGGTGGAGGCAACCGGAGGAGATATCGGTAGCGGTTGCCCCATCCGATCTCTGTCGGTGGTGGCATGTGGACTCTCTGTTTCATGGTTTTTGACCTCTATCCCCGTCTATCCTAAGGTAGCGCTGGGGACCCTTTTATAGAAGGATTTAGGTTAGGACGAAGAGATTGGCGGTGGAATCGACAACATCCAAACAACGAGGCCTGAACAAGGGTAGGTGGCGTCAGTAAGTGGGACCACGTCAGTGGTCCTCTTTCCCATCCCATGAGGCTTTTGGTGACCTTCTGGTGCTCAGTTGCTTCTATTTGTGGAAAAATAGCCCTCAGAAATTTGACGGTCCATTAGACTTCGTTTAGGTTCCTGAAAGATAAAAAAATAGGGTTTTCCTATCCTATAGAGTTAGAACCAAAGGAGAGAGGATTGTTTAGAAAAAACCCAAAATCAATGTAAAACATGGATATAACATCATATAAGTTGCAAATATGTGGGAACATGTATCCATGAACTACAAAGTTCATATATGCATTTTACATGCATCAACATCCCTATGC
The DNA here is from genome assembly GCA_916181665.1 of Avena sativa. Classification (NCBI taxonomy): domain Eukaryota; kingdom Viridiplantae; phylum Streptophyta; class Magnoliopsida; order Poales; family Poaceae; genus Avena; species Avena sativa. The sequence goes on along the minus strand of OV702295.1, from coordinate 327,517,836 downwards.
TTAACCTATGCTCGTCTTCGAGCATGAAGGTGATAAAATTAACATGGACTTTGGAGTTTGTTTATATTATAAAGCATAAGTCATGATCTTTTCTACGCAAGGTTACATGTTTCATTATTTTTAAAGGATAACAGTAAACAAATGAGCTATGAATGAAGTGATATCTCTTATGTACTAACATTTATGCTTAACAATATGTTACTTATATAATAGCAAATGAAAGTATTATGGACCATTAAGCATATAAAAATAAGAAAGGGTAAATCCTATGTTTGGTCTTTTGGGCTCAATTTTATTTTCTTTTCTTTTCACTTATTACCTTTCTTCTTCCTAGTAACTTGAGTAACAAATATTATGCAGGGATTACATGTGCTAGATCTTTGATAAAATATTATAAGATAAGGTAAAATAAAGTTTTGGGATATGTAGCTCATCTCAAAAAACAATCATAAGATTGTGGTTCCATGCATCTTTTATAGTTATGGTTAAAGTAACAACAAATATGGTTCATATACTTGACCTCTTACAAGTTGAATGTCTCACGCCCATTGACCACAAGTATGAAGACCTTCATGCTACTCAACTTAGAACTTTTGTCATAATATGCATACAGTTCCAAATGAGGTGGCACTGGGGTACCTATTGCCCCATTGTATGAGGAATATTTGAGGGACTATCCATACTTAAATGACAAGATATAACAGATAAATGGGCATTCTGAATAATTATTTTTATTTACCATTTCCATAGCTTTTTATTTAAAGTGCTTCTTTGAGTGTGCATGCTGTAAATTTCCACCATGATGCATAGCATGGATTAGGTTAGCAGCTTAATGCTCCCTATGACTCATATGCATACTCAAAAAGATAACTTGTTCTAACTTATTTCACATGGTAGGCATCCATAGCCAAAATAAAACATGATATCATCAAATGGTTCAATGGTAAAAGTGTACCCCATGTCAGCATGGTTCTGCTAATGCTCAACTCATAAGTTGTCAAGTACACAACAGACATAATTCCAATCACAATGGGCCAGGTTTAATTATTTTGGCTTATTTCAAGTAGTTGTGCACTAGTGGTTTCACCCCACATCTTACTTTCCCATGAGGTTTAAACTACACAAAATAGATGATTTTTAAATATTCAAAGATATAGCACATATAATATACTTGTAATAGTAAATGCCACATAGGTAGGTATGGTGGACACTATTGGAGTAATAAGATTTAAGGGATTTGGATACAAGCCTTAGCTTGTTTGAGAATTTTGGGTTGGCTGATAGGAAGGTTGACATCTACATGCATGCAAAAGTGTCCATAGTACTACCCACTCTCTAGTACATAAAGTAACTTAAAGCTAATCATCCATGTATGTAAATAAAAGGTATTGCTACATAAGGAACTTGTAAATTATCATTCGTTAAAGCATATGAAACAAACAACAACATGCATAACTTGTATCTGAACTTTTGCTTCCTCTTTTCCCTTTATTTTCATGCAACCATTTTAATCTATTTCTATAGAAACTTCATTTATAGTAGTCTTGAAAACATGAATAAAATAAAAACTTAACATAAAATTAAGATATAGATGCTCCAAGTTTATGCGAAAATCTTATGTTCCTCGAAAAAAATAGAGGTGCAAATTGTGAGTGTAATAGGTCCAGTGGGGAGCCTTGGGCATCCCCAAGCTTATAGTCTTCACTATAGTTGGACATATCTTGGTGTGGTGTTCCTCCATTCCCTATGAAAAAACTTCAACACAAAACATTCTCCTTCTTGGCGGACTTCTTGAAGTCAACGGTCTTGTTGACAATCAACACCATATGCTCCTTCTTGATTTCCACCTCGGTAGTTTTGAGCATGACGAACAACTAAGACAGGGGTTTGGTTATCCCCTACATATCGTAGTTCGGGATGAATCCTTTGTAGCTAGGGGCAACGATTGCAACAGTCCATTCAAAGGCCAACTCGTCATTGATCTTGCAATCAAGATAGTTCAGGCGCTGAACATAGCCAGAAATTTTGACCACGTGCTCGCTCACACTGGTATTCTCTTCCATATTGGATGAGAAGAACAATTTAGAGGCTTCATACCTCTTGGATCTGGCTTGAGGTGCAAAGATAGCCTTGAGATAAGTGATTATCTCATAAGCGCTCATCTTCTCAAAGCGCTTTTGTAGACCGGCCTCGATGGCATAGAGCATGCCACTCTGGACAGAGGCGTATTCATCCACCTTCGTTTGATAAACATTTTTATCATCTTGGGAGGCAGAGTGTCACCTAGCAGCTTCAAGTAAATAGGAAAGCTTCTTGGGATAGAGGAGAGTCCTCAAATTGCGGGACCAGGCACTGAAGTTTTACCCATCAGTTTTAAGCTTTTCTTTCTCAAGGAAAGGACCCAGGTTGAATGTGGGGCGAGACATCTACAATGGTATTTGAAAAGATATCAAATATATGTTCATAATATGAGATCATATTTTGTTAAAATAAATCACAAGAACTCCCGCTTAAATAAATATCCCTCATCATTTGTTTAGTGATTACATAATCATAATTCACTACAAAACCCCCGATCGTCATGGACGATGGTATAGTTTCATAGGTAGACATCGACATGTCAATCACATCTATCTGATGGTGGCTCAGATCAATGTAGAGCTTTCTTGGGAGACCCCAAGAGGAAGGTACAATGAGCACAGCAGCAAGTCTTCCCTCAGAAAGAAGCCAAGGTTATAAAACCAGTAGGAGGAAGGAAACGACTCAAAGGTGTTGCTAGCAACATGGAAACCTGCACAACACAAACTCAAGACTTTGCCCCAACGAATAGTGAGGTTGTCAATCTCACTGGTTTGCTGAAAACAAAGGATTAACTATATGGTGTGGAAGGTAATGGTGGTTTGCAGAAAGTAACAGTAATGGTGGAAGATGTATCAATGGTAAAGATTGGACCGGGGTCCATATTTCACTAGAGGTGTTCTCTTTAAGATAAACGAACATGGCATGCTAGGTAAACAAATTACAGCAGGAAAATTGACAGGACTGAGCAAGGCATAACAATGCAATACTAGACATTCATGATCCTATGAGATTTGATTGGGCAATACAACAAGATACATAGACCGCCATCCAACTGCATCTATGACTAGTAATCCACCTTCAGGTTATCATCCGACCCCCCTCTAGTATTAAGTTGCAAGCAACGGATAACCGCTTTAAGCAAAGTGTGTAAGGTAAACAATCCACTTGTTCCATGAACAAGGGACCGTTGTTTTCCCCCTAGTAGCAACATCACATCTACAACCTTAGAGATTTCTGTCACTTCCCTTAGATTAAATAGAGTCATGAACCCACTATCGAGCATAAATACTCCCTCTTGGAGTCACTAGCATCTACTTGGCCAAGATAGCTACTAGAAACGGAGAGCACGCAAGATCACAAACAACACAGACATGATAGAATCAATAAGACAAAATATTAATCAAGATGACATAGTAATCTCAATATCCATCGGATCCCCGTAAACACAACATTTATGATTACAAATAGATGATCTTGATCATGAACGCAACTCACAAGATCTAAACATGGTAGCACAAAGGAGGAGAGACAACCATCTAGCTACTACATGGACCCATAATCCAAGGTGGAACTACTCACGCTTCATATTGGAGGCTGGCATGATGATGAAGAAGGCCTCCTGGATGATCTCCCCTCTGGCAGGGTGCCGGGAAGAGCTTCAGATCCCCCCGATCTAGGGACGATGGTGGCGACGGGTACGGACTGTTTCGTGGAAGATTGATCGGGTACTTAGGGTTTTGGTATCGGGGGCTTCTTATAGGAGAATAGGCGAGGCAGGGGGCACCCAAGGCGACAACACCCCCCCCCCCCCCGCAGGCGCGGGCCAGGGGGTGTGGCCCCCTGGTGGCTCTTCTACGTCTCATCTTCTGGCTCCGTGTTACCCACGGTAAAATATTGACTTTGGCTTTTGTCCCGTCCAATTCCGAGAATATTGATTTTCCGCCTTTTCTAGAACAAAAAACATAAGAAAACAGGCAACTGGCACTGTGGCATCTTGTTAATAGGTTAGTCCCAGAAAACATATAAAAATACCTCAAAGTGTAGAAAAAGCAAAGCAAAGTAGATACTAAACAAGCATGGAACATTAAAAATTATAGATACGTTTACGACATATCAGTATCATGTGACTCATGCTTAACCATTCGGTCACTTGTGTCCCGAGTTCATATATGTACATGCTAGGATAACCGATGTTAATCTTACTGTATTGTAGCGCAACATGACTTACACCCACCGTATCTGAACGCTGATATGACACACGATCATCACGACGTGATTCATAATAGAGAACTTTCTTAGTGGTGCACACTCAAGGGAGAACATGCATATTGGAATTAAGGATCGTATGGGCATCTAGAGGGGGGTGAATAGGTGCTACTTCAAATTTTCTCCTTTTTCAAATTAGGTTTTGACAAGAAAGGTAAATTCTCTAGATTATGCAATGTCACATCCCAAAATTTTCCAAATTTTGAAATGTGAAAATTAAATAAACAAAATAAACAATTGTTGATTTTTAGGGTGAGAAGAAACTTTTTTATTCCAATTGGAAAAATCAAAACCTATTTTGATCCAATAAAATCCTAAAGGGATTTAAAAAGATAAATAAAAAATAAAGTTTTAATAGTTGGAATCACTATTTTGGATCTTTTAATAAAAAGATTTGGTTTTCAAAAGCAAAGTAGAATTAATAAATATGGATTATTTTATAGAGCCAAATTAATCTTGGCCAAGTTTTTAAAATAAAATATCCTTGATTGATAAAGGAGTAAAGGTTTAATTAAATAAAATAATAAGGATTTACTAATATCCAAACTTAATTTAAGTAAAGGCTTCTCCCATTTTTAAATAAACACTAAAACTTGTTAGAGTATTTTAAATAAAAATCCCAAGAGTTTTATATTTTCAAAATAAAACCTACTGAAAAGATTTTGTTATTATTTAGATTTAAAAATAGAGCTTTAAAATAAATTAAATCCTATTTGAATTAATGACTAAGGTCTATTTATTTAATTATTAATGGATCCTAAAAAGAATAAAAAATTATTTTGTTTTGGAATTTGGATTATGTTGTTAAACAGAATTAAAATCAATACAAAGTTTGGTGGTGGTTTGAATTGATTTATTGTTTGAATTGTTTGAATGAAAATCAAATTAGGAAATTCAAAACAGAAAAGGAAAAACATTTGGTATAAAAAAAATGAATCAAAGCAGCCCACTGCCAACAGGCCCAGGAAGCCCACACGCAGCCCAACTAAACACCCCCCCCCCCCCCCCGCAGTGAACTGTTTTTCACTGAAAAACACACCCGCACCGTCACAGACAAGTGGACCCCGTGGCCCCCCTCTCTCTCTCGCTGACCGTTGGAGCCCACGCCACCTCATCGTCGTCTTCACCGCGACCGTTCCCCCTCGCCGTTGCTGCCCTTGATTGCGGCGATGAATTCGAGTTAATGCCTGAGTTATTCCTCGTTGTGATCACGCGTACATAAACGATCACGCCCTTGAATATATTTTTGAGATGAAATATTTGCAAAATGGTTTGTTTTGAACCTACTGACCATAGGAACCAACTTATGGATTTAAAAATGTATTTTGTGAAGTTAAGGAATAAATATTGGAGTTAGAGCATTTCTAGTCAAATAAAAATATTGTTTTTGGTTTAGAAATGAATTTTGAGTTAAATCTTTGGGAAATGATTTTAATTAAACTCTCTGACCCTAAACACCAAGTTTTGAGAATTAAAATATGTTTGATGAACCATATAAAGTTATTACCTTGCTAAAAGATATTTTCAACTACAAAAAAAATACCACCTTAGCATAATATTTGGTTTATGAGATGAAACCTTTTGCAAATAGTTTTACCACTTTAGTAAATGACCACTTTGAACTTTATAATGTTTAGAGCCTAGTAGAAACCACTTTTGCAAATAAAACTGTCTTTTGCATGCTTGCATGCATGACCTTGTTTTTGTTATGTTATGTGTGAGAAATGGTTTGAATGCTAGTTGAATTTGTGTTTGCTTGATTGAATTGTAGTGAAGTTAGAAGAGTGTGATATTTGCAAGATCAAGAAGTGAACCATCAATCTCTACTAAAAAGGCAAGTGACACTATCATCCATGTCCTACTATTTTCATTGCACTTAGTGGATTTTTGTAACATGCATGATAAGGATTAATATATTTTATGCTATGCTAAAATCCTAATAGGATACCCTTATATCTCCCATAATGGAAACGTTGTAGTTGTAGTAAGCTTAGCCCTGCTAAATATTTGGGATGAGATACATGATATGACTATATGAAGTGTTGAAAAGATATATGTTTTATATAATAAAACAAGTACTCAATGAACCACCTGGGTGGACAAGGATACTCAAGTTTTGGACAAGGTGGCAACAAAGGGAACCATGTTTATATGGCTATCTTTTTGTGTGTGCACTAGAAGAAAACCACCTAGGGACTTAGAGATTGAACATGTTTCTCGTACAGTGGCTTCCGTGTACAGCCACATGCTAAATGGGCTCTGGCTTAGTCAACTACATAGTGGAAGACCCATGCATTGGCATCTTCAGGTTAACTAGAATTGTGTAAGGGAAATTTTATCCCTACATTGGTGCCTGGTTGACAAGCTAGCATTGTGTATTGGGAGGACTCCTATGGAAAGACTTTGTCACATTCTCGATCTGCCAGTACTCCATTTTGGTGAGTACTTATCCAGCGGCCACTGGTGGCATCAAGACGAGACTGTGTCATGTGGGTAAAGTGTACAACTTCTGCAGAAGATCAAATTCTAAGTACTTAGCCGTGTCCCCGGTTACGGACAACTCTGAGCAACTAAGGCCTGAAGCTATGGAAGATTTCGACATTCCAATTTCTCAAAGTAAAACTTGATGGTGACAACAAGGGAATTGAAGCACTTGGAGTTTTCCAAGAAATTCAGAAAGATTTGACAAAAGATCAAAACCTATTTTGAAAAGATAGGATAAAACTATATTGCTTTCTGCAAAAGAGCCTAAACCCTACTTAGCCAAATATGCATGTAATGATAGGAACCACTTATTTCTACATAGTAGTGAAACTTGCCAATACAATTCAAATGTATTGACCCTTGTGGCTGCAACTTATTATGTTGCACGTTTGTTTGATGTTAGTGAAGTGTGTTGAATAGGATTACAAGTCTACTACCAACATGATTGCCTGTGGCACTTTGAAGATGAAGGACTCCATGCTATATAGATATTCTGCTGCATTGTAATGTGATAGCCAAATGAGCTATGTAAGATGTAATGAATTATTTTATTCCTGGTTATAAAGTTGTATTATGACCTTTGTTTCTTGATATTACATCTTAACTGTGGATGCTAGCTATTGATCCAGGGACTAGCATTGTAAACACAGGGATCTCTACCTTATTAAAGGTTGGGAACCCTACAGATGGTATCAGAGCACTGTGTTGCCTGTAGGATTGTAACCCTAGGATTGGACAAAACCCCTTAGAAGAATAAGAGTTGTATTTGTTCCAAAACTTATCTACAAACAACCTTGTAAACTCTTTCCTCGACCTTTTTGGTTTTGATTCTACATCTCTTCCTTTTTCAACTTGATGGACAAAGCCTTCACCATGATCAATGACTTCCACCTTAGTTCCACCAAAGATTTCAACCTAGACATCACTAAGGACTACAAGTGAGAACCAAGAGACATTAGACTGCCTACCAAAGACATTGATATCAAGTTAGGGTATGGATCATATTGACCTATGAGGTATGATTATACTAAGTTATTTATTTCAAGAAAACTTGTTGTCTCCTTCAACTCATGAGTTAAGCTCATAAGTTGTTAAGTGGATAGTTGCTTGTTGATTGTTTGATTGTTTGATTGAACTTGGTTGTTTTGAGTTGTGTGTTAGAACTTCTTAAAACCTATCCATCATTACTCATCCCTATCAAACCAACAGATGCCTCCCTGTCGTGCCAACCCCAACCAAAACAACAACATCACTCCTGAGATGCAGCAGATGATGACAGCTCAGACACAACTGATGCAGGAGATGACCACATTCATACAGAATCAGAACAACAACAACAACAACAACAACAACAACAACAACAGCAACAGCAACAGCAATAGCAACAACAACAACAACAACAACAACAACAACAACAACAACAACAACAACAACAACAACAATCAGAATAATCCTCCAGCTCATGACATGCTCACCAGGTTTTTGAAACTTAGGACTGCAAGGTTCTCTGGAACAACTGATCCAATGGAATCCAATGACTGGTTACGTTCGGTGAATAAGGACTTAGTGACTGTTGGCTGCACCGACGAAGAAAAATTTAGGTTTGCAGCATTTCTGCTTGAAGGACCAGTAGCAACATGGTGGGACAAGTTTCAGATCACCACTCCCCTTGAGGATGTTACTTGGGCTATTTTTGAGGATGGTTTCCGTACAGCTCACATCTCACCTGGAGTGATGCACTTGAAGAAAAAGGAATTCCACAATCTGAAACAGCGTCATCTCAGTGTGGCTGAGTATATTGAAGAATTCAACAATCTGGCATGCTATGCACCGGATGAAGTTGATACAGATGCTAAGAGAAAGGAGAAATTTCTTGAAGGACTTAATGATGAGTTGAACCTGCAGCTAGCTGTTGCCTATGTCCCAACTTATCAATCACTCTGTGACAAAGCCACTATATTGGAAAACAAGATGAATCAAGTTGAGAACAGGAAGAGGAAGCATAAACTCAAGAATCACTCAGGATCATCACAAAAAAAGCGTTCATTCAAAAAGAGCAATGAAGATTCTGAACCACATCAATATCACCACAACAACAATGGAAGTGATAATAATGGAAATGATACTGACAATGGAGATGACCTTGGTCAGATCCAACATGACACTATCAGGAAGAAAGACATTAGCCAGTTGCAGTGCTATAATTGTAAGGAACTTGGACACTATGCATCAGACTGTCCTGAGAAGAAAAAGAAAAGGGATGCTAGAAGAGCCAATGGAAATGACTCCAATGTGACCCAGAAAGGACATGTGAACCACATTGACATGGGTGGGAACTTTGAAGAGATAGAAGAAGTGGATGTCAGGAATTAGTTAACTCAGAAGAGTCAAATAAGGATTCCTTGTCTGGATATTAAGTGCTGAACCCATAGTCAAGTGAACCATCAATGTAATCCTATGAGACTTTCTTTTAAGGGTGGTAGTACCCTAGTTGCCTTGAAGCCAACTTGTAACCCTAGCCTTCCCAAATCTCGGGACGAGATTTCTTTTAAGGGTGGTAGCCTGTCACATCCCAAAATTTTCCAAATTTTGAAATGTGAAAATTAAATAAACAAAATAAACAATTGCTGATTTTTAGGGTGAGAAGAAACTTTTTGATTCCAATTGGAAACATCAAAACCTATTTTGATCCAATAAAATCCTAAAAGGATTTAAAAAGATAAATAAACAATAAAGTTTTAACAGTTGGAATCACTATTTTGGATCTTTTAATAAAAAGATTTGGTTTTCAAAAGCAAAGTAGAATTAATAAATAAGGATTATTTTATAGAGCCAAATTAATCTTGGCCAAGTTTTTAAAATAAAATATTCTTGATTGATAAAGGAGTAAAGGTTTAATTAAATAAAATAATAAGGATTTACTAATATCCAAACTTTATTTAAGTAAAGGCTTATCCCATTTTTAAATAAACACTAAAACTTGTTAGAGTATTTTAAATAAAAATCCCAAGAGTTTTATATTTTCAAAATAAAACCTACTGAAAAGATTTTGTTATTATTTAGATTTCAAAATAGAGCTTTAAAATAAATTAAATCCTATTTGAATTAATGACTAAGGTCTATTTATTTAATTATTAATGGATCCTAAAAAGAATAAAAAATTATTTTGTTTTGGAATTTGGATTATGTTGTTAAATAGAATTAAAATCAATACAAAGTTTGGTGGTGGTTTGAATTGATTTATTGTTTGAATTGTTTGAATGAAAATCAAATCAGGAAATTCAAAACAGAAAAGGAAAAACATTTGGTATAAAAAAATGAATCAAAGCAGCCCACTGCCAACAGGCCCAGCAAGCCCACACGCAGCCCAACTAAACACCCCCCCCCCCCGCAGTGAACCGTTTTTCACTGAAAAACACACCCGCGCCATCACAGACAAGTGGAACCCGCGCCCCCCTCTCTCTCTCGCTGATCGTTGGACCCCACGCCACCTCATCGTCGTCTTCACCGCGACCGTTCCCCCTCGCCGTTGTTGCCCTTGATTGCGGCGATGAATTCGAGTTAATGCCTGAGTTATTCCTCGCTGTGATCACGCGTACATAAACGCCCACGCCTTCTCTCTCTTTCCCCCAAACTCCAGCCACTTTCTGCCACCGGGCTGCTCTAATTTCGAGCTCGAACCCACTGTCCCCGACGAGCTTCTCCGGCGAAATCCCGACGACCCAGACCACCTCTCCACTCCCAGAGCATACGAGCTTGCTCTCCAGTTTCGTGCGCACCTGCCCGTGTGCTCCACTCGCTCGCGTGCGCTCCAAATCGTCGGCAACGACCAAACCCGAGAGCCACCGTCTTCTGCCATTCCTCCGGCGAGTTCCCCCGGTAAACTCCGACCGCCCCGAGCCCTCCTGATGATGCTCCCGTACTCCCCACGCTCGCCCGCGTCTAACCCTGCCTTTATTTTGCCTCGGCACGACCTGTAGCCTCGCCCCCGATGACCTCCAGAGACACCCGACGCTGTTGCACACTCCGGCGAGCAATCCCCTCCGTTCCTGAGCGCCCCTCGTCAAGCAGACCTCACGTTGAGCATCGCCAGGATCCCCTGAACACGGTGAGCCACTCCTATGTCTCCCTTGCGTCCTATATCACCGGCTCCGCCGTAGCCAGAGCGTGCGCTGCCGCCACCAGCCGCCGCTAGCGCCGCCCAACCATGGTCAGAGACACAGTGCCCGTTAGATCTTGATCTTACGGCTAGGATTAGATTTAAACGAAAGGGTATGTTTTCATCAGAGCTATGCATTTTAAATAAGATCCAACGACTCGCAGAGGCTGATCCGCACGAAGCGGTATCGACCAGTAGGGAAGCGACACGTGGACATGGTTTGGTTTAAAAACAGAAAATAGAATCTATTAGATATGCAAACTTGTAAAATTCATAACTTTAATTCTACACGTCCAAATTTTGCAAATTTTATATCAATGGATTAAGCAGAACAAGTACTTTGCAACCATGCATTTTTTTTAATGTTTTGCTTCTGGAAAATTGGTTGAAATTGCAGAAACTTGTGTAGGCATAATTTGAATATAAAAATTGTTCTAAATATTTTTTTAAGATGAAATATTTGCAAAATGGATTGTTTTGAACCTACTGACCATAGGAACCAACTTATGGATTTAAAAATGTATTTTGTGAAGTTAAGGAATAAATATTGGAGTTAGAGCATTTCTAGTCAAATAAAAATATTGTTTTTGGTTTAGAAATGAATTTTGAGTTAAATCTTTGGGAAATGATTTTAATTAAACTCTGTGACCATAAACACCAAGTTTTGAGAATTAAAATATGTTTGATGAACCATATAAAGTTATTACCTTGCTAAAAGATATTTTCAACTACAAAAAAATACCACCTTAGCATAATATTTGGTTTTTGAGATGAAACCTTTTGCAAATACTTTTACCACTTTAGTAAATGACCACTTTGAACTTTATAATGTTTAGAGCCTAGTAGAAACCACTTTTGCAAATAAAACTGTCTTTTGCATGCTTGCATGCATGACCTTGTTTTTGTTATGTTATGTGTGAGAAATGGTTTGAATGCTAGTTGAATTTGTGTTTGCTTGATTGAATTGTAGTGAAGTTAGAAGAGTGTGATATTTGCAAGATCAAGAAGTGAACCATCAATATCTACTAAAAAGGCAAGTGACACTATCATCCATGTCCAACTATTTTCATTGCACTTAGTAGATTTTTTGTAACATGCATGATAAGGATTAATATATTTTATGCTATGCTAAAATCCTAATAGGATACCCTTATATCTCCCATAATGGAAACGTTGTAGTTGTAGTAAGCTTAGCCCTGCTAAATATTTGGGATGAGATACATGATATGACTATATGAAGTGTTGAAAAGATATATGTTTTATATAATAAAACAAGTACTCAATGAACCACCTGGGTGGACAAGGATACTCAAGTTTTGGACAAGGTGGAAACAACGGGAACCATGTTTATATGGCTATCTTTTTGTGTGTGCACTAGAAGAAAACCACCTAGGGACTTAGAGATTGAACATGTTTCTCGTACAATGGCTTCCGTGTATAGCCACATGCTAAATGGGCTCTGGCTTAGTCAACTACATAGTGGAATACCCATGCATTGGCATCTTCAGGTTAACTAGAATTGTGTAAGGGAAATTTTATCCCTACATTGGTGCCTGGTTGACAAGCTAGCATTGTGTATTGGGAGGACTCCTATGGAAAGACTTTGTCACATTCTCGATCTGCCAGTACTCCATTTTGGTGAGTACTTATCCAGCAGCCACTGGTGGCATCAAGACGAGATTGTGTCATGTGGGAAAGTGTACAACTTCTGTAGAAGATCAAATTCTAAGTACTTAGCCGTGTCCCCGGTTATGGAAAACTCTGAGCAACTAAGGCCTGGAGCTATGGAAGATCTCGACATTCCAATTTCTCAAAGTAAAACTTGATGGTGACAACAAGGGAATTGAAGCACTTGGAGTTTTCCAAGAAGTTCAGAAAGATTTGACAAAAGATCAAAAACTATTTTGAAAAGATAGGATAAAACTATATTGCTTTCTGCAAAAGAGCCTAAACCCTACTTAGCCAAATATGCATGTAATGATAGGAACCACTTATTTCTACATAGTAGTGAAACTTGCCAATACAATTCAAATGTATTGACCCTTGTGGCTGCAACTTATTATGTTGCAGGTTTGTTTGATGTTAGTGAAGTGTGTTGAATAAGATTACAAGTCTACAACCAACATGATTGCCTGTGGCACTTTGAAGATGAAGGACTCCATGCTATATAGATATTCTGCTGCATTGTAATGTGATAGCCAAATGAGCTATGTAAGATGTAATGAATTATTTTATTCCTGGTTATAAAGTTGTATTATGACCTTTGTTTCTTGATATTAAATCTTAACTATGGATGCTAGTTATTGATCCAGGGACTAGCATTGTAAACACAGGGATCTCTACCTTATTAAAGGTTGGGAACCCTACATGCAACTAAGGTGAATTTACCTATATGTCAAACAAGCACTAACTAGCACAACACTAAGCAAGAACAAGTAAGTAAAGTGCGGTAAATGATAGAAGTAACCAAAGTGGTGGACGCAGAGACACAAGGATTTGTTTCCCGTAGTTCCTTCCTTTTAAAGGGAAGTACGTCTACATTTGGAGAGGGGGTGGTTTCAAACCACCAACCCCACGAGAGGCCTCCCTTGTTCTCCGATGAACATCACCCCAAAGGGTTTGATTCACCTATTCCACTATATCGGCAACCTTCGAGGTGGAAGCCGTCACCTTTACAAGTTCGAGGCACACATCCACAACTTAATTGGAGGCTCAAATACAAGCAAGCTGTCAAACAATCAAAGATCGGCTTGTAAGAACCAAATCAAAAGCTAGGGTTTCCAAAGAAACACTAGAGCATGGGGGCCCTCAAGTGAATGAAGGGGAAATGAAGATCTCTCTTGGTGAAGCTGTAGATCAAGGCCTCCTCCTTCGATTCTCCAAAGATCAATGACTTTGGATGGTTGAATGAAGAGATCTTGTTGATTTGGTGGCTCAAATGGGGGTAGTGTTCTTGAGTGGGTCGAGCAGCTGGAGGAAGGGGATAAGGTCCCCTATTTATAAGCATCCCCCTCCACTTAACCATTTTCTGACTGTTGGAGAAAAGTTAGACCGGAGACTCCGGCCTGCACACAAGAGACTCTGGTCTACACCGGAGATTCCGGCCCATCTCCGGACCAGCCTCCGGACCAGCGTAGTGACTGACCAAGCCTAGCTGTGAGCCAGGTGGACCGGAGACTCCGATCCAGCCACACCAGAGACTCCGGTCTGAGGCATGGACAGGAGTCTCCGGACCCCCTATCAGACTGTCCTAGCCAGAATTCTGTAGCTCCTTCCGGGGATTCCCGCGGAAACTCCGGTCCAGCCAGACCGGAGACTCCGGTCTGGAATTTCCAGAAATATGTCAATCTTGCAGGAATATTTCCATAGTGTAAGGGTCCTTTTCACTTAGCATTGTATCAACTTGTAGACAGTAACATACTATAAAATGATCTACTTGTTGTTAACGAACACCAAAAGTGATTATGACAGTAAATGTCCTTTCAATCTCCCCTTTTTGGGTGTTCGATGACAACAAGTGATTTTTCATGGAATAATTTGTATTAAGCTCCCCCTGACTATGTGCATTAAGGTAAAGAAGTAAATCATGCATGATAGATGGTTCATAGATAAATCACATAGTTCTCACATGAGTTACAATAATAGGTGCACAACCACACAGTCACACACAAATAGCAAATAGTCCCGCACGCACATAATAAGGCAAATAAAGCATGAAGTTCGAGATAGAAAGTAAACATCAAATCCAACCCAAATCCTGCAAATCGATGACAATGTCCTATCCCCTTTGGCATCAAAACACTGAAAAGGAGAAGACCTAAGCTGACCTTTAACCCAAGATCCGTTCCTTTGATCCATGTTGCTAATGTTCACACATTACCTCAGGATGGCTAGTACTATATTTCTAGTCTTCAAGCTTGTGTTCTTTGTCGCGATTGAATTGTGACAATTAAAGACTTCCCCTACCACATGCTATGGCGTATGTTCTTTAATGGAACCAATCATATCACGACAAGAGTACTCCTCGAGAGTCTCGCATCTATACTCGTGACTCTGCCACACATTTCCCCTTCTTTGCATTGGTTTTCGGAAGGTTGTTGACTTATGCATCCACATCTCGGAAATCTATCCTGAGTATGTTCCTTTTCCCTTGTTGTTTTTCGACCTTTGTCTACCAGTTGGTAGCCAAGTAGTACATGTGCATTGGTGTCTTCCGATGCAAGATACTCTTATGGTCCGTCATGACAAACCATTTCGGGATGTCTAGGAGAAACAAACTATAGTACCTCGTCATATCTAGGACCAGGTCAAAGTGTTGTAATCTGCAGATCAAGAGGCTTGGCTTAGCTTCTGTCTGTTCTATCTTAAAGTATCACCCCCTTTTATACTAAGAGGTCGTGCTGAGTTTCCTGACCCCTTAATGAAGTGATGCTTTTACACATCTTTACCCACCCTTCCTTGAGCTTTCGCGCTTATGAGTGATGCGTGTGCGTAATAACGTGGCCATTCGAAATTCTTAGCAATTATTATTGTTTTGAACTCTAAGGACATTTGTATCATTCTTAGCGTGATTGGTTAATCCTATCACTAAGCGAAGTTTGATTTTGCTACCAATTCCATTACTCTGGTACACTCTCTTCGGTTAAAGAGTTAGGCTTGTGCCAAAGCTCTGAGACTATGTCTTCTTGCTTTACCAAGCAAGTTTCCTCTCGAACGAAGTGACATATCGGTGGTTTGTGATATTCTAGATGTCTACTAGAAATATCGTCATGTTGCCACATGACCGTGTTGTCAAGTTCTTGAGAAAGTCAGTTCGCTGAACTGCTCCTTTCTCCAAGGATCTGTACTGGATACCCCTAAACTAGTTGGATGAGTTAAAAAACAACTTGGAGAGTTGTAAGACAAAAGTTCTAACCGACTTTGTTCCTTCATAAAGGGATGTCTATTTTTGTTCGTGTTGAAGTTAGATAATATCTCCTTTGTGGATATATTATTTTCCCCACCTTTGATTTTATTTGGGTTATCGTCAAATCAAACTCAGTTCCAAGGACTATCTTGACAATGTTTCTTCTTGTGATTTTCACTAGGGTACATCTTCATGTCCTTTGGTCTGACCAATATGTTTGCCTTGTTCATACCATATGTGAGTTCATCCTCTTGGAGTATCTTGATAAGTTTGTTGTTGAGCCCATCAATGACATCCTTATTTTCTCCATGTTAGGTTAGATTCATATGGAACATTTGGCAATAATGTTGGAAACTTTCGAGAACCATCTTCGAGTCATCTCGAAGTATGTGTTCTGGATGTTAGAAGTGACCTTCTCTGATTCACATGCAAATGCTGAAAGATGTCGCCGTGAATTCGAGAAGAGTTATCCCTTCTCTCTTAAGGACACATGTGTGGTTTATTGTTAGTACTCTATATGTAGGCATTTGTATTTCGACAAGATGCTAATACGTGGATAGCAATCTAGCTCAGTCTTTTGGAGCTTGACATTGTAGTCCATATCTTGAGAATCTAGTAACTTTACCTTCGTGGTAAATGTTGCAAACTTTCTATTCGGACATGCTGAGTCTGAAATATCATCTCACTTAACCAAAGCTGAATCTCAAGCAGCAATGATGGTTGGTATTCCTCAAGTTTTTGACATAGGTCTCTTTGCAAGTCTGGCAAGAATGATGTAATGTTGACACATTTAGCCGGAAAGACCTTTTGTTATATTCTCTTGAGTCAGCAATGACAACCACTCATCATGAGGCTTCCTCTATAATTTGATTATAGAAGTTGTGCTCATGGTTTCCTTTGTCTACAAAGTCTGACTTTTACTTGATGTTTGATTTCTCGAACATCAAGGAGAACATTTAAAGTAGTGTTGCTAAATGTCTCTCGGTCGATCCTCCAGACCCTATTATGTTGGCAAGTCTTGTTGTGCCAAGTAATTAAAGTCTGAGAATGAAGTTCTTTCTTCTCGTGTCATCAGGAATCTTCTCTACTTATTCATCTTAGTGGTGTAAAGTGATACCCTAATCTTTGGCAAAGATTTTGATAAACCTGGATGAATAAATAATTCCCTTCGTTTTCTCAACCATGTTTTAAGAATGACTATGATTTTGGTAATCAGAAGTTTTTCTTAATACATGTTATTTGTGACTCTTAAGAGTCCTCCCCACCAAAACACCTTTCTATCTTAAGCCTTCTGTTGGATGAAAGAGTGACCCTTCTGTTTCAAAAGTAGTTCAACGGCTTGGTTTTGTTGATCTGTATCTCTGCAACCTGAAATCTCTACTTAAGCCGTTTAGTAGAGGTTCATCTCTCGAAGTCTATGGTCATGTTCTTTCTGTTGGAAGCTTTCATCTTCAGAAGCTTCAAAACCTTTCGTAAGTTCCATGGTCTCAATCCTTATGAAGACCATATGTCTAACAACTTGAAACCATCTCCTCTTGTTTCCTTCGCTACTTTGACGTGTTCCATGTAGTCATCTTAGAATTTTTTCTGAACACTCCATTCATGAGCTGACCATGAGATACTCTGTGTGTTGTTAGTGTGTTTCCCTCTTATCCTAGAGTGACCCTGTTTCTTTCTCTCTCTGTCACTCTTCCTACCTTTGGAATCTCGGGTCGAGATTCTCGTAAGGGGGATCGAGCTGTAACACCCCACTTTTAGCTAATTGTATATTAGGGTTTTGATTGTGCATTGCATAAGCATCATCTTTTAAATTGTGCATTAAGGAAAATAAATCAAAGTCTAAAACCCTAGCTTTTCACTCTCTTTCTATTTGCAAATCAATTCAAATGGTTTTGAAATATTTGAAAAGTACCAAAGTGTGTGGAGCCTAATCTGAATAAAAGGGTCCTTACAATATTTTCTATGTACTCCTAGTATTTTTGAAATCCTCAAAACAGTTTGCAAATTGAATATACAAAGAGGAAATACAAAACAGAATAGAAAAAGCTTTTGAAAATAAATAAAAACAGAGCAGCCGTGGTAGGCCATCCCAGCTAGCCACCTCCCAACTCTCTTCTCCTCTCCCTGCCGCCCACACGCGCTAGCAGCTGGCCCAGCCGCAGCCCAGCTCGGCCCAGCCAGCCCGTACCCCTTTGTCGTCTTTCCCTTTATCCTTCCTCGCGACAGAGAGAGAGAGCGAGAGAAGCAGCTCGATGGACTGTGCTCCGTCGTTCGATGCCACCGTCGCGTCACCGAGCGCTAGGATGAACACCGCCGCCCTCCGTCGTCTACAAGTAGCCCAAGATGCCACAAACGAACCCTATCTTAGCCTCTTCCCCAAATCCCCTCCCCCGGCTGGAAACCTAGTTTGCAGGTGTCGCTCGCCACCGTCGTTGAGGACCTCCAGCATTCGATTGAGGCTGCTATCGTGATCGCCGTGCCTCATTGATCCTCCTCGTCGTTTCAATCGAGCCGACGCGCTCGCAGTCAAGAGAATCAAGGTCTCCGACCCCGACTCCGGCCACCGCCTCCGCCGCTGATTCCGGCCTTCGCCGAGCTCCCCGGGCCCTCCACGAGCATCACGGTGAGCTCAGGAACCTGCCAACACCCTCCCCTCCTGAGTTTGCTTCCTATAATGCGCTGCCATCGGTCGGCGCCGTCTTCCACCGCCAGTCGCCGGCGTAGCTTCCATTCCGGCGACCTCTACCTAGCGGCACCACCCTTTTCTGGTTTGCCTCGTCCCCCTGCGTCGAACCCGCCTAACCGCGCATCCCCTTGAGCCCCTATCGCCGGCCCCGACGCCGTTCTGCAGCTCACCACCGTCGATGATGTCACGGTGACATCAGCTGAGCATCACCGCATGGGTCAGACTCGGTCAAACCACCCCCTGGCCCCATCTGCTTGCGTGGCTGACGACGTGGCCTCGGCCCCACCTGACAGCTGTAGTGGGTAGCCTCTGCCCCGGTGACAAATGCCCTGACCCCACTTTGCTTGTGTGGCTGCTGAAGTGTCCAGTGCCCCACTGGTCAGTCACAGTGGCTAGGCCCAGTAGCGGTGCAAAAAGTTTAAACACCTCTGCTGACATCATATTGACGCAATAACTCAATTTAAATAGTTTTAATAATTCTAGAAATTGGTTTAACCTTATAAAATCAATAACTAATTATCTGTTTATCAGAAAAATATAAATAATATATCAAAATGTTCAAAAAAATGAGCTCTATCTAATTACACTATAATCATGCATTGTTAAACAACTTAAATGACAAGTTTAGTTATAACAACATAGTAACCCCGCATAGGTGATTCCGGAGTTTCCCCGAGCTAGGGTTTGCGCCCCTTAGAACCCCAATTAAATTGTCGAGCATGATTTAGGGTTACATTTCGATACAATTCAACTTGCCATATCATCATCCTTGCTTGAGTATTGCATCGATGCCATTGTTGATTGTTACCTTCTCTTTCCGGTGTTTGGTTCTTCTCGGTAGAATACGAGATCGAGATCAAGATCGAAGACCGAGATCAACACCATCGAAATTCGAAGATCGACGAACAATACTTGACCAACTGTAACCAAGTCAAGTACAAGGTTCCCGAAGATCTGCTTATTGGTTATCAACTGGCAAAGGCAAGCATAGCCCCACCATGATATAATCCTATGATTTCGAAAGCATTTCAATTCCTTCCATGATGCATACGATTATACTGTGGTCTTTTATCGATAGATATAGTATCCTATCTATTGCATTACTCCCTTTGAGCTTATATTACCTGATCCACTGCTCCTAGCATAACCAGTTTTGGCTTGTGTGCACTGCTAGAGCTTATATGTGTGTCTTGCTTAGCCATGCATAGCCGTCAGTGCTGGTTCATCCAGATGATGTATCAGATGTAGAGAATCTAGTATGATAGGAGAACATGATGAGATGAGATCGGTGATATGAGATTAATCATGCTAAGGCTTGTATGGGAGGCCACGGTGGGATGTGGTTTTTCTAGTCCCATGCTCGCCACCACTAGGACTCGAGTTCTTGCCTTTGGAACCGAGACGAGCGTACAACCACACGGGGCCTGGACAACCTCACGAGTAACTAACTTGCCTAGTAGATTCCATGAGTCACATAGTTCGGGCGTTCCATTCGACATATGCATGTAAAACCTTTTGAAAGATTTGCCGGGTGAAGATGCATTCATAACAGGTAGGGAAGCGTGGACCGGGTTGCTTGGGGTAGATAGCGCCCCTGGTAAACCAACCTCGCCTCACATCTTTAAGTACCGACTTCGGGATTTGACCCGTTATGGCGGAACCATACTTATTGCGTGACTCATGGTCTCGGCGAAAGCAAGGTAAATGTCGTGTCTAACCACCCTCTGTCGGCCTTCCAAGGAAGAGGGCTATTAGTAGTGGCATTAAGAGAAGGTTAGTATGTGTGGGTAAAGTTGTACACCCCTGCAGGGTATTAATATTTTCGAAAAGCCGTGTTCATGGTTCTGAATGCTTGGTGAATGGATTCTAAGATCATAGAGAACTTTAACCTAATCGTAAAAACTTGGCAGTTCAACGTGTGCTTAAGGATGATTCCTCATGGGTACGAGGGGGTGATCCTAGATGGTGTTCAGATGATGATTTGGTGGATATCAAAAGATGATGATCAGTGCTTTGGAGATGTCGCTCTCTTATCCCCTTTAAAAATACTCTGATTAGACGAGATTCTCCTCTCTCTTGTTTTATAAACAAAGATGGCTTTATGCAAAACAACTCCACCAGCCATAAGTCTTGCGGAGTACACCCTGTACTCACCCTTGCTTTGTTGATACTTTTGGCAGAGTAGGTGTTCCCTGGAGATCAGTTTGGTACTACATCAACATCGACGAGTAGCTTGGGGTTCCCGGCCGGCATCCTGGAATCTATGGGCTGGGACGTCATCGTTATGCTTCAGGCCACTTAGGCCATTTGTTAAGTTTGCTATACTTAATAGCATAATTTGCCTTCCTTTGTTTGATGTTTGTGGTCAGTGACCTCTGCTTGTAATATTTTGGTTCTTCGCTCAGTTATGAGCTTGCTGTAATAAATTTTGTGTTGTAGGGTCACTGTTGTGCTATCGATTCTTCACTGGATATCCTCGAGCTCAAGGTTAAGCTTATGTCAGACAGAGGTCTGGGATTTGTTTAGCCCTGATCCCGGGGGTGTCACATCTACCATAGTATCACTTGTCAATACAATTCCAATGTATTGACCCTTGTGGCTGTAACTTATTATGTTGCAGGTTTGTTTGATGTTAGTAAAGTGTGTTGAATAGGATTACAAGTCTACAACCAACATGATTGCCTGTGGCACTTTGAAGATGAAGGACTCCATGCTATATATATATTTCTATTGCATTGTAATGAGATAGCCAAATGAGCTATGTAAGATGTAATGAATTATTTTTGGTTATAAAGTTGTATTATGACCTTTGTTTCTTGATATTACATCTTAAACTGTGGATGCTAGCTATTGATCCAAGGACTAGCATTGTAAACACAGGGATCTCTACCTTATCATGTTGGGACCTCTACAAAAAGAGAGAGTGTGATCTGACTCAGTGGACTATTGGGAACCATGCTCATCATTGTACTCACCATCACCTTCCTCATCATCCTCTTCACCCTGAGCCTTAATTTCCTTGAGGAGCTTCTCAATGCGTCGGTTGCTTTGGTAGGAGGCATGCTGTTGCTTACGGACGTCTACATTCATGCAACACAGGGTCCTCTCCCAAAAAGTGGCCTTCTTGACCTTCTCATGTACAATCACGGGTCATGGGAGTCATGGGTGCATTGGAGGCATTCTTCCTCTGAGCTCTAGGAGGAGAGGAGGACCTCTCAGTCTTAGTGATCTCCTCATCCTCATTACCATAGGAACGTCTAGGAGGAGGCCCCATGCGCCCCTTCTGCTGTAGTGATACCATTGTGTGCTCGGTGAGGTTGGGAGCCAGGCCAAGTGGGGAACCATGTGCATGGGAGTTGATGAGCCTCATAACAAGTGGTGCATATGGAGGATACTTCTTGTACAGAATAGCATGGAACATCTCCTCAAATATGAAGTCCATCACATCAATAGGATTTGCATCTGCCTCGGGGCCAGCATTGTGAATCCTGTGGGTATGATAGAGTAGGTTGACCAGCCCACATCTAATAGCATCATCATTCCCAGCACTTGGTGAGATGGTATGACCGAATATCCTCAACATCAGATTGTAGAGGGGCTTGAGTCCCTTGGATCCCCCTACAACACCCTCGATGTCATACAAAGGTGCAAGCTTCATCTTGTTCTCCCCAAGAGCCGTTGAGTGCATGCGCAACCCAATAGGAGTGGATACGCCATGGAAGGTCTCGAAGATGACATTAGCAAAGTCGTAGAAAGTAGCCGAGTAGCGGGTGGTGCCAGTCATCCAAGTCATGGTACTGTCTTGGTCAGATCCAAACACAACAGTGGCGTAGAACTGCTGCACAAGTGTGATGTTGTAGTCTTCATGGAGCTCCATCAAGTTGAACAGCCCCAGCTTCTCACAAATCCACAGTGCATGAGAGAAGTAGGGTCTGCTCCTCATCTGCTCAACACTCATAAATTTCTAGGGGCAAACTGGTGACTTCTTGAGCACACCGTAAACATCCTTCATGAACACAGCCTGCTCCTTTCTCCAAAAGCGTGGATCCTTGCTGGTACATGGCAAGTCATAGGAATCAGTCTTCCGAAGCTCACGGTACTCATTCTTTGACATGTGGGCCAAAGACTGAAGATTGTCATATTTTGCCCTCTTGGCACGGTTCTCTTGCTCAGTCCTTTCCTACTCCCTCCTCATATATGCTGCATCACGGGCATGCTGTCTCCGGTTGGAGGGGCACGATAAACTGACCCTCGGACTCATCATAGCAAGGATCAACACTCTTTGACTTGGCCTTGGTGCGAGGAGGACGACGAGAACCACCACCTGTGAATAACAGTGAGGGAGATAGCATGGAGGTAAGCATATATGTCCCAAAGATGCAGCACAAAAGCTTTGATGCATTACTGAACCTATTTGAGTCACCCCACACCGGAGTCTCTGCAGCTCATACCGGAGTCTTCGGCTTAGACCGGAGTCTCCGGCTCATACCGGAGTCTCCGGCTCAGACCGGATTCTCCTGTACTGTGGACCGGAGTCTCCGGCCCTAGGGCTAGAATCTCTAGTTGGGAGGCCCGGGCATGAACTAGGAGGCTGCTGGAGGGGATGAATCTAACATATCGGGCAATGCAACAAGACTAATGTACCAGTGTGCACGCAAACAAGTGATTCCAATGGACACAACAACATCAATCCTCAAAAACACATCTAGAGACGAACCCTAGGAGAAAAAGAGGAGGAGAGGTACCAGATCTATCCATGGGATCGATTCCATTGGTGGGAATGACCCAATGGAGGATAGGAGGAGGTTGGCCGGTGGCACGGTAGATCCTGGGGGCTTCTTGACCTCCGGGGAGGAGTTTTGGAGGAGGGGGCGACGGGTTTGAGAGTAGGGAACGGGGGTGGATGAATGAAACTGATGTTTTAGTTCACCCTATCCCCCTCCCTTTAAGTGGCAGAAACCGTCTAGACCGGAGACTCCGGTCCTCCTCGACCAAAAACTCCAGGTTTTGTGTTTGGGGACATATATGAGAGATAGAGTGTTTTAAGACAAGGTATAGGCTTGGGTTAAGATGTCATATTGTGAAGAATCAATAAGAGCCATAGAAATCCACTAAAATATTCAATAAAACCAATAACCAACTCTTCACTATGAAGAGGGCGGTGGCCGAGGCCACCATGTAAGAGTTTGTGGCATGACACCACGAAGAATTATCCTTGGGTTCATAGCCACTCCTCATCAATGAAGCTCACATATCACAAAATGATATTAAGAGAATTGAATTTCTTAATTTTGGCATTATGGGGGGAGGGATAGTCCAATGTATTAGGACCGCACTCCCCCTATTTCCATGCCTGCACCTAAACCAAATAAGGGTCAAGACATAGGTGAGTATGCAAGGTGGTCAAGTCAAGTGCCTTGAATCTATGATATTTAGTTCATTCCTCAAATAACAAAACCTTGCTTCATCAAGTGGCTTCGTGAAGATGTCGGCAGGTTGGTCTTTGGTTGACACATATGATAGCTCAATATCACCTTGAGAAACATGATCCCTAATGAAGTGATGATGAATCTCAATATGCTTTGTCCTTGTGTGATCCACCGGGTTGTAGGCAATCTTGATAGCACTTTCATTATCACATAGAAGAGGCACTTTGTCACAATGGACACCGTATTCCTTTAAAGTTTGCCTCATCCGTAGCAATTGAGTGCAAGCACTAGCAGCTGCCACATACTCGGCTTCGGCGGTGGAGAGAGATATACAATTTTGCTTCTTAGAAGAACAACATACCAAGGACCTACCAAGAAATTGGCAAGCCTCGGATGTTGATTTTCTATCATCCTTATCACTAGCCCAATCCAAATCCGTGTATCCAAAAAGAGCAAATGTTGGCCCTCGAGGATACCAAAGACCATAATGTGGGGTATGAACCAAATATCGAAAGATTCTCTTGATCGCCATCAAATGGCTTTCTTTAGGGGCCGCTTGATATCTTGCACACACACCTACACTCAACACAATATCGGGTCTAGATGCACAAAGGTAAAGCAAAGAACCAATCATGGACCGGTATACCTTTTGATCCACATCTTTACCATTTGGATTTAGTTCGAGATGAGTCTTTGTTGCCATGGGAGTAGGAGCTCCATTTAAATCTTGCATATTCAATCTTTTGAGCATATCTTGAGTATACTTGGCTTGGTTGAAGAATCTCCCTCCTCTAACTTGCTTGATCTCAAAACCAAGGAATACCCTTAACTCCCCCATCATAGACATCTGGAACCTACTAGTCCTAAGCTTTGAGAATTCATCATTAAAAGCTATGTTAGAAGAGCCAAAGATAATATCATCAACATATATTTGGCATACAAAAAGCTCCCCATTGACCCTCTTAGTAAAAAGAGTGAGATCGATTTTCCCAACCTCAAACCCACGGTCAAACAACAACTCTCTAAGGTGCTCATACCACGTGTGTGGGGCTTGTTTTAGCCCATAGAGCGCCTTATCAAGTTTGTAGACATGGTTTGGGAAGTTGGGATCCTCAAATCCCGAGGGTTGCTTTACATATACCAACTCATTCAATGGACCATTAAGAAATGCACTTTCTACATCCATTTGTTGCAACTTAAAGTTATGATGTGCCACATAAGCAACAAGAATACGGATGGACTCAAGGCGAGCCACGGGTGTATATGTCTCTCCATAATCAATGCCTTCAATTTGAGAGAACCCTTGTGCAACCAATATTGCCTTGTTACTTACTATAATTCCATGCTCATCTTGCTTGTTCTTGAATATCCACTTGGTTCCTATAACATTGTGACAATCCTTTGGCTTCTCAACTAACTTCCATACTTTGTTTCTCTCAAAGTTGTTGAGCTCTTTGTGCATTGCTTCCAACCAATCTGAATCTTCAAGAGCTTCCCACACTTTCTTTGGTTCAATCATGGATATGTGTGCTTGATGTTCACTAAACCTCTTCAATTGTGCTCTTGTGGAAATTCCTCTCCTAAGATCTCCAACCACATTCTCTAGAGAGTGATCTCTTAATTCCAACATCCTATCCATTCTAGCTTCGCGATGAGTGTGGATCTCCTTGTTGTTTCTTGGAGGGACCTCTTCATCATTTTGGTCCTCGTCTTGACCATCAACTTGACCTTGATCATCACCAGAATCATTCTCTTCATTAAGAGACAAAGATTGACCTTGGTCTTGATTAGGCACACTACTAGAATTGAGTTGAGCTTGTCTCAAGGCAGTTTGTATGGATCTTCCATGTGTAATTGACTTGGCAGCACTTGACATTCTGGAGAATGATGACTCAAGCTCCTCCTCACTAGAGATGTCACCTTGACCAACATGTTGAGGGTCCACAACTTTTCTTTGGCTTGGGTCATTGTCCTCCTCGGTGGATGGAGCATGTTGTTGTTGTGAAGATGAGGGCTCCACTTGAGTGGATCATAGTTCTTCTCGATACGCCATAAGGGGTTCCTCAACGGGGCGGATATATCCCACACCCATTCTTCCTGTGGCATCCTGAGGCATTTCAACATATGCATCACAAGCATCAACATGCCCCCCTTGGGGACCATCATATTCTTCAAAGGTCACACTACAAGATTCTATGACGACTCCGAAGAGCTTATCATAGATTCTATAAGTGTGAGATCGAGACCATAGCCAACAAAAATGCCCTCTAAATCTTTGGAATCGAATTTGGACAAACGAACACCTTTTATGAGATATAAACACTTACAACCGAACACCCGGAAATAAGATATGTTGGCCTTGTTACCGGTAAGTATTTCACATGGAGTCTTGTTCACTTCCTTGCTGAGGTAGAGCCGGTTCGATGCATGGAAAGCAGTGGAGATGGCTTCGGCCCAAAAGTTGTATGGAGATTTAAACTCCGCCAACATGGTCTTGCCATATAAATAAGAGTTTGGTTCTTCCTCTCGGCTATACCATTTTGTTGAGGGGTATATGCGGCGAAATATTGGTTTTTATCCCCTCATCACTAAGAAAATCATTCAAGGTGTAGTTCTTGAACTCGGTGCCATTATCGGTTCTTATTATCAACACGGGGACATTGTATTGACGTTGACCCAAGTTGATGAAGTCGATGAAGGTATTTTGGGTCTCACTTTTCAACTTGAAGAAATATACCCATGAGTATCTTCAATAGTCATCAACAATCACCAAACAATATTTATTCCACCAAGACTTGCATGAGACGGAGGACCAAAGAGTTCCACATGAAGGAGCTCCAAGATCCACCTTGACTTGATGCGGTTCTTTGGCTTGTGGGGATCATCATGCATCTTTCCTTCTACACACGCCTTGCAAACACGATCTTTGGCAAAGGAAACATTTTCTTTTAGTCCAACAATATGACCATCCTTGTGGACACTTTGCAAAGTTCTCATATTGACATGGGATAGTCGGTGATGCCATAACCAACCCACATCGGCCTTTATGAATAAGCACATCACACTTGTAGTGGTTTGCCCCGAAAAGTCCACCACATACAAGTCATTTTCGACGTACCCAACGAAAGCGACATTGAGAGACTTGCTCCACATGAGGACCACAACATCATCATCAATAAAGACGACAAAGCCCATCTTTCCAAGAGAACGGACTAAAAGTAAATTGTAACCAAGGGTCTCAACAAGCATGACGTCCACGAGTGTGATATCGTGGGCAACCACTACCTTGCCAAAACCCATTACCTTAGACTTGGACTTGTCAGCATATGTCACGGATATTTGATCATCATTTGGCCTTAATTACTTGACAATAGAAGAGCTTCCAGTCATATGACTTGTGCAACCACTATCAAGCACCCACTTTGACCCTCCGGAAGCATATGTCTACAAAAGATCAAGCTAGTTTTTAGGTACCCATTTTTCAATGGGTCCTCTTTTGTTAGCAACAAGGGTCTTGGGAACCCAAATAGACCAAGCAATATAACCAGCAAATGGGCCAACATATTGTGCATACACATCACCATAATAATCATGCATTAAAACATAGTGAGGGTTAGCACTTCCCGCAAAATCATCATGAGACATAGTTTTGCCACTTGTGGTCTTACTACCCACAATGGCCTTGTCTTTCTCTTGTGCGAGCTTGGCCTTCTTCTTCTTGTTCTTCTTCTTCTTGGCTTTGGAGACAAAACCAATGCCCCCTTTCTCACCATTTGACCTTTGCTTACTCAAGAGGTCATCAATGGACTTGTTTCCTTTTGGAAAGGTGGCCTTAGCTAACTCCCCCTTCAACCTAGCTTTTTCTTCAAGAATATTCGTGCTACTAGAAGGAATGAAATTACTAGGAGAAGCAATATTGGTCAATTGAGTTTGAAGCTTTTCATGTGACTTTGTGAGTAACAATAATTCACTTTCCAAGGCCTTGTGAGCCTTGTCAAGCATCCTATAGTCCTCGGCAAGTTTTTCATGAACAACACCAAACTCAATCTTGTACTTTTTAACCTTTTTATATTTAGCAACCGCATGATCTCTTTCCTTGACGGGTCTATTAACAATTAAGTCATTAGCCCCATAAAGCCCTTGAAGTTTTAGTTCAAGGGACACTGTAGTCTCTTGTTCTTCTTCTAGAGAATTATTTGGGGATTCTACCTCAATCATGTGTTCTCTTCCTAGTTTACATCTTTCATCAAGAAGCTCTTGAGTGTGAGAAAGTTGATCTAAGAGGTCCACAAAATGTCTCTTGTGTTACCCTTGCAAGTTATTCATGAACTCGTCAAAAGCGATTATTTCCTTTTGACCTCAAGAGACATTTCATCATCATTTTCATCATTACTCAAGAAGGAGGGGTGGGATGATGAAGATACCTCCGTTCCTCTTTCCATAAGGCAAGTGATGTTCTTGTTGGAGAGGTTCTCGTTTGGAGAGTCGGAGAGGGAGAATGTGGGAGTAGAAGTGGTGGCAAGAGCAGCCAAACCACTTGATGTTTCCTCCTCATCATCTTCATTGTCGGGGGAGTATTCTTCATGAGTGATCAACACAATTTCACCTGACTTCTTGTTGATGGGACTCTTCTTGATGAAGGGTTTCTTATAAGGAGCTTTGGAAGTTTTCTTCAACACAAGTTTACCCCCATGATATTCTCTCTTCTCATAGGGACAACCCGCCACAAAGTGATAGCGGTCACCACAATTTAAGCAAGTTCTCAATTTAGTGACATTTTCTCTTCTTCCATTTGGGTTGCTTCTTCATTGCATTTCCATCTTGGCCTTGGCGGGGTTCTTCCAAAAGTTATTTGCATAGAAGGCCATATATTCGCCATGAGCAATCTTGACATCGTTGGGGTGGCTCATGGATAGGCCTTCATCACTATCATCTTCATCCCCATGTTCCACAACTTTAGCCTTCAATGTGAGGTTGACAACATTGCTCATTCCAAGGGCTCGAGCATGAGCATCTTTGGCATTCTTGGCGGCAACCTTGAAAGAGGCCATCTCTTGCATAACTTCATTGGAGGTCATGAGGTGGTAGTTGTGTATTCCTTGTAGGCTCTTCAAGTCGGTGGGCTCAAAGGGCATGAGTGCACTCACATATTTCCTTTTTATCCAAGCATCATCCACATGTGAGGCACCCACATTCCTTAAAGCGGTGGCAGTGGTCTTGAGCCAATGATACATGTCTTCATGATATTCACCTTCCTTCATATAGAATCCTTTGGCTTCATTGCTTAGTGCATCATACCGGTTCCTTCTCATGCTCTCATTCCCAACATACAACTCTGTGAGAGCATCCCAAGCTTCCTTGGCGGTGTTGAGGTGCTCAATGTGTGGGTAATCTTTTGTACCCAATCCTCGTTGTATCATGTGCAAGGCGGTGGCATTGAGTTGACTATTGATAACTTCTCTTCTTGTCAAGTTGTTTGGATCCCCAATATAGAGTCCTTGTTCAATGATGTTCCATAGCTCAATACAAGAGCTGCGCACATGAGATTTCATTAGAGATTTCCATTGAGCAAAAGTAGATGCATATAGATTTGGTGGGTCTCCTCTATTGTTTATATGAGGGTGAGGAATTGGAGGGTCGGGAGAGTACCATCCATGAGAGTCTTGGTTCTCTCCCTTACCACCATCCCTTTTTGTGGTGGAATTAGTGTTGTCTTGATTACCCCCCACCACCATACCCTCGGGTGATGCTAGGGCATTCACCTTAGGTAATACTGATGGAGGTTCCTCTTCAGGGGAAGGGGATGATGAGCCACCTTTATCTTTAACAAGTTGCTCAAGTAGCTTGTGCAATTGTTTGATCTCGTTGGCCAAGGTGGAGCTCAATCTTGTTTCCAAGTTATTGAGATCATCCATGGCCACCGAAGTAGGCTCACCACCACCTTCCCCATCATGGCTACCCATGTACTCTTAGGCGGTAACGCCCGAATAAAGAGCCGAGGTTGTGATACCAATTGAAAGGATCGTATGGGCACCTAGAGGGGGTGAATAGGTGCAACTTCAAATTTTCTCCTTTTTCAAATTAGGGTTTGACAAGAAAGGTAAATTCTCTAGATTATGCAACTAAGGTGAATTTACCTATATGTCAAACAAGCACTAACTAGCACAACACTAAGCAAGAACAAGTAAGTAAAGTGCCGTAAAGGATAGAAGTAACCAAAGTGGTGGACACGGAGACACAAGGATTTGTTTCCCGTAGTTCCTTCCTTTTGAGGGGAAGTACGTCTACGTTTGGAGAGGGGGTGGTTTCAAACCACCAATGCCACGAGAGGCCTCCCTTGTTCTCCGATGAACGTCACCCCAAAGGGTTCGATTCACCTCTTCCACTATATCGGCAACCTTCGAGGTGGAAGCCGACACTTTTACAACGAGTTCGGGGCACACATCCACAACTTAATTAGATGATCCCAAATACAAGCAAGCTATCAAACAATCAAATACAAGCTTGTAAGAACCAAATCAAAAGCTAGGGTTTCCAAAGAAACACTAGAGCATGGGGGCCCTCAAGTGAATGAGGGGGAAATGAAGATCTCTCTTGGTGAAGCTGTAGATCAAGGCCTCCTCCTTCGATTCTCCAAAGATCAATGACTTTGGATGGTTGGATGAAGAGATCTTGTTGATTTGGTGGCTCAAATGGGGGTAGTGTTCTTGAGTGGGTCGAGCAGCTGGAGGAAGGGGATAAGGTCCCCTATTTATAAGCAGCCCCCTCCACTGAACCGTTTTCTGACCATTGGAGAAAAGTTAGACTGGAGACTATGGCCTGCACACTGGAGACTCCGGTCTACACCGGAGAATCCGGCCCATCTCCGGACCAAACTCCGGACCAGCATACTGACTGACCAAGCCCAGCTGTGATCCAGGTGGACCGGAGACTCTGGTCCAGCCACACCGGAGACTCCGGTCTGAGGCATGGACAGGAGTCTCCGGACCTTGCTCCGGACCCCCTATCAGACTGTCCCAGCCAGAATTCTGTAGCTCCCTCCGGGGATTCCTGCGGAAACTCTGGTCCACATCGGAGACTCCGGTCTGAAATTTCTAGAAATATGTCAATCTTGCAGGAATCTTTTCATAGTGTAAGGGTCCTTTTCACTTAGCATTATATCAACCTATAGACAATAACATACTATAAAATGATCTACTTGTTGTTAACCAACACCAAAAGTGATTATGACAGTAAATGTCCTTTCAAATAGGTTAGTCCTAAAAAACATATAAAAATACCTCAAAATATAGACAAAGCAAAGCAAAGTAGATACTAAATAAGCATGGAACATCCAAAATTATAGATATGTTTACGACGTATCACTATCATGTGAATCATTCTTAACCATTCGGTCACTTGTGTCCCGAGTTCATATCTGTATATGCTAGGCCCATCGATGTTAATCTTACTGTATTATAGTGCAACATGATTTACACCCACCGTATGTGAACGCTGATATGACACACAATCATCACGACGTGATTCATAAAAGAGAACTTTCTTAGTGGTGCACACTCAAGGGAGAACACGCATATTGGAATTATGTCGAGGGATCATCTTATAATGGTACTTTTGTAAATCTAATACTAGCAAAATAAGATGCATAAGCAATAAACATCACATGTAAATGCGATATGATATGTTCATTGCGCCTTGATCTGCATCGAGTGTGTCGGCATCCCACCAAGGTCATGGTGCCTCCATGCTATCGGTATTACATCTCATAAACACTTACCTAGACGATACATATCACATGCCCCTTCAAAATAAAGTGCCTCCACGCCACTACTTTATCTTTGCATGTTTTACGTGGCTGCATGGGCTTTCTCATAAGAACCATTTTTACCTACGAACTTGCAACCATGACATGGATTGACTAGTTGCCGCTTTAAGTCCCTTTTCAGGGTTGTTCTTTGTAAATATCATATCAACTAATATAGTAGAGAAAGAAACCTGCTAGCTACTTATATGATACAAGCCATATGTTAGTCGTGGAACCAGTATCGCGTAAGCTTACATGTAAGGTCGGTCTGGGCCGCTTCATCTAACATTGCCGAGATATGAACAAGTACACGTGGGAGTGTAGCAACTATAAAATCAATGCCCACATATATCTATGTGTTCTAATTGTACCAAACATATACGCATAGATCATCTCTGATACCACTAAAGGGATTCTGTTGTAGAAAAATTCCTAACAACAAGAATGATATAGCGAAGATTTATCTATGCAGATGTAAAGTAACAAGAGGGATTCAGTGTTCATATCCTTGAAGACCGAAAGGGGGATTACATTTCGTTCAATCATTGTAAATGTAGTCGTACGATGACACCGACCTCAAGGTCGTGTATGCGTCCAAGCGTCTAGCACCACAACTGGTGGTGCCTCCACAGTCCTACACATGTTCGGTGTATAGACGTCTCCCGGCTCTGATCCAGCGAAGTAGCAAAAAAAAAAGATTCGGACCGACTCTAATGGAATGACAATGTGCGTATAGTGTAAAAAGCTCTATCTCGTAGCGTATGTTTCAAACTTCGGAAACACGCCAATTCATTGATTTGGGGAGAGGGATTTCCCTTCTTATATGTGGGAAAGGGAGGCACCACCTTCCTACAAGTCGCGTGGTGGCACTAAACTAGGAGGAGAGAGTGGAGGCGGCGGCCCCACCCGGTGCGCCTCCCCATGGGCCCTTCACTCCGGGAAGGCCCATTAGGTGGGTTGGCTCATTTTTTATTAATAAAAATACATAATTAATTATTATTTTACATAACTAATAATAAATACGGACGTGGCTTTTTTGCTCCCGACACCCTTTAATTTGAAATGCCAAAAAAATATGTGCATGTAGAACTTCAAGTTTTAGGTGCGTGCAAAGTCGATTCACGAAAAATGAACATTTTGGATGGCTTGTGCAAAACAGACAAAATTTGGTGCTAAAGTAACGTGCTTCATAATGCAAAAAATTGTCTTTTTTACACAACACACAAAACATATCGGTTTTCGGTGGAATGACTTCATGTGCATCTCAAACATGAAGCTACACATGATCCTATTTTTTTCAAATTTTTCAACTTTTTGGAAAATGTTTTTTATAACAGATGCATATGCATCTGGGTGTAGAAAGGGGTTTCCGAATAAATACATATTAATTATTTCCTTATACATCAAAACTCCTTTCGAACCCCTCCAAACAACTTCAGTTTCTTCCGGAACTATTCAGGTTCTATTTCTTCTATTTCTCTTACGACATCGAATCATACCTAAGCATCTCTACGCTTAAGTGTGTCATCCTACAGTTCGGGAACGCGTAGACATGATCGATACCTCTCTATGATCAATGACCAACAGCGGGATCTGGAAACACGTGATGGCCTCTCATGCATTCCATAAATTACTTGATCTCTTGAACCTTAAACGTCGAGTCTCATTCCCGTTGCTCTACAATACCTTGTTTGTACAAGATTATACCTCCCTTTGCCCCTCAAGGCATGATCGACATACCCTGTTCGATTTTGTTACCGACAAACATATTTACTCGTTCTCATGATATTACATTCCCGTGACCTTGCTTGTAGTCTTTATAGATGTAATCTCACTGAGTAGGCTCAGAGTATCTATCTATCACTCGGATAGGCAAATCCCAATCTCGATGCATACGCCTCAACCTATCCCTTTGGAATACCCAATATACACCTTCATGATCACTCTGTTATGGTGCGACGGTTGATGCAATCAAATCAGCCGCAGATGATAGTGTTAAATATGGTCGCACGGTCAAAGGAGTGAGTTACAACGCTTTACTAGATATCGTGATGTTGAACTTTGTGTCTGAATCTCATTGCAATAATATGATTAGGTGTATGTTTATCACATTATTCATCCAATGACATGCCCCCATAACCAGTTGACATAAATGTCCATGATCGGCAAACCTCGATCATAGGTTGACCAATGAGCTAGTCTATTAGAAGTTACTAGGGTCCTGGTTGTTTACATACACACATATATTAATGTTTCCTCTTAACATAGTTATAGCATGGTACAAAAATATTATGATCATATGAGATATCACAATAAAAATATTTTATTATTGGCCTCTAGGACATATCTCCAACAACACCTACTGTCTATCCCAGGGTAGTTTACCTTCTGCATCTCTACTAGCAGGTGTAGGGCATGCATCCATGAGTGCCCCAGCAAACCGCATGAGAAATAGAACAACAGGAGCTTCTCATACTTCACCTCATAATAAATAGTACGTTTCAGGCTTGTCGACTCAACTGCCACACACCACATAAAAGGTTCAGAAGCATCCACATTGATTCTTACATGGAGGTAATCCGCCATGCCCTTCCCATCTCATCCACATCCATCTTGTCCACCTCACTGATCAAACTAGCAAGAGGACCACCACACTCCGAGTTCATCAGAGCAAAGGGGAGGCCATATATCCTCACCCACAACAGTAGTTTGTCAAAGATGGCGTTAGACGGCAGTACCTTGGGATCAAACTCCTTCAACAGAACAACATTCTTTCCAATGACCCTAGGTGATCCATGCATAACACGCCGCATATCGGCATGTGATTCAAACTCTTCCAGAAACAGATTGGGCCCTATATGTCGCACCATCATACCTTTAAGGTTTCCCCAAGCGGGGTGGAGAACCGCCTTGATCGTTTCAATGTGAATGGTATTCGGCACCAGGACCTTCCCTACCAATGCCCAGTCTGAGTCGTTCACCATCGCCTCTGTCTCCTCATCAAGAACGAATGTTTTAGTCTCCTTTGAGGTTAACTTGAGACGTCCCATCATGGCCGCCACGCCGTCGCTCGCGCTAGAACCCGAATTAGGTGCGCAAGTTTTCTTCCCCACCAGTGACGCCATTGAAGCCACAATTTGGGTCCCATCCGCGCCGCCGATTTTCCCTTCACCGTCGCAATCCGCTCATCCGCCATCAGTCACCGCCCTGATCCGATACGCGGACACCGCCAAGGGTGGGTAGCAAACCAAGGTTCGCCCGGTAATCACCCAGAACGAGAGTACGGGATCGTGAACAGGAGGTCCTAATGGGGATGAGAGAGATCATGTGATCGATGAAGAGCGCAAACCCAAATGCGATGTCGAGATGATCTCCGCCGCACCAGATTTTGTCCAAACCCTAGGAATCACCTATAGCCAGAGCGGTAATCGAAACGCTAGGAAACAGACACCTCGCCTTGTATCATGTTGTTGTGTCGAGTTGTAGCCTTTTGGCATTGTATCAGCCATAATCCTCTTTTTCTACGAGATTGGTGTGTCTTTTTAGGATGTATCCTAAGAAAAAAAATTGCACCAACACATAATTTTAAACTTATTCAAACTTGACTGGAAATTCACCTAGCAGCATGCGCGGCGCCGCTTCCCCTCGGTACTGTGCCTGTGGGCCTAGAGACAGCAAGGCCATAGGCCCAGTTCTTTTGGCGGTTTCTCCCAGAAGCTATCCTACCCCCAGCTTTCTGAGAAAGCCGGTTCAAAAAATTTGCGAGACTTCCAAATTAGTTTAGACTTAACTATTTTAGAAGCCTCGTAAAATTTTTAGACCGGCTTCTCTAGAAAGCTGGGAAGAACGCGGCTTCTCGGAGAAGCACCAAAAGAACTGGGCCATAGACAAGTAGCGTACGTGCTGCGTTTCACGGTAGCATTTGCTCACGCACCTGCGGAAACACGCAGTGGTCGAACCGAAGACGACGACGAACCCGGCGAGGCACAGGACATGATGAGCACGGAGAGATCGAGCTGGATACGTACGGTCTGCGCTGCGCGGTGCAGAGGCCGGCCGGTCTCCCAAAACGGCGAGCACTCCCTCTCGATCCGTGCGCGCGTTCCATCCACCAGTAGGCACAGGCACCACCCCATAGCCTAGCTAGCGCCACTGTAGCTGCATAGTAGAGGACATACGTTACGTGTAGGCAGTCCTCCCCCGTGCGTGTAGCAGGAAGAAAGCATGGCCCCAGCCCAGGGCCTTCCCTAGCAGAAACAGCAGGGAGCCTAGCACCCCTACCTAGGCTGCACTGCACAGGACTGTCCTTCCGTCCGGACGTCGGCAGACCAACCGGACGCCCTCTTTCCTCGCCTTTGACCCTTTGGCATTCTGCCCTTCTCTCTCTCCCGAAGTCCCCACCATGGATGGATGGAACGAGAAGGTCTGTCTTGGTCGTCAACACAACAGAGTGGATGTGGGTCGACGTGCTCGCGGGGACAAAACGTAGGATCTGCCGACGCGACTTGACATACCCCTTCTCTCTATCTCTAGCCTGCCTACTTGGTTGCACACATTGCTCCACCCTGGGCAGCTTTTCCATTTAATCACTCGGCCCATCCTCTTCACTCTTCAGCTGCCCGTTGGTTGGATCGCTGGATGGATGTCGGGTCAGTCTCAGTCGCAGTCTCCTTCCCTTCCGTTGCCTTCTTTTTGGACTATCGATGGTCGCCTAGGCATTTGACCGCTGTCAGGAATTCTTCAGCAGCTGCACGTGCCTATTTTCTTTCAGAACAGACTCATGTCATACCATTATGATCAAATATCATAAACTATATCCTCAAACAGCATTTCACAGCAGTAATCAGTAGCACACCCAGCTCTGGAAAAGGCAAGAAATCTAAATATTAATTTTATCAGCGTTTGAACACCTTTTGGATTAAAAATATTTTTTTATAACAGAGATATGTTTTTCTTTGGCGTGACTCAAGACGAGATCAACTAGCATGCTAAATTATTTGGCTGCGGGTAAGACCAATTTCCGATTAGCTACTTGAGAATTGGAGACTGACAAATGCTGAATGAAAACACAACGATGAGAGACTATAAAAAAGACATAGTAGTTGGAAAGGAAAATTACTATCTCTGGATGAAAGGTTGGTTCTCATAAATTCAGTACTAAATAATTTGGTATTGTATATAATTTT
The DNA here is from genome assembly GCA_916181665.1 of Avena sativa. Classification (NCBI taxonomy): domain Eukaryota; kingdom Viridiplantae; phylum Streptophyta; class Magnoliopsida; order Poales; family Poaceae; genus Avena; species Avena sativa. The sequence goes on along the minus strand of OV702295.1, from coordinate 327,480,835 downwards.
ATTCTTCCAACTTTCTAAAGGACTCTTACATAGATTGGATTGTTTTCGATCAAGATTTTTTTTAGGGAGAAAAATAAATATCGACTACCTAAACAAAGTATGGTTTGTCGTCCCAAAGATCAAAGGGGCTCGGTATTGAAGGCCTTGGGGTGAAAAAATACTGTTCTCCTAGAGAAATGACTTTATAAACTACTTACTAAGACGGTGTATGGAAAACCCTTCTGAAAAGAAAATACATAGACTCAAAAGAATTGTCTCGAGTTTATTAGAAACCGGAGGACTCGCATTTTTGGGTTGGTCTGATGGCAAAGAAAAAGTATTTCTTCTACTTCATATTGTTTAGTATTAAAGATGGATCAGAAATAAGATTTTGGAAGTACAAGTGGCTAGAAAATGTTACACTCTGAGACTAATATCCAATTCTATACAATATCTCTCATCATACCATCGTCACGGTTTGGAATCCTTACCTCTAAATATAACGTTCAGAAAGATTCAATTGGTCCTAGACTTACATGTTGGAACACTCTAGTTTAGCGTTAGACATTGGTGCAATTAACACAAGACGCCCGATGTGTTTCGTTAGAACTTACTTGAAAGTGGCAAATTATGAGTATACATGTATAGAGCGTTGGTTCATCCTACATGTCAGTTGATAATAATAAGAAGATTTAAAAGATGAAAATACCTCTCAAGATCAAAATCTTTCCTTGATATCTTCGTCGACAAGTCATACTCACTAAAGATAACTATGTCAAGAGGAATTGGCACGAAAATATAATATGTGCATTTTGTTACCACGAAAAGACAATTAAATATTTTTCTTTTGAATACAAGTTCGCCTGTTCTATATTTTAATCATTCAAATAGCTTATGCTTGTATCTACCGCATAGTGTTGCCAATACTTTTTGGTAATTGGTTACATGAGATCGATTGCATGTTTATAATTCTTATAAGGGTGAGAGCGTCCGGTATTTGGTAGCTTAGGTTATATAGAAATGGTAAGATTTTCGACCATAAAAGTCCTTCTCTTATGTAGGTAATTTATTGGTGCACCCATATCTACCACTACAACACGGAGTTTAGACGCTGGCGCTTATAGATGCTGAGGCATATGCTTAGCCGTTGCACTGGCGCGGCAAAAAAAGCTGCCGGAGATAACTACGTCACGGATTGTGCAACGGCGACGGATTTTTTGGCGCGGCACAACGTGATATGCCGAGCTAGAACTTTCGCGGCACGACAGAGGATACTCCTCGTTACGTAACTGAAGATGGCGAACTATAGTGTCGTATAACCGCAAATTATTTGCCGTGTTACATCTTCCAGCATTAGTGAAAATTAATTACCTTAACAATAATTGATTAAGGTTGTTAATCCATTGCAATTCAACAAATCAAGAATTGCCATAACATTAAAATATAATTACATTTCTGTTACAAGATTTCTTGAGCCTCTCTAAAATAAAGAGAAAAACAAAAAATACTAATAGGGAAAGAGGGGGAAAACTAAAAAATCTAAAATTGAGCTTCTCCCTATTCTGCATGAGATTCTACACAGCGGTGGATTTGGCCACCGGTGGATCTAGACGGCGGTGGATCTGGTCGGCGGTAGATCTGGATGGCGGTGGATCTGGTTGGCAGTGGATATAGACGTCGCCATCAGCTTCCCGATTACATGAGCACCATCTTCGACGCGGTGGATTAGCACGACACAGACGACCTCGCCGTTGGATGTCAGCGCCTTCCAAGCGGTGGAGCAGCACGGCGCACAGGACATCGACACGACGATGACCTGTACACCGTAGTACATAGTGGAGATAGATGGTTCTAGGATGTTGTGTTAGTCGTGGAGAGAGAGTGGAGGGATATCTAGGGTTAGCAGAGAGGGGAGTACGGCGACGTGGATAGAAGTTAGTGTTCCATGTATTATATAGATGTAGGGTTTGTATCATGTGCCTGACTTGCTTAAAAGTCCACTGGCCATAATGGGCTAGTTAGGTGGTTAACGGGTCTGATTCTCTCGTGATTGACAACATAAACCGTAAAGTAACCAGACAACGAGATTTGATAAACGTAGTGATCAAATATATTTATTAAACAATTCAATAGAAAATTACATCTTAGTACATCGATGCAATTTCCTTCGGCGTCACCAGGCTATTGGATTTCGCCCTGCTTCACTGGCTTTATACTTGATTTTGGCCTGGGACGAATGTTGCATCTTATCGTCATTGTAATCATCGTCATCACCTCCACTGATGGCGCCATTGCCTTGGATGTTCGGAGGATCGATCCATGTGATGAACTCGCACCTCGGTGGTGTGTAGTTGCACCGGAGGAACCTGCGGGCAGCATTCTCGCCAACGACTATATGACATTGTTGAGGGCTCCGACCACAGTAGGAAATCTAACAGGGAGAAATATCCCTAAATTATCTTATGATCAATAGAGGATAAAGGATCAATAGAGATCAATAAAAACTACCATTAACTTACATAGTGCTCCATCGGCTTGGATCTCGCGTCGCCAACCACTGCAGATTATCGAAGGAAGAATTGGGGAGGCAGGGAGTACAAGAGACTAGATCGAGACTACGAGCGGAAGTTGAAGAAGGAGATATAAAGACCTCGACGGTAGTGAGCCACACCAGTATGCACCTGACCAGTCAACGCGGAGTGCTTGACCAGTCAATGGCGTGGGTGGAAAAATATTTCTATGGGAGCTGGTCCACAAATTTAGAGGCATGGACCAACTTCAGCAATAACACACGTCTGTTAAAAAATAAGATTAGCGACCGTTTTTCTAAATCTAAATTGCCACATGTCAATCCTGTGAGTTGGTCCACTTAGCATGTAGAACAGGTCCCATAGAATTATTTTCCGTGAATGTCACCTACAAAGCTCGGCGCACTAGTATATGTCTGGCATTAAATTTCCCGGCTTTCCTGATCACGTACGACGGCGCTAAAAAATTGTCGTCGCTGCGTCGGCCACGGCGTATAAGTGACCGCCACAATAAAATGGTGCAGTGATCCCTCATCCGCCGCGTATCCAACAGTTGGAGGTACTTTTTGCTTGTGCGCCAAAAATCGGCTGGGTATGGGGAGATGGGTGTTTTTGTAGTGTACAACATGTGGACATCGCGGAGCATGTTCGCAAACACAAAGGTGTCTACACAGTTGGAGTACACAGTGAGAGATTTTTTGTCCGACTTAGATGGCATCATGATCTAGGGATCGGTTCTCCAACCCGCTAGGCATTTTGCAGGTTCTTCATGATTACTTGTAATTCATCATTTTTGTTTATTTTAGTGGACTTTGTGCGGCGGTTTGCGTTTTTGTTATGCAGAAGTCGAGTGTAACCGCCTAAACTCTTTAAATAATAAAGTGCTAAAAAAAAGTTAACACACTGCAATCAAAGCCAACGAATGAAATAAGAAGGCACACTCATACCCACGTACAGGGCGTGCTTGTACAAACCGGCGTCGCCCCTAGAAACGCTGTGAGAGAGATTAAAACAAGAGACACCTGCACACACGCACTTGCTGCACTAGCAGCTAGCACGACCTCTCTACGAGACTACGATGGCATACACAAGGGAAGACATGACATCTCATCTGAAACCTGAAGAAGCCCCGCGTATAACGAGCGATAATGATAACCTAAGCTACAGCCTACAGGTGCTGGCTACAGATTTTCCTGACCTCTCCCTTCTTGCCTTTCTTGACCCGGATGGAGCCCATCCGGTCCATGCTGGCGACAAAGGCCTTGAAGAAGCGGGCCTTGTCGGCGCCCAGCTCCTGCACGAGCGGCCTGGTCCTCGGGTCCAGGAAGAGCGCCTGGTCGGAGCCGAGGACGCCCAGCCTGGCCTGCAGGTTGTCGTAGTAGGCGTGGTCGAACTGGAACGGGGTGCTCACGTCGAAGGGCACCACCGCGCGGGCGCTGCCGCCGGTGTAGGGGCACGTCATGCGCAGCGCCTTCACCAGCCGCGCGTCCATGAACGGGTCCGGCCGCCGCGTGCCGCGGAAGTCGTAGAGGCGGCCAACGAAGTGGGCGCAGTGCGCGAAGCCGATGGTGTGCGCGCCGGATAGGGCCACCAGGTCGCCCGCGCCCAGGCCCTTGGCGGCGAACACGCGGAGGAGCTCGTCGACGGTGGAGTTGGCGCGGGGGAGGCTGCCTCGCACCTTGCCAGCCAGGGACACCTTGCTGTCTTTCCTCCCCTTCTTCACCTCGTAGTGCGGCCCACCTGCCTGCAAACAATCGCCAATTCGCTATGTCAGTAATTTCCTTTCCTGGGTTATGATTACCGAAGCTAAGTTCTGGTTTTCGAAAGTAAATACACGTTGTTTTAGTCTTGTCATAGCGTGTAACTTAGAGTAGTAACATGCATATGTTATTAGTCTAAGTTACTACTCCCTCCGTCCCGGTTAGAGAACACAATTTGTAAACCATGCAATCTCAAAATATTTAGACATAAAAATATTTAATATCTGTCATTATTCCTGTATAAAAAGAACAAAATGCTTTGCATGTATATATGTGAACAAATATGAACGCTTTGCATGGCATGTGAACGCTCTTTTCTCACGCATGTTCTTCTCTACACTATAAAATGGATCAATCAGAGAACACCTAGAGCCAAGAGAATTGCATATTGTGTCCTTTAAACCGGGACGAAGGGAGTACCTTTATAGTGGAAAGTAACTTAGGTGTGGTAACATGCATTGTTACATTAATTAGATTGTAGACACATTTTGTCTTGGTATATGTGATGTTATAGTAACATAGCTAATTACTCAATCTATCTCTCTATTCATTAAATCATTGACATATAAACAAAAATTGTTAATTTGAACTCTTAGTTACTAGTGAAGTTACCCCTACTGTGACCAGTCTTAGCGTACAAGTCTTTTGTTTTTGCAATAGCAGTAGATAGACGTGGACTACTCTCCTTGAGCTTTTACTCCTTTAGCCCATGTAGCTTGGACTTTTGGTACCTAACATAAATGGGCTTTTCCTAGTGGTTGTGGGCTTGTTCAAATGTTGCTGCTGTTTATTTAGAGAAAATCAAAAAAAGAACTTCTCAAACGTTCGGCACTATCGTCTTGCCAAGTGTTGGGTCTCCTTCTTCGTGGGTTGTGGTTTTGCAAGTGTAGTCTTCTCCGTACGGTCCCCCCGCTGTTTGTCTGCATATTTGCCAAGTGTAGCAACGAGAAGTAAAGTGGGATAAGATGAGAGAGGAGGGACAAGGAGGGGTGTGAGTACAAGTTTTTTCCTTTTAATTTTCAAAACCAATCTTTTAAGATGAAATATCTTGAGAATTTCTTGTCCAAATTCTAAGACGTTTTCACTCTCCTGAGCTCATCACGTTGAAACCAAAAATTCAAGTTTTTCCCCGTGCAGTATGTAATGCAAGCAACTTCCTAGGTATTTTCAAAACTCAAAATATGCCGATCTTGAATAAATATTGCATTAGTTTAACGTTTAGAATAAATATATGCGGATTTATACCGTTCCTGCTTGCAACCCTAGTCTGATGCCCTTTTTCTCTCAAATTTGATAAGCTGGTCATGCCATATTGCCAGCATGTTGCCCGCCCGAGGATATGTGTGTTACTCTCAAGAGATAATGAGCTGAAGCGTGCGCTGTATGATTTGTTGTCTGTTTCCGTTACCTGTGAGTTTCTGAGTTGTGACCTACTTCCTCCTTTAGAAATATAAAATATTTTAGGTTAGTAAAGCTAATGTATTTAAACACATTTTAGTGTGTAGGTTTAAAGGAATCTATACACTAAAAGATGTGTAGATACATTTATTTCATAAAATCAAAATATCTTATATTTCTAAACGAAGGGAATATCTATGCAAAAGCCTAATAGTGGTCGAGAAAGATGCACAGCGACATGTCAAAGAACCGGGACCGTGCTACCCAGCAATACATGCAAGAGCTACGGTTGGCTTCTGATAGAAGAGGGGGGGGGGGGGGGGGGGAGGAGAAGCATGGACGGAGGAAGAACAGGACACTTGACTTGTTCAGAACCGCGCACAGAGGCGTCCACTGCCCTACTGTTACGGTACCGAACAAAGTAAGACAGCAGAGGGTCGGAAACAGAGAGCAAACATCCATGTGCACCTGAACTTGTAGCATCAAATCTGCTCGTTTCGAGACGATTCGATCCTATATTATCGTGTCCTGTGACAGTAAGTTCCAAGAGAACGACGGGATCTCCAAGCTAGCGGCTTTGTCTGCTTTAGCTAGGCCAGGGGCTAGCGAGTTCTTTGTTAATTTGCAACAATCTACCCGATCATTTTAATTTGCAACCGGTGTCAGTGAGTGAGTTTTTTTTTAGTTGAGTCAGTGAGTGAGATACGTTTCTTCTTTTTCTCGAAGCGGAGTGACTCATATTTTTTGTCAGTTTTGTTCAATTTCTTTTTGCCATCACTAACAGCCGTAAGCCTGACTGCAACGACTAGGTAGGAGCAGAAATAGATCACCGACCTCACTGGAGTAGTACTACATAACAAAAAAGCAGAAGACGTTACCTGCATTTTACTATCCGGCCCGTACGTACGTGACAGAACAATGATACCGCATTGGCCAAGCTAAGCTATGCGCCGGCGCGCCCTGCTCCTAACGACATGCCGACCATCGGCACGGGCACGGCGGCCCGGTGTGCCTTTATCCCCATGCAAAGGGGAAAGCAAAGCAGGTGAACTTTCTACCGCCGGCCGCGCACGCACACCGGCTTCGGCGGTTGGGAACGGGAACTTGCGATGCCCCGTACTGGCATTGCCTTTTTCCTATTTACGTACGACGCTGAATGTGGAAATCCATCGTTCCAGACTGCTCGGCGGAAATGCGTGCTACTGTAGTACTTTGTCCAGGGCCTTTTCCGAGAAAGAAGAAAATAATGGCGGAAGGGGTTAGCTAGCGTTAATTACCAGGTGCACGAAGTCTCGTGCGGCGAGGGCGAGAACGTCGGCGCAGGTGACGACGCCGGGGCACTTGCTCTCCACGGCGGCCTTGGCCATCTCCACCGTGTCGAACCCGTACTGCGGCAGGTTCCTGTTCTCCTCCGTGTCCCTCTCCACCACCGCCCGCGCCGCCGCCGCCTCGCCTGCCTTGGCCCCCGTCGTCGGCGCGATCAGTATGGACGCGTCGCAGCCCTGCACGTTTTGGCGTACAACAGTAATTTAAACCGTAACGTGCACAGAAAGAATTTTCACTGTTCATTAACAAAAAGTGCCAGAAATTGTGGGCGCAACGCAATGCAACCGGAGAATCAAGTGGCGAGCTAGTTGGATGATGACATGTGTGTGAGGAAATTGTGCAATGTGTGCGTTCTGGCTTTTGCTTACGCACTTCAACGAAGCAGTCGTGGTGGAAGAGGCGGAGCACGGCGGGGCCGGAAGCCGGGTGGTCGCGGAACCGTTCGGCGGTGACGTTGCCGACGATCTGCTCGACGGCGGGGCACGTCTTGGCGTAGAAGTCCAGCGACAGGCCGTGCCGCTCCGGCGCCCGCCTGCTGGTGCCCGCCGCGCTCCTGGCCGTAGGCAGCGGCAGCGGCGCCTCCCGAGCGCGCATGCCGCCGAGGGACGACACGACGAGGAGCAGGACAAGGCGGCGGAAACGGACGACGCCTCTGGAGGAATCCATTGGCATTGCGGGCGAGGAAGAGATTAGGACGGCCGGAAGTAGCAAGCAAAGCTTGGCTTATCTCCTAGGCTCTAGCGCTCGCTGGCTCTGGCAGTGTGAGCGAGACAAGTGAGGGAGAAAGGAGGGAGTTGTTTGTACGCAGGTATCTGGACAAGGCCGATCGAGCGCATGTGTTGGCTAAGTTGGACGAACGCGAGCGGTACTGCTCCCCCGTGAACCCGTGAAGAGACTGGCAGAGGATTCTTAATGGCCATGCGCAGTAAGTGCACTTAAGCCTGCCTAATTGACCAGTAATTGTTACGGTTAAACATGTCTGTCTGTGTGCATTGGACGTCGTCGTATGAGACTGTTAAACATGTTTTGCGCATCTAGCAGAGATTGCTTTTGCTTGCCTTTTGGGTCCAGGGAAGTTGGGAACTGTGGGCGTAGCCTGCTTGACAGGTAAACCGCTGGGATTTTGGGTGGTGCATGGGCAGTGCTGTAGACCCAATGACCCATAGTGGGCGGCACAATCGACAACTACAGCAGGAACAGGAGGAGGGTGCCTGCAGATCTTGCTCGTACGGTCGTGCCATCGGCTACGAAGGCCAAATCTGGAATTCCTGCGTGTCGATCCGAGGTGGAGGGCAAGGGGCTTTGTTGAGTTTTATTTATCGGATTTGCTAAGTTCTTGGGCTTCTTTCACCGTCACCGTTTGATTTACCTCGTGATTCGTATAAAATAGAAGTTACACAAATCTTATGAGTTGCAAGGAGGGTTTAGGGTTTAGGTTATAACCGAGAACTAGTACAAATCTTATGAGTTGCAACTAGATTGCAACTGAGAATTAGCACAAATATTATAATGACATCAGCGACTTAGACATAACTAGTTCTCAGGCGTCTGAGATCTAGACACTTCCTTTATTTATCAACAATCGACTTTTTCTGCATTGCATGATTAGATTGGACAAAGTTCCCAACCCGTGCATTTTCTTTAAAATGCAGGCGTGATAATACAAACTTTTGACCTTTAGCACAATATTCGTGCTATATTGATTTTATCATAGATTACTAATGGATATATCTATCTAACATGGTTTAACTTGAATATACAAAAAAATGTTTGCTGTAAGTGGAAGAACAGTTTTACTAGGGATTGAGATCCTTATAAAAAAATTAGTTTGGGTTTTACCGCAACCAAAGAAATAGAGAATAGGTGAATTCTTCTTTTCTTCTTATTGCATAATAAAATAAAGAAACTAGAAATCCATTTGTGAACAAATAAAAAGAGAAAAACAGTAATCGGTAGTGTTAGAGATAGAATTAGTCACGGCTTAGCCAAATTGTGTAGTCCTATTACTATACGGTACTTGTACCAGAATCTCACATATACCATTCTCTTTATCTATATTAATACACATAAACCTCTTGATCGAATAGTCCTACTATAACGTACTTCTACCAGAATCTCACATACACCGATCTCTCTATCTATATTAACACACGCAGACCCCTCGATCCAATCTATTGATTGGAACATATCAGAACTTTGTCATAATGGTATCAGAGCCGCCTCGATCATAGACAAAACCCTACCGATCCAACTACTCCATCAATCCAAAAATATCCAAGATAAGCGCGGATATAGCGATGTCTTCCAGCCCAGCTGAGATCAATCTTGGTTCTCCGCCGACCGAACTACTGACGCGGAGCAACTTCCCTCTATAGTGCAGGTTATGTCGGAGATACGCGGTGCCCAACTCACATGCCTTCTTGACGGAACCAATGTTGCGCCGTCGAAGACCATGGCCGTGGCAAACTCAGACAAAGAAAAGGAGTCCACGGTGGTTCCTAACCCCGAGTACAAGTCTTGGTTATCTCCTCAAGTCCCTCTCCCAATGACCCATAGTGAGTGGCACAATCGACAACTATAGAAGGAACACGAGGAGAGTGCCTACAGATCTTTGCTCGTACCTTTGACTACGAAGGCCAAATTTGGAATTCCTGCGTGTCGATCCGAGGTGGAGGGCAAGGACTTTGTTGAGTTCTATTTATCAACGATCGATTGTATCTGCATTGTATGATTAGATAAATAAAATACGTCATTTGAGGCGTTTCTTAAAAGGGTGGGCAAAAATCTGAGCGGGAAATATAAGAAAGAAAAAGAAAGATTGCTTTGTATTATTGATGACCTCGATTTAAAAGCTGAAACAAATATTTTGTCTATTGATGAGCGAGAGTAGTTAAGAAGTGCTAACGAGTGTGTCACATCCTTAAGAAGAGATGAGTAAACTAAATGGGAGCAACGAGCAAAAGTAAAGCATATCCAAGAGATAGGAAATAACACGAAATACTTCCATTTGATTGCAAATGGTAAGCATATGCAGAAAAATATTCCAACTTGAACAAGATGAAGGGACCATTGTGGGTGAACAACTCTTAAGGTTTACATTACTGAATATTACAAAAAACTTTTTGGTGAACCAATACAAATAAATATTTCGATGATGGAGGGGGTTACTCATGATATACCACAACTCATGTTGGAGGAAAATAGTATTCTTATTGCTCCTTTTACTGAGAAGGAGGTGCATGATGCTATTTTCCAAATGGAGCACAATAAGGCACCGGGTCCAGATGATTTTTCAGCGGAGTTCTATCAAAAGTTCTGGGAAGTGATTAAGAATGACTTGTTGACATTATTTTATCAGTTACATACCGGGGATTTGCCTATGTTTAGACTAAATTTTGGACTCATCACTTAACTTCCCAAAAATGAAAATGCAATACAAATACAATAATATATACCAATATGTTTATTAAATTTGAGCTTTAAAATCTTTACTAAGGTGGGTACTAATCTCATCACGGTGATTGACCCAATGGTTATTAGACCCACCCAATTGGCTTTCATGCCAGGAAGATATATGCTAAAGGGAGTTGTAATCCTACATGAAACCATTCATGAGCTTCATCGGAAAAAAGTGAAAGAGCATGTGGGCCCCCATGTATGGTTTTGGTAATTAATAACAATCTTTATGGACTAATGTGTGTATTAAGTTGCAATTGTAGGTATTATCCATTGGCATCGCTTGGAGCATGTGTTGGCTTCAAGATCGATGAAATAAAGAAGAAGATGTGTTTTGCAAGCTCAAAATGGGCTATCTCTAGAAGATCTCATGTTTGGTGCTTGTCATTCTCGATGGTTTTGGATCGATGAAGAAGAATCAAGAAAGGCGTTCCATCTTGAGAAGGTCAAGATCGTCTACGTCGCTCTCAAGTGGAATTCTCAAGGCAAAGGTATTCTTGATAGATTTTCCCTTTGGTCGGTCTCATGTTGTTAGTTGAGAGACCGGGTTTAGGGTCGATAGCTGTTCTATCAAGAGGGGCTCTCGAGTGAATATCTCGATCATATCGTTCGGAGAGAGCTCAAACCTTTGCACACTTGCATCATCGTATTTGGTTGTTATTTGTTCTTACTCATGTGAGGATATAGAGCTTGTGGTAATCTTCATAACAAGCTCTTGTTCATCAAAATCGGATCTCTCGTTTATATCTTGTTGCGATTTTGTTCTTGGAGATTTTCCGGATTCTCACCAAGTGAGGTATCTTATATTATAATACTTGATACATTATCACTTGGCGATATCCAACATTTTCACTTCTTATTGGCTAGCTCTTGTCGTCCTATTTCCAACGCAATTGGATTCGGGTCAATCAGAGTTACCAAACAAAAGTTATCGTCGTTTGAATATTTGCCGATTTTATTTGAAAATAAAAAGAAAAATCGTTTTTCTGGGCCGTCCGGTACTACCGGGACCAGTACCGGATGCGTTAGTACCGGCCCACTCTGCTTCTGTGTTGCCCGGCTGCAGCTTCCGGTTGTACCGGCCTAGCCCGGTACTACCGCTCGGGCGGGCCGGTAGTACTGGGCCCAGGTCAGCCCAGTGGCCTCTCCTGCTTTTCCGCCTGTCGTGCTTGCTTCGCTCATCGCGAGACGTCCCTCCCGCGCGCAGCCATCGCCTCGCCTCTCGCACGCGTTATCCCTATTGCGGCCCCGCTTCTCTCGCTCGTGCAGTGCGCCCTTGATCCCCTTTTTCCGCTCGCGTTGACCATCGCCAGCGCCTGCTGCTTCTTTGTTTCGCTTGTGTGCTGGGCTGGTGGGTTGGGTCGGGTAGTACCGGCCCAATCCGGTACTACCAGCCCACCCAGGTCTAAAAGGCCCCAACGGACAGGTTTTGCATTGCCTCTATATAAGCTTTTCCCCTTGTTCTTTTTGGCGAGTTCTTTCTCCTCATTTTGCTCAAGCTTTGTCCTATTATTTGCCTACCTCTCTAGCTTGATTCATTTCTTCCCCTCCAACAATTCTTTCCCATATTTGAGTGGAAGGTAGAGGAGATCTGGATCTATATTTTGACCAAACCAAATCATCTCTTTGTGAGTGATTCTTTGGGATCTAGATCTTGGGGGATTTTGTGTTTCTCTTTGATTCCCCCTATCTTGTCCCCCCAATAGCTTTAGTAGCTTTGTTGGAACTTGAGAGTGAGGGATTGGAGCATCTTTGTGGTGTTCTTTCCTTTTGCATTAGGTGCATCGGTTTGAGTTTTCCTCAGAAAATTTGGTTGGTGAATTCATTGAAGCTTGTCCCTCTTGGGTTCTTGGAACCCTAGGCGGTTGTGTGGCCTTGCTGGTGTGTTCTTGGTGCCTCCAATTAAGTTGTGGAGCTATCCTCAAGTTTGTGGCCTTGGTGGCATTTGTTGGGACCTCCAATTAAGTTATGGAGATTGCCCCAATCTTTGTACGGGTTTGGTGACCGCCCTCAAGTGTTCCATACTGGATCGTGTGCTTGCCGTGCGGCGGGTGCTCAGGAGAATAGGGTTAGGCCTTTTGTGGCGTTGGTGGTCTTAGTACCGCCCACCCCTCCAATGAGACGTACTTCCATTGTGGAAGGAACTCAGTAAAATATCGTCGCCCCCACATGTCTCGGTTATCTCTATACCCGAGATCTTTACTTATGCACTTTACATTATGATAGCCTTCGTGCTTGAAGTAATCTATATCTTGCTATCACATTGTTGCTTGTCTTGCTTAGCATAAATTTTTGGTGCACATATGTGAACCTTAGTATATAAGCTTTGTGCTTAACAAAAGAAAACGATAGTTTTATTCTGCCATTATTAAGCCCATCTCGTAAAAGTTTTAAACCGCCTATTCACCCCCTCTAGGCGGCATCCGTGATCTTTCAAAAAGGATGGGGTACTTTTTAAGATTGACTTCGAAAATGCGTATGGTAAAGTAAAATGATCCTTTCTTCAACAAACTTTGCGCATGAAGGGCTTTGTCCTAGAGTAGTGTAAAATGATTGAGCAATTTGTTCAGGGAGGGAATGTTGGAATACGCATCAATAATCAGACACTATTTTCAAACAAGGAAGGGGTTAAGGCAAGGTGACTCATTATTCCTGATGCTTTTTAATATAATTGTCGATATGTTGGCCATCCTAATTGCACGGGCAAAATAGGATGGACAAGTAGGAGGTCTCATTCCTCATGTTGTTGATGGAGAGGTCTCAATTCTACGATATACTGATGATACTATTTTTTTATGGAACACGATTTACAGAAGGCCGTGAATATGAAATTAATACTTTGCATATTTGAACAACTCCCGGGGTTAAAAATTAATTTCCATAAAAACGATATTTTCTGCTTTGGTGAAGCAAAAGACGAAGAACAACAATACAAAAAAATATTTGGATGTGCTGGGTCTTTGCCTTTTAGGTACTTGGGTGTGCCCATTCATTATAGAAAGCTTAAGAACTCAGATTCGATGTGAAGGGAAATTGAGTTGCTGGAAGGGCAAGCTTCTATCTTATGGTGATCACTTGGTCCTAATCAATTCTGTTCTGACAAGTTTATGTATGTTTCTGCTATCGTTTCTAGAAATTCCAAAGGAGTTGCTGGAAGGGCAGGCTTCTATCTTATGGTGATCACTTGGTCCTAATCAATTCTGTTCTGACAAGTTTACGTATGTTTATGCTATCGTTTCTAGAAATCCCAAAGAGTGTAAGAAAGCACTTGGTTTTCATAGGTCTCGCTTTTTTGGGATTTTTGATGAAAATAAAAGAAAGTATAGATTAAGTGGAATATTATTTGTAGGCCGAAATATCAGGGGACTGGGAGTTCAGGTCCTGTAAATTAAGAATGAATGCTTACTAAGTAAGTGACTTTTCAAAATTACTATCGGAAGGAGTGTGGCAAGAATGTCTATATAATAAGTATTTGGGTAAAAAAAACTTCCTCTAAAGTCCAAGCAAAACCAACGAATTCTCCATTTTGGAAGGGCCTGATGCGGCTAAAGCATGAATTCTTTCCTAGAGGGCACTTCGTGGTTGAGAATGGTTTAAGCAAGAGGTTTTGGGAGGATACATGGTTGGGAGATTCCCCTTTAGCACAACAATATCCATATCTTATACAACGGAAAAATGATACCATAGCACATGTGTTAACCCAGGGACCCCTAAATATCGGGTTCAGGAGAGTACTAACTGGTAACAGATGGAATGTTTGGATAAACTTATGTCAAAGACTCATGATGGTTCAGTTACCAATGGATCATGATAGGTTTATGTGAAACTTGACATCATCTGGGGTATTCTCCGTAAAATCCATGTAAGAAAACCTAATGAATGATCATACGTTTTTCCCACGGAAATATCTTTGGCAACTAAAAATCCCACTAAACATAAAGATTTTTATGTGGTTTCTAAATAATGGGGTTCTTCTCACAAAGGACAATATGGTAAAGCATAAATGTAAAGGATGTACCAACTGTTGTTTCTATGGGGCATAGGAAACCATAGAGCATTTGTTTATATCATGTCCTTTTGCTCGCCTTCTATGGCGTATTATTCATTTTACATATGACTTACCCCTCCAAATAATGTAACATATATGTTTGGGAACTGGTTGAATGATTTTGATAAATCATCTAAAGCTAGAGTTCGTATTGGTGTCTTAGCCTTATGTTGGTCTGGAAATGTAGAAATGATATCATTTTTAACAGATCAAAACCTTTTAATCTTTTACAGGTTATACATATGGTGGCCCATTGGATGCAGCTATGGGCACTCTTATCGCCGCAACACCAGCGGGATATCATGGCTACTGGATGCAACCATCTCTTGATGGTCGATGGGCACATCTTCAGCTAGTCTGGTTTTTAATAGACTAAATAATGATGTTTAGTCCTTTGTTCCATATCTTTCGCTGGTTGATCTTTGTCTCGACCTTATGTGATTGCTAAACTTGTAATACTTATATATTATGCTTTTTAATAAAATGTTGTGTGCATCAATCGATGCAGAGGCCGGGGTTTATTCCCCTTTTCAAAAAAGATGATCATACTAGTCCCTAACCCATGAATTTTATTTAAAATGTAGGGGTGACAATACATACTTGTGTGCAACCTTTAGAATAATAATATTCTTTCCACGAGCTTACTGATTTTATCATAGATTACTAATGGATACATCAATTAATAGGTCTTAACTTGAATATAAAAAATTATGTTTGCTATTAGTGGAAGGATCTTAGGTTTTTTATTACTAGGAGTTGTGCTCCCTATAAATGTTTTAGTTTGGGTTTTCCCGCAACCAAAGAAAAAGAGAATGAGAGAATTCTTCCTTTATTCTCATTGCATAACAAAATAAATAAACCTTATAATTCCATTTGTAAAAGAAAAACAAAGAAAAACATTAATCGGTAGAATGTGGACGAAATAAGTAAAACAAGAGAACTCTTCTAGGCAGTGGTAGAAACATATGGTTGTGATCTACCGAACCAGGTTCGAGAAATCACCCCCTCTTATTGACAAGGCAGGGTGGCGTGTCCCCCTCTGCTCTCGTTAATTTGATGTAAGTAAAGAAACCTTAACCTAATGCAAACGTTGATACTAAATCTTAAGAATCACAATTGGCATTTAGTGACATGAACTTCCAATTCTATTTGGTGTAATTAGTATTAATATTTTTAGGGTGTGCTAACTGCAAATAAGTTACGGTGTAGCTACTTCTTTAGTTTTAGTATCAAAATATGGCTTACTACACATGTTTATCATTTGTTCAGAATCGCATGATATCTACATAGTTGCTAGATAAATGAAAAGTGTACATGATGCTTGAAGTGGACTAACCCCTATGGTTTACCAAACATTGATGCAATTTTGAGTTACTTTGTGTCTTGTTTCCCATGCCATCTTTAACAAACTTTTTTTTCATCACAAAAGAGAGCATATTTAACCTGCATCTGAAAAAACCCTAGATCCACACTAATTTTTGTTGCTACCACATGAAAGCTGACATAGTCGGAATAAGATTCTTTTGTAGGTAAAGCAACACATCAAAAAGAGCTACATATACTATTTATTTGTGCACACAAAATACAGTCCATTAGATATGTAGTATTTACATAAAAGTTATCTACAAAAAATATTATTCATTATTTTCAAGATATGATGATCTTGAATTGATTGAATATTGAAACCACTACATACATAAGATTTTAAAGATTGAGAATAAGAATTGTAATTTTAGTGTTATTGAACTTATCCAGCCGTTCCATGTCTCTACTAGAGAAATGGTACTTGTGATAGGGTACCCCGGTTACTACATCGTATTTGTATTGATGTGGAAGAGAACAACTATCTAGATAAGAAAATAGAAGCGATTAGCCCTTCCAATATAGAATTACCATGAACAAATGTATCATGATAAAGCCACAATATTTGCCGCAGGTGATCATCATGTTTTGTTTGATGGAAGTAAACTTAGGTAGAATCAATAGACTTGCATGAAGCCGTGCAAGGACAAATACGTGGGGTGAAATTAACCATGCAATCCAACTTGAGAACGAAAGAAC
Organism: Avena sativa; assembly: GCA_916181665.1. Classification (NCBI taxonomy): domain Eukaryota; kingdom Viridiplantae; phylum Streptophyta; class Magnoliopsida; order Poales; family Poaceae; genus Avena; species Avena sativa. The sequence continues at coordinate 327,464,279 of OV702295.1, read as the reverse complement.
AATTATTGTATTGGGCATAGTAGGCCATTCAAATATATGAATTCAAAGATGTGCCATACAGAAAATACAAGCAAATGGATAGAATGCATCCAACCATAATACATGGAAAAGCTTGGGTTTAAAATTGTAGGAGCGAGGCCAATTTATGCTAACTATGCAAACAAGAAACCGTGAATTGTTTAAAACCACTAGCAGTCTAATATGAATACAGATATTGACACAATATGTGACCAAAATATATTACAACAATATGCATATGCATGCTTTCTATGTGAGATGGATTAATTCTTCCATATTCTGTACTAGAACAATTATTTATTCCGCTACTTTTCATTTGAACATGAGAATGCAATATCACTATCCTTAATATGAGTAAGTAATTCTAGAAAATAATCACATTGAATCAGATGGTATCGATGATTGTCTATTCATAAAAACCTAAACACGCATGTTTATGAAAAGATCAAATATCACTAAGACAAATTTCTAATCGAGATATGACATATAGAGTTGGAGAGTGAATAGGAACTTATAAAACTACTGCTTGTTAAGATTGACTCAAACTTTGAGCATATAAAATAAATCTTAGATCACAATAGAAGGAATTCTAGCAGTATATAAGACACTTGAAAATATACCAATGCTCAGGATGAATAGATCTTAAGCTTCGACACGTAGACATATTACTCTGAGAGAGACATGATAAACACACCGATATGTCTAACTGGTATATTGAGATCAAAAGAGACACGTAATAGATCTAAAATAAAGCTTCAAACCGATGAATAGTCGCATACAAGTAGATCGAAAGAGCATGAGCAAGTATGAGATGAAAATAAGAGAAGGAACAAATACACCGATTTGTTTCCCAAAGTTCAATATACTGCCACTAGCTTTAGATCTTCGTTTGAAGATTATATTCATGCGTGCACCAAAGACCTGAGACTTAACCTTCTTCTCTCTTAGCATAAGCTACGTGTATCTTGGCTCGCTCACTAATGGTAGATCTTGAGGTGTCCTCCAAATCATCACAAACATGGTGTGGCAAGTCCACACATCGGATGGTCGACGGTCAAGACCTAACTGTCTAGAAGGTGCCAAATCTATAAGAGTAGAAAGCACATCTTATTGGCAGACTATGCTCTTGTTCAATGCTCAACTGAGCCCAACCCCAACTCAAGTTAGAACACCTTTATTGATTACGCTTGCTTGATGAAAACACTTAAAATACTCCCCATAATCCATTATGGGAAAACTCACTTAGGTCCATCTTCACGTATACACTACCATCAAATGGATGTCAAGCCTCACATGTAATTTATTTGAGTTGCCCATCTTGAACTTGCATTTCAAATTATTCTTTGTGTGTTGATCAATTTGAATCCACTCTTATCACTTTGTCTTGAACAACCTTTTATCTTATCTTTTCTCTTTATTACGATCTTGAAGAGTAAGCATGAATGCTCAATCAACATTATTCTTCTTCAAGACATGATTCCAATAAGCTCAACTCTCAAATGATCATTGTTTGGACCACACCTTGAATGTCACCTTGGCCATTGCTTGATATTCTTTACTTTCTTCTTCTCTTTACCTTGAAACCAACATATGGACTTCAAACATTACCTATGGATAAATTTTATGAGAATAACTCAATGCAAAAATTAGTCCATAGGTATTGTCATTAGTTAACAAAATCACACATAGGGCCGCATGCACTTTTACGTGCTATTGTTGCTAGGTAGCATTTGGACTTGCAGATGAACAGAACTTTCAATGGATTCACTCAATCACATAAGTAGTTGATCGTAATACGATGAGTGCGATTTATGTCATACGTGGATAAACACACAGGACTTGACACACCCGTTTCAACAAGATTCATATAAGCTAAAAAAAACTCCCACACAATGTTTCAAGAAAAATTGTAATGTTTTCACAAATCCCGATAAAATGTAAGATTGTCATGTTTTTTTATAGCAAGACGTTCATAAGGTTTGTCGTCTTTATGCAACACCAGCGGTGTCCACGGGAGGAACATATGAAGGCACATGATTAGGCTATTACATTTTCATGTGTTGAAGGCCGGTTTTGAGGTGGCGTGCGTGTCGAGTTAAGCGTGGGTTTAACCTATCAGTGACAAACTAACTATAAGCGTTATTGTAGAAACTAATATGGATGGCAATAGTAAATAATGGAGTGGAAAAAATTATGTTCCTCTCTCTCGTTGTTTTGTTTTTTCCCAAGTTTCCTAATACTCACGGATTTCGATCCAGTCAATCTCACGCTCCGCGGTGAAATTATAGCCGGGAGATATTAAAATTTGCTAAAATTAGCAAGTTTTAATCAACCATTAGATTACAAGGATAGTCAATGGAGCCCTGACATTGCATGCTTACCTTGTGTTTAGAGAGTTAACAATAGGACTTTCGCTCCAAATGCAGACACCGGCTTTGGCTCGTACTTGGGTTTACTCTTGTTGTGGGAAATTTTAGAATTCCGTCTCTTTCAAGTATTTGACGGTTATGACCATGCGTGTATATTATATACTCCCTTCGATCCATATTAGTTGACTTTGATTTGTCAGAATTTGGATAAATTTATATATAAATAGTGTTTAGATTCATCTAAATCTAAATAAATTTTAGTCAACTAATATAGGTCATAGAGAGTATTTTATTGTGTGTTCTTTTTGATACGGAGAGGCCGAAGGGTGCAGGTTCGCCGCATCAGGGCATCTCCACTAGGCCGGACCATGCTATCCGAGCGTGTCCGAACTTGTCCACGTGGACGCGCGAGGCGTGTGCAGCGGCCTGACCCATCCGGACAAACGCGTCCGGCTCGGTCTATACATGCATCTAATATGGCCCTCGGTTGCGTCGGTCCGGACGCGCGCGGACAACGCGGATTGCCTCCTATAAGTCGTCCGGACCATCTCGCCAGTGGCACAATAGACGCCCTTCTCCCCCAAACCCTTGCACTCCATATCCCGTGCCTCGAGCAGGCGCAATCTTTGCCGCCGACACCGCTCGCTGCCGCCGACGTCCCCGCAATATCGAGCGCCACTGCAGGCCACGTGCGCTGCCGGAGTTGTCAGGACGCGCCACAGGCTATCCCGCCGTCTTCGGCCTCCGCCTGTAGACTGGACGCGCAATACCCTCTACGTGGCGCACAACCTGCTTGATCATTTGCCTGAGATACATTCGCCGGTCCTTTCTAGGTATCCGGCCCGCTGCGGTAGTTGGCACCGCCATTGACAGCCGCATACTTTGCAGATGGGCAGCAGCCGAAGAAGGGCAATGAAGTTCTTTTACAAGAATTTCATGGAATCATCGTCTGAAGAGGAGTCCGACGGTGAGACCGAGATTCTGCTGGCAGCTGCACAGATGGTGCACGACCACTATCTCCTGCCGCCGCGCAGAGGTGGCTCGTCCAAGCTACACGAAGCCAATCAGGAGTGCAACTGAGAAGAAGGCCACATACGTCTTTACAAGAATTACTTCCATCAAACTGATCCAGTTGAAAGGATACAGATGTCGCCTAGAGGGGGGTGAATAGGCGATTAAAACTTTTCCTAGAGTGGCTCAACAAAGGCGGAATAAAACTAGTGTTTACTTTGTTAAGCACAACCTAGAACAACTAAGGTTCACCTATGTGCACCAACAACTTATGCTAAGCAATACAAGCAACAAAGTGATAGCAAGATATATATTACTTCAAGCACGAAGGCTATCACAATGTAAAGTGCATAAGTAAAAGAGCTCGGGTATAGAGATAACCGAGGCACGCGGGGACACCGATATTTTACCGAGTTCCTCCCAACATGGAGTACGTCTCATTTGGAGAGGGGGTGGTATCAAACCACCAACGCCACAAAAGGCCTCCCTTATTCTCCGGTGAATCTCACCCCAACGGGATCGATCCACGCTTCCACTATCGGTGCACTTGTCGGTGGCAAGCGGAACCTCTAACAAGGTTGGGGCACTTCTCCACAACTTAATTGGAGGCTCCCAACAAACGCCACCAAGGCCTCAATAAACGCCACCAAGGCCACAAAACTGTCTAGGGTTCCAAGAACCCAAGAGGAACAAGCTCCAATGAGTAACTCAAAACAAATCCTCCGAGGAGAACACAAACCGATGCACCGAATGCAAATGGCAAGAACACCACAAAGGTGTTCAAATCCTTCTCTCCCAAATTCCACCAAAGCTACAAAAGCTTATGGGGGAATAAGAGAGGAAGAACAATGGAGGAAATCCACAAAAGACTCCAAGATCTAGATCCCAATATATTCCCCTCACTTAGAGGAGAGATTGATTGGTGGGATTGTAGATCTAGATCTCCTCTTTCAAATCCCTCAAGAATATGCAAGAATCATCGGAGGGATTGAGAGAAAGCAAGCTCAAGAAGGTCAACAATGGAGGGAAAAACTTGCAAGAAGGGTCCAGGAACCATTGGGGAAGAAGGCCCCTTATATAGGTCCCTCCAAAATCCAATCGTTGCAGCCCAAAAACGCGATTTCCGGTAGTACCGGACTTTTTCCCGGTACTACCGGACTTTCCCGGCACTATCGGACATTTCCTGGGGTTCCTGGGGCTCCAAACGCATTTTTTCTCTGCGCTCCCTGGTACCAAAATGCGGTACTACCAGACCACGGTACTACCGGATCCTGGTCCGGTACTACCGGTCATCACAGAACGAAAACAGCCATAACTTTTGCATTCGGACTCCGATTTCGATGATCTTGGGCTCGTTTTGAAGAGGACAGCAACCTATACAAGATCATGCAAAGAAACATCATAGTACAGCAAGGGAGGATAGATCCAAATGATGAAGTAAAAAACCTTCTGCCGCGCTAGGTACTAAAATGCGGTACTACCGCTTTTTGGTACCTAGCCCGGCAGTGGCTTTTGGAAACTTGCCAAAAACCTTCTGCCGTGCTAGGTAATAAAATGCGGTACTACCGCATTTTGGTACCTAGGAGGGCAGTGGCATTTGGCAACTTGCCAAAACCTACTGCCGCGCCAGGTACTAAAATGCGGTACTATCGCATTTTGGTACCTAGGAAAATTCAAACCTCTATAACTTTTGATTGGTAACTCCGATCGACCCGATTCCAATTGCGTTGGAAAAAGGACAAAATGGGCTACCCTATGAAAGGTGAAAATATTGGTTATCACCAAGTGAGAATGTATCATGTATAATAATGTGAGATACCTCACTTGGTGAGAAACCGAAAAGCTGCCAAGATCAAAATCGCAACAAGATACAAACGGAAGATCTGATTTTGATGAACAAGAGCTGGTTATGGAGATTACCACAAGCTCTATATCCTCACATGGATAAGACCAAATAACAACCAAATATGATGATGCAAATATGCAAAGGTTTGAGCTCTCTCCGAACGATGTGACCGAATTACTCATACGAGAGCCCCTCTTAATAGTACGGTTATCTATCCTAAACCCGGTCTCACACACACAACGTGAGACCGGCAAAAGGGAAAACCTATCAAGATTATACCTTTGCCTAGAGCATTCCACTTGAGCTCGATGTAGACGATCTTGCCCTTCTCAAGATGGAACGCCTTTCTTGATTCTTCATCATCGATCCATGATCACCGAGGATGGCAAGCCTCAAACATGAGATCTTCTATAGATGGCGCATTTTGAGCTGGCACATCACATCTTCTTTGTTGGGTTCGCAACATAGAAAACAAAATTTTTCCTACGATGGGAACAACTATGTACCAAGATCTATCTACTAGATACAAACAACGGGCGGATGTATATCCGTAGAGAACATACCCTTGAAGACCGACAAAGCTTAACGAGTCCAAACTCGTGGTTGATGTAGACGATCTCTTGCCGATCTCAAGATCAAGAGGAAGTCCTAGCGCCGCAAAACAGCAGCGCATCCATGCTCGCACACACGTTCGAGGCACCGAGCAACCTCCGCCTCCTCGCTTCAGCGATGTAGCGGAAGCACAAATATTTCTTGCCGAATAGCCACCGGGAACATGTATCTCGCTAGTCCGAGACCATGGGGGATAAATTCTAGAGGGGGAGAGAGATCCTTCACAAGGAGGTGTGAGTGAGAAGTGAGAGGAGGGGCTCCTTATATAGGGGAGGGGGCAGCCCAAGGGGGCATGGCCGCCGGCCATGGAGGGTGCCCCCACCTCTCCCTCATTCATGTGGGTGGACACTCCACTCACAAAATGGCCCTTCAATTTTCTCCACTCAAAAACCCACTCAAATTCCCATTAAATTTCCACCAAATTTAATGCAAACTCTCATTAAATAAAACTCTTTTATTTTATTCAGAATTTTGTCAATTACTTTAATGACAAACATTCACAAATAACCCCTTGCTAGAATTCTATTTCACATGCATAACCACTTTATGCAATTTCACCCGAAAACCTGTTTCGGTATCTAGTGAAATAAATTCCTGCGCTTGTTCATTCTTTTGGCATGAGACTTTTGCTCCAATTGGATGTCGGTGTCTCTTAAGTGTGTCACCCTACGGTTCGTGAATAATGCGGACATGATCGAGACCCCTCTCGGATCAATAATCAGAAGCGGGATCTGGAGACCCATACTGACTCCCACACATTCAACGATGACTTTCTTGTGATCGTCGGAACCTTTTACGCTAGTATCTTAATCCCTTTGTTTCACGATATATTACATGTCCGAGATTCGATCATCGGTATCTCCATACCTAGTTTGATCTCGTTACTGACATGCACTCTTTTCTCATTCCAGTGGTATAACATTCTAGTGATCAAATCACTTGCTTGCAAGCTAATCAATGTGATATCACCGAGAGGGCCCAGAGTATATCTATCCGTCATCGGGATAAACAAATTCCACTCTTGATCCATGAGCCTCAACATAACACTTTATTAGTTCTGAATCCATCTTTATAATCATCCTGTTACGGTGTGACGTTTGATGTTATCAAGAAACTCTTCCGGTGTTAGTGATTGACATGATCTCATGGTCTAAGGATTAGGATAACTTCGTAAGTTGTTATAGCAATATAAACTCAATGACTTTGATCGTAATGCTATACTTCAGATAAATGTTCATCACACCATTACACTAATGTTGTGACCTCGTTATTAACAACATCTAATGTCCATGATCAGGAAACCTATGATCATCTTGTTAATCAACGAGCTAGTTTATAAGAGAGGCATAACTAGGAACTTCTTTTTTGTTTATTAAACACACATGTATTAACGTTTCCGTATTAATACAATTATAGCATGTAAAATAAACATTTAACATAAATAAGGAATACGATAATAACCACTTTATTATTGCCTCTCGGGCATATTCCCTTCAGTATCCCACTTGCACTAGAGACAATAATCTAGTTTGAAAACTTTACGTATTGAACACTTATGGCTTTCCGGTGTTCCAATATGCAATTGCAAGTGGTTAACATAATCTACGGATCTGACGCTTCAGGTCCGTGTGTATTTGCATGTCTTTACGTCTCCACGCATCACTCATTCTCCAATGAGATGGCATTGTATAAATTTGGTCTTTTGGTGAGACCTTTAGTTCCTTGGGGTTAAATCATGTCGATACTATTGTCGTACAATATATCTTTAGTGTTAGCCCGTTGTGAACTACACCTTAGTTTGATAACAAACTACTTGACACAAATTCCCTCCTTTGTTGCTACTATAGCAGTCATATACTTAGCCTTTTGTTGTAGTATCCGTCACAATGTCTTAACTTTGGAATTCATCCAAATCCATCATGGAAACTTTCTTTCCATTTCATTGTGCCACCCATAGTTTAAATTGAGATAAACTTAATTTGTATCTTGTGACAAAACTAGTATCAATGTAACGCTTTACAATAAACTATTTGTAATTGTTTGTCACCTCTACATAAATATATTCTTAGTTCTTCCAAAAGATCATAAGAATATCCTTACTATTGTCCAATGATCATTTTATGATTCATTCTGGTATATGCTCATAACACTTAGAGCATAGGACATATCTGGATGTGTACATATCATGGTATGATTGATCAAATCATTCTTATGATTTCACTCATCAAGTGTCAAAACACTTGAATCTTGTTTCACTTATCAGGTGTAGATACACTTGAATCTTGATTCAATTCCTTTCCATGCAACAAGAACTGTTTCTTGTCGTTTCTATATTGAACTCCTTCAATATCTCATATATGTACGTTTGGCACAACCATATTGGCGTCACAGTCTATCCACTATAGACATTCACGCTAAATATTCGGGTTTTGAATAAGTATTTCATCGAAATGAAATTCTTAACCTTTGTCAATAAAAGATACATCATTTCTAATCAACAAGATGTCATCCACATAATGTATTAGAAATATGTCTCAGCGCTCCCACTTAATTTCTTGCAAATGCAAGCATCTTCATCTTCTCCAGATGAAAACTCCTTTTTCATCAGGGTGAAGATTCCAACTCCGCGATGCTTACTTCAACCATTGAAGTTTGCATGCCCTTTTAGCATCCTTTGAATTTTAACAAAACCCTTTGGACCGTGTCATGTACACGTCCTAGGTAACCATTCTATTAGAAGAATTTTGTTTTGTTTATTCATCTACCATATACCAAATTATATGTAGTGGTTGCTACTTTAATCCGTCCAGACTAAATATCGCTATGAAAGATCAAATCTTGTCATAGTCAACTCCTTAAACATTGCCGTAAAATACTTTACGACATGTCGGCTATTTCATAGATGTGAAACATCCATGTCTGTTTCTTTATAGATCCAAATACGACCGATAGGTTTTTACACCTTTCCGGAGGGTCTTCCAAGTTCAAAACTTGATTTATCGTGTATGGAACTATCACAGATTTTATGGCTTCAAGCCATTTGACGGAGTCAGGGCCCATCATCGCTTCTTTGCATGTAGTCGGTTCATCATTGTCAAACAATAATGATTTACTTTCAAATCTAAGTATTTGATTGTTTATCCGACCGACTTGGTTCAATAATAACTTAGATCTCCGTGACCACAACCTTTGAGGCACATAATCTATGAGCATTATGGCAGCCTCCGGAACGATTTCCGGCGCTGCGCAACTCAGCACATTTAGCTAAGGTCCGTTAACCTTATCAAAGTTCTATTGTCTTCCCACTTAACTTTTATGAAAAATTCCTTCTTCAAGAAACTTCACGTTTCAAGCGACAAACCCTTTTGTCCTTGATGTTATGGAGGAATAACCAATTGTTATTCGAAATAACCTACAAAGACATGCTCATCCGACTTCGGTTGTAAACATCTTAATTATGTTTAGCATACCAAAATTTAAGAAAGGACAACTTGGGTTTTATCCCAAACCATAACTCATATGGTGTCATTTCAACGGATCAAGATGGAGCTCTTTTCAGTGTAAAAGCGGTAGTCTCTAAAGCTTTAATCTTTAAATATATAATGGCAGTTTTATAAATAACACCTTTGATCTAACCATGTCAAACAAGGTTTCATTACAAATCTCAAACACTCCATATTCCTATGGTGTTTAGGGAGATGTAAATCTAGGTGTTTTGCTAAACTTGAAACTCAAATAAATCCCTTTATGATAAATCATAATTTATTTATTTTTCTTGTTACACTTGTAACTCAAATAAATCCCTTATGATAAAATCATAAACCATTTATTTTCTTGTCACAATGATTTTCACTTCATCTTGAAAGTCTTTGAACATTTTCAAATATTTCACACTTCTTTCTCATTAAGTGAATATTCACTCAAATTTCCGGAGAAAGTATATGAAGTTGAAACCCATCGCTTACGACTACACATAATGGACTACATACATCGATATGTATAAATTCCAATATTTTAGTCGTTCGTTCTTCTTTGGCCTTTGAACGAAGTTTTAATTATCCCGAGGAAAGTCTCACAAGCGTCACTTGATCAAATCAAATACTCCAAAAATCCATGAAAATGGATTTTCTTCATGTTTTCTTTCCAATATAATTTAAACGGCGATGTCACTTCGTAAGTGATCTTCCAATCATTTGTCTTGCCACATTTTAGCATTAGGCTTTATGGATGTGATTTCTCCAACTAGATTTGTAAATCATCCATCTTATATGGAATACGGTAATTATTTGAACAACCTTTGTTCTCATAATACCTGATTTAAATAACAATTATTAAAAACAAATCTTGAAGTCAAGCTTTGATGTCAACGAGAAATACAAACAACGGTTTGTTTGTTTTCGATGAACATCATCACATATTCTCTTGCTAGTTACTTAGGCCATTGTGGTTCATGAATTGCGTCGTTCTGTATGAAATTTCATACCAGCCAATTCGGTATCCAATACCCAAGAACCACATTGTTTAACAAGCAAAGAATACAACCATAACATGTATATCATATATATACCTAAATTGGATATTTCCAATCTTTTCTTTTCTGCCAAATATATTTTATAGATTCTCTTTCAGCATTTCCTTTTCCTTTTTAAAAGAATCTATCAACATCAAAAGTGGCGCCATATACATGACACATAGTCCAAAGCGTGTATATTCAAATAATAATACCTTTGGACTTGCACTTTGAAGTAGATCACCATCATCAAAATGATCGGTATTCTTTCAAAATCCATTCTTTATTAATCTTTTAGTGTAGTAAACACTTTACATACATCTTCTATTCATCCTTATCATGACGACTTTCATGATCAAGCTATTGTAGCTTATAAAGGCGAATCGTGAGTATAACGTTACTTTCCAAAACCCTTTTGGATGATTAGGATGTCTAGCATCTCCAACCTTCGTAAATTCTCATCCAATATGAGAACATATATTATACTCTATCATATTGCAACCAAAACATTGTTTCAGATATTGTTATATCTGCCACACATGATGGATTCTGAAACAATTCTTTCAGCTCCTAGATAAACTTGATATTAAAACAATCAAGAATCATGGAGGCAAACATGATGCTTAAGATACTAACACTGGAATTGTTACTCTCGATTTAATACCAACTATTAAATTTCACGGAGTAAATAGAGTTTACTGAAAGTTTGCAATAGGACTTTAAACTTTTGACACTCAACACAATACGATACCAGTTCGTAAAGTATATATCCAGAATTCTATAGTTCTATTATCTCAATTACAACTATGCATAAGGTGGTGAACGAATGCCAATGACTACAAAAAATTATGCAAATTCACTTTGATTTAATTTATGATAAATTGAGTTCTCTAATCCAAATTAGAAATGAACTCGCACTCAAAAATGACACCCCTCGTGTCTTTTTGGTGATTACATGAACCAAATCCACTACACCAAGTCCGGTCATCACGTGAGTCGGTGTAGCTTCACAAGCGAGCATCCATATGGTCATCATATCAAAAACATATGACTCATGCTTAACCTTTCAGTCCGTGTTCCGAGGCCATGTCTGTACATGCTAGGCTCGCCAAGTAAGAACCTTAGTATTCGCGTGTGTAACTGTCTTACACCCGAGATATGCTCGTGGATTCAAGTACACCCGATCATCACGTGATGTCTTGAAGCGACGAAACATTGTCGGTGCATACTTAAGGAAGAACACATTCTTATCTTGATATCTAAATGAGGGATCATCTTATTATGCTAATAAAACGCCAAACAAACAATATAAGATGCAATCAAAACATCACATGTTTATAAGTGAAATGATATGGTTCCCGCATATGATCTCCATCATGTGCACCGTGGTATGATCTCTATCATACCTTTATGTGTAAGGCCAAGGTCTATGGAACTTACACGCTATGTGTGTTGTAAGAGTATCATCTCATACTTCTACTTACAACATCACCATATCATAACACTAGCCCTGCAAAAATCTAAACTAGACGCCTCTAATTTATCCATTGCAAGTTTTACGTGGCTTAGGGCTTTCGAAGATAGAACCATTCTTACCTACGAACATGAACCACAACGAGGATAACCAAATTGTTGACAACTCGTTGCAAATTAGATATTGACTATAGTAGGAGAGACAGACACCCGCTAGCCACTTATGCAAAACTAGTTGCATGTCAAGCGTGGAACAGGTCTCATGTGCGAGGACATGTAAAGTTTGTCCGGGCCGCTTCATCCCACTATGCCACCAATATCCAAAGTACAACTAAGAAGCAATAAAATGATCATCATCGCCCACATACTCATATGTGTACTACCCATGCAAAGTATCTACGCATAGATCCGGCTCTGATACCACTATTGGGTTATGGGCATAGAAAACAAAAATTTTCCTACGATGGTAAAAACTATGTACCAAGATCTATCTACTAGATACAAACAACAGGCGGATGTATATCCGTAGAGAACATACCCTTGAAGACCGACAAAGCTTAACGAGTCCAAACTCGTGGTTGGTGTAGATGATATCTTGCCGATCTCAAGATCGAGAGGAAGTCCTAGCGCCGCAAAACAGCAGCGCATCCGTGCTCGCACACACGTTCGAGGCACCGAGAAACCTCCGCCTCCTCGCTCCAGCGATGCAGCGGAAGCACAACTCTTTCTTGCCGAATAGCCACCGGGAACATGTATCTCGCTAGTCCGAGACCATGGGGGATAAATTCTAGAGGGGGAGAGAGAGATCCTTCACGAGGAGGTGTGAGTGAGAAGTGAGAGGAGGGGCTCCTTATATAGGGAGGGGTGGCAGCCCAAGTGGGCATGGCCGCCGGCCATGGAGGGTTCCCCCACCTCTCCCTCATTCATGTGGGTGGACACTCCACTCACAAAATGGCCCTTCAATTTTCTCCACTCAAAAACCCACTCAAATTCCCATTAAATTTCCACCAAATTTAATGCAAACTCTCATTAAATAAAACTCTTTTATTTTATTCAGAATTTTGTCAATTACTTTAATGACAAACATTCACAAATAACCCCTTGCTAGAATTCTATTTCACATGCATAACCACTTTATGCAATTTCACCCGAAAACCTGTTTCGGTATCTAGTGAAATAAATTCCTGCGCTTGTTCATTCTTTTGGCATGAGACTTTTGCTCCAATTGGATGTCGGTGTCTCTTAAGTGTGTCACCCTACGGTTCGTGAATAATGCGGACATGATCGAGACCCCTCTCGGATCAATAATCAGAAGCGGGATCTGGAGACCCATACTAACTCCCACACATTCAATGATGACTCTCTTGTGATCGTCGGAACCTTTTACGCTAGTATCTTAATCCATTTGTTTCACGATATATTACATGTCCGAGATTCGATCATCGGTATCTCCATACCTAGTTTGATCTCGTTACTGACATGCACTCTTTTCTCGTTCCCGTGATATAACATTCTAGTGATCAAATCACTTGCTTGCAAGCTAATCAATGTGATATCACCGAGAGGGCCCAGAGTATATCTATCCGTCATCGGGATGAACAAATTCCACTCTTGATCCATGAGCCTCAACATAACACTTTATTAGTTCTGAATCCATCTTTATAATCACCCTGTTACGGTGTGACGTTTGATGTTATCAAGAAACTCTTCCGGTGTTAGTGATTGACATGATCTCATGGTCTAAGGATTAGGATCACTTCGTAAGTTGTTATAGCAATATAAACTCAATGACTTTGATTGTAATGCTATACTTCGGATGAATGTTCATCACACCATTACACTAATGTTGTGACCTCGTTATTAACAACATCCAATGTCCATGATCAGGAAACCTATGATCATCTTGTTAATCAACGAGCTAGTTTATAAGAGAGGCATAACTAGGAACTTCCTTTTTGTTTATTAAACACACATGTATTAACGTTTCCATATTAATACAATTATAGCATGTAAAATAAACATTTATCATAAATAAGGAATACAATAATAACCACTTTATTATTGCCTCTCGGGCATATTCCCTTCATTCTTCTCATTTCATCGACCTTGAAGCCAACACATGCTCCAAGCGATGCTAATGGACAAATCCTACAAGTATAACTTAATACACACATTAGTCCATAAAGATTGTCATTAATTACCAAAACCACACATGGGGCCCAACATGTTCTTTCAATCTCCCCCATTTTGGTAATTGATGACAATCCCTTTAAGAGGGTTTATATAAGGAATCTTAATGAACAACATGGTAACACCAATATCAAATACTACATAAGTATGTTATATTGGTACCACCACCATATATAGAGCAAACTCCCCCACAATCTATGCATGTGTGATGAACTTGAATTTCATTGCATATATTGCCAATCATTATCATTGGTGGAGTTTCCTCTATATATACCACATGCTAAGCAACAAAAAAGATGCAAGAGCATGAAAGGCAAATGCTTAGAAACAAACTCAAAGCATAAACCATTTCCCTTAAACCCTCTAAAACTTCTCCCCCATTGGCATCGATTGCCGAAATGGGTGACAAGTTCTAGAAGGCAAATATAGTAATAATTCCTCCAAAGATGTGCCTTCGCACATATCCAATGATAAATACTTGGGAGGGAGTAGGAATATATCGAGGACCCGAAGATTGCCAAAGGAATAAAATAAAATGACGCATCACAAATGACGCAAGCAATCACAAGATCTGACAAATCAATTGAAAACAACAAATGAGTTCAAATGGAAACTACAAGATATTATGAAATGAGCAAAATAGTGCTTTAAATAACAAATATAGAAGCTCCCCAAGATTTGTGCATAATTCAAAATAAATGCATTAGAATACATATTGCACAAATATGGAATCCTCGCTCCCCCATAAGTATTTAAAACACAACAAATGAGAAAGAAGACAAATGTGCATTATTAGATGAATTAGGTGAGCTCCCCAAAGATAATGCACCAATTATGATAATTGTATTTGGGATCAAGGTGCATAATCATGGAATCTCACTCATCCAAGTTCATTTAATAATACAAGGCATGAGAGAATAAATATGAGTGCCCAAAGATGCAAACAAGAGGAACAAGAACTCATAGGCAATTAAATTTGGAAGCCACCGAAGAATCAAAAGGAATAGAAAGGTGGTCTCCAAGGATTTAAAAATCAACTAAAATTATCTTCTCATATGTGTATATGTCTCTAAGTGGATAACATCACAAAGACATATGCCCATAAAGAAACAAGCACATACAAGGAAGATATACAATAAAGCACATGGAAGCAAAAATGAAGTCACAACATATACTAATAAGATTTTTGCTTCAAAGCATGGCCAAAGGATCACATATATCTTATTGTACATTAATGAGCTTCAAAAACCAACACACTACATATATTAGAACTATCACCAAGGGAAAAGGAGAAAGTTGGAATATATGGAGAAAGGCAACAAGTATCACTAAAACTAGCAAAATCTCACTATTGCACATGAGAGAAGTTGAGGAAATGATGGGCAATAAAATTGATAGATTGACATATTTGGGATTGGTGGATCATATGCATGATTTTGTATAGTCCCAAATAAATGCACTCATCTCAACTTATACACATTTATAATAGAGAGTTCTCTTAAAATCAAGGCTAGAACCACACAAATACAACTACAACAATTCATGCCAAGATGCAACCTACAAAAGGTTGGAAGCAAGATAAATATGCATGAGAAAGAGATACTTGTTACTGAGATATAATTGGTAGGATGTAGAGGATATGAATTCATTCATCATCCTATAGCTTGCCTCCAATTTTCATTAATGCACCACTTGTTTAAGATTTGAGAGACAAGCATCCAATATATCTCCAATGTACCTAAACGCATTTAAGTACAAAATGGTCCCCAACCTTATTGGGTCCAAAGTAGTTAGTGCAACTACAATACATAGGAGAGACTCCACATAAATATGTGCATATTAATATGAAATTGAATTTCATGCACAACTTAGACGATGGGATTTGGTGGAGTTTCCCATATATATTGGATCAAAGAAAGCAAGCATGCCATAATATAAACATATAGTAAATATGCATGCATGAAGCTTTCAAGAACCAAAAAGGAGATACAATTTGAACAAAAACACCAAGTAAATCGAGATTGCACACACAAGAGTGTGACATGACAAACGATGTCCAAATTGTATCAAAGAACCAATTCAACACATGAAAGATCACAAGTTCAACAAATGAACTAGGCAAAAGCCAAGGAGCAAAAGATATATAAAAATACAAATGCTCAAGGATTTATCTCATTCTAAAATGGTCAAAATGTGAAACAAGGAATGAGACAAAACCAACTCCCACAAAGAGTAAGGTTCCAATAAGTAAACCAACCTCTCCAAACTTTTCATGATGGCACAAAATACCAAAACGAAAAGATTAAACTTCCAAGCACATAAAACCCGATATGGACCAAACAAAGAAGCATAAATATGAGTGTTCTAAATAATATAGGAGAGCTCCCTCATAGATAGTGCATTATGTAGGATTTTCCTTTTTAATGCAAAATGCACACAAATGAGATAATCACTACTACCTACATTAAATAAAGCACAAGAGGATACCAATAAAAATAAAAAGATCCACAAGAAGCAAGGAAGGCTTGGGAGACAACACAAAACATTTTCTTGGCCAAAGATAGGATAAAATTAAGTAAGGGCCAAAGTGAATAAGATCAATAAATTCTACCATAAGTTGGGTACTCATTGTCCAAGGACAATAAATATTGGGAATAATTTTCCCAAGGTTGCTAGCATGGATATCCAAGATCATAGTCACAACAAGACCCATATAACAAAAGATAAGAGTTAAGCATGATACATCGAACAAGATTCTTGGTAGCTTCCAATAGTCACACAATCACTAGTGATTAGAGTAACTTGAAGCAAATGGTTTCCATGAGGATATATATATATATATCTAAATATGAGGAAACACATACCAAGAAACACTCTCATATACAAGATCCAAAATAAGATCAATAAAGCCATTCAAGCAAATTGGAAATTGTATGAGCAAATGTGTCACATAGGAGCTAGATAATTATCAATATAAATTCTAAGTGACACAACCTCGAAAATTCACATTTTATAGGATTGTAATATGCACTAACCATATGACTCCCCCATAATGTGATACTACCATAAAATCAACACAAGGCAAAATAATACAAACAGAGATAATCAATGGACATTATAAAACTTAAATTTATCATGAGAATTGTACCACATAGAGACTAGACAATAATCCAATATAAATACTAGGTGGTATTCCTCATGTACACACAATTTTAGGATTGTGGAATGCCCAAGCATAACACTCCCCCAAAATGGGATAATCCATTAATTTCTCACAAGAGCCAAATAAGATACCAAATATAACCAAGCAAGGCTCAAACATAAGAAACACACATACATGGTGTGCCACCTAATCATACACAAATATGCTTGATACCTCAAGATAATTAAGTGGATAGTACAACATGTACAAAAGCATGGAAGATACAAAACCAACACATGCACAAGGGGGCGAGAAACTTTCAATGTAAAGAGTTTAGCATATGTTACCGCAAGGAGGAACATTGGAAATATAATATAATCATGATAATCCAAATGGCTTGGCTTGACAATAATAATTGATGAAGATCCCTCAATTCTGCATAATGTAGCCAAGGCTCCAATGCCCTCCAAAACACACCTATCGATCAAGTTTTGGCTTGTTGGTCCCCAACCAAGTTGGGTCCTAAGAAGTTAGTCACAATAGGCTTGACAACCCAAATGGATCTTTTCTTGACACCACATTGGGCACCAACAAATTTGGCAAACACATTGCCAACCTCATCCTTACAAAGAGAATAAGCATCATCAATAATGATAGGGTTGGATGAGGAGATACCGATAGTGCATGAGGAAGAAATATGCCCCTTCTCACGGCATATGTAGCAAGTTCTACTCTTGCCATATTTCTTCTTAGGTGAAGCCACAACTCGAGGAAGAGCTCGAGTAGTCCTCTTAGGAAGAGGCCCATTAATGACTTGAGATGGAGCTTGAGGCCGCTTCCCTTGTTGCTTCACACTAAGAGGCTTTTTCTTCAATGGGCAAGATCTAACATGGTGCCTTTCTTCCTTGCACATGAAGCAAACAATGTTGGCCGGATTCTTGACTTGATCTTGGCCATTCTTCTTGTTGTCCTTGTGCTTCAACTTGATAGTGGACTTGTTCTTGATATTGGAGTTGAATCCAAGCCCACTCGTCACTGGGGGATTTTTGCACACTCAAGATTTTGTTGAGTGTGACCTTCCCTTGATGACCCTTTTTCAAGTCATTCTTCAAAGAAGTGACTTGAGCCTTGAGCCTTTTGATTTCCTCTACATGGTTATTTTCAAGAAAAACACTAGAGGAAGTAGATGCTACATTGTTAGAGCAACAAGGCATAGAATGTAATTCATCACGAGATATATCATGGTTGTGAGAGGATGAACTACAAGGACTAGCACATGGCAATATAAAATTTGGAGTAGATGTAGTGCTAATGTCCACATGAGGCCCACTAGATGTTACCTTTGACATGATGGCCTCATGAGCTAACTTTAGCCTACCATGGGAGAGTAGAAGATCCTCATGCGATCTCGAGAGCTTAACATGACTTTCTTCTAATTTCCCATAGTTGCTAGTTAGCAAAGCAAGTTGAGCCTTGAGCTCAACATTCTCCTTCAAAATAGATGTTTCACAAGAAATAGAGTTAGTAGCACAAACATCATTATTATTAGCAAGAGGTGAGGGCAACTTGTCAAGCTCTTTTAAATATGAAGCTTTAAGTTGCTCATGTGACTCGGTGACTTTGATGAGCTCCCTCTTAACGACCCGAGATCCATTTTCGAGGTGCTTAAAATCCTCAACAAGTTTAGCATAAGCAACTTCAAGTTCATCATTTTTAATCTTGAAGGAGTTAGCCACCGCAAGTTCTCTATCATGGTATTCCTTTACTCTAGATAATTCTAGAGTAAAAGTCTCCTCAAGAGATTTTTTGGTGGTTTGTTCTTCTTCAAGGGAGTCCTTTAGTTGAGCAAGTTCATCAGCATACTCACACTCAAGTGCAAACTTTTCATCAATTATGTTTTCTTGCTCCTCAATAAGATCATTGCCTTCTATAGCATAATTCAAGATTCAAGAAGGTTGGAGGAAGCAATTTTATTTTTGTAGAGAGCACTATAGACAACCTCTCCCATTTTCTTAATAGAGGTAATATCATACTTACCTCGATAATCATCATTATGATTCTCAACCTCATCATCATCATCATGAGATACAATGGGATCCAAAGAGGTTACCTTTGTTCCCTTAGCCATAAGGCATATGTGAGACCCGGAGGAAGGTGACGGTGAGATTGCACTTGTAGCTCTATTCAAGACCTTGTATTGGCCCATAGAATCTTCATTTTCCTCTAAATGGTTAGCAACACAAGCACTAGAGGAAATAGAAGCATTTTTATCATGGCAACAAGACAACACAAGCATATCATCATGAGATTCATTCAAGCTATTACTACATGATATGCAAGGACTATCAACACTAGCATGTAAGGATTTGTGAGTGCTAGAAGTGTTAAAGTCTGAAGATAGATCATTGCAACTAGATAGGGATGAAGGATTACAAATAGTAAGCACACTATCCTCATTGCAATTTCTATCACCACTCACCGTATCATTACCTTGTGAAAAATCACATGTTGGTGAAGTGGTAGACGATGAGAACTCATCTCGACCGGAAGTGGAAGCAACACAATCATCCTCAATAATGTTGGACTTGCTATATTTATCTTGAATCTTGGTCCATATCTCACGAGCGCTTGAATAAGGCATGATAGAAGAAAGAACTACATTGCTCACAACATGCAAAAGAATTTTAGTAGCTAGAGCATCTATATGAGAGTTCAACTTCTCCTCTAAAGATTCGTTTTGGGTATCCACGGGACAAGAGAAACCCACATATAGATATCCCTCGATAATTGGGTGAATTTCCCGAAATAAATTAATCATGCGAATTTTCCAAACATCATAATTTGTGCCATCGAATGTGAGCGTGTCCTTGTGCACTAATCCCCTAGCCGACATCTTTACTCTCAAGGCGGTGAAGTCTAAAATGAGAGACCGGGCTCTGATACCAATTGAAAGGATACAGATGTCGCCTAGAGGGGGGGTGTGAATAGGCGATTAAAACTTTTCCTAGAGTGGCTCAACAAAGGCGGAATAAAACTAGTGTTTACTTTGTTAAGCACAACCTAGAACAACTAAGGTTCACCTATGTGCACCAACAACTTATGCTAAGCAATACAAGCAACAAAGTGATAGCAAGATATATATTACTTCAAGCACGAAGGCTATCACAATGTAAAGTGCATAAGTAAAAGAGCTCGGGTATAGAGATAACCGAGGCACGCGGGGACACCGATATTTTACCGAGTTCCTCCCAACATGGAGTACGTCTTGTTTGGAGAGGGGGTGGTATCAAACCACCAACGCCACAAAAGGCCTCCCTTATTCTCCGGTAAATCTCACCCCAACGGGATCAATCCACGCTTCCACTATCGGTGCACTTGTCGGTGGCAACCGGAACCTCTCACAAGGTTGGGGCACTTTTGCACAACTTAATTGGAGGCTCCCAACAAATGCCACCAAGGCCTCAACAAACGCCACCAAGGCCACAGAACCGTCTAGGGTTCCAAGAACCCAAGAGGTACAAGCTCCAATGAGTAACTCAAAACAAATCCTCCGAGGAGAACTCAAACCGATGCACCGAATGCAAATGGCAAGAACACCACAAAGGTGTTCAAATCCTTCTCTCCCAAATTCCACCAGCTACAAAAGCTTATGGGGGAATAAGAGAGGAAGAACAACGGAGGAAATCCATAAAAGACTCCAAGATCTAGATCCCAATATGTTCCCCTCACTTAGAGGAGAGATTGATTGGTGGGATTGTAGATCTAGATCTCCTCTTTCAAATCCCTCAAGAATATGCAAGAATCATCAGAGGGATTGAGAGAAAGCAAGCTCAAGAAGGTCAACAATGGAGGGGAAAACTTGCAAGAAGGGTTCAGGAACCATTGGGGAAGAAGGCCCCTTATATAGGTCCCTCTAAAATCCAACCGTTGCAGCCCAAAAACGCGATTCCCGGTACTACCGGACTTTTTTCCGGTACTACCAGACTTCCCCGGCACTACCGGATATTTCCTAGGGTTCCTGGGGCTCCGAACGCATTTTTTCTCTGCGCTCCCCGGTACCAAAATGCGGTACTACCGGATCCTGGTCCGGTACTACCGGTCATCACAGAACGAAAACAGCCATAACTTTTGCATCCGGACTCCGATTTCGATGATCTTGGGCTCGTTTCGAAGAGGACAACAACCTCTACAAGATCATGCAAAGAAATATCATAGTACAGCAAGGGAGGATAGATCCAAATGATGAAGTAAAAAAACCTTCTGCCGCGCTAGGTACTAAAATGCGGTACTACCGCTTTTTGGTACCTAGCCCGGCAGTGGCTTTTGGAAACTTGTCAAAAACCTTCTGCCGTGCTAGGTAATAAAATTCGATACTACCGCATTTTGGTACCTAGGAGGGAAGTGGCATTTGGCAACTTGCCAAAACCTACTGCCGCGCCAGTTACTAAAATACGGTACTACCGCATTTTGGTAGCTAGGAAAATTCAAACCTCTATAACTTTTGATTGGTAACTCTGATCGACCCGATTCCAATTGCGTTGGAAAAAGGACGACATGGGCTACCCTATGAAATGTGAAAATATTGGTTATCACAAAGTGAGAATGTATCATGTATAATAATGTGAGATACCTCACTTGGTGAGAAACCGAAAAGCTGCCAAGATCAAAATCGCAACAAGATACAAACGGAAGATCCGATTTTGATGAACAAGAGCTTGTTATGGAGATTACCACAAGCTCTATATACTCACATGGATAAGACCAAATAACAACCAAATATGATGATGCAAATATGCAAAGGTTTGAGCTCTCTTCGAACGATGTGACCGAATTACTCATACGAGAGCCCCTCTTAATAGTACGGTTATCTATCCTAAACCCGGTCTCACACACACAACGTGAGACCGGCAAAAGGGAAAACCTATCAAGATTATACCTTTTCCTTGAGCATTCCACTTGAGCTCGATGTAGACGATCTTGCCCTTCTCAAGATGGAACGCCTTTCTTGATTCTTCATCATCGATCCATGATCACCGAGGATGGCAAGCCTCAAACATGAGATCTTCTATAGATGGCGCATTTTGAGCTTGCACATCACATCTTCTTCTTATTCCATCGACCTTGAAGCCAACACATGCTCCAAGCGATGCTAATGGACAAATCCTACAAGTATAACTTAATACACACATTAGTCCATAAAGATTGTCATTAATTACCAAAACCACACATGGGGCCCAACATGTTCTTTCACCAGTCTTTAAAGAAAAGGCATTCCGTCGCCGCTATCGGATGTCGGAGAACCCGTTCTTGCAAATTCTCAATGGGGTGACGGAGTACGATAACTACTTCGAGGCCAAGTACGATTGCACCGGTAAGATTGGCTTCTCCTCTTACTAAAAATATTCTGCTGCCATTCAGCAGCTTGCATATGGAGTGCCCGATGACCTCCTCGACGACTACATGTGCATGAGCGAGTCCACATGTCATAAGGCTATGTACCATTTTTGCAGCGTGGTTATTGCGGTGTTTGGCAAAGTTTATCTGAGAGACCTAAACACCAAAGACACTGCCTGTCTTTTGTCCATCAACAAGAGAAGGAGGTTTCCTGGTATGCTTGGCAGCATCGACTGCATGCATTGGCAGTGAAAGAACTATCCCTTTGGTTGGCAAGGACAGTTCAAAGGGCATGCAGAGGGGTGCACCGTCATACTAAAGGCTGTTGCATCACAGGATCTCTAGATTTGACACTCCTTTTTTTGGCATGGCTAGATCAAACAATGACATCAATGTGCTGCAGCGGTCTTTAGTGTTTGCTAGGCTGGCAGAAGGCAATGGCCCACAAGTTTCTTATCAGATCAATGACAATCCATATGATATGGGTTACTATCTAGCTGACGGTATCTACCCCTCCCGGCCACCTTTGTAAAGACAATCCGCAACCCTGCAGATGAGAAATGCAAGAGATTTGCGAAAGAGCAAGAGGCCGCTAGGAAGAATGTGAAGCGAGCATTTGGTGTGCTTCAGTTAAGGTGGACTATTGTTGGGTACCCTGCTAAAACTTGGAACACAAAGAGGATGTCGGATGTGATGACTGCTTGTGTCATCATGCACAACATGATCGTCGAGGATGAGCGTGATGACGACATCTTGGACCAAGGCTGCGACTTTCAAGATCAGTTAGTTGAGCTAGAGCCAGGTCTAGCATCTTGGAAAGATTTCATGCGAGTGGATGAAAATTTGCGCCACGGGCAAACCCATGAGTGGCTTCAACTAGATTTGATTGAGCATATATGGGCTCATGCGGGAAACCTCAATGTTTAATCCTTTATTTGTTTTGTATAATTTGAATGATAATTTAGTTATTTTCTATCAAACCATGTGAGCCTGAACTGAACTATTTATATGTAAGCACTATTTCAATTTTGATTACCCAATCTAGTTTATTTGCTTCTAAAAAATTAATTTTATGACATAATTTGCAAATATATAGAATTTCTGGCCATCGCTGGCAAACGTGGAAAAAGCCGGACACCCTCCCTATATCGACCGGAGCGTGACCTAAACGAATAGAAACAGACTATTTGAGTCAGACCGGATGGATCGGTCCGGTGAAGATGCCCCTCAAAGCACATGCCTTAGAGGAGGCGTAGACCAAACACGCTTCGACTTTCAGCAAAGTTTTTAAATTTGAGAGAAGCGGCAACTGTACGAAATGTTTGCCCGAGTGAAGTCAGCCGTAGAGATGGCAATTCCCTGCTAATTTGCTACGGGAGATAGAGTAATATGGAGCTTCTCTCAAATTTAAAACTTTTCCTGCTAATTTCAGCGGAAAGGATGTGATTCTATGAAGTCCAAGTTCAGAAGTTCAGATACACATTCCGTCGTTCTTAGCTTCTTCCCGCAAATTGCAACAGTAATATGGAGCTAAATCACTGGACTAACTTGCATACCCGACAACCTTTTCCGCTGCTGGAATGCACCTGCACCTGCACCTGCGGAAGTGCGTCATTGCGCATACGCGCGCTTGTTTGTCTTGACAACGATATGTTACTACTTGATCGTGTTTGTCCACTGACATGTTTTCGCAATTCAGAGGTGTAATCCGACATGTACTGGTCAACACTTGGTCAGTGATCAACTTGGTTCCGACGCGCGTACTAGAGACAGACTTGTAAGTAAGCACCGGTGTGTGTGTTGCTTTAATTATTGCCACTTAAATACATCATCTGCAAAAGTAAGGCTCGTGATTTGTCTGATGCTCCATGGTGCCAAACAAAGCTGCAGAGAAATGGCAGCCACTTTCCACAATTGCATATATAGTAGTGCAGCAGTAGTAGTAGTGCCGTTTTTCCACAATTTTTAGAAAATCAAATTTTCTCTTATCTCAGTATCAATCGAGTCAAGTTTAAAATATCAGCGAGTTATACTCTACTTATGCTTGCAATTCGTTTTCTGAAGATCCTCCGCGGAAGTTCGCTAGATAAACCACCAGAGTTCAGATAGCAAGAACTGCCCCCAAATCATGCGGAGGCTGCGGAAACATCCCCATACTGTACGCGTCTCAACCACCGGATCGCGCCGTCTCCCACTCCTCCTACCCCGCCGGTGGCGCCGTCCGTCCGCCCCTCCCATGCCGGCGCCTCCGCCGATCTCGTCACGCCATCGCGCCCATCGCCTCGCCGCGAATTCTTTATTCGTTATACAGCCGAACCGAACCCACTCCAAACCCACGCGATAAGAACTAGGCCAGCCTTGCTTTGCCGCTGTTTCTTCCTTCCACTCCTGTGTCACCGCCACCTCCTCCTTATATAATACCACAAGGTCAGCTCCCCAATGGTGCCGCTCCGCTTCTATCGCCACCTGATCCCGCGCCTGTCCGCCGCAGCCAGGTCGCCCTTCTCGCGCGCCGCCGCCGCCTCCTGCGCTCCCCGGCCGATCCCCGCCCTCGCGATGGCGGCGTACGGCACCGGTGCCTCCGCGGACAGGAGGCTCCTCTTCAGGCAGCTCTTCGAGAAGGGGAGCTCCACCTACACCTACCTCCTCGCCGACATCGGCGACCCCGAGAAACCCGCCGTGGTGAGCTCAACTTACTGACCTGGGTTGGCTGGGCGCAGCATGTTAGGGCTAATTTTGGTTCGCTAGGTTCATTTGATTTGGGTGCCATATGGGGTTTTGGGGAACACAATAGCAGAAATGCACAACTGTTCTGCCACTGTTCGTTGAACTGGAGCAGAATGTACACCAACTTAGGTTTGTCCAATTCCTCTGAATAGGCTCAAGGCAGACCTAAGGGAAAGCAAATTTTCAGGTTCTCTTCCCTATCTGTATGTCTTAAATGAACACAAGGGAAAAATTCAGACCCCGTGACTGTATTAGAGCGATATGCTATTGGCTAGATCAGAAGCATTTTTTAAAGATGATCAGGATTCAGGAGCAACTGTTACCTTCATCACTGTTATGGATTAGATTTTGAGCTAGTATAACTTTTTGCACCTTAAGTCTCATTCCTAACGTTTTTCATTTTTGTACCAGTTGATTGACCCTGTCGACAGGACTGTTGATAGAGATCTCAATCTTATCAAGGAATTAGGCCTCAAACTCATCTATGCTATGAATACTCATGTGCATGCTGATCACATCACTGGAACAGGATTAATAAAAGTAAGTACTTCTGGATTTTGACAGAGGCCTTTGTTCAACCTTTTGTTCTCTGTGGTAATACATGATCATCTGATGGATGTTCTTGTAGACTAAGCTACCAGGAGCGAAATCTGTTATCTCAAAAGCTAGTGGAGCAAAAGCCGACCGTTCTGTTGAGCATGGGGAAAAAATATACTTCGGCAACCTCTTCCTTGAGGTATAGTACCATCGTAGTAGGCTATTTGACTTCCGCTGCCTCTTTCATTTAGTATAGTTGGTATACAAAGTTACTAGTTTCTGTAGTTGTAATATTATTATGATAAGAGCCCCAAGTATAAACAGCTAATCAGGATTACAGAAACCACTTTACCTGATTCTTTTCAGCACTTCTGTTTGAATGCCTTTAATAAAGCATTGATCATGATCTCTAGAACAAGAAATTTGGAAAGTGAACCCTCTAAGTTTCTACAAATGGGAAAATTACAGCAGCTACCTTTTCTGTAGAAGCATTATTTATACTACCTTTTAATATGAAACCAAGCATTCTTTCATGAAAATTGTGTCACAAAAGTCAAAAGCTCTTGTTACATACGGTCAGCTGGATGAATTGCTTGTACAGGCCAGAGGCATAATTAATGTGATCACACAAATACATTTAAAAAAAAAACTCAAACACACATCTAAAACGACCACAAAACCGCAAAGCTTACAACAAAATCACCAGAAGCTATGAAAACTAAGGAGCCTAACTAAGCAAACAAGGCCGATGCCGAGATTGTGCAGCTAGATCTCATGACATTTAAATCTAAATAATATCCTGCGTTTTACCTGTGCTGATTACTTATGTTAGTAAGACGGCCTACAGTTCTTTGTGCAGTTCAAGTTAGAAGATTGCAATGTTTAGGTTAAAACGATTTGCAGTTTTGTTGTGGAAAGTGAAATGATGTAAAGTTATGGTCTGCTACTCTGATATATCATATGGATTTTATTAAATATGTTCGTTTGCAAGTGCTTTGTCATTGTACTCACTCATTCACGAAGCTTAAACATTCTACTCCCTCCGTTTCAAAATATAAGATGTTTTAGGTTTGTGAAGAAAATATATCTAGACTTGTTTTAGTGTGTAGATTCATTCCAAAACTGAATGAACCTATATACTAAAAAGATGTCTAGATACATTTGCTTTACAAACTAAAACATCTTATATTTTGAAAGAGGGAGTATGTTTGTATTGAAAGTTATTTCTAGGAATGATGTATCCAGGGCTGTTAAAGTATAAATAAAAATGTGCACCCAAGTGCTAAAAAGAGCAGAACTCAAATTATTTATGTTATAGTTTATCTCTCAAGAAGGCAATGTTCTCATGAAGCTACTAGTATTGGCAGATATGATGAAATTTCTGATAGCGCAAATGGTGAAATTCTGTCCAGGTGCGAGCTACTCCTGGACATACTGCTGGCTGTGTGACTTATGTAACAGGTGATAGTGATGATCAACCTTCACCAAGGATGGCTTTCACTGGTGATGCTTTAATCATACGTGCATGCGGAAGGACAGACTTCCAGGTAATGTTGTGACCATGCCCACTTCATGATCTAGAAAACAGGAAAAACATCTCTCAAGGAAATGTCAGAACATACTCCAGCTTAGGGAGATACTCCCTCTGTCCCCATTAATAAGACGTTTTGGCTTGTCAAAACATCTTATTAATGGGAACAGAGGAAGTACTTCATAAGGGGAAGTGTTCTTGTGTTTCGAAGCTAAAGGCTAGGTTTTAGGCACTGAAATTTATTCTGCCTCTATGCTTCATAGTAGCGGTAGTCTGTGAGTCGACATAAGTTCTGCCTGTATGTAGATGTTCAAAATTCATTGATAGAAGTTCTGATTGACCATAGATATTTGCATTTGTATTGGTAACTGAATTTTTGTTCCATGCCCTTCCAGGGAGGAAGCTCTGATGAGTTGTATCAGTCAGTCCATTCACAGGCAAGTACATGAAAAATTGCATAGCGTACCAAATTGTGAGGAATTCTATGAATTTTAACGAACTGAAAACTTCCCATTCCTCATCAGATTTTCACGTTGCCAAAAGATACCCTGCTTTATCCAGCCCATGACTACAAAGGTTTCACAGTAAGTGGCATACTTCGCTACTCAGAATCTTAAATTTTGCCGGCCGAGTTGTCAGTCGTTTGACATGTATTATTTGCAGGTAACAACTGTTGAAGAGGAGTCTGCCTACAATGCACGGTTAACGAAAGATAAGGTATTTCCTAATTAAGCTACTCCCTCCGACCCATATTAATTGACTCACATCTGACACTATTTAGTATATAGGTTCATTCAAATTTTGACAAATCTAAGTCAATTAATATGGGTCGGAGGGAGTAAAATTCTTTATTTGAACCTAAAAACCTGTCTTTTTTTTTCTAAATATGTTTTACCTGTTCTTGTTTACAGGAAACCTTCAAGACAATTATGGAAAGTAAGTACCTATCTATCATACATGAACACCCGTTTTGTTTCCATTCATTGGATCATACCAATATGTCTCTTTATAGTTTCTATACTATGCTAAACGGAAGATAAACTGACCCTTTTTACTCTCTCCTTGGGCAGACCTGAACTTGTCTTACCCAAAGATGATCGATGTAGCTGTGCCGGCAAATCTGGTTTGCGGTATCCAGGATCCCCCATCGAAGGTCTGAGGTGGTCCAGCCGAAGCTTTGCAAATGGTGGTGATGTTCCTGGCTGCTGTGGACTCACGATCGGCCAGAGAGGTTCGCAGCTGTGGTGTAGTGTAGATTAAATAATTTGTTCGCTGCAACATTGGGAGGAAATAATGAGCCATTGGTTTATTTGGCCTCTGGTTCTATGTGTCATTTTTTCTCTTGGGATTGGGCTGGGGACGCCATTTTACCAGATCAACGAAAGCTTCTGTATAATACAATGCTCTCATTGCAACGGAAACTCCAAAAGGAGCTCGAATTTCAAATATTCAAAAAAAATCATTTTTATGTTTAGAAAATGTCTGAAAACAAATATCCAAGTACACGTAGATATCTAATACATATGTAATCTTTTTGAAAGAATTATGTATTATATGTGACATACAAAAAAAATGCGAAGACAAAAATCGTTTATGCCTATTTAGAGTCATTTTTTCATAATTTCTGTGAAGTCTAAAGTACAATATATTTAGCCGTTGCAAGCCATTTTTGGCACCACAGATATAAACTGTATCATACTCCAAAGACAACAAATCACTTCAAGAGAATAGTGTCTCTTCATTAGAAATTGCGACAGCTCGTTTTCTCCGCGCATAATTTGCTCTTGTGTATTTTCAATACTCACTCCGTCCAAGAATAGATGTCTTAGGTTTTTTAAATTTTAGATAAATCTATATACTAAATAGTGTCTAGATTCATTTATATTTTAACAAATCTAAGACATCTATTTTAGGACGGAGGGAGTAGAAACATATGCGTGAAAACTCTAATAATATCCTTTGTTTTCAATACGAACAAAGGTGAGAAGAAGCAACTCGTCAACGATCTAACACGCGATCTCCAAAAAAGAATGGTCTTCTACCTCTCAAAAAAAGAATAATCCCAACACGACAGTCTGATTGCTTGGTGGCTAAGGCGAGGTGTGGCCTCAAATCTACCTCTTTTTTTATTGTGGCGTTGGGAACTTGTTAAAGAAAGAAAGCACCAGCGCCGTGTTTTTTTAGAAACACAGTACAATCGAAGACGCTCACAACACGTATATGCACCCACCCCTATGGACACACACACGCACACCCTATCCCTATGAGCACCTCCGAGAAACTGAGCCGGCAGATCGAGTCTTGAGATTGACGAAGTCATCAGGGACGCCTCGCTATCGACGGGAACGTCGCCTCCCACTGAAAGAATATTCCGCCTTTTATACAACACACAGTGTCAAACCTGGGGTTTGAACTCTGGTGGGCTGGGGTACAACCACCCTCCTAACCATCCAACCACAGGTTGGTTTGCCACCAGCGTCGTGTCAATCGTGGCAATTGTTGCTGGCAATGTCACTTTCGAGAAATAACTGTACCGTGGCTAGTATTGTGCTACCTCTTCCTGATTTAGGGTGTTGAGTTTGCCAGGCTGGACTGCCATGCTGTCCAACCGCCATCGTTAAGGGCATGTACAATGCTAGAGAAGATATTCCCTCCACATCATTTAGAGAAGACACAATATATAACTTGGCATTATCTCTTATTGCTATCTCTAATAATTAATAAGAATTAATTATTTTTAATAAAAAATTAGTTCAGTAAAAAAAAACATATGGTACACTACATTATCTCTTATTGCTATCTCTTGTCGCTGTCCAACCGCCATCGTTAACAAAGCCAGCTAAAAGTACCAAGGGCAAGGCCGTGACCGTGACAGAGCTGACTAGTCCCCGGAAGCCTGCTGCTCCTAGACTAGTCTCTTTTCTCCATCTCTCCCGCGTCTCGATCCCGCAACCCGACGGCAAGGACCGATCCGCCTCCGCCTCCGGATTCCCGCCCTCGGCGCCGCCGTATCCGCAGCAGCAGCAGTACGGCACCTTCGTACCCTCATCCGCCTCCGGCGAGTTCCCGCAGCCGGCGGTCGGGGTCCCCCAGCCTGCTCCACCGCCTGGGTTCCGGAACTACCCGCCGCCACCGCAGGCGCCGTACGCGGTCTACCCTCCTCAGCAGGCCTACTCGGCCGCCGCGCCCTACTACGGCCAGGGCTACCAGTACCAGGCCGTGCAAGGTACGGAACCCCTTGCTGATCATGTGCTTCTCTTGGTTGGTTGATGTGTGGGAGCTGGGGTGCCGTTTCTGTTGTTGGAGAATATACCATGTGCTGTTGATTTAGTTCAAATTGCAAGCATGTGGACAGATCAGCAGTAGATGAAAATCCCTATTGTCCCTATTCCTTTTGATCTTAACCAGATTTTGTTCAATTTAGAAATATTGAACTGTAATGAAACCTTAAAATGGCATTCTAGGTTTATCTCACATAGATCATTCATTTTAATATTTTAGTTTTGAGGAAACTGGCAGGAAGGAGTACCGCCTTTTCTCTTAGAAGGAGTGAAATAATTACATCGATAAGTTGTTTTTTAATGTCCCCTGAAGGCTAAACCTAGTTATGCTTATGCCACCTCTCTCAAAACATTGCAAATTCTCCTGCTGCGCTCCTTCCAGAATAGATCATTCTGCTCACATAGGTTCGAAATTCTAATGCCTCCTAAGATTTAGGGGACTGCGTTATAAAACAAAAACTACCTCGAGAGTTTCTTACTCCTCAGTTAGTTGAATCTAGGGTTCTACTGTTACGGGGTAGGTAGGCATATAATTCCCTTGGTGTCTTCACACGTATTAGGTTTCATGTGCCATTTTGTTTCAGTTTACGACTCAACAGAAACTAGAGCGTGCTCTTACTATGGAGAGTCACTCACTAGAGAGGCTGCCTGTTTGCTGGTATATGAGAAGACACTGATTTGTGATACTCCCTCCGATCCAAATTAATGGCCTCAGATTTGTCTAGATTCGGATGTATCTAGTCATGTTTTAGTGCAAGATACATTCGAATCTAACAAATTTGAGGCCATTAATTTGGATTGGAAGGAGTAATTTTTTTAGGGATACAGCCTTTTCAGTTGCATATTTAACCATTGCTACTTTCCTGATTGTAGTTAATGACATTAGGCATGTATTTTAGAAGCTTTGGAGGTTAATAATGAAAAGTGAATTGTGTAGGATTTTGTGTTCCAATGTGCTGAAGACTTAAAACTGAATTAAAAATGCCATACAAGAACATACAAAAAAATCAACTAAACAAATGGTCAAACAATAACTTGGTTTTTATGTATTGAAGTGAAGTTTCTTAAGGAACCTCATGGTGCTTTTAGCCTGATATGTTTGTGCAAAAACATGATTCAATATGATTTTGCAGAACTGTACGTTAAGAATATTGTGAAAGCCTCAAATCCGTGCATGCAGTTTCCTTTGAGAAAGAAATGATATGAACAATTAAAATTGAAGTTTGTCCTAACTTGGCTTGCTCATTTTATGACATTGCTTTTTCTTAGGTTATATACCTGTTGTTGAAGGAAGGCCTGTGAGGATGCGACGTCTTCCATGCTGTGGTCTTGGCATGGGTTGGTTTCTGTAAGTTTCTCAGAACATTTGTCAATGTTACATTGCATCTCAGAAACTTGGATTGGACCCTGAGGAACTTCTGTTTCTATTGTTTGGAAAAGGTTCATTATGGGATTCTTCTTTGCTGCCATTCCATGGTATGTTGGAGCTTTTGTTCTAATCTGCGTCCGAGTACATGACTACAGGGAGAAACCAGGATATGTTGCTTGCACTATTGCTGTAAGTTTTTTTCTACCAGCGTATTTCTAATACACTTTCCAAGTTACTGCCAGCTACATTTATGTGTTTCAAGTTTTCCTTGTGCTGGTAAACAACTGAACATCGGCTTTCTTTTTTCCGAGACTTCAGATTGTGGCTGCGGTATCAGTTCATGTAAAATGATTAATGCATACAAGCCACAACGACAATAGCAGAATCCTGCCATTTCATTATAACAGTACCGCCTATGATAGATGGCATTACCTTAGAGTAGGGAGATCCAAAACAAAGACTGAATGCAGCTGCATAGTTGCGCGTCTTCTTTATGTTTTCCTGAAAGCAAAGTGTGCTGTTTTTTTTTTTTGACATTGCTTGTTTAGGATCAACTCAATTATTGACCAATAGGAGTAACGTTATGGTGATTAGCAGATATACAAGCATTCATGCACATACTTAGCTAGGTCTACACTGAAAAGATGGAGAAAAAAGTTGATCCTGCAAAATATGCATCACTGCACGTAAATGATAAAGGAATTGTTGGTCCTGTAAAATACAGCAGTCGTGCCTTAGCACTAGTATAATTCTATTACGTATTTTTATATTCCTGTTATAATTGAATGCACAAACGTGGAATAACTGTAGTTTGAAATTTTTGGTGCCACTAACAGGCCTCGGTTGCTGCACTTGCCATGTTGCTTGGCGCCACAAAAGGAGCAGAGGTGTGGTGAACTGTCTGCGGTCTGCTTAATTTATATGTTTATTCTTCCACTTCTCTTTTCTTTTATGAGAAAACTTCCCCTACTCTGTTTAGTATTCTGATTTGTACATGTATTCGTAGAACGATTATAATGGAAGGAGACTGATTCACCGTCATATGTGTTGTATGACCTATAATTCTAGGGTGGAACGGCATGGATGATATCAGTATCGTGTTGATTTTGGTTACCCAGTAATGGTGGGTTTTTTTTTTCTCAATGATGATAGGAGAATTGATGCATTCATGAACCTCGGAAATGGTACAGGAGACAAACACGGTTCTGTTAATTTCAGGAAAATTTGTTGGAAACCGTGAGAAATGAGCAAGCCATCTAGCTAAACTACTTCGAGATGCACACTCTAAAACAGGCGGGAATTCACCTTGGAGCACGTCCTAGAGGGTGCCCATTTTCCCAAATTATTTCTGATTTTTTGAAAATTTGATTTCAAAGTTTTGAACAAATTTGAAAAAATACCTCAGTGTAGCCAACTATGTATTTGACCAGTGTGTAAATTTATAGGTCGAAATACTTTGTATTTTGGGTTAAGCAAAAATGATAAAATCATCACTCCCAGTGCATTGTTTATGATTTGTCACTTTTGTTGATCCCATAATATATGGTATTTCGTATTGAAAAATTAACCATTAAGGCCTCTTTCGGTTGTCATGAAACGAATCCATGCCTGGAAGTGAGTCAACCATGGATTTGGTTGATCCCAAAGTTCCACTTAATCCCAAAAACGAAACTGCATGCTGCACAACCGACTGTCGCTCCTATGTTTTTGACATGGAAATAATTGAGACGTTAGGTGGCGAGACATTTTTTCTAGGTCCATACTGAAGAATTGAATGAGACGGGCTGGTACAGATTCCACCGGGACTTAAATAAAATATAGGTATTTATTGGATTGCAGTTCAAACAGAGCCCTAATCCACACCAACCCCACTGGGTTTAAACGAAAGAGGCCTAATAGAATAAAATATTGACTATAACCAGAGTTTTATTTTAGAAAATGTTGGAACTTCAAATTTAAGTTTAAAAAACACTACTTGGAGTCTGCGCGCCAAATGGCGTCTCCCCTAAAACAAGGCCATAAACGACTTTTAGGGTCTAGGCTAAGTATTTTAGCTCCTAAATATGCCTCCGAACTCTAGTAGTACCCATGTTTAGTAGCCTCTATTTTACTTTGCAAGCGAATGGAGTGGGGGGGGGGGGGGGGTGGCTTCGCTCTGTGGTCTCTATTTTACTTCGCGAGCGGAGGGAGAGAGGGATGGCGCCGCCGCTGAGGCAGACCGGGTAGTGTGACCCAGACCCGAGAGAGCTTTTGTGCATGGCTACATGCGGCGAAACATTAGCTTCATGCTTAGGGGGAGGTGGTCAAGGAAGTAGGGGCCAGTCAGAGGCGAGCGACGACTTAGGGCAAGAGGAGAGAGAGTCTATGGTAGGAGGAAATGTTAAGGTGCGAAAAAATGGTTTATGGGGCTCTCCACACCATAAGTAGGGTGGAGTCTCGAGGGGAGATTTTAGGGTCCTCCGTATTCTAGGGGTGGGATCTTTACGGTCCTACTTGTACCCCTTTTCCCCTCGGGCCTAGAAAAAGGAGGTGACCTATTTAGGCCCTTGATAGAGGGGAATGCCCAGCACAATGCATCGTGGATGCCCTGTCATGGGCCACAACACCATCAACGACACTATCGTGGATGCCCTGTCACGGTCCACATGCATAACACAATGCATCTAAAGAATCTAGATCTCCATGGCGACACCGCCAAGGAAAGAGTAAACCGTATGGACGGTCCTAGTTCTTTTTCTACACATTCACTTTGGTTCCTATTCTTTGAAATTGCACATCTAGGTCCTAAATCTTTCGTAAGTGATTCATCTGAGGTCCTAAATCGGTTTGACTGGAGTTGACCGGGGCCACATCGGCACTGAGGCCCATGAGGCTTACCAGGTCACTATGCATATTTATGAATGATCCCCTGAGGTTTTATTTATTCTAAAATACAGTCTTCGAATAGCGCATTTGTGCTTCCCATAGTAATTGTATTTCTCTGTAAATTGTACTGCCTAGAGTAATTGTATAGGGGCGCCTGGCTCTAGCAGGGACGGTGGAAAGCCGAACCAAATTTCTTTCTAGTCAGTTACATGTTCGTGCTCTGGGATCATGCTGCCACGATGGAGGAGGCGACAACCACCACACTTGCTACCGTCTGGTCGCATCTCAGGCTCCGATCCACTCGCTTCAAAGTCTCCTACAGAAACACGCGCTCGTCGCGGATGCATGACCAAACCGGAGCGGTCACGCCGCTGCCACTCATGCCGCTGCCAGTGTCAACCGCCGTAGCTTGAGCTCCTGCCGTCGGCCATCAATTGGGGAATAGGGTTAGCATTGACCAACGATGAAAATGGTGGGAACAGACAAGATTGTCACCAAGTCAATTAAAATTTGCAAGATATCACTTAGGGATCGTGTTTTAGACGAAATAGAACCTTGGGGGCTCATTCGCAAATATGCATGATGACGTTGTAAGCCTCGTGGGCCTCACTGCCAAGCACCGGTTAAATCTGGTCAAACCGATTTAGGACCTCGGATGAATCACTTATGAAAGATTTAGGACCTAGATCTACAACTTTAAAGATTAGGGACCAAACTGAAGGTGTCGGAAAAGAACTAGGATTGCCCATATGGTTTACTCCCAAGGAAATCACAACTTGGAAATGATGTTGCACATTATCCGGTAAAACTATATCTAGTGTTTTCACTCGGTGAGCACATCAACACATAGGATGAAGACATGATGGGATCTTTGACGACGCCTTCATTGAGGGAACCGACACACAAAATCATCAACACCTCTAACACATCTAACGGGATAGGTTTTCACCCGAGCACTTCCAGCTCCACATATCATTAGCAGGCCACACGCACTTTTCCCCTCATATTAGGGGTCTTCCTTCTCTTGCGGCTGCGCCGCATTGAGGATCCTTCCCCCAGCCTCCTTCCTCTGATCGATTGCAGACGATCTCAAGCTAATATAGGGGTGATCGAGTATCACTTCCCAGCCTTGGTTCCTATGGATCGGG
Organism: Avena sativa; assembly: GCA_916181665.1. NCBI lineage: Eukaryota > Viridiplantae > Streptophyta > Magnoliopsida > Poales > Poaceae > Avena > Avena sativa. The sequence continues at coordinate 327,428,256 of OV702295.1, read as the reverse complement.
AAGAGGTTGAGGCTCTGGCGGTTCACTCACCTGAACATCTAGGGTTTGGTCAATGGTGGTTGACCATACGTTGGGACCCTCTAGTGGAGGAGATCAAGACATAGCAGTGATGATGAAACAGATGGGAATTCGGGAGGAAGATCTCGACGATGTGATTTTCGAAGAAGAATAGCCTCCACTAGAGATTAGATGGTTGGCGATAGCTAGGGTTTACACTGATGGTGAGTACTCAAGCTTATTGGTTTTCAAGAATGTGCGCTCGGCTTGGGATCTGGCGCAAGAGGTGAAGACAAGATCTCTGGAAAGCAATCTACATACTTTTTAATTCGCATTCCTAGGTGACTGGGAGAGAGTCATGAACGGCGGCCCTTGGGCATTCCAGGGCAACCCGGTGGAAATTGTCCCCTATTATGGCCTTACGAAACCCTCGACTATTGACCTATTCAATATTGATATTTGGATCCAAATTCATGACTTGCCTATCGGGTATGCTCTAATGCTGAAATCACTAGCTTCTAAAGTGGGAACTTGGATAGCATCAGAAGGTTTGTCAGATGATTTTGAGGGTAATTTCTACCAATTTAGGGTAAACATGGATGTTAGAAAACCTCTGAAGAGTGTTGTCTCAATTATCCGTGCTGGTGATGGGGTTCGTTGCATAGAAAACAAAAAAATTCCTATGGTTGCAACTGCCAAGATCGAATCTAGGCGACACTTTGTAATGGTTACAGATGGACTCACCCTACGTTCCTGCAAACAAACGTGGTTGAGGTAGATGTACACAGCCGTCCTCGAGGACATGCAGACAATCAACGCCACAAACGGGCAGCGCCTCCGTAATCGGTCACACATACGGTGCGCCGACGACTTTCGAACCCTCGCTCCAGCCAGGAAGTGGAAGTAGCGGATCCCCGGGAACTCCGATAGATCTATGCCATGGTAGAGGTGGTAGAGGGTAGGATCTCGAGTAGGGCTTTGCCAAGCACCTTTTCTAGTGGCAATGGGCAAGGCAAGCAAGGGGATAAGATGCCAACCAAAGTGCATATGAGAGAGGCAACTAAGTGCGTGAGAGAGAGGAGGATGGCACCTCCTTTTATAGGGGGAGGGGGCAACCCCTCCCATGGACAGAGGCCAAGAGGTTCCCCCTCCTCTGCCCTCTCTACTCACATAAATCCCCTCTCCACTTTCTCCCATTAAATTTCCACTCAAAAATCAAAGGTCTTTACATTAAAGCACTTCATTTCCCTTGTTTAAATGCAACTCAATTTAATGAACACTTCATTTAATGAACACTTCATTTAATGAACATATTGACACCTTGATCCCCTGCTTTATTTTGATACCTCGAAACCATTTCAGCAGAATCGAAAGAATAATTTTTTGCGATGTCCATTGACTTCCCTGTGTTTCCTATCCGCTCAAATAAGTCAGCTAACCTTAAGTATGTCTCCCTATGGGTTCGAGAACTATGTAGACATGATCATGACTTTCTCCGATCAATAATCATTAGCGGGACCTGGAGATCCATAATGACTCTCACTAGTTCCACGAAGATCAGATGATCGTCTGAACCTCTTTCACTATAATCAAATTTCTTTTTTCTCGTGATATTTTACTTGTCCAAGATCCGATCACTTGGTATAATACATACCTTTTTTAATCTCGTTCCTAACAAGTACTCTTTTTCTCGTTCCTGTGATATGGCATTCTAGTGATCAAATCACTTGCTTGCAAGCTATGTCAATGTGATATCACCGAGAGGGCCCTAAGTATATATCTCTGTCATCCGGATGGACAAATCCCACTCTTGATCCACGAGCCTCAACAAACACTTTCCAAATACCTGGCGACACCTTTATAATCATCCTGTTATGGTGTGATGTTTGATGTAATCAAAGTACTCTTCTAGTAAAAGTGATTAACGTGATCTCATGGTCTAAGGACATTGAGTGACTACGAATGTGATAGAAATTTAAACTTTATGACATGATCGTATTGCTACATCTACTGTGGGTGACTGTTCATCATATCATTCTCCAATCATATGACCTTGTTATTAACAACATCCAATGTTATGATCAGGAAACCTTTGATCATCTGTTAATCAACAGGCTAGTATAAAGAGAGGCTTTAATAGGAACCTTATCTATTTATAAATCACTCATGTATTAATGTTTCCTATTAATACAATTCTAGCATGATAAATAAACATTTATCATAAACATGAAATAAGATAATAACCACTTTATTATCGCCTCTCAGGCATATTCCTTTCAATCTCCCACTTGCACTAGAGTCAATAATCTAGTTTAAAAAACCTTGCGCATTAAACACCTATGGCACTTTGGTTTTGTATATACGCGTTTTCTAGTGGTAAACATAATCCCCAGACCTAACATTTATGTCTGTGTGTATTTGCATCTCTATGCATCACTCATTCTCTAATGAGATGGCATTGTATAAATTTGGTGAGACCTTAGTTCCTTGGGGTTTTAAAAACATGTTGATTGATGGCGCCTAAGAGCGCTACGTCGGGAAACCCCAAGAGCAAGGTGTGATACAGCACAGCAACAAGTCTTCCCTCAGTAAGAAACCGAGGTTATCGAACTAGTAGGAGGAAGGAAACGTCTCAAAGGTGTTACAAGCAACGTGGAAACCCGCACAACACAAACTCAAGACTTTGCCCCAACGAACAGTGAGGTTGTCAATCTCACCAGTTGCTGTAACAAAGGATTAACTGAGCAACGTGGAAACCCGCACAACACAAACTCAATACTTTGCCCCAACAAACACTGAGGTTGTCAATCTCACCGGTTGCTGTAACAAAGGATTAACTGTATGGTGTGGAAGGTGATGATGGTTTGCAGCAAGTAAACAGTAACAGTGGAAGATGTATCAATGGTAAAGATTGGACCGGGGTCCATAGTTCACTAGAGGTGTTCTCCTTAGATAAACAAACATGGAATGCTGGGTAAACAAATTACAGTAGGGCAATTTACAGGACTGAGCAAGGCATAACAATGCAATACTAGACATAAAGATCCTATGAGATTCGATTGGGCAATACAACAATATACATAGACCGCCATCCAACTGCATCTATGACTAGAAGTCCACCTTTGGGTTATCATCCGCACCCCCTCCAGTATTAAGTTGCAAGCAACAGACAACTTCTTTAAGCAAAGTGTGTAAGGTAAATAATCCACTTGTTCCATGATCAAGAGACCGTTGTTTTCTCCCTAGTGGCAACAGCACATCTACAACCACAGAGATTTCTGTCACTTCCCTTGATTAATGAGAGACGTGAACCCACTATCGAGCATAAATACCCCCTCTTAGAGTCACTAGCAACAACTTGGCCAAGATAGCTACTAACAACGGAGAGCATGCAAGATCACAAACAACACATACATGATAGAATCAAATAGACAAAACCATTAATCAATCTGACATAGTAATATCAATATCCATCGGATCCCCACAAACACAACATGCATGATTACAAATAGATTAGATCTTGATCATGAACGGAGCTCACAAGATCTAGACATGAAAGCACAGGGAGGAGATACAACCATCTAGCTACTACATGGACCCGTAGTCCAAGGTGGAACTACTCATGCTTCATACCGGAGGCTGGCATGATGAAGAAGAAGGCCTCCAGGATGATCTCCCTTCCGGTAGGGTGCCGGGAAGAGCTTCAGATCCCCCGATCTAGGGACGATGGTGGCGGCGGCTACAGACGGTTTTGTGGAATATTTATCGGGTACTTAGGGTTTAGGCATCAGGGGCTTCTTATAGGCTAAGAGGCGAGGCTAGGAGGCGGCCAGGGGGTCCACACCCTGCCCAGGCGTGGGCCCACCCTAGGCCACACCTGGGGGAGGGGGGTGTCGCCACCCTGTGGCGCCCCTCCGTCTCTCCTCTGGACTCCGTGTTCTCCTCGGTGAAATATTGACTTTGGCTTTTGTCCCGTCCAATTCCGAGAATATAACCAAAAATAGCAGAAAACAGGTAACTGGCATTGTGGCAACTTGTTAATAGGTTAGTACCGGAAAACATATGAAAAGCACCTCAAAGTGTGGACAAAGCAAACCAAAGTAGATACTAAACAAGCATGGAACATCAAAAATTATAGATACGTTTCCAACGTATCATTGATATAATTGTCATTCAATATATCTTCATATTACTAGCCCATCGAACCACACCTAGTTCCTTTGCTGCTACCATAGCAGTCTTATACTTAGCCTTTCGTTGTAGTATCTGTCACAATGTCCATAACTTTGGAACTCATCCATCATGGAACTTTCTTCCATTACATTGTGCTACCTTAACCCATAGTCTAAATTGAGATAAACTTAATTTGTACCTTGTAACGAAGCTAGTACTAATGTAACTCTTTACAATGAACTATTTGTATAGTACCAATATAACACCTTACAATGAACTATTTGTATAGTGTCAATATAACACCTTACAATGAACTATATATCACTTCTATATATGAAACATATTCTTAGTTATTCCAAAGATCATAAGAATATCCTTACTATCGTCCGATGATCATCTTATGAGTCACCTTGGTATATGCTCATAACATTTAGAGCATAGGAAATATATGGATATGTACATATCACGAAATGATTGATTAAGATATTCTCGTGATTTCACTCACCAAGTGTCAAAACACTTGAATCTCGTTTATCATATATCCATGTGATTTTACTCAGCAAGTGTCAAAACACTTAAATCTTGATTATTAAGATATCCATGTGATTTTACTCACCAAGTGTTAAAACATTTGAATCTTGATACAACCTTTTCCATGCAGCAAGAACCTTTCTTGTCGTTTCCATATTGAACTCATTCAATATTTGATCTAGTACATTTGGCATAACCATATTAGCGTCTCAATATATCCAAATATACATTGATGCCTAATATTCAGGTTTCGCCTAAGTCTTTCATCCAAATCTATTTTCAATGAAATCCTTAACTCGTGTCAATAAAAATACATCATTTCCAATCAACGATATGTATTATACACAATGTTTTAGAAATATGTCTCAGTGCTCCCACTTAATTTCTTGCAAATGCAAGCATCTTCATCATTTTTTATGAAATTAAACATTTTAACTATTTCATCACGGTGAATATTCCAACTCTGTTATGCTTATTTCAACTATTGAAGTTTGCATGCCTTTTTTAGCATTCTTTGTTTTAACAAAACCCTTTGGACCATGTCACGTACATGTCCTAGGCAACCATTATATTAGAAGAATGTTATTTTGTTTGTTCAACTAGAATATGCAATAATTGACATATGTAGTGGTTGCTACACACATCCGTCCAGAGTAACTATCATTAAGAAAGATCGAATCTTATCCTATTCAACTCCTTGAATATTTTCATAAACTCTTTACCGAGATGTTGACTATTTCATAGATATGAAACATCCATGCCTATTTATTTATAGATCCAAATACAAATGATAGGATGCATGCCTTCTAGAGGGTCTTCCAAGTTCAGTAATTTGGTTTCTCGTGTATGGAACTATCATGAATTTTATGGCTTTAAGCGATTTGATGGAGTCAGGGCCCATCATCGCTTCTTTGCATGTAGTCAGTTCATCATTGACAAACAATAATGATTTAATCTCAAATCTTACTATTTGATTGTTTACCCGATGTAACACCCTCAGATCGGCCCTATGCGAGTTTTAGCGGTTCCCGCAAAACCCGCATAGAAACGATACAAAGGTGCCCACCAGGCACTTTCGTGCGGGTGGAAAACAAAGTAATACCATTACACATTAGTCCACGATGGAACCCACAGAATATATATATATATATGGGAGTTGATATATATATATATATATATAACACGACTCCAAGAGTCAAGAATACAAATATACAATACAAAGATCCAAATCACCTTGAAAACAATACAACGTCCGAGTACGTACAAGATGCAAATTAAGCTAAGAGCCCTGGAGAATAACCAATAGCGTCCATAACCCTGCCAGGCCAAGCCGGAAGGGTAACCCTGCTAACGACATCGATCTCAAACCTGATCAAACAAAAGGGGTGCCAGCAAAGGGCAAAGGAAAAAGAGAGCGGTCAGTACTGAGACCAGTACACGGCGAGTCTTAAAATTCGGCGGTCCTCGCCTATATAGGTATGGTGGAATGAAGCCGTAGCGTAGCATGCACTAAACAACCTATAGAGACTCGAGATACTATCGGCTATCAAAAAGAGATAAGAGAGACCTATTCGAAACCAACCCCCTCGAGACCAAACGAGGAAGTTAATCCGAGGAAACTCACATGATTGGTAGTTTTATTCATTCTTTATATGGTGGTTATCCAACTTACTAGTCATATCAGATACAAGTCAAATTTATAACAGTAAACTTTAGTTATAGTTGTCTATGATCGAGATACTGTGCTCTAAGTCGTCCATAACCGCGAACGAAGCTTTTAGAAAAGATTTAACCCTGCAGGGGTGCACCAAATTTTCCACACGCACTTCGACCCTTGTTTTCAGATCAATTAACATACTTCCATCAGTATGTCGGAGGGGCCTAGGACACGATGCTTTCCCATACCCAAAGCAAGTACATGGGGGCCACCCAAAAGAGCTACCCGTACGAGGTCTAGCTAATCCTCCTCATACGGACTCTAGGGTTGCGTACATTTGCACAGGAGTAGAGGTTATAGACAAAATATTCTCGTGACAGAGTGCCGCACCTACGCAACAATAATAAACGCTCATCGAGCAACAGGTAATAAACATGGCATAACATGGCATACATGGCATGAAAACTTCAAACTATTTTGTGGCCCCCAGTACAATACTTTGAAATCAGGTACTAAGCCGATAGGGGTGTTTATACACCCCACATGTGGTTAGCGCACTCGTCTCGAAACAGGTGTCAAGAACTCGAGTCCTAGGTGGACACAAGTGGGCGGTTAACAACCAAATCTCATTTATTACCCACCGGAGCCTCTTCATTAATTATATCCATTTTAATATTTAATTAACCAGCTGTAATGAAAACCATGATCATCTCCACCTTTATGAATATGCCAACCCCCAACATTAGTGGAACATCGACGACACGAAACAGCACCTAAGCAAGCGACTACGACTCGCAAGGCCAACTGTCTACCCAAACAACATGCAATAGGAGGTTTCTAAGACAATATAAAGGATGCAGAGATATATAAAGGGGTAGAAAATCTAAAGCATCGCAACATAGATAGCAATAGATCAATAGGAGGAAGTAAATACTATAAATATAAAATAGGTAGAAAGGGGGAGAATGCTCGCTTGAAAACATTGCCGAAGGTACATCCGAAGATCGGGTCGACACACGCATCAACTCATCGGCCTAGTCCGTGAAGAAGCAAAGCACTAGAAGAAACACCGGATGCACTATTTAATACTATGGTAGAAGATCGGGCATGATGCATGTATGATGTATGACATGGCAAAGGTGCGATGCAATTAGGCAATATTAAGCGGAACCAGGGTCCCAATAATAATTATATGGTTCAAGTTATTTAGATATCCGCAATTTAAATGTTGTATTAACAAGTCAAATAGTAGCACTGGTTTGCTACACAAATTTAAATGGGCCCAATATAAGACTAGATTAGTCCATATGGTCTCCATATTTAATTATTAGGTGAATCAACATAATGCCCCCAAACCACATGATAAGTATGCAAGATGAACAATTTAAATGCAACAAGTATATATGTCATATTATAAATAATACGGGCTCGAAAAAGGGTCACACATTGGTGGGGTTTGGATCCGGGGGTCTCGGGGTTCGACGGGGATCGGTCTCGGACTTCGGATCCGTGAGGTAGTTCTTGGCGTTCCGGGGATCTTCAGGTCGGGGGTCTCGGTCACCGTACCCATGAAGAAGGGTTTGAGTGGCACCATGTGCATCCCACGGAACCATCGACATCTAACCGGCCTTGTCGGCGGGGGAGATCTTGTCGAAACGTCGGGTTCATACGGCTCCTAAAGGCAAACTTGTTGATGGTTCGGGATTGGAGATCTTGTAGGTAATCCTTGTACAACTTGTTCTTGGTCGATCTTGTCCACCATAAGTTCCGACGGACTTGCCGATGCTGTTGTCAGGTTATCCAATTAACATGGGGAGCGATTTGACCATCCGAACAGCAACACCATTCAGGGATTTTCTCCATAAGCCAAACAACACGGCTTGTCTCACCTGTACATAACAGGACTCGACAGAGTCGCTACAGGGAGCCCTCACAGAAGCGCGCATCAGGGGCTTGGGGAGGAGGCGATGAGACGCGTAGAGAAGGTCGAGCGCGGGGTGGAACTTGGCTTCGAGGCAAAGCATAGGAGATTGGCTTGGTGGAAGGGATGAGATCGCAGGGCGGCCGAAGGTCACAGGGGCAAGGTCAGAGGTCGACGAGAGGGCTCTGGGAGGACGTGGGGCCATCGACGATAGAGACCGGCGAGGAAGGCCGCCGGGTGCGCCTGTAAGGTGACGGCCGGCGGTTGGGAGAGGAGGCGCACGCATGCAGAGACGAGGTCCAAGGAGGCGCCGGTGATGGGAAGAAGAGGGGGTGGAGCCGAGCCTAGTGGCAGCGGTAGAGCGAGGCAGGCTGTCGCTAGAGGTGAGCTCGGGGCGCCGCGACTGCGCGACCGGAGGAGGAAGCGGGGACACCGGCGAGAGGGGCGCAGATGACGATGAGGTGAAATGGCTGGCACGAGGCGGGGTAGCAAGGTGTAGGGGCCGGGGAAGACGTGGCGAGGCACGACGAGGTCGGAGGCAGGGAGGTGAGCAACGGGGCACCGGGCTCGGCTGCAGAGGAGGCGAGCGAGGGGAGGTAGGTGGGGATTGCGGGAGGAAGAGACGCAGGGTCAGGAATGTGGGTTCGGGATGGGTCCGGGTGTGGGACCACAGTCGGTGGCGATAAGAAAACCTGGCCAACGGGCCGCCTTTGCTGGGCCAGCCCATGGGCCCGCGAAAATAGCCCGGCACAAGCTCGGCCCGGCCCGCGGCGTGTTGGGCCCGTGCCGACCCGTGAAACATCAGGGTCGTGCCCGTGCCGCGGCATCAGGCACGCAGGCCGGCCCGACACGGCCCGCCAAGTCTACCAATAGCCAAAATTAGCATATATGTGCAAAATAAGAGCCATAGAGGCTCGAACTCGCAACTCGTGACTCTGCCAGCGAGCCCTCAACCAAGAGACCAAGCAAACGTTTGTGATTCATTACGTATTCGGCCCTTTTTATAGGATAAATTGGATGGGCCAGCAGAAAATATCTAGCAGGCCCGCATGCTTCATGGGCTAAATGCGCCACAGGTCGCCCCGTTAGGCGCCGATACCGTGTCCGGGCCTCGAGGCCAGGCCCCCGTGCCGGCCCGGCATGGCACGTGAGCTAGGCGGGCCACGGCAGGCCGTGCCCGTTTAGGGCGTGTCGTGACTGGGCCATGCCGGGCTGGCCCGTTGGCCAGGTTTGGCAATAAGAACGAGGTGAGGCCGTGAGGGCTAGGGACGTGGGGTGCGGGAGCATGCGTGTTGTGTGTGTGCGTGTGTTCTTGGCAGCAGAGACGTGACAGGGTTGGGGGGTGGCGGAGACTATGGGGAGGGATGTTGCGGGTGGGTTTTTAGGTTTGGGGATTAGGTCGGGTTTGTTCTGTCGGCTGGGCCTTTTGGGCCTGGCCGGTTTAGGTTTTAGGTTTATTTGTTTAAAATAGTGTCTGTTTTCTTTTCTTATATTTAGAAAATATTTTGTAAATAGCTTCTCACGACTAAAATAGTAAGAAGTATAATTTGAATAAAAGAGGAGATATAATGTAGAAGTCAATATATGGTTTTCGTGAAAATATTTCCACGACAAGATATGCATGATAATGGCACGATGATGCATGAATAAAAAATAACACACAACTTCTAATAGTGGATTTATTCGGGGTGCTACACCCGACCTACTTGGTTTAATAGGAACTTAGATTTCCCTGACCACAACCTCTGAGGCACCTGAGCCATGAGCATTGTGGCTGCCTCTAGGACACTTTCTTCTTTGGCCCATGTACGATGTTTCAATTATCTCTAGGAAAGTTTCACAAGCGTCAATTGATCAAAATCAAAAGATTCCAAAAATCCATTAACATGGAGTTTTCTTCTTGTTTTCTTTCCAATATAATTTAAATGGCGATGTCCCTCAGAAATTGATATTTCAATCATTCGTCTTGCGACTTTTTAGCGTTAGTGTTTATGGACATGATTTATCCAGCTAGATTTGTAAAAGTTCATCCATCTTCTATGGAATATGGTAATTATTTGAATAATCATTATTATCATAATACCGGAACAAAATAACAATTATTAATACAAATCTTGAAGGCAAGCTTTGATGTCAATGAGAAACACAATAACACTTTATTTTTTTCGATGAACATCATCACATATTCTTTTGCTAATTACTTAGGCCATTGCAGTTCATGAATTGTGTTGTTCTGTATGACACTTCATACCAACAAATTCGGTATCCTATACCGGTATCCAATAGCCAAGAACCACATTGTTTAACAAGCAAAGAATATACCCATAACGTGTATATCAACTATATACTTAAGATGGACTTTTCTAGTCTTTCTCCTTTATGCCATATATTTACCAGATTCTCTTCAGCATTACCTTTCCTTTTAAAAGAATCTATTAACATTAATAGTGGTGCCATACATATGACACATAGTCCAAAGAGTGTATAGTCAAATACTAATACTTTTGGACTTGCACTTTGAAGTTGATCACCATCATCAAACGTTTGGTGTTCTTTCAAATTCCATTCGTTTTAGTAATCCTTTTAATGTAGTAAACAGTTTACCTACATCTTTTATCCATCCTTATCATGACAACTTTCATGATCAAGCTACTATAGCTCATAAGGACGAATCGTGAATATAACGTTAGTTCCCAAAACCTTTTGGGAGATCAGGACGCCTAGCGTCTCCAACCTTTGCAAATTCTCATACTATATGAGAACATGTATCTTACTAAAATTATATTCTATCATATTGCAACCAATCATTGTTTCTGACATCACAATATATTTCACACATGATGGTTCCTGAAACAATTCTTTCAGCTCCTAGATAACCTTGATACCGAAACAACTTTTGAATATCAAAGATCATGGAGGAAGTCATGTACTTGGATACTAATGTTGGAACTGTTACTCTTGATTCAATACTACTTATTGAATTTCATGGAGTAAGTGAGGTTTTTGCTAAAAGTTTGCAATAGTACTTTAAACTTTAAATTGGCACCCATAAAAACAATAAGATACCAGTTTGTAAAGTAAAAATTCCAGAATCTTATAGTTATATTATCTCAATCATAGATAAACACAAGGTAGTAAATGAATGCCAATAACTACAACTAACTATGAAAATTTGCTTTGATTTAGTTTATGATAAATTGAGTTCAACTTTAATCACATTACTATGTGAACTCCCACTCAAAAACGACATCCCTCTAGTCATTTTTAGTGATTACACAAACCAAATTCACTACACCACGATCGATCATCACGAGTGGTGGCGCAACTCCAATGGCGAGCATTGTATGGGTCATCATATCTCCATATGAATCATGCTTTACCTTTTGGTCCATGTTCCGAGGCCATGTATGTACATGTTAGGCTTGCCAAGTAAGAACCTTAGTATTCGCGTGTGTAAAATTGTATTACACCCGTTGTATGCGAACGTAGAGTCTATCACACCCGATCATCACGTGGTTGATGCAGATGTACACGACCATTCTCGAGGACATGCAGAAGACCAGTGCCACAAATGGGCAGATCCTCTATAATAGGTCACACGTACGGTGCGCCGACGACTCCGGAACCCTCGCTCCAGCCGGACAGACGAAGTAGCGGATCCTCGGGAAATCCAGCAGAACTACATCATGGTAGAGGTGGTGGAGGGGAGGATCTCAAGCAGGACTTTGCCAAGCACCTTTTCTAGTGCAGTGGCAATGGGCAAGGGAAGCAAGGAGAGAAGGTGATAACCAAAGGACATATGAGAGAGGCAAGTGAGTGTGTGTGGGAGAGGAGGATGTCACCTCCTTTTATAGGGGGAGGGGCAACCTCTCCCATGGCTGGCGGCCAAGAGGTGCCCCCTCCCCTCCTTTCATTCATGTGAGTGCTCTCTCCACTCACATAAATCCCCTCTCCAATTTCTCCCATTAAATCTCCACTCAAAAATCAAAGGTATTTCCAATTAAGCACTTTAATTCCCTTGTTTTAATGCAACTAAATTTAATGAACACTTCATTTAATGAGTACTTCATTTAATGAACACATTAACAATTTGATCCCTTGCTTTGTTTCGATACCCCGAAACTATTTTGGCAGATTCAGCAGAACAATTTTCGACGATGTCCATTGACTTCCCTATGTTTCCTATCCGCTCAAATGCGTCGACTAACCTTAAGTGTGTCTCCCTACAAGTTCTATAACTATATAGACATGATCGAGACGTTCTTCGATCAATAATCATTAGCGGGACCTAGAGATCCATAATGACTCCCACTAGTTCCACGAAGATCAGATGATCGTTCAAACCTCTTTTGCTATAATCAAATTCCTTTTGTCTCGCGATATTTAACTTGTCCGAGATCCGATCACTTGGTATCATCCATACCTTGTTTAATCTCGTTCCTGACAAGTACTCATTTTCTTGTTCCTGTGATATGACATTCTAGTGATCAAATCACTTGCTTGCAAGATATGTCAATGTGATATCACCGAGAGGGCCCTGAGTATATATCTATGTCATATGGATGGAAAAATCCCACTCTTGATCCATGAGCCTCAACTAACACTTTCCAAGTACCCGACGACACCTTTATAATCACCCTGTTACAGTGTGACATTTGATGGAATCAAATTACCTTTCCGGTGAAAGTGATTGACGTGATCTCATGGTCTAAGGACATTGGGTTACTATGAATGTGAAAGCAATTTAAACTTGATGACATGATCGTATTGCTACATCTATTGCAGGTGACTGTTCATCATATCATTCTACAATGATATGACCCTATTATTGTCGTGGGCATAACCCCCAATAGGGTCATAAGAGGTGAAAGTTAACACTGACCCGACTTGGACTTAGCTGAGTCATGTCGACATAGGCCAAATCAGTAACGGCCGAGTCATAATGATGATGCTTGGCTGGCATAAAATATTTGTCGGCATGGGAAATCTAGGAGTTCTTTGTTTGCAGGTAAGTCCATACTGAGTCTCAGGAAGTGAGGCTGGGTCAAGAAGGGAAATAAGATCCTTTTTGAGTACACTTCATGAAGGACCACAATAAAGTTGGGTCAAATAAGAACGATGAGGAGAGCATCGCTAGGTGACAACTAAAGGCGTTGGGTGATGCCTAAAGTACCAAGTGACGCATAAAGCAAGGGTGACGCCAAAAGAATTGGCGCCTACGTATTGTAAGATCGTTGGCAAGGAAACTTTGATGACTGGGTCCAAGGCCAAGGGCTGGCCCTATGATCTGGCCCGCGGGGTAAAGACAAAGCCCAAACAGTAAACCCTAGGATCCACATTGTAACCTAGCTATTCCCATCTTCTATATAAGGAGGGTAGAGCTAGGGTTAGAGGGAGAGATGCAACTAGGGCCCCAAGGCTGGCCACTTCATCCTCAAGCCTGTAGCTACCTGGCAAACATCTCAAGGAGCACTTGTAAACTAGAACAAGGAAGCATAAGATTGCAAGTTCATCATGAGCCCTTCGGTTCTTGAGTTCTTCGTAGCTCATCGTGTGCGGCTACACCACACACTCCCTCCCCGGATTCCTCTTGCGTCCGTACAACCCCAACTTAAGCCTTCCCATGGCATCTGCCATGACACCACTACGATAGTTGGCGCCCTCCATGGGGCCAGCAACGGCGGTTTTTGGAGTGTTCATTCGGACGGGCAACATCATTTCTTCATCGGGCAAGCGCATCTTCTCTGGACTTGTCTAGAGGTTCGACACGCTCAACTTCGTCAACGACAACGCTGGGTGCTTCATCACAAGGACGTTCTCTAGGGGCGGTCGCTTCATCAGTTTGGCGACCATCGAGTCTACGTCGTGCTGTGCATCGAATGCGCGTACCCAGAGTGAGTCATCCTGGCAGCAGATCCACATGTTATTAGTGTTGCGGGCGGCCGACATAACGCTGCCTCCGTCGAGGTAATAATGACTGCCCCAATCCCTTCGCACCCTCTAGTAGCTGCTTCGGTATTTCTTGTGGTGAATGAGCCGGCTAATGAGGATGACCCTGATGCAACTCAGATCACTATAGAGCTTCGTTGGGAAACCCCAAGAGGAAGGTATGATGAGCATAGCAGCCAGTTTTCCCTCAGAAAGAAACCAAGGTTATCGAACCAGTAGGAGGAAGTAAACGACCCAAAGGTTTGCTAGCAACTTGGAAACGTGCACAACACAAACTCATGACTTTGCCCCAACGAATAGTGAGGTTGTCAATATCACCAGTTTGCTGAAAACAAAGGATTAACTGTATGGTGTGGAAGGTAATGGTGGCTTGCAGAAAGTAAATAGGAACAGTGGAAGATGTATCAATGGTAAATATTGGACCAGGGTCCATAGTTCACTAGAGGTGTTCTCCTTAAGAAAAACAACATAACACGCTGGGTAAACAAATTACAGCGGGGCAATTGACAGGACAGAGCAAGGCATAACAATGCAATACTAGACATTCATGATCCTATGAGATTTGATTGGGCAATACAACAATATACATAGACCGCCATCCAACTACATCTATGACTAGTAATCCACCTTCAGATTATCATCCAAATCCCTCCAATATTAGGTTCCAAGCAACAGATATCTGCTTTAAGAAAAATGTATAAAGTAAACAATCCACTTGTTCCATGAACAAGAGATCGTTCTTTTCTCCCTAGTAGCAACAGCACATCTACAACCTTAGAGATTTCTGTCACTTCCCCAGATTAAATAGAGGCATGAACCCACTATCGAGCATAAATACTCCCTCTTGGAGTCACTATCATCTACTTGGCCAAGATAGCTATTAGAAACGGAGAGCATGCAAGATTTCAAACAACACAGACATGATAGAATCAATAAGATAGAATCATTAACCAATCTGACATAGTAATCTCAATATCCATCGGATCCCCGCAAACACAACATGCATGATTACAAATAGATGATCTTGATCATGAACGAAGCTCACAAGATCTAAACATGGTAGCACAAAGGAGGAGAAACAACTATCTAGCTACTACATGGACCCGTAGTCCAAGGTGGAACTACTCACGCTTCATACCGGAGGCTGTCATGGTGATGAAGAAGGCCTCCGAGATGATCTCTCCCCTCCGTCAGGGTGCCGGGAAGAGTTTCAGATCCCCCCAATCTAGTGACGATGGTGGCGGTGGTTACGGACTGTTTCGTGGAAGATTGATCGGGTACTTCGGGTTTAGGTATCGGGGGCTTCTTATAGGCGAAGAGGGAGGCCGAGGGGTGCCCCAGGCGGCCGCACCCCCTAGGTGCGGGCCAGGCCAAGCCGCTCGACCAAGGGTGTGGCCCCCTCGAGGCCCTCCTCCGTCTCGTCTTTTGGCTCCGTGTTCCCCACGGTAAAATATTGAATTTGGCTTTTGTCCCGTCCAATTCCGAGAATATTCATTTTATGATTTTTTTGGAACAAAAAAACAGAAGAAAACAGGCAACTGGCACTATGGCATATTGTTAATAGGTTAGTCCCAGAAAACATATAAAAATACCTCAAAGTGTAGACAAAGCAAAGCAAAGTAGATACTAAACAAGCATGGAACATTAAAAATTATAGATACATTTACAACGTATCAAGCATCCCCAAGCTTAACTCTTGCTCGTCCTCGAGTAGGTAAGTGATAAAAAGAATAATTTTCTAGGTGACATGCACCATCAAAATCAAGATCAAACCATTTGCAAGCATTGAAAGCTGGGATCAAAGTACTCTAAACATGAGCATGAAAGAAGAAGTTATAACAATAAGACAAAGTAACTATGCATGCAACATGAAAGGATACAAACAAAGATCATGAATAACAATGCATTGAAAGACATTTGTTTGTTTCACATATAGAAATGCATAGTGGCATTCAGCTTGTCCCTCATGAAGTAGCAATAAATGCATAGGACACCTTCAAAGTTCATAAGAGTGACTAGATAAAAATAGTTCAAGAACAAGCAATATCAACAATATGCATCAATCAATAAGTTTTGGGACAATGCACATAGAACTAAGAATGACAATTATGCTCTATTAATTGGTGCCTAAGGATAGAAGGTGGAGACTCAATATAAAAGTGGAAGAAAGGCCCTTCATAAAAGGGAAGCAGGGATTTCAAGTCTCATAAAGAGCTTCCAAAAATTATGGTACTTGTTAGCTTACAGCTCTCATTGCCCCTATCAAAAGCATCTTGAAGTGATTAAGGTTAAAGTGAACAAACTATGGATTATATGCTTGACAAAGTATAAGTTTGCAATCTCATTTCCCTTGAGTACGAGGGCCGCTCCTCATGCTACTCAACTTTAGTCACTAGTAAGTTCTTGTCATAGTAAGTACATGTGTATCATAGAGAACCGCCAACGGGGTACCCCTTGCACATGATACTAGAGCTATCCCATAATCAAAATGACAAGGCCAGCAGACAATGAGCACCTCAGCAATCTTCTTATTTACCATGGGAAAATGGTGCTTTTTCTCTCTTTCCTATTTTCAACATGTATCTTTTTTTATAAGAAGAAAGCTTCATAGATTGCTCACTATGGTGACGCTGCAAGTTTCCACCATGATTAGGCATGGCTTAGGCTAGCGACCCAGGCGTTTCTCTAGCACACATACATAACTCCATGGACTTAAAAGCTTCCCTTTTATTTCACACCGACGACATCCGCAAACAAAAAAGCATGATATCAACTATGTACAATATACAAGTGCAATGTTGAAAGCGTTCCCCATGACAACATGGTTCTGCTAATTCCAACGTATAAGTTCAATCATATACAACATATATGACACAATGGTTCAAGTTTATTTAGGGGCAAGAAAAATAAAGTGTGCCATCAAGTTTGTCAGAGCTTTAATCACTAAGTTTCACATAACAAGTTTAATTTGGAAGATAGATAAAACAAGAATATACTTGGAATGGTGTAACACACCATGCATAGGAATTTATAGTAGACACTTTGGAATAACTTGGTTTCTTTGGAGTTGGATGCATGAGTAGAGCTTACTCATACAAGTGGAGGCTAGCAAAAGACTGGGAGCGACCAACTAAGAGACAATAATGGCCATAATCTTGCAGAACGACAAAACATTACTAATCAAAGCATAAAGTGGTAATACAAGTCAAAAACTAAATGATCATAGATGTTATGGTGACTGGTTATAGTCATAACATGGTGTGATCATGTGCCAAGTCAACCCAAACAAAGCATCAAAGGAGAATACCACAATACTATGCTTTTGTATGCTAAAACAACGCATGATTCTTTCAAGGCACATTAAGCAATCTCAATTGTTTGGAACAAGTCATGCTAAAACAATAATCACTAATCATAAGGTCAAAACAACATCTAGCATGACATGATAAAGTCTAAGTCACAGTCAAAGAAAGCTACTCTTGCACTACTCAAGCAAGAACTTTCTACTCCTCTCCAACACCAATCAACTTATTTGAAACAACATAGAGAAAATGGGGGTCCAACTACTTTATTCAAGCAAAGTAAGCAAACTAAAACCAAAAATGAAAACTAAGACGCTCCAAGAACAACACAACTTTGCATGAAATAATAAAAACGAAGTGTCTAGAAAGACCTGAGATTTTTATTGATGAAGAAGGGGATGCCTTGGGCATCCCCAAGCTTTGACGCTTGTACCTCTTGAATATTTCTTGGGGTGACATGGGGTGGCATCCCCAAGATTGAGCTTTTGTCCATTCTTCATCTCATTACATCATTCTTTCTCTACACCTGCACATTTTCCTTCATATGAAACTTCACACAATCTTCATTAGCAACATTAGTGCATTCAAAAGATAATAAACCTTTGGGGTTTAGTTTTAAAACAGAAAAACTTTCACTAAATTCACAAGCTACTGTAGCAATTCCCTCAAAAATCTCAAATTCCCAAAAAGAACCCAAAATGGAATCAATAAGAAGCAAATGCAAATAATGGCAAAAATCTATCAAAATAGACCATCAGGTAGAAACCGATTTTTTCGAAGACCTTATGTTGCTCAAATAAAAAAGTGTTGAACTAAGGAAGTTACCTAACAACCTGGGGGATTTATTCAGAAAATTACAGCTCAATCAGACTTACAGGGATTTTATACGAATGTTTACAGTGGAGCACAAAAACCTGTTTCGGGACAACTCCCCAAATCTTACTTCCCTCTCATTAGAGGTTATTCTTGGCACAAAAATCAAATAAAAAGGATAAGGAGCAGTTGTTACAGAAGTAATAACTTCCAAGACTCAAGAAAACTATTGGTTTATCTCCCAAGAAGTACTTTTCTTTAATGCCTTTAAGTTAGGCACAAGAAGCAAGAATCAAGTATTTTCAAATGAAGAAGCATTAACATCAAACCTTGATTTCAAAGGAGGAGAAAAAGGCAACTTCTATATCCTTATAGGGAAGTGTTCAATACCTTTATTGAATGGAAATTGATATCTAATGGTGCCTTCTTTCATATCAATGATGGCACCAACAGTTCTAAGAAAAGGTCTTCCCAAAGTAATAGGACAAGAAGCATTGTATTCAACATCCAAAACATAGAAATCAACAGGGACATAGGCATTATTAACCATAATAAGAATATCATTAACACTTCCCATGAGTTTCTTTTTTAGCATTATCATCAAGTGGGACATCCAAATAGCAATATTCCAAAGGTGGCAAATCAAGCATTTCATAAATCTTTCTAGGCATAATAGAGACACTAGAACCACGGTCACATGAAGCTTTGATATCAAAGTCATTCACTTGCATATTAATGATGGGTTCCCAACTATCTTCTACTTTCCTTGGAATAGAGGCTTTGTGTTTCAACTTTTCTTCCTTAATTTTAATAAGAGCATCTGTAATGTGTTTGGTGAAAGCTACATTCATATCACTAGCATTAGGACTTCTAGCAAGATTTTGTAGGAACATAATCACTTCAGAAATATTGCAACCATCAAGATCAAGATCAAGATCAAAATCAAACTTAGCATCACCGGTAGTAGATTCATTAGGTTTAGGCATTGTGGTAGGAGGAATAGGGACTTCTTGTGGTTCAGTGGCATCCATATTGGTGGTGGTAATAGTGCACACACTATTGTTTCTAGCAATTTCAGTTTATCTTTCCCATTTATCATGTAGTTGAGCTAACAGTCTAACATTTTCATCAATAGTAACTTGTATGGCATGAGTAGTAGCAAAGGTACTTTCCAAGGTTTCAGTTTTAGCAGCCATTTGATTAATCAAAGAGGATTGTGCTTCAGACAAAGAGGAAATATTTTTCTCAACATTTAAAAGCTTTTCCTCCACAGTTTTGTTGAAAATGGTTTGTTTACTAATAAAGTCTTTAAGCATGACTTCAAGTTCAGAGGGAGCACTTCTAGTATTGTTGTAGGAGTTTCCATAGGTATTGCCATTATTAGGAGGATAAGGCCTATAATTATTGTTACCACCAAAATTATTCCTATAGGCATTGTTGCTGAAATTGTTATTTCTAATGAAGTTCACATCAACTTGCTCTTCTTGAGCAACCAAAGAGGCTAAGGGAACATTATTTGGATATATATGAGCTTTTCCATTAACAAGCATAGCCATGATAACATCAATCTTATCACTCAAAGAGGAGGTTTCTTCAACAGAATTTACCTTCTTACCATGTGGAGCTCTCTCAGTGTGCCATTAAGAATAGTTGACCATCATATTATTAAGGAGCTTTGTTGTAGCACCCAAGGTAATGGTCATAAAGGTACCTCCAGCATCTGAATCCAACAGATTTCTTGAAGAGAAGTTTAACCCTGCATAAAAAGTCTAGATAATCATCCAAGCAGTAAGTCCATGAGTGGGAAAATTCTTAACCAAAGATTTCATTCTTTCCCAAGATTGAGCAACATGTTCATTATCAATTTGTTTAAATTTAATTATTTCACTTTTCATAGATATAATCTTAGCAGGAGGATAGTATTTTCCAATAAAAGCATCTTTGCACTTAATCCAAGAATCAATACTATTTATAGGCAAGGATAACAACCATTCTTTAGCTTTTCCTCTCAAGGATAAAGGAAACAACTTGAGCTTAATAATATCTCCATCTACATCCTTATATTTTTGCATCTCATAAAGTTCAACAAAGTTATTGAGGTGGGAAGCAGCATTATTAGAACTAGCACCAGAAAATTGCTCTTTCATCACAAGATTCAACAAAGCAGGCTTAATTTCATAAAAGGTAGCATCAGGAGCAGCTGGAGCAATAGGTGTACTCAGGAAATCATTGTTGTTTGTGCTAGCGAAGTCACACAACTTGGTGTTCTCAGCAGAGTTCATTTTTGCAAAGGTGGAGCAAACCAACAGCAGCGACAACTAGAGTAGGCACTAATTATTTTGTGTTTTTTGATAAGAGAAAGCAAACCAAACTATTTTTTTTGAAGTTTTTGATAAAAATAAGCAAAAAAACAAGGCAAAAGAAACTAAGAAAAACAAAAACAAAGTAAAGAGGAAGGTTGTGAAGGACTCCCCTTGTGAAGCCATCCTTAGCCTCCCGGCAACGGTGCCAGAAAACAGCTTGATGTAGCTCAGATCACTGTAGAGCTTTGTTGGGAAACCCCAAGAGGAAGGTATGATGAGCATAGCAGCAAGTTTTCCCTCAGAAAGAAACCAAGGTTATCGAACCAGTAGGAGGAAGGAAACGACCCAAAGGTATTGCTAGCAACATGGAAACCTACACAACCCAATACTTTGCCCCAACGAACAGTGAGGTTGTCAATCTTACCGGTTCGCTGAAAACAAAGGATTAACTGTATGGTGTGGAAGGTAATGGTGGCTTGCAGAAAGTAAACAGGAACATTGGAAGATGTATCAATGGTAAATATTGGACCAGGTTCCATAGTTCACTAGAGGTGTTCTCCTTAAGAAAAGCAACATAGCATGCTGGGTAAAAAAATTACAGCGGGGCAATTGATAGGACAGAGCAAGGCATAACAATGAAATACTAGACATTCATGATCCTACGAGATATGATTGGGCAATATAACAATATACATAGACCGCCATCCAACTGCATCTATGACTAGTAATCCACCTTCAGGTTATCATCCAAATCCCTCCAATATTAGGTTGCAAGCAACGGATAACTGCTTTAAGCAAAGTGTGTAAAGTAAACAATACACTTGTTCCATGAACAAGAGATCATTGTTTTATCCCTAGTAGCAACAACACATCTACAACCTTAGAGATTTTTGTCACTTCCCCAGATTAAATAGAGGCATGAACCCACTATCGAGCATAAATACTCCCTCTTGGAGTCACTAGCATCTACTTGGACCAGATAGCTACTAGAAACGGAGAGCATGGAAGATCTCAAACAACACAGGCATGATATAATCAATAAGATAGAATCATTAACCAATCTGACATAGTAATCTCAATATCCATCGGATCCCTGCAAACACAACATGCATGATTACGAATAGATGATCTTGATCATGAATGGAGCTCACAAGATCTAAACATGGTAGCACAAAGGAGGAGAAACAACCATCTAGCTACTACATGGACCCGTAGTCCAAGGTGGAACTATTCATGCTTCATACCGGAGGCTGGCATGGTGATGAAGAAGGCCTCTAGGATGATCTCTCCCCTCCTGCAGGGTGCCGAGAAGAGCTTCAGATCCCCCCTATCTAGGGACGATGGTGGCAGCGGCTATGGACTGTTTCGTGGAAGATTGATCGGGTACTTAGGGTTTATGTATCGCG
Organism: Avena sativa; assembly: GCA_916181665.1. Classification (NCBI taxonomy): domain Eukaryota; kingdom Viridiplantae; phylum Streptophyta; class Magnoliopsida; order Poales; family Poaceae; genus Avena; species Avena sativa. Next base: position 327,406,204 of record OV702295.1, on the reverse strand, counting down.
GGCTTCTTATAGGAGAAGAGGGAGACCGAGGGGGTGCCCGAGGCGGCCGCACCCCCCAGGAGCGGGCCAGGCTAGGCCACGCGGCCAGGGGGTGTGGTCCCCTCGAGGCCCTTTCCGTGTCGTCTTCTGGATCCGTGTTCCCCACGGTAAAATATTGACTTTGGCTTTTGTTCCTTCCAATTCCGAGAATATTCATTTTCTGACGCAGTGGGCTAGCATTCGGGATCATAGGGGAATCACGAGAGGGAGGTCGTCTGAGAGGGAGAGAGGATAGGGATGGGAGGGAGACATGCTCGAGGGGACAGCGAGAAATCAACGGGGATCGACGGCCGGTGGTGCTCCACCGAGCTACTTCTCCCTGTCGAGGAAGACGACAAAGCGGTAGCCGTGCTTGGGCTAGAGATGGGCTGCAGGGAAGGGAGAGAGGAAGGAAGGGTGCTGGGCTGCGTCCTGGAATGGTCTGGCTCCAGTTTTTTTTAACAAAACCTTTTTCTTTTCTGAAATCCTTTTCTCTTTGTATTTGTAATTTATTTTATGTTTTTGGTTATTCCAACAAATACGAGAGGCTATATAAAAATATGTAAAATATTGCAGGGCCCTTGTAATCCATTTGGGCTCCACTATTTTTGGTAGTTTTCGAAATATTTAAAACCATTTGAATAAGTTCAAAGAGAGGGAAGATTAGGGTTTTATTTCGTTTCTTACTTCTTTGCATTTTGTATTAGCAAAGTATGATGCTCATGAATGCACAAACCAACCCTAATTAGTATCAACTAAAACTGGGGTGTTATAGCTCTATCCCCCTTACGAGAATCTCGACCCAAGATTCCTAAGGTAGGATGAGAGAGAAGGAGAACAAGGTTACACTAAGGATAAGAGGGAAACACACTAAACAATACACCGAGTATTTCATGGTCAACTCATGGAAGGAGTGTTCAAAAACAACTCTGAGATGATGAACATGAAACACATCAAGGTAACAGAGGAAACAAGAGGAGAAGGTTCCAAGTTGTTAGATAGATGGTCTTCATAAGGATTGAGACCATGGATCTCACATAAGAGTTTAAACTTCTAAGAAGGAAGGTTCCAACAGAAAGAACATAACCACAAAGTTCGATAGGCAACCTCTACTAAATGGCTTAAGTAGTGATTTCGGTTTGCAAAGATATGGATCAACAAAACCAAGTCGTTGAACTACTTTTGAAATAGAAGGGTAACTCTTTCATTCAAAATAAGGCCAAGAAATAAGGGTGTTTTGTGGATAGGACTCATAAGAGTCACAAGGAACATGTAACAAGAGAACTTCTGATTACCAAAATCATAGTCTCTCTTCTAACATGGTTGAGAAAACGAAGGAAACTCTTTATTCATCTAGGACTATCAGGATCTTTGCCAAAGATCAGGATATCACTTTACACCACCATATGAATATTTAAGAATATTCCCGATGACACGAGAAAAATAAACTTCATTCTCAGACTTCAATTAGTTCGCTCAACAAAACGATTGCCAACATAGAATGGTCTGGAGGATCGACCGAGAGACATTTATCAACTCCACTTTAAATGTTCTCCTTGGTGTTTGAGACACGATAACCAAGTAAAATTCGGACTTCGGATACAAAGGAAACCATAAGCACAACTCCTATAACAAATTATAGAAGAAGTCTCATGAAGAGTTGTTGTTATTACTAATTTAAGAGAATATGGCAATAGGATTTTCCGGCTAATTGTGTCAACCATTACATCAATCTTACCAGATTTACAATGAGACCTATGTCAAAACCTTAAGGAACACCAACCATCATATCTTCTTGAGATTCAGCTTTGGTTAGGTGGGACGATACTTTAGACTCAGCATGTCTGAATAGAAAGTGTGCAACATTGACCGCAAAGGTAAGGTCACTAGATTCTCAAGACATGGACTATAGTTTCAAGATCCAAAAGAATGAGCTAGATTGCTAGACCCATGTATTAGCAACTTGTCGAAGGACAACTGCACACACATAAGGTACTAACAATAAAACACACATGTGTCCTTAAGGAAAGAAAGGTAACTCTTCTCGAATGCACGACAACATCTTTCAACAATTACATGTGAATTGCATAAGGTTAATTCTAACGTCCAGAACGCATACTTCGAGATGACCAGAAGACGGTCCTCGAAAGTTTCCAACATTAATGCCAAATGTTCCATATGAATATATTCTAACATGGAGAATATAAGCATGTCATCAATGGGATCAATAACAAACTTATTGAGACACTCCATAAGATGGACTCATATGTTTCTTGAACAAGGAAAACATATTGGTTAGACCAAAGGACATGAAGATATACTCAATTGAAACATCACAATAACAAACATCATAAGATAGTCCTTGGAACTGAGTTTGATTTGACGATTACCCAAATAAAATCAAAGGTTGGGGAAGATAACATATCCACAAAGGAGATACTATCTTTCTTCAACACGAACAAAACTAAACATCCCTTTTGGAAGGAACAAAGTCGGATAGAACTTTTGTCTTACAACCCTCCAAGTTGTTGTTTAAGCTCAGCCTACTAGTTCAGGGGTATCCAGTAAGGATCCTTGGAGAAAAGATAAGTTTAAAGAACTTTCTTACTCAAGGACTTAACAACACGATCATGTGGTAACATGGCGATACTTCTAGTAGACATCTAGAATATCACGAACAATTGGTATGTCACTTAGTTTGAGAGGGAACTTGCTTAGTAAGGCAAGAAGACATAGTCTCAGAGCTTTGGCACGAGCCTAACTCTTTGACTGAAGAGAGTACACCAGAATTATGGACTTGGTAGCACAATCATTCTTTGCTTGGTGATAGGGTTAACCAGTAACCCTAAGAAGGACACAAATGTCCTTAAGGTTCAAAGCAATAAAAATTGCTAAGAATCTCAGATGTCCACATTATTACGAACACGCATCACTCATGAGCATGAAAGCTCGAGGAAGAGTGGGTAAAAATGTGTAGAGCACCACTTAATTAAAGGGTCCTGAATCTCAGGACGACCTCTTTGTATAAAAGAGTGTGATACTTTAAGGTCGAACATGTAGAAGCTAATGAACGCCTCTTGATCAGTAGATTACAACATTTTGGCCTGGTCCTAGATATGACGAGGTAATAGAGTTTATTTCTCCTAACATCCCGAAATGGTTTGTCATGACGGACCACAAGAGTATCTTGCATTGGAATACACCAGTGCACATTTACTACTTGGCTACCAACTGGTAGACAAAGGTCGGAAAACAACAAGGGGAAAGGAACATGCTTAGGATAGAATCCCGAGATGTGGATGCATAGGTTATCAATCTTCCGAAAACCAATGCATAGAAAAGGTAAGGTGTGGCAGATTCATGAGTATAGATGTGAGACTCATGATGAGTACTCTTGTCGTGATCTATTTGGTTCCATTAAAGAATATCTTCCATAGCATATGGTAGGGGAAGTCCTTAATTGTTGAAATTACATCGCGAAAATAAACACAAGCTTGGAGGCTAGAATTGTGGTACCAGCCATCCTTGGGTAATGTGTGAACATTAACAACATGGGTCAAAGGATTGGATCTTGGGTTAAAGGCCAGCTTCATGTACAAGATTCACCAGAATCCAGCACAATCAGGGATATTTGGTTCAAGTCTAAGAGTCAAAATCTGAGAAAGAAGTAACTACTACTTGAGTGACATAGCATACACTGCAAGGTAATAACCACAAGGTAGCTTCCAAGAGAAGAAACAACTTATGAAGTACCCAACAAATGAAAAGGAGGCACACAAGGCGAAAGGAAACCTCGAAACCTAGAATAGAACACTATGGAACATTATATTGTAGGTTCCATAAAACAAAGAGATCATGATGGAAAGGAATCTCTCAGGTGAAGCAGAACAAAGGGAACAAGGAATAAACAACACACAACTCTAGAGAACTCAACACTAGGTCAACTAGCTTAGAAATGTCATGCCCAAAAGGCACCTAAGCTTTGAAAGACTAGAAGAGATATCAAAACTTTTCCAAAATCAACACCAGATAAGATGACCTGGAGTAAGAGCGATACCAGATAAGGAGCAAAAGAAACATACTAGAGGTTTCACAAATACTTTTCGGCTTTAAAATAGTTTTCATAAACACTAGACTCAACATCGACCAATAGCAAAGTTTTCCTACGGTCTGTACTGCTCTGATACCAAAAACTATGACACCCCCAGGATCAGGGCTAAACGAATCCCAAACCTTACCTGACATAAGCTTAACCTTGAGCTCAAGGATATCCAGTGAAGAATCGGTAACACGACAGTGAACCTATGACACAAAATTATTACATCAAGCTCATAACCGAGCAAAGAACCAAAAAATTACAAGCAGAGGTCACTGACCACAAACATCAAACAACGGAAGGCAAATTATGCTATTAAGTATAGCAAACTTAACAAATGGCCTAAGAGGCCTGGAGCATAACGATGACGTCCTAGCCCATAGATTCCAGGCTGCCGGCTGGGAACCCCAAGCTACTCGTCATTGTCGATGTCGTACCAAACCTATCTTCAGGGGAACACTTACTATGCTACAAAAGTATCAACAAAGCAAGGGTGAGTACAGGGTGTGCTCAACAAGACTTATGGCTGGTGGGGCTGTTTTGCATAAAGCTGTCTTTGTTTATAAAGCAAGAGAGGGAAGAATTTCGTCTAATCAGAGTATTTTAAAAGGGGATAAGAGAGCGACATTTCTAAAATATTGATCATCATCTTTGATATCCACTAAATCATCGCCATCGAAACTCAACTAGGATCATCCCTTACGATTAGATTCATGTTCTCTATGATCTTAGAATTCGGTCACCAAGTGTTCATAACCGTGAACACGGATTTTCAAAAAGATTTAACCCTGCATGGGTGTACAACTTTACCCACACGTACCAACCGACTCTTAATGACAGATCATTAGCCCTCTTCCTTGGAAGCATTCATAACCGTCATCATTAGCCCTCTTCCGTGATTGACCATGACCTTTACCTTCCTTTCGCCTAGACCATGAGTCAAGCACTAAGGATGGTTCTGCCATAACAGGTCAAATCCTGAAGTCGGTCCCTGGAGATGTGAGGCAAGGTTGGTTTACCAGGGGCGCTATCAACCCCAAGCAACCCGGTCCATGCTTCCCTACATGTTATGATGCACCTTCACCCGCCAAATCTTTCAAAATGTTTTCAATGCGTATGTCAAATGGAAATCCTGAACTATGTGACTCATGGAATCTACTAGGCAAGTTAGTTGCTCATGAGGTTTTCTAGGCCTCGTGTGGTTATACGCTCATCTCGGTTCCAAAGGCAAGAACTCAGGTCCTAGTGGTGGCGAGCATGGGAATGCAGAAACCACATCCCACCATGGCCTCCCAGACAAGACTTAGCATGTTTAATCTCATATTACCTCTGATCTCATCTCATCATGTTCTCCTGTCATACTAGATTCTCTACATCTGATACATCATCTGGATGAACCAGCACTAATAGGTATGCATGGCTAAGAAGGACACATATATAAGCTCTAGCAGTGCACACAAGCCAAACCTAGTTATGCTAGGAGAAGTGGATCGGGTAATATAAGCTCGAAGGGAGTTATGCAATAGATAGAATACTCTATATATTGATATTAGACCATAGTAGAATCGTATGCATCATGGCAGGAATTGAAATACTTTCGAAATCATAGGATTGTATAATGGTGGGGCTTTTCTTGCCTTTGCCTCTTGATAATAGATAAAAAGATCTTTAGAAGCCGTGTACTTGACTTGGTTACAGTTTTTCAAGTTTTGGTTTTCGATCTTCGACGGTGTTGATCTCGTTCTTCGATCTTGATCTTGATATCGTAGTCTACCAGGAAGAACACCGAAAAGGAAGGGCAACAATCAGAACATGGCATCAATGCAATTCTCAAGCAAATATGATGATATGACAAGTTAAATAGTATTGAAATAAACCCCTAAAGCATGCTTGGAAATTTAAGCGTCGTCCGAGGGGTGCAAACCCAAAAACGGAGAACCCTCAGAATCATCTATGATAGGTTACTTTGTTCTTCTATCAAAGTTGTTAATTGAAGTTTCTTATAAATGCATGATTGTACCTTTAAAAGATAGATCTTATTTTTCTGATCATTTTGATATATTATTTATATTTTTCTGATAAACAGATAGTTAGTTATTGAATTTACAAGATTTAAATCCATTTTAAATCATTTTAGGAAATTATAAAACAAAGTTGTTAACTTTTTACACCGGGCCTACTACTAGCCATAGTGGCTGACAGAGGGGCCCGTGGGCACCTCAGCGTCCACGTGGGAAGGAAAGGGCCCATCCTGGGTTTGACTAGAGCTGACCGCGTGCTGCTGACGTCAGCATGACGTCATGCCGGCGGTGGCTCTCGGGCCGGCGACAGGGGCAGCGAAATACAGCGAGCAGGGTTGCGTGAGAGGGCGCATTCGAACCGGGGCAGCGAGATGAACCTTCCTACGGCGGCGCTACCCTGGATTGGTCATCGGAGCTTTGGCTCCGATGATCTCCGACGGCAGCACGCGTAGGTCATCATGGAGGGAGGTGACGAAGGGGGAAAAGAGAAAATCGAAGGGGCAGACAAGTAGCACAAGCTCACCAGGAGAGAGTAGAGGGCGACAGCGAGGCGTGGGGTGTACGGAAGCAACAACACATATGGCGATGACCAGCGACGGAGTCAAGGAAGGAGGTGGCGATTGGAGCGTCTGGGACCACTTTGGCTTGCTCCGCTTGGCAGGAAGAACAAGACCACCACAACAATCTCAACGGTGGCCACAACTTGGACCAGGGTGGTCGGGAACAGTGGTTCTCTGATGATGCAGTGGGCTAGGATTTGGGCTCGGAGGGGAATCGCGAGAGGGATGTCGTCTGAGAGGGAGAGATGATAGGGATGGGAGGGAGACATGCTCGAGAGGTTCTTATCCTTCTCCATGCAGCGGCGGACGACAGCGATCAAGCGGTGGAGATCGACGGCCGGCGGCGCTCCACCGAGCTTCTTCTCGCTGTCGAAGCAGTACAACCCATGCTTGGGCCAGAGATGGGCTCCGGGAAAGGGAGAGAGGAGGGCAGGGTGCTGGGCTACGGCCTGGAATGGTCTGGCTCCAGTTTTTTTAACAAAACATTTTTATTTTCTGAAATACTTTTCTCTTTGTATTTCTAATTTCTTTTATGTTTTTGGTTATTCCAAAAATATGAGAGGATATATAAAAATATGTAAAATATTTCAGGGCCCTTGTAATCCATTTGGGCTCCACTATTTTTCATAGTTCTCGAAATATTCAAAACCATTTGAATAAGTTCAAAGAGAGGGAAGATTAGGGTTTTATTTTGTTTCTTACTTGTTTGCATTTTGTCTTAGCAAAGTATGATGCTCATGAATGCATAAACCAACCCTAATTAGTATTAATAAAATTGGGGTGTTACACTGCTGAACCCTAATGTTCAAATAAAGACAGCTTTCATTACCCTGTACAAGGCTTATTGCTATCACACTATGCCGTTTGGTTTGATAAATGCAGGTGCCACCTATCAAAGATGCATGGAAAAATGCTTACAAGATCAACTTGACAAAAACATTCAAGTATATGTCAACGATGTGGTAATAAAAACCAAACAGAGTCACACTCTCATCGATGACTTGCGGCAAACATTCGCAAACTTAAGAAGATCCCAGATGAAACTTAAGCTGGAAAAATGCACTTTCGGTTTCCCAGCCGGAAAATTACTCGGTTTCCTTGTATCCAGGGCCATAGAAACAATGGAATTGCCAAAAACCCTTAATGATGTCCAGAAGTTCACTGGATGCCTGGCATCATTGAGTCGTTTTGTTAGTAGGCTAGGCGAAAAATCCTTACCATTACACCAACTGATGAAAAAATCAGATAAATTTACATGGACAAAACAATCTGATAGCGCTTTCCATGAGCTTAAAAAGATGTTGGCAACATCACTAATATTAGCCTCACCACTATCCAAAGAGCCAATGTTGCTCTATGTCGCGGCAAATAATAGAGTGGTTAGTGCGGTGATAGTGGTAGAGCGCGAACAAGAGGGAACATCAGTCCAAAGACCAGTATACTACCTGAGCGAAGTGCTCTCTACATCGAAACAGAATTACCCTCACTATTAGAAAATGACATATGGGGTGTATATGGCAGCTAAGAAGCTAAAGCATTACTTCCAGGAACATTCAATCTGGGTGATATGTGAATCACCTATCTCGGATATCCTGGGCAGCAAAGGCACAAGTGGCAGAGTGGCGAAATGGGCCATAGAGCTAGCACGATATACTCGACAGTATGACAAGCGAGAAGCCATTAAGTCTCAAGCATTGGCCGAATTTTTCGTCGATTGGGAAGAAATGCAATATGAGCCGCCATTGCCTAACTCGAACTATTGGAGAATGCACTTCGACGGATCCAAAATGAAAATGGGTCTTGGTGCCGGTATAGTCCTCACCTCACCCAAAAAGGATCAGCACAAATATGTGTTGCAAATCCATTTCGCAGTATCCAACAACGTCGTCGAATACGAAGCACTTGTCCATGGGATAAAGGTGGCTAAGGAGATTGGCATCATAAGGATTCAATGCTTTGGTGACTCGGATTTGGTAATTCAGCAAGTATCTGGTCATTGGGACACTTTAGATGCAAACATGGCACTATATCTTTTCCATGTCCAGCAAATTTCGGGTTACTTTGATGGATGTGAATTCCATCACATACCAAGAGCAGAGAATGAGGAAGCTGAGGTTTTGTCCAAACTAGGATCATCTCAGCAATCAATTCCACCAGGAGTAGCATTGCAGCATCTCAGAAAGCCATCAATCAAGCCATCACCCGAATCCAAGTCAATATTTATCCTGACAAGCCAAGAACCGGATGTTGTACCAATGGACATTGATGTGGGGGCGAGTTCGAGTAACCCGGGGACTGTTCCATTCGACCCGAGGACTGCCAAATCAAACCCGGGGAATGGCCAGGTTATGTCAGCAGAGGCAATGTCGGCTGAGCCAATGGAAATTGATGAGGAGGTTTTACCGGCACCGGTCATACAAACTTGGGCACAACCAATATTCAACTTATTGAAGAATGGAACCTTGCCAAGTGATGAAATACTATCCAGTAAAACAAAGAGAAGAACAAAAGATTACATAATCATCAATAAGGAGCTCTACAAAAGGAGTGTGACCAATGTGCTACAACAATGTGTTAGCTCAGAGCAGGGTCAGAAAATACTCCTGGATATCCACCAAGGGGAATGTGGACACCATGCATCACCCAGAGCCTTAGTGTCCAAAGCATTTTAGCATGGATTTTGTTGGCCAAGTGCACTTCGAGAAGCAGAGGATTTGGTGAAGAAATTCAATGGTTGCCAAAGATACTCGGGTAAAACACACACACCAGCATCTAAACTCAAAACCATACCCATCACTTGGCCATTTGCGGTATGGTGTTTTTATATGGTGGGACCATTCAAGCACGCACGAGGTGGTATGACTCATATACTGGTCATGATTGACAAGTTCACCAAATGGATAGAAGTGAAACCTATCAAAAAGTATGATGAAAGATAGTTGTAACATTCTTAAGCGATATAATCCTAAGATATGTCTATCCACACATCATAGTCACAGACAATGGCACAAATTTTGCCGAAGGAGCATTTGCTTATTCTGCATGGATAAACGAATAAGGCTTGACGTAGCGTCAGTCGCTCACCCAGAATCAAATGGGCAAGTCGAAAGAGCAAATGGGCTAGTCCTATTCGGGATAAAACCTCAGCAGATAGAACCACTCCAGAGAACACCTGGTTGTTGGATAGAGGAATTACCCTCAGTACTACGGAGCCTAAGAACAACTCCGGATATATCAACTGGCTATACGCCATTTTCCTTGTCTATGGGGCGGAAGCAATCTTTCCTGCCAACATATAACATGACTCGACAAGAGTAAGGCAGTACACAGAAGCCGAGGTAAAAGAAGCCTAGGAAAATGGAGTTGACTTACTCAAAGAAGAACGAGGACTGGCACTATCCAGATCCGCGATATACCAACAAATTCTCCGACGCTATCACAGCCGGAAAGTTAACCCTCGTGTGTTCAGAGAAGGAGATTTAGTGCTTAGACTAGTGCAGCGCACTGCTAGAATGCATAAATTATCACCCCCATGGGAGGGTCCCTTAATTGTGAGCAAGGCTCTACATAATGATTCATACTATCTCATGATGCCCGAGAGGCACAAAATAACAAGGCGAACAAGTCTTGTGAGGAAACGAAAAGACCATGGAATGTTGCATTGTTTCGTCCTTTCTATACCTAGGAAGGCAATGTATGTATCTCTAAACTCTCATATGTCGGATTTGTATGCCAGCTATGTGCTATCAATAAATATGTCAAAGCTCTAAAATTGACTCGAGGACTCTGCCCTCATGACTTGTTGTTGCTTCTATCCAACATTTAATTATTTATGTCGGCTGGCCTCGCTCTTTATCTCTTATCTCGGATTAGTAATGTATAAATGCTAAAGGTTAACTCTTCGACTTAGCTGATGTCCGAAAATCCGGCTTCATGGCAAGAAAGAGAAAAAATACTAAAGGCGGATAAACATGAACAACAGATAAGGGAGAGGAAAAAGGGCGAGCCGACACTATGTATTTAACTAACCCCTTGCAGGATATGTCAGCTTGTATATTGGATGACTTTATGTCAAGTTCCATAGTTTTAAGTACTGTTAGCTTAATTCCTAAGACTTTAAGACTCTAATGGCGAACGCCAAAAAAGGTAGACAAGAGACAAAGTTGCAGAATTGGGTGAACAAGAAACAAAACTCAGGGACTTACCCCAAAGTGATTTGGCTATAAGCCGAAATCTTAAGAATTCAACCATAGTGCAAACATACCACCAAAAGGATTGCAGTATCTATTACATCTGCACCCGGCAATACCGGGAATCTCACAAATTTCAAAGTTTTTTCAGCTCACAAGGCAGCAGGGCTAGAAGATGACCCGATAGGTCCAGAACTCAGAGCATCAACATTGGAAACCGGGATACATGTTTCATCCACTGCCAAGAAATCTGATTCAGTGTCCTTGCTGTCACCCTCTTCCTCCACTTGGGAGACCACATCCAGAAAGCTGGGCCCATCACACCAAGCATGGACACTGGTGTACTCTAGGAAAGAATAAGCCCGTTCTTAGCATTTCTGGATGAGCTCCGGGTTGCTGGTCCACTTGGCACCTTCCCTCATGTTTTTCAAGACATCAAGATTGATAGTCTCGTACATGAAAGAACAAAGGAAAGGGCCTTGTCTGCAGCAGCCCAACCAGCCAACTCATGCCATTGATCTAGCCTCTCCTTGGAAAACATGAGTCTCCCTGCCAGCACATCAATGGCCTTGGGAGTTTCTTCCTGGGGCCCAGTGTCCTAAAGACATGGATAGCAACCTTGAGAAAATCAAATCCACAAGATTTCAGTCTTCACACGTGTAGAGATGGCATCCAGATGCTCATCAATGGTGAACTCGGCCCTGGAATCTGCCGGATCGCCTGCCTCAAACCGGGTCTTCTTGATGGCTCTAAGGGCAAACGTGTTGGCCTCAGGAAAATTCTCTGCAAAAGAGGAAGGGCATCAGAAAACGATTGAGTAACAAGGGAATGTCGGGGAGCAGCATGCAATAAAGAGTAAGAACCCACTACCGAGATATGAGTTGATGCGGCCGAGGTCAACTTGCCAAGCCTTGGAATTTGTCTGAAGAGCGTCGAAGTCTTGCTGAGCCGAGATCACTAATGACTTGACATTCTTAAGAAATTCTCTGTTCTTCTCGATTTTACCTGTCATATGGTCCCTTTCCTCGGCAAATTCCTGGCGCAGCCCCTCAATCTCGGATTTGTGCTTCTGATCCATCTCGGTGATCTGCTGTTGGAGCCGGGACACCTCGTCTCGCTCCTTCTTGAGGTCGACCTGGTGCTGCCATGCTTGTTCCAAAAAATGATCCATCAGTTCCGGCATTGACACGCTATATTCGAGTTTCTCTATGAGTAAAAGTTTCTCGGCTAACCGGGATATGAAATTATGGAGAGAAGGGCCTAAGCTATGCAGAATAAAATTACAGTGAGAAAAGGACTACCTTCTACATCCGAGAGTTGCTTGTGCAGTTCATCCACAGTAGCCTGCGCTGTAGCTAGAAAAAGAGAGTGTGGCACAAGAAAAGTCAAACTCGGAGAAGGTGAACAATTAGAAAGGAGCCGAGTAAAAGGATATACCTTTGCCCTTCATCTCAGCGAGAATATTTTTGTGTTCAGCAGAAAGTTTCTGGTACTTTAGTAGCAGAGTCTGAAAAGACTTGGTGCAAGCATTGAAAGAGACATGCGGAGAAGAAATGTAAACATACAAACATATGGGCTTCAGGTCGACTAAATATGTAATAGCCAAAAAATTATAACTCAATTTTGAGCTTACAGCCAAGTAAATGCTTTACTCGGTAGTAACCTCGGGGACTAGGAGATATATATGAACACTAGGAATGCAAAAGAGTAAAATGTTCTTACCTCGTTGATCCTATCAGCGCTTAGAAGCAAACCAATAGCCGCATGTGTCATCCCGGCCACGGTTTATGGACCAACAACCACTCCTTGTTGCACTGCTGCAGAAGGATTAACCGAGGAAACCTCATGGTGAGCAGCCGTGTTCCATTCAAGCGCAAAGGGTTCAGCAGAACCGAGGCTATGCCCGCTAGCTGTCCCAGTCAAGACAAGGCCTTGGTTCTTGGCAGATTCGACGCCACTCCTAGCAGCAGCAGGGCTTACATGAAGCGACATCTGTCTTGCGGCGTTACTCGGCTCAGGGGAAACCACAACTTTTCCAACAAACCCGCAGAGGCGGATGTCTTTGTTGATCTCGTTGGCTGTTTGGGTTGTTGTTGTGCAGTGCCCTTGGCCGAAGCTGAGTTTCTGCTGCCTGGGCGTTGTTGGTTTAGTGGGGGCGGCCTTGGATTGACCTGGCAAAGCCGCCCGAGATTGACTCTTTCTGGCTTGCTGCGGTGGTGGAGTCGGTCTCCTCCTCTGTTGATGAGTAGGAGCCGAGTGAGACGGCTCGGCTTATTGAGACACTTGCGAGGGCTTCTTCTTCGGGGGTTCAATTTCAGGGGGAACAAACATGTCCTCTACATCAAGAGAGTCGGCTCCAATGTTGATGGCGCCGGGTCTCTTATCTGTCTCATCTACGGGAGCTGGTGCTTCCTGTCTCACCTCCTCCTCCCTCCGAGTCACTAGGCTTGCCTCTGGCCGGGATTCAGGAACATCCGGCGTAGAGGGAGAATCCCGGGCTAGACTCAAATCTTTAGTCTCGGCCTAGATAGGAGGTGAGAGAGGAGAAGAAATCGGAGAAGCGATGCAACTGGCTAACTGAGGTGCTACCATAGCAGACCCGAGAAAAGGAACAAATGAACTTGCCTAAGAGCAAAAATAATAAGAAAATGCAACAAGATTAATGTCGGCAGAGGGAACTTACCCGACGATAGTAGGAGTGCGATACACTCTCCTTGTGACCCTGCGAATTTTGGTGGGCTTGGCTGGGTGTACATCGGTTGCTGCTGCGGCGCTTCGCTTCTTGGAGGGCTTAGCCGACTTGACCTTGAATCGGCCAGCCACGGCAAGAGGCATAACCTCGTGCACCTGTCCGGCTACAACAGCAGATGCAAAGCCAACAAGATAAGCAAAAGATAAAGGGTGAGGGTCGTATACCTCTAATACCTAACACTTGTGATCATCATCATCCGGCCACTCCCTCAAAGGTACTCGAGTAGGAGTCTTACCCGGAGAAGGACCGGAGACGGCGTGAGGAATTGGCATAAAAGCTTCCGAGTTAAATTATTCATCATCAGGGGCTTCATGGTCTTGGTTATAGACGAGGGGCGGATAAGTGTTATCCTCTTCTTGTTCAGTAAGGTTCGGTATATAGCAAATGAATCAAAGTTAACAAATGGAAGCCGAATGATAAAATGGAATCCGACTAGATTATATCGGCAGGACAGAGTAACCCGGAAACTTAACCACGGAACGAGGTGCTCACGGTAAAAGGGGGTAAAGGCCACATTCCCAGTTAGTAGGCATGGTTAACTTGAAAACTGAACTAACTCGGCGAGCAACTACGTCTTTGGCGAGATCGAAAGTTGGATGGAGTGTTGGGTCGAAAAGACCACTCATAAAACAAATCTTATGCGGGCGAAGCTGAAGGGGACTGACTCGGTGACTGATGAAAGTGCGCATCAGATCCTCCCCCGTCAGTCTCTGCTCCGCCTTCACATCAAGCAACCTCTCCAGAATGGCGTGTGCCTCGTTAACTGTCGGGTATCTCTCCTTCGGGTCAAGCTTCCAGTAGACCTTATCCAGCACCTCGTATTTGAACTCAGGCAGCTAAATCATATCGATCTGGACGAAGTTTTTGACATAGAAGAAGGTATTATTCCATTTCTTACACGAGTCCAAACCCTGGAATCGGGGGAAAATCGAGCCCCTCCTAGGATTGATGATGGCAGCCCCGCACTGGGTCGGCAGTTTCTGATCAGAGGGAACACCCGGCTCGGGAGTCACTTGGATTCGGAACTGGAAGTACTTGGCCTAGAGATTGACGGTAGGCAAGAGGCTGAGATAGCGCTCCATCACAGAAATAAAACAAGAAAGGGAACCAATTGTGTTGGCCGGTAAATGGTGCGGTTGGAGATGGAAGATCTCAAGAAATCGTTTAGCAAAATTGCTAACAGGAAGACCGAAACCACGCTCAAAGTGCGACATGAAAACTACGTGCTCGCCGGGCTGAGGCTTGGGAGATAACTCACCTAGAGGGAGGCAGCATTCAACTGCCAGGGGGATCCATCGAGTGGCACGAAGCCACTCAATATCTGCCAAGGGGACCTCTGAACCCTCCCACGATCCGCGCTCGCCTATGGCCTCGTCGACCTCGACCTCCTCGACGGCAGCGACATCACGAGCGTCCATCTCCTCGAACTCTTCGCGTGCTTCCTCCTTTGGAAGCAACATAGACTGTCTGGGGCCCCGTCGAAACCGCGCAAGGGGCTAGCAGCGCCTTGCCGGAGTATAAAAATGGCCGCGGTGAAGGAATTGGAATGCAGCGGAGATGGAGGAAGGCAAGGACCAGAGAGCGATGGTGCGGGGAAGAATAAGAGCAGAGAGGGAAAATGAAATGGCAAGGGGGTTTCCCCCTCACACACCTACTTAAGGGCGCTGTAAAATCGTAGTAATGGGATCCGTGTGCACGGAGTGGCCACACTGTGGCCGTGTATGCGGACAACCGTCGCATTAGGTTATGCCACATGTATGGTAACCGCCCCCACGCCGCACCGCGTCGGTCAACGAATGGCACGAGGCACTGCATGATATGACCACCACAGTGATGGATATCATTATGGCACAGTCACTGTGCTGTCAGGATTTGGGAAGAAATTATGGCAAAGTGCAATGATTACATGCCGCCCGCAATTAAATAATAATTAATACAGAAGAAACTCGGCAAGGATTAAGTTGAATCCCGATGACGGTTAACTCGGCAAAGATCGGGTCAAAACCATGAAAGATACCAAGTGGTCAGGCCGACTTAATATATGTCGGATAAGAAGAGAAGTTCCATATTCATTAAAGCAACCTGCTAAGGCCTATCATTTAAGTTAAAACTACTAGACCTCACCATCTTCGGGGACTAATGTCGGGGGGATAACCCCCGACAGGGTCATAAGAGGTGAAAGTTAACACTGACCCGGCTTGGCCTTAGCCAAGTTAGGTCAACATAGGCCGAATCAGTAACAACCGAGTCATAATGCCGATGCTTGGCCGACATAAAATATATGTCGGCATGGGTAATCTAGGAGTTCTTTGTTTGCAGGTAAGTCCAGGCCGAGTCTCAGGAAGTGAGGCCGGGTCAAGAAGGGAAAGAAGCTCCTTTTCGAGTACGCTTCATGAAGGACCATAGTAAAGCTGGGTCAAAGAAGAACGATGAGGAGTGCGCCGTGGGGTGACAACTAAAGGTGCTGGGTGACACCTAAAGTACCAAGTGACGCATAAAGCAAATGTGACGCCAAAAGAACTGGCGCCTACGCAATGGAAGACCATTGGCAAGGAAATTTGCTGACTGGGTATAGGGCCAAGGGCTGGCCCTATGACCCAGCCCGCAAGGTAAAGACAAAGCACAAACAGTAAACCCTAGGATCCACATTGTAACCTAGATGTTCCCATCTTCTATATAAGGAGGGTAGAGCTAGGGTTAGAGGGAGAGACACAACTAGGGCCCCAATGCTGGCCACTTCATCCTCAAGCTTGTAGCTACTTGGAAAACAGCTCAAGGAGCACTTGTAAACTAGAACAAGGAAGAATAAGATTGCAAGTTCGTCACAAGCCCTTCGGTTCTTGAGTTCTTCGTAGCTCATCGTGTGCGGATACACTGCGCACTTCCTCCCTTGATTCCTCTTGCGTCCATACGGCCCCAACTTAAGCTTACCCATGACATCTTCCATGACACCACCACGATAGTTATTAACAACATCCAATGTTATGATCAGGAAACCTTTGATCATCCGTTAATCAACATGCTAGTATAAAAAGAGGCTTTACTAGGAACCTTATCTATTTATAAATCATACATGTATTAATGTTTCCTTTTAATACAACTCTAGCATGATAAATAAACATTTATCATAAATATGGAATAAGATAATAACCCCTTTATTATTGCCTCTCGGGCATATTCCTTTCAGCTAGACAGAGAGAGTTGTTTCTTGTCAGATATGAAAAATTGCCTAACTAGTGCCAGGCCTGCTCACACTTAGGCCATGAATATAAGGATCATGGTGATGGTTTACACCCTCCCGGCGCACCGGTTTTCAAAAATCTCCGAGTCGGATGGACTGTAAGGGGCGAAGGACGACCAGTACATGGAAGGGGTGGAGGTCGTGGTAGAGGAGGCTTCAGTGCATGTAGGGGTTAAATCCTCGTGGTGACAAAGCTAAAGGAGTGGTTGGTACAGAAGCTAAAAACGATGACATGTCAGAAGATGATCCCGAGGCTAACAAACATAGAGACACAGTTATGCATAATTCAGAAGATCCAAGTGCTATAGGCAATGCAGGCTATGACGGTGCTTTGGTGACTGCAAACTTGGGGAAGGTCGGTGCTATGGTAAACCAGTTTGAACCATCTACCCCTTTGAGCCCTAATCCGGTGCGTGATCCAAAGAGGAAGAAGACCGATGAGGAAGCAAACAACACAAAAAATTCAGGATTGGTAGGCTCCTTCGAGGAGTACCGCCAGGATCAATGAGGATCGTAGGCTTGAACTGCCGGGTTTGGGGAATGACCCGGCAGTTCGATCGCTTTAGGATGTACAGAGGCGAAACAACCCCGCTGTGTTGTTTTTGTCGGAGATGCACTTAGACAGATATCCGACTGAATGTTTGAGAAGGAGACTTAAGATGGACTTTAAAATCATAAATCCTAATGATGGTCGTAGTGGAGGAGTTCTCCTCTTATGGAATAGAGAGATATCAATGTCCAATAGATTTATTCTACACCAAAATACATTGATGTCCGAATTGAGGAGAGCCTAGAGAAAGTTTGGAGATTAATTGGTATTTATGAAGAACCAAGGTGGGAGGACAAACACCTAACATGGGATAAAATCAGGGAACTAAATGGGCAATATAATATGCATTGGGAAATCATAGCGATTTCAATGAAATATTCTATTCGCATGAAAAAGAAGGTGGCAATGCTCGTCCCTTGGCATATATGCAAACTTTTCATGACGCTCTATCTGATTGAGGTTTGACTGAGTTGGGATACATTGGATAACCTTTTACTTGGAAGAGGGGTAGAATTAGAGAGCGGCTGGATCGGGTGGTGGTCGGTGCATAGAATCTCATGTACCCTGATCCGGTGGTTCATCATTGCGAGTTTGCAAGATTAGACCACAAACCAATCCTACTAGAGACGGATGCAACGGGAGTTGGTTACCAGGCAGGGGACCACTCATCGGTTTGAAGCTAAATGGCTACAGGAACCGACTTTCACAGATGTCGTCGAGAAAGCTTGGTCAGACGCCAACCCGGCTAAAGCGGACAACGAGGTTCTAATGAAGTTGTCCCATATGCATGGTTCACTACATGAGTGGGATAGCAATTTTATAAAACAATCAAAGAAGCGGATTCGGAAAGCCTAAAAGGATTTAGAAAAGGCTATGAATGGACCCATGAATGAAGAGATCAAGAAGATTACAAAGGAATTATCTGATTTAGTGAAGTTACTACTTGAGCAAGAAGAGCTTCATTGGATGCATAGGCCGCGTACAAACTGGTTGATGCAAGGTGATCGAAATACTACCTTCTTTCACCAATTCGCCTCTGCACGACAGAAGATGAATTTCATAAAACGTCTCAAAAATTCTAACAATACGTGGGTTGAAGGTACTGCCATGCTAAAACCATTTATATACCAATATTTTTCTAATCTTTTTTACTTTGGAAGTCTAGGCTACTGACCTGGTGAAGCTGGACAAGATCACGCCAAAACTAGATGATGTTATGAATGAGCGTCAACAGCTGTGTTCATACCTGAAAATGTTAAAAATACGGCCTTTAGTATTGGTGATTTTAAGGCCCTGGGTCGTGATGGCTTACATGTGATTTTCTACAAAATATTCTGGTCTATGTGTGGTAGCCATATTACCACGAAGGTCTTACAGGCACTAAACACGGGGGTAATTCCCGAAGGCTGGAATGCACTACTATTGTTCTTATCCCAAAGGTCGATAACCCAGAAACGGTGACCCAATACCATCCAATAAGCCCATGCAATGTGATATATAAAATTATCTCCAAGATGTTGGCGCTTAGGCTAAAATAAGTTCTTCCTGATGTGATATCTCCCATGCAAAGTGCTTTTGTGCCAAGACGTATCATCACTGACAACATTTTTGTGGCTTATGAAACTGTGCATGCGATCAAGAGGAAGAGGAAAGGTAACTCTAGATCCCGTGTGGTGAAATTGGACATACACAAGGCATATGATAGGGTTGAGTGGGTATTCCTGAAAAATATGATGAGGAAGCTTGGGTTTTATGATAGATGGATTACTCTTATGATGGCGTGTGTGAGGTCGGTGAGATATCAAGTAAGATTTAATTCAGAAGATACGGAGATGTTCACACCTACGAGGGGCCTCCGCCAGGGGACCCCCTCTCTCCATATTTATTCCTTATATGTGCAGAAGGTTTATCTAGTCTCTTGTTACATGAAGAAGAATTTGGTGGCATTGATGGGTTAAGAGTGTGCAGGAATGCACCGTCAGTATCTCATTTACTTTTTGCTGATGATTCTCTTATTCTCATGAAGGCAGATATGAATAATGCAACTTCCTTGAAGCAAGTGTTCGATACCTATTGTGCAAATTTGGGACAATTGGTGAGTTCGGCAAAATCAAGTATCTACTTTTTGCCTAATAAAAATACCGTGGTGAGAGTTGAAATTTGTGATAATCTACATATTGATACTAAGGATTTGTCTAATAAATACCTAGGGCTCCCTTCTCTTGTGGGTGCTGATAGAAGTGATTGTTTCAGTCACTTTGTTGAGAGGATCATTCATAGGATTAATGGTTTGAAAGAGAAACACTTGTCGATTGGAGGTAAGGAGATACTGTTGAAGGCGATCGCCCAAGCTATCCCCATTTATGCCATGTCGGTGTTCCAAATACCTATTGGTGTATGCAAGAGGATGATTGACGCTATTGCTCAATTTTGGTGGGGAGATGATGAAAATATTAATAAAATGCATTGGATAGCATGGTGAAAGCTCTTTTTCCGAAAAAGGAGGGGGGTATGGGCTTTAGAGATTTCCACTCCTTCAATTTGGCTATGCTAGCAAAACAAGCTTGGAGACTAATTATTGATCCACATTCTTTATGTGTCAAGGTTCTACGGGCTAAATACTACCCACATTGTGATATTCTTAAGGCAAGGCCAAAGACGGGTCCCTCCTTCACTTGGCAAAGCATTGCCACATGTCTATCAACATTTAAGTGGGGCTATATATGGAGAGTTGGCAATGGTGATAGTATTAATATATACGCAGATCCCTGGATTCTATCTAGTCCAGATAGGAAAGTTATTACTCCTCAGGGTGCTTCAATATATACCAAAGTGTCACAACTTATTAGTCTAATAACAAGAAAGTGGGATGGGAAATTTCCATGCAGTTTATTTGTTCCTACTGATGTCAATCGCATTTTGCAGATCCCTTTAAATAACCACGACTTTGAAGATTGTGTGGCTTGAAATAATATGAAACACGGGAAGTTTACTGTTAGATCGGCCTACCACCTACAATGGCTACATCAATTTGGGACGAGAGAAGCAAGTCTAGCCCTCCCCGGATCGTCGGCCTGCAATCTAGTATGGAAGGCTCTTTGGCAGCTTCAGATACCAAGAAAAATTAAGATCTTCGCCTAGCACACACTCCACGGTATTATGCCTCTGAAATCTATTCTGGCTAATCATCATATTAGTACAAGCAGACAATGTCCTATATGCTCACTTGTCCGACAACCCGTTCATTTTGGGAAAGCCTTGGGATATGGAACTTAATTGAGCATGCGATGATAGATGAGCTGTTTATATCGGCAGTGTTGGAATCACTTCTGACGTCGGAGCATGTTACTGTTCCTGGATTTGAAAATATTGGCTTTAAAGAGTTGTTGGTGGTCGGGTGCTGGTACCTATGGTGGATGCGTCATTGACGTACGCATGATGAGACTATCCCTCACTTACACCAATGCAGATTTTCAGTCCTTTCAATTGCCTCTAATGCAACTAAAATGTCAAATCTACCAGATAACTCACAAGGTAGATGAACGAAGCAGAGGATACGACAAACTAAGGTGAATGTAGATGGGTCATTCCACTATGCTACTCATTAGGTGCTATTGGAGCAGTGTTACATGATCACAAGGTCGCTCTTCATTCCATATGTGGCCTCTCCGGCTGCGGTTGAAGAAGTAGCAATGCATGAAGGTTTGACCTTAGCTAACTCCATGGGTTGCAACAATGTGATCGCAGAAACTGACTCGGTGGAGACAATAGAGGCTTGCACAGGAGATGACACTTGGTGGGGTGAAACCAATGCCATATTTGCTGATTGCATAGATGAGGCTTTGACAATTGGTTCAGTTTATTTTCATATTGTCTGAGGCAAGCTAACGGAGTAGCTCATGAGTTGGCTAGGAATAGTTATTCATATAAAATCTCGTGTAATTGGGTCGATGAACCCCCTAACTTCATTCTGCAAACCCTTGTAAACGATGTAACAAATGTTTGATGGGCTACAAGTTTTAGACGCACTATTTTTCCTTACCAGGGTACCTAAGGGGACTGAAAGCTTTTAATAAGGCGGCTTGCATGCTTAATATATGATGTTTTACCTGACCTCATGAAGACGAAACATGCCGCCAAGATAGCATAGTTCAGGTTCCGTGACAGAATTCTTTTAGCCTCCAAGACATGTCTCTCTAGAGTTGGGGTTGCACTAGTAGGAGCTCCCCATGTGTGCTGGTCTAGAGGCCTGCGGTCGTCAATCCTAGAACTAGGTGGATGAGGTGTCGCTTGGTCGATCTGGATAGCGCATGTTTCCACTACACCCTGCTAGAAGTACACTCCTAGCCTTCGGAGTAATGCCAGTAGCCATCTTCACCAAAGAGCGCCACTCTTCATCATCAATATAGAGCAACACTGAAGGACCCCATGCATGACTTTCGGGAGCGAGCCACACCACTAGGTGGTTGGATGATGTGGGCGGCAATAGGTAGAGGCGTGTGTATGAATGTATAGTTAGGGTTTAAGGGTTATGTCAGACATGCTCAAGCCTCATGATCACACTTAATTGAAGAAATGTTCAGAAAGACATGAAAAAGTAGCCAACTTTAGATAAAATTTACTCACATCTAAGAGATTATAGAGAAAGTTTGAGGCCGGTCCATGAACAACGGCTACTAGGGTTTAACCAACTACATGTCGAATACCTAACATAGTCAAGATCCATGGCTTTTATAGCCATTACAATCCAACCAAGAGTAAATCTGAAAGAAAGTACCCCCTTCGTCTCAAATTAGATGTCGAGGTATGTATCTATATATACTAAAATGTGTCTAGATACATATAGAATAGTTAAATCTGCGACATCTAATTCAAGACGGAGTGGGAAAAGTAAAGAGAACAATTACTTTTTCAGAAATTGAACAACAACCCGTTGAGTGTCGTGAGCCATTGGATTGACTATGGACCACATCCGTGTTAAGTCAGTTTGCGCGAAAGGGTATTGCTTCACCTCAGCCGTTGGATGGAGAATGGACGTTGTCTATATGTTGAGAAGCTAGGAACACATTTAGACGCTAACTGAAAGTGTTTGTTAGTGTTACGGAGCAACAAGCTCTATCAGCAAACTCAAACTCATGAAAGTGTTTGTCAGTGTTCCTATTCTTCAGTTAATGTACAGGGGTCTGACACTCGACGAAGCTCTACTAGCAAATGTAGTATTGGTGGTTGCTAGCATTCTGAGGTCACCTGGCGACGGCAGCAGTGTAGCCTACCTATTTTTTGGTAAGAACATCGACCGCTAGTTGTGTCTAGGTTACTCGACATACCATATTACTCGCAAACCCCGGAAGGAAAGTTAAAACCTGATGAAAACCGCATAGTGTTCTCAAAAATGGAAACCTGGGGCTCAAATATGGAAACTTGGAACTCAAGTATGGAAACCTGGAGTTTGGATCCGGCTCCAAAACTCGCTCGCGCTCGCACGCGTTTCCGTGATGGTTAGTTACAACCCGGGTCGATACCGGAGTCCGAGCACAGCACGCGCGATCGGTCGGCAATACATATGCCAGTCGAGCGCTCTCCGTTTGATTCGAAACAGGGCGTCCGCTCCCGAGCAATTCCGTCACCCCCCCCCCCCCCCCCCCCCCCCCCCCCCCCCTCCTCCGATCCGTTCGATCCGAGTCCGTCCGCTCCCAACCAATCCCCATCACCCTCTCCTCCGTTTGAGCAATTCCTCGCGCGCCTCAGTTCCACTCGCCATGGTTGTCCTCCCCACCCGCCGCTCCAAGGCGGCGCCGAACCGCAAGGATTTCGAGCTCGACACCCACCCTTCCGAACAGGAGCTCCTCGTGTCGCACCTCGGCCCGCGCGTCGTCTCCGGCGCCGACAAGTCGAGCGGGTTCATCCACGACGGCGACATCTACGCCTCCCACCCGGCCGACCTCACGCGGAAGTACGCCGCGGTCGTCTCGAGCAACGGCGACGAGGCGTGGTACTTCTTCACGGCCGTGCGGGCCAGAGGCGGCGGCCGCAAGGGGCGCACGGTGGACTCCGGGGAGGGGTGCTGGCATTCTGAGGCCGGATCGAAGCCCGTGGTCTCCGCTCGTGGCCACGACGTGGGGTACCGCCAGAACTTCTCGTTCGTGACGAAGGAGGACGGCGCGCGCGTCCGTTCCGGGTGGCTCATGGTGGAGCTCGGCCTGCACGACGACGGGCAGGACGAGGTGACCCTCTGCAAGGTGTACTTCAGCCCGCGCGCCACCACCAAGAATGGCAAGAAACCCTCCGCGGCGACCAAGAAGAGGAAGGCGGACGCTCCAGCCCCAGCGCACCAATGCCACCGCCGTGCTCGCCGGACGAGCGAAATGGACCAGGACGGCCGACCTGCGGAGGAAGAAGCAGACCACGTGAACGCTGGCAAGCAACAAGAGGGGCTTGTCGAGGAGAACTCGCCAGACGAGCCCGAGGATCGGTATGACTTCTACTGGTGGCTGAAGAACAAGGACAGGGTGAGGGTGGAATGTGGCATGACCAAGGAAGACTTCTACACGCTCAGAGCTCGGTCTCCCTTGGAAGACCTTCTCGAGCAGCTAGCAGCTCCAAGGCCCGTCGTTCGCCACGAGGACCGGCCCGTCATCATGTACTCGACGTTCGACGAAATGTACGACCTGCCGATGGTCAGAGAGTTTTTGTCGCCAGCCAAGATCCTGGAGGAGATGAGGGGATCGTCAGCTAAGAAGCAGCAGATCGATAGGTGATGATGATTAATGTGGAATGTTGTTGCTTTTACTGTTGACGTGAGGCGAATGCTGTTGTCTTCGTCCTAACGAATTCGATGTACTATCTGTGATTAGAATGACATGCCGCTCACCTGTTCCCTCTATATATCTAAGCACATCGATTTTTATTTTGTGGGATTGCAAGCACATCGATTTTTTTGTCGCAACACCTGATTTTATCGAATGATGGGTGTAGTCAGTAGTCACTTATAGCTATTGGAACCTATCGTACGTGTACGTTTTCTTTTGCGATACTAGAATTTGTGTTGTTCCCCACCTCTATCCCTCTTCCAAAATCCTGGTCAGTGTGTCCGATTCCCAAATCCTCCACCGCTCCGGTGCCGCCAATCGCCGGCCTGGCGCAATCTCGTTTTCCTCTATTGATAGGGTGTCAAGTGGGATTCCACCAAATTTTACTTTACACTATAATAAGATAGAGTTTTGATAACACAACCATGTAACACATGGATATATGTGTTATAGCAAAATTGCAGTATCACATCATTTTGTGTTGCAAAGGTATATAGTAACACATAATTTGTATAATATAAAAAGGTGTTACAGTGATATTAAGGTAGTGTAATATATATATATATATATATATATATATATATATATATAATCGCTATTTGTTCTACACACATCCTCTATCTTTAGAATCGTATATTATTTTTACGTCACATAAATTTTGTATTACTACGTAAGTCGAGAAGAACATAATAAAATAT